>OY992532.1:56663821-59063821 GCA_963921185.1 Dasysyrphus tricinctus | reverse complement strand
CTGCGTATATCTGCGTAGCCCGGCGTATTCCCACGTTAATCTGCGTAGCCCGGCGAATACCTGCGTACAAATGCGTATATCTGCGTACATTTGCGGATATGTGAGTAAGCTTGCGTTTATTTGCGTATATATGCGTAGCCAAGCGAATTACTGCGTACATCTGCGCAGATCTGCGTATATCTGCGAACATATGCGTAGATCTGCGTTGATCTACGTATATCTGCGTATATCTGAGTAGATCTGCGTATATCCGCGTACGTTAGCATTTATCTGCGTAGACCTGCGTATATCTGCGTAAATAAAGTAGATCTGCGTATATGTGCGAAGCCCAGCAAATAAATGCATATATCTGCGTATATCTGCGTTTATTAGCGTAGATCTGCGTATATTTGCGTATATCTGTGCATCAGCGTAGATATGTTTACTGCGTAAAATGCATACACCTGCGTACATCTGCGTAGATCTGCGCATATCTGCGTAAACCTGCGAATATCTGCGTTGATCTGGGTAGATCTGCGTATATTTGCGTAGATTTGCGTTTTCTAGTATGATAGTTATCTATCGTGATAATTTTCTATCATGCAAGTTTTCTATCATGATAGTTTCCTGTCGTGATAGTTTTCTGTCATGATAGTTTTCTATCGTGATAGATTTCTATCATGATAATTTTCTATCATGATAGTTTTTTATCATGATAGTTTTCTATCATGATAGTTTTCTATCATGAAAGCTTTCTATCATGATAGTTTTCTATCGTTATGGTTTTCTATCATGATAGTTTTCATCGTAGTTTTCTATCATGATAGTTTTCTATCGTGATAGTTTTCTATCGTGATAGTTTTCTATCATAATAGTTTTCTATCATGACAGTTTTCTATCGTGATAGTTTTCTATCAGCGTATATCTGCGCCCGGCGAATACCCACGTACGTATGCATAGATCTGCGTATATCTGCGTACATTAGCGTAGATCTGCGTATATCTGCGTACATTAGCTTATATGTGCTTAGACTTGCGTATATCTGCGTATATTTGCGTATACCTGCGTAGATCGGCGTAGCTCTAGGTAGATCTGCGTATATTTGCGTAGATCTGCGTTTTCTAGTATAATAGTTATCTATCGTGATAGTTTTCTATCATGATGGTTTTCTATCATGATAGTTTTCTATCGTGATAGATTTCTATCATGATAAGTTTCTATCATGATAGTTTTCTATCATGATAGTTTTCTATCATGGTATTTTTCTATCATGATAGTTTTCTATCGTGATAGTTTTCTATCGTGATAATTTTCTATCGTGATAGTTTTCAATCATGATAGTTTTCTATCATGACAGTTTTCTATCAAGATAGTTTTCTATCATGATAGTTTTCTATCATGATAGTTTTCTATCATGATAGTTTTCTATCTTGATAGTTTTCAATCAGGATGGTTTTCTATCATTATAGTTTTCTATCATGATAAGTTTCTATCATGATAGTTTTCTCTCATGATAGTTTTCTATCATGATAGTTTTCTATCGTGATAGTTTTCTATCATGATAGTTTTCTATCATGATAGTTTTCTATCATGATAGTTTTCTATCATGATAGTTTTCTATCGTGATAGTTTTCTATCATGATAGTTTTCTATCATGATAGTTTTCTGTCATGATAATTTTCTATCATGATAGTTCTCTATCATGATAGTTTTCTATCATGATAGTTTTCTATCATGATAGTTTTCTATCGTTATGGTTTTCTATCATGATAGTTTTCTATCACGATAGTTTTCTATCATGAAAGTTTTCTCTAATGATAGTTTTCTATCATGAGAGTTTCCTATCGTGATGGTTTTCTATCATGATAATTTTCTATCATGATAGTTTTCTATCATGATAGTTTTCTATCATGATAGTTTTCTATCATGATAGATTTCTATCATGATAGTTTTCTATCATGATAGTTTTCTATCGTTATGGTTTTCTATAATGATAGTTTTCTATCACGATAGTTTTCTATCATGATAATTTTCTCTTATGATAGTTTTATATCATGATAGTTTTCTATCATGATAGTTTCCTATCGTGATAGTTTTCTATCATGAAAGTTTTCTCTAATGATAGTTTTCTATCATGAGAGTTTCCTATCGTGATAGTTTTCTATCATGATAGTTTTCTATCATGATAGTTTTCTATCATTATAGTTTTCTATCATGATAGTTTCCTTTCGTGATAGTTTACTATCATGATAGTTTTCTATCATGATAGTTTTCTATCATGATAGTTTTCTATCATGATAGTTTTCTATCGTGATAGTTTTCTATCAGGATGGTTTTATATCGTGATAGTTTTCTATCATGATAGTTTCTATCATGAAAGTTTTCTATCATGATAGTTTTCTATCGTGATGGTTTTCTATCTGCGTATATCTGCGTAGCCCGGCGTATACCCACGTATATCTGCGTAGCCCGGCGAATACCTGCGTACAAATGCGTATATTTGCGTACATTTGCGGATATGTGGGTAAGCTTGGGTTTATTTGCGTAAATGTGCGTAGCCCAGCGAATTACTGCGTACATCTGCGTATATTTGCGTAGATCTGCGTTTTCTAGTATGATAGTTATCTATCGTGATAGTTTTCTATTATGATGGTTTTCTATCATGATAGTTTTCTATCATGATAGTTTTCTATCGTGATAGATTTCTATCATGATAAGTTTCTATCATGATAGTTTTCTATCATGATAGTTTTCTATCATGGTATTTTTCTATCATGATAGTTCTCTATCGTGATAGTTTTCTATCGTGATAGTTTTCTATCGATAGTTTTCTATCATGATAGTTTTCTATCATGATAGTTTTCTATCATGATAGTTTTCTATCATGATAGTTTTCTGTCATGATAGTTCTCTATCGTGATAGTTTTCTATCAGGATGGTTTTATATCATGATAGTTTTCTATCATGATAGTTTCTATCATGATAGTTTTCTATCATGATAGTTTTCTATCGTGATGGTTTTTATCTGCGTATATCTGCGTAGCCCGGCGTATACCCACGTATATCTGCGTAGCCCGGCGAATACCTGCGTACAAATGCGTATATCTGCGTACATTTGCGGATATGTGGGTAAGCTTGGGTTTATTTGCGTATATGTGCGTAGCCCAGCGAATTACTGCGTACATCTGCGTATATTTGCGTAGATCTGCGTTTTCTAGTATGATAGTTATCTATCGTGATAGTTTTCTATTATGATGGTTTTCTATCATGATAGTTTTCTATCATGATAGTTTTCTATCGTGATAGATTTCTATCATGATAAGTTTCTATCATGATAGTTTTCTATCATGATAGTTTTCTATCATGATAGTTTTCTGTCATGATAGTTCTCTATCGTGATAGTTTTCTATCAGGATGGTTTTATATCATGATAGTTTTCTATCATGATAGTTTCTATCATGATAGTTTTCTATCATGATAGTTTTCTATCGTGATGGTTTTTATCTGCGTATATCTGCGTAGCCCGGCGTATACCCACGTATATCTGCGTAGCCCGGCGAATACCTGCGTACAAATGCGTATATCTGCGTACATTTGCGGATATGTGGGTAAGCTTGGGTTTATTTGCGTATATGTGCGTAGCCCAGCGAATAACTGCTTACATCTGCGTAGATCTGCGTATATCTGCGTACATATACGTAGATCTGCGTTGATCTACAAAAATATCTGCGTATATCTGCGTAGATCTGCGTAGATCTGCGTATATCTGCATACATTAGCATTTATCTGCATAGACCTGCGTATATCTGCGAAAATTAAGTAGATCTGCGTATATGTGCGAAGCCCAGCAAATAAATGCATAGATCTGCGTATATCTGCGTTTATTAGCGTAGATCTGCGTATATTTGCGTATATCTGTGCATCAGCGTAGATATGTTTACTGCGTAGAATGCATACACCTGCGTACATCTGCATAGATCTGCGCATATCTGCGTAAACCTGCGAATATCTGCGTTGATCTGGGTAGATCTGCGTATATTTGCGTAGATCTGCGTTTTCTAGTATGATAGTTATCTATCGTGATAATTTTCTATCATGAAAGTTTTCTATCATGATAGTTTCCTATCGTGATAGTTTTCTATCATGATAGTTTTCTATCATTATAGTTTTCTATCATGATAATTTTCTATCATGATAGTTTTTTATCATGATAGTTTTCTATCATGATAGTTTTCTATCGTTATGGTTTTCTATCATGACAGTTTTCATCGTAGATTTCTATCATGATAGTTTTCTATTGTGATAGTTTTCTATCGTAGATTTCTATCATGATAGTTTTCTATTGTGATAGTTTTCTATCGTGATAGTTTTCTATCATGATAGTTTTCTATCGTGATAGTTTTCTATCATGATGGTTTTCTATCATGATAGTTTTCTGTCATGATAGTTTTCTATCATGATAGTTCTCTACCATGATTGTTTTCTATCATGATAGTTTTCTATCGTGATAGTTTTCTATCATGATAGTTTTCTATCATGATAGTTTTCTATCGTTATGGTTTTCTATCATGATAGTTTTCTATCACGATAGTTTTCTATCATGATAGTTTTCTATCATGATAGTTTTCTGTCACGATAGTTTTCTATCATGATAGTTCTCTATCATGATAGTTTTCTATCATGATAGTTTTCTATCGTGATAGTTTTCTATCATGATGGTTTTCTATCATGATAGTTTTCTGTCATGATAGTTTTCTATCATGATAGTTCTCTACCATGATTGTTTTCTATCATGATAGTTTTCTATCATGAGAGTTTCCTATCGTGATAGTTTTCTATCATGATAGTTTTCTATCGTGATAGTTTTCTATCATGATAGTTTTCTATCATGATAGTTTTCTATCATGATAGTTTTCTATCATGATAGTTTTCTATCGTTATGGTTTTCTATCATGATAGTTTTCTATCACGATAGTTTTCTATCATGATAGTTTTCTCTCATAATAGTTTTCTACCATGATAGTTTCCTATCGTGAAAGTTTTCTATCATGATAGTTTTCTATCATGATAGTTTTCTATCATGATAGTTTTCTATCATGATAGTTTTCTATCGTGATAGTTTTCTATCAGGTTGGTTTTCTATCATGATAGTTTTCTATTATGATAAGTTTCTATCGTGATAGTTTTCTATCATGATAGTTTTCTATCATGATAGTTTTCTATCATGATAGTTTTCTATCATGATGGTTTTCTATCATGATAGTTTTCTATCGTGATAGTTTTCTATCATGATAGTTTTCTATCATGATAGTTTTCTGTCATGATAGTTTTCTATCATGATAGTTCTCTATCATGATAGTTTTCTATCATGATAGTTTTCTATCGTGATAGTTTTCTATCATGATGGTTTTCTATCATGATAGTTTTCTGTCATGATAGTTTTCTATCATGATAGTTCTCTACCATGATTGTTTTCTATCATGATAGTTTTCTATCATGATAGTTTTCTATCGTAATGGTTTTCTATCATGATAGTTTTCTATCACGATAGTTTTCTATCATGAAATTTTTCTCTAATGATAGTTTTCTATCATGAGAGTTTCCTATCGTGATAGTTTTCTATCATGATAGTTTTCTGTCATGATAGTTTTCTATCATGATAGTTTTCTATCATGATATTTTTCTATCGTTATGGTTTTCTATCATGATAGTTTTCTATCACGATAGTTTTCTATCATGATAGTTTTCTCTCATGATAGTTTTCTATCATGATAGTTTCCTGTCGTGATAGTTTTCTATTATGATAGTTTTCTATCATGATAGTTTTCTATCATGATAGTTTTCTATCATAATAGTTTTCTATCATGATAATTTTCTATCATGATAGTTTTTTATCATGATAGTTTTCTATCATGATAGTTTTCTATCATGACAGCTTTCTATCATAATAGTTTTCTATCGTTATGGTTTTCTATCATGATAGTTTTCATCGTTGTTTTCTATCATGATAGTTTTCTATCGTGATAGTTTTATATCGTGATAGTTTTCTATCATGATAGTTTTCTATCATGAAAGTTTTCTATCGTGATATATTCTATCAGCGTATATATGCCCCCGGCGAATACCCACGTACGTATGCGTAGATCTGCGTACACTAGCGTAGATCTGCGTATATCTGCGTACTTTAGCTTATATGTGCTTAGACTTGCGGATATCTGCGTATATTTGCGTATATCTGCGTAGATCGGCGTAGCTCTAGGTAGATCTAGGTATATTTGCGTAGATCTGCGTTCTCTAGTATGATAGTTATGTATCGTGATAGTTTTCTATCATGATGGTTTTCTATCATGATAGTTTTCTATCATGATAGTTTTCTATCGTGATAGATTTCTATCATGATAAGTTTCTATCATGATAGTTTTCTTTCATGATAGTTTTCTATCATGGTATTTTTCTATCATGATAGTTTTCTATCGTGATAGTTTTCTATCGTGATAGTATTCTATCGTGATAGTTTTCTATCAGGATGGTTTTTTATCATGATAGTTTTCTATCATGATAAGTTTCTATCATGATAGTTTTCTATCATGATAGATTTCTATCATGATAGTTTTCTATCGTGATAGTTTTCTATCATGAAAGTTTTCTATCATGATAGTTTTCTATCATGATAGTTTTCTATCATGATAGTTTTCTATCATGATAGTTTTCTATCATGATAGTTTTCTATCATGATAGTTTTCTATCGTGTTAGTTTTCTATCATGATAGTTTTCTATCATGATAGTTTTCTGTCATGTTAGTTTTCTATCATGATAGTTTTCTATCATGATAGTTTTCTGTCATGATAGTTTTCTATCATGATTGTTCTCTATCATGATAGTTTTCTATCATGGTATTTTTCTATTATGATAGTTTTCTATCGTAATTGTTTTCTATCAGGATAGTTTTTTATCATGATAGTTTTCTATCGTGATAGTTTTCTATCATGAAAGTTTTCTATCATGATTGTTTTCTATCATGATAGTTTTCTATCATGAAAGTTTTCTATCATGATAGTTTTCTATCATGATAGTTTTCTATCGTGTTAGTTTTCTATCATGATAGTTTTCTATCATGATAGTTTTCTGTCATGTTAGTTTTCTATCATGATAGTTTTTTATCATGATAGTTTTCTGTCATGATAGTTTTCTATCATGATAGTTCTCTATCATGATAGTTTTCTATCATGATAGTTTTCTATCATGATAGTTTTCTATCGTGATAGTTTTCTATCATGAAAGTTTTCTATCATGATAGTTTTCTATCATGATAGTTTTCTCTAATGATAGTTTTCTATCATGAGAGTTTCCTATCGTGATAGTTTTCTATCATGATAGATTTCTATCATGATAGTTTTCTATCGTGATAGTTTTCTATCATGAAAGTTTTCTATCATGATAGTTTTCTATCATGATAGTTTTCTATCAGGATGGTTTTTTATCATGATAGTTTTCTATCATGATAGTTTTCTATCATGATAGTTTTCTATCGTGATAGTTTTCTATCATGAAAGTTTTCTATCATGATTGTTTTCTATCATGATAGTTTTCTATCATGATAGTTTTCTATCATGATAGTTTTCTATCATGATAGTTTTCTATCGTGTTAGTTTTCTATCATGATAGTTTTCTATCATGATAGTTTTCTGTCATGTTAGTTTTCTATCATGATAGTTTTTTATCATGATAGTTTTCTGTCATGATAGTTTTCTATCATGATAGTTCTCTATCATGATAGTTTTCTATCATGATAGTTTTCTATCATGATAGTTTTCTATCGTTATGGTTTTCTATCATGATAGTTTTCTATCACGATAGTTTTCTATCATGAAAGTTTTCTCTAATGATAGTTTTCTATCATGAGAGTTTCCTATCGTGATAGTTTTCTATCATGATAGTTTTCTATCATGATAGTTTTCTATCATGATAGTTTTCTCTCATGATAGTTTTCTATCATGATAGTTCTCTATCGTGATAGTTTTCTATCAGGATGGTTTTATATCATGATAGTTTTCTATCCTGATAGTTTCTATCATGATAGTTTTCTATCATGATAGTTTTTTATCATGATAGTTTTCTATCATGATAGTTATCTATTGTGATAGTTTTCTATATGCGTATATCTGCATAGCCCGGCGTATACCCACGTATATCTGCGTAGCCCGGCGAATACCTTCGTACAAATGCGTATATCTGCGTACATTTGCAGATATGTGTGTAAGCTTGCGTTTATTTGCGTATATGTGCGTAGCCCAGCGAATTACTGCGTACATCTGCGTAGATCTGCGTATATCTGCGTACTTATGCGTAGATATGCGTTGATCTACGTATATCTGCGTATATCTGCGTAGATCTGCGTATATCTGCGTACATGAGCATTTATCTGCGTAGACCTGCGTATATCTGCGTAAATTAAGTAGATCTGCGTATATGTGCGAAGCCCTGCAAATATATGCATAGATCTGCGTATATCTGCGTTTATTAGCGTAGATCTGCGTATATTTGCGTATATCTGTGCATCAGCGCAGATACGTTTACTGCGTAGAATGCATACACCTAGGTACATCTGCGTAGATCTGCTCATATCTGCGTAAACCTGCGAATATCTGCGTTGATCTGGGTAGATCTGCGTATATTTGCGTAGATCTGCGTTTTCTAGTATGATAGTTATCTATCGTGATAATTTTCTATCTTGAAAGTTTTCTATAATGATAGATTCCTATCGTGATAGTTTTCTATCATGATAGTTTTCTATCATTATAGTTTTCTATCATGATAAATTTCTATCATGATAGTTTTTTATCATGATAGTTTTCTATCATGATAGTTTTCTATCATGAGAGTTTTCTATCATGAAAGCTTTCTATCATGATAGTTCTCTATCGTTATGGTTTTCTATCATGATAGTTTTCATCGTAGTTTTCTATCATGATAGTTTTCTATCGTGATAGTTTTCTATCGTGATAGTTTTCTATCATGATAGTTTTCTATCATGACAGTTTTCTATCATGATAGTTTTCTATCAGCGTATGTCTAAGCCCGGCGAATACCTTCGTACGCATGCGTAGATCTGCGTATGTCTGCGTACATTAGCGTAGATCTGCGTATATCTGCGTACATTAGCATATATGTGCTTAGACTTGCGTATATCTGCGTATATTTGCGTATATCTGCGTAGATCGGCGTAGCCCTAGGTAGATCTGCGTATATTTGCGTAGATCTGCGTTTTTTAATATGATAGTTATCTATCATGATAGTTTTCTATCATGATGGTTTTCTATCATGATAGTTTTCTATCATGATAGTTTTCTATCGTGATAGATTTCTATCATGATAAGTTTATATCATGATAGTTTTCTATCATGATAGTTTTCTATCATTTTTTTTTCTATCATGATAGTTTTCTATCGTGATAGTTTTCTATCGTGATAGTTTTCTATCGTAATAGTTTTCTATCATGATAGTTTTCTATCATGATAGTTTTCTATCATGATAAATTTCTATCATGATAGTTTTCTATCGTGTTAGTTTTCTATCATGATAGTTTTCTATCATAATAGTCTTCTGTCATGATAGTTTTCTTTCATGATAGTTCTCTATCATGATAGTTTTCTATCATGATAGTTTTCTATCATGATAGTTTTCTATCGTTATGGTTTTCTATCATGATAGTTTTCTATCACGATGGTTTTCTATCATGAAAGTTTTCTCTAATGATAGTTTTCTATCATGAGAGTTTCCTATCGTGATAGTTTTCTATCATGATAGTTTTCTATCATGATAGCTTTCTATCATGATAGTTTTCTATCATGATAGTTTTCTATCATGATAGTTTTCTATCGTTATGGTTTTCTATCATGATAGTTTTCTATCATGAAAGTTTTCTCTAATGATAGTTTTCTATCATGAGAGTTTCCTATCGTGATAGTTTTCTATCATAATAGTTTTCTATCATGATAGTTTTCTATCATGATAGTTTTCTATCGTTATGGTTTTCTATCATGATAGTTTCCTATCACGATAGTTTTCTATCATGATAGTTTTCTCTCATGATAGTTTTCTATCATGATAGTTTCCTATCGTGATAGTTTTCTATCATGATAGTTTTCTATCATGATAGTTTTCTATCATGATAGTTTTCTATCATGATAGTTTTCTCTCATGATAGTTTTCTATCATGATAGTTCTCTATCGTGATAGTTTTCTATCAGGATGGTTTTATATCATGATCGTTTTCTATCATGATAGTTTCTATCATGATAGTTTTCTATCATGATAGTTTTCTATCATGATAGTTTTCTATCATGATAGTTTTCTATCGTGATGGTTTTCCATCTAAGTATATCTGCGTAGCCCGGCTTATACCCACGTATATCTGCGTAGCCCGGCAAATACCTGCGTACAAATGCGTATATCTGCGTACATTTGCGGATATGTGCGTTAGATCTGCGTATATCTTCGTTTATTAGCGTAGATCTGCGTATATATGCGTATATCTGTGCATCAGCGTAGATATGTTTACTGCGTAGAATGCATACACCTGCGTACAACTGCGTAGATCTGCGCATATCTGCGTAAACCTGCGAATATCTGCGTGTATCTGGGTAGATCTGCGTATATTTGCGTAGATCTGCGTTTTCTAGTATGATAGTTATCTATCGTGATAATTTTCTATCATGAAAGTTTTCTATCATGATAGATTCCTATCGTGATAGTTTTCTGTCATGATAGATTTCTATCATTATAGTTTTCTATCATGATAATTTTCTATCATGATAGTTTCTATCATGATAGTTTTCTATCATGATAGTTTTTATCATGATAGTTTTCTATCATGATAGTTTTCTATCGTGATAGTTTTCTATCGTGATAGTTTTCTATCATGATAGTTTTCTTTCATGATAGTTTTCTATAGTGATAGTTTTCTATCGTGATAGTTTTCTATCATAATAGTTTTCTATCATGACAGTTTTCTATCGTGATAGTTTTCTATCAGCGTATATCTGCGCCCGGCGAATACCCACGTACGTATGCGTAGATCTGCGTATATCTGCGTACATTAGCGTAGATCTGCGTATATCTGCGTACATTAGTTTATATGTGCTTAGACTTGCGTATATCTGCGTATATTTGCGTATATCTGCGTAGATGGGCGTAGCTCTAGGTAGATCTGCGTATATTTGCGTAGATCTGCGTTTTCTAGTATGATAGTTATCTATCGTAATAGTTTTCTATCATGATGGTTTTCTATCATGATAGTTTTCTATCATGATAGTTTTCTATCATGATAGTTTTCTATCGTGATAAATTTCTATCATGATAAGTTTTTATCATGATAGTTTTCTATTATGATAGTTTTCTATCATGGTATTTTTCTATCATGATAATTTTCTATCGTGATAGTTTTCTATCGTGATAGTTTTCTATCGTGATAGTTTTCTATCATGATAGTTTTCTATCATGATAGTTTTCTATCGTGTTAGTTTTCTATCATGATAGTTTTCTATCATGATAGTTTTCTGTCATGATAGTTTTCTATCATGATAGTTCTCTATCATGATAGTTTTTTATCATGATAGTGTTCTATCATGATAGTTTTCTATCGTTTTGGTTTTCTATCATGATAGTTTTCTATCACGATAGTTTTCTATCATGAAAGTTTTCTCTTATGATAGTTTTCTTTCATGGGAGCTTCCTATCGTGATAGTTTTCTATCATGATAGTTTTCTATCATGATAGCTTTCTATCATGATAGTTTTCTATCATGATAGTTTTCTATCATGATAGTTTTCTATCGTTATAGTTTTCTATCATGATAGTTTTCTATCACGATAGTTTTCTATCATGAAAGTTTTCTCTAATGATAGTTTTCTATCATGAGAGTTTCTAATCGTCATAGTTTTCTATCATGATAGTTTTCTATCATGATAATTTTCTATCATGATAGTTTTCTATCATGATAGTTTTCTATCGTTATGGTTTTCTATCATGATAGTTTTCTATCACGATAGTTTTCTATCATGATAGTTTTCTCTCATGATAGTTTTCTATCATGATAGTTTCCTATCGTGATAGTTTTCTATCATGATAGTTTTCTATCATGATAGTTTTCTATCATGATAGTTTTCTATCATGATAGTTTTCTCTCATGAGAGTTTTCTATCATGATAGTTCTCTATCGTGATAGTTTTCTATCAGGATGGTATTATATCATGATAGTTTTCTTTCATGATAGTTTCTATAGTTTCTATCATGATAGTTTTCTATCATGATAGTTTTCTATCATGATAGTTTTCTATCGTGATGGTTTTCTATCTGCGTATATCTGCGTAGCCCGGCGTATACCCACGTATATCTGCGTAGCCCGGCGAATACCTGCGTACAAATGCGTATATCTGCGTACATTTGCGGATATCTGCGTACATATGCGTAGATCTGCGTTGATCTACGTATATCTGCGTATATCTGCGTAGATCTGCGTATATCTGCGTACATTAGCATTTACCTGCGTATATCTGCGTAAATCAAGTAGATCTGCGTATATGAGCGAGGCCCTGAAAAAATAGGCATATATCTGCGTATATCTGCGTTTATTAGCGTAGATCTGCGTATATTTGCGTATATCTGTGCATCAGCGTAGATATGTTTACTGCGTAGAATGCATACACCTGCGTACATCTGCGTAGATCTGCGCATATCTGCGTAAACCTGCGAATATCTGCGTTGATCTGGGTAGATCTGCGTATATTTGCGTAGATCTGCGTTTTCTAGTATGATAGTTTTCTATCGTGATAATTTTCTATCATGAAAGTTTTCTATCATGATAGATTCCTATCGTGATAGTTTTCTATCATGATAGTTTTCTATCGTTATAGTTTTCTATCATGATAATCTTCTATCATGATAGTTTTTTATCAGGATAGTTTTCTATCATGATAGTTTTCTATCATGAAAGCTTTCTATTGTGATAGTTTTCTATCGTTATGGTTTTCTTTCATGATAGTTTTCATCGTTGTTTTCTATCATGATAGTTTTCTATCGTGATAGTTTTCTATCGTGATAGTTTTCTATCATGATAGTTTTCTATCATGACAGTTTTCTATTGTGATAGTTTTCTATCAGCGTATATCTGCGCCCGGCGAATACCCACGTACGAATGCGTAGATCTGCGTATATCTGCGTACATTAGCGTAGATCTGCGTATATCTGCGTATATTAGCTTATATGTGCTTAGACTTGCATATATCTGCGTATATTTGCGTATATCTGCGTAGATCGGCGTAGCTCTAGGTAGATCTGCGTATATTTGCGTAGATCTGCGTTTTCTAGTATGATAGTTATCTATCGTGATAGTTTTCTATCATGACGGTTTTCTATCATGATAGTTTTCTATCATGATAGTTTTCTATCGTGATAGATTTCTATCATGATAAGTTTCTATCATGATAGTTTTCTATCATGATAGTTTTCTATCATGGTGTTTTTCTATCATGATAGTTTTCTATCGTGATAGATTTCTATCGTGATAGTTTTCTATCGTGTTAGTTTTCTATCATGATAGTTTTCTATCATGATAGTTTTCTATCATGATAGTTTTCTATCATGATAGTTTTCTATCGTGATAGTTTTCTATCAGGATGGTTTTCTATCATGAAAGTTTTCTATCATGATAAGTTTCTATCATGATAGTTTTCTATCATGATAGTTTTCTATCATGATAGTTTTCTATCGTGATAGTTTTCTATCATGATAGTTTTCTATCATGATAGTTTTCTATCATGATAGTTTTCTATCATGATAGTTTTCTATCATGATAGTTTTCTATCATGATGGTTTTCTATCGTGTTAGTTTTCTATCATATAGAAAAATATCATGATAGAAAACTATCATGATAGAAAACTATCATGATAGAAACTATCATGATATAAAACCATAGAAAACTATCATGATAGAAAACTATCATGATAGAAAACTATCACGATAGAAAACTATCATGATAGAAAACTATCATGATAGAAAACTATCATGATAGAAAACTATCACGATAGGAAACTCTCATGATAGAAAACTATCATGAGAGAAAACTATCATGACAGAAAACTATCATGATAGAAAACTATCATGATAGAAAACTATCATGATAGAAAACTATCGTGATAGAAAACTATCATGATAGAAAACCATAACGATAGAAAACTATCATGATAGAAAACTCTCATGATAGAAAACTATCATGATAGAAAACTATCACGACAGGAAACTCTCATGATAGAAAACTATCATGATAGAAAACTATCATGATAGAAAACTATCACGGTAGGAAACTCTCATGATAGAAAACTATCATGAGAGAAAACTATCATGAGAGAAAACTATCATGACAGAAAACTATCATGAGAGAAAACTATCATGATAGAAAACTATCATGATAGAAAACTATCATGATAGAAAACTATCGTGATAGAAAACTATCATGATAGAAAACCATAACGATAGAAAACTATCATGATAGAAAACTCTCATGATAGAAAACTATCATGATAGAAAACTATCACGACAGGAAACTCTCATGATAGAAAACTATCATGATAGAAAACTATAATGATAGAAAACTATCACGATAGGAAACTCTCATGATAGAAAACTATCATGAGAGAAAACTATCATGAGAGAAATTTATCATGACAGAAAACTATCATGATAGAAAACTATCATGATAGAAAACTATCATGATAGAAAACTATCATGATAGAAAACTATCATGATAGAAAACTATCATGATAGAAAACGATCATGATAGAAACTATCATGATAGAAAGCTTTAATGATATAAAACCATCCTGATAGAAAACTATCACGATCGAAAACTATCATGATAGAAAACTATCATGATAGAAAACTATCATGATAGAAAACTATCACGATAGAAAACTATCATGATAGAAAACTATCATGATAGAAAACCATAACGATAGAAAACTATCATGATAGAAAACTCTCATGATAGAAAACTATCATGATAGAAAACTATCACGACAGGAAACTCTCATGATAGAAAACTATCATGATAGAAAACTATCATGATAGAAAACTATCATGATAGAAAACTATCACGATAGGAAACTCTCATGATAGAAAACTATCATGAGAGAAAACTATCATGACAGAAAACTATCATGATAGAAAACTATCACGAAAGGAAACTCTCATGATAGAAAACTATCATGATAGAAAACTATCACGATAGAAAACTATCATGATAGAAATCTATCGTGATAGAAAACTATCATGATAGAAAACCATAACGATAGAAAACTATCATGATAGAAAACTATCATGATAGAAAACTCTCATGATAGAAAACTATCATGATAGAAAACTATCATGATAGAAAACTATCATGATAGAAAACTATCACGACAGGAAACTCTCATGATAGAAAACTATCATGATAGAAAACTATCATGATAGAAAACTATCATGATAGAAAACTATCGTGATAGAAAACTATCATGATAGAAAACCATAACGATAGAAAACTATCATGATAGAAAACTCTCATGATAGAAAACTATCACGATAGGAAACTCTCATGATAGAAAACTATCATGATAGAAAACTATCATAATATAAAACCATCCTGATAGAAAACTATCACGATAGAAAACTATCATGATAGAAAACTATCACGATAGAAAACTATTATGATAGAAAACTATCATGATAGAAAACCATAACGATAGAAAACTATCATGATAGAAAACTATCATGATAGAAAACTATCATGATAGAAAACTATCATGACAGAAAACTATCATAATAGAAAACCATAACGATAGAAAACTATCATGATAGAAAGCTTTCATGATAGAAAACTATCATGATAGAAAACTATCATGATAAAAAACTATCATAATAGAAAATTATCATGATAGAAAACTATCATGATAGAAAACTATCACGATAGGAAACTATCATGATAGAAAACTTTCGTGATAGAAAATTATCACGATTGATAACTATCATACTAGAAAACGCAGATCAACGCAAATATACGCAGATCTACCCAGATCAACGCAGATATTCACAGGTTTACGCAGATATGCGCAGATCTACGCAGATGTACGCAGGTGTATGCATTCTACGCAGGAAACATATCTACGCTGATGCACAGATATACGCAAATATACGCAGATCTACGCTAATAAACGCAGATATACGCAGATCTATGCATTTATTTGCTGGGCTTCGCACATATACGCAGAAATACGCAGGTCTACGCAGATAAATGCTAATGTACGCAGATATACGCAGATATACGCAGATATACGTAGATCAACGCAGATCTACGCATATGTATGCAGATATACGCAGATCTACGCAGATTTACGCAGTTATTCGCTGGGCTACTAACATATACGCAAATAAACGCAAGCTTACGCACATATCCACAAATGTTCGCAGATATACGCATTTGTACGCAGGTATTCGCCGGGCTAAGCAGATATACGTGGGTATACGCCGGGCTACGCAGATATACGCAGATAGAAAACCATCACGATAAAAAACTATCATGATAGAAAACTAACATGATAGAAAACTATCATGATAGAAAACTATCATGATAGAAACTATCATGATAGAAAACTATCATGATATAAAACCATCCTGATAGAAAACTATCACGATAGAGAACTATCATGATAGAAAACTATCATGATAGAAAACTATCATGATAGAAAACTATCATGATAGAAAACTATCACGATAGAAAACTATCATGATAGAAAACTATCATGATAGAAAACTATCATGATAGAAAACTATCACGATAGGAATCTATCTTGATAGAAAACTATCGTGAGAGAAAACTATCATGATAGAAAATTATCGTGATAGAAAACTTTCATGATAGAAAACCATAACGATAGAAAACTATCATGATAGAAAACTATCATGATAGAAAACTATCATGATAGAAAACTATCACGATAGGAAACTCTCATGATAGAAAACTATCATTAGAGAAAACTTTCATGATAGAAAACTATCGTGATATAAAACTATCATGATAGAAAACCATAACGATAGAAAACTATCATGATAGAAAACTATCATGATAGAAAACTATCATGATAGAGAACTATCATGATAGTTAACTATCATGACAGAAAACTATCATGATAGAAAACTATCATGATAGAAAACTATCACGATAGAAAACTATCATGATAGAAAACTATCATGATAGAAAACTATCATGATAGAAAACTATCATGATAGAAAACTATCATGATAGAAAACTATCATGATAGAAACTTATCATGATAGAAAACTATCATGATAGAACACCATCCTGATAGAAAACTATCACGATAGAAAACTATCTTGATAGAAAACTATCATGATAGAAAACTATCATGATAGAGAACTATCATGATAGAAATCTATCATGATAGAAAGCTATCACGATTGAAAACTATCACGATAGAAAACTATCATGATAGAAAAATACCATGATAGAAAACAATCATGCTAGAAAACTATCATGATAGAAACTTATCATGATAGAAATCTATCACGATAGAAAACCATCATGATAGAAAACTATCACGATAGATAACTATCATACTAGAAAACGCAGATCTACGCAAATATACGCAGATCTACCTAGAGCTACGCCGATCTACGCAGATATACGAAAATATACGCAGATATACGCAAGTCTAAGCACATATAAGCTAATGTACGCAGATATACGCAGATCTACGCTAATGTACGCTTATATACGCAGATCTACGATACGTACGTGGGTATTCGCCGGGCGCAGATATACGCTGATAGAAAACTATCACGATAGAAAACTATCATGATAGAAAACTATCATGATAGAAAACTATCACGATAGAAAACTATCACGATAGAAAACTATCATGATAGAAAACTACGATGAAAACTATCATGATAGAAAACCATAACGATAGAAAACTATCATGATAGAAAGCTTTCATGATAGAAAACTATCAAGATAGAAAACTATCATGATAAAAAACTATCATGATAGAAAACTATCATGATAGAAAACTATCATGATAGAAAACTATCACGATAGGAAACTATCATGATAGAAAACAATCGTGATAGAAAACTATCATGATAGAAAACCATAACGATAGAAAACTTTCATGATAGAAAACTATCATGATAGAAAACTGTCATGATAGAAAATTATCATGATAGAAAACTATCATTATAGAAAACTATCATGATAGAAAACTATCATGATAGAAAACTATCACGATAGGAAACTCTGATGATAGAAAACTATCATTAGAGAAAACTTTCATGATAGAAAACTATCATGATAGAAAACTATCACGATAGGAAACTATCATGATAGAAAACTATCGTGATAGAAAACTATCATGATAGAAAACCATAACGATAGAAAACTATCATGATAGAAAACTATCATGATAGAAAACTGTCATGATAGAAAATTATCATGATAGAAAACTATCATGATAGAAAACTATCATGATAGAAAACTATCATGATAGAAAACTATCATGATAGAAAACTATCACGATAGAAAACTATCATGGCAGAAAACTATCACGATAGAAAACTATCATGATAGAAAACTATCATGATAGAAAACTATCATGATAGAAAACTATCATGATAGAAAACTATCATGATAGAAAACTATCATGATAGAAAACTATCATGATAGAAAACTATCATGATAGAAAACTATCATGATAGAAAACTATCTTGATAGAAAACTATCATGATAGAAAACTATCACGATAGAAAACTATCATGATAGAAAACTATCATGATAGAAAACTATCATGATAGAAAACTATCATGATAGAAAACTATCATGATAGAAAACTATCATGATAGAAAACTATCATGATAGAAAACTATCACGATAGAAAACTATCATGATAGAAAACTATCACGATAGAAAACTATCATGATAGAAATTTATCATGATAGAAAACTATCATGATAGAAACTTATCATGATAGAAAACTATCATGATAGAAAACTATCATGATAGAAAACTATCACGATAGAAAACTATCACGATAGAAAACTATCACGATAGAAAACTATCATGGTAGAAAAATACCATGATAGAAAACTATCATGATAGAAAACTATCACGATAGAAACTTATCATGATAGAAATCTATCACGATAGAAAACTATCATGATAGAAAACTGCGATGAAAACAATCATGATAGAATACCAAAACGATAGAAAACTATCATGATAAAAAGCTTTCATGATAGAAAACTATAATGACAGAAAACTATCATGATAGAAAACTATCATACTAGAAAACGCAGATCTACGCAAATATACGCAGATCTACCCAGATCAACGCAGATATTCACAGGTTTACGCAGATATGCGCAGATCTACGCAGATGTACGCAGGTGTATGCATTCTACGCAGGAAACATATCTACGCTGATGCACAGATATACGCAAATATACGCAGATCTACGCTAATAAACGCAGATATAGGCAGATCTATGCATTTATTTGCTGGCTTCGCACATATACGCAGATAAACTTAATTTACGCAGAAATACGCAGGTCTACGCAGATAAATGCTAATGAACGCAGATATACGCAGATCTACGCAGATATACGCAGATATACGCAGATATACGTAGATCAACGCAGATCTACGCATATGTACGCAGATATACGCAGATCTACGCAGATGTACGCAGTAATTCGCTGGGCTTAGCACATATACGCAAATAAACGCAAGCTTTTGCACATATCCGCAAATGAACGCAGATATACGCATTTGTACGCAGGTATTCGCCGGGCTACGCAGATATACATGGGTATACGCCGGGCTACGCAGATATACGCAGATAGAAAACTATCATGATAGAAAACTATCATGATAGAAAACTATCACGATAGGAAACTATCACGATAGAAAACTTTCGTGATAGAAAATTATCACGATAGATAATTATCATACAAGAAAACGCAGATCTACGCAAATATACGCAGATCTACCCAGATCAACGCAGATATTCACAGGTTTACGCAGATATGCGCAGATCTACGCAGATGTACGCAGGTGTATGCATTCTACGCAGGAAACATATCTACGCTGATGCACAGATATAAGCAAATATACGCAGATCTACGCTAATAAACGCAGATATAGGCAGATCTATGCATTTATTTGCTGGCTTCGCACATATACGCAGATCTACTTAATTTACGCAGAAATACGCAGGTCTACGCAGATAAATGCTAATGAACGCAGATATACGCAGATCTACGCAGATATACGCAGATATACGCAGATATACGTAGATCAACGCAGATCTACGCATATGTACGCAGATATACGCAGATCTACGCAGATGTACGCAGTAATTCGCTGGGCTTAGCACATATACGCAAATAAACGCAAGCTTACGCACATATCCGCAAATGAACGCAGATATACGCATTTGTACGCAGGTATTCGCCGGGCTACGCAGATATACATGGGTATACGCCGGGCTACGCAGATATACGCAGATAGAAAACTATCATGATAGAAAACTATCATGATAGAAAACTATCATGACAGAAAACTATCATGATAGAAAACTATCATGATAGAAAACTATCATGATAGAAAACTATCACGATAGAAAACTATCACGATAGAAAACTATCACGATAGAAAACTATCATGATAGAAAAATACCATGATAGAAAACTATCATGATAGAAAACTATCACGATAGGATACTATCATGATAGAAAACTATCATGATAGAGAACTATCATGATAGAAAACTATCATGACAGAAAACTATCATGATAGAAAACTATCATGATAGAAAACTATCACGATAGAAAACTATCATGATAGAAAACTATCATGATAGAAAACTATCATGATAGAAAACTATCATGATAGAAAACTATCATGATAGAAAACTATCATGATAGAAAACTATCATGATAGAAAACTATCATGATATAAAACCATCCTGATAGAAAACTATCGTGATAGAAAACTATCATGATAGAAAACTATCACGATAAAAAACTATCATGATAGAAAACTATCATGATAGAAAACTATCATGATAGAAACTTATCATCATAGAAAACCATCATGATAGAAAACCATCCTAATAGAAATCTATCACGATAGAAAACTATCATGATAGAAAACTATCATTATAGAAAACTATCATGATAGAAAACTATCATGATAGAAAACCATCCTGATAGAAAACAATCACGATAGAAAACTATCATGATAGAAAACTATCATGATAAAAAACTATCACGATAGAAAACTATCACGATAGAAAACTATCATGATAGAAAACCATCCTAATAGAAAACTATCACGATAGAAAACTATCATGATAGAAAACTATCATTATAGAAAACTATCATGATAGAAAACTGTCATGATAGAAAACCATCCTGATAGAAAACAATCACGATAGAAAACTATCATGATAGAAAACTATCATGATAAAAAACTATCACGATAGAAAACTATCACGATAGAAAGCTATCTTGATATAAAACTATCATGATAGAAAAATACCATGATAGAAAACTATCATGATAGAAAACTATCATGATAGAAACTTATCATGATAGAAATCTATCACGATAGAAAACTATCATGATAGAAAACTATCATGATAGAAAACCATCATGATAGAAAACTATCACGATAGATAACTATAATGATAGAAAACGCAGATCTACGCAAATATACGCAGGCCTACCAAGAGCTACGCCGATCTACGCAGATATACGCAAATATACACATACGTACGTGGATATTCGCCGGGCGCAGATATACGCTGATAGAAAACTATAACGATAGAAAACTGTCATGATAGAAAACTATCATGATAGAAAACTATCATGATAGAAAACTATCATGATAGAAACTATCATGATAGAAAACTATCATGATATAAAACCATCCTGATAGAAAACTATCACGATAGAGAACTATCATGATAGAAAACTATCATGAGAGAAAACTATAATGATAGAAAACTATCATGATAGAAAACTATCACGATAGATAACTATCATACTAGAAAACGCTGATCTACGCAAATATACGCAGATCTACCTAGAGCTACGCTGATCTACGCAGATATACGCAAATATACGCATACGTACGTGGGTATTCGCCGGGCGCAGATATACGCTGATAGAAAACTATAACGATAGAAAACTGTCATGATAGAAAACTATCATGATAGAAAACTATCACGATAGAAAACTATCATGATAGAAAACTACGATGAAAACTATCATGATAGAAAACCATAACGATAGAAAACTATCATGATAGAAGGCTTTCATGATAGAAAACTATCAAGATAGAAAACTATCATGATAAAAAACTATCATGATAGAAAATTATCATGATAGAAAACTATAATGATAGAAAACTATCATGATAGAAAACTATCACGATAGGAAACTATCATGATAGAAAACTTTCATGATAGAAAATTATCACGATAGATAACTATCATACTAGAAAACGCAGATCTAGGCAAATATACGCAGATCTACCCAGATCAACGCAGATATTCGCAGGTTTACGCAGATATGCGCAGATCTACGCAGATGTACGCAGGTGTATGCATTCTACGCAGTAAACATATCTACGCTGACGCACAGATATACGCAAATATACGCAGATCTACGCTAATAAACGCAGATACACGCAGATCTATGCATTTATTTGCTGGGCTTCGCACATATACGCAGATCTTCTTAATTTACGCAGATATGCGCAGGTCTACGCAGATAAATGCTAATGTACGCAGATATACGCAGATCTACGCAGATATACGCAGATATACGTAGATCAACGCAGATCTACGCATATGTACGCAGATATACGCAGATCTACGCAGATGTACGCAGTAATTCGCTGGGCTACGCACATATACGCAAATAAACGCAAGCTTACGCACATATCCGCAAATGTACGCAGATATACGCATTTGTACGCAGGTATTCGCCGGGCTACGCAGATATACGTGGGTATACGCCGGGCTACGCAGATAGAAAACCATCACGATAGAAAACTATCATGATAGAAAACTATCATGATAGAAAACTATCATGATAGAAAACTATCATGATAGAAACTTATCATGATAGAAAACTATCATGATAGAAAACCATCCTGATAGAAAACTATCACGATAGAAAACTATCACGATAGGAAACTATCATGATAGAAAACTATCATGATAGAGAACTATCATGATAGAAAACTATTATGACAGAAAACTATCATGATAGAAAACTATCATGATAGAAAACTATCACGATAGAAAACTATCATGACAGAAAACTATCATGATAGAAAACTATCATGATAGAAAACTATCATGATAGAAAACTATCATGATAGAAAACTATCACGACAGAAAACTATCACGATAGAAAACTATCATGATAGAAAAATACCATGATAGAAAACTATCATGATAGAAAACTATCATGATAGAGAACTATCATGATAGAAAACTATCATGACAGAAAACTATCATGATAGAAAACTATCATGATAGAAAACTATCACGATAGAAAACTATCATGATAGAAAACTATCATGATAGAAAACTATCAAGACAGAAAACTATCATGATAGAAAACTATCATGATAGAAAACTATCATGATAGAAAACTATCAAGACAGAAAACTATCATGATAGAAAGGTATCATGATAGAAAACTATCACGATAGAAAACTATCATTATAGAAAACTATCATGATAAAAAAATATCATGATAGAAAACTATCATGATAGAAAACTATCGCGATAGGAAACTATCATGATAGAAAACTATCACGATAGAAAACTATCATGATAGAAAACTATCATGATAGAAAACTATCATGATAGAAAACTATCATGATAGAAAACTATCATGATAGAAAACTATCACGATAGAAAACTATCATGACAGAAAACTATCATGATAGAAAACTATTATGATAGAAAACCATCCTGATAGAAAACTATCACGATAGAAAACTATCATGATAGAAAACTATCATGATAGAAAACTATCAAGACAGAAAACTATCATGATAGAAAGGTATCATGATAGAAAACTATCACGATAGAAAACTATCATTATAGAAAACTATCATGATAAAAAAATATCATGATAGAAAACTATCATGATAGAAAACTATCGCGATAGGAAACTATCATGATAGAAAACTATCATGAGAGAAAACTATCATGATAGAAAACTATCGTGATAGAAAACTATCATGATAGAAAACCATAACGATAGAAAACTATCATGATATATTTGCGGATATGTGCGTAAGCTTGCGTTTATTTGCGTATATGTGCGTAGCCCAGCGAATTACTGCGTACATCAGCGTAGATCTGCGTATATCTGCGTACATACCCTAGTAGCACAGAATTCGATTTATAACAAGAATTTTGTTGTATCTGTGTTTTGTTGAAGTAATCGCAACATTATTTGTTGTAACTGAGTTTTTCTATTGTTCTTCGAAAAGCAGTTTTAACTTTGTGTATTTAAATGCTACAAATCAGTTTCGATAAAGTTTGAAATTGTTTCCAAAAAACTGAAGTTGTTATTAAAAGGTTATAAGCAAGTCAATCATTTGAAAGTTGGTAAAAGGTTTTTATTACATCTATTGAACTTCTCTTTCGTTATTTCTTAACTTAAATGTTAAAATAACTTTCTTGCGATAATCTATTAGAACATTTGGGTAACTTTAATATAATTTACAATTAAGAAGAGGAAACAAATAACAAAAACATTTTTGTAACGTTTTTCCTCTTAAAATATTTATTTTATTATATAATATATACATAACACTATATAATCGGTGCTGTCTATTCAAAATACGAAACATAATTATTTATATTTTAATGAAATACATCATTCCTTGAATAGCACATGTTTTTTTTTCAAAGAAGTATGCATAAATCTCCACCATTGTTATTTGTATTACATTTCAAACTTCTTGTTACTATTAACAACTCAAAACAAAGATGAAACTCTTAATGTGTCTTGTTATGTTGTCCTTTCGTTATAGTTGGCATAACACAAATGCAACAAGCAAAATGTTTGAATAAACATCGTTGAAACTAAGTTGAAACATAACTATGCTTATTTTTAATGGGTGGAGAACTAGTTATATTCTGGTTTCTTATTTATAAACATGAAACAAAGATTGCAACGACATTAAAACAAATAAATAACTAAAGTACTAGAATTGAAAAAAAAACATTTGGTTTGTATTTGAAACAAAACAGCAACATTTCTTAAGATTCAAGTGATGTTGTTGTTGAGTTTCTATAACTTTCGATAATTAAAGCTGATGATTGAAATTTTGACAGGCAGTCATTGTTCTATAAATGTTAATGGTATATTTTAATTTAGTCTATTTAAATCAACCATGAATTATTCCTTGGACATGAAAAAAGTTACTATACATGGCAGAGTTGCCGCTGGATGGAAAAATGTTCACAAGGTAGATTAAACAATTCGAAGATTTTAAGATGACCATAACACACATAACTAAAAATTAAAACACAAAATTTGTAGGTATTGCATGTCTTGTTATATAGAACACATTTCAATGTTTTATGTATATTTCGTTCTAAATGTCAGCAGACTGCCTAGAAATCGATTTTTTATGAAGCATTAAAAAAAGTCAACAAAGTTTATGTTTTGTAGGATTTTTAATCCATTTAAATCATAGCCATCCTTGGATTGAATTTGACTTTGGCATCTTGAAATATAGAAGACAAACTATATTTTGACGTTTCATGAATATTTTGTTCCAAATGTCAACAGGCTGCCTACAACTCATTTTTTTGTGAAGCATTAAGAAAATGGCAAAAAATTTATGTTTTTGGACTTTTTTCTAATCCATCGTAATTGTATAAATTTATTTTCTAGAATTTGATATTTAATTGGGCTTTAAAAAAAAAGAAAATTGATATTTTGAGATTTAACATGAATTTTGTTTTAAAATTTCAGTTTTAAAAATATAAACAAAAACTGAACTGCGGCAACTCTAGCGGATATAGACCAAAGTTAAATGCAAGTTTTTGCTTACTTTTTCTCCCGACAGAAAAAAATATGTTTTTTTTAACATACGAATTCTAGTTTCAGTAACGAAGATTAGAAAATATTATAAAAGAAACAATATTGCTCTGTTTTATTAACAGTGTAAATTGGTTAAAATGAGGATGTTATTGCCTTAAGTTTATACTCTGTTGTATCTTTGGTGTAGTAACATATAAGTTTTAATTTAAAGAGACAATGTTTTATTGATATTTCCTGCAAAAAGCGCCATATTGTTCACAATATAATTAGTTTTTGTTAGAAATTGAAATTTTTAAACTGATCTTTCCAGTTGATATTACTTTTTCCATAGTAAATTTCAATGGAAATGACTGAAAGTTGTGTTTCCTAATGTAAATCATAAATTTTTTTTAACTTGAATGCCTAAATAGAACCATGAATATTTTTCTATTTTTCAAATTTTCGCCCAATTTTAATTTTTTAGGTGGCGCGTGAATTTTCTAGAAGTAAAACATCAATTTTTATGATAAAAATGGTGTTTGTATTAGATTTTTCGTTCAAAAACAACTAAAAATCGCATTTTCAGTCACAATATTAGACGTATTGATTTTATAATGCTTTGAAGATTTTCTTTTTTATAACATCTCAAAGGTATTATACATTTTAAAAGCATTTGATTAAAACTTATCAGAAAAATTTAGAGTAACTATAAAAGCAACTTCGAAAAAACATTATTAAAATTTTTGATTTGCTTTAAACTTTTGTTTTTTGTTTAAGCCATGTTATATACAACAAGATAAGGTTACATGTAACATTTCTTAATTCAAATAACACTTTTAAAACTGAGAAACGACCAAATATAACTTCTATAAAACCCAATAAATACAAGTTTGTTGCAAATGAGATGGGGAAATGCGGCTATTTGGGTTACACAATTGTACCAGAATATGTTTCTGAAATAAATGGACAACAACTTGAATTTTTTACTGGAGTTATATCTACCAAATGAAAACTCTTCTGTGCTACTCGGGTATGCATAGATTTGCGTTGATCTACGTATATCTGCGTATATCTGCGTATATCTGCGAAGATCTGCGTATATCTGCGTACATTAGCATTTATCTGCGTAGACCTGCGTATATCTGCGTAAATTAAGTAGATCTGCGTATATGTGCGAAGCCCAGCAAATAAATTCATAGATCTGCGTATATCAGCGTTTATTAGCGTAGATCTGCGTATATTTGCGTATATCTGTGCATCAGCGTAGATATGTTTACTGCGTAGAATGCATACACCTGCGTACATCTGCGTATATCTGCGCATATCTGGGTAAACCTGCGAATATCTGCGTTGATCTGGGTAGATCTGCGTATATTTGCGTAGATCTGCGTTTTCTAGTATGATAGTTATCTATCGTGATAATTTTCTATCATGATAGAAAACTATCATGATAGAAAACTATAATGATTGAAAACTATCATGATAGAAAACTATCATGATAGAAAACTATCATGATAGAAAACTATCACGATAGAAAACTATCACGATAGAAAACTATCACGATAGAAAACTATCATGATAGAAAAATACCATTATAGAAAACTATCATGATAGAAACTTATCATGATAGAAATCTATCACGATAGAAAACTATCATAATAGAAAACTATCATGATAGAAAACCATCATGATAGAAAACTATCGCGATAGATAACTATCATACTAGAAAACGCAGATCTACGCAAATATACGTAGATCTACCTAGAGCTACGCCGATCTACGCAGATATACGAAAATATACGCAGATATACGCAAGTCTAAGCACATATAAGCTAATGTACGCAGATATACGCAGATCTTCGCTAATGTACGCATACGTACGTGGGTATTCGCCGGGCGCAGATATACGCTGATAGAAAACTATCACGATAGAAAACTGTCATGATAGAAAACAATCATGATAGAAAACTATCACGATAGAAAACTATCACGATAGAAAACTATCATGATAGAAAACTACGATGAAAACTATCATGATAGAAAACCATAACGATAGAAAACTATCATGATAGAAAGCTTTCATGATAGAAAACTATCAAGATAGAAAACTATCATGATAAAAAACTATCATGATAGAAAATTATCATGATAAAAAACTATAATGATAGAAAACTATCATGATAGAAAACTATCACGATAGAAAACTATCACGATAGAAAACTATCATGATAGAAAACTACGATGAAAACTATCATGATAGAAAACCATAACGATAGAAAACTATCATGATAGAAAGCTTTCATGATAGAAAACTATCATGATAAAAAACTATCATGATAAAAAACTATCATGATAGAAAATTATCATGATAGAAAACTATAATGATAGAAAACTATCATGATAGAAAACTATCATGATAGAAAACTATCACGATAGGAAACTATCATGATAGAAAACTTTCATGATAGAAAATTATCACGATAGATAACTATCATACTAGAAAACGCAGATCTACGCAAATATACGCAGATCTACCCAGATCAACGCAGATATTTGCAGGTTTACGCAGATATGCGCAGATCTACGCAGATGTACGCAGGTGTATGCATTCTACGCAGGAAACATATCTACGCTGATGCACAGATATACGCAAATATAAGCATATCTACGCTAATAAACGCAGATATACGCAGATCTATGCATTTATTTGCTGGGCTTCGCACGTATACGCAGATCTACTTAATTTACGCAGATATGCGCAGGTCTACGCAGATAAATGCTATTGTACGCAGATATACTCAGATCTACGCAGATATACGCAGATATACGTAGATCAACGCAGATCTATGCATATGTACGCAGATATACGCAGATGTACGCAGTAATTCGCTGGGCTACGCACATATACGCAAATCAACGCAAGCTTACGCACATATCCGCAAATGTACGCAAATATACGCATTTGTACGCAGATATACGCATTTGTACGCAGATATACGTGGGTATACGCCGGGCTACGCAGATATACGCAGATAGAAAACCATCACGATAAAAAACTATCATGATATAAAACCATCCTGATAGAAAACTATTACGATAGAGAACTATCATGATAGAAAACTATCATGATAGAAAACTATCATGATAGAAAAATATCATGATAGAAAACTATCATGATAGAAAACTATCACGATAGGAAACTATCATGATAGAAAACTATCATGAGAGAAAACTATCATGATAGAAAACTATCGTGATAGAAAACTATCATGATAGAATACCATAACGATAGAAAACTATCATGATAGAAAACTATCATGATAGAAAACTATCATGATAGAGAGCTATCATGATAGAAAACTATCATGACAGAAAATTATCATGATAGAAAACTATCATGATAGAAAACTATCACGATAGAAAACTATCATGAGAGAAAAATATCATGATAGAAAACTATCATGATAGAAAACTATCATGATAGAAAACTGTCATGATAGAAAACTATCATGATAGAAAACTATCATGATAGAAAACTATCACGATAGAAAACTATCATGATAGAAAACTATCATGATAGAAAACTATCATTATAGAAACTTATCATGATAGAAAACTATCATGATAGAAAACCATCCTGATAGAAAACTATCACGATAGAAAACTATCATGATAGAAAACTATCTTGATAGAAAACTATCATGATAGAAAACTATCATGATAGAAAACTATCATGATAGAAAACTATCACGATAGAAAACTATCACGATAGAAAACTATGACGATAGAAAACTATCATGATAGAAAAATACCATGATAGAAAACTATCATGATAGAAAACTATCATGATAGAAATTTATCATGATAGAAATCTATCACGATAGAAAACTATCATGATAGAAAACTATCATGATAGAAAACCACCATGATAGAAAACTATCACGATAGATAACTATCATACTAGAAAACGCAGACCTACGCAAATATACGCAGATCTACCTAGAGCTACGCCGATCTACGCAGATATACGCAAATATACGCAGATATACGCAAGTCTAAGTTAATGTAAGATATTCGCAGATCTACGCTAATATACGCAGATATACGCAGATCTACGCATACGTACGTGTGTATTTTCCGGGCGCAGATATACGCTGATAGAAAACTATCACGATAGAAAACTGTCATGATAGAAAACTATCATGATAGAAAACTATCACGATAGAAAACTATCACGATAGAAAACTATCATGATAGAAAACTACGATGAAAACTATAATTATAGAAAACCATAACGATAGAAAACTATCATGATAGAAAGCTTTCATGATAGAAAACTATCATGATAGAAAACTATCATGATAAAAACTATCATGATAGAAAATTATCATGATAGAAAACTATAATGATAGAAAGCTATCACGATAGAGAACTATCACGATAGGAAACTATCATGATAGAAAACTTTCATGATAGAAAATTATCACGATAGATAACTATCATACTAGAAAACGCAGATCTACGCAAATATCCGCAGATCTACCCAGATCAACGCAGATATTCGCAGGTTTACGCAGATATGCGCAGATATACGCAGATATACGCAGGTGTATGCATTCTACGCAGTAAACATATCTACGCTGATGCACAGATATACGCAAATATTCGCGATAGGAAACTATCATGATAGAAAACTTTCATGATAGAAAATTATCACGATAGATAACTATCATACTAGAAAACGCAGATCTACGCAAATATCCGCAGATCTACCCAGATCAACGCAGATATTCGCAGGTTTACGCAGATATGCGCAGATATACGCAGATATACGCAGGTGTATGCATTCTACGCAGTAAACATATCTACGCTGATGCACAGATATACGCAAATATTCGCAGATCTACGCTAATAAATATGCATTTATTTGCTGGGCTTCGTACATATACGCAGATCTACTTAATTTACGCAGATATACGCAGGTCTACGCAGATAAATGCTAATGTACGCAGATATACGCAGATCTACGCAGATATACGCAGATATACGCAGATATACGTAGATCAACGTAGATCTACGCATATGTACGCAGATATACGCAGATCTACGCAGATGTACGCAGTAATTCGCTGGGCAACGCACATATACGCAAATAAACGCAAGCTTACGCACATATCCGCAAATGTACGCAGATATACGCATTTGTACGCAGGTATTCGCCCGGCAACGCAGATATACGTGGGTATACGCCGGGCTACGCAGATATACGCATATAGAAAACCATCACGATAGAAAACTATCATGATAGAAAACTATCATGATAGAAAACTATCATGATAGAAAATTATCATGATAGAAACTATCATGATAGAAAACTATCATGATATAAAACCATCCTGATAGAAAACTATCACGATAGAGAACTATCATGATAGAAAACTTTCATGATAGAAAATTATCATGATAGAAAACTATCATGATAGAAAACTATCATGACAGAAAACTATCACGATAGGAAACTATCATGATAGAAAATTATCATGAGAGAAAACTATCCTGATAGAAAACTATCGTGATAGAAAACTATCATGATAGAAAACCATAACGATAGAAAACTATCATGATAGAAAACTATCATGATAGAAAACTATCATGATAGAAAACTATCATGATAGAAAGGTATCATGATAGAAAACTATCATGATAGAAAACTATCACATTAGGAAACTCTCATGATAGAAAACTATCATTAGAGAAAACTATCATGATAGAAAACTATCGTGATAGAAAACTATCATGATAGAAATCCATAACGATAGAAAACCATCATGATAGAAAACTATCATGATAGAAAACTATCATGATAGAGAACTATCATGATAGAAAACTATCATGACAGAAAATTATCATGATAGAAAACTATCATGATAGAAAACTATCACGATAGAAAACTATCATGATAGTAAACTATCATGATAGAAAACTATCATGATAGAAAACTATCATGATAAAAAACTATCATGATAGAAAACTATCATGATAGAAAACTATCATGATAGAAAGGTATCATGATAGAAAACTATCACGATAGGAAACACTCATGATAGAAAACTATCATTAGAGAAAACTTTCATGATAGAAAACTATCGTGATAGAAAACTATCATGATATAAAACCATCCTGATAGAAAACTATCACGATAGAGAACTATCATGATAGAAAACTTTCATGATAGAAAACTATCGTGATAGAAAACTATCATGATATAAAACCATCCTGATAGAAAACTATCACGATAGAGAACTATCATGATAGAAAACTATCATGATAGAAAACTATCATGATAGAAAACTATCATGATAGAAAGGTATCATGATAGAAAACTATCACGATAGGAAACACTCATGATAGAAAACTATCATTAGAGAAAACTTTCATGATAGAAAACTATCGTGATAGAAAACTATCATGATATAAAACCATCCTGATAGAAAACTATCACGATAGAGAACTATCATGATAGAAAACTTTCATGATAGAAAATTATCATGATAGAAAACTATCATGTTAGAAAACTATCATGACAGAAAACTATCACGATAGGAAACTATCATGATAGAAAATTATCATGAGAGAAAACTATCATGATAGAAAACTATCGTGATAGAAAACTATCATGATAGAAAACCATAACGATAGGAAACTATCATGATAGAAAACTATCATGAGAGAAAACTATCATGATAGAAAACTATCGTGATAGAAAACTATCATGATAGAAAACCATAACGATAGAAAACTATCATGTTAGAAAACTATCATGATAGAAAACTATCACATTAGGAAACTCTCATGATAGAAAACTATCATTAGAGAAAACTATCATGATAGAAAACTATCGTGATAGAAAACTATCATGATAGAAATCCATAACGATAGAAAACCATCATGATAGAAAACTATCATGATAGAAAACTATCATGATAGAGAACTATCATGATAGAAAACTATCATGACAGAAAATTATCATGATAGAAAACTATCATGATAGAAAACTATCACGATAGAAAACTATCATGATAGTAAACTATCATGATAGAAAACTATCATGATAGAAAACTATCATGATAAAAAACTATCATGATAGAAAACTATCATGATAGAAAACTATCACGATAGAAAAGTATCATGATAGAAAACTATCATGATAGAAAACTATCATGATAGAAACTTATCATGATAGAAAACTATCATGATAGAAAACCATCCTGATAGAAAACTATCACGATAGAAAACTATCATGATAGAAAACTATCTTGATAGAAAACTATCATGATAGAAAACTATCACGATAGAAAACTGTCATGATAGAAAACTATCATGATAGAAATTTATCACGATAGAAAACTATCACGATAGAAAACTATCACGATAGAAAACTATCATGATAGAAAAATACCATGATAGAAAACTATCATGATAGAAAACTATCATGATAGAGAACTATCATGATAGAAAAGTATCATGATAGAAAACTATCATGATAGAAAACTATCATGATAGAAACTTATCATGATAGAAAACTATCATGATAGAAAACCATCCTGATAGAAAACTATCAAGATAGAAAACTATCGTGATAGAAAACTATCATGATAGAAAACCATAACGATAGAAAACTATCATGATAGAAAACTATCATGATAGAAAACTATCATGATAGAAAAGTATCATGATAGAAAACTATCATGATAGAAAACTGTCATGATAGAAAACTATCATGATAGAAAACTATCACGATAGGAAACTCTCATGATAGAAAACTATCATTAGAGACAATTTTCATGATAGAAAACTATAATGATAGAAAACCATAACGATAGAAAACCATCATGATAGAAAACTATCATGATAGAGAACTATCATGATAGAAAACTATCATGACAGAAAACTATCATGATAGAAAACTATCATGATAGAAAACTATCACGATAGAAAACTATCATGATAGAAAACTATCATGATAGAAAACTATCATGATAGAAAACTATCATGATAGAAACTTATCACGATAGAAAACTATCATGATAGAAAACTATCATTATAGGAAACTATCATGATAGAAAACCATCCTGATAGAAAACTATCAAGATAGAAAACTATCATGATAGAAAACTATCATGATAGAAAACTATCATAATAGAAAACTATCATGATAGAAAACTATCATAATAGAAAACTATCATGATAGAAACTTATCATGATAAAAAACTATCATGATAGAAAACTTTCATGATAGAAACCTATCATGATAGAAAACTATCATGATAGAAAACTATCATAATTGAAAACTATCATGATAGAAAACTATCACGATAGGAAACTATCATGATAGAAAACTATCATGAGAGAAAACTATCATGATAGAAAACTATCATGATAGAAAACTATCATGATAGAAAACTATCATGATAGAAAACTATCATGATAGAAAACTATCATGATAGAAAACTATCATGATAGAAAACTATCATGATAGAAAACTATCACGATAGAAAACTATCATGATAGAAAACTATCATGATAGAAAACTATCACGATAGGGAACTATCATGATAGAAAACTATCATGAGAGAAAACTATCATGATAGAAAACTATCGTGATAGAAAACTATCATGATAGAAAACTATCATGATAGAAAACTATCATGATAGAAAACTATCACGATAGAAAACTATCATGATAGAAAACTATCTTGATAGAAAACTATCATGATAGAAAACTATCATGATAGAAAACTATCATGATAGAAAACTATCATGATAGAAAACTATCACGATAGAAAACTATCACGATAGAAAACTATCACGATAGAAAACTATCATGATATAAAAATACCATAATAGAAAACTATCATGATAGAAAACTATCATGATAGAAATTTATCATGATAGAAATCTATCACGATAGAAAACTATCATGATAGAAAACTATCATGATAGAAAACCATCATGATAGAAAACTATCATGATAGATAACTATCATACTAGAAAACGCAGATCTACGCAAATATACGCAGATCTACCGAGAGCTACGCCGATCTACGCAGACATACGCAAATATACGCAGATATACGCAAGTCTAAGTTAATGTACGAAGATATACGCAGATCTACGCTAATAAACGCAGATATACGCAGATCTACGCATACGTACGTGGGTATTCGCTGGGCGCAGATATACGCTGATAGAAAACTATCACGATAGAAAACTGTCATGATAGAAAACTATCATGATAGAAATTTATCATGATAGAAATCTATCACGATAGAAAACTATCATGATAGAAAACTATCATGATAGAAAACCATCATGATAGAAAACTATCACGATAGATAACTATCATACTAGAAAACGCAGATCTACGCAAATATACGCAGATCTACCTAGAGCTTCGCCGATCTACGCAGATATACGCAAATATACGCAGATATACGCAAGTCTAGGTTAATGTACGAAGATATACGCAGATCTACGCTAATATACGCAGATATACGCAGATCTACGCATACGTACGTGGATATTCACCGGGCGCAGATATACGCTGATAGAAAACTATCACGATAGATAACTATCATACTAGAAAACGCTGATCTACGCAAATATCCGCAGATCTACCCAGATCAACGCAGATATTCGCAGGTTTACGCAGATATGCGCAGATATACGCAGATGTACGCAGGTGTATGCATTCTACGCAGTAAACATATCTACGCTGATGCACAGATATACGCAAATATACGCAGATCTACGCTAATAAACGCAGATGTACGCAGATCTATGCATTTATTTGCTGGGCTTCGCACATATACGCAGGTCTAAGCAGATAAATGCTAATGTACGCAGATATACGCAGATCTATGCAGATATACGCAGATATACGTAGATCAACGCAGATCTACGCATATGTACGCAGATATACGCAGATCTACGCAGATGTACGCAGTAATTCGCTGGGCTGCGCACATATACGCAAATAAACGCAAGCTTACGCACATATCCACAAATGTACGCAGATATACGCATTTGTACGCAGGAATTCGCCGGGCTACGCAGATATACGTGGGTATACGTCGGGCTACGCAGATATACTTAGATAGAAAACCATCACGATAGAAAACTATCATGATAGAAAACTATCATGATAGAAACTTATCATGATAGAAATCTATCATGATAGAAAACCATCCTGATAGAAAACTATCACGATAGAAAACTATCATGATAGAAAACTATCATGATAGGAAACTATCATGATAGAAAACTATTATGATAGAAAACTATCATGATAGAAAACTATCATGATAGAAAACTATCACGATAGAAAACTATCACGTTAGAAAACTAACATGATAGAAAAATACCATGATAGAAAACTATCATGATAGAAAACTATCATGATAGAAAACCATCCTGATAGAAAACTATCATGATAGAAAACTAACATGATAGAAAACCAACATGATAGAAAACTATCACGATAAATAACTATCATACAAGAAAACGCAGATCTACGCAAATATACGCAGATCTACCTAGAGCTACGCCGATCTACGCAGATATACGCAAATATACGCAGATATACGCAAGTCTAAGCACATATAAGCTAATGTACGCAGATATACGCAGATCTACGCTAATGTACGCAGATATTCGCAGATCTACGCATACGTACGTGGGTATTCGCCAGGCACAGATATACGCTGATAGAAAACTATCACGATAGAAAACTGTCATGATAGAAAACTATCATGATAAAAAACTATCACGATAGAAAACTATCACGATAGAAAACTATCATGATAGAAAACTACGATGAAAACTATCATGATAGAAAACCATAACGATAGAAAACTATCATTGGAGAAAACTTTCATGATAGAAAACTATCGTGATAGAAAACTATCATGATAGAAAACCATAACGATAAAAAACTATCATGATAGAAAACTATCATGATAGAAAACTATCATGATAGAGAACTATCATGATAGAAAACTATCATGACAGAAAACTAAAATGATAGAAAACTATCACGATAGAAAACTATCACGATAGAAAACTATCATGATAGAAAACTATCATGATAGAAAACTATCATGATAGAAAACTATCATGATAGAAAACTATCACGATAGAAAACTATCATGATAGAAAACTATCATGATAGAAAACTATCATGATAGCAACTTATCATGATAGAAATTTATCATGATAGAAAACCATCCTGATAGAAAACTATCACGATAGAAAACTATCATGAAAGAAAACTATCATGATAGAAAACTATCATAATAGAAAACTATCATGATAGAAAACTATCATGATAGAAAATTATCATGATAGAAAACTATCACGATAGAAAACTATCACCAAAGAAAACTATCACAATAGAAAACTATCATGATAGAAAAATACCATGATAGAAAACTATCATGATAGAAAACTATCATGATAGAAACTTGTCATGATAGAAATCTATCACGATAGAAAACTATCATGATAGAAAACTATCACGATAGAAAACCATCATGATAGAAAACTATCACGATAGATAACTATCATACTAGAAAACGCAGATCTACGCAAATATACGCAGATCTACCTAGAGCTACGCCGATCTACGCAGATATACGCAAATATACGCAGATATACGCAAGTCTAAGCACATATAAGCAAATGTACGCAGATATACGCAGATCTACGCTAATGTACGCAGATCTACGGATACGTACGTGGGTATTCGCCGGGCGCAGATATACGCTGATAGAAAACTATCACGATAGAAAACTGTCATGATAGAAAACTATCATGATAGAAATTTATCATGATAGAAAACTATCATGATAGAAAACTATGATGATAGAAAACTATCATGATAGAAAACTATCATGATAGAAAACTATCACGATAGGAAACTCTCATGATAGAAAATTATCATTAGAGAAATCTTTCATGATAGAAAACTATCATGATAGAAAACCATCCTGATAGAAAACTTTCACGATAGAAAACTATCATGATAGAAAACTATCGTGATAGAAAACTATCATGATAGAAAACTACCATGATAGGAAACTATCATGATAGAAAACTATCATGAGAGAAAACTATCATGATAGAAAACTATCGTGATAGAAAACTATCATGATAGAAAACCATAACGATAGAAAACTATCATGATAGAAAACTATCACGATAGAAAACTATCATGATAGAAAACTATCATGAGACAAAACTATCATGATAGAAAACTATCGTGATAGAAAACTATCATGATAGAAAACCATAACGATAGAAAACTATCATGATAGAAAACTATCACGGTAGATAACTATCATGATAGAAAACCATCCTGATAGAAAACTACCATGATAGAAAACTATCATGATAGAAAACTATCATGATAGAAAACTATTATGATAGAAAACTATCATGATAGAAACTTATCATGATAGAAAACTATCATGATAGAAAACCATCCTGATAGAAAACTATCACGATAGAAAACTATCATGATAGAAAACTATCATGATAGAAAACTATCGCGATAGGAAACTATTATGATAGAAAACTATCATGAGAGAAAACTATCATGACAGAAAACTATCGTGATAGAAAACTATCATGAAAGAAAACCATAACGATAGAAAACTATCATGATAGAAAACCATAACGATAGAAAACTATCATGATAGAAAACCATCCTGATAGAAAACTATCACGATAGAAAACTATCATGATAGAAAACTATCATGAGACAAAACTATCATGATAGAAAACTATCGTGATAGAAAACTATCATGATAGAAAACTATCATTATAGAAAACTATCATGATAGAAAACCATCCTGATAGAAAACTATCAAGATAGAAAACTATCATGATAGAAAACTATCTTGATAGAAAACTATCATGATAGAAAACTATCATGATAGAAAACTATCATGATAGAGAACTATCACGATAGGAAACTATCATGATAGAAAACTATCATGAGAGAAAACTATCATGATAAAAAACTATCGTGATAGAAAACTATCATGAAAGAAAACCATAACGATAGAAAACTATCATGATAGAAAACTATCATGATAGAAAACTATCATGATAGAAAACTATCATGATAGAAAACTATCACGATAGGAAATTATCATGATAGAAAACTATCATGAGAGAAAACTATCATGATAGAAAAGTATCGTGATAGAAAACTATCATGATAGAAAACCATAACGATAGAAAACTATTATGATAGAAAACTATCATGATAGAAAACTATCATAATAGAAAACTATCATGATAGAAACTTATCATGATAAAAAACTATCATGATAGAAAACCATCCTGATAGAAAACTATCACGATAGAAAACCATCATGATAGAAAACTATCATGAGACAAAACTATCATGATAGAAAACTATCAAGAGAGAAAACTATCATGATAGAAAACTATCATTATAGAAAACTATCATGATAGAAAACCATCCTGATAGAAAACTATCAAGATAGAAAACTATCATGATAGAAAACTATCATGATAGAAAACTATCATGATAGAAAACTATCATGATAGAAAACTATCATGATAGAGAACTATCACGATAGGAAACTATCATGATAGAAAACTGTCATGAGAGAAAACTATCATGATAGAAAACTATCGTGATAGAAAACTATCATGAAAGAAAACCATAACGATGTTAATTTGTTCACGTCACTTGTAGTAGTTATAATAATTGGTGGTGTGCTCTCATTTTTACGTGCCAATATTTTTCCTGCACTCCCCCATACAAATCTCCAGTTTTCTTGCTTTGCTTTCTCCTTCGTCAGCCACAGTATGTGTTTATTTTGTCTTGTTAGTTGGTTATTGATATATGTATTAGTCTAGTCAAATGGTGTTCAAAAAGGGCGTGAAGTGGAAAGTTCTGGTGTAATTATTTTTAGTGGCCCTCTTTATGTTTTTGGGGTCGCTGAACACGAATCTGAAGCTGTCCAACAAAATTTTTCACGGCAAATACGAGAATTCGTCAAAAAAACATCGACAATTTCGACATTTTTTGTCTTTTTTCCTTATTGCTCAAAAATTATTTTTCTTTTGCAAAAAGCGCTTATGCAAAAATAAAGACAATAAGATTACCTATAATCTACGCTTATATCATTTTTTTGTGCAACTTATTGTTTCTGCGGAAACAGTCGTTGAAAAAGAGCCAAAAATCCGTCATTTTTAAAAAATTGCATAAACGATTTTTTTTGTATTGTTTTCCTCATTACATGAAAAGTAGGCCATGAGTTATTATGTTATTTGCATTTTCTAACTGTAGTTGTCTTAAATTATTATATTGCAGTGGTTAAGTGTCTAAGTTTCAGTATTCCAAACAGTCAATTCAAAAGTGTTTTATTTGTGACAAAGATTGGAGTATGGTGCAGTGAAAGTGGTGAATGAAAAAGCAATTGAAACGCTCCTTCAAGCCAGCAAGAAGAGAAAAGACGGAAAGGGAGCTTCTTTGGCAGGTAAGAAATCAGTGAAAGTGTATACAACCTGCCAAAAAAGCTATATAAATGGTAAATGGTAGGTAGAAATGGTGACAAGAGCGTAACACTCGCTCTTTGCCCAATTAACACTGGATTGCGCCGTTTTGATACCATAGCTCGTTTGACCCGTGTATGAAAGCAGTCCAAAGTGAGGATTTGCGGGTTTATTCTCTGAGGGGCTTTTTCCTCAGGTGTCCCGTTCTCTGGGTTAGATGTGAGATTTCCTCCAGTGCGGGTTGGAGATCATCTTTCCCAAGAAACCAGAAAAGCGTTCCTTGCTTTGATATAGGACGGCTGTGAAGTATGGTTATGATTCAGTACAAAAGACAGGAGTTGGGTCATAGGACACTCACTCGATTGGATCGCATCTCGATTAGATCGCATCTCGCCCGAGCTTGCTACATTATGCCGAGCTCGGTAGGTTGTAAAATAGCAACGAAGCGCGATCGATCCGACCGTGTGATCATCATTGCCATTGAGCATCATGAAGCCCCGCAGAAACCCGGGTTCCTATTACTCACGGTCTTTGGATCTGGGGGGTAACATGATGCAACCGAGTTTCGTCTCAGATCCATTTCGTGGCGTTTAGAAAAGAGATCAAGTCTTTGATCTTCATTTCGGAAAGTTCATTTAGGTCCTCAAAAAAAAGCCATTCCAAACGATTGTGCTCTCATTCTGGCTAGAGCTAAACATTTAGAGAGAAAATGAAGGACTGTTTCCTTTTCTTGCTGGTCTCCACAGCTATGACAGTGAGTATTGTAAGGAATACCCAGCCTCACCGCATGTTCTCCAATTGACCAGTGTCCAGTGCAGGTTGCTACGACCATGGCCATGTCCCGCTTGGGTCTACACAATCAGATCAATTGTTCGGGATTTATTAAAGGCGGGCCAGATCGTTCTGGATATTTTGTAGTTGGTTAAACTGCTCCACCTAAGATTGGATTCCCTAAGGAAAATTGACAATATATTGCCCTTCACAACTCAAAGGGGAATGTTAACTCTTTCCGCAAGTGAGATGTGAAGGGCTAATCCTTGCCTGGCTCGTTCATCTGCCCGTTAATTTCCCTCAATGCCACTGTGACACAGGAACCCAGATAAGAGTGACCTTGAGGTTAATATTTAGACTTTGCGAGCTCATCAGTAGCCGAATCAATGGCTTCCACAGCCGCCTGACTGTCTGTAAGGATGGCTGTATTACTATTTTGGTTTGGTATCTTGCATGCCTCCCTAATTGCCAGTATTTCAGCATGAAATACACTAGCGAAATTCGGTAGCCGAAATGACTTAGAGGTGTTGAAAGACTCAGAGAAGACTCCTGAGTGAACACCGCGGCGTCATCATCCCAGTCCCCTCTGGATAGGAATAAGACTTTAAAATATTTACTGAGGCTCATTGTAGGAGCACGGTAGTCAGTGGGAGTCGAAAATATATCAGTGGGAATTAAATTTGTGATATTGCTGTGACCATAAGGTTTAGCAACCCAAGAATTTGATTCTTTAAGTCTTAAGGCACTGCAAGATACTAAATATTTTATGTGTAGATCAAGTGGTAGGACGTAGGAGGTGCAGAAAAACGCTTAAGGCATCCGTTGGACAAGACCTTTAGTACCAAAACTAGCTGTTCTTTGAACCTTTTTGAGTTTGTCGATGTTATATGCCTTGTTAAGTGCGGGCCACCAGACAATCAAACCATATGTTAGAATCGGCCGTACCTCTGCAGTATACGTCCATAAGATCATCTTCACTGCACCATACTCCAATCTTTGTCACAAATGAAACACTTTTGAATGGACATTTTGACTGTTTGGAATACTGAAACTTAGACACTTAACCACTTTAATATAATACTTTTAGACAACTACAGTTAGAAAATGCAAATAACATAGTAACTCATGGCCTACTTTTCATGTAATGAAGAAAACAATACAAAAAAAAATCGTTTATGCAATTTTTTAAAAATGACGGATTTTTGGCTGTTTTTCAACGACTGTTTCCGCAGAAACCATAAGTCGTACAAAAAAATGATATAAGCGTAGATTATAGGTAATCTTATTGTCTTTATTTTTGCATAAGCGCTTTTTGCAAAAGAAAAATAATTTTTGAGCAATAAGGAAAAAAGACAAAAAATGTCGAAATTTTCGACGTTTTTTGACGATTTCTCATATTTGCCGTGAAAAATTTTGTTGGACAACTTCAGATTCGTGTTCAGCGACCCCAAAAACATAAAGGGAGCCACTGAATGTAATTATACCAGAACTTTCCACTTCAAACTACCATTTGACCTGACTATATACCGTATCTAGCAATGATGAGCGGCTGAAGCTGAGCCAGAGCTTAGATCTTTGTCGGTGTATTGCATTACTGCATTCAGTTTTATGGGACGTGTTTCGCGTGCTTGTTTTACAAATTGTGTCTTGCACATATTAGATGCAAATGAAGGAATTATTATTGAATTTTCGGGGTTTTTAGGTTTTGTTCTATAAATGTCATTGATATTATTGTCTGTTATTTCACAATTAATAGTTTTACCAATTCCTTTTATAATTTCAACTAGATTTTCGTAGGTGTAATATTTTTGATTTCAATATTATTTCTAAGCATTTGTTGTTCCATATAATTTAATTGTGATTGCATGTTTTCTATAAGTTCGTCTTTTTTTTTTTGTTGTTTTCCTTCAGTTCATTTATTTCTTTTGTGAAATCTTGGATGAGGTTGTGTTTTTTTTTTCATGTTAGCATTTAATTCATCAAACTTGGCGCATAGAAAATCGTTGCTTGCAGTTAATTCCTTCATTTGATCGCTTAGTAGGCGAATCTCCGCAAGGACCACTGTGTTGTTGTTTACAAAGTCTTGTTGCACGTTTTCAGGGCTGTTTGGTGCTCGTATTCTCTTTGACGTATTGCTTTTGGCAGCTAAAACTTGAAAATCAACACCGGCATTTCTGCATAACTGACATCTCCACATGTCTTTCTTAGGTTTCCCCATGGTTCTCCAAGATTTTTCGGAGATAGTGGTACACTCAAAGTGCAGCTCACGGTTGAACGTCGAGCAAACCGCAAAATCACCATCGTATGGGAGCTTATCACTACAATGGCCACACACATTCATATTGAAGGGGGCGTTTGAAAAAAATAAAATTAATATGCAAAAATGCAAAATAAGCAGACAATAAAAGAAAGTATAAACTGCTGTAGTATGTGTTTTGATGCACCTTATTAATTGTTATTAATAGTCACTGTCTTATTAATTGTTTATTATTTCACACTTGGAAAAAATGTTTAATTTAACTAGGTAAACATAAAAACCAATAATTTGCGGATCGCTTTGAAAACACGTCTAATCACTTGCTCACTCACTGATAGAATAGAATATACGCAGATCTACACCAGATGTACGCATTCTACGCATATCTACGCTGATGCACAGATATACGCCCAGCAACGCAGATATACGCAGATCAACGCAAATATACGCAGATCTACGCTAATAAACGTAGATATACGCAGATCTACGCATTTATTTGCCTAGCTACGCACATATACGCAGATCTAATTAATCAACGCAGATAATACGCAGTTCTTCGCATATAAATGCTAATGTACGCAGATCTACGCAGATCTACGCAGATCTTCGCAGATCTACGCAGATCTACGAAGATCTACGCAGATCTACGCAGATCTACGCAGATATACGCAGATCTACACACATATAGGCAGATCTACGCTAATAAACGCAGATGTACGCAGATCTACGCATTTATTCGCTGGGCTATGCACATTTAGCAGATCTACTTAATCTACGCACGCAAATATACGCAGGTCTACGCAGATTAAAGCTAATGTACGCAGATATACGCAGATCTATGCAGATAAACGCAGATATACGCAGATCAACGCAGATCTACGCAAATGCACGCAAATATACAAACTACGCAGATGTACGCAGTTATTCGCCGGGGCTATGCACATATACGCAGATATACGCAAGTCTACGACATATACGCTGATATACGCAGCTAAACGTAGATCTACGCATATGTATGCGGGTTTTTGCCGGGCTAAGAAGATATACGCAGATAGAAAACTATCACCCTAGAAAACTATCATAATAGAAAACTATCATAATAGAAAACTATCATGATAGAAAACTATCACCATAGAAAACTATCATGATTGAAAACTACCATGATAGAAAACTATCATGATAGAAAACTATCATGATGGGAAACTCTCATGATAGAAAACTATAATGGTAGAAAACTGTCATGATAGAAAACTATCATGATAGAAAACTATCATGGTAAAAAACTATCATGATAGAAAACTATCATGATAAAAAACTATCATGATAGACAACTATCATGATAGAAAACTATCACGATAGATAACTATCATACTGGAAAACGCAGATCTAGGCAAATATATGCAGATCTACCCAGAGCTATGCAGATCAACGCAGATATATGCAGTTATTCACCGGGCTTCGCACATATGCGCAGATATACGAAGATATACGCAAGTCTACGCACATATACGCTAATGTACGCAGATATACGCAGATACGCATATGTACACGGGTATTCGCTGGGCTACGCAGATAAATGCTAATGTACGCAGATATACGAAGATCAACGCAGATCTACGCTAATGTACGCAGATATACGCAGATCTACGCAGATGTACGCAGTTATTCAACGGGCTTCGCACATATACGCAGATATACGAAGATATACGCAAGTCTACGCACATATACGCTAATGTACGCAGATATACGCAGATACGCATATGTAGGCGGGTATTCGCCGGGCTACGCAGATATACGCAGATAGAAAACTATCACGATAGCAAACCTTTATGATAGAAAACTATCATGATAGAAAACTATCATGATAGAAAACTATAACGATAGAAAACTGTCACGATAGAAAACTATCATGAAAGAAAACTACCACGATAGAAAACTATCATGATAGAAAACTATCATGATAGAAAACTATCATGATAGAAAACTATCACCATAGAAAACTATCATGATTGAAAACTACCATGATAGAAAACTATCATGATAGAAAACTATCATGATGGGAAACTCTCATGATAGAAAACTATCATGGTAGAAAACTGTCATGATAGAAAACTATCATGATAGAAAACTATCATGGTAGAAAACTATCATGATAGAAAACTACCATGATAGAGAACTATCATGATAGAAAACTATCAAGATAGAAAACTATCATGATAGAATACTATCATGATAGAAAACTATCACTATAGAAAACTATCATACTAGAAAGCGCAGATCTACCCAGATCTACGCAGATATTCGCAGGTCTACGCAGAAATAAGCAGATCTACGCAGATGTACGCATTCTACGCAGATAAGCATATCTACGCTGGTGCAGAGATATACGCTCAGCAAAGCAGATATACGAAGATCTACGCAAATACACGCAGATCTTCGCTAATAAATGCAGATATACGCAGATCTATGCATTTATATGCCGGGCTACGCATAAATACGCAGATCTACTTAATCTACGCAGATAAACGCAGGTCTACGCAGATAAATGCTACTGTTCGCAGATATACGCAGATATACGCAGATCTACGCTAATGTACGCAGATATACGCAGATGTACGCAGTTATTCACCGGGCAACGCACATATACGAAAATACACGCAAGCCTACGCACATTTCCGCTAATGTACGCAGATATACGCAGGTCTACGCATATGTACGCGGGTATTCGCCGGGCTACGCAGATATACGCGGGTATAAGCCGGACTACGCAGATATACGCAGATAGAAAACCATCACGATAGAAAACTATCATGATAGAAAACTATCATGATAGAAAACTATCATGATAGAAAACTATCACGATAGAAAATTATCATGATAGAAAACTATCATGATAGAAAACTATCATGATAAAAAACTATCATGATAGAAAACTATCACGATAGGAAACTATCATGATAGGAAACTATCATGATAGAAAATTATCATGATATAAAACTATCATGATAGAAAACTATCATGATAAAAAACCATCATGATAAAAAACTATCATGATAGAAAACTATCATGATAGAAAACTATCATGATAGAAAACTATCGTGATAGAAATTTATCATGATAGTAAAAAATATCACGATAGATAACTATCATACAAGAAAACGCAGATCTACGCAAATATGCGCAGATCTACCCAGAGCTACGCAGATCTACGCAGATATACGCAGATCTACGCAGATATACTTAGATCTACACAGATGAACGCATTCTACGCAGATACGCATAACTACGCTGATGCACAGATATACAGCAACACAGATATACGCAGATCTACTTGAATATACGCAGATCTACGCAGAACTACGCAAATAAACGCAGATATACGCAGATCTACGCATTTATTCGCCGGGCTACGCACATATACGCAGATCTACTTAATCTACGCAGATCTACGCAGTTATTCGCCGGACTACGCACAAATACGCAGATATACGCAAGTCTACGCACATATTCGCTAATGTACGCAGATATACGCAGATCTACGCATACGCACGTGGTTATTCGCAGGGCTACGCAGATATACGCAGATAGAAAACAATTACGATAGAAGCTTATCATGATAGAAATCTATCATGATAGAAAACTGTAATGATAAAAAACTATCACGATAGAAAACTATCACGATAGAAAACTATCATGATAGAAAACTATCATGATAGAAAACTATCATGATAGCAAACTATCACGATAGGAAACTATCATGATAGAAAACTGTCATGATAGAGAACTATCATGATAGAAAACTATCGTGATAGAAAACTATCACGATAGATAGCTATCATACTAGAAAACGACGATCTACGCAAATATACGCAGATTAACGCAGATCTACGCAGATGTACGCATTCTACGCAGATACGCATATCTACGCTGATGCACAGATATATGCCCAGCAACTCAGATATACGCAAATATACGCAGATCTACGCATTTATTTGCCGGGCTACGCACATATACGCAGATCTACTTAATCTACGCAAATCTACGCTAATGTACGCAGATATACGCAGATCTACGCAGATGAACGCATTTATTCGCCGGACTACGCACATATACGCAAATCTACGCACATATACGCTAATGTACGCAGATATACGCATACATACGCGGGTATTCGCCGGGCTACGCAGATATACGCAGATAGAAAACTATCACGATAGAAAACTGTCATGATAGAAAACTATCATGATAGAAAACTATCATGATAGAAAACTATCACGATAGAAAACTATCACGATAAAAAACTATCGAGATAGGAAACTATCATGATAAAAAACTATCATGATAGAAAACTATCACGATAGGGAAACTATCATGATAGAAAACTATCATGAGAGAAAACTATCATGATAGAAAATTATCGTGATAAGAAACTATCATGATAGAAAACCATAACGATAGAAAACTATCATGATAGAAAACTATCATGATAGAAAACTATCATGATAGAAAACTATCACGATAGAAAACTATCACGATAGAAAACTATCATGATAGAAAACTACCATGATAGAAAACTATCATGATAGAAAACTATCATGATAGAAAACTATCATGATAGAAAACTATCATGATAGAAAACCATCCTGATAGAAAACTATCACGATAGAAAACTATCATGATAAAAAACTATCATGGTAGAAAACTATCATAATAGAAAACTATCATGATAGAAAACAATCATGAAAGAAAGCTATCATGATAGAAAACTATCACGATAGAAAACTATCACGATAGAAAACTATCATGATAGAAAACTATCATGATAGAAATCTACCATGATTGAAAGCTATCATGATAGAAAACTATCATGATAGAAAACTATCATGATAGAAAACTATCATGATAGAAAACTATCATGATAGAAAACTATTATGATAGAAAACTATCATGATAGAAAACTATCATGACAGAAAACTATCATGATAGAAAACTATCACGATAGGAAACTATCATGATAGAAACTTATCATCATAGAAAACTATCACGATAGAAAACTATCATGATAGAAAACTATCATGATAGAAAACCATCATGATAGAAAACTATCACGGTAGAAAACTATCATGATAGAAAACTATCATGATAGAAAACTATCATGATAGAAAACTATCATGATAGAAAACTATCATGATAGAAAACTATCATGATAAAAAACTATCACGATATTAAACTCTCATGATAGAAAACTATCATGAGAGAAAACAATCATGATAGAAAATTATCGTGATAGAAAACTATCATGATAGAAACTTATCATCATAGAAAACTATCACGATAGAAAACTATCATGATAGAAAACAATCATGATAAAAAACCATCATGATAGAAAACCATAACGATAAAAAACTATCATGATAGAAAACTATCATAATAGAAAACTATCATGATAGAAAACTATCATGATAGATACTTATCATGATAGAAAACTATCATGATAAAAAACAATTCTGATAGAAAACTATCACGATAGAAAACTATCATGATAGAAAACTGTCATGATAAAAAACTATCATGATAGAAAACTAGCATGATAAAAAACTATCATGATAGAAAACTATCACGATAGAAAACTATCATGATAGAAAACTATCGTGATAGGAAACTATCATGATAGAAAACTATCATGATAGAAAACTATCATGAGAGAAAACTATCATGATAAAAAACTATCGTGATAGAAAACTATCATGAGAGAAAACTATCATGATAGAAAACTATCATGATAGAAAACTATCATGACAGAAAACTATCATGATAGACAACTATCATGATAGAAAACTATCACGATAGAAAACTATCATGATAGAAAACTATCATGATAGAAAGCTATCATGATAGAAAACTATCATGATAGAAAACTATCATGATAGAAAACTATCATGATAGAAAACTATCATAATAGAAAACTATTATGATATAAAACCATCCTGATAGAAAACTATTACGATAGAAAACTATCATGATAGAAAACTATCGTGATAGGAAACTATCATGATAGAAAACTATCATGATAGAAAACTATCACGATAGGAATCTATAATGATAGAAAACTATCATGAGAGAAAACTATCATGATAGAAAATTATCGTGATAGAAAACTATAATGACAGAAAACCATAACGAAAGAAAACTATCATGATAGAAAACTATCATGATAGAAAACTAGCATGATAAAAAACTATCATGATAGAAAACTATCATGATAGAAAACTATCACGATAGAAAACTATCATGATAGAAAACTATCACGATAGGAAACTATCATGACTGAAAACTATCATGAGAGAAAACTATCATGATAAAAAACTATCGTGATAGAAAACTATCATGAGAGAAAACTATCATGATAGAAAACTATCATGATAGAAAACTATCATGATAGAAAACTATCGTGATAGGAAACTATCATGATAGAAACTTATCATGATAGAAAACTATCACGATAGGAATCTACCATGATAGAAAACTATCATGAGAGAAAACTATCATGATAGAAAATTATCGTGATAGAAAACTATAATGACAGAAAACCATAACGATAGAAAACTATCATGTTAGAAAACTATCATGATAGAAAACTATCATGATAGAAAACTATCATGATAGAAAACTATCATGATAGATACTTATCATGATAGAAAACTATCATGATAAAAAACAATTCTGATAGAAAACTATCACGATAGAAAACTATCATGATAGAAAACTGTCATGATAGAAAACAATCATGATAGAAAACTATTATGATAGAAAACTATCATGATAGAAAACTATCATGACAGAAAACTATCATGATAGACAATTATCATGATAGAAAACTATCACGATAGAAAACTATCATGATAGAAAACTATCATGATAGAAAACTATCATGATAGAAAACTATCATGATAGAAAACTATCATGATAGAAAACTATCATAATAGAAAACTATCATGATATAAAACCATCCTGATAGAAAACTATCACGATAGAAAACTATCATGATAGAAAACTATCGTGATAGGAAACTATCATGATAGAAAACTATCATGATAGAAAACTATCACGATAGGAATCTATAATGATAGAAAACTATCATGAGAGAAAACTATCATGATAGAAAATTATCGTGATAGAAAACTATAATGACAGAAAACCATAACGATAGAAAACTATCATAATAGAAAACTATCATGATAGAAAACTAGCATGATAGAAAACTATCATGATAGAAAACTATCATGATAGAAAACTATCACGATAGAAAACTATCATGATAGAAAACTATCACGATAGGAAACTATCATGATTGAAAACTATCATGAGAGAAAACTATCATGATAAAAAACTATCGTGATAGAAAACTATCATGAGAGAAAACTATCATGATAGAAAACTATCATGATAGAAAACTATCATGATAGAAAACTATCATGATAGAAAACAATCATGATAGAATACTATTATGATAGAAAACTATCATGATTGAAAACTATCATGACAGAAAACTATCATGATAGAAAACTATCATGATAGAAAACTATCATACTAGAAAACGCAGATCTACGCAAATATACGCAGAACTATCCAGATCAACGCAGATATTCGCAGGATATGCGCAGATCTACGCAAATATACGCAGAACTACCCAGATTAACGCAGATATTCGCAGGATATGCGCAGATCAACGCAGATATTCGCAGGTCTATGCAGATATACGCAGATCTACGCAGATGTAGGCATTCTACGCAGATACGCATATCTACGCTGATGCACATATATACGCCCTGCAACGCAGATATACGCAGATCTACTTAATCTACGCAGCTATACGCAGATATACGCAGGTCTACGCAGATAAATGTTAATTAACGCAGATATACGCAGATCTACGCAGATATACGCAGATCAACGCAGATTTACGCTAATGTACGCAGATATACGCAGATCTAAGCAGATCTACGCAGATATACGCAGATCAACGCAGATTTACGCTAATGTACGCAGATATACGTAGGTCTACGTAGATAAATGCTTATGTACGCAGATATACGCAGATCTATGCAGACATACGCAGATCTACGCTAATGTACGCAGATATACGCAGATGAACGCAGATGTATACAGCTGTTCGCCGGACTAAGCACATATACGCAGATATACGCAAGTCTACGCACATATACGCTAATGTACGCAGATATACGCAGATCTACGCATAGGTACGTTTATCTGCGTAGACCTGCATTTATCTGCGTAAGGGTATTCGCCAGGCTACGCAGATATACGCTGATAGAAAACTATCACGATAGAAAACTGTCATGATAAAAACTATCATGATAGAAAACTATCACGATAGAAAACTATCATGATAGAAAACTACGATGAAAACTATCATGATAGAAAACCATAAAAACAGAAAACTATCATGATAGGAAACTATCACGATAGAAAATTATCATGATAGAAAACTATCATGATAGAAAACTATCATGATAGAAAACTATCATGATAGAAAACTATCACGGTAGGAAACTATCATGATATCATAATTGAAGGCTATCATTATAGAAAACCATAACGATAGATAACTATCATGATAGAAAACTATCATGATAGAAAACTATCTTAATAGAAAACTATTATGATAGAAAACTATCATGATGGAAAACTATCATTATAGAAAACTATCATGATGGGAAACTATCATGACAGAAAATTATAACGATAGAAAACTACCATGATAGAAAACTATCACGATAGAAAACTCTCGTGATAGAAAACTGTCATGATAAGATACTATCACGATATAAAATTACCATGATAGAAAACTATCATGTTAGAAAACTATCATGACAGAAAACTATCATGATAGAAAATTATCTTTATAGAAATCTATAATGTCAGAAAACCATCATGATAGAAAACTATCTTGATAGAAAACTATCGTGATAGAAAACTATCATGATAGAAAACTATCATGATAGAAAACTATCATGATAGAAAACTATATCATGATAGAAAACTATCATGATAGAAAACTATCATGATAGAAAACTATAAAGACAGAAAACTATCATGATAGGAAACTATCACGATAGAAAATTATCATGATAGAAAACTATCATGATAGAAAACTATCGTGATAGAAAACCATCATACTAGAAAATGCAGTTCTATGCAAATATACGCAGATCCACGCAGATATTCGAAGGTCTACGCAGATATACGCAGATCTACGCAGATTTTCGCAGGTCTATGCATATTTATTCGCAAATCTACGGAGATGTACGCAGATATACGCAGGTCTATGCAGATATACGCAGATTTACCCTGATATACCCAGATATACGGCCGGCTTCCCAGATCTACGTAGTTCTTCGCTAATATAGGCAGATATACGCAGGTCTACGCAAGTATACGCGGATATATGCAGGGTTACGCAGATATACGTAGATCTTTGCAGATCTTAATGGATATACGCAAAAATATATAGATATATGCAGATCTGCGCAGATGCTCACAAGCCTTCGCAGACAAACGCAGATGTAAGCAGATATCCGCAGATATGCGCAGGTCCTCGCAGATATCCGTAGATCTCCGCTGATGTATATATACGCCTGGCTACGCAGATATAAGCAGATCTACGCAAATATACGCTGATCTACGCTAACATACGCAGATATTCGCAGGTCTACGCAAATATACGCAGATAAACGCTAATATACGCAGATATAGGCAGGTCTATGCAGGTATAAGCAGATCTAAGCAGATAAGCGCAGATATACGCATATTTTCACAGATAGACGTAGACATCACGCATATATACGTTGATCCACGTAGATCTACATAGATATACGCTTATGTACGCAGATATACGCAAGTCTACGTGGATATACGCAGATAAACGCATGATAGAAAACTATCATGATAGAATAGAAAGAAAACTATCATGATAGAAAACTATCATGATAGAAAACTGTCAGGATAGAAAACTATCATGATAGAAATCTATCATGATAGAAAACTATTATGATAGAAAACATCAAGAAAGAAAACATCAAGGTAGAAAACTATCATGATAGAAAACTATCACGATAGAAAACTATCATGATAGAAAATTATCATGATAGAAAACTATCATGATAAAAGCTATCACGATAGAAAGCTATCATGATAGAAAACATCAAGATAGAAAATTATCATAATAGAAAACTATCACGATAGAAAACTATCATTATAGAAACTTATCGTGATAAAAATCTATCATGATAGAAAACTATCATGATAGAAAACTATCACGATATAAAACTATCATGATAGAAAACTATCATGATAGAAAACTATCATGATAGAAAACTATCATGATAGAAAGCTATCACGATAGAAAACTATCATCATAGAAAACTATCATGATAGAAAGCTATCACGATAGAAAACTATCATAATAGAAAACTATCGTGATACAAAACTATCATGATATCATAAGCGAAAAACCTAACAACCTAAGTCTCTTTTTAAAAATTATCATTTGCCAAAACAACTTAACTAAAAAAAATCTATTTTTTATAACGTCGGTTTCATAACTTGAGTTAAGTTCTTTAAGTATCTTAAGTTTGTTTTGCCATAAAAACTTATTTTGAGATAGGTTAACATTGCTCTATATTTTCTTAAAAAATGAATAAGGAATAAAAACATAAGTCAAGATAAGAAATTTATAGTCTACCCACTGTCGTTTTTATTTTTTCTTAAGTCAACATATAGGCTTTTATTCCCTAAAACAAACATTTAATTTTCTTAACTTGAGTTAGGCTGTTATGGAAAATCACAGTTCCGTTTGATAATAAATCTTACTTGACTTAAGCTCTTTTGGCAAACGAGATTATATTTCATTCAAAATCATATATCGAGTAAGGCCGTTATGGTATAATTACATTTCAAAAACCGCAAAACTAAGTTTAAGCCTTAACCAATTCAATATTAATTTCGCAAAAAATCAAGTCATAAGTTGATTTATGTTGTTATGCCCAGTCGCATCTGCAGTGAAGAGTTAGTGAAAGTTATCTTTAGAGGTGAAAAGTTTTATTGTTAAAGTGCATTTTCTATGTCTAACAGATCAGTGAAAATGGTACAATTGGCGAGGATGCTTTCTGAACGTGGTAAAGCCAAATGAAAGTTTGTTACATATTATTTTATTGGTAAATATTTCGAATTTGTACGAAGTCATGATTTTACCAGTTAAAACCCAAAAACTCTCTGTGACATGGTGACAAAGAAACATTAATTTCTTTTTCTTTAATTCAGTTTTTTTAAGCGATGTACTTTCCAACTTTGTGAAAATAAATCTACGTACATATGCAGGGTGTCCTGTAAATAATGGATAACCTTGCAACTGGTTATAGCAGGCCTTATGACCTCTCCAGAAAAAAATATAAAACAAATATTTTCCCAGTGGTTACTTTGTTATGATGTTTTTTCCAAAAGTAGTTAACAAGTCCTTCTTTCCTCAAATACGTGAACGCTACGACCATGGATGAACAATTTTTAATATTTTTGTATGTTTGTAATTTTCTAGAATAATTGTTGTAATAGATAGGTGGTACGATTTAATAGTAGTTATTGCATTTTTTTATTATAATTTTTTAAAATATTTTTTTCAGTACAAAAATTTATTTTCAAAAAAGTTTGACCACCTCTAATAAACTAAAATTGTATGAAAACATGAATGGCCAGTTACTTGAAAAAGTTGTCTATTCAATGCACTTTCCAAAATGGTATAACACATGCTTGTGTATTAGCAAAATAACCAAGAAAATTTGTCAATCATCTAATAAAGCAGCTTTTAACATTTTCGCAAAATGTCTATTAAAATGTTACGATAACCTCCAAATTTGGGTTGGACAAAGATTTTCTCTTTTGATGTGTAAGGAAGTTCAGTGCAAGTATAAAACTCGAATTAAGGTGTTGAAAGCCCCACCTTTAGGCCACCACATTGAAAAATGAGCTCAAAAAAGTTTTTCGTGGCAACTTACATTTTATTGGTCTTAGAAAAAAAACTTTGGTACAAATTTGTAGCAAATTCAATTCTCTTCCATTTATGTAAATATACTTTTAACCCTTAAGCTGTAAATACCAAATTATAATCAAAAACATATGAATTTTGTTCAATTTTAAAAATTTGATTTTAACGTTTTTTTTTAAACAAAAATGACTTTTTGTTTTCAAAGTTAATGAAATAAATCGTGCTATACGTTTTTGGAAAGGTCTATTCAAACCCTTTAAGCACATGCAAGCCAACTTTTTTTTTCATGGTCTGGTTGAGAAAATATTCGCATCCATAGTGTTTTTACCAATTTTCTGCCCCAACTACCTACCTTATTGTCTTTGGATGGTGATATTTCGGAATCCATACCTTTTAGAAGGCAAGAAAAATCAAAAATCGAGAAAGATTTCTAAGAGCTTTCCAAAACTGAAAACCAGAACCCTCTACGAAGTCTGGTTCTCGAGATATACGCATCCAAAGTGACTTGTGTAGATCTGCGTGCATGTTTGGTTAGGTAAAAATAATATCACAACAAAAACATAAATGTTAAAAAAGGAGCCAAGTTCTTATGTGCACAAGAAACCTGTGCGTAAAAAGTCAGCCAAAAAAAGTAATGAGATCTAAAATATATGCCAAGTTTTAAGTTCATGAAGTTCAATACCAAATATCTTAAGTAGAGTAATATCGAAACAATTCCAAATCATGACAGAAATTCGGTAATTAATGATTACTGATTAAAATTTGGTGGGTTCACTGGTCAAGTTTTCATACATTTTAAATTTGTGATTAAGTAAGTATTTAAGAGAAAACTTGCCAAGTAAATCCACCCAATTTTAATCAGTAATCATTAATTACCAAATTTCTGTCATGATTTGGAATTGTTTCGATTTTACTCTACTTAAGATATTTGATATTGAACTTCATGAACTTAAAACTTGGCATATATTTTAGATTTCATTACTTTTTTTGGCTGACTTTTTACGCACAGGTTTCTTGTGCACATAAGAACTTGGCTCCTTTTTTAACATTTATGTTTTTGTTGTGATTTCACTCCTTTTTGCAAAGACTTATTTTGCCAGGTGAAAGTCAAGCCCTACCGCTCTACAAAGTTTCATAATTCTACGACAACCGAAAATTCTCTGTACAAATAATAGCAATTCTGATAAAGTGGGTGGATGGCACCCCCCCCCCCCTGAATGGGCAATTCCAAATTTTCAATTTTTCTTTCTAAGTACTTTGAGCCATACCGACCTACCAATTTTCATCGTTCTACAACAATCGGAAGTGCTTCATATAATTTATAAGAATTTTTGAAAATGTGGGTGGATGCCACGCCCCCTTGACTGAAACTTCCAATTTTTCGATTTTTGTTCTTCTAAGTACTTCAAGGCCAACCAACCTACCAATTTTCATCGTTCTACAACAATCGGAATTGCTCCATATAATTTATAAGAATTTTTAAGAATGTGGGTGGATGCCACGCCCCCTGTATGGAAAACTCCTATTTTTCAATTTTTTTCTTTCTAAGTACCTCAAACCCTACCAACTTACCAATTTTCATTGTTCTAGAACAATCGGAAAAGCTCCATATAATTTATAGAATATTTAAGAAAGTGGGTGGATGCCACGCCCCCTGAATAGAAAATAGCAGATTTTCGATTTTTCCTTTGTATGTACCACAAGACCTACCGTTGTGCGAAACTTCAAGTTTCTACGATGTCGGGAAGTGCTCCATAATTTTGATGATCTGTCAGTGAGTCAGTGAGTCAGTGAATCAGTCAGTCAGTTACGGTTTTTGCGATTTTTGAAGTCCTATATCTTGGGAACTACTAGTGCTAAGGAGTTGAAATTTGGTGAGCCACCTGTGTTTGATCAGCCTAGCAAATACTGCGAATTTGAAGTTTCTGATTTTATTGGTACTGAAGTTAGAGGGGGGTTGAAAATCGCCTGAGTTTGTTCCTGTAAAAAGGGTGTAGTGCCGCGAACTTGGCTGGGCACTACCGTGCCCTTTGATACTAGCCCCCCATTAATAAACGATGGATAGCAACAAAAATTTTATATTCAAAATTCTGTATTCCAAAGTTCTGTAAATGATAAAATAAAGGTTAGCGACCCGTTCCCAAGAACTTCTTACCTTCAAATTCAGATGAAAGACCCTTTCAAGACTCCCACTTGAGTTCCAAAAAAATCAATTTTGCCTCTTCTTAAATATTTTATGGAAAGCTTAATTTACTTTCATTTGAGTGATCCTTTTAACGAAATTATCTTAATCAGTTCTCTGAGTCTCGTCAAAGATATGCCCCTTCTATGCTTTTATACAGCTTATGTTTGTATTTTGCTTTAGTTTGCTATATAGTAGGGGCGTTAGTGCACGATATGAGAGCATACCTTTCATTTCGACCTGACGGGTTGAGCTTTAGTACACTAACAGATCATGTCCTAACTTTACTTTTAAGAAGTGTTGCCAAGGTGGCAACACTGTCAGAAGGATTAGAGAAGGGTTGCCACAGTTCCGGAATGTTGCTTATAGATTTAAAACCAAGGGTCGGACGATGAACCGAGAACTCCCGTTGGATTCAGCACCCTTAAAACCATAGGACCACATTATTGTTTTTCTCCCACCCCTCCCCTTGCACGAAGGGGGTGTAAAAAAGTCGTTTTGGAAACAAAATTTGAAAAGCCAAGAAAGGTTAGAAAAATATTTTTATGAATAAAATTTATAGATGGTGTCGACGAAGAATTTCACAATCTACTATATTACATCCAGAGTTGACTAAAAACCTACTTTGTTTTTTTTTTTAAAACCCACTTTCAAAGTGTTGGGGAGGGGGGATATGAAAGATTAACAAACTTTAATATTTATCTTCGAATAATATAAGCATATGACACATGTTTTAAGGGTATTTTTTAAAAAAGACCCTCAGACCGTAGATATTTGAATGGTCTTTTTTGATTCTTGGTTCCGATAATTAATCAAACATTTTCACCAATTTTCATCAAAGTACCGGTTTTGGGAGGGGTTTCATGGAAGAAGTTCAAAATGTTTCTAGTTCATTGAAAGAAACACCCTTTCGCTATAAATATTTTTGTAGACTCTTTTGATTCTTGTTGCTTATGACGAATAAAATATGTGGACCAAGTTTTGTGTCAATGCTGTTGAAATTTGGTAATATTTTACGTTTTTCACTAATAATTCGGTCGTCATTTATGAAGAAGGTTATAACTTAGTGATGTAAAAAGTCGTTACTTTTGAGTAATCGTTACTTTCGTTACTTTTTCCAAAGTAATCGTTACTTTTGAGTGATTACTTTGATTACTTTTTTCGGAAAAAAATGATTAATATTTGTTGTTTTTTTATTACGTAAATACTGTAATTCTAGACAAAAACAGAAAAAAGTGGTTTTTTGGTAAAAAATGGCAACTTAAGAAATGAATGTAGTGATGGAGGGAGATGGTTTTTATAAAAATATATGTATGATTCACAAAACTTCAATAAATTTGTATTATATTTCTTCTTTTTCAAATAATTTATAAAACTAAAACTCTGAATAATTTCGTCTTTACCCCCTTCCCCTTCCCCACATTTATTTTTTTATAAAGCACCTTTCCATGATAGCCTATTATTTACCCTTGAAGAAATCATTTCAACCTTGAGGATCCGTCCGCTAGAACTCAAGTTATGAGCTTCTAAAGAAAACCACATCTTAACTGAACTATTTTAAGTACTCTGAATGACTTTTTCCTTACCCCATTCCCCTCCAACACAATGATTTTTTTTTAAAGCACCTCCCCATGGTAGCCTATTACGCTTCTAAAGAAAACCACATCTTAACTGAATTATTTTAAATATCCGTTTTGTACTCTAATGGATCTCAGATCTCACTATTGGATTTGATTACTTTGATTACTTTACTTTCGTTTAAATCGCTCAAGGAACAACGAAGTCGACATTTTTTTTTGGAACACCCTAATGCAAATATTTATTTTGTTTTTAATTCTGCCTCAGCTAACACCTACGTGATTTTCTATGAAATCACTCAAGGAACAACGAAGTTGCAATATGTTGACATATTTTTGGAACACCCTACTTTGAAAATATTTTTTTCTTTTTTAATTATGTAGTAGTGTCAATTTGGTCGAAATCGCTCAAGGAACAACGAAGATCCGAGGGTTTCGGTTTTCGGACAATTTAATATTTTACAATTTTTTTTCTCAAAATGTACGCTTCAAGCAATAACCTTTGGTATGATTTAAATCAATTTGAATCCCCAATTTTCGATAGTTTTTTTTTTTGGACCAATCTCGGGCAAATAATTTTTGCTTCATATTAATATGGCTTAAATATTGACCTGTATATTTTCGAAGTACTTCGTAGTTAAAATATTATATTTTACAAAGTTTTAATCCAAAATAAAGAAATATCCATAAAAATGTTTACCTACTTTATCCTCGTTTCCGGAGCTCGAAACCCAAAACTCAAAAGTAATCAAATCCAAATGTAACTTAACATAATCGAATCCCAAAGTAATCAAAAGTACCCAAATTCAAAAGTAACGACAAGTAATCAAAGTAATCAAATCCAAGGAGTAACGAAAGTAATCAAAGTAATCAAAGTAATCAAAGTAATCAAAGTAACCAAAGTAACCAAAGTAATCAAAGTAATCGTTCCTGGTAAGGTAATCGTTACTCAGAAAAGTAATCGATTACTTTGATTACTTGAAGTAATCGTTACAAAGTAACGATTACTAACGATTCCTTACACCACTATTATAACTTTTTTGAAGGTAGTTGTATCGAGTTTATTTTAATTTAGTAAGATTGGGCATTAAAAAATACGCTTAAAACATGTATCATATGCTTATGTTATTCCAAGATAAATATTAAAGTTTGTTAATCTTTCATATCCCCCCTCCCCAGCATTTTGAAAGTGGCTTTTTAAAAAAACCAAAGTAGGTTTTTAATCAACTCTGGGTGTAATGTAGTAGACTGCAAAATTCTGCGTTGACACCATCTTTTAATTTTATTAATAAAAATATTTTTCTAACCTTTTTTTGGCTTTTCAAATTTTGTTTCCAAAACGACTTTTTTCCACCCCCTTCGTGCAAGGGGAGGGGTGGGAGAAAACAATGATATGGTCCTATGGTTTCAAGGGTGCTGAATCCAACGGGAGTTCTCAGTTCATCATCCGACCCTTGGTTTTCGATTTATAAGCAACATTTCGGAACTGTGGCAACCCTTTTCTTGTCCTTCTGACAGTGTTGCCACCTTGGCAACACTTCTTAAATGTAAAGTTACGACATGGACTACTTGTATACTGAAGCTCAACCCGTCAGGTCAAAATGAAAGGTTGGTCTCACTAACAGCCCCACAAATACATTGCTGATTTATTTAAAAAGTAGTTTTTATTATATACAAATTTTCTATTGATTTCAACAGACATCACCTATTGTCGTAACACACCAGCGAAATATTGCCATCCTTACAGCAAAAAGAGTGTCCGTCACCAGACGTACAGTTTTAAGTGTTCTCAACATTTTTTCGAAATGTTGGCATTTTAAAAACTGATTGAAATGTAGCTACTATAACGAGACGCTTTGTTTGCTCGACAAAGAGAGGTCGTGACTGCATGATGAATACTGTACTAGTCTATGATGAGCCGCTGCTGGTGCAGAAAACCCTTATAATGACATACAGAGGACTATCACATTGTAAGACTTTGTAAACTCACATTATTTATAAACAAATTAAATCTTTTATTCAAAGAATGAAACAAAAATCCTTTTCTTAAATTTAAAAATTTGTAAGTAGATGTACGAGTATTTTTATATAAATTCAAAAATATTTCTTAAAAGAAGTTCCCCCAAAAATACTAATACCGCAATCATCAATCCAATCAGCAAAACGTTCCAAGCAAATTCAAAATGACGCAAAGTCAATGGAACACTACGATGGGTATCCACGATATGCTGCATATCACCAAAATAATTCGCCTGATAGGCCTGGAAGGCAGCATCCCATTGCCACTTTTCATACAATCCTGTTTCCAGAACTTGCAAAATAAATCGGTCAACAATTTCCTTCAACGGTGAATGTTCAGGCATTAAAAAGCATGCAAACAATTGCACTACACTTTCGGGTAGTAAACGAAACAATGGCTTTGTCACGAAGCTCTGTAAGTCTATGAGAACATTTCCCTTATCACTTCCAACTGAATATGCAAAACTAGTATTCCGCATAGAGTCCCTTTCTTTGGCCAAAGTATAGAAATCAACTGGAACTGCAATTTTTTCAAATCCCGGAGGAAAAAGATTTAGTTCATTCATAAGAAGCAAGTCGAATTTGACTATTAAAACCTTCAGGTTGCTGTCAATCAAGTCCTGAATTGACTCATACTGTCTTACTTTTATGTAAACCGTTAGAAACGATGTGAAATATATCGTATAAATATTTATCAATACAAATGCAAGTAGTAACACTAGGACATCGAAACGATATGCTGTTGTAATTTTGACTTCGGTGGGTAGACGCAGCATCATCAGAAATATTCTGCTAAAACTCTTCCATAAGTTTGCTTTGGAGAGAATACAAATGTCCTTTAACATGTCCATTAGGATTATGTAGACGAATATTGATCCAATGCATAACCACGTTGCAAGTGAAAATGGTCTCAAAAAGTACTCGTTGGCCCCCACAACACCATTTATGGGCACCATAAAGGTGGATTTTCGCAAACCTACCGGATAACTGCTAAACTTAGTGCCTATGATCGGGTGGAAAAGGTTCATAAGCAAGTCAACTTCACCACTACGGGTTGCATGCATCATATCCTCTAAAAGAACCGACGTCGTCGTCTTGTTTCTGTATTGTTCAAGTTCCTTAAAAGTTCCATTATGTTTCCGTAGGAAATTCAAAAACATCTGTCCATGTATTCCCCCAATTTGAATTGAGCCTTTCTTGTCGATGTATCGAAAAATTCTTGGAAAATCCTTCCGAAAAATCGTTCGCGTCGGAAAACCATTGAGATCCTTGAATGCATCAACAAGTTTAATATCGTTCTGGGAAATCTTTTGAACTTGATAGTCTGCATATGGCAGGTACACATACAAAGTGCTTCTAACAATTCCAAAGATCCGTGTAAAATTGCTTCCCCAAAAGAATGAGAAACACTCAGCAAGATGCTCCAAATTACTTGTAAAAATAATCACATGTTTCCTAATACACAAGTTTTGGATTAACCGAAACAAAGTTGCCAGCAAGTTCTTGTTTCTAGTTGAATATTGAACTATCAAAATGGCTTTGTTAATGGAGTATTCTTCATGAACTATGGCGGCAGGGTTTCCAGTGAATATTGATACCGCAATATTGTTATGATTCCTCATAAAGTCACTCATAAAACCACTTTCACATCCAATGAACATCACTGTTGCAGAATCACTTTCTTGGTAAATCTTTTCAATAAGTTCGGTTTTAAGCTTAAAATTGTGCCCATAAATGCTTGAGAATAGCAAAGCAAAAGTGCAGATTTCGTCTATCCGCAAAGCCATTGTCGTTCGTTCGATAATTTTACTTGGTTTCTTGAATACTAACTGAGTTCATCTTCTTTCTATTATTTAATTAGAACTTGCAGTGTCGAAAGTTGAATTTGTATGTATAGGATTCATAGCTACAAGTGGGCCCTTAGCTCTTAGACAGAAGGAAACTTTATGGGCTAAGAGGCACCAAAATAAATAATGTAACCTAACAAGATGGGTAATTTAGTCAGTGGAAGCTCAAAATAAAGGTAGTAATTAAAATAATTATTGCTGGGTGAAATTTTGTCATTTTTATTTATAATACAGGAGTGTCTAAGAAGGTGCCGATATACAAACACAAAGCTCTATTTTGTTACGATAATTTATGGGATAACATTACATTCAGATAATTTAAATGAAAAACGGGTGCGTTGATGGCAGTGGCGTAACTACGAAAGGGGGCGATTTCCTCCCAAACCTTTAAACAACATTTTTGAAATAAGGCTCATCTAAGAGCCAATGACATAAAAAGTCAAGTAATTTGCGTAAAGTTGGAAGTCATATCAATAATAGCTTTTGAGGTGTTGAACTAATAATAATGTAAAATTTGACGTACATTTCTTACATTGATTTATTTTAATGCCTACCTATAGGTCGGAAGAAGAAAGTGTGCATACATGAAATATTTAGCTGGCAAAATCCATCCATCCTTCACGGTCTGCTGCAAGGTACTTTAGCTGCGGCCACGTCTTTCTCTGGGATTCTGCTTCTGCTAAGACAGTTGATTTCCATGTTGTTCTTGGTCTTCCAACCCGCCGTGCACCCTGAGGATTCCATTCAAAGGACTGCTTTGCAATTTCATCGTTTGGTTTCCTCAGTGTGTGACCAATCCAACGCCATTTACGCTTTCTTATGTCGACGTCCAGCCGCTCTTGACTTGTCCTGCGCCACAATTCCTCATTTGATATTATTTGTGGCCAGCGAATCTTTAGGATGTGGCGAAGACAGCGATTCACAAAAGCCTGCATTTTCTTCGAAATGATAGACGTGACTTTCCAGGTTTCACAAGCATATAACAGCACGAATTTCACATTGGATTCGAAGAATCTCAACTTAGTGCGTAAGGAGATTTGACTGGATTTCCAGATTGGGGACAGGGTACCGAAGGCAGCACGCGACCTTTATTCATTCTACTTTTAACGTCCAGATCCGTACCACCGTTTGCACAAACAATACTGCCAAGGTAGTTGAACTGTTCCACTACTTCAACTGGCGGGCGTCTCCTGTAGATTAAAACGCTGCTGTGTGGAGCGGCCTGTGAGCATTATTTTTGTCTTTTTGCTATTTATTCTTAGACCACTCAACTCTCTTTTCACTTGCAGCGTTTGGCACATCCCGTTCAGCCCACTGATGTTATTTGCCAGTAGACATATGTCATCGGCATAGTCTAAATGACTGAGCCTTTCGAACGGTCTCCATTGAATGCCCTGTCGCTCAGCTGTACCAACACTGGCCGTCAATACGTCGTCCATCGCCAGCAGGAAGAGAATTGGCGATAGAACATCCCCTTGTCTCACACCCTGTTGCACTACGAAAGAGTCGGATAGCTGCCCATTGTGCAAAACAAAACACCTTGCGTTGTTGTAGGATTCTTTAATAATGGCAACAATTTTTGGTGGAATTCCTCTACCAAGCAACGATCTCCATATACATTCTCGGTTAACTCGATCAAAGGCCTTCTCAAAATCCACGAACATGAGGTAAAGCGGTGATTGAAATTCCATCGACTGCTCGAGGACGATACGCAGGGTGTTGATATGGTCGACACACGATCGACCACTGCGGAAGCCAGCTTGATGCCTCTTGAGTGTAGACTCGATTCTATCCTTTATTCGCTCGAGAATGATGGTTGCCATTAGTTTTGGGAAAACGGACAAAACGGTGATACTGCGCCAATTGTTGCAATTCTTTAAGTCACCTTTCTTTGGCAACTTAACAATCACACCATCCTTCCAATCCCTGGGATAGCATTCGTTTTCCCAAATGCTTTGTATCAACGGATGTAAAATACTAGCCGCTGTTACGGGATCGGCTTTCAGGAATTCAGCTGGTATTTCGTCCAGTCCAGCTGCCTTGTTGTTTTTGAGGAGATTTATTGCTGTATGGATTTCCGATTCTGACGGGGGTTCGATGTCAATACCCCTATAGGACCTGCGCATCTCGTTTAGTTGGGGCACTTCAGCACTCTGCTCAACTGAATCCTCATTTAGCAGGGCACAAAAATGGTCCTTCCATCTACGAAGCTGATCCTCAATTGATACCAAAAGTGTGCCATCCACATCCATTACAGGATGATTCGTGTTGCTTTTTTTCCCGATCACGTCTTTGGCTATTTGGTACAATTCCCGGATATCTCCTCTTCTGGCAGCGATTTCCGCATTATCTGCGAGTCCATCTAACCTCACCCTCTTGTCACGTCTCACACAGCGATAGACCATCTTATGTGCACTGCGGTACTCTCTTCGCAAGTCAGCCTTTCGTTGAATATCTGCTTCGGCATTTATTTGAATTTTCAACGATTTGCAAAGTTCGATCTTATCCCAGGTGTCTTGAGATATCCAAGAGTCTCTACGTCTGGTTCGCTTGGGTACAGTTTCAGATCCAGCCTCCATAAAAAACACTTTTAATTTCACCCCACATCTTATCAATTGTTGAATGCTGGATTCCGTTAAATGACGAGGCTCTGTCGTTAAGGGTGGTGACATAGTTTCGACATATGTTGGGGTCATTCAAAGCATTAGTAATGAATTTTGAGCTCCTTGCTGCATCCTGCGCTGGTTTTTGTACGGCAGCGGTTCGTAGTTTGAGACTCATCAGAACCAAATGGTGGTCGCTTCCCACATCGGCATTTCTTATACTCCGAACATCACACATATACTTCCTCCATCGCTGCTGAATCATGATATGATCAATTTGGTTTTCGGTTTGACCATCCGGATGCACCCAGGTAATTTTGTTGCACGTCTTATGCTTAAATACAGTCCCACCTATAACAAGACGATTCGCGTAACAAAAGTCGACAAGCAAATCACCGTTTTCATTCCGTGACCCCAAGCCATTTTTTCCCATCACGCGTTCCAGTCCGTGAACCGATTTGGGCATTGAGGTCTCCCATATAACGACTATGATGTCGGCTCTCGGAACACTATTGTAAACCGAGTTAAGATGAGTGTAGAACGTGGTTTTGTCTTCCTCAGTCGCTTCATTTGTGGGGGCGTAGCACTGAATAATTGTGACGTTACGAATTTTTGAACGAAACCTTGCAGTCATTAATCTCGCAGAAATGGGCGCCCAGGAGAAGGAGATCAAACTACGCCTCGCTTCTTCGTTCAACATAATTCCGACACCATGCAGTCTTTGGCCGCCCTCTCTTTTATCTTCCCAGGAATACAGCATTCTTGTCTGTCCAGTGTCTGCTCTACCTCTCCACTTAGTTTCGCTTATGCCCAGGATACTGATCTTTAGGCGAAGCATTTCACGCTCAACTTGCTCGTATCTACCATCGCTGTACAAGGATCGAACGTTCCATGCTCCGATTTTCGTACGTATGCGGTAGCCAAAAGTAACATTTGCGCTTCTTGAAAGACTTCTTCTATTAGTCAACGATTCATTTATTATTATGGCGTCTTGATTGACGCTCGTACATGAAAGATGCCGCACCCCCAAATCCGATGTGCGGTTTACTGCAACCGAAGCTGCAGAAGGATTTTCCATAAAAAGATTACCTCTTGGGGACTCATTTCCATTTGTTGTCATAGTTCATGTATTTGCATATATCCTTCCACCATGGCGTTTTCCGAGATATGATTAATAACATGCATAAGCTCAGATTTGACAGGCACACCCGCCTTTTGTATGGTCAAACACATAACTGCTCGAGGCCGCCCACTATGGGAAAACAGACGCCTTTTGTAGCCGCCCAATATGGGTTACAGACGCTACCTGCTACTGCCGTTGGCCTTTTATGAAAAAAAAGCTCCTCCGCCACCAGACTATCATGCCGTTGACCGCTGCCTGCAATTCATCCGTCTTAAGGGGGCTTTTAACCATCCCAAGGACATGTTTGTGCCCTGACCAGCAAAGCTGGGTTATCTGCTTATCCCGGCATCCATTCGGTCCCCCTGCACGTTAGCGTTACCCGCCCTCTACCACGTGGAGGTGTGCATAGGGATTTTCCTATCATTGAGCCCAGGGCCATATACTTTAAGATACAACTCTACGCAAATTACTTGACTTTTTATGTCGTTGCTGGCTCTAAAATCTATTTGTAAGTTGTTCCAAATTATTTGTTTGAAACCACAAAGCTGCAAAATGACACCACTATTATGATAAATTGTAAGAAAAACTCCTCCGCATTTTACCTACCTACATAAGCTATTGATTATGTCATATAATAAGGAAGTAAGACGTTCATGGAATTTTATTGTAAAAATCATCAAAGGGGTCATTGAAGATGAGAAAACCACGGAGTGCTATTAAATTGGAGGGTGCATTTTTTAGAGGGGGGTGCAAAAGCACCCTTTTTGGTTTCTTGCATATAACTCGAAAATGAAGCAAAATTTCGAGATGGTTTTAAAAATAAAATTTACCATCAAAATGCATTTTTGAAAAAATTTTTAAAAATTTTTAGTTAGCTAAATTAAAAAAAAAATGCAAAAAATCGCATTTTTTTTTTTTTTTTACGTATTTGCTTATAACTTTTTTACCAGCAGAGATAGGTATAGGCATTGCTTCATATAAAAGAAAGATAATTAAATTTTCTTTAAAATAAATTAAAAATAAAACGGTTTGGATAAAAATCGACCGAGAAATAGTCGTTCAAACTAGGCAGATTTTAAGTTTTTAAAGCTTTATGAATGGTATTTTTGGCTATTTTGATGGACTTGTTCGATTATACGCTCTAACTGGGTGTATTAGGGAGTCATGACCAGTTAAGTCAAAAATAAAGCCAAGTTTCAAATTTTTCGCAGTTTTAGGGTTGCCATTTAATTTTTTCAAAATTTAGAATAATTGTTAAAATCAACACACTTGCTTTTACAAAGCCGGGTTTTGAGCACATGTTAGCGTATACCTTCATGAAAAAAAATGTGTTAGACCAGTTTTACGGTTGAAGGTCTCTGCCAGACCAGCTCAACATTTTCTAAGTAGGTATTAAGGAAATAACTTTTTTTTATTTTGGAATACCTAACTCGTCTGGCACTATTTTGTTCATATAACGAAAGGCATAAACTACCAAATACCTCGGTTTGTGAAAGTAGATTTGCTAGTTTTGATAATTATTTAAAAAAATAGAAAGCAGAAGAAAAAAATCACTAAATTTATAACATTAAGGGCCGTCTGGCATGCCCTTTCGACAGCCAAACTCGTTTGGCACGATTTTGTCTCTATTTAAGGAGACATTAGCTAACTTATTTTGAAAACCCGGCTTTGTAAAACATGGTTTGACAGTTATTTGAAAAAAAAAGTAGTTTCTTATAATACCTACTTTGAAAATGGTGAGCTCGTCTGGCAAGGACTTTCAACCGTAAAACTTGTCTGGAACTATTTCTTTTCATGTTCGAGAAGGTATAAGCTAATATGTGCTCAACACCCGACTTTGTAAGAGCAAGTGTGTTGATTTTGGCAGTTATTCTAAATTTTGAAAAAAATTTGATGGCAACCCTTAAACTGTGAAAAATTTGATATTTGATTTTTAGTTTGACTTAACATGGCTCACTAATACACCCAGTTTGAGCATATAATCGAACAAGTCCATCAAAATAGCCAAAAATACCATTCATAAGGCTTTAAAAATTTAAAATCCGCCTAGTTTGAATGACTATTTCTTGGTCGCTTTTTATCCAAACCGTTTTATTTTTAATTTATTTTAAAGAAAATTTAATTATCTTTCTTTTATATGAAGCAATGCCTACCTATCTCTGCTGCTAAGAAAGTTATAAGCAAATACGTAAAACAAAAACAAAACATGCGATTTTTCACATTTTTTTGCAATGTTTTTTTTTTTTTAATTTAGGTAACTAAAAATTTTTAAAATTTTTTTTCAAAAATGCATTTTGATGGTAAATTTTATTTTCTACAAAAAAGGTTTTCAAAACTATCGCGAAATTTTGCTTCGTTTTCGAGTTATATGCAAGAAACTAAAAAGGGTACTTTTGTACCCCCCTCTAAAAAATGCACCCTCCAATTTAATAGCACTCCACGGTTTTCTCATCTTCAATGACCCCTTTGATGATTTTTACTATAAAATTCCATGAACGTCTTACTTTCTTATTGCCCTATTTTTTAGGACATAATCAATAGCCTAAATCTTCGCAACAGAATCCGAGTATCTCCCCCTTTTACTCGTCCACCATCGTGGTAGAATTACAAGGCATGGTAGTCATTATATGCTCACCACCCCATCTACTACCTTTCTCCACCAGTAAGAAAAAACAATGCTGTCGAATAGACAACAAAGCTATGGCGTGGCAAGTGACATACCAAATCATGGAATATAACACTTTGGTGAATTACAACTCACATTTAGTTCTTTCGGAAAGCTGTATAAGAGGAGGTCAAACAAACGACCAAGACACAGTCCAACGGAGGCAGTCGTCGAGGTCACATCGTGGGAGTTATACCAGAGCTGCAGATCAAATCAACCTAGGTGAGAAATCAACCAGCAAATATTAAAAGACTTCCCCCCACCAGCGGTAAGGGGTCACGAGATTTTTAAAGGTTGATTGCCAGATTCGTCTGTGATTGCCGGATTCATCCGTGATTTGCCTGGTTTACCAGTGATTGCCAGATTCGTCTGTGATTGCCGGATTCGTCCGTGATTGCCGGATTCGTCCGTGATTTGCCAGATTCGTCTGTGATTGCCGGATTCGTCCGTGATTTGCCTGGTTTACCAGTGATTGCCAGATTCGTCTGTGATTGCCGGATTCGTCCGTGATTTCCGGACTCGTCCGTGATTTGCCAGATTCGTCTGTGATTGTCGGATTCGTCCGTGATTTGCCTGTAACGTGATTGCCAGATTCGTCTGTGATTGCCGGATTCGTCCGTGATTGCCGAATTCGTCCGTGATTTGCCTGGTTTGTCAGTGATTGCCAGATTCGTCTGTGATTGCCGAATTTGTCCGTGATTTGCCTGGTTTACCAGTGATTGCCAGATTCTTCTGTGATTGCGGGATTCGTCCATGATTGCCGGACTCGTCCGTGATTTGCCAGATTCGTCTGTGATTGCCAGATTCGTCCGTGATTTGCCTGTAACGCCAATTATCCCAGGAACTCTGTCCGCGTTAATCAAATACGTGCTTTAAGGGGAAGAAGACGCGCAATACGGCTCCTTCAAGACACAACCAACGTCAGAAAGGATTACAACAGCAAAAGGCCACAGAAGAAAGCAGGAGACGAAAGCGATTCACCGAAGCAAACATCACATATTTAAACCCAAGATAATTAATTGTAATTTATATATATAAGAATTTTTAACCTTCCTATACCCGCGCATTGGTCTGTCAGACCGAGAGTTCACTTTTCAGCGTTTTTTTAAACAACGGTTCATCCTGCTGCAATCTACTTCATAGTAGCTTCCTCATTTGTTTCAATCTTCAATCTAGTTTGGTATAAGGCTTTGTGCGGGGGCGCTTGTGTTGGTATTAGACATCAATCGGTCTGTCAGACCAACGCGAGTATACGTGTAACAATTTTGGGCAGGTACAAAGTTATATGGAGCGCCATCTGGAGGCATGTTTTTTTTGTTTTTTTTATGTCTTCATTTTAATATCTTCTAGGCTGGAGAGTTTTTTGTTTGCTCTTCAAAGAGCATATCGATCTTTTTTCATGTTTTTTAAAACATGTCAAAAAAGTTGCTTTTTTCAGAGGATTCGTAAAAATGCTATTATTCGATATTTAAGTAGACATTCTATATAAATTGATTATTTTTTCATAAAACACATTTCATTCAACTAATTAAAATTATTTTGATTAATATTTTCGAAATGAGAAATAAAATAGAGCTTTTAGAGTTTCGGTCCCAGAGACCGTATGCGGGTATATGTGTTATTTTATTTGACGCGGGTATAGGAAGGTTAAGTAAATAAAGGAAAAGACCTATAATCTAAAATTACGTAATTCTTTGGAAGGAACCCCGGTAGACCGGCGACCTTAAACCTCAGCTTTAAACAAAAAGTACATCACAACTGCTTTACTCCATACTCATGGATTTTGAGAAGGCCTTTGATCATTGATCGAGTTAACTGAGAATGTGTATGGAGAACTTTGCTTGGTAGAGGAATTCCCCTAAAAATGTTTGCCATTTTAAGGGAGAGTTGAAAGGCTCAGTTTTTAAGACTATGCCGATGACATAATATGTCTACTGGAAAATAACATCAGTGTGCTGAACGGGATGTGCCAAACACTGCAAGTGAAGGAAGAGTTGAGTGGTCTTATAACTAATAGCAAAAAAACAATAATAATGGCGGCTATCGTGGATAAAATTTTCCACGGAATTTCTCCTATCTTCTAAAATTGGAGATGCCAACAATTTTCCACTGTTCCTTGCAGGTTCAAATTCGGTCGATCAGAATGGTAGCCCAGTGGCCATGGAATGTTCATTTTTGATGCCAAAAAATTCCAAGATAAACTGCGATCACAATTCACGTTCCCAGTTTTTGACGATGGGAAAAATTCCCTGGGAAATTTTACTAACGATAGCCCCCAATAATAATAATAATGCTCACAGGCTGCTCCACACAACAGAGTATTATTCTACAGGAGATGCTTGTGGAAGAAGCCGACAGTTTAACTAGCTTAGCTGTTCTTTTTCAGCAAACGGTGCACGTGGCGCTGCGGATCTATCTGGACGTAACAAGTAGAATTAATAAGGCTCGTGCTGCCTTTGGTTTACTCTGTCCCCAATTTAGAAATCTAGTCAAATCTCCTTGCACACTAAGTTGAGATTCTTCAAATCCATTATCAAATCCGGGTGATGTTATATGCTTGCGAAACCTGGAAAGGCACGTCTACCATTTCGAGGAAATTGCAGGCTTGAATCGCTGTATACGCCACATCTTAAAGATTCACTGGCCACAAATTACATATATCAAATGAGGAATTGTGGCGCAGGACAAGTCAAGTGCAGCTGGACGTCGACATTAGAAAGCGTAAATGTCAATGCGGATTGGTCTTACACTGAGGAAACCAAACGAAGAAATTGTAATATTGTAATCCATTATAAACCGCCATTAGAAAAGGAACCTTTCTGAATGATGCAGAAAGACCTGGATGACCTTTGTATCTTCTTATTCTTTCTCAATAAAAAAAGCAGAAATCTTAATTTTCCATTAATTTATTTAACCTTTTTATTACAATAAAACTTTTGCCATCTTTGATAAAGTAAATAAACTTAGACTAAAACTTAAGTTTCCTTAATTTTTTGAAAAAATAAAAGTGTAGTTATTCCTCAACAATATTTCACCAACAAAAGCTATTAACGCTAAAGGTAAGCCAAATGCCAAAATATTCCAAGCAAAAACCAAATGTCTCATTCCCAAGGGTTCATTTAATGGTTTTTCTTTAATCTCACGACTTATTTCAAATCCAGCCATAAGACTTTGCCTAATAGCATCACGATCCCATTTTGCTATTAATCCAGTTTCATGAACTTGTATTATGAATTTATCGAGAATCTCTTTAAATGGTGAATGCTCTTTTAGAATAAAAACCGAATGTGCCTTACTGATGCCTTCACGGGTTGTATGAAATAAAGGTCTGCCAAAATTCTTCTGCAATTCAATCAGAAATTCAGCTCTGTCAACACCTATGACATAGGCAAATTTTGTGTTATTCATAGAATCTCTCTCCTTAGCATACAAAGAATATTCAGTGGGATAGAAAAGCTTCTCTGAGCCAACCGGAAGTATGTTCATATCTTGAGCTATTTTCAATTCATAGTCAGCCACCATTACACGAACGTTGTTGTCAATTAAGTCCTTAATAGTTTCGAATTGTTTCATCTTTATGAAAACTGTCAAAAACGATGTGAAGTGATTGTTGTAAATGTTTCCAAGGATGAATGTCATGACCAAAACCTGAATATAAAATCGATAATACTTTTGAATTTGCTGTCCAGATGATGAATTGAGAATCATCAGAAATAATTGGCTAAAACTCTTCCAAACATCATCAGCTGTTAATTTGAAGTTGAGGTTTTTTACAATTAGGTCCATTAGAATAATGTAAACGGAGATAAATCCAATTGACAGCCAAACTGTCAGTGAAAAAGGTCGTAAAAAGTATTGGTTGGGGTCTAAGTGTCCATTAAATGCCACCATTACTGTCAATCCTTGAATTTTGATAGGATAGCTATGATCGAATCCCTTCAGTGGAGAGTACACGTTCATGCTTATGTCTATTTCATTATCTTGAGTTGCCTTTAATATTTTTGGAAAGCAAATGCCATCGCAATCGTTGATTATTACTTCTTCAAAATTTGCATTATGTCTCCGCAGAAAATGAATGAAGATTTGTCCATAGCAACCTCCAATTGCCAATTGCCCGTGCTCGTCTGGATAGCGAAAAGCTCTTGGAACATCATTTTGTATAGTTGTTCGAAATCTAAACCCATTAAGATCCTTATATGCATCGACTAGAGGAGATTTGTCTGCGAGTTTTTGGATTTGATTGTCAGCAAATGGTAGATACGTATATGAAAATCCTTCTGTCATTCCATAAATCCTTGTGAATTTGTACTTATCAAAGAACAAAATAGATTCCTGAAGGCTCCCTTTGTCAAATGCCACTATGATGACGAATTTTCGAGTTCGAAGCCTTGGAATGAGCCGATGTAAGGAATTATCCTGTTCCACTTGATTTGATCTCTGAGTTTGCACAACAAGTATAACATTGAAGGAGAACTCTTCCGCTTTCAAATCAAAGAATCGTCTTTTGAAAATCAGTACAGGAATATCACATCTACTTGAAGATGTTATGAATTTACTCAAGAAATCATCATCCAATCCTACAAACAAAACAGTTGCCGAATCACTTTCTTGATAAATTCTTCGAACTAAATCACTTAATTCGGTGGAATTGTTGCCGAGACAAATACAGCCAGTGGAGACCGATATTAAAAGCGTTATTGCTATTAGAATGGACATTTTTAAAATGGTCGATTAAAGCCATTTGTTTTTGTATTTGTCACTAAGGCGTGTTTATAGCAGCTTTGATAGATGGTCAACCATAAAAATATGAAATACTAGGATACAATAATTATAAAATTGATTAATAGTTGGTGCTTGATTAAATTCATTTGCAATTTGCAAATAGCTTTTGATATTTATACTTTTTTTTAATGGCAGTTAAATCTACCTAAGCAAGTGAACAGTTCTTAATGGATATTACCTGGTAGAAGCAGTAGGTGCCATAATTAAGGTTCTAAAATGTTGTTTTATCGCTCCAATCATCTAGTCAGATTTAAATCAGGGGAAACAAGTACAAGTACCTACAATGTCAGCCACTTCTTGCTTATTTTTTTTTTTGTAATAACAACCGCAATGGCATGCCTTATTTTATTCACTTTTTTTTCTCAATGTTTATGGTAGGTAAGGGACTTAAAATGTTTTTGTCTGAATAAAGAATTTAATCTAGTATGTAAATGTATACCTTCAAATCGAATCGATATCGAACTAACCTTTTCTTATATGGTGCTGAAGGATTCGTTCGAGGCTTTGATACAAATGAAATTTTCTATCTCAATTCCACTACTTCTAACGAAATGATATAACCAGATTTGACTTTGAAGTATGCTGTCAAAATTGTCTTTTCAGACCTTTCATGTGGTAGAAACACTTACTTACTCAAGGTGAAGCTACAGCCAAGTGTGGACCAGAGCCTCAACCAACAGGCTGCTTATAGTAGCTGGCTCGGTCTCTAGCTAGATGTCTCCAATTTTGCACGCCAAGTTGGTTGATGTGCTCTTTATCTTGCTTGTGCAAGAGTTTCCAGACCGGAGCATTGATTTCCATTCGCTCTAGGTAGTTGACCCAGCCATCTCAGTCGTTGGCCTTCTGTGGCTAGGCCTGTGTCGCTATACAGTCCGTAAGTTCGTTGTTGTAACTTTTTCTCCATTTCCTATCTAGGCATATGGGACCAAAAATCACCAGAAGAATTTTCCTAAAGCGTTCTCATCCATTGTTAATAGTGTCCATGCCTCTGCACCATAGAGTATGACCAGGTGATAGGTGATAAGTGTTAGTTGCTCGAGAGAACGCTTTGTTCCTCAATTGCCTTCTTAGCTCAAAGATACAGCGATTGGTAATAAGTAAGAGTAATTTTTATAGTGCGTCAGTGTCCATACGCTCCACGTGTCCTACGATGTCGCTTGAAAGCCCGCAAAGCTCGTTATTAAATCCTCTTCTCCATACTACATCGATACAGACTGGACCTAAGCACCCGAAGAATTTTTTTTTCGAAGCACCAAAGCAGATACTCATCCGTTTTTGACAGAGTCCATGCTTCTGCCCCATACAGCAGGACCGGGATGATTAGGGTCTTATATAAGGTCTCCTTGGTTCTTTGAAAGAGAGCTTTACTACTCAAATGTCTTCTTATTCATAGCGCGTAGAAACAGCGGTTGGCAAGAGTAATTCTTCGTTTGATCTCTGCGCTGATGTCATTTTTTGATGTAATAGTGGATCCCAGGTAGACAAAGTCCTTGACGACTTCGAAGTTGTACCTATCCATCGTGACGTTTTGCCCGAGTCGACGATGTTGATATTTCTTTCTCGATGATAGCATATACTTCGTCTTGTCCTCATTAACAGCCAAGCCCATTTTCACCGCCTCCAATTCAATATTTGCAAACGTGCCGGTAACAGCTCGCTTCGTTCTCGCAATGATGTCAATATTCTTTTCATCCATCGCTAATAGTGTCCATGCCTCTGCACCATACATCAGGACCGGGATGATAAGCGTCTTATACAGGGACAGTTAAGTTGCTCGAGAGAGGGCTTTGCTGTTCAATTGTCTTCTTAGCCAAAAGAAACAGCGATTGGCAAGAGTAATTCTTCGTTTGATATCAGCACTAGTATCGTTCGCTGAGTTTATAGCGGATCCTTGGTAGACAAAGTCTCTGACCACCTCAAAATTATAACTGTCTATAGTGACGTTCTGTCCGATACGTCAGTGTTGGGTGGTCCTTTCTTGTTGACAGCATATATTTCATTTTGCTTTCATTCACCGTTAAACACATTTTCTCGGCTACCTTCTTAATACTCACGAAAGCACCACTGACATCACGCTTTGTTCGTCCGTTTATGTCCGATATTGTCGTCAGCGTAAGTGAGTAATTGGACAGACTTTTGAAAGATTCTGCCTCTAGTGTTGACGTGAGAGTTTTGCACTATTCTTTCAAGAACGATGTTGAAGAAGTCGCATGACAGCGCGTCGCCTTGCCTAAAACCTTTTTTGACATCAAAGGTGTCGGTGAGGTCTTTGCTGACCTTGATGGAGCAGCGTGTATTCTCCATCGTTATCTAGCACAAACGGACGAGATTGGCAGGGATGCCAAAACTAGACATTGCTCTATATAGCTCGTTTCTATAGATGCTGTCATACGCGGCCTTGAAATCAATGAAAATGTGGTGGGTATCGATTTAAAACTCCTGGGTTTTCTCCAAGATCTGCCGTAGTGTGAATATTTGGTCGATGGTGGACTTCCCAGGCCTAAGGCCACACTGATATGGACCTATCAGGTTGTTGACGAATGGCTTCAGGCGTTCATAAAGTACGGCAGAGAAGATCTTGTAGGCGATATTAAGAAGACTGATGCCTCTGTAGTTGGTGCAGTCCAGAGGATCGCCTTTCTTGAGGATTGGGCAAACAATGCTGAGGTTCCATTCATCGGGCATACTTTCCTCCGACCATATTTTACAGATGAGCTGGTGCATACTCCTAACCAATTCATCGCCAGCCGCTTTGAATAGCTCAGCCGCAAGGCCATCAGCTCCAGCAGCTTTATTGGACTTAAGTTTAGATATAGCTATCTTTAATTCGTCGAGATCGGGTGGACGGAATTGTTGGCCTACGTCGTCCAAGTTGGTGCAATCTGTATGGTAGCGGAATTCGGTTCGTCATCGCCGTAACACAATTAGCAGAAATGATTTTTCCATATCCTCAGCACCGACTGCGATTCTACCACGATGTTCCCCTGATCATCCTTGAAGGCTTCGGTTCGGGCCTTGTAACCCTGGGAGGTTCCTTTTACTTTTTGGTAAGACTTCCGAACTTGATTCTTTCTATTACCTCGATCACACACTTCTCATGCTCTTTTTTTTTTTTACTTCTGAGAAGCCGGTGCTCCTCTCTATTCTTCTGTTCGTAGAGCTTACAGGCAGACCTAGTCCTTCTATGCAGCACTGCTTTGTATGCCTCTTGTTTGGCTGCATGTACTTGTCGGAAATCTTCTTCTCTTTGCTGTGGTAGGCCCGGCACGTCAGAGGTGGCATCTCTGATGGCTTCCTGGCAAATTTCCAACTGGTTATTGATGCTTGAATGTGGTGGAATTGGGATTATTTAAGAAGGCGCGAGAGACCCGATCGGAAAAGGACCTGGCGATTTCTTGCGACTGTAGCCATCCGACGTTGAACTTTCTCACAGTATTTCTCTGTTTTGACTTTGGTCTGGATATCCGTAGCATTACACTGGCTACAACGAGGTAGTGGTCTGAGTCAACGTTATGGCTCCTCGGAACGTTCGGACATCCTTGTAACTAGAGGAGTGCCTTTTGCGTCGATCGTAATGTGGTCAATATGGTTGGCGGTTGATTGACCAGTAATTCGCCATGTGAATATCGAGATGTAGGAACTGCGTACTAGCTACCACAACGTTTCACCCCGCAGCAAAATTAATTTACCTGAGTTCGTTATCGGAGGTGGTGTTGTGCAGGCTATATCGTCTTCTCTTTGTAGTTTGACATTCAAATCACCAAAGAAAATCTTAATGTCATAATGTCAGCATTGCTTATTATCTTGTCCAGGAGCTCGTAGAACCCGTCCTTGGTGTCATCATCTTTCTTCTTTGTGGGGCATGCGTGCATATGAGGCAAATGTTGGTGAATCTAGCCTTGATGCGACTTATTGTCGTGAGGTACTCGTTCAAATAGTTGAGACTCAAGACAAATTCAAGTCTGCCTCTAACGACGAATCCACATAAAAAAAAGACGCTGCCCTTGTGGTCAGTAACAGTCAACGTAGTAGATGTCGCAGTCCTTCAGTTTTCTTCTGCCCGGTCCATCCCATCGCATTTCTTGGGTGGCGTTAATGTATGCTTTGTAGTAGTCTATGACCCCCTCCAAATGTTCGGCTGCATGTGGCCTTCAGAGAGATAGAACTTTCCACTTGCAGATTCGAAGTTCGTTGTCCTTATTTCATTTGCTAGGTTCATAAACAGTTAATCCGCCCCTATATGGGGCTTGTTGTTGCTACTAAATAGCTTTACGGGGCCGGAAAGTCACCCTGACGGCATGACGCCCGAACCTAGAGGACCAGACCCTTAGTATGACTCCAATGGTGGGGAGCCGGATTTACCGCTCCTTATAGGCCTGAGCTTCGAATATGACGTAGTAGCCCGTATAAGGTGTTCACATCTTGGGAATTCTTCCAATGCTGCCTCGATGAAATGAAAATTGCATTAGTGGAAGCACTCCTCCCCCTCTCTCGTTTGCTGCCCAAAACAACTGTCCAAAGGCATAGGAGTTGAAACCCTGTCTCTGATTAAGGTACTAGTTTAGTTTCTATTACATTTTGCAAGAAATTTAAATTCCAGAAACTTAATTGGTTCCTTTCAATAAGAGTCCAAAAGGGTCACAAATCATACTAAGGATAAAGCCTACTGTATATCAGCTCAATTTCTTTGAGAATGCCCTATAGCTTAGCTGCATTTGGAAACCAGAACTTAAGATGTTTCAGAAAGAAAAACACCCCATAGCAATTGTTCATTTCGTTCTTCCTATCTAAACATAATGTAAACCTAGTTGAACCTGTACATAGTAACATACATTTATACAAAAATACCTAATACACTATTGTAAGGAAAGTCAAGCATGCTAGAACTGTACTTGTTAAATGGGGACTCATAAGGCCCCATGAGATTTTGAAACAATCAATTACCCTGACGATGACGTTGTAGCTGTGTGGTTGAAAATAATGATAGAGTTAATTATTTGTTTGATAACTAAATACCCCTCAGAGAATATCTAAGTTGACAGCACACCGAAGGGACAAAAAATCATCTTGTTAGTCACTTATCATATCTCTAGGATCTATAAACATATAGCTATTTCACCTCATTATATATACGAACCTAAAGCTTAATTACATTAGTCTAATCGAAAATGATTGCCCTTAAAGTCTTGACGGTCTATTATCTATTGTCCATGAGTTATGGATCCGAAAATTACCACTTAAGCTCACTTATTCGAAGGATTTATAATGAAACTTATTCAGCAGCTGTGGTCTTTGTTAAAATTGATGATGAACTTTTGAGTGATTTTTTGAAGAATAATTTTGAAATCCCGGTGTCAATTCTGAATGGCTGTGTGAATTTAGACAATTTAAAAAGTTACGATGGCAATACTATTTTAGTGGTGCAGACATCAAATGAAAACTATCAACACAATAATATTTTGCAAAAAGTTATTGCAAACTTAAGCCTTCGACAGTTTGTTATCATTTCATCATCGAATATAGATCATCTGAAAGCTTCATTTTCGTATTTTTCGGAAAATAAATTTACACAAATCTATGGGGCAGTGAACGGTACTTCGTATGCATATTTACCTTTTGCAGACAAACGTATCCAGGTATTTTCCGAAAGCACTGCACTAATTGACGCATATCAAAATCTTAACGGTTATGCTGTTCCCATCACCATCGAGCAGGATATTCCAAGAGTTTTCCAATATCCAAGTAAAAAAAGACCATTTATTAGAATAGGAGGATATTTTGGCAATATATTCAAGTTCTTTCTAATCACCTTCAATGGGACTTATAAGAACATTCAAATTGAAAACTGCACTGACCAATGTGTAAATAGTATTAATGCAACTTTTAACAATCAAGTTGACATAAGTACGAACGTGTATTCGATGGGCTCGATCCCACAACTGGATTCAAGCTACCCAGTGAGGAATACATTTAAAACGGTATTGGTTCCTGTGATTGACTATTTGGATACGAATCAGTACTTTTTGAGACCATTTTCCTGCGCCGTTTGGATAAGTATAGGCTTAACCTTAGTCTATCTTGTGTTAATGGACTTTTTCATTAGCAGCTATCTTAACATAGGGGCAGATGTTTGGCAGAGCTTCAGACAGATGTTCCTAATGATGCTAGGTTTGCCAGCGGGACGACAATTAACTCAGAACTATCGATTTTACATCCAAGTCATGCTGATTGCTTTCATTCTCAATAACATCTATAATAATTTCTTCACGTCGTTTTTGACAGTTTTCATCAAAATTCAGCAGTTTGACACCAGGGAAGACTTTTATACCCATAACATACGAATATTGTTACCTGTTATGGAGTGGAATCGAACAGCTTATACAGGAATGTATCCGGAGAATTTCGAAGAGCTTTTTAGACCTGTAGAACACAGAGAATTTAAACGACAACTAAATGCTATGAACAATACTGGAAATGCCTATTTAACAGACTCTGATGTTGCTGAGTTCCTCATTCAATTGCAGTCACTATTTTCTAAGCCATTATTTCGGTTAATTAGAAGACCTTTAAATGGTGCACAATTGTGTTTCGTTTTACCAAAACATTCACCATTGAAGACTATTCTTAATAGATACATAATAAATCTTCAGCAAACGGGATTAATTCAGAAATGGGATCGTAATGTTCTTTATGAAAGCTTAAAAGCTAAATTCAATGGAATTGTCAATCGTAGGACCCATCAACCACCATTGAATACGCCATTGTCGTTGAAACACTTGGTTTTTGCATGGAATACTTTAGGAATTGGAATGTCACTTGCAGTGCTGGCATTTGTTGGAGAAAAATTATATGCGAAAAATTGGAAAAAACTAGTTGGATTTCGGAAATATAATGTAGCAGTGAAAGTGATTCGAAAAAAACGAAGGTTGTGAATTTGTTTCAAAAAATATTTTTTTATTTGATATTTTACATTTTTTTTGCTTTGGCGCTAGTAGGAACATTTATAAAAAAATGTACATGTAAACAAATTCTAAATTTAGACAAAAAAAAGTTGATAAATTAATGTTATATGGCTCCACACCTTGCACTTTTTGAAAGTAAAATAAAAGCAACACGAGGACCATTATTCATCTCTCTTTTTTTACGAGCAAAACTTGGATATGTCTTGGTGAAACTGGACGTTGTTGAGAGGTCGATTATCGTTTTGCATTTAAGCCTAGTACGCTGCTAATGCGAAACGAAAAATCCCATACAAAAATGATATCAAGTTTGATATCAAGCGAGCTGTGTAGACTTTTTATAAACGACCTTTAAAAAAATAAAAAAGTGTTTTTTTGTCTGTAAAACCCAAACTGGTGGGAGTAGACGGACAAAACTTTATCTATATTTTGTTTTCAAATTAATTAGTTCTACGTCTTGTACACCTTCTCTTGTTTAAAGGTCCTACATACAAAGTCTACACAGCACCCTTGATATCAAGCTGTTTTAGACTTGAGTCATTTGAAGTTCCGCCATTTGTAGATCATGAAATTAGCATCAAATTATTGCATCATTAATTTTTTAAAATTTTGTGTAGGAAGGTGTGGTGGACGCAGCTTGACGTCAAACTGGGTCCCCCACCAGTTTGAAGGGGAAAGGAGTTTAGTACTCGGGCGGGATTGGTGCACTTAATTAGAATCAAATTATTGCACCACTACCTAAATTTTATTGAATTTCCGTAGTGGTGGACGCAGCTTGACGGACCTCAATTTAACACTCAGACAAGTAAATTGTGTACGACAAAATAACATAATAATGTTTTTTTTTTTTAATTTATGTTGTTGCTTTCATTACAACATGGCTGCTTGTGATTTGTTTGCATTTGCATTTTTTCGTGAAACTGTCAATTCAGCATTTCGTTGTCTTTTTGGAGACCTACTATCCTTTAGTGCTTCAATGTTATGAAGCTGTAATTGAAGATTAGATAAATTGGTTCATTTATATTGCTATACCCATTAAATCAAGGGTCAAATATGATAGCCCATAATCTGCTATGAAAAATATACTTAAATGATGTTTGACAACAACAGGTGTCAGAAGTGGGATATGAATATAATGTCGCAAGATATCGAAGCGAATACAGCCAATTGATCAGCTCAACTATATGTCTCCAAATAAAATTGTGATTCTCTTAATGAAATTTTGAATCACATTTTTACATAATTGTGGCTCTGTCTTGACAATAACAGCTCTGGTATTTCCCTTATATACATAAATTCTTGAATCAATGGCGTAGACTTTTTGCTTGACATTATGTCATAATCCTAAGGTACAAATTTAATGATTGAAGTCTCATTTCGATTCAGTACTCGTCGAGGAAATTTATCAGGCAATTTGGGAAAAAGGCCAGTTTTTACTTTTAAATTATAACAGAAGGTGCTTCCATTCAACACCTTTCTTTAAGACGTCAAATATTATTTACTTAATACATGTTTGGCATCTGGAGGCATTTCCGCATTCTTTTTCAGGTTGAAAATATTCAATATTAACAAAAAAGTAGAAATTTCACACTTTGACTTCAAAAACCAAAAAGTGGCAACACTGGTAGTCCTAATTGAAGGTGTTTATACTCAACACTACTTTCAAGACATCAACCGTTATTTTTTCAACAAACGTTTAGTGTCTGGAGGCGTTTCAGCAATCTTTTTTCATGTTAAATACTACCAAAAAGAAAGGGGAGGTCCCACATTTTGACATAAAAAAAAGAATGTTCCCGTGTGCTCAACACCTATGTATCTTTAAGGTGGCAATTATTATTTCCCAATACGTGTTTTCCGGAGTCACTTTCGCAACTTTTGTATGCTCAAAATATTAAAAATTATAAAAATAGTGGAGGTTCAGCAAACGTTGGCATAAAAAAAAGTATGTTCCCGAAAAGTGGCAGCACTGAAATCTTACCCAAAGGTAAGTCTACTCAGCACCAATCTTTTAAGACATAAATTGTCAGTTTCTGGAATTTTCCAAGTAATTTAGGAGTTTTTACTTCACCATTTTTAAAGAGATTGGGGCGCCATTATTAAAAATGGCGTCCATCAAATGACATGATTACAACAATGACTCCAAACCTAAATTATATATCAAATTCAGTGTGTGAATGGAAATCCACACAAGTGCAGTGCATGCAGCGAATTATACATCAATTTATATTGAATAATTTGGAATGAACAACAACTACTTGTGTGTGTTGTTACCACCAAGTTATCCCAGCGGGAAATATCGTCCTCAATGAAATTTATTGCTGAAATAATCAATGAATTCACTTGCCAAATCATAAGAGAAACGACATGCAATGATTTAGTAGGTGAAGAGTAATGCAAAGTTTCCTCAGTTCGTAGCTTTGATTCCACTTTCTGCTTTGTGTTTATGAAACGACCCTTTATTTCGGTGAATTTAAAAGGGAAAAGTATGTGATGAAAAATTTGTGGAAAAGTAATGTCTTTGTATATAAACTTTATAGTAATATCATGAGCATCGATGTTTCACAACAATCTGATGTTGAAGCCCCCGTGCTTGCCTCATGTTGAAACCCCATGCCTTTGTATATAAACTTCTACTTTTGTGTTTTCGTATTTATTTTATTATTATTATCATTTGTCAGTTTCTTTCAGTTCAGTCGTAAAAATGCAGTCGAGGGCGAAGTATCGTCACTCGGCGCTCCAAAAATGAAAAAAATATTGCTGGTTTTTCATATTTTTTTTACTTTTTTATATCCTCTTTGCTCTATCCTTTCTTTGTGCGCATGTTATTGTTTTCGTTCATCTCGATCTTGGCAATAATTTTCGTTTTTATTTTCTTATAGGATTTCGGTTTTCACGTTTGGGGGTGCAGAATATCTATATATTTTTTTTATTGTTTGCTATCCGTCATACTTTTTTTGTGCATATGTATGCGTGTGTATGCTTGTAGTTTAATTTTTCTTTCTTCTCGATCTTTAAAATAATGTCAAATAAAAGGATTTTGCGTACGGCATGAAAACATATGAATGTAAGTACATACATAGGTATAGCTATATTATGTAGGTTTGAAGGATAGGTTCTTATTTACAAAATGTTTGTAGGTAGTCTCGTAAATGAGAGAGTTTGTCAATTTTTTTTTAAATTCTACTTTGTTAACATAAATAAATTATTAACAAAAATTGAGCTGTAAGTGCGTTTCTTGTGAGGTTGGCCACCTTAGTACGTAGTCAGCCCCCTGTCAACAAAATGAAAAAATGGGGGCGGACTACAGGACACACTTTTTTTCTTTTCATGTAGTCAGCCCCCATTCTTTCATTTTGTAAACATGCGGCTGACTACTGAAAAAAGGGATTTTTCAAAATTAATTTTACAGAAATCAAGAGAGAATAAAAGGTTCATTCAATTTTCATGCTCAGTTTAGTAAAAAAATAAAAAAGTGTTGTCTTCATTAGTCAGCCGGGGGGGGGGGGGGGGCAACTTAAAAGAACTGAACAAAATTTGTCTCTTAAGGCCAAACCCTTTTCTAAATATTTTTATGTTTCAATTTTCAATTTCATATTTTCTTGCAAAAAATAAGTTAAATAGACTTTGAAGAACACAAAACCAATAACAAAATGGACCTCTCTTCAGTATTTTTGTTGCTCTAGCTAGGCCTTTACAAAAGGCACTTCCACATTCAAACATTTTGCAAACTTGAAGCAAACTTGAATTTTTAAACAGAAAACCATCAATCGCATTTAACCAGAATTTTGCACACTTACAGAAGAATAGTAAGGGTTTTTAAAAATACTTTTGTTGCGAAAGTAAGACAAAGCCCTTACTATTTATTCTTCTACAAAAAATCTACTTAGAACTTTCATTCCAATAGATACTTACCTACCTACTTAATGAACTGGTGGGTACATATCCACCTACGAAATTTTATAAAATTTACTCACCTTTAGGTACCTACCTATCTAGCCATTTCAAAAATAAAAATCTATTACCTACCTAGGTATAATATATACTATATACTATAGTCCCTGGCCATATTATTAGACGTACTATATGATTTTGTTAGAAAATCAAAACTGTACTACCTATATTTTACGCATTATTTTTGACTTTTAACCTTATCGAAAGAAACTATTGTTTAGGTAACATAGTATTTGGGACTTTTTTGAATTTACTTTTGACATATTGTGTTACAATTGTAACATATTGTTGCTAGAGTAAACACACGTTTAAATCTGTTTTTATCGCATTCGCGTGTGCTGAAGTTGCGGAAATGATTTTGTGGTGTTATTCACTTACAAAAAATCGTTTAACATTACAAAATCATGCCCGCAACTGCAGCAGACGAAATATTTATAAAACTGATTTTTACCCTTCCAATAATATGTTACCATTGTTACAAAATATGTCAAAAGTAAATTCAAAACGGAACCAAATCAGAGCTGTAGAGTAATTAAGTATATTGGTACTTAAGTGCAATTTAAGTACAAATACCTTGTACTTGAAATTTTTAAGTACCAGTACAATTCCTTGATTCTGTAAATGCAAAAGAAACCTTGCACCTCGCACCCACCCCAAATCTTATAGTAAGCCCAAGCAGGGGCGTTGCAAACCTCACTGTAAAAGGAGGGTTAAAATCCTGAGAACCCCTGAAGCGGGCCAGGCAAGGTACTGTTGCTCAAGAAAACTTGAAATTGGCAATTAAACTCAATATAAGCGTCATATTCATAGTCTAGGAAGTGCCACCTTTTAATTGATGCATCGCATTATATGAATAATCAACTTTATTTTAAAATTCAAAGTTTTTTTAAATCCAGATTCTTTAAATGCTATGAAAACTTTGCATACACCCAACCCAACCTCGCACCCACCACAAATCTTATAGTCAGCCCAAGCAGGGGGATTGCAGGGGGGCAGCATGCCTCCTATACATACCTCACTGTTTATTCGCCACCCAAGTTACTGTTGCTCAAGAAAACTTGACATTGGCGCTCAATTGATGCATCGCACTATACGAAAAATCGACTTTTATCTTTAAACGCGATTCGCGGCTAAACTAAGCGTCCTAGAGGCATCAAAGTTGACACCTTTAAGCTTGATTTGCGGCTGAACTAAGCGTCCTAGCAACTTATAAACTGCATATTCGTGTTCTAGGAAGTTCTAAAAAATCAAAAAAAAAGTTGGTAAAAAAGTTTTTTCCTAAACTTTCAAAAAAATATATTCAGTTTTGCTGCTAAACTTTCTCAACTTTTTTTTCTATTTTTAATTTTTCTTCGAAATATGAATGTTTTTTTTTTTTGAGAAATTTTAAACGTGATTTGCGGCTTAACTAAACGCCCTAGCGACTTACAAACTGCATATTCGTGATCTAGGAAAAAATAAAACAAGTTGATAAAAAATTAAATAAAATGTTTTATTTCTTAATTTTAACTCAAACAAATATTTTGCGCAAAAGCAATTTTTTTAATTAAAAAGTTGTTGTCTGACCCAAATACTATGTTACCTAAATAACAGTTACTGTTTACAAGATAAAAGGTCAAAAATAATGGGTTAAATATAGTACAATTAGTGAGTTTCTTAATATTCACAGTGCGTCTAATATGTAGGTATTTAGCAATATTTCTGCATTTAAATTTTTTGAATTGATAGCTCCATGCCATACTTATAGGACTTTTTGCATTTAAAGGCCATCCACAAGAGAATTAAAAGCTTGAGTGCTAGAGATGCCTATGTGGTCAGTTATAAAGGTATTTTGAAAAATCATTAATTAAAAATCATAAACCATTTATTTTTGTATCATATTGCAACAGAATCAAAATTATGTTCATTAATTTAAAAACTACAATTTTGTAATTTTTTTTAAACTAATCCGCTCCTTATTTGTGCTCTACTGAAAATAATGAAAAATGCAGTCAATGCCTCAATTGGACACGTAAAATACTTTGTTATTTTTTTGTAAGACTTAAAACGAATATTTCCAACTGCAAATGGCTTAAAATCACGAACTCAAATTTAATTGAAGGTTTCAAGCAAGTTGTGCCTACCATAATAAGCTTAAACGTCGCAAGTTAAATTTTCTAAGCCATCACCAAAATTTCTATAACTTATGCGCATCGTTCTTAAAAATGTTTAAATTTCAAAATTATTTAATTTAAAGGTGAGAAAAGCAAAATCATTAAAATGCATTTATCTCAACACTACTAAAATGGAGATACGGCCTTTTTCCTTTTGACGGCAGTATTGTATACAAATACATACATACACACATACATATGTACTACATTTTTCTTTAAATAAAAATTCTTTAATTCAAACTATTATCAATAAGCTATTGCCAGTAAAAAATTCTTAATGCAAAACTGCAAACAAATTAGAAATTGAATTGATTTCACGACGATTTACCCTTTACCTATAACAAGTCTTAAGCAAATTTATCCATACCTTTAGACTCTTGCTCCATCTACCTACCCATAGATAATTATCGCACAAGCACACCCCCACAGACTGACGGACGATATACATACCTACTTACCTAACGAAAATAATTTGTAAAATCATAGTAATCATAATTTTGATCAAAACAATGAAATTCCGTAAATCAATAATTTGTATGAAAAAGAGTTTAAACACCTACTCGCTACCTAATTTTTTCAACTTAATTATTTTTCTTTTTGATTCAGATCTACAATATTGTAGAGTCCAGAAAAATTAAATCTATTTTTTCTTAATGCACTTCTCAAACACAAGATACAACAACAAGACACAAGGTCGAAGAACCCAAAAAAGAAAAAAAATCTAAATCTCTCGACAAAAAAATAAACAACCAAAAAAAACCCTTACACATAAAATTCTGGGAATTCAAAAAGAATGACAAAAATAGACGAACGCTCGGAAACAGAGGATAGAGCAAAAAAATAAGAAAACAAAACTGAAACATGTTGCACATTTTATTATCAACATGGGTGTTCACTAGCGCCACCATCGATGGAATACCGCGTAAATAAAAACGACTCCATGATAATACTATAAAGTTTATATACAAAGGTAATGTACAAGATCATCTGTTCATTGTTTGAATCCACTCATCTGCTTTGTAAAGTGTTCATGGCGAGAACAAAAAAAAAAACAAATGTGAGTGAAACTCATGGTGAATTGTAATCGATGATTCCAACGATTAATAGTAATGCACAAAGTTGTTTATAATTTTTTGGCAACTATAAATTCTCATTTTGTTGGATACAGTTCACAGTGACTTTCTGTAAAAAAGTCCATGTAAGACGAACTGAAGTCAATACAAATTGCGTTTGCCGAAACGCCAAAAACTTTTGATTTGAAATGGAAACAGCTTTTTGGTTTGTTTTCATTTTAAAATAAAGGGTGCATTACCGATGGGATCTAGTAAGCAATACAAATGGGAGGATTTAATTGATGAAAAAGAAACTACCACTAACCTGGTGATTTCATAACTGAATTTTCATTAGATTTTTCATCGAAATTATTGAACTGATGAAAAAGCTAAATACCCGTATGTAGTGAATTCACAGATTATGCAATCACCATGTTTTTCATCACCTGGGTCGGTGAATAAACAACTTCCATTGAAGTAGTGAATTCGTTAGTGAATTTTCATCGAGAAAGTGGCATGTGCTTCCCGCCAATGACACGCCCATGTTAAATTCATCAAAGGAATAAGCTGAAAAGTGGCAGGTACAGCTGCCATTCCTCAAGGAAAAAGCAGGTTTTTCCTCAATGATTTTTTTAATTTTTCCCGCTGGGATAGGCTGGAGTTAGCTATTTCATGAGAGCCACCTAGTTCATCAGACTTTAGTGGTGCTTAGTCTGGAAAAAACTTTTTTCCGTCATCTGGGAGTGAACCATGAACCTTGCAATTCAGAGGCCGATGCACTACACTATACAACGCGCCACATGTTCTGCTCAATCCCAATCATCCTTAGGGCCAGTTTTTCAGTTCAGGGTTTACTCTGAGTTAAATCAGAGTTAGCTAATCCTGAAAATAAATTAACCCTAAGTTAACTCAGGAACAGTTTTTCAGTTGAGGATTAATTTTATCTTTCAGCTGTCAAAATTCTAGGGCCAACGATGTGCGACACAGAGTTAACTCACCAAATTAGGTGAGTTAATTCCGAGTTAACTCGTCTCTGGGACCAAATTGATGGTATTTTCAGCTGTGGCACCATCTCGACTTCGATAAGGAAAGTTATTGTCAGTACAATGTCGTTGTGGCGCCATCTCTATTCCGATGCGTGAAAGACGAAGAAGGGTGGTATCCATAGTGTCGCACATAGTTGGCCCTAGATTTTTGACAACTGAAAGATAAAGTTAATTCTCTACTGAAAAACAGTTCCTGAGTTAACTCGCGATTAATTTATTTTCAGGATAAGCTAACTTTGATTTAACTCAGAGTTAACCATGAAGTAAAAAACTGGCCCTTAGTATAATAAAAATGAATTACGAATATACAAATAAGACCACCTATTAAAAGCGTAGGGATTATGGTTTCCTGACTGGACAACACATGAGCTTCCAGCTAAACTCTCAGCTAAAGCGGGGACATTTTTACCTGAGCTTGCCAAACGAAAATAATTTGGAGTCTTCGCAACACTTACCTACGTGACACCCCTAAATTCACTAAAGCTTAGCGAGATGGCTTGCGCAAAGTGGTCTGTTTATTGAATTTTGGCGAAAAACATATGTGCGTGAAGTTATCACCACCATTTTCAGTTTTGAAAAAAAAAAATATAATGCTGTAAGTGCAACTTATGCTGCCATGTTCCGTATTTAAAAAAATCGAGCTAAGTGTATTCTGCAGTGTTAAGAAGAAAAAAACGTATCTGCATTTTTGATGACATTTCGAGATAAACGCGTTTTTCTGTTTTTATCTCTATCTTTTTTATTTTGTTGATGAATGTTTTTCTGTCGTATTTACAAGAAGTAAATCTTATATTTTTGCTTAGATTATTTACTAGATGTTTAGACTTTTTTTCCATAATTAAGTAGATACTAAAATATGAATTTTTCTTAAAAATAGCAGGGTTCTTTGAGCAAACGTCATTTCTCTTAAGCGTTTTAAACCATTACAAAAGCAAGATAGGTGTTTTATTTTTAAAGAATAAAATAACAAACATATCAAAGATTTCAAAACCATTTTTCTTCTTAACGCAGCAGTATTGTTCTTAGAAGGTACACGTATGTTTAGCGTGAAGTTAGCAAATTTGCAAATCTTACAAATGATATCTTTTTAAATTTTTAGATTTCTTAAAAATGACAGTTGTACTGTGTTGTATTCAGTTTTTGCTGAAACGATAAAATTTTGCATATTTGCAAAGTTTACAGTCTAAAATAAACTTTGCGAAACGCTGCGAACGTGAAGTTACAAGTTGTGCTGTATTTTGCTCAATTTGTGTTGTCATTGTATAGTAAATACTAAAAAAAAATCGGAAATTTGCAAATTTTATGAATAAAATGTTTTTGAAATTTAGTAATTTCTCAAAAATGAAAGCTGTGCAATTTTGTGCTCAGAATTGCATAATATCAAAGAATTTTGCAAAATTCCAAGTTTGTTTTAAAAATATTTACGACAAAAGGTAGCATAAGTTGAGCACAATACAGTACAACTTCTTTTAAAAATCGAAAATGGCATTGGTAATTTCAGGCTTCGCAAAATTGTTTTTGGCGGTAAAGGTTGCAAGTATGCGAATTTTTTTCTCATCTCTTCAGTATATAGCAGCACAATCTGAGCACCAAACCGCACAATTGCCATATTAAAGAAATATCAAAAAAAAAAAAAAAAATTCGAAAAATTTGTGAATTTAATTTTTAATATTTACGGCACAAGGCAACACCAGTTGTGCTAACTTCACGCTAAAAAAAAAATACCTTTTACGCAGGGCGTTATTACTAGTGTCTTTTGCTTTTGATAACCATTTTTTTTTGAAAGTAGGTCATCGAAAAAAAAATTAAAATGGTGTTCAAAATCTTAATCAATGTGAACGAAATTTTTGGTTTTGACTTTTTAACTTTTTTTCTGTTCAAAAAATTTAAATTTTCAATACCAAAACTAATTCTGAGGACTTTCATGAAAAGTAGTTTATCAAAATGACAATCAAAATCAAAGGCAAGATGAATTATCTTTCTTTTCTGGTTCTTTGTTTTCATATTTTTTATTGAAACCTGGGGGTTAATTCTCGACCTGTGAAGTGATAATTTGTGTATGTATATTTTAATATATTTTTCTATCACTTCACAACATAGATCGAAAATTGAACCCCTGAAGCATTTCTGTACTTCGTCTGAAACTACTCTTAACCCAATGAACCATTTTGTGTTCTCAGATTTCCCTAATTCAATTAGATTCACTGCTGTCTCCTGTCGGTAAAACCTATGGCATTTGCATCGAAGAGACTGTGCCATTCCCATTGTCATTAATTTAATGAACAAGAACAGTTAATTTATTTAATTGGTCCAATTCTGACATTCAACACTCTTTTAATCGATTAACATTTCTAGTAGTTGTCTGTAAAATGCTACATCTGATATTATTTGATACCTTAACCTGTTTGTATTATACAGCGCTATTAGAGAATTTATAGGAAGCAGGCCCGTGTGCCAGGGCGTTTCGGGGATTCTAACCCCCTCATGGGGTCTTCAACTTTATAAACACACGTTTCATTCAATATAAGGGATTACTTTAAAACTAACAGTATCGAAATAAAATAAAACTACTGTTTCCGTATGTGTATTGCCTGAAAATAGGAATTTTTAATTTTATTTGGACCAATTATCCACGACTTTTGGGACACCCTGTATATGTGTTTCATGTGTATTACCCTTTTTTAAATGAAAAATCTATAATTTCTTGTCGTTTTTAATGAACTCTTTAACCATGATGAATATGGACCTTTCTACTATTTCTGCACCCGGGCCTTATAGCAACCAATCCATTATATCTATTTCTGGTAAATTACATATAATTATAGTGTACCCGCTTATTTTTACCACTTAACTATTATGCTGCTAGCATGCTCATTAGAGTGCAACCTCTGCAGTATAGTTTTTAGAGAATTTTGTTGTAATTCTCCTATTCGGGAATTGCCAGTCGTATTAATTGAAAATGTTATTTATAACAGCCATAACGCTTGCAACACTCTTAACTCTCAGTTGTGGAAATAGCAATTCAGAATTTAGTGAATTAATTGGAAGAATTCGTAGGGAAAGTGACACTGCAACAATTTATTTCGTTGGAATTGAAGATGAATTTTTGAGTAATTTTCTAAAATCAAACTCTGACATTACAGTGTTAATATTCACACAATTATTTATTCATGAATCTGAAAATAATATCAAAAACAATGCAATTCTAGTCGTATGGATTGATGAAGAATTAAAAAATCAAACATTCAAAATACTATCGAAGATAATCATTCTAAAAATTCGAGTTCGAAAATTTGTTGTAGTTTTAGCAGATAGTTTCGAAAATCTAATTGAGTGTTTTAACCATTTGGCAGATGAAAAATTTACGAGAATTTTTGGACTGGCCAAAAATGTTTCTTACGCTTTTCTGCCATACGAATACGAACCCGTCCGAAGGCTTTTCAAAGGAGGTCTGCTTCCAGATGCATTCGAGAATTTCAACGGCTTTGCTCTTCGAACAACAATTCAAAGGGATATTCCGAGAACTTTTTGGTATTACGATAGTGAAGGAAAACCCCAAATTGGAGGAACATTTGGACAAGTTTTAACTTACTTCCTGCAAAGGCACAATGCATCGTTCGAAGAAATTTCAATCGATAACTCTACGAAGCTGTGTGTTCCGTGTATAGTCAATGCTACTGTTGATGATGTCATAGATATTTCTATGAATGTGTTCAATCCAGTGGATAACCTTGATTTCAGTTATCCAGTGAAAATAATCAGCTGGACAGTGATGATACCCTTGAATGGCTATGTCAATCCAAATCAGTACTTTCTGAAGCCATTTCGTCTCATGGTGTGGTCGGTCCTTGGACTAGTTTTACTGTCTATAGTTCTAATGGATGTATTGAAGGATATTTTAATGAATAAAAATGCAGACTTATGGCAGAGCATGAGCAAAACGATTCTAGTAATGCTCGGTTCGTCATCGGAGAGACCAATAGCTAGTGCGTATAGGTTTTATGGGCAAGTACTGATATTTGCGTTTATTCTTCGAAATCTCTATAACATATATTTTACATCTTTTCTAACGGTTTGCATAAAAGTGAAACAATTGGAGACAATACAAGATTTGATAGACAACAACTTTCCAGTGATGATGCCCGACTATGAATGGGATCTTATATCAGATTCTGATTTACACCCACATGGCTTTGAGAATATTGTGGCACTGGTTGAATATTCTGTTTATATTACGGAAATTAATTCAATGAGAAATAGAAGCTTTGCTTACGGAGTCGGTTCGGATAGAAGTGAATTTCTTATTATGATGCAGAAGAAGCAATCGATAGCACTCTTTACTAATTCTAATGGTGGACTATTTGATTGCCATATTGGATTCTTGCTAGGATGGCATTCACCTTTTAAGGACATTCTAAATAAGTTCATTGTTCAACTTTTCGAAACTGGATTGATAAATAAATGGGACCGAGATTCAGTTGTTCAGGGACAACGTGCTGGATTAGCAATGAAACATGGCGATGATGTTAGCTTAGGACGACAGCCAGTTCCAATGACGTTGCATCATTTGTGGTTTGCATGGAATTGTTTGATAATTGGTTTGACGCTGTCAGTTGTTGTATTTATTGGTGAGGGAGTGAGGGGTTTTAGTTCTAAGAAAACAATTCTGGTGCCTCCTGCGGAAGTTACAAATCCTCCAAGAGTGCCTACCTCGATTGTCAATGCGATGGTATCCATTCCATCGTAATCGGACAATTTTACGAATTCCAAAAAAAAAGCTATCACCGAATTCTATCGCAATAGCAATTTGTATGGGATTTTCCACTACGACGGATTTTGTGATAATTTTTTGGGATTTGTAGCAAGTTTCCGATTACGATGGAACTCGTGACAGGGCTAATCTGGATTTTAGTGATTGACTATAAATTGATAAGAGCATTGAATATTAAACATAAAATTTGTAGGTAATAACATAAAATAAAAAAATAATAATAAAAAAAAGAATGTTGAAGAATGGATTTCTATAGGACTCAAGTCCAGATGTAATGCAACCGTTGTTTTTTTTTAAATATTTGTTTTCTATTTTAAGTAAATTTTTAGATAATTATTGTTCCACTCACCTGAACGAAGAGATATGTATTAAAGCCTGCGATCCTGTTCGTGTGTTTGTGGAACATGGACACATGGAGTCCGTGTAATTATTATAATTCGGAAATAAAAAATCCGTGATTTTAAAATCACCTTTTTTCGGAGTAGTAAAAATTATTCAAAACTTTCCGATTTCTTAGAGGTTTCTTAATCCATCAACATCTTAGCCATCCGTCAGTAAAATTTAACAGTTAATGGCTTAACAGAAATGAGAAAAATCGCAAGTTAAAATTCAGTACGATCGGGTTTATTGTAATTTAAATTTTAATTTTTTTATTCTTATGTTCGAATATCTAAAAACCGAGCTAAATTCTTGACCTTGATTTGAGGTTAGACAAATATATTTTTTAAAGTATCTCAACCCAATATGAGCCCTTTATCCTAAATTACTTATTCACTAACTTACTTAAGGTGGTGCTACAGTACGGGATGGACCAGGGCCTCAACCAATAAGCTTCTTACAGCTGGTTCGGTTTCAAGCTAGCTGTCTCCAGTTTCACACACCAAGTTGGTTGAGGTCCTTCCACTTGCGTGCGCCAATTTTTGCGCTGACCACCTCTACTCCGCTGTCCCACGGTTGGTTGGTTTCTAAAACTTTCCGAGCCAGAGCATTTATGTCCAAGTTACCCAGCCATCTCAGTCGTTGGCTTTTCACTTTTGTGGCTAGGTCAGTGTTGGTGTACAGCCCGCACGTTTCCCTTCTATGTAGATGGGACCAAAAATCACCCGCTTAATTTTCCTCTCAAAATAGCCTAATGCGTTCTCATCCACCGTTAACAGTGTCCATGCCTCTACACCATACATCAGGATTGGGATGATAAGAGTCTTATACTGGGACAGTTTTGTTGCTCCAGAAGGCGCTTTGCTTCTCAATCTAATTCTTAGTCCAAAGAAATTGCGATTGGCAAGAGTAATGCTTCGTTTGATCTCAGCACTGGGTATCGTTCGCTGAGTTTATAGTGGATCTTAGGTAGACAAAGTCTCTGACCACCTCAAAATTATTGCTGTCTATAGTGACGTTCTGTGCAAGACGTCGATGCTGAGAGTCCTTTCTTCATTCACCGTTAAACCCATCTTCTTGGCTTCCTTCTCAATACTCACGAGAGCACCCACTGACATCACGTTTTGTTCGTCCAATTACGTCAATGTCGTCAGCGTAAGCGAGTAATTGGACTGATTTTTGAAAGATTGTGCCTCTAGTGTTGGCGTTAGAGTTTTGCACTTATCTTTCAAGAACGATGTTGAAGAAGTCAAATGACAGTGCGTGTCACCTTGACTAAAACCTTTTTTGACATCAAAGGTGTCGGTGAGGTCTTTGCCGTTCTTGATGGAGCAGCGTGCATTTTCCATCATCATCCTGCACAAACGGACGAGTTTGGGAAGGATGCCAAAACTAGACATTGCTCTATATAGCTCGCCTCTAGATACTGTCAAGTATCGATTCGAAACTCCTGGTCCTGGGTTTTTCCAAGATCTGCCGTAGTGCGAAATATTTGGTCGATGGTGGACTTTCCTGGCCTAAAGCCATACTGATATAGACCTATCAGGTTGTTGACGAATGGCTTCAGGCGTCCACAAAGTACGGCACAAGAGATCTTGTATTCGATATTAAGAAGACTAATGCCTCTGTTGGTGCAGTCCACAGGATGACCTTTCTTCAAGATCCGGCAAACAAAGTTCGTACACAAACACTCAAAACTATCTTTTTTATTTAACATTCAATTCCGCGATTAACCAGTTTAATTATTTTATAATACTGCGATCTACCAGACAAAGCCTGTGATGTACCGGAACATTCGATTCCGCGATTAACCAGTTTAATTATTTTATAATACTGCGATCTACCAGGCAAAGCCTGTGATGTACCAGACATTAAGTCTGAGATTTACCAGTTTTTAACTGTGATCTAGCCGGCGAGATTAAGCTTGTTAAACTTAAGCGCTGACACCAAACCAGAACCAGGGCCAGAACCAAAACCAGAATCAGAACCGGAACCAGTAAATTTTATCGCGATTTGATTATTTAAATAGAAATACAAAAACACTTTGTAAATAAATTTATAAGAATAAAGAAAGAATAATCAAAGGAGCTAAAGTTTCAAGTACTTTTCTTTAGCTTGAACCCTGGGTACGACTTGAGCACTACCTCGGCTGGAAACATCAAAGTACCATTACACATGTATTAAAAGGGCAAAATAGACAAAAAAGGAAAAAAAGCAGTAAAAAAGGTGAAATAAAATATATAGTTGAGCCGTTTATTTTGAAAGTGGTCTAAATCCATTTTCCAAAAAAATCGAGATAATTGATTGAGTCATCTAAAAACAACGTAATTTTTTATTTTAATAAGAAAAAACCACTTGTTTTTATTTGAAATCATTTAGATTTTGTGAGTCAAAAATTGTTCAGTTAAAAAAACGACAAAAAATTTATTTTGAAAATGGTTTAAGTCCCATTTTAAAATTTAAAAATTGATTTAATGTTAAAAAGCGAACAAGTTCAACCCATTCCTACAGTAAAATACAAAGATAAAATGGACTTACAAAATCAGGTATGTACCATAATCACTCTCTTAGCATTCTTATTCTATTCTGTTCTTCCGGGTTTTCATCCTTTTCTAATAAAAGTGTTGCTGGAATATTGCTTATGGTAAAAGTGTTTAGTTTAAGTAAGAATTCCAGACTAAAGTGAAGTTCACATAACCTATACCATGTTTTTGATCAAAAATAAAAATTCGTACCATAAATTGGCCTTTACGCTAAATGTACCACGATTCATTATTTTTGAAACGTTAAGCGATAAAGAGCAAAATGTTCTGGGGTGGCATATGTTTGGCAACCCGCATGGAGTTAAATTTGGTTGAAAATGGGTTTTTGACAGCAGAACGGTAGGTATGTTAGGGATATTTTGGAACCAAAACCAATTGTTGTACAATTTGCTCAAGGAATCACCAAAAATGTCATCTTCATGCACGATAACTCTCGTCCCCAAACTGCGAACAGAGCTTCGGGGTATCTTACCTGAACACCCTTGACTGGCTCAGCATGTTCTCCTGATCTAGGTTCTAATGAACATGTCTAGAACATGCTTTTGGTAGACAATTGAATAAAAAAAGTCCATGAAGTTTGAGGGAGCTGAAAAGTGCATTGCTTGAAGCGTGGGGCCAAATAACCTAGGAAAACATGGAAAATGTTATTAGAAGTATACCAAAGAGACTTATTTTTGTCCTTAGAGCAAGAAGAGAGGGAAAACCAAGTACTAAACCATCCTCATTTCTACTGAGCTTTAAGGGAATACTTGAAATTTTTTAAATCCATTTTCTCAGCAACATACCCCTTTTCTAGACTTTTGTGTTTTTAAGGAAAACAAGAAGCACACAAATTGTAACCATTTCAAACGATTCTTAACTCATCAAGACATAGGTACATAAATCTTCATTAAAGAAATAAAGATAAAATGAAAATAAACCAACTTTTTACTTTTTACCTGTGTTCCTCTAATTTTGTCCGGCAGTGTATATATGTATATGTATTTTGTTTAATGTATACAATATCTACTTATTATACACTCCTCGTCAACTGAATACGCACAAACATTTTTTAATATACTTTATCCATTTTTTCCAAATAGTGATGGTTATTATGCCATCTGTTGATGCTAACTATTCCCTTAAGATGTTAAGCAGATAATTCCGAAAGAATTATCCAAAAACAACCGTGAGTTTTTCTTCAACCACTTGCAAAGTGTTTTATATGCAAAGTAGGAGTTTTTTTTTAGTCAACTGAATAGGTACAACACCATTTTCTTCGTTGTTTATAAGTTTTTTGGAGTGCTTGACAGTTTAAATTAACGATTTTAGTGTTTTCAGTAAAATTTAATTCTTGATTTCAAATTTTAAGAAAAATGGGTAGATCTACGTGTCTTAACAGTGCTGAAAAAGCTAAAATCGATTTACTTAGAGACCAAGGCCTAACTGGACGTGCAATAGCTGATAAAGTTGGCCGAAGTTTTAATGTAGTTTATTCTTACTTGAAAAATAAAGATGCATACGGCAAAAACATGAAGGGAGGTAAGAAAACAGCAACAACAGCAGCTGAGAGACGAAGAATTTTAAGATATGCATCAAATTCTTCTGATTCTGTGGCAAAAATAAAACAAAAATTCGGCGTAAACGCAAGTTGCTCAACAGTATTAAGAGTAATCAACAACTCAAGCCATCTTAAACGAATGAAACTTAAGAAAAAACCACCACTTGACGAGAGACGGAAAATGTTGCGATTAGATTTTTCAAGACTTCACATGAGTTGGAAAAAAGAATGGTATCACGTGGTTTTTTCAGATGAAAAAAAGTTTAATTTCGATGGCCCTGATGGGTTCAACTTCTATTTTCACGACTTAAGAAAAGAAAAAAGATTTTTAAAGCGCCATTATAGTCGTGAAGGAGGTGTCATGATATGGGGAGCAGTCAGTTATTATGGAACAGTTGAGCTCGAGGTTGTAACATCAAGAATGACAGCAGCTGGGTATAAAGTAATTTTGGAAAGAAATTTTCCTAAATTTTCTAACATCTTTGGACCCATAAACTGGACCTACCAACATGATAATGCGCCTATTCACTCAGCGCGCATAATAAAAACATGGATAGAGGAGCAACAAGTGCAGTTGCTTCAATGGCCGCCGTACTCACCTGATCTAAACATCATAGAAAATGTCTGGGGATGGTTAGTACGCAAAGTTTATGAGGGTGGTCGTCAGTTCGAAGACAAAGAAACCTTAATTTCTGCAATCAAATTAGCGTGGAGCGAAATTTCGTTAAATTACATTAAAAAGCTATACGATTCCATGCCGGATCGAATTTACGAAGTAATTAAAAAAAAAGGTGGAAGTACCCACTACTAAACTTAAACAAAAACTTGTTTCATTCCATTCCAATACCAATTTTAATTTTTGTACCTATTCAGTTGACTCAAAAAAAAACTTCTACTTTGCATAAGTTACACTTTGGAAGTGGTTGAAGGAAAAACGGTTGTTTTTGGATAAAACTTTGAAATTCTGTTATTTATATGTTACGAAAATTTTTACCATCAACAGATGGCATAATAACCATCACTGTTTGGAAAAAATGGATAAAATATATTCAAAAATGTTTGTGCGTATTCAGTTGACGAGGAGTGTATATAAAAACTCACTCTTTCGTTGTTTATTTTTTTTTTTTTCAATTTTTTTTCAAACTTTATAGAGGACTTGATACAATTTGAATAAATCAAAAGACCATTTCATTTATTTTGAAAATGGTTTAAGTCCATTTATAACTGTAAAAAAATGGTTTTTGTTCAACAATATTTTTTTTTTCTTATTGGGTAAGTAAATTAATTATTTTTAGATGAAAAATAATGCTTCACTTTTATATTAGCTCTTTCCCATATTTTTGAATTAAGTCAAACGCAAACCTTTAAATATCTCGAATTTGAAATAAGTGGACTTAGACCACTTTCAAAATAACCGGCTCAATTTAGGAATCAGAAAGACATAAAACGTGTTTGTACACAGTCGATATTTTCATGCGATTAAGAGCACAAAAAAGGCAAATTTAGGTGATAACCGTTATTGTGCTTATTGTGGCCGTTCACTGGAACGAAGATAACCTAAGGAAAGTTGATGTTGTATATGGATAGAGGGTTTCTGCAAATAGATAGATATCTTTATTTCGTAATAATGTTTTCAAAAAAAGTCTGTGACCGCACATTTTACAATTCAGAGATTTGATACATTATCTTTCTACTGAAACATTTTCTTGTATATAATAGAATTAGTGAATATAAATAATGGAAAAATATATAATCGAAGGAAAATACGAAAAAAAACCTTCATTTAAAAAAAAAAAAAAAAAATATATATATAAAATAAAATAAAATAAAAAAGTATTTAATTTAAGTTAAATAAACAAAGGCAGTATTATAATTCAAATTATAAATTACAAAAAATGCGAATATAAATGAATGAACAATTTAATATATAAATAAATAAGATACAGAAAAACAAAAAACATAAAAAGAAATAACAAAAAATAATAAATAAATCAATTAAACAATGAGAAAAAAAAAAAAAAATAAATAAATAACAAAAAAAAAAAAAAAAATATAAAATAAGTTAACAAAAAACAAATAAATAGGTAATCAAATAAATTAATAAATAGATACATAAATAAACAAACTATTATAAATCAAAATTATTATATAAATAAATAAATAAATAAGTGAATAAATAAATGGTTTCATAAATAAGTTAATAACTAACTAAATAAATAATAAATAATTACATAAATAAATAAATAAATAAATAAATAAATAAATAAATAAATAAATACAAAATAAATAAATAAATTAATTAAAAAATTAATAAATAAATAAATAAATAAATTAATAAATAAGTAAATAAATAAATAAATAAATAAATAAATAAATAAATAAATAATACATACTTAATTGATGAAAGCAAACGCAATAAAAATATTACACACAAATATCACAGGTTAAGCATTAAGCTGGTTTATGAGGGAGTTCTCAGAATTATCACAGCTATTATTAAAATTAATTGTAAGTTTTCGAATCCTTTCAAAAATCAATTCAACATTCGCCCTTCTGTGGAGATCTAAGGTTGAATTATGCCAGGGCAGATTTAACATCATTTTTAAAACTTTGTTTTGTGAAATCTGCAACTTCTTTATATGACAAGTTGCTGCATTACCCCATATTGGACACCCATATAATAGAATTGCTTGGAAAATTACTTTATAAATTATTATCTTATTGTCATTAGTGAGTGAAGATTTTCTATTGATAAAAGGGTAAAGCATCTTAATTGCAATACTTATTTTTTTTAACGTGCTTTGAACATGATGGTCAAATGTAAGTTTTGTATCAAGATGAACCCCGAGATACTTAATGGATTGCTCCCATGCTATTGAATTACCATTAATTTGAAGCTGATTGCTGGGAAGATAGCAAGCTTTTCTTTTTCGCGTGAAAAAAATGGCTTGCATTTTCCCAACGTTCAGCTTAATTTTCCATTTCTTATAATATTTTTCAAGTATTTCGATCGCATTTTTTAGATTTGTCTCAATGTTGAGAGCAAATTCATGCGACGTAAATACTGCAGTGTCATCAGCAAAAATGGCTGCTTCACATTGCGGAAGATTTGGAAAATCTGAAGTATAGATATTGTATAAGGCTGGCCCAAGGACTGATCCTTGAGGCACACCAGAGTCAAAAAATAACACGTTAGAAACACCACAATTTACATGCACTTGAAAACATCTACCGGATAAGAAACTCTGAACAATTTTACATAAATAAAAAGGAAAGTCAAACTGTATCATTTTATAAATTATTTATAATAGTTAATTCCATTGTGCCATACACAATCAAAAGCTTTTTCAATATCTATCAATATCATGCCCGTTGACTGACCCCGTAAACGACGATCTAAGACATGGTTACAAATTCTTTTTACCTGGTGTGAAGTGCTGTGAAAGCTTCGGAAACCAAATTGTACATCTGGAAAAAGATCTTTATCTGAAACTATTCTTAAAATATACTGCTTCAGGATTTTTTCAAATACTTTACTAACGTTACTTAATAAACTAATTGGCCTGTAACTTTCACAGACATCTGGGGCTTTTCCAGCTTTGAGAACAGGGACAACCATGGCTTTTTTCCAATATTGAGGGAAATATTGGCATTTTAGACATGCATTTATAATAAATGTTAAATATTTAATTCCAATCTGAGGTAGTTGTTTTAAATATGCATTTTGAACTTTATCTAGTCCTCCTACTTTTCGAGTTTGCAAGCTGTTGACTACATATTTAATATTTTCTTCAACTACAAAAGCATTTAAAGGAGTCAATTCATTTGAGTTTTCAAATCTTTCAATTGTGTCCCTAACAAGTTCGTTTGTTTCAAAATCACCCAAATGTTGAGAAACTAGGTGATTTTTTGAAAAATTTGTGCCAAGTATGCTTGCTTTTTCAATATCTGTAAAATATGTTTTTGAAGAATCCTTAAGAAATGGTATCCTTCTATTTTTGTTTTTTACTACTTTAACGATATTCCAGAAGGGCTTAGCATTTTTATCAAGAACGCTCAATTTTCTGTTCCATTCTTTGTTACGATTCACTTGTATTTGATCAGTAATTAGTTTGTTAAAATAAGAAACCATTGTTCGAGAAAAGGGTTGACGATATTTTTGCCAATTTTTTCGATGAACGTTTCTTATTTTTATAAGTTCTAATATATGATCTGGAAGTTTTTTATATAAATCTCTTTTTTCACGTTTGGGAATGCTTTCATCAACTGAGGAAAGAACAGCTTGTGTAAAGTTTTGAACGATGGAGTCAACATCATCTTTACAAGACACTCTTTCAAGATCTGTGCAACTGTTTTGAAGGTTCATTTTTATCTTTGATTTGAACGATTTCCAGTTTGCATTTTTTAAATCTAGAAAATATTGCACTTTTTTTTCCCCCAACCAAGAAAGGTTACAAGAAACAGGATTATGATCTGAACTGAGTACACTAAACGAAATGGGTTCTGTTATTAGATAAGGGACATTGGACACAAAAAGATCAAGAACTGAAGGACGACCACGGGAACCTGCAGGAAAATAAGTTGGACAAGGAGGATAAAAGATATTAATTGGTACAGTCAATGGAAAGTCAGACAATATATTGCCCCAGGCATTCGCTCTTGCACACCCCCAATCTCTATGCCGGCAGTTAAGATCGCCGCCTAATAGAAATTCACCACTCATTGTGAATAAATTTCTAAAATCTTGTTTTAGCCATTTCCTTTTTATATCCGACGCGGATCCACCAGGAAAATAAACTGAAAAAACTTTAACTGTCTTCTGGTTTCTTAATTTAATCTCTATCCCTATATTCTCCACCATGCGTGTGGGAACTACAGGTAAAAGCGAATGTTGAATTGATTTTCTAATAAGAATCGCAACCCCCCCACCTCTTTGATTTATTCTATCCAAGCGATAGCATTTGAAATCAGATGATGGGAGTCTTATATTACAATCGAGCCAGGTTTCCGTGACTAACGCAACGTCCACTCTGTAGCTATTCAAAAAATCTAAAAATTCAAGAAATTTATTACGTATGCCTCTAGCATTCCAAGTTATTATTTTTATTCGTGTATCAGCCATTTTACTTATCATTAGAGTATAAAAACTTAGTAGCTAAATGCGCGATCACATTAAATTGTTCTATTTTTGTTTTACAAACTGATAAATTTGAAATCATTTCCATGCAGAGGGAATTCAGTTCCTCCATTGTAAAGAGTGATGAATTGTTGTTGGTAACGTTGTTGTTATTGTTATTATTTGATGAAGAAGCGCCACGTGAGTCATTTTCCCATGCATTCATTGTTGGTGGTGTTCTTTGAAATTGAGAGCTTGGATTAGCGAAGCGTTTGCTCGGTGTATGTACCTGCCGACGCTGTGGCTGTGGGAGCGAAGGAAAGTCACTCAGAGAAGCAAATGAAACCGGTTTTTGGTAAGCTTGATGAGTAGAAATTTGTGCTGTTGCATCAGCGAAATGAGGTTTTGGGTGGGGATGAGCTTTTCTTCCAGATGATCTTTCTTTAATTTCTAAATATTTAGATCTGCTAGTGCATGTTATGTCAGTAGCTTTGTGATTGCCGCTGCAGTTAGCACATTTATTCGTAGGATTATTGCATTCGCTTGTTTTGTGAGATCCAGCGCAAACGGCACAATATGTTTTTATGTGGCAATTTCTCTCGCCATGTCCAAACATTTGACAATTAAAGCATTGTGTCACCTTACCTTTGATTTTTCTTTGGAAGTTCCAATTCACTTGGGTATGGAAAATTGAGCGATAATTTTTTTTTAATTCATTTAATTTTATCGATCCATTTTCAAAGGAAACGATATAGAAAAAGTCAGTAAATTGATCGTATTTTTTTTCAATTTTTCTTATATCAACACATTTTAAGCCAAGAGAAATGAGTTCAGCTTTAAGTTCATTAGTTTTGGTGTCATCCAAACCATACAGAACAACTTTGAAAGTTTTCGCACTTTTAAGGTCATGAGAAAAATATTGACAGTTATCCTCTTTTAATTTTTCTAAAACAATATTATACGACTCCATGGATTCGAACACAATTTTTATTCCTATTGTTAGTTTTTTAATTGAGTAGTTGGATACGTTAAGGACCTTCATTATATTATGCACATATTCGGGTGATTTTTGGAGCACTTTTATAGGTGGCACATACACTTTCTTTACTATAGATGGAGAATCAATTTCATCCATTTCTGAATTATCAGTATCTGGATGGCATTGGAGGGGAGTAAATTTATTAAAGAAGTGGTTTTTACTAGGCCCACTTGTTGGAAACATAGTGGAGCGAAGTTTTTTTATCCGAGGACAAGCACTTGTCCCCGGTTTCAGGTGATCTATCTCGTTTGGGAATGTTGTTAATTAGAACTTGCGAAAGAGATGAACACGTCATACGCAGTCGAAAGCTCCGGGTAAAACTGTTTCTGCAAATATTTTTTATTATATAAAATAGAAAGACTTGGTCTGCTTCCGACATGATCGTTTATTCGACTGACTTAAAACTAACTTACAATTAAATACAAAGTTGTTCTCTTAAATACTGATACTCATAAATCAAATGTTGAGAAGAGTTCCATAACACTACCTACCATTTAAGATAGAAAATTTACTTCATATAATTTTTATATGATTAAATTTACTTTGCATGTATATTTCATTTATTTACTCTGAAACAAATTTTTTCGGTCTTAAAATCTTCTTTTCTTGTCTATTTCCCTTAGCACCCATGTTGAAGTTTTGTTCACTAATTCTTTATATTTTGTTTTCATTTTTAATATTTACAACCTCTTTATCTTTATTTGTATTACAAATACCAATATACGTTAAACCATTTATATTTAGAAAATATGTTAACCAACTCTCTCTTTTCGTAATAATTCCAATATAATATTTTTTCACCTACATACCTCTAAATAAAAATATTTTTTCTTTTTAAAATCTTTACATTCTTTAAGTTTTCGTTCTTTATACATATTTATTACTTACTATTTTGACACTTGGGTTCTGATTATAATCTATGGCACTGATTTGAAAATAAGAAAAACAAATTCTTGGCTCATATAAAAATACTAACTTAGCAAGTGAAACCCCAGTTGCGGAATGTGGTGTATTACGATATTTAAACAAAATATTCATAAGTCTTTGCTGAATCCTTAAATAACTTCTATTGCATTTTTTAACGCTCTCTTTCACTGTTCCAACTCTCCTTGCGGAAATCGCATTTAGTGGAGGAGCATTAGCATTTTACTTCGGAACCCGGGGAAACTGCTCCGATTTTGATGATTTTTTTTTTTTAATGTAGGAAATTGAAATTAGAACAAAGTTTACTATTCAAAAATCGACGCTCTCAACAGGAATTTTTTTAAAAATGAACAATTTGATTTTACTTATAAAACACACTCCAGAAGTTTATAAACACGTTGAACATTATTTTACTAAATATAAAATTCCAAAACCCAGAACAGTCAAACCCGCTTATAGTCACAAGGAGATGACAAACCAAGCGCTTTCAGGCGGCAACTGCCCTGCTACTGAGCGACTTGCTCGTAGGTGATTGTGATTGTGTTTTTGTTGTTGTTTATACTTATTCAAAAATATACACTCCACTTCAACCGAATAGATACACAATTTTTCAAACGTGCTTTGTCAATTTTTTCCAAAAATTGTGCATTAATGTATCATTTGATGATGCTTTTTGTTTGTTTGTGACGTTGAAAAATAAATAAGAAGGAATTAAGAGCAAAGCTTTTTTTTCCAACTCTCTTGCAAAGTATTTTCACATAGAAAAATTCAGTTATTGTTTGCGCCAACTAAATAAACACAAATATTGAAATTGGTAATAAAAGTTAATGGAAGGAAGAAAATAGTTTTTCGTGGGTGATTTTACTAGTGAGTATCTACCAGGGCCAGACAGACCAGCTATATGTGCGAGCGGTGCAAATGCGCAAAAGAAAGATATAGATATGTTTATACATATATGTATATCTCCTTTTTCAAAAATAAGTCTATGCACTAATCCAGCTCGGGCCGGCCTGGTACCTACTGCCGCTTTTTTTCTTTAGCTTCATAAATTCGATCCAGCATGGAATCGTAAATTCTCTTTATGATATTCATCTTAATTTCGAGCGAAGCCAATTTTATGGCTGCATTTGGGGATTTCCTGTCCTTATCCATATTGCCAGACTTATTAACTTTTCGTACTACCCAAAAATTCTAAATAAGGCTTTGGGTCTAAAAATATACGAAAGTTTAGTAAAATTTCTTTCCAAGATTTTTTATAAGTTATTGCTGTCAGTTTTGAGTAGTTAAACTGATCTCAATGCTTTCACGACTAACGGAAGCAATTACAAATATTTGTTGGAATGAGCATTTCCAAAGGTAAAAAATATTGTTGGACCTGTGCCTTGGATTCAGGCGCGGATACAGGGGGAGGGCAATGGGTGCAATTGCCCCCCCCTGGGCAAGAACGAACGAAGCATAAAATATGAATTTAATAAAATGTAATCAAAAAAAGGTTATTTCGTTATACGTTTATACAATTTTTTCTTGGCAGCGTAGTTGTACGGTGGCCGATTGCTGACCAAGTTCGGTTAAGGAAAGCTCCGCTATGCACAAATAGCCTTCAAATCGACCGAGTGGAAAGCTTATAACTTCAGTTTTAGATTTCCGATCTTCAAAGTTAAGGTCTTTAATTAAAAGGTAAATGTCCGGCTACATTACTGTATAACATTTAAGAGAAAAGTTGGGTGAATCCCAAACCGATTTGATTTTCAGTTTTCAAAATGTTGTGAATGAAAAATTTTAAAATTAAAAAAAATAATGTTTTAAAAAGTTATTGCTCCACCTCCAACCCTACTCCACAATTTTTTTTAGTGTGTTTTAATAGTTAAATGTAACGGGGAGGCGGCAGGGGCACTTATCTAAATTTTATACCTTAAAGTTAAAAAAATTAAATCTTTAAAATACGTCGATTGTATTAGCTTCAGAAATTTCCAACTTTGCTTCAATTGCTTTGGTCTACAGGATAAAGAGAATTAAAGCTAAAATAATAAACTTCATTTGTGTATAAAATTTATTGAGATATACCAAAAAAAATCATACTAAAAAGATGATAGAGTTCTTTTATGATAAATGTTTAAATGTGTGTTTCCGTTGAGGGAGTACTTTATCTAGAAAACTCTCGAGATAGAGCGACCCTCGGATATCTGTCTTCCCCTCTGATGAGCTTATTTCATGACGATGTCTGTGTCCACTTTCGAGTTTTATTCTCGAGAACTTCTTCAGAGCTGCTTGCCATCTTTTTACTCTGAAATGGATACGCACCTAAAGAGTATGCACTCATGTGTTTTGAGTTCGGTGCTTTACGCAGCGATGCGTGCAGCCGTGCTGCACATCTATTATGCATAAGATACGTTTTTGATGTATGTAAGTATTCGTGAAGATTTTGTCACTTTCGTGGATGCGTGTCAGGAACTTCCGTGTTCCATATTATTAAACTGGCGAAGAGTACGAATCCAACGAAGAAGATTGGAGAGAAATCAGGAAACGCCTACAGCAGTCACTGCCGAAGAGAAGTTGGATCGAATTTTTAAACCTAAGGATAGTGCTAGTCAATTCGATTGTATCGAACTGCATGAGTCTGGCAACTCTGCAAACGATGGTTTGAGCTTGTATGAAACATTTTTATTAAAACTTAACGAAGGCTAAGTACCTATATTGTTAATGAAATGTAAAACGAAAGCTAGTAACATCACAATCACAATCGAAAGCTGAACCAAGAAGGTCGGACGAAAAGATTTAATAAAAAGTGTTTTTTTCTTTTTATTTTCCACTATAATCATTGTGTTTTATTTCAATTTCGGAAAGTTTGGTTTTGTATCGATGGACAAAGGCTATAATTTTAGTTAAGCTAAAATATAGCTATTGTCAAATTAATACAATGGTTTTGTTTGCACAAAATCTTTTTTTATCAACGTCTTTCAATTTTCTTGCAAACGCATTTGACGTTTATGAACACGTTCTCCGGCTTCTCAATATTTTTGTTGCCAACTCGATTTTTTTACTGCAGGATCGCACCACACATCATGTCTTCGAACATGTGACTTTAGAAAACTGCATTATCAACCACAATGCTTATGCAGTAAAACTTGTATTTGCAGTTTGCTTTTGAGAACATTCTGCAAAATGCATTTTTGATGCTGATGACGTTCTCGAAAACGACCTTTTACTGGCAAGGTTAGGTTAGGTTGTCCCAGCTAAAGAAGAGGCTGAAAATTTCACTCGAACTCGAACGTCATGTGTCTAAATAGGAACATACCACTGTGCCATTATGTTTTCCATGCTATAGCTCCTAACTGCAAAACTTCATTTCACAAAGTTCAAAGTACCCGCTGTTCGAGACACTGGCAGTTATGAAAGAGTAAATTGCTTTCTTCAAATTTCAAACTCATCAACTCACATCGCTTTGTGTGACCAAGCGTGTAAGGCGGTATGAAGTTTACCTACTCAAATTTCCTGTAAATCTCAAGATTTTAGAAACTCACGAAAATTGCCCCCCCCTGAACGAAATCCTGGATCCGCGCCTGCTTGGATTTTCCACTAAGACATGACCACATATTCACCGACCTTAAACATCATCGAAAACGTTTGTATGAGGCTGATAGACAGTTTGAAGATAAGAACCTCTTAAACGCAGCTATTTGAGATATCTGGAGCAAGATTTCGCTTGATAAAAGACAAAAAACTGTATGATTTAATTCCATCCAAACCATCTTATAGCTCTTGTTACAAAACGGAAATGGGTATGGTCTTTATTTTTTGACAAGAAACATAATAAATAAATGTTTAAAACAAAAAAGTTAACATTTCGATGTTTTTGATAATTTTTCAAAAGATTCTTTGAATGGCCTCAATCAAGTGACACAATTTTTCAAACCTTTTTTTGCAGTTCATTACAACAACTCTGCAGATTCCGACGAATTAACAAAGTGACGCATAAATAATTTTTTTTATTGGAAAATATGTATACCTACCTACTCACAGGTATTAAAAATTTCCAGGAAAAAAATTCCTACAGATATTTGTGGCAAAAAAAACGATTGTGATTTTTTTGGTCTATTCGATTGAAGTGAAGTGTATATTTTTTCAAAGTACATTGTACAAACAAACAACAACAAAAACACAAAAAGACCTATTTATATTGACAATCGCCTAAGAGCTAAATTTAGTATCGGGGCAGTTGAACGCGCATGGTTTGTCATCTCCTTGTGACTATAAGCGGGTTTGACTGTTCTGGTTTTTGAACTTTTGTATTTTTTAAAAAATACAGGAAAATTTATTTTGTTGTTTAAGAAAATTTGGTTTTTCAATTTTTTAAAAAATTTCCTGTTAAGAGCGTCGATTTTTGAATTGTAAACTTTTTTCTAATTTCAATTTCCTGCATTTCAAAAAAAAATCATCAAAATCGGAGCAGGTTCCCCGGGTTGCTGAAGAATGCACTTTTTTGGGCTATCGTTCCTCCACTATATACCGTTCTGCAATTATATTTATCCTTGTGGTGAACCCATCTTTTATTAACACGATGAGCTCGTCAAAATTTTGCTTTGTTGGAATATCAGGGGTCACTACGTTTTTGATTTTTTTATAACTTTCAGGTCTACTCAGTGTTAAGAACAAAGGCGTTTTTTCACTTCGGGTGTATCATTTATAAAAAATAATTGCCTCGATATAATCATCAAAATTTTCCCCGAACATGAATTGTTCTATTGAGCCAATAAACGATATTTGATTATTATTGATAACCATGGCCGATTTTTTACTAGTTATGGACATTTTATTTTCGTCCCAAAATGTTATATTCTTTTATTATATAAAATAGAAAGACTTGGTCCACTTCCGACAAGATCGTTTATTCGACTGACTTAAAACTAACTTACAACTAAACTTAATACAAAACTGTTCTCATACATAATACTACTAATACTCTTAAATCTAATGTTGAGAAGAGTTCAATAACAGTTTCGAGATGCTGTGTCGGATTTGAAAGAATGCGGTTATATTGCGCATATTCCACTTTCGACGCAACGCAACGAAAGTCATTATGGCACTGAGAGTTTTAATAAGTTGTGGCTGTTGACAATGTTAAGATGGGTGGCAGAAACAATTAATGGACGTTTTGAACGAGATTTTAAATTATTAAGAAATACTTATGTAACGTGTGAGTTTAAAATTACAGAAGCCCTTATTGACACATTTCAGCAAACCTACAAAAACATATGCAACTTTTTTGCTGATGATGAAGAGGAACAAAATATGAACCGGCAAAAGGTAGCATTTATTTGATTAGAAGCTTTACAACAAGATCTCATAGGGTTTTTGGGACTGATCGAAAGATATCATTACTTGAAGAACCGCCCAAAACTAAAAAATACCGTTTTTTTGCTCTTTTCTCCAAGACAGCGAAGATACCCAAATATTATAATCTCTAGAAGAAATTCGATGAAACTTTTTTCCATACTCACTTCCAAGCTATTTCGACTTTTAAAATGACTGGATTTCAAATATGTATAGTGGTTTCTTGAGGACATTACTCTGTGAACCGCGCCGCTGCTAAAAATTATATTCTTTCATGCTATACCCAAAAAAGTTATTTACACCCTTAAAAAAAAATCGATACTCAAAATTTTGTGAGAAAAAAAACCTTTTTAATGGCCTCGAAAACCGGTATTTTCCAATGGTATTTTTACCATTTTTAAGGTCGCAAAATCTTGGAACTGTAAGCACTCGTATGGAAAAAATTGTCACAAAATTTCTTCTAGAGAATATTTTTATCTAATACAATAAGCATAATTTTTGTTTTAGAAACTTCGCCCATGAGAAGAGAAGAGCAAAAACGCAGTATTTTTTAGTTTTGGTTAATTCTTAAAGTAATAATATCTTTAAAATTATCACTAATAGAAAATACATGTTATAATGCTTTCTTTAGGAAGGTCACATAACCTACCAATTTCAATGAAAATTTTTCGAAAAAATTATTGTTTCAGTGTTGTTTACAAGAAACCTATATTTTCACTACTTCACTTTTTTGAAACAGCAATATCTTGTAACTGATCGCTCTAATGGAAAAAAGTGTCATAACATTTTTTGTAGGGGCATTATGCTATACCCCAGTGTTTCCCAACGTGGGGCCCATGCCCCACAGGGGAGCAATTTGACTTTTAATGGAAGATTGACATTCTGATGCATTACAGCCGTTTTATGGCCAACTTCATAAACAAACACTAAAATTGCTTTTATCTAATCTCCTTCTAAATTTTATCAGACAATTAAAAATTTTCAGTTTCACCAATGTAGAAAAACGATATTTTAGTTTGACTGAGTTTGCTCACATCCCTGGATTCAAAAAAAGAGGTTGTTTCCCTCGCACATGCGAAGTCTATGAGAAAAAGTAAAAATGCATTATAGTTGAGGGCCAATTATCCTGACAGCAAAATATCAGCTGTTTTTGACTGGAATGGCTTAACAAAAAAGACTTTTAAAATTTAATGAGACAAAAACGAGCTTTTAGTTTACAAGGGCATTTAAAATCTTCTTAAATATAAAAGCATTTGGTGAAATGAAAAAACATCATTTAAAGGCTAAAAGGATTTTTAAATAATTAAAAGCCTTTCGTGAAATCGGCCATTAAATTTCTAAATTTAAATTGATTGAATGCGAAGGGAAAAAATATCTCACTTTGGCACTTATTTGTCTAGTTTATATTTCTCAGGACTCAGAGAAATTCTCCAGTTTTGCTGTCAAATCCTATGTAATAAACTGAACAATTTAATTTAGAAATAGTCAGGACTCAATCTGGCTTGTTCAAAATTTGTCTTGTGCAAATTGTGAATTTTTTGTCCACCTATTGTGTAAAGAACAGTTGGAAGACCATGAGGAACTGAAGTCAGATGGTTCTCGAAGCTGTTTGATTTGTGGAACTTTTTGATCATCTTAAGTTACAAACCGGAAACAAAAATTTGTTAACGGTCGATTGTAAGGAGCTTTTGAGTTATTTAGACGATCTCTTCAAAAAACTAGAAATATTTAAGCAACTTCAAGGAAAAAAAATTCTTTTGGAACAAAACGAAGATATTTACTTTCGTACCTTTATTGATAAGTCAGACTTATAAATATTTACAACCCAAATTTTGACAAGTTCCACTGGTTCAAAATGTGAAGTGAATGATACCGCTATAGTACATCTATTGATGATAATCTGGAAAATTTATTGCTGGATTAGAGAGAATTATTTCCTGAAGATTCCCTCCTATTATTTAAATATTCAAGCTTTTTAGTGAACATTTCAAATTTTCGAATGTTAAAAATTCCATAAATATAATGCTGAGGGGCATAAGAATTTTGGAAAAGTTTTGGTGGGGCGTAGCACAAAAAAGATAGGGAAACACTGCTATACCATATTTAATGTTTATAAGGTTTTTTTGACAAAATGTACAAAATCGGTTTTTTGCCTTTTTGACGAAATTTTCAAGATACGAGTAATGATAACTTTTAAATAATAGCTGTAAAAAAAAATAGATTTTTTTAGATGTATTTACGACTTGTAAACTTTGTATTAAGCTGTTTTCGATAGCATTCTCCGTTAATGATTTATAAGCTACAAACCAACAATTTCGTCATCTTAGTCTCTTTTGAAATGGTGAAATCTTCTACGCCATCAGTTGGAGGACAAAAAGTGCCTTGACCTTTTCCTTAGAAATTAAGTTTACCGTTTAAAAGTTATATGCGAAAAAAAATTTAATGTTAAACCTTGCATAATTTTGATGCGCATTTGGCAATGGACTTTCTGGTGAGTGTTCTTTATGCTAAAATAAAGATAATTGCAATTTAAAAACCTTCACATGGACTTTTTTCCACAGTAAAAAAAAAAAAAATTTACCGGGGCTATTATTCTATATCTAAAGAAAATCGTTTTTTGCTTAAAATTTCAAACTTTTCATGTTATTGAAAATATTGTTTTTTATCATTTGGGCTCACAATCGCACATTAAAAATTCGTGTTTGTTAAGTAGTGGATTAAGTGGATAGTAATTTAAGTGGTTAGTGGTGTGTCATCGTGCGAGCCGATTTTATTTTAATAAAGCTCTTTAAATATTGGACTAATGCCAAGAAAGCATAAAGCATTCAATAGTTATATTTAATTTCAATCTACTAGGCATGATGATGCAAAAACAACTTAAATACCGTTGATGCCTTTGGAAAATACTGCACTTCAGTTTTACCAACAGTTTAATCGGAAGTAGCTAAGTAACGCAAATATTTTTCATTCAATATGTTATTGGGAACTATATTTTTAATATTATTCTTAACACCTTTGGCGGTAAAATCATATCACGTTGAACTAACTCAACTAATTGAAAAAGTTCAACAAGAGACCAATTCGCCCACATTGTGTTTTGTCGGAATGGAATATGATTTTTTGAGTGAATTCATAAAAACACATTCTTTCACGCCGGTTATGATTTTCAATAATTTAAATGTAATGGACTTTGCCGAGAATACTAACATTGCCGATATAGTGTTGGTGGTTCGAATTATTTCTAATGGAAACCCTGAAAACTCTTTGGTGTTCGAAAAACTAATCGCTAGTTTGAGACTTCGTAGATTTGTAATCATTTTGGCGGACAACATTAACATTCTAGAAGAGTACTTTGCATATTTTTCAGAAAATAAATTCTCAAGGATATTTGGAAGTGCTCAGCGAATATCTTACGCCTATTTGCCATTCGCCGGAACAAAAATCAAGCAGATCTCTGAGAGAAGTAATGTACTTCCCAATTCGCTGAACGATTTAAACGGCTATGCTATTCGAACAATAATACCTCAAAACTCGCCGTTCATATTTTGGCACTTAGACAAGAAAGGACGGACACAGATGGGTGGGGCACATAGTCAATTATTCAAACAATTTTTAAGAAGGCATAATGCAACGTTTGTCGAGATTGCATCTAGTTCGATGCAACATGACAATGTGATGGAAATAATAGAACTGACAAGAAATGAGACGATTGATATAAACATTTTTGCATATCCAGATATTCCTGACATTACCATGATACACTTTACAAATTTACACAAATATTGCTTTATGGTGCCTCGGAACGATTTTGTGGAACCAACTGAATACTTTAAGAGACCATTTTCTAGTGGTGTCTGGATGTGCATTGGATTAACAATAATCTACATAACGCTGTTGGATGTCTTATTGAAATTCTGCATCAACTCAGAGACAGATGTATGGAAGAGTTTTAGTCAAACTTATCTAATGTTGCTTAATAGTTCCCCTGAAAAACCAATCAATCAGGCTTATCGGCTTCATTTGCAAGTTGCAATCCTTGCTTTTATCATCGGAAACTTCTACATCATCTACTTAACCTCGTTTTTGACTGTCTATATACCAACCAGACAATATGACACAATCCAGGATTTGGTGGACAACAATATTCCCGTGTTGATGAGAGACGACATTGTTGAACTTTTACCAACTATCATATATCCAAAAGTTCTGGACAGTATTATATTACCACTTGACCGAACAACCTTCTCTGCTCAATTACATTCCATGTCAAATACAAGCGTTGCCTTTGCATTGGACTTTGATGAAGCTGAATTTTTCATAAATCTTCAATCATTATTTGAGAAGCCCTTATTTCGTATCGCTAGTGAGGTTTTAATAACCTATACTGATGGATTTATGGTGCCACTTTATTCACCATTTGAGGATAATTTAAACAATTTTATCGTTCAAGTCGCTGAGACGGGTTTAATGGAAAAGTGGAATTCCGATACTCCTCAAGAAGTATTAAGGCTTGACTTTAGAATGGAAGTTGTCCGTAGCGAGGTGGAATTGCATAAACCTTTAAAATTGGAGCATTTTGACTTTCCAATTTGTTGTTTAGGAATTGGCTTGACGATTGCATTTGTCGTGTTTGTAGGCGAACATCTTTGTTGGTTTTTTTATAATAAGAAATTTTACAAAAGGAAAAATGATCTTTAGATACTTTTTTTTTTTTTTTAATAAAAATGCGCAAAAAAAAAACATCACCACTTTTTATGCGCTAAATTCATAAGCGGAGATGTGTATCACGGAATCGTTGTGATATTTTCAATACAATTCATTTTAAATAATTTAATTAAAAAAGTTAATAAGGAATTTTATTAATAAAAATTTTAAAAAATGCGTATTGTATTGAAGCTTAAACTAAACTCGATTTAATTAACTAGGTAATTAATTTTAAGTGATTTGAACTTAAATTTAATGTGATTTCTGAATGAATTTCAGGATACTCTTTAGTGGTAATGGCAAGACAGAGATGTTACTCAGTTTGAAGGAAAAAGGTGTTCTCTTAGGGCTGCTTTTCTGGGTAAAGCTATGCCGGGGCATTCACAAAAGAAGTGAGTTGAGAGGTGAGTGATGTTCAAGGGGTAGACATATAAATTGAAGACGACACAAGCATCCACAGGGATTTTGTTAAATCAACATTTCTTTCACCTCCCCCGTGGTGAAAATCGGGTGCCTAGAGGGAACCAACGCAACGGTGGCATCTACAATTCCAGTTAGGTCGAACTAATTACACTAGTTTACAAAATTTTGGGTCATGGTAGGGTCCTTAGAAAAAATATATTTTCTAGACTATAATGGCCTAAGAGGCAACGATTTATCACCTAAGACAAACATTTTTTGGTCAAAAACCTTATTTAAGGACATAGAATTTTGATTTTAGGGGTTTCTGATTTAAAAAAATGATTTTGGGAAATAACAGACACCCAAATATACATTTATATGACTTTTATCGAAAAAAATTAAATTGCCTTTTTTCACTAATTATATAATAACTTCTACATTTATCATCCGATTTTGAAAAACTTTGGCTCAAATCTTTGTTAAAAATATTGTTTTTCTTGAGTCCTTAAAATTATTTTAAATATTTTTTTTTCTATCCATATGGAGGAACCAGAAACTAGAAATTTTTCAAAAATACTCGTTTTTGAAACTTTGAATGCCTGTAACTTACAAAATTTCAGTCTGACTTATACAAGCAGTACATCGTCGGAAGGAGACAGATCAAATCATTCAGAAAATATACATTTTATGCAAATTAGCTATGCCGTTAGCGAAATTTATGGGAATATCTGAAAAAATAGCTGAGAAAATGATTTTTGCGCATATCTCGAAAACGCTTCTATGGAAAAAAAAAAATTTTGATTTTCGTGTTCAGTGACCCAAAATTAGTCTAGAAAATATATTTTTTCTAAGGACCCTACCATGACCCAAAATTTTGTAAACTAGTGTTAGTGAACATCTTAAACGGGCTACTACGACATATTCGGAGCTTAGGCTTATAAGAATCGGTTAATCTGGCTTCCCGCCCTTGGAGTTATACTAAGGGCCTGGTCCCCCAGGTGGGGACCTCAGGTTAATCGACTTTGCCACTTGGCGAAGGGTAGTGGTAGCTAGAATGCAGTTCCCACATCTCAAAAATACAAGGAATTCCTAGTCAATCAACCACCAACCAGATTGACCACATTGCGATCAATGCATGGATGTCCGAACGTTCCGAGGAGCCAACGGTGACTCGGACCACTACCTCGTTGTAGTCAAGGAAATGCTACGGATATCCAGGCCAAAGCCAAAACAAGATGATACTGTGAGTCGAGCCTCTTGTGCCCTCTTAAAAAGTCCTATGCCGCCAACTTCAAGCATCGAGATACGAAGAATGCTGGCAAGTACATGCAGCCACGGGGTGCTGCGTAGTAGGCCGAGAGCTGCTCTTGAGCTCTACCAGCAGAAAAGGAGAGATGAACACCAGCTTCTCAGAAGGAAAAAGAATTAGCGTGAGAAGCACGCGAAAAGAAATTTGATTGCAGGAATGAAGTTCGGGAGTTTTACCAAAAAGTAAAAAGAACCTCCTAGGGCTACAAGGCCCAAAATCAAAGCCTGAAAGGACGATCAGGAGAACATCGTTGTAGAATCGAAGTCGGTGCTGGGAGCTGAGGATATGAAAAAATCATTTCTGCAAATTGTATAGTGGCGATGACGAACCGAAATTCCGCTACCATGCAGATTGCAGCATTCAACTAAAGCGACCAAAGCCAACAATTCCATCCACCCGATCTCGACGTAGTGAAGATAGCAATGTCTTAACTGAGATCCGATAAAGCTGCTGGAGCAGGAGCTGATGGCCTTGCAGCCGAGCTATTAAAAGTGGCTGGTGATGATTAAGTTAGGAGTAGGTACGCACCAGTTTATCTGCAAAATATGGTCGGGGGAAAGCATGCCCCTTGAATGGAACCTCAGAAATGTTTGCCCGATCCTAAAGAAAGGTGACTCTCTGGACTGAACAAACTATAGACCATTCAGTCTCCTTAGCATCGCATACAAGATCTTTTCTGCCGTACTTTGCTGACGCCTGAAGCCATTCATCAACACTGGCTGAACAGAATGCAAGACGCAACTGGAATAGATGTCAAAAAAGCTGCAGTAGATGTCAAAAATGCTGCAGTAAAAGTTAAAAATTATTCAACTCTTGCAGCTCCGGCTGCAGCATTTTTGACATCTATTCCAGCTCCGTTTTGCATTCTGTTCAGCCAGACAATCTGATAGTTCTATATCAGTGTGGCTATAGACCAGGAAGGTCCACCATCGACCAAATATTCACGTGTGTGAAGTTAGCATAACATTTTTGAGCTAGGCCAATGGGACCATGGCAGGAATTTGCAGTTTTTTTTGCATTTTGTATGCATTTCTATTGCGGATTTTGCAGTTCACCAAATAATGGGTGTAACCGACTGTACTGCTAACTTCACTGTGAAGTTAGCAGTGGCCTCTGCTTTTCTCAGCAACCGGGCTAGCTAGGAGTCTGAAATAAGGCTCTGAATTTGCAGTTTAATTTGCAGTTCCAGAAAAGGAAAAAACCAAATTTCTAAATCCTTACATAAAAAAAAAAATCATACTGTACTGCTAACTTCACTGTGAAGTTAGCATAAAAGTCCTTTTCTCGGCAACGGTGATACCTAGAAATTTGCAGTTAGGCTCCAAATTTGCAGTTTAATTTGCAGTTCAGGAAAAATGTATGTCCAAATTTTTAAGTCCAAATTTGAAAAAAAAATCGAATAAATTCATTTTTCACTGTTAATGTCACTGTGAAGTTAGTAGTACATACCCTTTTCTCAGCAACAGAGCCACCTAGAAAATTGCAGTTTTGGTCCAAATTTGCAGTTTTTCATGCACTTCATGCTGGCTCAGTTCCTGAGAAAAGGGTATGTACTGCTAACTTCACAGTGATGTTAACAGTGAAAAATGAATTTAATCGATTATTTGTCAAATTTGGACTTCAAAATTTGAACTTAGTTTTTTCTTGAAGTGCATGAAAAACTGCAAATTTGGACCTAAACTGCAATTTTCTAGGTGGCTCAGTTCCAGAGAAAAGGATATGTACTGCTAACTTCACACTGACGTTAACAGTGCAAAGTGAATTTTTCGATTTAAATGCCAAATTTTGACTTCGAAATTTTTACTGCATTTTTTCGTGAAGTAAATGAAAAACTGCAAATTTGGACCTTAACTGCAATTTTCTACCTAGCACAGTTGCTGAGAAAAAGGATATGTACTGCTAACTTCACACTGTTGTTAACAGTGCAAAGTAAAATGTTCGATTTTTTTGTCAAATTTGGACGTACAAATTTGAACTTAGTTTTTTCTTGAAGTGCATGAAAAACTGCAAATTTGGACCTTAACTGCAATTTTCTAGGTGGCTCTGTTGCTGAGAAAAGGGTTTGTACTGCTAACTTCACAGTGACGTTAACAGTGAAAAATGAATTTATTCGATTTTTTTTTTCAAATTTGGACCTAAAAATTTGGACATACATTTTTCCTGAACTGCAAATTAAACTGCAAATTTGGAGCCTAACTGCAAATTTCTAGGTATCACCGTTGCCGAGAAAAGGACTTTTATGCTAACTTCACAGTGAAGTTAGCAGTACAGTATGAAGTTTTTTTTTATGTAAGGATTTAGAAATTTGGTTTTTTCCTTTTCTGGAACTGCAAATTAAACTGCAAACTCAGAGCCTTATTTCAGATTCCTAGCTAGCCCAGTTGCTGAGAAAAGCATAGGCACTGCTAACTTCACAGTGAAGTTAGCAGTACAGTCGATTACACCCACTATTTGGTGAACTGCAAAATCCGGAATAGAAATGCATACAAAATGCAAAAAAACTGCAAATTCCTGCCATGGTCCCATTGGTCTAGCTCAAAAATGTTATGCTAACTTCACACACGTCAAATATTCACGCTACGGCAGATTTTGGAAAAACCAAGGAGTTCCAAATATCTTATCATCGATTTCAAGGCCACATATGACAGCAGTAGTACCTCGTGACATGATGGTAAGTGCGTAGGACTGTCATGCCAAATGTGGGGGTTTGATTCCCAGCCGTGCCACCTTAAAACAAATATGTTTTATCTGAGGTACAAATCCTCCAAGAGTATACTTGTCATGAAAAAGTGCTTCTCATTTAGCCGATCGGACTCGGCAAAAAACTGTTGGTCCCCTCCTTTCCTGCCAACAACACGCACACAGGAATGGTTGAGAGTTGTATTGTAAGTCACTAGGCCCTGGTTTTCCACGAGCTGTTGCGCTACCCAATTTATTTGTATTTATGACAGCATCTATAGAGAAGAGTTATTGTTTGGCATCCCTCCCAAATTCGTCTGTTTGTGCAGGATGATGACGGAGAATGAACGCTTCTCCAACAAGTTCGATAAAGACCTCACCGACACATTTGATGTCGAAAAAGGCATTGGCAAGCTAGGCGAACGCGTTGTCACTCGACTTTTTCAACATGGTTTTTGAAAGACTAGTGCAAAACTCTCACGTCAACACTAGAGGTACAATCTGTCAAAGTCCATCCAAGTACTTATTTACTCTGACGATATTAACATAATCGGATGAACAAAGCGTGATGTCGGTGGTGCTTTCGTGATTATCGAGGATGAAGCCAAAAAATGATGGGTTTAACGGTGAATGAAGGCAAGACCAAATATATGAAGTCAACATGAAAGGGCATCCAACCCCACGTCTCGGTCAGAACGTCACTATACCTAGACAGCTATAATTTTGAGGTGGTCAGAGACTTTGTCTACTTAGCCTCCGCTATCAACTCAGTGGACGAAACCAGTGCTGATATCAAACGAAGAACTATCCTTGGCAATCCCTATTTCTTTGGTCTAAGTAGGTAATTGAGCAGAAAAGGGCTCTTTTGAGCAACTAATTAAATCTACAGCTTTCCATCAATCATTTAACGACCGACTGCACAAAAGTAAACGAAATTTGTAACAAATTATTTAATAAAAATTTAAAAAATCTTTTACTAGTTCCTTCCGAACAAAACATAAAAAATGTATATAAACTTTTAAAAATATTAAATTTAAATAATTGTATTTAACGCTTATATATATGGTTCTTTCTCCGGGGGCGGCCAGAAGAGGTTGGATCTATTGGTCTTGTCTCTTTTGGCCGCCCCCGTAGCTGGACATAGAAACTACATATTTTATCAATATATTTTAACATCATCAGCTAGAAGCCCTGGTAGCTATTAGCTTTAAGTATTATATTGTACATTAATGTTTAATATAATAAATAATAATAATAATAATAATAAAATGTCCCTGTATAAGACGCTTATCATCCCAACCTGATGAATACTGCAGAACTATGGACACTGGTGGATGAAAACGTCTTAGGCTGGTTTTAGAGGAAAATTGGCCCTGCCTGTATAGATGGGGAATGGAGAAGAAGATACAACAAGGAACTGTATGGGCTGTACAGCGATACCGACCTAGCCATGAAATTGAAAAGCCAACGGCTCGTTAAACTAGAGTGAATGGACATCAATGCTTCGGCCCGGAAAGCCTTTGAAGCCAACCCCGTGGGACGGTGCATTAGAGGAGGACAGCGTAACAGGCGGAACACGCCAGTGGAAGAGGACTTCAACCAGCTTGGCGTGCGAAATTTTAGAAAGCTAGCTGGAAATTAAGCCAGCTGGAAGAAGCTTGTTGCTTGAGGCCCTGCTCCACCCTGGATTGTAGGGCCGCCTTAAGTAAGTAAGTTCTACAACATTTTGCCCCGCTGCAGTCATTTAACCAGAATCTGTTATTGGAGTTGGTTTCGTGCAAGCTATGTCTTTGTGCCACTAAAGTCGTCTTCTCTTCCTAGTTTGGCATTCAAATCACCCAAGACAACCTCAATGTCTTAACTATAGGGCATTGATCATATATTTTGTCCAGGAGCTCGTAGAACTAATCCTTGGTGTCATCATCTTTCTCCTCTGAGGATACATGCGCGCATATGAGCCTAAGTTTTGGTGAATTTATCCATGATCCAGACTGTCGTTCACATTATTGAAACTGAAAACTTTTTGCGTCAGCAAGCCTCTAACGACAAATCCACACCCAAAAAGATGCTGCTTTTGTTGTTGGAAACGCTCGCCGTAGTAGATATCGCAGTCTTTCGCTTTTCTTCGTTTGCTATGTTCGTCAACAGCATATCTGTCCGTATCCGAGGCTTGGGCAACTAAATAGCTTTCCTGAGAGCTGGTTTAACCATTCCTTATAGGTCTAACCTCCAAATATGTCGTAGTGGCCCGTATAAGGTGTTCACTAAGTCATTCAGCGTGACTGGAACTATAGACGCAACCATTGACTCCATCTGGGGAATTCTTTCACTACCATCTTTACGAAAGAAGAAGTTCCTTAGCGGAAACACTCCATCTCCCTCTCTCATTTGTTGCCCCATCAACCGTCCACAGGGATTGAAACACCCAGCTGATCTACTAAGCACCCGATGTTCACCACGGGGAGTTGAGATTAGGAGTTGATAGAGAGAGGTGATTTAAAAAAAAAAACCTGTGGACCTGTGTCCTCTTGAATGCACAATATGTCTACCCTTTGAACATAGATAAAACTATGCTGGGGCTAATAAGTGTAGCTACATTATGCCATGGGTGTTTATCTGAGTACCACAGAAATTGGATTAGCTAGCTGATAAAGATATTGATGAAAAAAAAAGAGAAATATGTTTGAAGGTCCTTGAAAAAGTAGGCAGAAATAAATTGTTAGCCACATGCATGTGATAGTGCTTTTAAAACTATACAACAATTTATTAAATTGCATTTGTAATTATTTATATGAATAAAGTTTTTTTAAAGTTGGACCATTGCCAAGAAGGCTTTTAAATAGTTATATTAAATTATGCACACCTATTGAATTAAATATGATATCGAAAACAACTTAAATACCAATGAAATATTTCAGACTCATTGCAGTGCAATTTTACTCCCCATCGAAGTCGAAGTAGCCTTGCAGTTAAATTAAAAGATTTTTCTTTCAATATGTTGTTGGGGAAATTAATCTTGTTGGTTTTATTCTTAATACCTTTGGCAGTAAACTCAAATAATATTGGACTAACTCAACTCATCGAAAAAGTTCAACAAAAGAACAACTCGCCGACAACATTGTGTTTTGTCGAAATGGACGATGACTTTTTGAGTGATTTCATGAAAACGCATTCATTCATTCCAGTTATGATTTTTAAAGATTTAAATAAAATGGATTTTGACGAGCAATGCAACATCGTCAACATAGTTATAGTAATTCGAATTTCGAATAAAAGTCATACAATTGTTTCGGTTTTCGAAAAACTAATCGCCAGTTTGAGACTTCGTAAATTTGTCATCATTTTGGTGGACAATATTGAACATCTGAAATAGAATTTGCATATTTTTCAGAAAATAAATTATCAAGGAATATGGGAAGTGTAAAGGGAATATCTTGCGCCTATTTTGCCTTTCGCCACCAAGAGCGAAGTAAAGCAGATTTATGAAAGTGAGGCACTTCCCATTTCACTGCTGAATGACTTAAACGGCTATGCGACTCGAATAATACAAATAGCCTTGAGCTGGTTTTTTGCTTGTTTTTTAAGCTTTTTTAATATTATTATCTTGTATTTCATGATATTTATTAAATAAATGCTTTTTGTGTGCAAGCTTGAATTAGTTTTTTATGATTTTTTCTTCGTTTTCTATTCAGTTTTTCAGGGAAGCTTAAGGCTAAGCTTAGAAACGAGTGGTGTTTTTTTAAGTAAGTTATCTCCAGTCGAAATTAAAGTTTTTTTTACCGTCAGTCCAAATGCGTTTCATCGAGGTACAACAATTGGGCTCATCAGTTAGATGAATTTGTTACCAACACTAACAAAATATGTACAGTCAATTCCGCTTAACTGCACTCCGCTTAACTGAAAACCTCGCTTATCTGAAACAAGAAATTTATAACGGAGCCTTTTTGAGCATTTTTCACACAAACTACTTTGCATAACTGAACTCCAATTATATGAAAACTTCGCATAATTGAAACAAATATTTTCGTCTCAAATGCTAATTTTGCACTTATTCATCTTCGCTTTAGTGAAACTACCACTGAACGCTGCCACTAAATCTTGAATCGAGCACACCCCTCAGATTTGGAATGTCAAAAACTCATTTCTTGTCAATCCGTCCCTGGAGGGTACGTAACCTTAAAAAATATTGACCAATGTTGTGGAAAATAACCCAAAATAAATGTAATATATTTTTTGTTGGATGAAATTTATTATATTTTGACGGAATTCCGCTTGTTTGAAACAAGTTCCAGTTATCCGAAGTTCGGTTAATTGAAAACTCCACTTAACTGATACAAATATTCTGCAATTATCGCGTTCCAGTTAAGCGGAGTCGACTGTAGTAGGTAAACAGTACTAAAGCACTGTAAGTGCAAATTATATTTTTCTATAGCAATTTGGTTAAATTCAGACGTGGCCTCGTGCACTCGAAAATGCAAAGAAAACTCATTCACAATTACCAGAATTCTTTGAAAGAAAGACGTTGTCATCATCAGTGAGCAATAGATACACCAATAAAGAAAGTCGAAACTTGATCGCCGACTCGTTAGAGGCTGCTGCCATATGGATTTCGGACGCAAATAAATATCACATCAAAAGGTAAGGAAAAGAAAGAGGCTTTGCATGGGTGAATAGCGAGGGTCTCACAGTAATAAAATAAGTGCCTTTCTCAAACCAAGCTATTATACAATCGATGAGTTCCGACAAAAATTAGAAGACCTAGAAGACTTCATGGGAAAACACACTGAAGGTTAGATTTACGTTGTTGTTGGAGATTTAAAGCCATCAGAGCCCTGGAATGGGGAATGCCAACAATGGACTCACGAGAAATGCAAATACTCGAGATGACAATGCGACGTGCTCTTTATACGTAGTGAACGTAGGAAACACTTCTTACTTTCAGGAGACCTGAATGTGTAGGTACAATCCCAGATAAAACCTTTTGCAATGGAATGCACATCTACAAAGATCAAAAACTGTTGAGTTATCAAGGACTACTCGGGCAGTGTTCGCCAGTACATCAACGAAACCAACGAGCTATTTCCAGCCCAAGCTGGAAGGTGAAACATGAACAAGCTGGTCAATTTGGATGGAGATCTTGATGTTTGTGCAGACATGATAACTCATACAATCTTAAATGATTTGAAACTCTTCATAGACCAAGAGTATCAAGCCTTAAGAAAACTCTTGGTTCGACTCCTGCTGCAAGGAAGCAAAAGTGGGAGAACTGTTTTTTTATTCGGATATAAAAATCATTACTTCAGAGGAAAACCGAGAAAAATTTAAACAAAGAAAAAAATTGATTGATTGATTCTTCTTCGGTTCCCACGCTCATCTTCCAATGATAAACAATTCACTCTACAAACTCTACGCTGCCAGATAGCGATAGGGTCCCACCTGTACTTGAGAACGTCCATTTCTTTTTGGCACCAATGCACTTTCGTGTTCGAACAGTTGCTATAGTAATAAAAGATTTCGACATTCGAAAAACCGCTGGCCCTGATGGTCCTAATGTCTTGAAGTTGAAGATGGGGCTTTACACTTTAGCAAAACCACTGCATACGCTCTTTTACCTCTCCTATTTCTTAGGCCACTTTCCCTCTGAGTTAAACAAAGCATTTGTACAGCCAATCCCTAAAAAAGGCTATTCATCTTCTCCTTCTAATTACTGACCAATTGCTCTGATATCCATTCTTTCCATGGTCATGGAAACGCTGATCAATCGTAAGCTTATGAAATAACTTGAACAACGAAATCTTCTTAATGACCGTCAGTACGGCTTTCGTTTCAACAGATCCACAATCACTAGTGATTTGGTGGCTTTTCTCACTGAAAAGTAAAACCAATAATTTCGTCCTTTTGGAGAAAGCAAAATTGTTGCGCACGATATTTCTAAAGCATTTAATAGAGTTTGGCATCAAGCTTTTTTATAGAAAATGCATGGTTTTGGTATCAACGAATCACTTTTTCGCTGGATTAGTAATTACCTATCCGACCAAGTTGTTTTGGACGGCTTAAGTTCACAAAATAAATGCTGGTGTTCCCCAAGGCTGCTTATTGTCTTCGACACTATTTATTATTTTCATAAATGATCTCTTGTCTGAAACTGCTAAACCACTAAACTGTTTCGCTGATGACAGCACCTTTTGTTTTTCATACAGCTTCCTTTCCAGATTCATCTACCTGATCTTCAAACTTGGAGCTGCAACAGCAGAATATGTTGAGCTCATTAAATTCCGATATAAAATGCATCGTCAAATGGGGTATTTATAAACATCACTGCATCTACTGGATAAAATCCAAAATAGAGCTTTAAAGCTTATAGTTGACGGATCAATTTCAACAGCATTTGTTTCGTTGGAATACCGTCGAAATGTTTCTTGCTTTTCACTGTTTTATCGCTTTTGTTTCAAGCGTGGCTCTTATGAAAAAGCTAGCTGCATTCCTCCCCTTAAACAATTTCAATGTAATACCGAATTTGCTAGGAATGCTCATCAGTAGGTATACCCTTCTATAGCCCAAGTTTTAATATTCTTTCTTTAACAATAATAGCATATGAAGAAAGTTTTAAAAGGAATGCTTCTGATTGAGTGGAGTGACTGAATATTAATAATTCAAGTTAAAAGTTCAAGTGAGCTCAACTCCATATTGCGAAGGAGTACGATATGGCCATCTAACTGACAAGCCAAACTATCGTACCTGGGCGAAACGCAATATGGCGTTGAGCTCATACTTGAACTTTTAACTTGAATTATTCTTTCTTTAACTGTGCCACACGAATGTGTTGTTTCTTGCCCACCTCTGTTTTTTTCTTCGCAATACAATGTCCAGACATTTAAGACGGATGAAGATGAACATTGTTATCTCCTACTCTATTCTCCCTCTATTCCATAAATGCTCGCTGCTTGAAAACTTTTTAAGGTTATTCGTAGCCCCTTGAGTGCACGCCAATTATAGAAAATAACCCAGACAAGTTTTTACTCTGCCCAGCAGATGGCTATTTTTTTAAGGATTCGAACTCATTTCTTAGAGATTAAGGACCAGTTTTTCAATTTAAGGTTAACTGGGAGTAAAATCTGAAATAGCTTATCCTAAAAATAAATTAAATCAGTTCTTCAGTTGAGGAGTAAATTTATTTTTCAGTTGTCAGTTCAGTACTGTGATGCTTTTTATTCGAGGCTGAGGTAAGCTCGTCGTAGTCCAGGGTTTTCCCGATGAAAAGCAGATAAAACTCGGGTTAAGAAGGAAAGAACTCGGTTTAAACGCTAGCTTTATAATATTTTATTTTTATTTATAAGAAAAAGAGGTTTACAATATTACAATTTTGGTTCCTTCTGTCTTAAGATAACTAACACAGTATTTCATATAAATCAAAGCTGGGTTTTGTAGAGCTACAAGAGTAGACTCTGCCCACAAAATCCACTTAGAAGAAGCGAACCGGGGATTAAACGGTAGGAATCTGATTCCAGCCCAAGGCTAGTCCAAGGGAGAACAACGGGTATAGCCCTGAACCAACTCCAAAGAGCAAGCAGGGAGAACAACGGTAGGAATCTGATTCCAGCCCAAGGATAGTCCAAGGGAGAACAACGGGTATAGCCCTAAACCAACTCCAAAGAGCAAGCAGGGAGAACAACGGTAGGAATCTGATTCCAGCCCAAGGATATTCCAAGGGAGAACAGCGGGTATAGCCCTGAACCAACTCCAAAGAGCAAGCAGGGAGAACAACGGTAGGAATCTGATTCCAGCCCAAGGATAGTCCAAGGGAGAACAACGGGTATAGCCCTGAACCAACTCCAAAGAGCAAGCAGGGAGAACAACGGTAGGAATCTGATTCCAGCCCAAGGATAGTCCAAGAGAGAACAACGGGTATAGCCCTAAACCAACTCCAAAGAGCAAGCAGGGAGAACAACGGTAGGAATCTGATTCCAGCCCAAGGATATTCCAAGGGAGAACAGCGGGTATAGCCCTGAACCAACTCCAAAGAGCAAGCAGGGAGAACAACGGTAGGAATCTGATTCCAGCCCAAGGCTAGTCCAAGGGAGAACAACGGGTATAGCCCTGAACCAACTCCAAAGAGCAAGCAGGGAGAACAACGGTAGGAATCTGATTCCAGCCCAAGGATAGTCCAAGGGAGAACAACGGGTATAGCCCTAAACCAACTCCAAAGAGCAAGCAGGGAGAACAACGGTAGGAATCTGATTCCAGCCCAAGGATAGTCCAAGGGAGAACAACGGGTATAGCCCTGAACCAACTCCAAAGAGCAAGCAGGGAGAACAACGGTAGGAATCTGATTCCAGCCCAAGGATAGTCCAAGGGAGAACAACGGGTATAGCCCTGAACCAACTCCAAAGAGCAAGAAGGGAGAACAACGGTAGGAATCTGATTCCAGCCCAAGGCTAGTCCAAGGGAGAACAGCGGCTATAGCCCTGAACTAACTCCGAAGAGCAGGCAGGGAGAACAACGGTAGGAATCTGATTCCAGCCCAAGGCTAGTCCAAGGGAGAACAGCGGGTATAGCCCTGAACCAACTCCAAAGAGCAGGCAGGGAAAACAACGGTATATTAACGGCGGATGCCAGAAAGGTTTCCTTTAAATGATACACGCATGCACCAAGTAAAGGACTTAAGCTTATCAAGGTTGGTATCAACGATGAACCGCTGGAAACTTAATTCTCCTAAAATTCGAAATTATTAATTAATAACTAGGAATTAATTCGAGGTAAAAAGCTTCGATTTTTTCGGAAATTTGCACCTCCTCATTATGAATTTTGTGCCACATGACAGTGTGAATTGTAAGGAGGTCAAATGTAAAATCGTGTGGCGTCAGCAGCACCAACTTTAATGTGCAGTTGTTGTTGCTTATCAGAGTGTATACAATGGTATTCTGTGTGCTGTGGCTGTTGATCATTCGATGGGTGGTGGCGGGCGTATGTTATGCTGATATAGGGTGCTGGTAGTTGCTGTAGACGGCTGATAACTGGTCTATGGCGGTTTAATGGTGATGTTGGGTGCTGATAGCTGATGTTGCTGGCGGTGGGTGTATTTATAAATGGACGGTGATGGATCGTTGAACGCGTGGTGTGGGGAGGGGGAAGTGAAAAGTGTAACACTTCGTTACAGTACTGAAATCGATGTTCGACAATATGCAACCACAACGGAATTGCTGTAACAATAATTTTCAGAAATCGAGAACGACGACAACTGAAAGGCACTCAATTTGGTCTCTGAGTTAACTTACCAGATTAGGTGAATTTATTAACGCGGAGTTTACTTCAATTGACAGAAAAATACGTGTTTGGAGTTAACTCAGGCTTAATTTCAAGACTATGATGATTTCGTGCGTTGAGCTTTCATGCTGAATGTCTGGGTTTGATTCTCAGCCGCTGCTACTTTAAAACAGAAATGTTTTCTCTGAGGTACTGCCTCTTGCGTGGAACTGACAAATTCTGCAAGAGTATATCTGGCATGAATAGGTAAGTGCTTCTCATCTAGCCGTTCGGACTTGTCAAAAATTGTAGGTCCCCTCCATTCCTGACAACAACGCGCACACAGGAATGGTTGAGAGTTGTAAGTCATTAAGGCCTTAGTTCTCCACGAGCTGTTGTGCCACCATTTTTATGTTGATCTCTCACTGAAAAAACTGGCCCTTAGGATAAAATTTAGCTTGGGAGTCATTTTGTAATCCTGTCGCTGATACACCATAAGGCCATTTTGAAAAATGGCACCCTTTCATTCGTCCGGCTGGGATACCGAATTCCATGCGCTTTAGTGGGCCGGGGTGGGGGGGGGGTGAAGGTGGGCTTATGGGACTTTATTTGTATTTTTTTTTTATTTATTTTTTACATGCTAAGGATAAAATTTAGCTTGGGAGTAGTTTTTGTATTCCTATCGCTTGGACGCCATTTTCCAGAATGGCACCCAATCCTTTTAATAAACTTTTTTTATATTTTTAATATTTTGAACATGAGAAAAGTTGTTGAGAAGTCTTCAGATGCCAAACAAATATTGAAAAATAACAACTGAGTCTGAAAAAAAAGGTATTGAGTAGACGCATCTTCGAAAAAATGTGACTCCTGGAGATTTTACGGTTGTCATCCGGAAACTTAGAATTCAGGCCCATCACCCCCGCTCTAAACGCAGTAAGAGGAGAGTCTGTAGAAGCTTAAAAATCTGTTTCTTAAGAGTACTAAGAGTCAATCTATATCTTCTATACTAATATATAAAGTAAGACTTTTGTTTGTTTGTCGGTTGTGTGTATATGACCGATAAACTCATAAACAAACAAAAGTCTTACAAAATAAATTAGTACAAATTAAAGCCCTATGCACTGATTGTGCAATAGGCTGTTTAAAAAAAAAAACAAATAATTATTAGTATAAGAAAACATAATTTAAAATTTGAACTTACCTGAAAAATGTATTTTGTTTATTTAAAATGACAGCCGACTGAAAACTATTTGAAATTTATATTTATTTTGTTTCTATTTATTATTTCGTTTCATTTCATTTCCTCTTCATTCTTCTATTATTATTATAAGGCTCAGCTCATACTTAAGCTGTTGGACCAAGACACTGTTTACACGTAAATTCTTCAACACAATTTTCTGTGCAAAACAAATTTTTAACATCGATATTCAAAAAAGGCATGGATTTCAGTTTCCAATTTCAAAAATTTTGAAATATTGATGTCTGTAAAGGGTGTTTCCTCTTCATTCTTCTATTATTATTATAAGGCTCAGCTCATACTTAAGCTGTTGGACCAAGACACTGTTTACACGTAAATTCTTCAACACAATTTTCTGTGCAAAACAAATTTTTAACATCGATATTCAAAAAAGGCATGGATTTCAGTTTCCAATTTCAAAAATTTTGAAATATTGATGTCTGTAAAGGGTGTTCAAAAAAGGAATGGATTTCACTGTATGCACATTGCATAATACTAACTTATGTTCGTAATCTTAATAGCTACTCAAAAAAGTCGGATTTTTGTTAACACATTGAGTACGATTTTCTGTGCATCAAATGCTCAAAAAGGCAGCGTTTACACATGCATGTTTCTGGCATACAAATTTCGCATAATGAATATTAGGTTCGCTCTTTTGGAAATCTATATGAAGTTCTATGAAAAAAAAAACGCCATTGGGCTTTGGAATTTCGTCCCCAAAAATGTCAATAGTTCAACTGAGATAATGAAAAGAAACGTCACGCAAGTTCTTGCGAACGATTTTCTTTGACAACAGACTTTGCAATATCGATTCATGGATTTAAGTTTACAACTCATGTATGTATGTACATATGTGCATGAAAATTTTGATGTTTGAAAATAATGTCAATTAGTTTAACCAAAATTTTCTCTTAGTACACTATGATTCAACTAGAACTTTCTTCGTTTTTTTCGTTTTCTGAACAATTTTAGAAATGTCCATTCTTACGGAAAGGTTTCGATATGTATTGTAATGCCTTACAAAATTACTTTCGTCAAGTATGTTTGATCTTTTTTTGGTGCAAAAATCATGTTTTAACATCGATGTTTATGTATTTAAATCATCAATGCTCAGGAAGATGCCGTTGACACATGCAAGTTTCTGCTATTTTCTGTGCATGAACATTTTTCATGATGAATATTAAAAAAAGGCACGGATTTCAGTTAACACATTTCACACGATTTTCTGTGCATACAACATTCGCAATTTCGATACTCAAAAAAGTCATGGATATCTATTGAAACATTGAATACGACTTTCTGTGCATGAAATAGCCTGCAATATTGCTAGCGTAATTTTGTTGAATGCTCATTTGTGCAAAAATCAATACTAAAAAAGACACCGTTTACATAATATGCACTTTACACATAAAATGCCCTGCAAAATTGCTTCCGTAAATTTTGTTTGATGTTAATATGTGCAAATCATGTTTTAAAAATACTGTTCACACATGCAAGTTACAGCGAATTTCTGTGCATCAAAATTTCGTAATATCGATGTTCGAAAAATTCATTCATATTCGCTCATAAAAAGCACCAAAACTTTATTTTATACGTACATGAAATAGATGCCTTACAATATGGCTTTCATCAGATTCTTTTCCATACGAAATATTGATTACACTGTTCACACGCAAGTTCTTGCGAACGATTTTATTTTTCTATTCCAATGACGGAAATCCGTAAAATGGAAAAAAGTAATTGCTTTTTCGAACTTTTTTTTATCAAAAAACAAAAATTCTTCAATTGATTTCCGATCGATTGATACATCATTTGCGTTTCTAGCCAAAAGGAAACATACTAAAAAAACCATTCAAACATTTCCAATGATGCTTTTCAATGATGGCTATAATAAAGGACCGTTTATATGTTTGGATATATAAAGATTTAATTCGCGACGAATGATTTATTTTCTTAAATTTTTGAAATTTAAGACACCAAAAAGCAAATGTATGCTTCTGAAATTCTTCATAAACTATCATTTCCTTCAAAAATCATAAGCAATAATGTCTGTAATGTGCGTAAAATCAGTTTTTATTGTTTATTCGTTGGTCGCTCTCATGTGAATAGTCCTTAACATGGCCCTAAAAACACGAAGCACAACACGACCGAAAAAATGAGTCGTGTAATCAGCCCCTCAAATTTGTTGAACCAAAACAGGACCCATGTTCTATAAAGGTAGAACTAGAATAGTCGGAAGCCAACTTAAGTGGTCGTACGAAACCGAGCGAAAACAAGAAATGTATATGACGCGCACATAATTGCGAAGTGGAACTTTTCGTTTAGTTTTCGTTAACTTTTGCCGTCGTACGTGAGAGCGCTCAGCGACCGCTCTTTCGTAAGTGGGCGAATGCAAAATCAAAATGGTGGCAGCAAACTAACAAGAACTTGGCGCTTGGTGCATAGTTTTCAACTTATTTTCTGTTTTAAGAATGAAAGAGTGAAGTCAAATCAATTTTCTTTTAATTAATTTATATCACATCGAATTTAAGTGGTTTCACAAAATAAATAATTAAAAGCATATCACTCTGTGCTGTGAATAAGTATAAGAAAATAAACATTGAATAAACAACTATGTATTATTTTTTTTGTTTCACTTCCAACCACTTAAGTGCATTATAGGTCACTTGTGAAATTGACGTTTCGGATAGCTACTTTTCGTTCGGTTTTGACATAAGCTTCCAACAGCTTCCGACTATTCTAGTTCTACCTTAACTCAAGCGATAACTTTTCGAATCGTTAAAAAATGAAACAACTCATTCCTCAGTTATCGCCTCTGGAAAAAATCGGGTTTCTGTAACTGAACGCGATAAGTTCAATTTCCGAACTCTTCCGGCTGGAACTTCCATTGGAAGGCGATAAGTTGAACTGTCAAATAAAAAAAAAACAAATGGCGTTTCTTGCAGAAAAGTTGTAAGCAGACGCTATTTTGAAAACCATTCTATCTAATTTGTTAGTTTTCTCATTATTTTTGTCCATTTAAACATGTTCTAAGTTTTAAATTGTTGTTCTTAGTTCTAACTTTAAAAAATTTCAATTCTATAGAGTTTTTTTTTGTCAAAATAGTATAAAAGACACCTAAATTAAAAAATGTTAGCAAGAAGATGCGGCAAAAAAATAAGAATGGATGATTCTCCTCCAGATTATGAAGATAAAAGGTTAAATACATATGTTTAAATCGATGTTTGTACATCGATACATATAGTTAAAAGTGATAATTTTACAATTAACCTTCCATTGCAGGGATACTTTGCCATGTGTATTTTAGAAATAGGTGTTCGGATGGACAATTATTTGCAGAATTTCTTTGACGACTCATATCCAAAATACATCGGTTGGACTCTTTACGACAAAGTTGGGGAAGTACATACGTCTGCCGAGTACACCATTGGTCCATGACTTGATATGCAGTCTTGATTTATGTGAGGGGTACAGGGGAGCCAGTCATGGCTGATGCAGTAATGTTTCAAAAAGTAATCGATTTGTGTCGTCTTCCTGCTGCAGCAGTTAGGTGATTTGCATAAACGACAGTTGCAAACATCCCTGCTGCGTTGCTGCACATCAATCGAGATGTTCTAGACACTTGTTCCGAAGGGAGTGCTAAATACACACGATGTGATGTAGCCTGATCGAATATTACCAACAATTCCGTGAATAAGCACAAGGATGTCATTGCATTTATAAAAAAAAGGCTGGTGGTGATGCCAACCTTGGCGATGGTGATAAATGAAGTTCAGTCAAATATAGCAATATATATAGGCCGAAAGGCATTAGTTATAAGTGAATGGAAAAATAAAAATGAATTGAAACGAAAAATGTGTAGCAAAAACATTCTTTTTTTTAATTTGAGATAAGAATACAAAATTGAGTAATTTTGAGGTCCATCTTCCAATTCAGAGAAAAGTTTAGTCAGACAGACAGACAGACAGACAGACAGACAGACAGACAGACAGACAGACAGACAGACAGACAGACAGACAGACAGACAGACAGACAGACAGACAGACAGACAGACAGACAGACAGACAGACAGACAGACAGACAGACAGACAGACAGACAGACAGACAGACAGACAGACAGACAGACAGACAGACAGACAGACAGACAGACAGACAGACAGACAGACAGACAGACAGACAGACAGACAGACAGACAGACAGACAGACAGACAGACAGACAGACAGACAGACAGACAGACAGACAGACAGACAGACAGACAGACAGACAGACAGACAGACAGACAGACAGACAGACAGACAGACAGACAGACAGACAGACAGACAGACAGACAGACAGACAGACAGACAGACAGACAGACAGACAGACAGACAGACAGACAGACAGACAGACAGACAGACAGACAACCAGACAGACAGACAGACAGACAGACAGACAGACAGACAGACAGACAGACAGACAGACAGACAGACAGACAGACAGACAGACAGACAGACAGACAGACAGACAGACAGACAGACAGACAGACAGACAGACAGACAGACAGACAGACAGACAGACAGACAGACAGACAGACAGACAGACAGACAGACAGACAGACAGACAGACAGACAGACAGACAGACAGACAGACAGACAGACAGACAGACAGACAGACAGACAGACAGACAGACAGACAGACAGACAGACAGACAGACAGACAGACAGACAGACAGACAGACAGACAGACAGACAGACAGACAGACAGACAGACAGACAGACAGACAGACAGACATTTGTTATTTTGTAAATAAATAAATAATTATCGTTCTTTAATATGTACTTAATTTTTTATTTTCCACATTATTTTTTCGCTTCTCTTTATTTGTTTTCAGTGATGTTCGCTGGAATGGTTCAGGTTTTTTGTAATGTAAATAACAAAAGAAAAAGAAAAGCAATCTAACTTTGTTTCCTTTAAGTATAGAGATATGTAGGTACATATATGCTTTTAGTTTTTAGATTGTTGTTTTTTTTTTCACTTCTGTTAGCACTTATTTTGAACTGAAACTGCATTTTGAACCACAACTTCCTTGGACTTTAGCATAGCGATGTTATTCAGAATTGATAAAAGATTTAATAAGAATTAATTTTCTTCTCTTTCACTGCAAACTCATATTACAATGCATTAAGAACCGTAAATGCAATCCCAATTTCTTTCGTTTAGCCTTTATTATGTTATGATTGTTTTGTAGGAATTAATAGGTGACTTAATATGTAATAGTTACTGTTATTGTATATTATGATTTCTATTATGAAATATTTTTACATGCAACTGCAATTATTACCACTTTTTTTTTAAGCCAGCTCGGTGAATAAAGAATAATTTAGTTATTCTGTGCTGTGGTTTAGATTTGATGCCCGGACACACAAATTTTCATTTCATTTTTATATAATAAAATATAATATTAAATTAATACAAAAACAAATACTCAAAGGAAAAAAAGAAATTTTTTTTTACGAAATAAAAAAAGTTTTGTAGGATGTTTAAGTTGTCATTACATAGGACTTTTTGTGCGGAGGAAATTTGTTTCACAGGGACCCGGCAGCGCCGGGTATTTTCTGCTAGTTATATATAAATACAAAGATCATATTCATCTTCATGACCCTCAATGTTTCACAGGGAACACGGAAAACTTTCTTCATACATTCGAACAAAAAAGAGAAAACATGAATTGGCATACAAAAATGTAAATTTTCATTACATTAAGCATTTAATTAAATTAGTATTAAAGTTATATAAAGTTTATTAATAGTAAAGTATTCGGGATTTATTTATACAAATTTTGATAAGCATCTCATTAAAGTTTAACGTCTGGTTGCTCAAATGAATCAAATCAATGCTACCATTGACCAATTCAGACACAACAATTTTTTTTTTAAGAAAATTAAAAATTAAAATTTTAAGTTGAACTTAAATATAATTTGAATTCAATGATTCTATTCAGCTTCTATAGTGAGATCTAATCTTCATTTTCCAGTAATTTTGTTGTTTGATATCTGAAAAAAAAAGTAGAAAAATAATATTAAAAATAAAATAGATTAAAGAATAAGAGAACATGGCTTAAAAAAAGGAAAATGACATATTAAGATCAAATCTTAAATGACTTGTATCCAAAACTTTCACACCTCCACCGGATCGATCTTTTACAAAAACCCTTTAACACAATATTAATTCAGATACTAACATAAGATCACTGAAGAGAATCCCCAAATATTTGAATAACTTCCTCGTGCTCTTTCGTCTTTGCATATTGTAATGCTGTTAGGCCCAATTTATCCCTTGCATTTATATCATCATAATTCTCCACTAGATATTTTACTATCTCCACATGGCCATGCAGTGCAGCAACATGCAATGCAGTCCTTCCCGAATGATCTGGTTGAGCCAGATCAGCTCCAGCTAATTGGAATGATTGCAATCTTAGCAATAAACCTCGTGCTGCAGCACCGCAAAGTTGTTCACCAATTGCACGCATTGATCCAGTTAAGTGAGCACCACAGCTCAAGAGCAATTGAATGATTTCATGATGATCAGTTGATATGGCTTCCATGAGAGGAGTGCGATCATATCGATCGCGAATATGCACTGAAACACCATTTTTCAGTAAAAGATTGACAACTTTGAGATTTCCTTCGTGACAGGCAATGTGTAGGGCTGTTCGACAGTCATGGTTGACTCCAGATAAATCAGCACCATAACCCTTCAAATTGTTGATCTAACAAAAAAAAAGAAAAATAATAAGAAATTCTGTATGGAAACTCTTGTCATACCTTCTTGATATCCCCGGCCAAAACAGCAGCATTCAACATCGCTGGGAAAAGAGTGGCTCCCAGCTGAGATAGTTCTGCAGGTGATGACAAGTGCAGCGATCTAGCTACTGCTTCAATAAGATCGTAATCCTCCATCAATGGGCTTTCTGCAGTCAACTCACCACGGATATTAGATTGCATTACCTTTTAAAAAAATCATATTCACCACAAAAAATACCCACAAATTTTATTCGAAAAACTCACCTGTTTCTTGTATTCCAGGGTCCAGTCACTTTTCCCCAAAACATAGGATAGTTTTGTAACAGCTGCTTCTGGTGTCATATCATAGCCTGGCACCACCCCCAGATCTCTGAGCACCTTCCCCGTATCATAAATTTCCGCTACCGATCCACTAGCACACTGCGTGCAGTTCACAATAATCACACCACGTTCGGAAGCAGCTCGAATTTCTTCCAAAATATCTTTTCGATTAGATGGAATGTTGCCAGATCCAAATGACTGCAAAACCACACCCTTCATGGGTGGCGCCAAAAATGCCTTAAACGTTGAACTTGTTATGCTCGGGAACAACCGCAGCAGTCCGATATTGACATCCATGTCGGCATGCACAACAAAGCTGCTGATACTGCATGGCCGAAATATCAAACGATAATCGATCTCATAGTTGATTCCGATTCGGCCGATAGGTACATTGTTAGGAGTATCAAAGGCATTTAGGTCATCACAGCTTACTTTGATGGTTCGATTGCCTCGCATCAATTTATTGCCAAAGAGGACACAAACCTCAGGAATTACAAAATTACCAGCTATGCTGAGGGAAGTGGTAAAATTGTCTTTGCCGTCAGTGCGTGTATCAAATATGGGGATCTGTGAACCAGTTATTATGACTGTTTTTCCCAGATTTTCCAACATAAACGACAGTGCTGAAGCAGTATAGGCGAGAGTATCGGTACCGTGTAGCACAACAAATGCATCGAAGAATTCATATGATTGCTGGTGGAAAAGAAATAGCAGAGTAGTTTCTTATTCTTCTAGTATAATAAAACTCAGAGTCTGATGTCGAATCTTACATGAATATCCTTGGCAATGCGCACCCAGTCATCAGTTGTCATATTACTTGAATCCAAAAGCGGGCTATATTCTGTGATAGTGTAAATGACACGATTTGGAACACCATCTATAAATGGAAGAATCAATGGTGCCATTCCAGCTGCAGTGCCAAATCTCTTTTCTGCATAAGCTTGGTCATGCATGTTTGGATATTTTCGAATTGTCTTCACTAATGCATTTGGAATTGGTACGAGCACTAAAATTAGAGGAAAATTTAATAAAATACAAAATTTTGCGTACCAGCGCAGACTCATCATAACTCACCATTATTTTCATTTCTCATCATTCCAATTGTTCCACCAGTATAAATAACTCTAACTTTTGATTCTTTTGCAACTGTCGATATTATATTTCCAAAGCTCCTATTTCTTCGCATGATGGAACTCGATGAATCAATTGAATTGTTTTTAGTGGTTAATGTTTCACCAATGTGATCTGAGTTCAAGGAATTGATTCCATCTTTCAAATCTTGGTGATGATTTCCGTTTGATTTATTATCATCGATGGTTTTGTTGTTTTCGGAAGACATTTTTCTTAGAAAAATCTTTTGTTACTTAAACTCCTTAAAAAAGATAAATAAATAATTATTATTTTGAGGAAAAATATTTATATAAAAATTAACTAATAATAATGTTTTTTTTTGCGAAGAAAAGTATTTAGGCACTTGACTTATAGATAGACTTTTAAAAATAACTCGTGAGAAAGATGTCCCCTCAGTGTAGCCGCTAAAAAAATCAAAAGGGGTCCCAAAAGGGGTCCCGGGACAAAAAAAGGGGCCCTTTTAAGAAATTGCCAAAAAGGAGAAAATACAAAAAATATTATTAGTGCTTAAAGCAGTAAAGCATTTATTTAAAAAACTAAAGCAAAATTTATTCTAATAATAACAAATACAAATTATTTTACTAAAATTACAACAAAAATGTAGATTGGTAATTATTTTTACCTTCTTAATAAAATCGAAAATTAATTTTATTTTATTCCTTTCTTCTGTCATTTTGCAGAATTTAGTATGAAGCTTGGTAAAGTTCAACTATTTTTATGTAAGAACTCAATTTTTAATGAAAATTACATAAATTACAAAAAAAGGCCATTTGGCCACTAAAGGGGCCAAACGGCAACGCTGTGTCTCCTTAATCTGAATAAAAAATTTAACAGCATTTTTTTATTTAAATGTTCAACTTATAGAGGTCTTGACTTAAAGCACTTCACGTATGGGAAATAAAAAAAAATGCCATGTAACTGGTGAGAAATTGGTAAGAAAAGGTCAAGTGGTCGTAGAAATTGGTCAGTCCTAGATAACTTTAAATCAAGCCTTAAAGTTTATCAAGGGCACGCAAGGTCCCGCTCAGTTTTTAAAACCTCATTTGTGGGTAGCTAGCAAAAAATATGCCTTTAAAATGGGATATATTTTTTTAAATGACCCAAATGAGTTGCCCAAAGTTTTCTGACCTTGAAACGAACATTAAAAATTCATAGAAAAAAATGTATGGCTGACCAATTCCTGAAAATATTTGATGGTATAAATTTTTTGCAAATTTCCCACAAATGAGGTCCCAAAAATCGCGTGTGACCTTGCTTGACATTGAGAAAGCCTTGATTACACGTATTGTAGGGCTGACCGATTTCTAGGACGAGTTGACCTTTTTTGACCAATTACTGATGACCAATAAGATCAGGGTTGCCAGAACGGACTCTTTATCGCCAATTGGGCTACTCAAACTTTTCACTCGCTCCTTTAAATTGTGATTTGCGATAAATTCCAATTTGGGCTATTTATTTTTTAAATTGGGGGATTTTAGGCTCCTTGACTTCGAAAATGACAGATGAATAATCTTCTACCATGGAAGACATTTTGGAAGCAGTTTGCAAGTTTCAATTGAATTTTGTAAATTATGAACATTAGGGTGGTCCTCAAAATGGTCACTGTCTTATTTTAAATAACGCACCCCAAATACATCATAAATACAAAATCCTGTAAGATTTGAGCTTATGATTAATCCCTAACGGATTTTGTCCCCAAGATGAAAGAAGTTTTATATGAGGCAAAATTCGTATAAAATGTTCAATTAAATTATTAGGGGTATTCATGCAACAGCGTAACTGATAGAAAATTTTAAACGAATAATTTTAATTTTCTAAGTACCGCAAAGTCTCTCAGAGAAGGGGGAATAGCCATACATAGAGACTACCCACTAACGATTCGACAAAAAAGATCAAAACTTCTTGAAGTTAGGAAAGAAATCAAAGCGAAAAACCCAGATGTGGAGATTTACCTCAGAGACGATCGGCTTTTGGTACAGGAAAAAAAATTTACGTGGAGTTTTAATTGAGGTCTTTAATGTGGGAAGTATGATGGAAATTCAGAATTGGATAAAATTGTAAACAACATCAATCATCAGGATGTGAGTGGAACAGCTGGGCGACATGAAGCCTACAATGAAACGCCAACGCCATCTGTAAGGCAAACCTCAGCAACATTGTGTATTCAGGACTCAAACCAATTACAATTTTCTGAAATCAGTGCTCCCACTGCAGCAAAAAAATAATAGGATATTTCCGTCTGCCCAAATAAAGTAATTTTAAGGAAAACTCATTTTAAAAATGTACAATTTAGAATCTTAAGTTATAACATAAATGGTTTATACCGTAAACTTTTATTTTCGGATTTATTTCAATATGTTAATAATATTGAAATTTTTTGTTTATTCGAAACACACCTTTTAGAAGGGAATGAACAAAATTATGTGAAATATTTCGAGAATTATGTACTCTGTTAGACATCTGGTATCAGAAATAATGGCAGGGGACGTGCAAGTGATGGCTGTTTGTATGGCTATAGAAAAAATATAAGCGATATAAAAATAGAATTTGTGGAATCAATTAATCACTTAAAATTTATTCTCTGTTAGCAGCTTCTGGTAAATACTTTGTTATTCCTGTTTATTGGAATGGATCTCAAGGACCACAATGGGGACTTGATTTACAGAGATTAAGTGATGTCATAAATAATTTGAAACAGCAAACTAATATTCTAATCACAGGAGAATTTAACGCAAGAACTGGTGCGCAACAACTTTTTCAACCCGATAATGCGGAAGACGGAAGATTCACTTCAAGATCGTAACTCAAAAGATTTCGTTTTAGATAGAAAGGGTCTTCAACTATTTGACTTTTGCAGCGAGTATGATCTAAGAATTCAAAATGGATGTTCTGTAGGAGATTCACTAGGTGAATTTAATTTTGTGGGAGCCCAAGGAAGCTCTGTTATCGACCTTAGCCTAAGTGGTGGAGAATGGAACAATTTGGTTAAGAATTTTGAAGTACATTCACAAAACTTCTCAGATCATCTCCCAATCATCACAACCATTGAATTTAGTGCCTAGGAAACGATAATTACTGAAACTATAATAAACTCTTTGCCGAAATTTAAATGGAACCCCAATCACTTAAACAAATATCACTCTGCTGTTAGTAGACAGATCGAAATAATGAACAAAGATATAAATAATGGATATAACACAGATTAAAACAAAGCCATTGCTGTAATACCACAAACAAAAAACAAAAAAAAATATAAGCAACCATGTTTCGACGTTGAATGTAAAACGTTAAGAAAGAGATCGTTTGCACTATTAAATCTTTACCGAAAATACGATGAGCCGAACTACAAGCTAATGTAGATACTTAAATGCGAAAAAAGAATTCAAAAATATTTGTCTTACTAAAAAAAAATGAATTTCAAGCAGCCATAGCAACAAAAATTTCTATGTGCAAGGATTCAACAACTCTTTGGAAAATGCTGAATTAGAAAAATGGGAGAAGGTTCAAAATTGAACTGAGTATTGATGCAACACAGCTTAAAGAACATTTCAGCAATATGCTGAATCCAATCAACTAAAAACCTCAGCCTCGTTTTCAGCATGCAGTTCCAGATATACAAATTGAGCTATTGGATAAACCCATTTCACAAGCAGAAGTAAGAGGCTGGTTAGTTAAATGCAAAGACCGTAAAGCGCCAGGAACTGATGGGATTCCAGTCGAATTTTTCAAGTATGCTAACGATGATCTGTTGGAAGTTCTCACTAAAGAATTACATCGAACATTTGAAAACGGAGATACTCCTCAGAGCTTTCAACAGAATGTAATCTCCCAATACTCAAAAAAAGAAACCCCAACCAGGCTAAAAATTATAGAGGCATATAATTTTTAAACTCTTCCCTAAAAATATGAATTGGTGTTTTGGCTAAGCGTTTCCAGGATTGGACTTTGAAAAATAAACTTTTGAGTGAATTTCAGGCAGGATTCCGCGAATACTACTCAACAATAGATCAATTCTTCATAATAACTACGTTAGTGCAGAACTGCATTAGAGAAAAGAAAAAACTATATGTGTTCTTTGTCGATCTCAAAGCGGCTTTTGATACGGTGGTGGACAGGAGTGCACTTTTTTATAAACTCTATAGTTTAGGCCTTTCAAGAAAGTTTGGCAGATTAATCGAAAAGATCTATGAAAAGACATCTTCAGCTGTTTGGGACGGTAATCAACTATCAATTTTTTTTGAAACTGTCAACGGTGTTAAACAAGGATGCAACTTAAGCCCGCAAGCATGTTTATTAGAAGAGGAGGAGGGTGGTACGCTAGAAATAAGAGATGGTTTTTCAAAGGTCAGGAAATAGAAACAGTGAGATATTATAAATATTTGGGTAATAACATCAGCAGCAACATGAACATGGAGCACCACTTCCAGGAGAAGCTCTCCTCAGCTAAATCAGCTATAAGTGCAGTTTGGAAAAACTGTCTAGATGATAAACATAATACATATATCGATGAGAATAAAATATCAGATTTTCCAAGCTGTTTCAAAATCGATAATGCTGTATGGAGCACAAGTTTGGGGCTGTAAACTGTACGAAACAGTAGAAAAGCTGCTCCGATTCTTCTTAAAGCGAGTCTTCAAGCTGCCACAGTGTTCGCCAAACAATATGCAATAGTCGAAACTGGTATTTTGCCTTTATTTATGGAAACATTAAATCTTCATTTAAACTTCATATCAAAAACAATGTCTTTGGACGGAGAAAGATTGACAAAACGTATAACCAGCTATGTCATTGAAAAGAAAATATTGTTTTTTGAGGAATGGAAATCACTGACAGAGTTTTCCGGGTACCCTTTAAGAATTACTTTGGAAAATATTACTCAATGGAAAGAAGAGTTTTGTAACTTTACTATAGCAGTCGATGAAAAAATGCGGGAAGAGAGCATCGACAAAGTAAGAAGCTCAACCCATCATCGGGAGATATATGCCAGTCTTAATCATAATCTTTTGTGAAAATAACTATTTCAATGAAAAATACTCCAGCGATACAATATCCACTGTTTTTAAGGCACGAGGTGAAATTATGGACTTAAACTTTATTCCACATAGAGACGATGTGCCGATCATTTGCACTGTGTGTAATATGAGAGAAAGGGAGAACATTTATCACTTCTTGGGAAAATGCCCTGTCTTAGAAGAGTTCAGGCTTCAGTTCTTTGAGAAAATATTACTGGAGGAAGCTGATATGAATATGATTTTGAATGGCACTGACTGGAACAATCTACACAACTATTGTCAAAAAGCATATAAATATAGAAGAGCTATTATTGAAAAAATTTTGTATGTAATACTTTTACTTACTTTGTCAAACTTGGACAGACGGTTTTTATAGTCATGTCTTAAAACAAATGTATAATACTATTTTTGTAAATTTAAGATTAATAAAAATACTCTTAACTATCTAAAGGGCCCTATTACCGTTCGCGAATCGAATCAAAAAGCTGGCGAACGAATCAATTTGGTATTACAATAGGCGAACATTCGCCAGATGACTCGCCCCAAACATCAAAATTAGGCGAATGGAAAATATTAGTGACTGGCCGGCGAACAATAAATAAAATACGATTTTCTTATTATTTTGTGATAAAAATTAATTTATTAGATATTTGTTATCAAAAATAATTAACCAAAAAAGACATTCACTGGAAAATTAAGTTTTAAAGTGGAAACGCCAGGCAAAACCGACACAAAATTGAACAAATTTAAAAAGCTGTTATACACCCCTGTTCTGAATTCCGATTACTTAAAAATCCTTTCGTTTTCAAACTCTCGGTGTTTTGAAATTCTTTTCGTTTTCAATACTTGCGGAATGGGTGTGTTTTGATTTTCAGGTGAATTGAAAACTAGCTTGACATTTTGAATTAATTTGAAGTTTATTTTTTCATGAATTTAAATAATTTAAAAAACTTATTTTTTGTTGGAAATACGGGCAGACACACCACTAGATTTTCACTAAAAAGCCACGGACCACGATATCAAATACATTTTTGATGTTTTTTTCAAATTTAATTTATTATAGAGATTTTTTTGACGTTTAGAAGTTTCTTTTTACGGATTTCGAAAGAAAATAGGTTTGAATATCGACTATTGCGGAAGTGAATTTGTACTAAATTCAGAACATGATTTTTGAATCCTTACGGAAATCGTTTTCGTAAACGGATTTGATTCCGATCGGAAATCAGAACAGGGGTGATAGTGTTGTTCAGGATGGTTTGAGTTTTTGTTTGTCATAAAAATAAAATGCACGACTGGGTCGCACGTACTTGCTCTTATGTTGAAGACACTGAGTGTTTAAGAAAATTGTATATAAAAACATGCAAATTAGGAGAGAAGCATGAAAAAAGACATTTAAATTGGCTAAAACAACTCCTTTGACAGTTTGAGCTGAACAAAAAGAATGCCATCTTAATTCTTGATTGAATATGATTGTATGGGAAAAAAAAATATTTAAGATCGTTGGAGCGGTTTTTTAAATTATTAATTTTTTATATATAAAATTCTTAAAACATTTTTAAGAACAAATTTTGGAATGCAAATCTAAAGTATATATTTATGTGTATATAAAAACAAAATTTGAAAAAAAATGTCAACCCGTTTTTGAAATATCGAATTTAAAAAAAAAAAATTTAAACCTTTTTAAAAATTCAAAAACTTTTTTTTGAAAATTTTGATATGCAATATTATTTCATTTTATCTGAAATTTATATATAAAAAAATCATCTAAATCCGTTCAGCCGATAACGAGAAAATTCAAAATAAACAAATACGTTCTACTGTATGACAGGTACTATTAATAGTTTCTAAGTGTAAGATTTTATAATTTTGGTAGTAGATCGTACCAATTTTAGTATATAGAAAAAGTTTAATCAAAATCGTAGGAGTCGTTTTTGAGATAAAAAGTATTTTCCTTTGCGGTTTTTTAACTTTTATATCGAAGGTACCGTTATTTTTTCATAAATGTAAATTTTTTTCTAAAAATATTTTAGAGAGTACTTAAAAACTCTCAAGTATCAAGTTTCAAAAAAATCGATCTTGTCGTTTTCAAAATATTTGATTTTCCAAAAAAAAATTTGAAACATTTTTTAAAAATCCAAAAAATATTTTTTCAAAAATTTTGGTACACAAAACTATTTATATTTTTTGGGAGCTTCTGCATAAGAAAAATAGTTGAAATCGGTTGAATCGTTTTGAAGAAAATTAAAAATTAAAAAAATGGTTCTTTGGGAGGTACCATTAATAACCATTTCTGAAAAATGGTTTTCCACCCAAAGGAAGCTTTTACTAAAATAAATGTATTGAATTTTTTTTAAGAAAAGTTGTCGAGCCGATTTTGAGGAAGATACGATTAGGTAAAATTGCTAAGAAAAATTGTACGGCAGGTACCGTTAGTTTTGGCTCAAAAAAAAAAAATGAAAAAACGTGTGGGCAGAATCACCAAAAACCACTATGTACCAGGTTTGAAGAAAATCGATTGAGCCGTTTAGGCTGTAGACGAATAGACAGACAGACAAACAGACAGACAGAATCGTGCCACCCACTTTTTTGGTGTTCTCTATCATCGTAATATCATGTTTGATTGTTATCTCAATTTTTTTTGCACGAATCCAAAACTTGCCTTATAGTACCTATAATCGCAAGTAAAAAGAGTAATTTATAAAGATAAAATAGCGTATTGACCATTTAAATAATTTAACTTTAAACTAAAATAAGGAAAAATACAAAAATTCCGCTTCAAAATTATATTTTCCGATATATTTTTTTAATTTGACATTTGTCGCAACAAAAACTGATTATAATGAATTTGTTTGTGACGGCGATGAATTTTTTGCGAATGATTTCATTTGCTTACCCTAATACGAACGTATACAATATTCGCCAGACCGTTCGACTTCAAGCGAACGTTCGATTCGCGAGCCGTTATAAGGCCCTTAACTACTAATTTTTGAATGGGGCTGTTTTCGACTCCAATATTTTTCAAATCGGGCTCCACTCGTCTGGAAAAATCTGGCAACACTGAATAAGATGGTATTTTTCAAATTAAGATTTTAGTTTAGATTTAATTGCACGCTTGTATTAAGCTAAATAAATAAATATATCTACCCTAGTGGTCGACATTTGACCATTGATAACTGAAGTGAAATTATCCCCACCTGTTTTTGCTGATCAAACATGACTCTAAATTTATTCCTGCAATTAGCGGCCAGAAACAGTTATTAAAGGTTATAAGCTGGAACTTTCTTTTACAATATAACTAAAAGCTAAAAACTCATCTAACTTCACATCAGTCAGTGCATAATAGCAGCAGGGCTGTCAAAGTACTGTAATTGAAGTATTTGTACTGCTTTTTGAGACTCCGTACTGCCGTACTGCTAATTCGACCAAAGTACTGCTTTTTTGAAAATTTGTTCACAGAACATTTGCAAATCATAATCCCATCCAAAAAACTTTAAAATAAATAAATTAAAAAAGTCGTTGATTTATTGAACAAAATCTCGCGTTACATTTTTTTACGAGTGCATTGTTTGTCGTTTAGGCATTGCTTGTATATCACAAGTGCAAAATTTCAAGCTCTGGAACTTTTCAGATTTTCTTTTATGCTCCGAAAAAAGAAGGTTTAGGTATGGACATTTTGAAGTCATTTGAAATGAAATATTCCACACACGTCAAAATGTAGTTTTTAACGCATCTCGTCAAGCAATGTTAAATTATATTAATGGATCTCTAGCCCAGGAAATTTAGACTTTTATGTTTTTCCACGAAACTCCTACAAAGCTGAATTTTTGTTTTGACTTCCTGAGCAATTTCCAAAACCACCCTAAATTTTGGAAAGAATTTTTGGAGAAGTAAAAAGTGTAAAATTCAGTTTTTTGCTAAATTCACGAAAACTAACAACTTTTTGGAATGAAATATTAAAGTAAAATTATTCAATTCTATACAAAAAAAATTACCATGCTTTTTCTTCATACAACCAATAGATTAAAAGGTAATCATGCAGGATTTTTATGGAGTAGCAAATTAAGTCAAAAAAATTTTTAAAATAGCATTAATTGATCAGCAATATTTTTTGTACTATATGCGTTTCACTACGTTTTCTCATCATAAACTAAGCTATTGTGGTGTCCAGGCTAAAGCCTAGTACGCTGCTGATGCGAAACGAAAAATCCCATACAAAAATGGCACAACGAAATCATAAACTAAAAATTTAGTTCTACTTTTCGTTCTGCAGTACGCTGTTCGATGAGCGAAATTGAAAATTGTAGCAGATTATTTGGAGAAGTCTACACTCTTTTTTCGCACACAATTAATTACCCAGACCATTTATTGTGTGCGAAAAAATGACATTTGTGTTTTTTAGGGTTTATTTTTGTTGTTTCTATCTTTACAGCATGGCTGCTTGTGATTTTTTGCATTTGCTTTTGTTTTAATTTTTTGAATTTGTGCAACTGTCAGTGAATATTTTTCCACTTCGTTTTCGTAAGCATTTCGTTGTCTTGTTGGAGACCAACTAAAAATTTCGTTTCGCATCAGCAGCGTACTAGGCTTAAGTAAGGCCACCATCTGGAAAAAAGGAGTGGTTTCAATTTACTTAATAACCTTATGGAATTTCATTTTACGACACAATGACGAAAATTTACTTTTAGACAGTAAAATTATCTAAACCTATAGGTACATATGTACTAATGAAGTTGCAGCGGGTCAAAATTGGTATATTAAGGTGGGGAAAAGAAAAAAATAATTACAATAAATATTGTATGTAGCTCATAAAATTCTACCCAAAAATATTACCTTTTTTCCTAAAAGCAACAGATTTTGAGAAAAACGTGCACAAACATAATAAGAGTTTTTTATGTAACGAAAACTTTTTGATACCACCATTGCAGTGCGCTAGAGTTAAATAGGTAATGGGCGCGTATGTGATCATTTTTAATGAGCAATATATACATTTAATCAAAATTAAATGCATTAACAATTATTATGTTTGTAAATATATATATTACTGCCGTACTGCTGTGTACTGCAATTTTTTTCCTCGAAGTACTGCTTTCTGAAAAAGTGAAACGACAGCCCTGAATAGCAGTCATTGAACCTGCTCTAGGATTAACTATGTTATGCATACCGATTAAGTGACACTCACAAAGGTCGCAATTCTCGACTCGCAGTGCTGGGCTCTCTTATTTCATTTTTCATGACTGTAAAAGAGAACACTCCCGTTTGTTTCGCAGCGAATCTAGTATTGCGATTTGGGAGTTGCACAATCGACCTGGCTCTCCCCAATATGACCGGCACCTGATTAGGGTAAATAGAAAATACCAGCCATCAAGTTTCAATGTCAAAAGTTTTCTTGAAGAACAGTACTTATACATATGTACATACCTTAGGTGGCCGACTTCACGGTTTAAAACTTTCTATGGAGTCCTTTGTCCTTCTAACGCAACTATAAGGCTAGGGTATGTAAAGTCACCATACAGCTTAAGTCATCTACCCTTAGTGGCCCTCTGAACCTGAACTTCTGGCCTTGGTCGTTCAAAATAATTAAAAGCACAGAAAATTTTGTTTGAAATAATAAAACAAAAATTATTTTTTGTATAGCTTTTAAAGCTAAGTATACTTTGCAATAAACATTTTATTTCTCTAATGTATGTACATATGTGATATTTGAGCCAAAATATATGAATAAGTAATTTTCTCCGAATCACGGTAAATTAGAAATTCTAATTTTTTACCAAAAATCCCATTCAATAATTATCATAATCTCCCAAAATTTTATACTTCTGAATTCAACCCTTAAAAAGATAGAATTCAATAAAATCAAAAAATTAAAATAACCGTTACTTACCTTAACGGCTATATAAATAAACACATAATTTTTGAATTCTGCACATTTGTTGGATAAAACCTTTTCAGCGGTATATAGTTCATGCATTTCTGTTTAGTATTTATGAAGAAAAGTGTTCTGAATGATTTTCATACGATTTTTCTAAGCCTAGATATTAGACCAAGAGCCGACAGCAAATTTTGGGAGTGGAGGTATAACCAAAATCGGAGTATGAGGGATTATATCGTGATATGGAATATGAAAGTCTGGCAGGTTTTTTTCTCAGCCTTTGGTGCGGGTGGGGGTCTAAAACCCGCTTGGTTTCCTATTTATATGGTAGGGTCATTAACACTTCAATTCACTTTTAAAAAATAGGATATGATGCTCTGTCATTTTCTTTAAGTCTCAAGACTTTTTATATTAGCGATCCGATAAATAGGACCCATGATTTAACCTTTTTAAGCATACCTTTTTGGCGTTTTTGAGGAGACTTTGTTTGTTGATTTTTTGTTTTGCTGAAGATCTCCAAAAAGGGATGATAAGGTTCACGTAAAATGGTTATAGTTTGAGTTTTATTCATCGGACCGTCAAGATTGTGGTGTTTATGCTTAGAAAAAATGACAGGAAATTATATCCGATTTCTTAAAAATGAATTAAAGAGGTTATAACCCTGAAAATATATCAGGGGATCTAGTAATTTTTAGCCCCCCACCCCTCCCATAGGCCGAAAACAAAACCTGCCAGACTTTGGTATTTGATATCACGATACATGTACCTATAATCCCTCATACTCCGATTTCGGTTATACCACCACTCCCAAAATTTGCTGTCGGCTCTTAGACTATATAGGCCTGCAGCTCGGGCCCGAAAAGCCTTCTAGAAAGAGAAAAACTGGCACATGCGAGATAAAAGTTTCTAGCAGAGATGATTCGAAAATATATAATATAAGAGTACTGTAGCCAAAAATTTCTAAGAATTACTGTGGCGGAACATGCTCAAATCGTGCTTTAAAGGTCCATGCACACTGTTTTCCTATATTTCATTATGTACTCATAAAAACTAGAAAAAATGTGACAAAGCTGAATTTTTGTGGAAACCTTCATTTTGATGTCTTGAGCATGTCTTGAAAAAAATTCTTTGTTTTACCCAAGAACTTTTTTGTGAGGGGGGGTGAAAAGGGGTAAATGGGGTTTTATTCCCTTTTTTTCTAAATTTATCGAAAACTTTCAACTAAAGAAGGAAAAATGTGAAAGCAGAAATTAAAGCTTATAAAATTGCGCTTAAAAACGGTAATGGCTCTTTTTTTCCTAAAACCAATCGTTTCAAAGATATTGGCTGGATAATTTACCCATCAAAAAGAGTTATATAACATTTTCGAGTTAGCTAGCTTGCTAGTTTGTGGGTCCACATTATGGTTTTTCCGTTGACAATAAATTAGTAGAGTTTTTTTCCAAATTTCAAAGTGGAAGAGTCTTCAAAATCTTTAAATAAAACAAAGTATTTTTCAAATAAAATAAAGGGTCCGCCAAATAACTTTTTTTGAAAATGCTATAAAAAAAAACTACTGAATATTTACTCAAATTTCTTTTTTTATTTGAAAGTACAATCCTTCCGGTTAATAATGATAAAGTCGCTAAGCCCAAACTTAATTATTGGTGGCGACTTTAATGCAAAGCACACCTTTTGGGCTTCAAGATGCATATCTCAAAAGGGTCAAATGCTATATGAGGCAGGAATGGAAAATAATTGCGATTTTCATTCGACCGGAAAGCCAACTTACTGGCCAACTAATCCGTCAAAAATACCTGACTTAATCGATTTGTTTATGGTAAAAGGAATACCCTCTAACCGTATTGAAATCTCAGAAGGCCATGATCTCTTCTCAGATCATTCTGCAGTCATACTCACTATGAGCGAAAGCCTTGTCAAAATTGAAAAACCATCCAGGTTAGCAAACGGTAAAACCAACTGGGAAGGATTTAAGAAAGATATCGAGGACAACGTTGAATTGAGGGTATCATTACAAACGCCTCTTGAGCTTGAAGATGCAGTAGATACCTTTGTTGATATAATACAAAAGGCAGCGTGGAATAACACACCTTATCAAAGGGTTACGCCGCGCTATTAAGATATAAAATATCCGCAGAAAATAAAAGACTTAATAAAAGATAAACGAAAAGCACGTAAGAAATGGCAGCGAACCCATGCTCCTCAACACAAAGCTCATTTAAATCGCTTGTGTAATATGCTAAAAACAGCGATATCAGATTTCAAAAACCGTGAAGTTGAAAATTACCTTGAAAGCTTGTCAGCTTGGAAAGATTCCAACTACTCACTTTGGAAAGCTATAAAAACAACGAAAAAACCAGTGCCCCCGATTAAGAAAAGCCAAAACGAATGGGCTAAAAGTGACAAAGAGAAAGCGGCGGTATTCGCCGATTACCTGGAAGAAACATTTAAACCTTCTGATGGGCAAGCACTCAATGGAAATATTAATATGAGTTTTAGCTCAAGTGAGAACTACAGAACCAGAAATGCTACGCTCGCTGAATTGAACAGAGAAATAAAGAAGCTAAAGTCTAATAAAGCTCCGGGGTATGACTTAATAACAGCGGAAATATTAAAAATGCTTCCTCACATAGGATTAATTAACCTCCTTTATATAATAAATGCCGCTCTAAGGCTTGAATATGTTCCAAACCAATAGAAAGTTGCGGAAGTCATAATGGTTTTGAAACCTGACAAACCATCTCATGAAAAGAATTCTTACAGACCGATTTCGCTTCTTCCAATAATATCGAAAGTTTTTGAAAGAATACTACTCCTGCGCCTGCAGCCTATAATAGAAGAAAAACGATTAATATCTGAACATCAGTTCGAATTTAGAAGCAAGCATTCAACAATTGATCAAGTGCATAGAATAACTGACGTAATTGAGAGAGCTCTTGAAGAAAAGAAAATTTGTTCGACGGTCTTTTTGGATGTGTTGCAAGCGCTTGACAAGGTGTGGCACGAAGGCCTCAAATTCAAATTACGACAAGTTCTGCCTGAAGGACTTTATAAAATTCTTAACGAATATCTAGAAAATAGACTCTTTCGTGTAAGACACGGAAATGAATATTCTAATTTCAAAGAAATAGTGGCTGGGGTACCACAAGGTAGTGTTTTAGGTCCAGTTCTGTACCTTCTATTTACACGTGATATACCTCAAACAGAAGACATTATCGTAGGAACGTTTGCTGATGATACTGCAATACTAGCAGTAGGCAAAACGATTAACGAAGCTACGATTAAATTACAAAATGCTCTTAATAATGTTAATGAGGGGACAAAAACATGGCAAATAGCGCTCAATGAACAAAAGTCAGTCCACGTGGACTTTACGTATAAAAAAATAAATAGATTGCCCGTCTTTTTAGATACCGGTCGTGTTCCATTTGCGAATGAGGCAAAATATTTGGGAATGACTCTAGACGTGAAATTAAAATGGAAGCCGCACGTAAAAAAGAAATGCGAGGAACTAAAAAGTAAATAAAGAGATATGAACTGGCTACTCGGTAAATATTCTAAGCTTAGTATTGATTATAAGTTGATTTTATACAGGCAGGTACTTAAACCTGTCTGGACTTACGGTATACAACTCTGGGGTTGTACCTGCGATACAAATTTAAATAACTTACAAACGTTTGAAAATAAATTGCTTTGGTCATTTGTAAATGATCTCGGGATTCCAACGGTTCGAGACGAAATAAAGAGTTTCACGCGAAAACATAGAAAGTTACCTGCAACACGTTACTTAACTTCGTTAAAAATAAATTGCTAGATAAGTTTTAGCTTAGTTGCAATCGAGAAGTGGAGGTGGTTTTAGTGTAGTAAGAATCTCACACTTCTATGAGCACGCGTTTTTCGGTCCTCATAGAGCCTGATGCAGGTTTTGCACCTATACCCACGGAAAAAAAAAACAATGACTGCAAAACTAAATAACATCATTCGCAAGTCAAAAATAAATAAAAAAAAATAAATTGGGTGGCGCAACAGCTCATGGAGAACCAGGGCCTAGTGACTTACAACTCACAACCATTCCCGTGTGCGTGTTTGTTGACAGGAATGGAGGGGACCTACAGTTTTTTGCCGAGTCCGAACGGCTAAATGAGAAGCACTTTTTCATGACAAGTATACTCTTGGAGGATTTGTCAGTTCCTCGCAAGAGGCAGTACCTCGAATAAAACATTTCTGTTTTTAGGTGGCACGGCTGGGAATCGAACCCACACCTTCGGCATGACAGTCCTACGCACTAACCATCAAGCCACGAGGTACTACAAAAATAAATAACATATATACAAATAAGGCCCCCCCCACCCCACACAAAAAGTGCAATGATTTCGGTTTGCTTACTGATGGACTACAGATTACTGATGGACTGGATTACAAAAATGACTCCCAAGTTAAATTTCATCCTTAATGCCGGATTTACACGAATGGAAAGCTGCCAGTATAATGACAAAAAGAATGAAATTGTCCATTCTTTTGTTGTTGCTTTTGTCATAATACTGGCAGTTTTCCAATCGTGTAAATCCGGCATAAGGTATGTATAAGGAATTAATTCCAGTCATAAATAAGGTCCCCACCAAAACACTCACGGTATTCGGTTTTCTGACCGGAATATTTATTTTCCATTTTATTTTCAAAAACAATTTCAGGAAAACAAAAACGCAGTCCAATTTCTTTATTTTTTTTATTTATCGTTACTAGCCTTACATACTCTTAAAAATCCACCACCCAAACTTTCAGCGAAAAAAACAATCATTGCCGTTGTTAAACCAATTGTTAAACAATTCCATGCAAAGCTCAAATGTTCAATATTCAAAGGATCATACAAGGACTTCACTTCAACTCCTCGATCCACGCCTATCTTAAATCCAGCCTTTGTCGCTTGGGCAAAAATATCAGTTTCCCATTTCTCTATTAAACCCGTTTCTTTAATTTCTATAATAAAATTACTGAAAATCTCCTTAAACGGTGAATTAAATGGTAGTAAAAATCCCAAGTAATACGGTTTTACAACATCGCTGGTCTTACGAAACAAAGGCTCCTCATACAGTGACTGCATTCGAATAAGGAATTCACATTTCTCCGAGCCAAGTGTGAAGGCAACACTTGTATTCCTCATAGAATAAAGCTGAACGAAGTAGCTATCGTAGTCTGTTGGTTCTACCATTTGATCAAAACCTTTCGGAAAGAGTCCATTTCTTTCGATCAATACCCATTCAAAGTAGGGAATGAGAATTCGAATATTGTTCTCAACCAAGTCCTTGACCGACTCATACTGTTTGACTTTAATATGAACTGTTAAATATGATGTGAAATAAATGACGTATATGTTTCCAATTATAAATGAAAGCACTGTCACTTGGAAGTGCATTGAATAAGCCGAATGGATAGGTCTCTCTGTTGGCATTTGCAATAACGTTAGAAATACTTGACTGAAGCTCTTCCAAATGTCCACTGCCAAGTTTGTGCAATATTTCAAAATTACGTCCATTATGGTGACATAAGTGACAATGAGTCCGATATAGATCCAAACTACAAAAGAAAATGGCCTTTGGAAGTATTCCTTGGGGTCAACGTAGCCATTTAGCCCGACCATAATAATATACTTCTCGATTCTAACCGGATAGCTTAGGTCAAGGGTTTTGATAGCACAGAAGACGTTCATGCTGATGTCTAGGTCGTTATTAATTGTTGCATTGATCACCGTCGTTATGTCCAGCTTCGTTGAGTTATTGAGGATAATTTCTTTGAAAGTTGCATTGTGTCTACGAAGAAAGTTCACATAAATCTGGCCATAAGTCCCGCCGACTTGATTTTTTCCATGGCCGTCCGGGTACCAAAACGTCCTTGGAATATCTTTCTGAACAGTTGTTCGAAAAGCAAAGCCATTGAAATCTTTTTGAGCATTGGGAAGAGGCTCTTCTTCACGGAGCTGATGGACTTGGTTGGCTGCATAGGGAAGATATGCAAAGTTATCGCGACCAACAACTCCAAAGATCCTTGTGAATTTTTTGTCTGCAAAATATCGAAACCATTCTTTCAAGGAGTCAATGTTGTATGCCAAAACGATGACAAACTTTCGAACATCTAAACTTGTGATTAGTTTATCCAACATCAAATGAAGCTGAGTTCCGTTCTTAAACACATTGACCACCAGAAGGACACTTCCAAATTTAACATATTCGTCAGACGTTTCTTCGGTAAGAATCAGCACAGGCATGAGAAAATGTCTTTTAAAAAATAAACCGCTCAGAAAATCTTCACCTATTCCAACAAAATGTAATGTCCCCGAATTGCTTTCGCCATGAATTTTTTCAACAAGTTTAGTTATTTCAAAATTATTTGAGAAACAATTATTCAAAAACCGACAAAATAACAAAAAGTATAAAATAGCCTTGGCAATAAGCATTTGTTGTCGTTTTGGTTAGAAGTCAAAAGGTAGTCTATTCACAATGCAAGCAGACAAGCAACTAGGACCTGCATATACGCAATGCATCAGAACCGAAATCAGATATAATGGAGGTACGTTTGACATTACAGTCAATTTACAAACATGCAAGAATATAAAAGACTACTTGCTTATTTAAAGGAAAAGCCTTTAACATAAAACGATTATGAAGTAATTTAGCTAAATAAATCGCTTTGATGTTCATTCTAAAACTTAGAACATTATTTCCAGTGTCGGTCGTTAGAAACCATATTGCTTTTTTTACACCAAGCTGAGGATAATTATTGTTAGAGGAAACACCAAACTTAAAGGATAAAAAGCAAATCGCATTTCTTTTTGTATTCTGAGCTTCTTTCAATAAAGACACGTTTGTGAAGGGTGTTTTGTTATAGATTTAAATTGACAACACTGTTTCTGGTGACAACACTTTGCTAATTGTTATTTCCGAAATACGGCCACAGCAACTCGATAGAATAGTCTAAAATTAAACTTCCCGATTGCTTCATATTCGAAGCAGTTGCGACGTTTATTTTCCCAAATCATTTTTAAATTTTGTTTGGAATTTGTTTTTAAGATGATAACGATGGAATTGAGCCGCAAAGTCATTTTTATAAGCCTGTCGCTTGGCTGCCATTTTGAAAAATGGCGCCCCACCTGTACTCCAGTCAGAAAATCCAAATCCTGGAACTATTTGTGAATGGATCTTATTTTTACATTTGAAATCTATTTTTGACATGCTAAGGTTCTGGAGCAGTCTGCGGAGTTTCAATCACCGCTTTCCCTCATGTTTGTGGATTTTGAGAAGGCCTTTGACCGAGTCAACCGCGAATGTATATGGAGATCACTTCTTGGTAGAGGAATTCCCCCAAAAATGGCAAAAATTGTTGCCATTATAAAAAAGTCCTATAACAACGCAAGATGCTTTGTTTTACACAATAGGCAGCTATCCGACTCTTTCGAAGTGCGGCAGGGTGTAAGACAGGTAGATGTTCTATCGCCAATTCTCTTTCTACTGGCGATTGGCGATGTTTTGACGGCCAGCATTGGAACAGCAGAGAGGCAGGGCATTCAATGGAGACCGTCTGAAAGGCTTAGCCACTTAGACTATGCCGATGATATATGTCTCTTGGCAAATAACATCAGCGGGCTGAACGGGATGTGTCAAGCTCTGAAGGTAAAAGGAGAGGCGAGTGGTCTTAAAATAAATAGCAAAAAGACGAAAATAATGCTCACAGGCCGCTCCATACATCAGCGTATTTTAATACAGGAGACGCCAGTTGAAGAGGTTGAACAATTTAACTACCTTGGAAGTATTGTTTCAGCAAATGGTGGTACTGATCTGGACGTTCAAAGTAGAATAAATAAAGCTCGCGCAGCCTTCGGTTCTCTGTCCCAAATTTGGAAATCATGTCAAATCTCCTTGCGCACAAAGTTGAGATTCTTCGAATCCAATGTCAAATCCGTGCTGTTATATATGCTTGCGAAACCTGGAAAGTCACGACTACCATTTCAAAGAAATTACAGGCTTTTGTGAACCGTTGTCTGCGCTATATTCTAAAAATTCGCTAGCCACAAATTATATCGAACGAAGAATTGTGGCGCAGGACAAGTCAAGAGCGGCTGGACGTCGACATTAGAAAACGTAAATGGCCAATGGATTGGTCACACACTGAGGAAACCAAACGATGAAATTGAAAAGCAGTCATCCTCAGGGTGCACGGCCGGCGGGTTGGAAATCAACAGTTCTAGCAGAAGCAGACTCCCAGAGAAAGACGTGGCCACAGTTAAAATATCTATCTGCAGACCGTGAAGGATGGAAACGATTTGTTGGCGCCCTATGCCCCAACCGGGGTTACAGGACTTGATGATGATGAAGGTTTTGAAATGTAGCTTGGGAATCATTTTTTTCAACCCTGTCGTTGGGGCGCCATTTGAAAAATGGCGCCCAATCTGGGCCCAATGGTAAAATAAAGAGAAGCTCGTAAATTACTTGGAAAATTTCCATGACTAAAATAACGGTTGATGTTATAAAAGATAGGTGTTAAGTAGACCCACCTTCGGGTAAGAAATCAGTGCTGCCACTTTTCGGGAACATACTTTTTTTTTAATAAATGTCAACGAGTAGAACCTCCACTTTTTTTATCATTTTTAATACATATACAGGGTGTCCCGCACCTGAGTGGAAGTATCTTAGGGTGTGGTTCCTGGGTATATTCTAAGAAAAAAATTTTATGGGGGTAAAGTTGTATCTCCCCTCCCTGAGGCAGGGGGGGGCAGTTTCTGAAAAATTGGCTTAAAATGCCAAAAATCAACGAAAACACATCTAATAGTGTGCTATATTTTTTTTGAAAGTTAATACTCCATTCTTGCATTTGGTTTTTAAATCAAGTTGTTTAAACGAATAGTTTTTGAGACATTAAATTTCAAAGTCAAAATTTGTTAAAAAAATTGTGATTTTTTTTCTTAAGTCGATATTTTTCAAAATTGTACGTAATTAAGTGCTATTTTTATGTTCAATCCATTACCGAAAACTAAATGTAAAAAATCTTTCTTAGTTTTTGACAAATTAAGAAAAAACGAAAGGTACTTTTACCAATGAAGCCCGAAAAAAGGTTTAAATTATGGATAATTCATGAATAAATTAATTTTTTCGGGCTTTTTTGGGAAAAGTACCTTTTGTTTTTTCTTAATTTCTCAAAAACTAAGAAAGATTTTTACATTTAGTTTTCGGTAATGGATTACAAAATAATGAGGGCAATGAATATTGAACATTAAAATAGCACTTAATTACGTAAAAATTTGAAAAATATCGACTTAAGAAAAAAAAATCACAATTTTTTTAAACAAATTTGACTTTGAAATTTAATTTCTCAAAAACTATTGGCTTAAACAACTTGATTTAAAAACCAAGTGCAAAAATGAAGTATTATCTTTTAGAAAAAAAAATATAGCACATTATTAGATGTGTTTTTGTTGATTTTTAATGTTTTTTTGGCATTTTAAGTCAATTTTCCAGAAACTGCCCCCCCCCTGCCTCAGGGAGGGGAGATACAACTTTACCCCCATACATTTTTTTTCTTAGAATATACCCAGGAACCACACCCTAAGATACTTCCACTCAGGTGCGGGACACCCTGTATAAAGCATGAAGAAAGTTGCGGAATCGGGATTTGGTTTACTGACCGGACTTTAATGCAAAAAGTTACATAAATATTTTCCATATAGTCAACTCAGGAACCATAAACTTTATATTTAAGTATTTAAAATTTTTTTATAAAAGTTGTGTATTTAGTTCTGGATTAATAAATGAAATGAAACTAATAAAATTGTCCTTCATAGAATGCTTAAGTTGACTTATGTGCGGTTATTTTAACAAATCAACAAGGGTTCCCAATAAACTGCATGACTGACTGAGTCTGAGCTCGATAACATAAATCGGAAGTGCCCTCCATTGACGGTAATGTTTCTTTCATCGTGTAGTCGCGTTCGATGTCATCTTGGAAGGGGGTGGATTGTGCCAACACTCCAACTTAAAACCACACCAAATAGTCTTTTGCTGAGATGTTTTTCGCGTTAAATCTGCTAAAAGTATTAGGGGATGTAGGTTAAAGGTAGACAAAAAATTTCAAATTCAAATTTCTAGCCAACTTTGTTGCTGAGAGAACGGCTGTCATGTAATTTTTTTTTTAAATAAGACTTAAAAAATTTGAGGTGTTTCTTTTCTTGAAATTATCATAGCCTCATTACAGATTCATAGCTAGCACAGTTGCTGAAAAAAGTCATGCTTACTTTAAAGTAAAGTTAGGGGTAGGGTAGCTTGGGGCTAATATAGACACGGGGCAAGTCGGACCTCGGGAAAAACTTAAAAAATGAAAATGATAATAAATGAATGAAGCATGTCTATTGCGTACCAATGCAAAAGTGCCAAACTGCATTCAGCTGGATTTCATGTGTCTTAACCGAACTATAAGATAATTTGTGTTTCTTGGGTACAAAATTTCAAAAAACAATACTTTTGTGAGCTATAATTAAAGTGGTGAAAACGCCAAAATTTGGAACAAAGTCCAATCATTTTGTGATTCATCATCATCAAGTCCTGTAACCCCAAGTGGGGCATAGAGCGCCAACAAATCGTTTCCATCCTTCACGGTCTGCATCAGCTAGATATTTTAACTCTGGCCACGTCTTTCTCAGGGATTCAGCTTCTACTTCTATGTTATTCTTCCAACCCGCCTTGCACCCTGAGGATTTCTTTCAAAAGACTGCTTTGCAATTTCATCGTTTGGTTTCCTCGGAATGTGACCAATCCATTGCCATTTACGTTTTCTTATGTCGACGTCCAGCCGCTCTTGACTTGTCCTGCGCCACAATTCTTCGTTCGATATAATTTGTGGCTAGCGAATTTTTAGAATATAGCGCAGACACATGACAAAAGCCTGCAATTTCCTCGAGATGGCAGAGTCGTGACTTTTCAGGTTTCACAAGCATATAACAGCACGGATTTGAAATTGGATTCGAAGAATCTCAACGTGAGGGGATTTGACTGGATTTCCAAATTTGGGACAGAGAACCGAAGGCTGCACGACCTTCATTTATTCTACTTTGATCTTCCAGATCAGTGCCACCATTTGCTGAAACAATAATTCCTAGATAGTTAATTTGTTCAACCTCTTCAACTGGCGTCTCCTATATAAAATTACGCTAATATGTGGACTGGCATGTGAGCATTATTTTTGCCTTTTTGCTATTTATTTTGAGACCACTCGACTCTCCTTTCACCTTCAGTGCTTGACACATTGCGTTCAGCCCGCTGATCTTATTTGCCAAGAGACATATATCATCAGAGATTAAGCCTTTCAAATGGTCTCAATTGAATGTCCTATCTCTCCACTGTTCCAACGCAGGCCGTAAAAACATCGTCTATCGGCATAAGAAAGAGAATTGGCGACAGAAAATCCCCCTGTCTCACACCCTGTTGCACTTCGAAAGAGTCAGATTGCTGTCCATTGTGTAAAACAAAACATCTTTCGTTGTTATAGGAATCTCTTATAATAGCAACAATTTTTGAGGGAATTCCCTTATTAAGAAGTGATCTCCACTCACGGTTTACTCGGTCAAAAGCATTCTCAAAATCCATGAACTTGAAAAAACAACGGACAAAACTGTTATACCTCACCAATTGTTAGCAATTCTTAAGATCACCTTCCCTTGGCAACTTAACAATCACACCATCCTTCCAGTCCCTGGGAAAGATTTCGATTTCCCAGCCCACACAGCTTGTATCAACGGGTGTAGAATACTAGCCGTTCTGACGGGGTCAAGTTTCAGAAATTCAGCTACTATTCCGTCAAGTCCAGCTGCTTTGTTGTTTTGAGAAGAGCTATCAAAGATTGGATTTCCAGTACTGTAGGGGGTTCGATGTTAATACCTCTATAAGATCTACACATCTCGTTAAGCTGGGGCACTTCAGCACACTGCTCAACGGAATCCTCATTAAGCAAGGCACAACAGTGATCCTTCCATATGCGTAACTGATCCTCAATTGATACCAAAAGTGTGCCAGTGTGGTGTTGCTTTTTTCCCCAACAACTTCTTTAGATATTAAGTACAATTCTCGGATATCTCCTCTTCTTTTCAGCATTTTCCGTATTATCTGCGAGACCATCTAACCTTGCCCTTCTGTCACGTTTCACACAGTGATTGTACGTCTTGTGTGCTATCTGATACTCATTCCGCAATTCAGCCTTTAGTTGAACGACTGTCATGGCATTTTATTTGCAGCTCGAAAGATTTGCTAAGCTTGATGTGTCTTACATAGGATTTCCAAGAGTATGTAACTTTAATATCCTCCTGGGCACAGTTTTGGATCCAGCTTCTATAAAAATACTTTTTTATTTCACCCCACACTTCGTCAATTGCTGAGTGTTGATTACCATTTAAAGGACGAAGCTCTGTCGTTAAGGGTGGTGACATAACTAAAACATATGTTGGTGTAATTTAAAGTATTCGTATTGAATTTTGAGCCCCTTGCTACATCCTGCAATTGTCTTTGTACAGCTGTAGCTGAAGACAAATCAGAACCAAATTCTGGTCGCTTCCCACATAGACACTTCTTATATGTACTTCGGACATTACACATATTGACTTCCTCCATCGCTGCTGAATCATGATATGGACAAATTGGTTTTCAGTTTGACCATCCGGATGCACCCGGATGATTTCGTTGCACTTCTTATGCTTGAATACCAGTCCCACCTAGTGCAATACTTCTTGCGTTACAAAAGTAGACAAGTAAATCGCCATTTTCGTTCCGTGACCCCAAGCTATTTTTTTCCATCACACGTTCCAGACAGTAATTGCCTGATCCGAATAATTTGGCATTGAGGTCTTCCATGACAACTATGATATCGGCTCTCGGAACACTCCTGTAAACCGAGTTGAGATGAGTGTAGAACTTGGTTTTGTCTTCCTCAGTCGCGTCATTTGTGGGGGCGTAGCACTGAATAATTGTGGCGTTACAAATCATTAAGAGAAACCTTGCTGTCATTAATCTCGCAGAAATAGGCTCCCAAGAAATAAGAATAAGCCTTGCTTCATCGTTCAACATTATTCCGACATTGGGCGTTGTTTGGCCACCCTCTCTTTCATCCACCCCGGAATATATGCGTTCTCGTTTGTCCAGTGTTAGATCTGTATTCAGGTCTTCCTCTCCACTTAGTTACACTAATACCCAGTATACGGATGATAAAGCATTTCCACGCTCAAACTACTCGTATCTACCTTCGCAGTACAAGGATCGAACGTTCCAGGTTGCGATTTTCGTGCGGTAGCCAAAGTATCATTTGATCTTTTTGGAAGGCTTCTTCTATTTGTTGAAAATTAATTTATTGTTGTGGCGTCCTGATAGACGCTGGTACATGAAAGATGCCCCATCCCCATATCCGATGTGCGGTTTACCGCAGCCAAAGCACACCCGCCCTTTTTGTATGGTCAAACACCATAACTAATTGGAGACCGCCCATTATGGGATCACAGACGCCATTTGTTGCCGCCCTTTATGGGTAACAGGACGCTACTTTCTGATGCCGTTGGCATTTCAAGACAGGCTTTGCCACCAGACACATTTTAATGTGCGCTCAATTCCAGAGCAACAGCGTTGCTCTACAAAAAATCTGAAATTGAGCTATTTCAGTGCTTCGAGACCTGGAAACCTAAATATAAATAATCCAAAAAACCTTATTATTGCATGATAAGAGATGTTTTATTAATTAAAAGTTGAAACATAATATTAACACACTACACACATTCCACATTTATTTTTTTGTTCGAAGCTAAAACAACATACATAGCTACTAGCTGAAATGAAATTTGCAAACTCAATATTCAACGAAAGTTTCGAGAATTTCGACGAACAAATCGTTCACCAGCAAATACCATTGTTGAAAGTGTCAAGCCAATTACCAAACAACTCCACGCAAATTGTAAATGTTTCAACTTCAATGGTCTGTGTATTTCCTGATCCTGATACTGATCGAGTTGCTTATAAGTCTCATCCCTATCCATATACAATACGAATCCTATTTGTTTTGCTTGCCACACAGTATCCGATCTCCACTTTTTCAATAAGCCCGTTTGTTGAAGTTCAATTATAAAATCATTTAAAATTCCCTTGAATGGTGAATGGAATGCCAATAAAAATCCCAAATAGCTAAATTTGATAATTTCCCGAGCCTTACGAAATAGGCTTTTGCCAGTTAACAAAGATTGCAGGCCAATCAAGAATTCACATCTATCACCTCCTACAGCATAGGCGTAACTTGTGTTTTGCATCGCATATAATTGATAGAAGAGTGTGGTATAGTCAAGGGGGACTATAAGATTTTTCAAACCGCTACGATATATTTCAGATACTTGATTGACTTCATAGCTTGGCACCAGCACGCGGACATTGTTTTTCTCTAAATCTTCGAATGTATCGAATTGCCTAATTGGGATGTAAGCTGTGAGGAAGGATGTGAAATGGATATTATACAGACTTCCAATCACAAAGGCAAATAACAGAACTTGAAAGTGTAAACGATAGGCAGAGGTTATGGGTCTTTCCGTAGACAGATTAAGAAACATTAGAAAGGTTCCACTGAAAGCGCTCCAATTGTCTGCATCCTCTGTGTGTAAGCACATGTCAAGAAAGACTTTGATAATGGTGATGTAGGCTAGAGTGAGTCCAATGCATAACCATGTCCCCAATGAAAATGGTCTCTGAAAGTACTCATGCGGAGCCACATAGCCATTTCGAGGAACCATAATAACGTAGTCTTCAATTGTGACCGGATAGCTAAAATCAATTCCCGTTTGTGGAGTATACGTGTTCATGCTTATATCCACTTGGTGATCTATGGTAGCCTTCATCACTCCTGGGATGTTCAGCCAAAAACTATTGTTGATTACAACAACCTCAAAAGACGCATTGAATCTTTTCAAAAATTCCGGTATTATTGGACCCAAGCTACCTCCGATTCGTTTTCTTCCCTTTTGATCCCTATACCAAAAAGTCCTTGGAACATCTTGTTGAACAACTGTACGAAATGAAAAGCCATTTAAATCTTTCAAAGCATCTGGAAGTGGGTCGCTATCACTCAGCAGGATCTTTTGAACTTGAATCTCCGCATAAGGTAGATATGCATAACCGATATTACCCTTGACTCCGAAAATTCTGGTGAATCCATTTTTTGCAAAATATGAAAAGTATTGGTATAAAAAGTCATTACTTCCAGCAATCACAATGATGAATTTTCTAACCGATAGTTTTGCTATCAAACTTGAGAGGACGTCATCATCAGATATAGCTGAATTGTTGGTATTTATTTTTCCATCAGAAACTTGAAATACCAATATTGTATTTGTGTATTCAACAATATCATATGGTGGCAGGGCTGCTGCAGCAGGTGTTGAAGGGAAAATTGATACAGGTATTGAAGAATGCGTTTTCATAAAATCACTCAGAAATTCATCTTCAACTCCAACAAAATACACCGCTGCCGAATCACATAATCTGTGGACTCTTTCGATAAGTTGATTCAATTCAAAGTTAACTGCTAGAAATCCATACAGCTGTATCGAGAGTATGAGAGCTCTAAGGAGAAGCATTTGATTTTTGAGTTGAGAGTGTTGTCAAGTTGAATATTGAATAAGAACTAAAAAATATTCACAAAACACTTGTAATGTTCGATTGATACGTGATGTGCTATGAAATTAAAAAAAAAACATTTGAATGGAGAAATAGGAAAAGCTTAAATTACCAGGAACATTTGTTTTTTCAAATGAAGTACTCTATCAAAATATCATAACAGTAATAAAAAACCATTAATATCTAATAGGTTTTTAATGATAACATTCAAAAAGCTAAAGCAAAAATTTATATTTTGTTTTCAGTTGACAACAAAATTGAAAATATAGGTTCCAGACGTTTATCATGGTATTATTGATTATTTTGCAATATTTACTGTTGCGAAACACACACATGGACAATTGGGGGCCCTGCGTTCTTAAAGATATGGGGGCCTGCTACAGAAAGTTAATTGAAAACCATTTTTGGGAATCACTTACAGCCAGTGTTGTTCGACTTTTTTACTTTACGTTTTTTACATAGTTTTTTTTACGTTTTTTACATTGGTTTTTTACCTGCTCTATTTTTACTTAGTATATGTAAAAAACGTAAAAAAGGTAAAAAAGTAAAAAAAAACACGGAAAATCATCAAGATTGGTTAACGCTTCAAAGCTGAGGATGAGAATTGATATCTAAAAAACTATTGGGTTTTTATTTTCAATGAAATGTTTAAAAAACCCAACTTGTTTATAAAAACATTTCCTAATTTATTTCCTTCCAAGTTTTTCATTACAAAATTCTTCAAATATTTATTTGTTCTTTCGATGTCAATAAATAATGATTTTGCCTGATGTCAAAGTACTTGTTAAACCATGTAATAACTAAAAAAAAAGACTTTTTGTTAGATTGAGCCCTTATAATTTTTAATATTCTTGAAAAGTAGAAAGTTTTTAAACATTAAGTTAGTTGTATTTTGAAAATACAAAAAGTTAAAAGTTTAAATAAATTAACTATATTTTTGGCACTAAAATTCAAGACACGTGACGTGACACACGAGACGAGACACGGCTGCAAATTTTCTTTATTTATTTACATTTTGACAGATAATGACAATGCCTCTCATTTTCTCTCTTTTTTCTCAGTAATTTACTTTGTTTACCTCTTTTTTACCTTTTTACGGGTTTCTTACGTTTTTTACACTTATTTACTCGTTTTTTACCTACTTAAACGTAAAAAAGGTAAACAATAGTTTTTTACATGGTTTTGAACATCACTGCTTACAGCCCTATTATTGACACGATTCAAAACGAGTTTTAACATAAAACTAGTTCTATGGGGGTTTTGAGTTTCAGGTTTCGAACATTTTGGTATTATTCAAACAAAAATTCTCATATAAAACTCGAAATCAGAGTTTTAGACGTCAATTTTTGTTTGAATAATACCAATATGTTCAAAACCTGAAATTCTAAACCCCTATAGAACTAGTTTTACATTAAAACTAGTTTTGAATCATGTCAATAATAGGGCTGTTATTGTTTTTTCTAAGTAAGTTTATAACATTGAATTTCAATAAAAAAATTACAAGCTGTTATAGCAAAATGTCACAGCTAAAAAATATCAAACGGCACGGTAGTGCCCAGCCAAGTTCGCGGCAATACACCCTTTTTACAGGAACAAACTCCGGCGATTTTCAACCCCCCACTAACTTCAGTACAAAAGTCAGAAACTTCAAATTCACAGTATTTGCTGAGCTGATCAAACACAGGTAGCTCACCAAATTTCAACTCTTTAGCATTAGTAATTCCCGAGATATAGGACTTCAAAAATTGCAAAAACCGTAACTGACTCACTGACTCACTGACTGACTCACTGACAGATCGTCAAAATTATGGAGCACTTCCCGACATCGCAGAAACTTGAAATTTCGCACAACGGTAGGCCTTGTGGTGCATACAAAGGAACAAATCGAAAATCTGCAATTTTCTAACTCCCACTTTTTTCCTGGTGGGAGTTAGTTCAATGGGACTTTGTTCATAATAAACTAAGTCCCCAATGAATTAACTCCCAACTTTATGAACTAAGTCCCACCAGAAAATTTGATGAGAGTTAGTTCATTTCGACTAGTGGGAGTTAAGTAATTTGGGAGTTAGTTCGTAGGGCCGTTTATTAGTACTAGGGTAAATGTTTGTTTATCCCAGTCCAATCGTATACATTACATACAATACATATCTACTGATGAACTGAGAGCAGCTCAGTTGTGCCAGTGCTGTCGAAAAAAATATAAGAGTAGCTAACACTGTAACAGTGTTTAAATGATCGCAAAGCGTAGTTTAATGGAATGCAGGACTGGATCGCACGTACCTGCTCTTATGTTCAAAAGGCTGAGGGTTTCAGAAAATTGTATACAAGTACATACATGGAAACTATGAAAGAAAAATGTTTCTCATGATTTCAAACGATACGGTATTTAAATTCGCTTAAGCGGTTTAAAAAAAAAAAAATATTTTTTTATGTATCAAATCCTTAAAATATTTTTAAGGCCAGATTGTGGTATGCGAATCTTAAGAACTTATTTAAGTGCATATACAAATAAAATTTAAAAAAAAATGTCAATGATTTTTGCAAATTTTAATATGCAATATTATCCGAACTTGTTTGAAATTTGTATGTATGTATATAAAAAAATTAATTTACCTAAAATCGTTTGGTCGAAAAAATAATAGTTGCTAAGTGCAATTTTTTATAATTTTTGGTTGTAGCAGTCAGGCCCGGCAGATCATGTTCTACCCGAGTGGGCTTATCGGACAAAAAGGTCACAAAAATAAAAAAGTTTTTAATAATACTTTATCACTTTTATCTGTAGCATTGGAACTAGGAGAAAGGAGTAGGACTGTCATGCCGAAGGTGCGGGTTCGATTCCCACCCGTGACACATAAAAAACAGAAATGTTTTATACGAGGTACTGCCTCTTGCGAGGAACTGACAAATCCTCCAAGGGTATACTTGTCATGAAAAAGTGCTTCTCATTTAGCCGTTCGGACTCGGCAAAAACTGTAGGTCCCCTCCATTTCTGCCAACAAGCACGCACGCAGAAATGGTTGTGAGTTGTAAGTCACTAGGCCCTGGTTCTCGGGAGCGCTACGATATCCCGCAAACCAAAATCTCGAATAACGAAATCTCGCATTTTTTTAGAAATATCGAATAACGAAATCTCGCAAAATAAAGATCTTGTTTTTCATAATCTCGCAATTATAAAATCTCGCTTTTTACAATCTCGCATTTACATCTTGAACCGAAAAATCTCGCAAATTTCAACCAAAATCTCGCAATTTAAAATCTCGCAAATCAAAATCTCACAACTTCAAATTTCACAGCAACGAATCGCACACGGCTTTTAGAAAAACTTGTCTTTTTTTTTTTGAGAATATACCTAACCAAGAGCACTTTGGATAATTTTTCTTTCCAACTAATAACTATACCCGTCAATAAAAAATTTTAACATCCTTTATTATTGTTAATAACCTCTATAATCATTTTGGTTGTCTTTTACGCGTTTATAATGGAACTAAAAGTATTTTCTAGTTCAAATCTCGCGCGAGATTTCAATTGCGAGATTTTGATTAAATCATGAATTTGTTGCAATGCAATTCAATTTTGCGAGATTTTGATATGCGAGATTTTAGTTTGCGGGATTTCGTTATTGCGAGACTATGAAAAGCGGGATTTTGTAATTGCGGGATTGTGAAAAGCGAGATTTTGTAATTGCGAGATTTCGTTATGCGAGATTTTGAATGCGAGATTTTGATTTGCGAGATTTCGTAGCCTAGCCAACCCCTGGCTCTCCACCCAATTTATTTATTTTTATTTTTGTAGCACTACTATAATAAAACCGATCATGTGAAATTGTTGGTATTAAATATGTTTTGAGCCGACCATCAGCAAACAAAAACGCCATTTCTTAGAACATGATGCTCCTAGAACTCTCATATAATTAGAAGAACGAAGAGCATGAATTCTGGAATAAATCTTCTAGTCGTTCGAATTAATGCAGAAATGTTACAACTTTCCTCTTGTTTCTTAACTAATCGTTGCGTTTTATCAAAAGTTCTTAAAACATGTCCCAATCGCTTATTAGCATTTATTTGTCGAAGTCATCTTAAAAAAAATTTACAATAATATCGCCATGCTATCTACTGCGCCAGTAACGATTCATATCATTAATTTTAAAAATTGAGCAAAACTTAATCAGTTCTTCAGTGAAGAAAAAATTATGGGGTGGTTGAAATTTGAAGTTCGGACGTAATTGTATTAAGCCGTTTGGTAATTTTGCACTGTTTAGTACTGTAGAGTTATCTGGGCTTTATCAACTTGAAGTTCAGCGACAGATTCAAGATTCAACACGTTTTTGTAAAAGTACCTTCAAACTAAGAATCATAGGGGAAGCTTCTAAAACATTTGATGTCTCTTATTTTAGCAAACAGTTTAAGGTGGAATTAAATGTCTGTATCTGAATTTGTAGCTGAAGAAAAGCTAATATGATTTGAAACCCCCAAAGCAGCTGTAATATTTTTGTATAGTTAAAGTTTCCGCCCAAATAAATTTGAGGATAGCGGTAAATATATTAAATGGATTGCATTTTGCATAGCTATTACTTTTCAAATGCTATTTGAATGCTATATAATAATTGCGCTAGCCCCGATTTCTAAGGTCTAACAGTTTTTAAAACTTTCAAAGTAAGCGGACAAAAATAACAAAATCAAATGCTTAGGTAAATGCTTATAGTTCTTCTATTAAGGGAATTTAAATACACACAAGGAAAACTAGGCGAGCAGAAAGATCTCGTTTCGTTTGATAACTCTATTTGGAGGAGGCTTCAAATTCTCGCAAACACATTTTGGATAAACTTATTTTTACTTTGATTTTGGAAGTTTGAAAAATTATTTCTTTCCTACAGAATAAAGTATGTATGAAAATTATGATTTTATCCACTCGAAAAATCTCTAGTGAGTAGTGCTACCCCCTATACCCATATTATCTGCCAGGCCTGGTAGTAGTTTTATCACAATCCTAGGAGAAAAAATGCTTAACTGTTTTTTAACTTTTGTATGGGAGGTAGGTACGTACTGTTATTTTTTCATAAAATTAAAATTTGTTCTTTAAATATTTTAGAAAATATTAGAACCTCTTAAGAGCCGAATTTCAAAAAAATCGATCATGTCGTTTTTGAAATATTTGATTTTGAAAAAATATTTGACAAATTTCTTACAAATCCAATTTTTTTTTAAGTTTGGTAAAAAACTTAATCATATTTTTTTGAAGCTATTGTATACAAAAACTGATTGAAGCAAATCAAAAATAAAAAAAATGGTTCTTTGGGTGGTACGAGTAATAACTATTTTTTGAAAAATGGTCTCCCAACCAAAGGTAGCCTTACTAAATAACATACTATATTTTTTTAGGTAAATAAAGATCCGGAGCCATTTTTGAGAAAATTACGATCATGTAAAATTGATAAATATAAATGTACTTATATCAGGTACCGTTATGTTTGGTTCTAAGAAAAATGAAAAAACGTGTGAGAAAATAACAAAAGAGCTTTGTAGCAAGTTTAAAGAAAATCGATCCAGCCGTTTGTTGTAGCTCAACGGACAGATAGATAGAATTGGCTGGATGGTCTTTGTATGTTTGTATGGACAATTTTAGGGGAATGCAAAAATATGGCGAACAAATTCGAGTTAGAAGGAAATTCGACTAAGAGGGAGTCAAATGTATATGTATGTACATATGTACGTACATTTCACTACATTCTTACTGAAATTATTTGACTTTTTATCATGTAGCTCCCAAATACGAATGTCAGCACTGACAAAATTAATCACACAATGAATAAATACTGTAAGAAGACACACAAAATAATTATGAATACCATATTGTTATAGTGTCATAATATTAATGTAATTTTAAAGTATAAATAGATCACTTTGTAAATTTAAAATTTAATAATTAAACAGCATTCAGATAAGTAGTTTTATCTACTGGCTGAACAGAATAGAGTGCTGCAACTGGAATAGCTAGCTGTCAAAAAAAGTCGTACCTAAGTGATTTTTTTTTACGCGCCCAAAATGCAGGTGTTCAGCTTTCTGACATTTTCGTATATCTAAAATAAAAATGAAAACAAAAATAAAAAGTCTTCTGCTTGGCTGATTTATTTCAGTAGTATATAGAATTTGTATTATAAAACCTTCTTATATAGAAACTATGCCTGGCCCAGGGCAAAAAAACTTCCAGCTTAATGATTAGGAATTCTAATCTTGTTGGATATATTTTACAGTGGATTTTCGTTGAAAAATTCATGTAAGTTGAACTGAACTTAATATAAATTGCGTATGACAAAGCCCTCACTATGTCACTGATGAGTTCAAGTGAGTAAGCCGAACGAAACGCCAATTTATAGGACTAAAGGCCATAAAAAGCTATTTTGAATGGAAAAATAAAAATGAATAATGATGAAAAGAAGTTAAAATTGCTTTACGTCTGTATGAGTGATTGAAAAGAGTTTAAAAATCACTTTAACCCACATGTAAACACCTCGTTTTGCTCGCAATTTTGAAACGTCAAAAAAGCTGCAAGCAAAAGTTAAAAGTTGGTCAACTTGTCCAGCTGCGTCTGCAGCTCCGTCTGCAGCTGCATCGTGCTCTGTTCGCATCATTGAATTTGGGTGTATTCAAAATTTTGACAGTTATTCCAGTTGCAGCTCCAGTTGCAACTCCGTCTCCATTCTGTTCAGCCAGTGAAGAACGAAAATGTGCGCTTTATGAAGTTGAACACCGAGTCATATAGATTAATAAGGGTAGGTAAAATGTATACTCAGGAGAAAAAACTTCGTGTTGGTTTTGTTTTAGGTTTTTTTGACAAGACAAGTGCGTATGTTAAGATTTTGGTAGGGTGTGCGGAGAACACCTGCGCACCTTCGAATAAACGTCACTGAGTATTAGCAAAAAAAAGTGTAAGCTTAAAAATTAGAAAACAAAAATTAATTTTCACCCCATTTATCCTGACCAACCTAAAAAATGTCACTGGTTTAATCCAAGGATACTTTTAAAAAAACGTTTAAGGCGTCAAGGTCAAACCAAAGCTATTGCCAAAAATTCAGCTTTTTTGGCAAAAGCATTCCTTTTTGAACATGTCATATTCAAGCCTTAGAGCCATTTCACACATAGCCGGCAACCGGGTACCCGGTACCGGCTAACCGGTCGTTTGGTTAAGGATCTTATGGAAGCTTTCACACATGCCGGAACCGGTTCATTTGTTGAAAACCGGGTAACCGATGCCGGCTAACCGGCTGCCGGGCATGTGTGAAATGGGCCTTAAGGCCCATATCATGCCTTAAGGCCCATATCACACATGCCCGGCAGCCGGTTAGCTGGCATCGGTTACCCGGTTTTCAACTAATGAACCGGTTCCGGCACGTGTGAAAGCTTCCATAAGATTTTTAACCAAACGACCGGTTAGCCGGTACCGGATGAAATGGCTCTAAGTCTCTACTATATCTCATTTGAGCAATGAGCATGCCTTGAGTCTAGCTTTGTTTTGAAAAAGTTATGCTCAATTTACTAAGAAATTTTTGAAATGTTTGATTTTTCGGTTTTTTAGTTGGTTTGCGTAAACCGTTCCCGCTTAAGGAAAAATACATATGGAACAATAAGAAACCCTTAAGCGCGTTTGTTCCTTTTTTCACATCATTTCCCCGTATTTTAAATAGCCAATTAGTTAATTTGACATTGCCACGAATAAAAACATGTGAGAATATGTAATTAACAGAAGTAAGCCACTACCTGAAAAGTCTTTAAATGACTATACGGCTCTATAGAAAGATTATTTATCGTTATAACTAAACTAGGTATTTTTTAAAATAATATGGTCATTTACGATTTACATTTTATGTAAAAAAAAAATCCGATAAGAATGTATTTTAATTATTATCGTTTTTTTTTTTTTTAATTAATCTTTTAATCCCTTACAAGCTGTGGTTATTTATTACAGTATAAATATTCCACCCAATCTTTTTTCCTATGTATTGTATATCCTCCTTGATTCCACTGATGAATCGTGTAAAAATACTATAATTTAAATTTCAAGGATGACGTACCATAACGTTTAGTTGGATTCCCTATCTGTAGCCTCTGATGTTCCTTAATTAGGGAGTATTTTTGAGCCATTAAGAAATCAATGCTCATGCATGACTTCCTGCTTACGTGACCTAAACCTTTGCTATATTAAAATTTTTTTTTTGTTGTAATAATACCTACTGCTTGAAATTGAAAGGATTCAGATGGTTATTTTAAGCTTAACAGAGATATAAGTGAGTTGATGGTATTTTTATAAATATTGAATTTCTGCAGTTGGTTTTCTATATGAGTTTTACAGCTCGAGGTCACATCACCGGAAATATTCAGGTGGACTGAAATAGAGCCCATAGAAAATTTTTACTTTTTTTGCAAAAACAAAAATCCTGACGAAAATTTTTGTAAACGAAATTATCTTTAATTTGTCATAAGAATTTCTGGGCTCTGGACTTTTGGCATCTGAGAGAGAAATCTGAAAAAAAAAGCCATCTTCTTTGAAATAAAGGTTTCTGAAGGTTACGCAAGGTCACTCACGATTTCGGCACCTCATTTGTGGGAGATTTGCCATCTGAAAAATCTCTTGACCGTAGGATTAAGCTTTTATCAGTAATTCATCAGCCATTGATTATTTTTATGTCTTTTTAAAGTTCATTTCAAGGTTACAAAACAATTTTTGGCACCTCATTTGGGTAGTTTGAAAAACAAAGAATTTTTAATGAATTATAAAAAAATTCAAGATCATAGTGATTTTTGGCACGTCATTTATGGGAATTTTTCAAAAAATGTATACCATCCGAAAGATCTCTGGATCTATGTATAAAAAAGATAAGCTAGTTTCAGTAATTTGTTCAGCTATAGATTTATTAAAAATTCAAAAAAAATTCTATGGGTGATCAATTACTGAAAACAGCTAACTTTTTATGATCGTGAAGTGGCCTTTCAAAGGCATACTTTTTTTTATAGGCGCCAAAAGCTTTTTTTTGTTACCTTCAAAAGGAACTCTAAAAATTCATAGAAACAATTAAAGGCTGACTAATTACTGAAAATAGTTGACCTTCTATAGCGATCTATAGAGATATTTCGGATGGCACACATTTTTTTTGCAAATTGCCCATAAATAAGGTACCAAAAATTCCGATTGCCTGCGTGACCTTGAGAAACATAGGGCTGACCAATTCTAGGACTAGTTGATCTTTTCTGACCAATTAGATGGCATTTTTTTCAAATTTCCTTTATATGAGTATGAAGTGCCAAAGGTCTAGAGAGTCTGTCTAAAAAGTCCATTGTCAAGTAGTGTGGAGCAAGGAGAAAACTACTTTTGATCATAAAAAATGAAAAATAAAAGCGCAAATTTTTAAATATAGAATCCAGACTTTAAATATCTTTTAAAACAAAAGTCCGCTCTAAAAACAAAGGACTCGCCTAGCTTTCAAAGCAGAAAAATCGTTCTTTATCCCTTTTGAGAGAATACTATATCCAATATCCAACCCAGTCAAAACTATGTTGTCAGAATTCTTTACTTGTGATACATAGGTAGGTACTATATGGCAAGTTCTGCATTCGAAAAGAAAAATTTATCTCGAGATTTTGATCAGACGATGATAGGGAAGACGAAAAAAGTGGGTCTCACAGTTCTGTCTGTATGTCTGCCTAAACGACTGGATAGATTTCCTTAAAATTTGGTACATAGTGGTTTTTGGTGATACCCCCCAAATATTTTTTTTTTTCATTTTTTCTTAACCAAAAATAACTGAACCTCCCATATAATTTTTCTTAGCAATTTTACAAAATCTTTTTTTTTCTCAAAAACGGCTCCACAAGTCTTCTTAAAAAAAAATAAATACATTTCTTTTATTAAAGGCTACCTTTGGATAAGAAATCTGTGTGGACCGCTGATAAAAACACACGAAATATTTATTTGTATAACGCACTGAATACGTCCGAGGCATCGTTCATAGTAAGACACTGAGAGTATGGAATTCCTCACGTCATTGAACATTCGAATTTACGATCAACCACTGAACTGGTTTCGATTGTGCAAATGTTACGAGATGCGATACCTACAGACTTGTCCATTTCCTCTAATCATTCTTTCTGAATACAACTCTCGCCTATAGTAGACCTATCAAATCAAAACCCACCGCCAATTTTTGATTTAACCGAAAGTGTATAGAGAAAGTTCTCTCTGTGAGCAAAATAAAATAAAGTAAGTGCTATTATTGTACAAAATAATTTTCGTATAGTTATTATAAATCAAAAAAAAAAAATAACTAGGTAATTCTGACTAATCATTTGTATAATCAATATTTCGATTATACGAAATAAATCATTCTACCGCCAGATCGCAATTAAAAAGAATCTTCATATTTTGGGTTCAACTGTACCAACACATCTGAATTGGTGTGGTCAAGCCACGCAGTTGGCTGCCACATCACAGACACCCGCAGTACGAGTACAGCCCCATTTACTCGCAGTACCGATTAAAGACTGCTTTTCTAATCACAAAATCGGATCGTGCCACGTCACCGATACCAGCAGTACCCGTAGAGCCTCATGTACTCTCGGTACAGATCAAAAAGACCGCGTATCTGATCGTGAAATCGGATTGTGCCACAAAACTAATCGGAGTGTATCGAGTATTCATTCTCGATCAATTTTGACACGTAGGCCAAGCAATTATCGAAGCACACCGGATTGTAGTGCCACGTGCATTCACGCAATTAAATTCCATCGAAGTGCATTATAATTGGATTCACAGTACCAATCAGCTCAAAAACTACAAAAAAGAGCCTTCTGGTTAGTATAAGACTGTGATCGAAACTAGAATTTTTTTTTTTATTGGAACCTTTTCGTTTAGCGACAATCCTCATCTTAATTGGTGAATAATTTGTCGGGATCATAAAGCCTAATCTTGTAAAACAACAACAAAGCTAATAGAACTTTAGCGAAGCTAAATTTCTTGCACCAACATTACACATACGTCATCACGTGTACAAAGTGATAAGATCGAGTTCTGAGCTCAACTCTTTCTATTCCCTGTAAGCCATCAAGAAGAATTTCCGAAAGACGCCCTATAATCGGGAATTATATTTTCCTTCCCACTCATCAGCCTCAGATAAATACAAGCAGCATCAACATCAATCATCATCCTTAAATTAATAATAAGAATTAACCTTAAAGTTCTATTATAAGCTATAAGACAACTCATTTAGTCACTCGTCATACATATTAAAAAAAAAAAAAAAAAGCTAAGTATTCTCTTTATATCATTTATCGTTCAAATTGAAAAGATTTTTGTTTATTTATCCCTAATCTAGCTACGCTCATCGAAACAAGCGTCTAAACCGATAAAAAAAAAGCTGCTGTGCACATCACCTTTGAGTAAGTCGGTAAGTTTTTTTTGTATTTTTTTTTTATTTTGAGATGAACAGAAACTTAATTTGAACGATAATAATGAGAAAGTGAAGGCCAAAAATACTATTTTTTTTTTTTTTTTGAATCTGATAATACGAGTGATTTTTGTTTTTATATATATACTTAATGAAATTTAAGAGTTCGACTGAGTGTGAGTGTAAAGACAAAAAAAAAATAATAGCTCAAAGGAGAAAGTTAAGAGAGAAAAAGACTCAATTATCGATCTAGTTTTTTTTTTGTTTTGTTTGGCGAACACGATAAATAGTAATATAGATCTTGACCGAGCGTAATTTGATGTCTCTTCACTCAAACTCCTCATAAGATCTCCTGTTATTATTATTTTAGTTTTTTTTTTATCGCCTTCCGATATTCAAATATAGCAATGAGATTTTAAGAGAAATTCTCTATTATAGAATAATTTTATCTATTTTTTTTTATAACAAAAAAATGAGTTGGACCTTATTTTCTTTGTATCATTTTTCGTTTTACTACCTCTTTACTTTAGTTTGACTTAATAAACTTTATACATGTAATATGAACGAATCCACTATTATGATTTATTTGGAATTGTTTTTGGTTTAGAATGGAGTGAGCTCAGTTTTTTTTTGTGCAAACGGGAAAGATAAGGAGTGATGATGCTTTTAGGTGCCGAGAATAATATGAGTAATTTTTAGAAGTTTATTCGATTTTTAAGTAAGGGGTTATTGAAAGAATACGAGTTGATCGATAACCAAGGAGTTTTCTCATAGTTTAAGAAAACGGTGGGAGGGACAAACTCAGGGGCCCATCAACATCTTTGGTTCCCTTTTCTGAAATTTAGGAATGGTGACTTGTGTGCGTTATTAAGATATAGTTCTTGTTGGGTCATGATATCGGCATGAAATAATGTGCGGTAGTTCAGTGGCAGATACAAGAACCCACCCCACCGACGAGCTGGTCTTTTGGTGAAGCGAGCATGCCGAACCGTATCTTGTTGACTGAACAACTCATCCGACGTCCTACAGATTTGCTTGGGGAATCCTGTGGTCCTGAGGGAACTGTAGGAAAAGAAGTCAGTGCCTTTCGTCGGATGAAAACAACTTAACCGTTACAAATCTTTTTTTTTTTTCAAAAAGTGGTTATTAATGGTACCTACCTCCCAAAGAAGTATGTATTTTCTTTATTTTCGTTTTTCTTCGAAACGTTATGTCTGATTTCAATCATTTTTTTTATACAGAAGTTTCTAAAAAATATTAAAAGTTTCTCTTACCAAAATTTTCAAAAAAATAAAAAAAAATTCTGATTTTTTTTGGAAATGAAATACATAGAAATTTAGAAAACTATATGATAGATTTTCCAATATTCTTCTGAAACTTTTTTGAAAAAATAACGCAACCTTCCATATAAATTTTAGTAAAACGATAAAGAAAAAAATATTAGTTTTTCTTAAAAACGATTTTTATTAAAGTTTTTCTGTTCGCTATAATTAGTTTTGTTGAGTTTCTATAAAAAGTTTAAAGCTTTTTTTTGAAAATTTTGTATCTCAAAAACGAGTTGACATTTCATTTTGAAATTTTATTTTTATACGCATATAAATAAATGGATCCAGGATTAGCAGGGCACAAACTTGTCCTTGGGATGGTTAAAAGACACTAAAAGGTGGTGGTCAATGGCATCTAAGTCTGGTAGCAGAGCCTTTCTTGAAAGGCTGACGGCATCAGCAAGTAGCGCCTGGAACCGATATTGGGCGGCTAGAAAAGACGTCTGTTTTCTCATAGTGGGCGGCTTCCGATTTAGGTGTTTGACCAGACAAACGCCGCGGCGGCGGGTGTGCCTGACGAATCTGAGCTTATGTAAGTTACTACAGTTAACACCATGGTGGAAGGATATATGCTAATAAAGGGTGTTTTCTTAGAGGTATAGAACTTTGAAATGGAATACAAACAAATTATTTTTTTTAAATTGACATGAAATTTTCTTTATTCGAAGGATAATTTTCTGGCATTATAATTTAAATATGATTTCTGGCATATGAGCGCCACGGCTGGTGGACGTAATCTAATTTGGAGGTCCAATTCTCGATAACTTTTTCCAACTTTTGTGGCCGTATATCGGTAATAACGCAGCGAATGTAGTCCTCCAAGTGGTCAATCGTTTCGGGCTTATCGGCATAGACTAGTGACTTCACATATCCCCACAGAAAATAGTCAATCTTAAACACTTTATTAATTATTATTTAATGAAATTTTCAAATGATAAAAAGTTGCAAAATTAATTATTTTCATAAATTGCCCTCTACTGACACGCCCACTTTAAAAACAAAGCAAAAAATTTGGACATTTTTTATGGCATCATTTTTAAGATAATTCTCTTTAAAGTAACTCAACCATAAAAAGTTTTATGTCACGGCCACTTTTTGTGGATTTTCGGGAGGGGAGGGGGGAGGAGATTTCCCACTAGGGCTCTTATCCAGGAGGCAGTGTAAGAATTCCCAGATGGAATCAACGGTGGCGTCTATAGACATATTCGGAACTCAGGCCTATAAGGAGCGGTTTATCCGGCTCCCCGCCCTTGGAGTTATATTGTAAGGATCTGGTCAGGTGCATGCTCCCACAGAGGAGAAAGATGATGACACAAAGGACGAGATCTACGAATTCCTGGACAACACATATGAGCAATGCCCTAGCTATGATATTAAAATTGTCTTGGCTGAATATGATGCCAAACTAGGAAGAAAATACGTCTTTGGTGACACAATTAGAAGATATAGCCTGCACGACACCACCTCCAATAACGGACTCAGGTTAATTGACTTTGCTGCTGGGCGAAACGTGGTGTTAGCTAGTGCATAGTTCCTGCATCTCGATATACATAGGGGGACATGGCGAATTCCTGGTCAATCAACCACCAACCAGATTGACCACATTGCGATCGACGCAAGGCACTCCTCCAGTATCGAGGATGTCCGAACGTTCTGAGGAGCCAACGTTGACTCGGACCACTACCTCCTTGTAGCCAAGGTAATGCTACGGATATTCAGACCAAAGCCAAAGCAGGGAAATACTGTTAGGAAGAGGAAGTTTAACGTCGGACGGCTACATGTCGCAGGAAATTGCCAGGTCCTTTTCCAATCGAGTCTCTCGCACCCTCTTAAATAGTCCTATGCCACCAACTGCAAGTATTGAGAACCAGTGGAAGAATTGCCAGGAAGCCATCAGAGATGCCGCGTCTGACGTACTGTGCCATGCACGACCACCACATTGAGACCCCTGGTTCGACGATGAATGCCGACAAGTACATGCAGCCAAACAACAGGCATACAAGGTGGCGCTGCATAGAAGGACCAGAGCTGCTCGCGAGCTCTACGAGCAGAAGAGGAGAGAGGAACACAAGCTTCTAAGAAGGAAAAAGAAAGAGCATGAGAAGCGTGCGATCGAGGAAATAGAGGGATGCCATCGCAGGAATGAAGTTCGGAAGTTTTACCAAAAGGTGAAGAGAACCTGCCAGGGTTACAAGGCGCGGACCGAAGCCTGCAAGGATGATCAGGGGAACATCGTAGTAGAATAGCAGTCGGTGCTGAGGATATGGAAAAATCATTTCTGCAAATTGTATAACGGCGATGACGAACCGAATTCCACTACCACGCAGATTGCACCATTCAACCTGGACGACGTAGGCCAACAATTCCGTCCACCGATCTCGACAAAGTAAAGATAGCTTTATCTAAACTTAAGTCCAATAAAGCCGCTGGAGCTGATGGCCTTGCGGCTGAGCTATTCAAAGCGGCTGGCGATGAATTGGTTAGGAGTATGCACCAGCTCATCTGTAAAATATGGTCGGAGGAAAGCATGACCGATGAATGGAACCTCAACATTGTTTGCCCAATCATAAAGAAAGGCGATCCTCTGGACTGCACCAACTACAGAGGCATCAGTCTTCTAAATATCGTCTACAAGATCTTCTCTGTCGTACTTTGTGAATGCCTGAAACCATTCGTCAACAACCTGATAGGTCCATATCAGTGTGGCCTTAGGCCTGGGAAGTCCACCATCGACCAAATATTCACATTATGGCAGATTTTGGAGAAAACCCAGGAGTTTCAAATCGATACCCACCACCTTTTCATCGATTTCAAGGCCGCGTATGATAGCATCTATAGAGACGAGCTATATAGAGCAATGTCTAGTTTTGGCATCCCTGCCAAACTCGCCCGTTTGTGCAGGATGACGATGGAGAATGCACGCTGCTCCATCAAGGTCGGCAAAGACCTCACCGACACCTTTGATGTAAAAAAAGGTTTTAGGCAAGGCAACGCGCTGTCATGCGACTTCTTCAACATTGTTCTTGAAAGAATAGTGCAAAACTCTCACGTCAATACTAGAGTTACAATTTTTCAAAAGTTCGTCCACTCCAATTACTCGCTTACTCTGACCACATTGATATAATCGGATGAACAAAGCGTGATGTCAGTGGTGCTTTTGTGAGTATTGAGAAGGAAGCCAAGAAGCAGAAGAATGAAAGCAAAACGAAATATATGCTGTAAACAAGAAAGGACACCCAACACCGACGTCTAGGACAGAACGTCACTATAGACAGCTATAATTTTGAGGTGGTCAGAGACATTGTCTACCTAGGATCCGCTAAAAACTCAGCGAACGATACCACTGCTGAGATCAAACGAAAAATTACTCTTGCCAATCGCTGTTTCTTTGGGCTAAGAGGGCAATTGAGAAGCAAAGCACTCCCTCGAGCAACTAAACTGTCCCTGTATAAGACGCTTATCATACCGGTCGTGATGTATGGAGCAGAGGCATGGATACTGCTTATGATGAGGAAGCTTTAGGCTGTTTTGAGAGGAAAATTCTCCGGGTGATTTTTGGTCCCGTCTGCATAGATGGAGAATGGAGAAGAAGATACAACAATGAACTGTATGGGCTGTACAGAGACACCGACCTAGCCACAAGCACGCAAGTGGAAGAGGACCTCAACCAACTTGGCGTCCGAAACTAGAGACAGCTAGCTAGAAACCCAGCCGGCTGGAAGAAGCTTGTTGGTTGAGAGCCTGGTCCACCCCGGACTGTAGCGCCACCTTAAGTAAGTAAGTAAGCCAAGTCCACCATCGACCAAATATTTCCACTACGGCAGATCTTGGAAAAAACCCAGGAGCTTCAAATATATACCCACCACTTTTTCATCGATTTTAAGGCCGCGTATGACAGTATCTATAGAGAAGAGCTATATAGAGCAATGTCTAGTTTTTTCATCACTCCCAAACTCGCCGGTTTTTGCAGGATGTCACTCAACACCATTAAGGTGGGCAAAGACCTCACCGTTACCTTTGATTTCAAAAAAGGCTTGAGGCAAGGCAACGCGCTGTCATTCGACTTCTTCAACATCGCTCTTAAAAGAATAGTGCAAAACTCTCACGTCAACGCTAGTGGCACAGTCTTTCAAAACTCCGTCCAATTACTCGCATACGCTGTCCACATTGACATAATCGGACGAACTAATCGAGATGTTAGTGGTGCTTTCGTGAGTATCGAGACGGAAGCCAAGAAGATGGGGTTAACGGTGAATGAAAGCAAAACGAAATATATACTGTCAACAAAAAAGGACACCCAACTTGGACGGCTTAGACAAAAAATAACAAGGAGCATTAAACAAATTAAGGAGCATTAAACTTTTCATAGCTTAATTTTAGACTTGATTAAAAAAAAAAAAAACCATCAGAAAGCCCACTAAATTGTGGCAAAAGGTCATTTATTGGTCAGGCATATAGGTTTTTTATGTTTTTTAAATTTTTTTTCAAGCTCAAATAGTTTTTAGGACCTCATTTTTCTAATATCCTGTGATCTTGAAACAAACTTTAAAAATTCACAAAAAAAAACATGTGGCTGACTACTTACTGAAACTATATTGACCTTGTATGGTGAGTCAATGACCTCTAAGATGGTATACTTTTTTGGGACTACCTCACAAATGATGTGCTTAATTCCCAGAGCAAAACTATTTTTATTATTCAAACACAAAATACCATCCAAATCGGTAGTTTACTCCAGAAAAACTATTGTACATATACAAGGATAGTCATCAAACACCAGAGACTACCCGTTTGTCACGCAATAAAGCTTTTGTTTAACCATCAACATTAGACCTAATCGACTGAACCGGAGTGAATTTTGGTATGTTTTTTGTATTTTTTGTATGGACAAAAATCCGAAATTGCACTTTTCTAGAGTGTGAGCTTTTTTCAGTAGCTTGGCTTAACTGATTTTAGCTTATGTATAGTTACTTAACTCTTTAGTAAGTATTACATGTCAATCCTTATATTTTGTTTACTAAAAGTTTTTCTCCTTCATATACCTTTACCTAACAACTCCCGACCAAGTCGCGATTTGAGCTATTATTTCAGTCTAGAAGTAAAAAAACATCTGCTTATTGGATGAAGTATACAACATTAATGTCATTACAAAGCAATCAAGGAAGTGGCATGAAAGCAATTTATATTGATTTTGATTATTTCTATATTTTATTGACACTCAATTTATATAGGCCCCATCACCTTAATGCTAAAATAACCCTCAAGCAACTATTTGTTTTGTTCCAATAGAAGCTATATAGTCATTCAATAAATCGTAAAATAAATAAATTGATGTGTCTTGTTGGAGCAACTCTCAAAAAAGTCATAGTAAAACATTATTTCAGTGATGTCAAGTGATTTTTATATTTTTCTCTGATTTTTTTTTTTTGATTTTGCAAAAATTGAAAATTTATTTATAAAAAAAAAAATATTAAACTGTGAATGTATATATTGTACCTATTCGGCAGTAAAAAATTATTATCTTCAACCTACAATTATCGCTGCCTATGAAATGATGGCCAAGAAAATTGTCCCTTTTAAAGTTAAGTGAAACAAAGTTGAAAATAGTGATTGCGTGTTTTTCAAAAACACGAAACAAGTTACCCCTTAGGTATGCCAAAAACTGTTTTTTATATAATTGTGCAGTGGCATATTATGTGCTAAATAAGTCGGAAATGTTTTTAATGGGAATCGTAACCGTTTTGCTTTTACTTGCTCCACAAGCAGAAAATAATAACATAGAATTGAGTCAATTAATTGAAAGAATACATTTGGAAAGTCATTCGGCCACTGTGTGCTTTATTGGAATCGATGGTGATTTTTTAGAGCATTTCATGTCACAGCATTCGTATATTCCGATTTTGTATTATTCATCACTTCAAAGTGACTTTAAGGGGATTTCCTCCATCAATGTGATATTAGTATTCAACGATTCGGTCAGTGATGAAAACCATCGGACTTTTGATAACAACTGTCAACTATTGATAAATCAGTTAAGGGATCGAAAATTCATTGTAATTTCGACTAACAGCTTACACAATCTCAACGAACACTTTGACTTCTTCGGACGAAAGAAGTTTACCAGAATTTTCGGGGTCGTCGATAGAATATCGTACGTTTACTTTCCGTATGCAAGTGTTAGGGTACAACGTGTCAACAAAGATGGCCGCCTTCCGAATGCTCTGGAAGATCTCACCAACTTCACCTTTCGTACAACTATTCAAAAAGATTTCCCGCGAGCTTTTCGTTATACCGACTCGAAAGGACAACCTCGAATCGGAGGACGTATTGGATTGATGTTTGTCAACTTCCTTCGAAGACACAATGCAACATTTAAAGAAATAATTATAAACAATTCAACAAATCTCTATATCCCAGGAGTGATAAATGCAACTCTGGGTGATGATATCGACATAAGTATGAATGTGTATGGGGAATCTAAAGGACTTGACATGAGTTATCCTTTGAAGTTCGAAAGCTGGAACATTATGGTTCCCATCAATGGCCACTTGGATCCATATGAGTACTTCAAGAGACCGTTTGCCCCCACTGTGTGGCTATGCATTGCACTGACTTTAATCTACATAACGGCTATTGAAGTCATCTTGAATATATACACCGGCTTGAGACCAAACATTTGGCCAAGCTTTAGTCAGACATTTTTAATGGTCCTTGGGCGGCCTTTGGAAAGACCCCTAACCTCAACTTACTACCGAATACACTGTCAAGTATTTCTGTTTTCTTTCATCATTGGCAACTTGTATAGCATTTATTTTACATCTTTTCTAACGGTTTTCATCGAAGTCAGGCAATACGATACCATGCAAGACCTTATGGACAACAATGTAGCAGTAATGATTCCTGATTTTGAATTTGAACTACTCGCCGATTTCCAATCACAGTTTCCTCGAGGATTCGAAAGGATTTTTCTTCCAACAGAACATTCTGTATTTCTGACACAAATGAATTCAATGCGAAATACAAATTTCGCCTACACAATTGGTGGTGATAAGTGTGAATTTCTAATACGGCTACAATCTTTCTATGTGAAGCCGTTATTTCGCAGAGCTCAAGTAGCTTTATCACAATTCTATTTAGGATTTTTACTGCCTCAACATTCACCATTTAAGGAAATTCTGGATGATTTTATTTTCGAAATCGAGCAGACTGGCTTGATTTTGAAGTGGGAAGCTGATGCGGCATATCAGTGTATTCAAGCTGGACATCGAATAGATGTGAGCCATATTAAAAGGGAAAATAGTGGAAAACATTTGGCCTTGACACTACGTCATTTGCAGTTTGGTTTTAGTTGTTTGACAATTGGTTTGATGCTTGGATTAGTTGTGTTTGTTTGTGAATTGTGTATTGGTAGATTTTGAGATTGAAGAAAACATTTTGGCGTACTTCCCAAAACTACGAATTTCTACTAATTTTAGGACAATTTAGTACAAAACTTTGAGCTGAATTCATAAAAACTGGTAGTTTTGGTAAGTTTGCACGAACAGACCTTATATGTGTTAAATTATTGTTTTTTACCATCAGCCAATGAAATAAAATTAATTTTTAAAATAACTTGAGTTTTAAATCTTATTTGTTCTTTTTGATTCTCATAATTGATAAGAAATACTGGTTTGTATGGTCCGAACACGCTGCCTGACTACAAATGCGCATGATACAGTTACTTCTTGGGTGGACAATGGTTGCTCGTGTATATCACGTGAGCATTTTTTTTTTGTCATTTTCACATCCAGAGAGTTGGAAATGTAGTTCGAATCTGGGAAGAAAATGTATTTTTGAAAATCCATACATTTTTTAATGGAATTATTGCCAGCTGTCAAATTTACAGTGCTGCCAATATGTAAAAAAAAGCTAGCATTATTTTTTTTTTATTTTTTTTGTGAGTTGTTTTACAAAAATTGATTGAATACAAATTTTTTTTAATTTAACTCGATTTTAAAATGGACTGAAAAGCATATAAAATTATTTTTCTTAGCCCCATAAATTCGAAGCGAAAAGCGTGAGGCACCATCCATGGCGCTCGCTGACCGGATTCATACAATGCGACGAGGTAGCGAGACTTCGGGCAGGTGGCGAACGTCTGGTAAGTTAGCAAGGCAACTTTCATCTATGCTAATGGGACCTTGACAGAAATAAACAGTTTTTTTGTTTTGCATTCCTATTCCCGGTTTTGCAGTTCACTTCACTTCACTGTATCTCAGGAATCAAGCATTCTAGAAACTTGTAGTTAGGCTCAAAACTTGCAGTTTTTTACATTTCAAGAATAGGCTAGTTCCAAACGCATGATTTTTAGCACAAAAAAAGGATGAAGCCATTCGGGATTTTGGTATTCGGAATTTTGGCGATGGTCAAAGAGTAGACAATGTGCATTCAAAAGGACACAAGCATCCACAGTTTTTTTTTTTTTTGTTAAATCAACCTCGGTCTATCAACTCTCCTACTCTCACCTCCCCGCGGTGAACATCGGTTGCTTAGTATTTCAATCGGAGATGGGGTTTCAATCCATTTGGACAGTTTTTGGGGGAGGGTTTCTACTAAGCTGCTTCTCCTTTCATCTTCAGTTCCATTCAGGTTGAACTACTCTGTGAACAATTTAAACAGCTAATTTGACTTATTCGGAATTCGGGCCTTTAAGGAGGAGTTATACTTAGGGTCTGGTCCTCTTGTTTGGAGGTGGAACCGTTGGGATGACTTCCCGGTCACGTAGAGCTAATCAGTTGCGAAGCAACAACAAGCCTCGGATACACACGGATTTACTATTGCCGAACCTAGCAAACGAAAAAAGGGCAACGAACTTCGGATCTATACGTGGAATGTTCTGTTTTTCTTTAGACCATGAAGCTCTAGTGGAGGCTCGAGACTGCTACAAATCAGACATCACTGTCATCCAAGAAGTGCGATGGGATGGGCCGGGAGAAAGAAAAATGAAAGACTAGGATATCTATACTACGGCGACTGTTACCGACAACAAAGGTAGATTCTTTTCGGGTGTGTGGATTCGTCTTTAGAAGAAGACTGAGGCAAGAAGTCTTGAGTTTCATCTATGTGAACGAACGCCTCACAACAATTTGCATCAAGGCTGAATTCCCCAATATCAGCCATATGTCTGCGTATGCCCCCACAGATGAGTAAGATGATGATACCAATGGCGAATTCTACGAGCTCCTGGACAAAACTTATGAGCAATGCCCTAGCAATGACTTGTCTGATTTTAATGTCAAACTATGAAGGAAAGACGTATTTGGTAGCATGATTGGATGTAGCGTGCACGACACAACCTCTGATAACGGACTCAGATTAATCGACTTTTCTGGGAGGTGAAAACTTGTGGTGAGCTACTTCGCAGTTCCCACATCAAGGGGACATGGTGAGTTCCTGGTCAGTCAACTGCCAACCAAATTGACCCTACTGCGTTCGACTGGCCCTCCTCCAGTATTAAGAATGTTCGATTGTTTCGAGGAGACAACGTTGACTCGTACCACTAGACCAAAGCCAATATAGGAAAATACTGTGAGGAAGTTTGATGTCAGATGGCTAGTTGCAAGGAATCACCAGGTCATCGTGACCTCTCGCCTCTGACGTACTGGGCCCCACATGACCACCACGTGGAAACCCCTGTTTCGAAGAAAGATGCTGGCAAGTATATGCCAGCCAAACCACAGGCATACAAAGTGACACTGCAAAGAAGGACCAGAACTTCTCGCGAGCTCTACGAGCAGGGGGTCAATTCTCGTTCTGTGAAACTGTGAAATGAAAACAAATTTATAATTTCAGTTTTCGCAGAGTTTTATCACTTCACAAACACGCGCAGGGCGATTCCCGAACTCGTTATGAAAAACAGCTGTCAAAGTGAGTACTAAAAAGTACTAACATGAAAAATGCTACCACTTGCTCATAGAAAAAGGTGATTGTGACGTCATTGAAAGACCAAGATGGCGACTTGGGTGTATCAAATGAGCATAATTTGTTCCTGTTTATCATTTTGCTTTGCACAGTTTTTAACAGAATGAAATGATTGTGATAAACGAATTAACATATGAAAACATTTTGGCATTTGTTTTAATTTTTTCACACTTCTAGAATCGCATTTGGCGTGAAGGCGTTATCATATTTATCACTTCACAGTTTCACAGATCGAGAATTGACTCCCAGTATAGGAGAAGGAAACACTTATTTTTCAGAAGGACAAAGAAAGAGCATTATAAAGGGTGATTTTTTAGCTGGTTTGGTTTTGGCAACACTGGTTTTGACAGCTGACGTGTGTTTAGTACCTTGTGTCACTGTCAAACAGCTTCAGTTTGGTTTGCAATTTAACCATGGATCGTCTTACAAATGAACAACGCTTGCTTGAATTTTACTATCAAAATGGCTGGCCGAGGATCCGCTTTTTTATCGAAAAATTGTGTTCAGCGATGAGGCTCATTTTTGGTTGAATGGGTACGTAAATAAGCATAATTGCCGCATTTGGAGTGAAGATCAGCCAGAAGCATTGCAACAGCTACCAATGCATCCCGAAAAAGCCACTGTTTGGTGCGATTTATGGGCCGGCGGCATTATTGGGCCATATTTCTTCAAAGATGATGCGAATCGCAGCGTTACTGTCAATGGTGAACGCTACCGAGCGATGATAACAAACTTTTTTTTGCCCGAAATGGAAGTTCTTGACTTGCATGATATGTGGTTTCAACAAGACGGTGCCACATGCCACACAGCACGCGAAACAATGGCGCAATTGCGAGGCGAGTTTGGTGAATAGTTAATTTCACGTTTCGGGCCGGTCAATTGGCCGCCTTGATCGTGCGATTTGACACCATTAGATTATTTTTTGTGGGGGTATGTCAAGGCTAATGTCTATAGGGACAAGCCCTCTCGATTGACGCACTGGAAGCCAACATCCATGCATTCATTCGTGAGATACCGGCCGATATGTGTGAAAGAGTATGCCAAAATTGGACTCAGCGGATGGGCTACCTGAGACGCAGCCGCGGTCAACATTTGCATGAAATTATCTTTAAACATTAAATTGCAAGGTTCAAACTATCGATTCAAATAAATATTTCATTAATTTTTTCGAATTTTTTGTGTTTTTTTTTAAAAAAAGTTCTAAACCTCTTAAAAAATCACCCGTTAGGATGTTTGCGATCGAGAAAATAGGAAGATGCCTTTACAGAAATGAAGTTCAGAAGTTTTACCAAAAAGTTAAAAAAAAAACTCCCAGGGTTAAAAGGCCCGAATCAAAGCCTACAAGGACGATCGGGGGAACATCGTGGTAGAATTGCAGTCGGTACTGAGAATATGGAAAAATCATTTCTGCAAATTGTATAACGGCAATTACGAACAGAATTCCTCTGCAATTCAGATTGCACCATTCAACCTGGATGACTGAAGTTGGCCAACAATTCCGTCCACCTGGATCTACGAATTAAAGATAGCCAACTTAAGTCTAATAAAGCTGATGTAACTGATGGCCTTGCGGCCGCACTATAGAAAGCGTCTAGCAATGAATTAGTTAGGAGTACACACCAGCTCATCTACAAAATATGTCCGGAGGCAAGCATGCCCTATGAATGGATCCTCAGCATTGTTTGCCCGATCCTTAAGAAAGGCGATCCTCTGGACAGGACTGCACCAACTACAGAGGTATCAGTATCCTTTATATCGCGTAAAAGATCTTCTCTGTCGTACTTTGTGAACACCTGAAACCTTTGTCGACAGCCTGATAGGTCCATATCAGTGTGGCTATAAGTCAAAAAGCCCACCATCGAGGAAATATTCGCACTACGGCAAATCTTGGTAAAAACCCAGGAGTTTCCAATCGATACCTACCACCATTGAATAAATATAAATAGAAGGTGACACTCGGCAAAATGTCCGCATAATTTTATAATAGCTCTGCTTTCGCTTTAAATATTATGATGAGGTTGGTGTATAACATAAAATTAATTTCCTTAATTATAAAAAGTTGGTGTATTAGAAAAGGAATTTTTCAATAATAGCATTGTTTGTTATTTTTGTTTATTATGAATTACTATGGAAACGATGGGTGTCAGGACGATTGTAGTGTCTGCTTTGGATGTTAGTTGTGTTCTAATATGAAATTTAAATTTTCTTTAGAATTTGTAGTTTTGAATGATTTTCGTCGCCTTTTCAAATTAAACTTTTTTTCAAAGCTTAGTATATCATCGCCTATTAGGTGTGTTTTATTATCATCGGGATCTGGATCTGGATTAAGTTTAACACGTAATACAAAAACAAAATAATGGGAAATTTTCTGAAATTGTTTCTGTAACACGTGTTAAAAGAAGATCCAGATCCAGATCCCGATGATAAAAAAACACGCCTAATAAATGTACTGATTTTCTTGATACGAAATCTGCATAGCATTATGCTGAGGTATTCAACTTGAGTTCAATTGATCTGATCTTTTGGATAAAGTTCTTAATATACAGGAGATAAAATAAGCTATATTCTAGTACCACTTTTTTGAGATAGGCATGGGAGAAGAATATAGGTTGGTACACAGAGTTTCCAAACGCCAAAAACTTTTTATTAATTTTTAGAAAATCGTTCGATTTTATGGTGAATATTTTAAAGATAAGAAGGTTTATGTATACATAATACAAATTCTATATACTACTGAAAAAAATAATTCAACAAGTCCAATCCTTAATGCTTAGTCTTCTACTTCGCTGATTTATTTCAGAAGTATAGAATTTGTATAGTAAAAAAACCTTATAGGAGTTTCATGATTAGGAACTGAACTCTTATCTTGTTAGATATAGTTTAAAGTGGTTTTTTGCCAAAAAGTTAAACCGAACTTAATACAAATTGCGTATGACAAAAGGCCCGCACTATGTCACTGATGAGTGAGTAAGCCGGACGAAACGCCATTTTTACTAAAGGCCTAAAACTTACTAAAGGACTAAAGGCCATAAAAAGCTATTTTAAATATACATATTCAAGTTTAAGGTCTATCAAGGCTTTTGAATAAATAATTAAGTAGATGTTAAGATGTAAGTATAAGAACTAAAAATAAAAACATTACCGTCATTTACTTTGAGCGCTAATAGTAACAGCTAGTTTGGCTGTGGATGCATCACCAAAATATGAATATAGGGATCTAGTACATGCGTTTTGATATCGAATGAATTGAGGAATTGAAAAAAAAAAGAGATTTAACAGACTAAATTCTTGTACTACCTATATAACAATTTATCGTTCAAATCCATCGTTTTCGTTACATTGCGATTTAGTCCAGTCATATTGTGTTTTTAGCATGCAAATTGTGGGGTAGTTTTGATTTGTTCCCTGCTTTATGGTTTCGGGGTTGCTGAATCGGAATCTGAGGTTTTCGAACACAATTTCGTGACGCAACGTGGACAAAAATACAAAAAATGATGCAAAAGTGGATTTTTTGGGAGGTTTTTACTTATGGCTTGAAAACTATCCATTATTCGTGAACTACATCAGAGAGCAATTGAAAGCATAAACAATTTCCAAAAAATCTCTGTTTTAGGTTTTTGTTCTGCGGCAACCCATTTGGACTCAAGCGCTAGTTGAAAATTGACGTGTTTTTACTGTTTCCGAAAATCCACTAGAAAACACTAATTTACTACCTACTTTGCATGATAACATTTGAATTTTTGTCTTTAACATGAACCAAGAAAAACCTTTTTGGGTTGTTTTTGATGCACTGATTTCGAATCTGGCCTAGAAATTGCTCTAGCACGTCAGGTTTTTAAGATATTCAAATCTAAACATAAAAAAGGAATGCGTTTTGATGCAAATTGTTTTAAAAAAAACTCGTGGTAATTTTTTTTCGAATTAATGTTTATTGTCATTCTAAAGTATGAACATTTTGCTTCGAAATCTTGAATTTTGAATCTTCCAAATACCTTCATTCATCTTTGAGAAAATCATTAATTAGTTGTTAGCTTTCGTCTTAAACCAGATAGTATGAAAGTACTCTAAATTCATACATTTTAATTAAGGATTTCTTAGGGAGAAAAAGGAATAGCCCAGGAAAATTAGACAAACAATGGAAAAACTTCGAAAAAATTCCGTCAAAGCTGAAATTCGGTGAAGAGCTTTGTTTTGACGTCTTCAGCATTTCCTTAAAAGTTCCGTAGATTTGGGCTGGGGCTTGATTTTTTTAGGGGGGTAAAATTCAGTTGCTTCTTTATTTCACGAAAACTAGCAGTTTTTTTTTTTAAATGTGAAGGTAAAAATTGTAGCTTATGTAATCTTACACAAAAAAGATTAACATACTTTCTTCATACAAATAATAAATTCAGAGAAAATCGTACAAAAACTTCATGGTGAAGCTAATTTTGTAAAAAATGTATTAAAATTTCATTAATCGATGAGCAAAATTTTTTGTACGAATTGTGTTTGGCTATATCTCATCAATATAAAACCAAGTTTGTGGGTTGCCTGCCCGGGGTAAGGGGAAGGCCGTCATCTTGGAAAAGAAAGTGATTCGGTTTTTATTCAACAGCTCGATCGAATCTTATTTTACAACAAAATAATGACAGAATAACATTTAGACAGTAAAATTATCTAAAAAATGAGCTATTAACAAACTCTGTAGGCTAATTAATGAATTTATATTGCTCATAAAATTCTACACACAAAATGTGACACTTTTTTTCGTAGGAGCAACAGATATTAGAAAAACGTGCACAAACCAGCTCATTACCTATTTTACCCAATGAATGATGAATGATGAAAAAATTATGTACAGTAAAAAGCTCTTATTATAAACGTCTCTGTCGATTTAATTTTTGAGGAAGAAGAAAAAGTTTGAAAGGAAAAGTATTAAAAATTGGTCATTTTTATATGTACTGGGATGCGTATGTAATTTTATTTTCTGTGATACTGCGCTTTTCACGTTATGGATGACTCCACTCAACTGATTACGAATTGGAATCAAAAAGAATTCATAGTTTTCTATGGCAATAAAAAATCAACTATAGAACCATAAACTAGAATCAAGAAGAGTCCTCGTTTCTTCATGGTCTTCAGTACAACCTCTGCGCAAAGAAGGCATGAATGAATGGAGAACGCCTACGATTTTCTGCTGACTAGTCGGATATAATTGATATAATCCCTCGAAAATGGCGGGTGGAATAAGCTAATATTCGATTGCAATCTTCCAGCGTGACAGATCCCAATGCACTAGCCATTTTTAATTATGATGTTAAGTTGCATGAGTGTTTTTTTAACAAAATTTTATCTAAGCAGAAACAAATAGGATATCCTTGTGTTATGATTTTTGCAACAAAGACTAATCTCTGAACACAGTGTATCGACTGTTATCAAGACCAAAAACAACGTCTATCTAGGTGTGGATCTGTTGATGCTTCATGACAAATCACTTTAGGTCTGAATTCACCAACTAAAGCTTCATATGCGTGGATACTCCTACAGAGGAGAAAGATTATGACGTTAAAGACATCAATCACAGCTTCTGAGCAAGATGTTATAATTAATGTCCTAGTAATGGACCTGTTGCACTTCTCATGGTTGAGGCCACGCACTTTAGCTTCCGGAAAGTGACCAAACGATTTCAAAAACAAAGTGTTTTTCTTGTTTAAAATATAACTTACTCTACTGAGCCAGTAAATATGTATGTAGCTACATCCCTTAATTAAAATCTGAGAACAAAAACTATTTTTCACAGAAATTATACAAGAAACTAAATGAAAATGAACCCTCCACCCTACATAAATAATCAAAATCAACAAGTCTCTAAGCTTCCCACACATATTTTTTTTTGTATCTAAACACATTATGAAATAATAATAAGACTATCCTCAAATAATTTTGTTCTATATTTCAATAAGAAAAATAAAATCTTCTGCTTAGCTTGAAAAATCATAGTCATGGCAACAAAAAAAACAAAATCAACCAATACTACCATACCTTATAACACAAATTGTAAACAAAATTTAAATACAAAATAATAAATTGACCCATAATCGTCATGGAAACCAGTAATAAAGGAAATATTAAATAAATAAATCCCTTTTAGAATTGGTTTGCGTACGCAAAAGTTTCATAATTTCTATTTATTTGTTTCTATTGGCCAACACCTTCTAGTATCGCTTTGAGTAATGCGGTGTCACTTCTATTTATATTTATTCAATGCTACCACCTTTTCATCGATTTTAAGCCCGCGTATGACAGCATCTATAGAGACGATCTATACAGAGCAATGTCTAGTTTTGGCATCCCTCTTAGGATTTTGTCAATTCGGATATTCATCGCCTTTTCAGAATTTGGCACTCGGGACGGGATTTCATACCTAACCCTTTTTCCATAGGTACATAATGGTTTCTTCTTCTAAAGTTTGCAGGTGGCAATGGTGCAGTGGATGTAGTGCTTGACTGCTAACTTAGAGGTGTGGGCTCGTGTCCCATTCTAGGCAGCATTCTTTTCTATATTCTCCCAGCTTAACTGGACGCCACCCGTGAGATTTAATGAGATAATAAACGCCTTGATCTCTATCCGCTGTGCCAAATCTTTCCTATCCTCCTACTCTTTCTAACTAGTGCCGTGCAATTCAGGTTGCATTTAAAAGACCTTAGGTCTTACAGGCATTAACCTAGTTAAAATTATTATAAAAATTATTATTATTCAAATTATATAGGTTATTAAAGCGAGTACTTGCGACCCAGTCCTGTATATATTTTCTCTAAACTTGAGCTAACCGTACTGTGGTGTCTTATCAAGAATCAATTTTCTTCTTAAGTAAAACAAAAATTATAAGAAAATCATTTATTTTACTGTTTCATACTTTTTCGCCAACAGTGTAATTAGTTCTTTTAATACACTTCATGTTTTAACCTTGAACCACAAGTGAAAGTTCATAAATTATGTAAAATGTCCTGGAAAAACACGACTGTCAGCATGCCAGTATTGGTACCATTAAGACCCAATTTTGTGTTGTTTTTTTTAACACATTTATGGCAGTAAATGAGTAAAATATGGCAGAAATAATGGCACTGGAATGCAAAATTCGCGTGAATCTAGCATAGTAGTTGAAGGGGAACCCTTCCAAACCGGTAGACACAATGTCTATATCAATAAGAACTCCGCCATTGACTTTGAAATCATAATTTTAGTGTTACCATTTCTTTAGTCGTTCAAAAATAGATTTCAAAAACATTTTAGTAATAAATAAAAAACAATTTCTTTTACATTCAGATATTAAAACATTTTTTTTTATTATTAAATATCAAGATTTATAAGGGCTGTTTAGCAGGATCTGTCCAAATCTTTTGAAGTTTGTTCGTCGTTTAAAACGCTATAGAAATTATGAAAAATATAATTCTCAGATTCTGACAAAAAATATTCGTAAAAACAACATTCAAAGCTTTAAAAAAAGATGAACCGATTTCAAAACTCTCTTCTTCCGTTACTACTTCTTTTTAGCCTTCTGAAAATATTTCGTTAGATTTTTTCCAAATTTCTCCAACAAAAAAACCACAAATGATGTCATCAATCCAATCATCAGACAATTCCAAGCAAATTGCAAATGATTTATTGTCAAAGGACTATTGGTCTTATGAACTCCAGCTTGTCGATCAACATCGATTTGAAAACCTGCCCTAAGTGCCTGCGGAACTGCATCAGCCTCCCACTTAGCCATCAATCCGAGTTCGCTTATTCGATGAAAAAATGTATCCAAGATCTCCTTAAAAGGTGAATGTGGAATCATTAAATAACCCAAATGACTGGTAAACAATTCATCATCTGTCGTATGAAATAGAGGCTTGGCGAAGAAGGTTTGCAATCCAATCAGGAACTTAGCACGGTCTGCTCCAATAGCATAGGCATATTTGGTGTTCCGCATTGAGTTTAAAGTACCAAAGTAGACAGGATAATCAACAAGGTAAACAATTTTATCAAAACCAATTGCTTTTAGTCCAGGACCTTCCACTATTCCCCACTCAAAGGTCGGAATCATCACGGGAACTTTGTGCTCGACGAGGTCTTCCTTCGTATGATACTGTTTGATTTTTATAAAAGCTGTTAGAAATGATGTGAAATGAATTATATACACGTTGCCAAGAACAAATGCCAACAGCAAAATCTGGACGTGAAATCTATAATCCGTACATGGGCCTGTGTATGGCCAGTTTAGAATAATCAAAATCGTTCGACTAAAACTGTTCCACACGTTCACTGTCAAATGACATAGTACATTCGTGATGAGATCCATGACAATTATATAGACCACAGTGAAGCCAATTAAAATCCACACTCCGAGCGTAAATGGTCTCATAAAATATTGGTTGGGATTCAAATAACCATTTAATGGCACCATAATAGTGTAACTTTGATATCTCACGGGGTAGCTGGAATCGAAGCCCACAGTTGGTCCCCAAACATTCATGCTTATGTCGATTTCATTATTTCTCGTCGCATTTATCACCAATGGCATGCAAAATTCTGATGTCGAATTGGGGAATATTTCGCGAAAAGTTGCATTGTGGTATATTAAGAAGTTGACCATTAACTGTCCGAAGCAGCCTCCAATTTGATTTCTTCCATTTTTGTCACGATACCAGAAAACTCTTGGGATGTCCTTTTGTATTGTTGTCCGAACAGCAAATCCATTAAAATTTCTCCAAGCATCAGGAAGTGGTTGGTTTATGGAGAGCTCTTGAAGTTGTTCACTTTCATAGTTGAGATATGTGTAAGAGGTATTGCCAATAACTCCAAAGACTCTACTAAAGTTGTTTTTCACAAAATATAAACAAACATTTCGGAGGTCTTGAAGATTTTTAGCAGAAATAATAACGAATTTTCGCACTCGAAGAGTTTGAATAACCCCCTGCAATAGTTCCTCATACTCAGGGTGAATATCTGATGAGGTACTGACGACTAGAATGGCCGCTGAAGAACTATTTAAAGGCTTTCTAATAACACCGGCTGAAGAGGTTGTAATCACCACTGGAATATCGAAATTGCTTTTCATGAAATCAATCAAAAATTCCTGATCGATTCTAACAAAGTAAACTGTTGACGAACCGCCATGGTGGTAGATTCTTTCGATAAGATTACCAAGTTCTAAATCAATACCGAAATTCCCGGCTGCCATCAGAATTAAGAACGTTAGAACTCTTCGAAACGAAATCATTTTTTAAAATCGTTGATAGTTAATCTCGGACATTGTAGCAGTGCTAATCCTCATATTCATAACAATGTTCATCAATTTTTGCTTTGCCACCTTCCTTTATTATTTGCGCGTAGAATTCTAATATTGACAAATGTCATTATTTAAGGTTTTATGCCTGGGAAATTGTAATGACGTGTTTTGTTTCGTGATGGCAGTTAAGATAGACTTTTGCAAAATACAAGCACTTTGTCAATAGAAAAGAAAAATTTTCGAACCTAATAATATGATATTTTTTTATTAGGTACATTTACGTAATACTGAATGAATAAAGTTTGCGAAATAGACAAATATGTCCCGCGTGTGTAAGCAATGTTAGCGATATGAATCTCTGGAAGACTAATATAACAAGAAGTGCATCATCTACAACAACTACTGCTTGGGTTGGTGTTGGAAGCCTATTACTCTATATTATGCTCTGTGTATCGTTCACAATTGCTATTTAATTTGTCATGTTTATTTTACCAATTTACTTTATTTGTGTTGTTTGACTAAAAGGTTATTTAAACTCACCTTACATTTATATTTGCTTGGTCTATATAATAAATTAAGAAAATTGTTTTTGTTTTTTTATATTTCTGTTGGTATTTACATGGTGATGTGGCAGTGGCTTTCATTGCATAGAGGGGAAAACTAGCAGATAGATAATGTAGAAGATGAATATTAGATACTTTATTGCATTAAAGGAATATTGTTTTGAGAGATAAATCAAAGTATATGGGGGTAACACTTTTCATATTAATTTACTTAAAAATATTAAAATCTATTAACTTGCTCTTGTGGTTCAGAGATTGCTTTGAAATTTTGATACAATGCATAATATTGCAATGTTTTCTATGTTTTCTGTTTTATTTCCTTAATTCGTATGAAAAACATCGCAACTAATTCATTGCAAATTTGTAAGCAATAAAAAGTTAAGTTTTAGAAGTTTTTACCATTTTTCGTAAGAAAAACATAGAACGAAAAATTCGAAATATACCATGAATTATTAAGGCATACCATTCGCTTTAAGCAGTTTGTATTCTTTTTCAGGTGGGGCTATGCTAACTTGATGTCAAGTTAAGAAAGAACGTGGAACAAATTGCAATTAAAAACTTACTTACTTACTTATCCGGCTCCCGATCCATGAAGGGTCTCTGCCTGAGATATTGCGGTCTTCCATCGGTTGCGGTCCCTCGCACGCTCCCTCCAGTCGTCGAGACCAAGCGCTCTTGCGTCTGTAACCGCCTGGTCCCTATAGCGGAGGTTCGGTCTTCCTGGTCGTCTCGAACCTGGGGGCTGGGATTCGAAGATTTTCTTGGCTGGAGCGTTGTTGTCCATTCGCTCGATGTGGCCGAGCCAGTGAAGTCGACGTGTTTTGGCTCTTTGGACTACATCCACATCTTGGTACAGCTCGTACAGTTCACGATTGAATCTTCTCCTCCAATCGCCCTCTTCGCATATAGGACCAAATATCCGCCGTAGAATTTTTCTCTCGAAAGTGCCCAGGATCAATTCCCCTTTTTTACTTATCGTCCAGCACTCGGCGCCGTAGAGTAGAACTGGTAAAATTAGCGTTTTGTATAGCGTGCAATTTGTCTTTCGGGAAAGGAGTTTTGAACCCATTTGTTTGGCCAAACCGAAGTAGCAGCAGTTCGCTAGGGTAATTCTTCGTCGGATTTCCACTAAGGTGTCGTTCGTGGAATTGATGTTTGGTCCGAGGTAGGTGAACTCCTTGACTACCTCGAAATTACTGCTACCAACAGTGACGTTTTGTCCTAGGCGATGGACAGATGAGGCTTTATTTGTTGATAGCATATACTTTGTTTTGTCCTCATTCACTTCAAGACCAACGCGTTTCGCCTGTTCATCAATAGCTGTGAATGCTTCAAGTACAGCTCTCTTGGAGCGGCCGATGATGTCGATGTCGTCCGCTTAGCCAAGCAGTTGAGAAGACCTGTTGAAGATAGTGCCTTCCATGTTAACACCACTCTTGCGCACTATCTGCTCCAGGACTAAGTTGAAGAAATCACATGATAGCGCATATCCTTGTCTGAACCCTGTACACGTCTGGAATAACTCGGATGAGCTGTTACCCATTTGCAAGTTGCACCGCGTATTTTGTAACGTCATGCGGCATAGCTGGATCAGTTTTTTCGGGATCCCGAGTTCCGACATCGCCAATAGAAGCTCTTGGCGACTTATGCTATCATATGCGGCTTTGAAGTCGATGAATAGGTGGTGGGTCTCGACTTGAAATTCGTTGGTCTTTTCCAGGATTTGCCTCAATGTGAAGATTTGGTCTATCGTTGATCTGCCTGGCCTGAAGCCACACTGGTACGTGCCGATCATAGTGTTGCAGAAAGGTTTTTTTTAGACGCTCACATAGTTCGTTGGATAGGATCTTGTAGGCAACATTAAGCAGGGATATGCCTCTGTAGTTCTTGCAGGACATAGGATCGCCTTTTTTGTAGATTGGGCATATGGAGCTATTTGACTAGTCGTCGGGCATATTTTCCTCCTCCCAAACTTGGTTGATGAGCTGGTGCATGCACCCTACCAGGACATCTCCTCCATACTTAAAGAGTTCCGCAGGTAGGCCATCCGAGCCGGCGGATTTGTTGTTCTTAAGCTTGTGGATGGCTTTCTTAACCTCCTCAGTATTGGGCGCTGGGACTGGATCTTCATTGACTGGTCTTATGCCTCTTTGTTCCTCTGTTGCCTCCTCTACATAATGCCCATTAAGCAGCTGCTGGAAATGTTGCTTAAACACGTCTACAATTCCCTGTGCTTCGGTGACTTGGTTACCTTCGCTGTTTCGAAGAGCTTGCGTGCCAGTCCTATAACCAGATGCCAGTTGCTTAGCTGTTTTGTAGAACCGGCGGGTGTTGGTGGCGGTGCTAGACTCTTCGAGATACTTGAGCTGAGAGGCTGCAGATGCTCTTTTCTTTCTACGCAGGGTTTTTTCTCTTTCCTTCTCTTTTCTCGGTACTCCTCTCTTGCTGCTCTTGTTTTCCATTGCAGCATTTGCATTCGTGCATTTTCCGTCTCCTGCTTCAATACCGCGCATTCATCGTCATACCACGGGTTTTTTTTTCTGGGTGGTTGATAGCCTATGGTGGTCTCGGCTGTCTCCTTAATGATGTCACGATATTGGTTCCACTGGTTGTTGACGCTTGTGGCTGGGTTTACGGCAGAGAGTTTCCCGGTCAATTGCTCACTGTAGTCTCTGGCTTTCTCAGATGTGCTAGGGCATGCAATGTTGAATTTCTTCCTTTGGGTGGCTTCGTTTTCTTTTCGTTGGACAGTCGGGCTCTGAACTTTGTCACAACAAGAAAGTGGTCAGAGTCCACGTTTGCGCCTCGGAAAGTTCGCACGTCCAAGATGTTCGATGCGTACATTGCGCCAATTAGCACGTGGTCGATTTGGTTGGCCGTTCGACCATCTGGAGATCGCCAGGTATCTGTGTGTATCCTTCGCCTGTTGAACCTAGTGCTACTTATCACCGTATTACGAGCTGCAGCAAAGTCAATTAGTCGGAAGCCGTTATTTGTTGTCGTTTCGTGGAGGCAACTAATCCGCCAAAGATGTTTTCCTTTCCGACTTTAGCATTGAAGTCTCCGAGCACGACTTTGACATCGTACTCCGGACAGGCTCCGTAGGCTTCGTCCAGGAGGTCGTAAAACTCCTCCTTGTTCGACTCCTCAGCTTCATCGGTAGGGGCGTGTGCACATATTAGGCTGATGTTTTGGAAGGTAGCTTTGATGCGGATCACAGCCAGCCGATCGCTAATCGGCTTAAAATCGATGACTTTCGATCTGAGTCGATTTCCCACGACGAATCCGCATCCTAACATGTGCAGTCTTTGATGGCAGCTGTAATAAATGTCGCAATCTTTTCTTTTCGTTATACCTGATCCTATCCATCGTATCTCCTGGATCGCGGTAATATCTGCCTTGTACCGCGAGAGGACAGATTCAAGTTTTTGAGTAGCACCTGGTGTATAGAGTGTTCTTACATTCCAGGTACATACTCGTAGGTCATAGTCCATTTTCGTTCCGGGTCTGGTTGCCATTTGAGGGGGGTCGTTATCCGAGACATTGACATTCATAGAAAACAAATCCCTCAAAAATACATAGAAAACATCGCACGAAAAAATTGAGTTTGTTCCAACTAATATATTATATTTCAGAAGTTTTTACCACATTAAAAAAAAAACATATAAATTCTGTCTGTTTTTTTTTGCATACAGCCTAAACGGATGGATAGATTTTCTCAAAACTTTATAGTTTTTTGGTGATTCTCTCCACACAAGAACTTTTCTTAAACAAAAACAACATTTTTTTAGTAAAGTCTGCCTTTGGATAGGAAACCATTTTTAAAAAATGGTTATTAATAGTATACCTCCCAAAGAACCATTTTTTGTTTTCGATTTTTTTTTTTCAAATGGTAGGAATTCTGATTTCAATTATTTGTTTACTTAGCAGTTTCTAAAAAATAAAAATCCTTTTCTTCACCAGAAAAAAAATAGCTTTTGGATTCTAAAAAAAGTTCAAACATATTTTTTTGGAAATTCAGATATTTCGAAAACTAAAATATGATCGATTTTTTTTAAACTCGGTACTTAAGGGTTTTAACACTTATCAGAATATTTTAAGAAAAAAAAACATTTTTATGAAATAACAACAGTACCCTGCAAAAAAATCGTAATGGAAAATATTCTGTTTCTTAAACAGGGCTCCTACTATTTTTATAAGACTTAGGGCCTGTTTCACAAAGTCTGATTAAAGTTCTGATTAGTTATTCGACACATAAATTCTGAGGCAGGGTCATATGTTCACAACTAAAAAATTAAAAATAGTTTGTGAATTTATAACCCATTCAGGTGGCTCAAAACATAAGACAATAATTGGGAATTTTTCTTCTGTGGACTTATTACCCTGTGCCAATATTTATGTGTCGGATATCTAATCAGAACTTTACTGAGACATTGTGAAACAAGCCCTTATTCTGTATATTAAAATCAGTGTGATATGCTACTAAAAAAATTAAAAAAACTATGCTTAGCAACTATTAAAAGTACTTCTCAAAGAAAGTTTTTTTATTTTGAATTTTCTCATTATCGGCTGAACGGATTAAGATAAAGTTTCTTATATACAAATTATAAAAAAGATTAAATAATATTGCATATCAAAATTTTTGAAAGACAAAATTTTGAATTTTTAGAAAAGTTTCAACTGTTTTTTGAAAATTCGATATCCTAATATCTAAGAGGTTGACATTTTTGTTTTTGAAAGGAGAATGAGCAAAAATTTATGGGAGCTGGTCTATTTCTCAACACGAATGTGTCATACATTGATGAAAAGATTACTGTAAGTAAATCATTTCGTTATATTGCTGTTAAGCTCTAAACCATGGGGTTCGCGAGATATTCGGCTTCAAAGCACCGAAAAGAACAATACTGTTACTCCGCATTTTGATATTGTTTTTCTACATCAAAGGTTATAGTATGTACTTCATTTTTGTGTTTCACCGTTAAGATGCAGAACATGGGGTTCAAGAGATATTAGGCAAAAACACATTATAGAACAATAATGCAATTCCGGATTTGGAGCTGGTCTACCAAGTCAACAGTAATGTGTTGTACATCGTTGGAAAGTTATTACATATTATATAGTCGATAAGCTGTAGACCATGGGGTTCGAGAGATATTTGGCATCAAAAAAAGGCAAATAGAAACAAAAAATGCAATTCTGCATTGGGTGCGGGCCTTAGTCAACACGAATGTGTCATACATGGTTGAAAAGATTATTATGAGAACTTCTTTTATTATATGACCGTTAAGCTCTAAACCATGGGTTTCGAGAGTTATTGAGCTTGATCTGAAGCTAGTCCAGTTAAAAATTGACCCAGTGTGGGATGATCCGAGGCGGTCAACCTCTTAAAACTAATACCATCCATACTAAGCAAAATAACTTTCGAAGCCCCTGGTTTAGAGCTTAATGGCTAAATAATAAAATGAAATTCTCATAAGTAACTTTTCAATCATGTATGACACATTCGTGTTGAGTAGGGAGGCCAACACCCAATGTAGAATTGCATTATTTTTCTTTTTGCCTTTTTTTTGACGCCAAATATCTCTTGAACCCCATGGTCTACAGCTTCACGACATTATAACAACATGAAGCACATGCAATAACCTTTTCAACGATTAGGGTAGAGCGGGGCTAGTTGGACCACTTTTTACTTGAAGTCTCATAACTTTTTACCTATTCCTTACATATCAATGAAAATGGAATTTATGGAAAGAATGTAACTTCGGCTTCTTAAATAAATTTGATAAGGTTTAAAATATTTTATAGCAAAAGAATAAGATTACTTTAAGTGCACAAAGTCCAAGTGGTCCAACTTGCCCCACTAGCGGGGCCAGTTGGACCAGTTGGTGGGGTAAGTTGGACCAAAGCCTAAAAAGTGGAAAAAGAAGCTTTATTAAGGACAAAAGCACTGTTAGTTTGAACTTAATTTGATCCCAAACTATAACTTAATTCAAGGCACAACATAAGATAACGTAAATGACCCCATGGCACCATGAACAGTAATAGAGAATCTTGTATGGGCCTAATTTCAGCAAGAATGGCATTGCACCCACTCCTCGTCGGGTTAAGTCTCAGAATATGCTTCCATACACATCGATAATAACATACAGCCATAACATTCTTTTTCCTCTTGGGAACTTTATCTGTTCAAACATTTTCATACTATTTTCCAATATAAAACATTTATTTTAAATTCAGCGGGGCAAGTTGGTCCGCCTGGTCCAACTTACCCCACACCTAGCTTGATGAATATATTCCCTCACTTTGCAAACAACACTTAGAATTCTTCAATTTCAATAATGGAATGCAAATATTCAATAACAGAACTCACAAAATTAGTATACTTTGTTAAAAAAATCCAATGTTTTCATCACGATAACACACAAAGAAACAAATTCGATTTTTTTACTTTTGTACCCAAAAAAACACATATTAGCGTGTGGTTCTCCTTTGGCAGAAGAAATCCACCTTAAACCAGTTAAGCACGTATGATCTAGTTATAATGCTTCATTCGTGTATGATCGTCTTCATTTAGCTCTTGTGGTTTCTGAGTTATTCGCGTGGTCCAACTTGCCCCGTGGTCCAACTAGCCCCGCTCTACCCTACAACACATTACTGTTTATTTGGTAGACCATCTGCAAATGCGGAATTGCGTTATTGTTCTATAATGCGTTTTTGCCAAATATCTCTCGAACCCCATGGTCTACAGCTTAATGGTCACATACAAAAATGAAGTAGATGCTACTATAACCTTTCCAAAGATGTACGACACATCGATGTTGAGCAGGAAGACAATGCCTAAATGCGGAAATGCTTTGAAACAAAATATCTCGCGAACCCCATGGTTTAGAGCTTAACGGCTATATAATAAAATGATGTACTCACAATAGCCTTTTCAAAGATGTATGACACATTTGTGTTGAGTTAGTAGACAAGCGTCCAATGCAGAACTGCATTATTTTTCTGTTCACCTCCTTTGATGCCAAATATCTCTCGAACATCTTGGTTTACAATTTAACGACTATATAACAAAATGAGGTTCATACATGCAATAACATCTTCAACGATGTACGACACATTACTGTTGACTTGGTAGACCAGCTTCCAATGCAGAATTGCTTATTATTTCATTTCAAGGCAAAAAAAGTATCTAACCGATGCAAAACTGTGAAAAAAGTCAACAGAAATTGGTATTTTTATTTTCATTTTGGTGACGATGATGCGATGTTTAGAAACAACACAATTTGATCCTTTAATTGGGTTTGTAAGATTTTGAAAATTTGGTGAGAAAAATGGGTTTGGAGAATCAATTAGAAAACTAACAGGAATATTTTTATAATACAAATCTGCATACCAATGCAAGTTATACAAAATTTGCAAAGAATCGAAAGATCTATTGAGAGACTACAAAAAGATTTTTTTGGTACTTTTTTTTTAAACTTACAGTGGTAAGTCCGAAAAGTTTATTTTGTAATATAAAACTGTGAAAGGAAAAATAGTCTCCACACAAGCTTTTAAAATTTCCAAAACTATCTTTTTAAAACGTCATTGTGTGCTGAGATAATGGTAATCAAAGCCAAAAGTATCTTTTTTCATTAAAAGTCTAATATAGCCCAGGAAAATTAGACAAAAAAATGGCCAAACTTTGAAAAAATTGCGACAAAGCTGATTTTTGGTGGAGTGGCTTATTATGACGTCTTTAGCATTTCCTGAAAAGTACCCTAAATTTGGCCCGGGGCTAAATTTTTTAGGGGGGGTGAAAGGGGTTGAAGTTCAGTTTTTTGGGAATTGTTCCTAAACTATCGGTTTTATTGAAAAAATGTGAAGGTAGAAATTAAAGCTGATGCTATTCTACACAAAAAATATTAACATACTTTTTTTCGTAGAACCAATAGTTTCAGAGAAAAACGTTCAGGAACTTCATGGTGCAGTGAGTTTAGTCCAAAAAATTTATAAAATGTTTGCTTATCGCTGGGCAAATTTTGTTTTGTGATTTATGTTTAAGTACAACTCCTTATTGTAAAATCAAGTTTTTGGGGTGGTAGGAGAAAGGGAACGGCCGCCATCTTGAAAACAAGGTTGATTTTGTTTTTGTTTAATAACTCGTCGATATTGCGTTTTTCAAAAAAATTACTAAAGTACAGATTTTGGGACGATTAAATTATCTAAAAAATGAGCCATTAAACAGCTCTGTATGTTTATTAATTCCAAATTTACAGCGGATCAAAGGTCACCTATGCATCATATATTGTGGGGATGAAATGACGTTTTTTTTTAGGTTTTTCGCTTATTTGTGAATTTTTTTGGTCAGAATAGAAGACTCATTTTACAGACAATCAAGAGCAGTGCAAAATATATTCTAGACATCATCAACAAAATTCACAAATAAGCGAAAAACTTTAAAAAACGTCATTTCATCCCCACCATATATGAGGCATAGGTGACCTATGATCCGCTGTAACTTTGAGATTAATAAACATACAGAGCTGTTTAATGGCTCATTTTTTAGATAGTTTAATCGTCTAAAATCTGTCCTTTGGTCATTTTTTTGAAAAACGCAATTTCAACGAGTTATTAAACAAAAACAAAATCAACCTTGTTTTCAAGATGGCGGCCGTTCCCTTTCCCCTACCACCCCAAAAACTTGATTTTACAATAAGGAGTTGTACTTAAATATAAATCACAAAACAAAATTTGCCCAGCGATAAGCAACCATTTTATAAATTTTTTGGACTAAACTCACTGCACCATGAAGTTCTTGAACGTTTTTCTCTGAAACTATTGGTTCTACGAAAAAAAGTATGTTAATATTTTTTGTGTAGAATAGCATCAGCTTTAAATTTTAGCTTAGGGGAACTTCAACCCCTTTCACCCCCCCTAAAAAATTTAGCCCCGGGCCAAATTTAGGGTACTTTTCAGGAAATGCTTAAGACGTCATATTAAGCAACTCCACCAAAAATCAGCTTTGTCGCAATTTTTTCGAAGTGAAAGTCTAATTTTCCTGGGCTAATAGGCCAGTCGACAGAGGTTTTTTCTTGCGAAACTATAAGGATCAAATTTTTTGATTGGAATTGTCCTTGCTTACACGTGAAGAACGAAAGTGTTCAGATGTGAAGAAAATTATTCTGCAGATTTTTTTTTTTTCTTTGTATTTTTCGTAATTTCATAATGAAAGCCACGATTTGATTGGTTGGATTGGATAGGAGAAGCAACACAAAAGAAAACGTCAATTTTCTACATCGAATATTTTCAAATATTTCATCCCCCTCCCTCTTTTGCAAGTTACCCCATTACCCTCACAAATCGCATAAAATTCTTTAATTTCTTCACGTGTGATCACGGACATTGATAGATGAGTCGTTTCTTAGTACAAGAAAAAAGTGGCAAGTTTGTAAGTGTGGTGCGTCAGCCACCATTTTGAAAAGGCCGTATTTGCCAATATCTTGGTTCATTGTACAGAAAATATATGCTGGCACCTCATTCATTGAAAATTAAATAATCTTTATTTCTGTATACAACTACTGTCAGAGTTAAAGCGCCTCAAAGTATGCTGTTTTTATTTTTTGTCTTATATCTCCTTGACGATTGCTGTTATGGAACAAAATGTTCCACAAAGTTGTATTTACCACCACGATGCGCTCTCAAAATCTAAACAAAATTTGCGAAGCTAACGTGTTTTACTACTGCTAAATTTTTCTGAGAGCATGCAATTTGTATCTGTGCAAAATATATGGATCCTACCCGTTTGCATAACCGCGTTCCTTTGACCACAAAAATGCACTTCCAAAATGTGTAGTTACGTACCCTTACACCTTATATTGGTACAAATAATATGCCATCTAACTTGCCGTAGTAGGATGTCGCTAAGGCCACAATAATGCACTTTCAAAAGGCAACAAAAAATTAAACGTGCTCTATACTGTGACTGTCGTAAGTTCCGTTTACTTACACATTTTGTAAAAACTATGTGCCATCAACTTGGCTACTCTAAAACGCAAAAAAAATTTTGATATAACAATCAAACTTGACATTACGATGATAGAGAACACCAAAAAACTGGGTGGCACAATTCTGTCTGTCTGTCTGTTCGTCTACACTACAGCCTAAACGAGTGGATCGATTTTCTTCAAACTTGGTACATAGTGGCTTTTGGTGATTATGCCCACACTTTTTTCATTTTTCTTAGAACCAATAATAGCGGTACCTGCCATAAAATTTTCTTGAGCAATTTCACATAATCATATTTTTCTCAAAAACGGCTTCACAACTTTTCTTAAAAAAACTCCATAAATTAATTTTTATAAAGCCTTCATTTGGGTGGAAAACCATTCCCAAGGATCGATTTGCTTAATTTTCGATTTTCTTCAAAATGGCTGGACTGATTTCAATACTTTTTTATACATGAGCTTCCAAAAAATATGAATAGTTTTGTGCACTAAAATTGAAAAAAAAAATATTTTTTGGATTTTTAAAAAAATATTTCAAAATTTTTTTTTTTGAAAATCAAATATGTATTTCGAAAACGATATGATTGATTATTTTGAAACTCGATATTTAAGAGTTTTTTAGTACTTTCAAAAATATTTTTAGAAAAAAATTACATTTATGAAAAAATAATGGTACCTTCCATACAAAAGTTAACAAACCGTTAATGATAATATTTTTTTTCCCAACCTATGATTTTGATTAAACTTTTTCCGTGTATAATTAGTACGATGCACCTGTCTTGAACGTTTTCTTTGTATTTTGAGTTTTCTCATTATTTGCTTAACGGATTTAGATAAAAAATTTTTGTACAAATTTCCGATAAAATTAAATAATATTGCATATTAAATTTTTCAAAAAAAAGAGTTTTTGAATTTTAAAAAAAGTTTAAATTTTTTTTTTGAAAATTCGTTAGGTTGAGATACCTAAAAACGGGTGGATAATTTTTTTTAATTTTTTTTCATCGGCACATAAATATATACTTTAGATGTGCATTCCAAATCATGTAAAAACAAGTTATCTGACCACTACATTTGATTGACTCAAAACAAATATCCCTAGAAATGACGACCTTCAAGAAAATATAAAAAAAATTGGCTCGTGTCATTTCTTGCAATAATTAATTAAAATTAATTATTTTTTTTTCAATTTGTAACTTTCTTACGGCTCCTAACTTTGCTTTTTCGTATTTAAATATCCTAACTTTTTCCAACGAGGTGCCGAGATACTGGTTAAAACACCTTTTTCAATATGGCCACTGCAGCACACCTATTACAGTGCCCCATTGACAAATATTTTTTGACCTTTGCGATTGGCCTATTAGGCTATTGATTTATTAGACCAGGAAAAATAGCACAAATCGTATGGGGAACCTTGAAAAAATTAATTCCTGAAATATAAAATTGGAATCGATGCAGAATTGCAACCTCTATAACATATCCAAAGTCCCCCAAAATCCCTGCATTGGCTTTTTGTGTAGATGCATTTGAAGAAGTGCAGACGGGGAGAACTTGGAGGTCTATCAAACTAAAATATTTGTTTGGGTAAAACCTGATCATATGATACATGCTTTAAGGGTAGTTTTTAACGCTGAATCTAATGAAACCAAATTCAAAATGATACAACCACCCAAAAAGAAGTTATAGTCCTTTTTATGTAATGATGACTTTTTGTTCAGGTACAACAGGTAAAATATTACCGAAAACCCTTTGAAAATAACGGTATGTTAATGAAACTTGGAATTAATGTTTTATTTGTCATAGGAACTAAGAATCAAGAGAGTCCCTAAAAATATCCATGGTGAAAGGGTGTTTTTTTGTTAAGGGGGAGGGGCAACAAAGAATGTTAACCATAACACCCACGTAAAAACTCTTACACTCATGAAACTCGCCAAATATATTAAACTTTTCATGGCAACCAAGAATAAAAATAGTCCATACAAATATCTTTGTTCTAATAGTGTTTTTGGTGACTGTTAACTTTTGACTTGTTCTACGGAAAATACGATTTCAAAAATTATTTTTGCTTGTAAAGGGCCATAACTTTGTTAAAGGTGCTTGTATCATTTTAGTTTTGCTTTTATTAGATTCAGCGTTAAAAAATACCCTTAAATCATATCCCATACTTTGTGTGTATACATCAATTACAGCAAATCGGAATTTTGGCTCAAATCTTCCAACTTCTTCCCAGATTTTCCCTCTCTTTAATAAAAAAACCCCAGAACAAATATATTTATGAGGACTATTTTGATTGTTGGTTGCCATGGCAAATTATATATTTTTGGCAAATTTCATGAGTGTAAGAGTTTTTTCGTGGGTGTTATGGTTAAGATTCTACACTTGCCCCTCCCCCTTAAAAAAAAAACCCCTTTCACCATGGATATTTTTAGGGACTCAATTGATTCTTAGTTCCTATGACAAATGAAACATTCATTCCAAGTTTCATTAACATACCGTTATTTCCAAAGGGTTTTCGGTAATATTTTACCTGTTGTACCTGAAAAAAAGTCATCATTACATAAAAAGGACTATAACTTCTTTTTGGGTGGTTGTATCATTTTGAATTTGGTTTCATTAGATTCAGCGTTAAAAACTACCCTTAAAGCATGTATCATATGATCAGGTTTTACCCAAACAAATATTTTAGTTTGATAGACCTCCAAGTTCTCCCCGTCTGCACTTCTTCAAATGCATCTACACAAAAAGCCAATGCGGGAATTTGGGGGACTTTGGATATGTTATAGAGGTTGCAATTCTGCGTCGATTCCAATTTTAATATTTCATAAATTAATTTTTTCAACCTCGGAACCCATTTTTCCTGGCCTATATGTCATGTAATAAGGAACAAAGACGTTCATGGGATTTTATTGTAAAAATCATCAAAGGGGTCATTGAAGATGAGAAAACCGTGGAGTGCTATTAAATTGGGGGTGCATTTTTTAGAGGGGGATGCAAAAGCACTCTTTTTGGTTTTTTACATATAACTCGAAAACGAAGCAAAATTTCGAGATAATTCTCAAAATCTTTTTTGTAAAAAATAAAATTTACAATCAAAATGGATTTTTGAAAAAAAAATTAAAAAATTTTAGTTATAGTCCAGTAACTACATATATACATTAGACCTTGCATCATGTCCGGTAGTTCTGATTTTTTGCTGAGTTGTTTATGATGATAGCCTAGTATTAAATCTGATTTTTCGACCTCGAGCGCCGAACGCAACATTGGTAAAAATCCAAAAAACCGCGAATTTTTCGCGGTTTTTTCACTTATAGGCTATTTTAACCATTACGCCTTAACTTCCGAATAAAACATTGCTCTACGATTTCAACCTTACTAAATTTGCTTCAATTTGAGTCTAAAGCCGGTTCTGTAGACATAACGGTTTCCAAGGGACGGCATTTCAAAATATAGCAATAAAAAATTTAAAACAACAAGTAGTATATAAAACAGTATAATAACAAAAACATGGTCTTTGACATATGCTGCATCAAAGCAATAGAGCGTGTAGATTGGGTCAAAAGAAGAAAACAATAGTACTGGATGGGGGGTATATATCCCCCCGTTTAGGCGGGAGGGGCAATTTTAAGAAAAGTTGACTTCAAATAGAAAAATAACCATAAAAATACAATGGTAATATCTGGACAAAAATCCATTGCTCATCTCAAAGCCAGAAATCCATTCTTTAATTTTTTTATTAAATAAAGTTTTTTTAGCTGATAGTTTTTGAAATATTTACTTTCAAACTCAAAATTTTGAGAAAAAGACGATTTTTTTTTGTTAATCTATTTTTTTTTTTTTTATTTAATGGTATTAAGTACTATTTTTGATTTTGATTTTCAATGCCCTTATTAATTCTTAGTTAAAAACTGAAAACCAAACGCTAAAATGACTTCTAGTTTTTGAGAAAACTGAAATTAACATGATCAACTTCACTGTTTTCAGTCTAGTATCCTTTTTCTTCGGGGTGGGAGGGCTCTGCCTCAGATGCGGTAGTTCTGATTTTAAGATGAATTGTTTATGATGTTGGCCTTAGCAATAATCCAAGTTGTCGACCTCGAGCGCCGAACGCAACTTTGTGAAATACGCATAAAACCGAGAAATTTTCGCGTTTTTTTTTAGTTATTGGCTATTTTAACCTTTAAGGCCTGGTTTTCGATTAACTTTGCTCTACCATTTCAAAATAATTAAATGGGCTTCAATTTGAGCTAAAAATTAATTCAAATTAGGAATTTTTTCATCAACTTTTGGATTTAGAATGCTGCAAATCGAATTCAAGGGGGCTTATTCACCCCTTGTGTGAAATCGTTTGCCCCTTTTCAATGATTTTTGTATACTGTGTAGCGTGTCATGTTGGCTTTATTTTAAGATCTTAATCATGAAAATCGGATGAGTAGAAACGGAGTTATGATTTTTTAAAGTCAACCATATAAAACTCGAACTAAAACTAAAATTTATTTGTTTGCCGACCAGTACCCACCAGTGAGTTATCTGAAGCGAATGTTTTAGTTCGAGTTTTATATGGTTGACTTTAAAAAATCATAATTCCGTTTCTACTCATCCGATTTTCATGATTAAAATCTTAAAATAAAGCCAACATGACACGCTACACAGTATACAAAAATCATTGAAAAGGGGCAAACGATTTCACACAAGGGGTGAATAAGCCCCCTTGAATTCGATTTGCAGCATTCTAAATTCAAAAGTTGATGAAAAAATTCCTAATTTGAATTAATTTTTAGCTCAAATTGAAGCCCATTTAATTATTTTGAAATGGTAGAGCAAAGTTAATCGAAAACCAGGCCTTAAAGGTTAAAATAGCCAATAACTAAAAAAAAACGCGAAAATTTCTCGGTTTTATGCGTATTTCACAAAGTTGCGTTCGGCGCTCGAGGTCGACAACTTGGATTATTGCTAAGGCCAACATCATAAACAATTCATCTTAAAATCAGAACTACCGCATCTGAGGCAGAGCCCTCCCACCCCGAAGAAAAAGGATACTAGACTGAAAACAGTGAAGTTGATCATGTTAATTTCAGTTTTCTCAAAAACTAGAAGTCATTTTAGCGTTTGGTTTTCAGTTTTTAACTAAGAATTAATAAGGGCATTGAAAATCAAAATCAAAAATAGTACTTAATACCATTAAATAAAAAAAAAAAAAATAGATTAACAAAAAAAAATCGTCTTTTTCTCAAAATTTTGAGTTTGAAAGTAAATATTTCAAAAACTATCAGCTAAAAAAACTTTATTTAATAAAAAAATTAAAGAATGGATTTCTGGCTTTGAGATGAGCAATGGATTTTTGTCCAGATATTACCATTGTATTTTTATGGTTATTTTTCTATTTGAAGTCAACTTTTCTTAAAATTGCCCCTCCCGCCTAAACGGGGGGATATATACCCCCCATCCAGTACTATTGTTTTCTTCTTTTGACCCAATCTACACGCTCTATTGCTTTGATGCAGCATATGTCAAAGACCATGTTTTTGTTATTATACTGTTTTATATACTACTTGTTGTTTTAAATTTTTTATTGCTATATTTTGAAATGCCGTCCCTTGGAAACCGTTATGTCTACAGAACCGGCTTTAGACTCAAATTGAAGCAAATTTAGTAAGGTTGAAATCGTAGAGCAATGTTTTATTCGGAAGTTAAGGCGTAATGGTTAAAATAGCCAATAAGTGAAAAAACCGCGAAAAATTCGCGGTTTTTTGGATTCTTACCAATGTTGCGTTCGGCGCTCGAGGTCGAAAAATCAGATTTAATACTAGGCCAACATCGTAAACAACTCAGCAAAAAATCAGAACTACCGGACCTGACGCAAGGTCTCAGTACTATGAAACTACAAGGTTACTGGACTATTAGTTAAATTAAAAAAAAAATCATTGCAAAAAAATGTGAAAAATCGCATTTTTTGTTTTTTTTTTACATATTTGCTTATAACTTTCTTACCAGCAGAGATAGGTATAGGCATATAAAAGAAAGATAATTAAATTTCCTTTAAAATTAATAAAAAAAAAAAACAGTTCGGATAAAAATCGACCGAGAAATAGTCATTCAAACTAGGCTGATTTTAAGTTTTTATAGATTTATGAATGGCATTTTTGGCTATTTTGATGGACTTGTTAGATTATACGCTCAAACTGGGTGTATTAGTGAGCCACGACCAGTAAAGTCTAATATATAAAAATCAAATTTCAAATTTTTCATAATTTTAGGGTTGCCATCAATTTTTTTCAAAATTTAAAATAATTGTCAAAATCAACACACTTTCTCTTAAAAAGCCGGGTTTTGAGCACATGTTAACGTGTTAGACCAATTTTTTTTTTTTTTTATTTTTTAAGTTTTTTTTAGAACTACCGGTATCTTCCGTAATTATTTGAAATCCTTTGTGTCTTCACTATACTTACAATATTTTAATGTAAATAAAATTAATTTTGTCGAAGGCTCTGTTGGTATAACTCTAATGGTCATAAAGATTCTCTTTAGAGGTTAGTTAATCCTTGCTTAATCAAAAAATTTAAACTGGCTTAAATTAAAATTAAATCGATTTTTACATAACCAAAGTCGTGTTTATTCTCAGAAACAAAAAAATTATGCATATAAGAAAAATGTGTAAAACTTATTTATCTTTTCATATTTTCACAATGCTGCAAAATCTCTCGCCAACAAATACGAATGCTGCCGTTGTCCAACCAATCGCCAATAAATTCCAACAAAATATTAAATGTCCCACTGTTAATGACGCATGCTGATCCTGTAATATACGGTTACTATCTCTACGATGAACATTAAATTCTTCTAAGCCGGAATAACGAGCCTGAGAAACAACATCCTGATCCCACTTATCTATTAAGCCCGTCTCCATTACCTGAATGATATAATGACTGAGAATTTCTTCAAATGGTGAATGCGGAGGTAAGCTGTATCCTAAATTGTATTTAAATAAATGATCACGTGTCATATGAAATAGAGGCTTTCCAAAACAGGCTTGCACGCGTATTAGGAATTCACTTGTGTCAGCACTCAGGCCATAGGCAAAGTTTGTGTTGTTCATAGAATACAATTCTCTCAGGTAAGTTTTATAGTCGACGGGAGTTACAATCTTCTCAAATCCAGGCGGATAGAATGCAGTTTTAGCGATGGAACGCCAAATGAAGTTCACTATCATAACATTGAAATTATTGTCAATTAAGTCCTGTAGAGTGTCGATTTGTTTGACTTTTATGTAAACTGTCAAAAATGACGTAAACGATATGGTATAAATATTGACAAGCACAAATGCCAATAGAAAAACTTGAACATGCACTCGATAGGCGGTCTTAGTTGGTCTTTCTCGTGGCAGACCAATCATTGCAAGAAACATTTGACTGAAACTTTGCCACACTTCAACTGGCCTGTTAGTACTTATTTTCAGAATAACATCCATCACGACTAAATAAGCTAGCGTAAGTCCAATCAATATCCACAAAGTCATGGAAAAGGGTCGTTTAAAATACTCATTGGGGTCGACATAACCTCTAAGTGGAACCATCACTAAAAATTTTCCAACTTTCACAGGATAACTGGAATTAAGTTGCTGGCTGTATCCAAAGGCATTCATGCTAATGTCAATTTGATTGTGGATTGTTGCATTTACTATACCCGGACTAAACATGTCGGGATAATTATTTAATATAATTTCCTTGAAAGTTGCGTTATGTCGTCGAAGAAAGCCCAAGAAAGTTTGACCAAAACATCCTCCTATTTTACGCCGTCCTTCTTTTGTCGTATACCAAAATGTCCGAGGAATGTTTCTCTCCACTGTGGTTCGAAAAATGAAACCATTCAGATCTTTCAGAGGATCAGGAAGCTGATGGGCATCCAATTGGAATCGTTTGATTTTACTGTTTGCATACGGGAGGAATGCATAAGTTGAATCATTTGAAATCCCAAATATCCTTGTGAATTTATTTTCTTCAAAGAAAAGAAAATAATTGTGAAGTTCTTCGAAGTTATCCGTCGAAACAATTACGAATTTTCGAACTCGAAGTGTCAGAATGAATTGCTGCAATAAGGATGGCAAAGTTTTTTGATCTTGAACGTGAACGGAAACCTGCAGCACTAGTATTGACAAATAAGGCATTTCTTTATATGCTCGAGACAAAGAAGTAATTATCAATACTTGGATGTTTAAATGTCTTCGGCTAAAATCACTCACGAATTCATCATCATAAGTTCCAATAAAACAGACATTCGCCGAATCACTTTCGAGGTGAATTTTCTCGATAAGTTCACTCAAATGAGAATTATTAGTTGTTCCCAAAGTATTGGCAAGCGATACAAAGTATGTTATGATTATGACCTTAAGGACGAACATTGTAAAATGAATAGGTTTTCAATTAATTGACAGAAATAATCCAACTTTCTAAGCTTTAGACGTGCTAATAAATTTACATCATACTCGCAAGGGTTTCTTCAGACGCAAGCGCACTGATAGTGTCGGCTATTAAAAAAAGATAAATTAGCTTTTGTGATTAAAGACAAATAAAACTATAAAATAAACAATGAAGGCTACATTAGAATAATAAAAGCTCTTGCAGACTAATTTTAATTGTGTTGGTAGAGTCAATTAAGTTTTATTGTTTATTTACTCATCGTGGCAATTCAGTGTGACAAAACTTATTCCGTCTAGGTTTATTATACAGACCTTGTGACAATTTTACATGCAACATTGGAAGAGTCAAATATGAGTAGGTGAAATGCTGTGTCAATTTAACAAAAAGGAGCATGAAAATATAATTGTTAGTTATTTCGAAATGTTTCCAAAATATGTCATTTTAGTCTAAGAGCCCATAGCAGATTTTGGGTGTGAAAAAAGAAGTATTGGGTTGACATCTTGATTAAAACTTATTGATGAAATTAAGTCTTGCAGTCTATAACCAATGGTTAACCAATTTAACTGTGCATTGAAAATACAAATTTTAATGCAACCTTGGGAGGATTCATGTTAGCTTAAATTGATTATTACCTCCCCTAGATAATGCTCTTCTGATCACAAAAAAAAGAAACATTTTTCACTTTGAATTTTTAAAATGGTTCTGAAAATTTGAAAAGAAAATTCTTCTGTTTTTGTGAAGGGACTGAATGTATGAGCAATGAGCCCAACTACCGTACCTGTACGAAAAGCATTATGGAGCTCAGCTCATTTGAGCTTTAAATGAATTAAAAATGTTGTTGGGATTCAAACAAGAAAAAAAAATAGTATTTAGCTAGAACCAAATCACTTAGCCAACTGTCATTTGCGCAGAGAGAGGATTCAAGAGAATAAAAATGGTGCGTAAGTGATTTAACGAGAGAAGGTTTTTGTTTACATTTTACAATTCCTATTCCTTTTATTTCGAATTATTTTGAACTTCCCATTGGAAGTTATTTTAATTGGTCCGAATTGTCAAATCGAAACAATTTTGATATGTCTTCACGTTTCCAGCTCCTTAGAATCGGTATACATCGTTTTTAGAGAAATGTCTGTGTTTGTACCTACGTTCTTACGTTCTTTCGCTTTTTTTCGTTCACCATATCTCAAGAACGAATAAAGATCATCATCATATCTACAATAATACACTGATTTTTTTTATCAAAATCGTTGGAGCCGTTTTTGAGATAAATAAGCTTTTCCTTAACGGTTGTATGGCAAGTACCGTTATTTATTGAGCTAAAAAAAAATTTCAATTTCCCCTCTGGAGAGTTACAAAAAAACCTTAAGTTCAAAATTTGAAGAAAATCGCTTCAGTGGGTTAGGCTGTAGGTTGCGGTACGGACAGACAAACAGACAGACAGACAGACAGACGGACAGACAGACAGACAGACAGACAGACAGACAGACAGACAGACAGACAGACAGACAGATAGACAGACAGACAGACAGACAGAAAGACAGACACACAGACAGACAGACAGACAGACAAACAGACAGACAAACAGACAGACAGAATTGTGCCACCCACTTTTTTCGTGTTCTCTCTCTTCGTAATGTCATGTTTGATTGTTGTCTCGAAATTTTTTTTTGCATGAATCCAAAACCTGCCCTATAGTACCTATATCGCAAGTAAAAAATCGCCTGAGTTTGTTCCTGTAAAAATGTTGTAGTATGCCGCGAGCTTGGCTGGGCACTACCATGCCCTTTTAGTCCGGGAGCCAGCCTCATTTTTCAATGTCTTAATTGTTTAATCTTGAATTATTTTTTATTTGTTGTAATTAATTAGTTAATCACCAAAATTGATGCCTGCCACTTGAACAGTGGGGCAAAGTTTGGCAAAAACTTGGGCTCTGAACCTTTGGCACCTCATATATAGGGGAAATTCGAAAAAAGAATATGCCATCTAATTGGTCAGTAATTGGTCAGAAAAGGTCAACTATTCCTAGAAATTAATAGGCCGTATATAACTTGCAATCTTAAAGTTTTTCAAGGTCACGCGCAATTTTTGGCATCTCGTTTGTGGGAAATTTACAAAAAATTTATACCATTCGAAATTTTTCTAGATCTTGATAATAGGTCAACTATTTTCAGTAATTGGTCAGCCATAGATTTTTTTTCTATGAATTTTTAAACTTCGTTTCAAGGATAAAAAAAAAACTTTTGGCACCTCATTTCGGTCATTTTAATTAATGACATTTGAAAGGCCACTTCACGGTTATAAAATTTTTGATAGGTAGATAAAGATCTAAAAGTTTTTCAGGTGGAATTAGCTTTTTGAAAATTTCCCATAAATGAGGTGCCAAAACATCGCGCGTGACCTTGAGAAGCTTTAACCCTTGATTAAAGTTGTGTAGGGCAGACCAATTTCTGGGACCTCAAGTTTCAAAAGTTGGTATTGTAGGAAATAGTAAAAAGGCAATTTCTTATAATACCAGCTTTTGAAACTTGAAGCCCGTCTGGCAGGAACTTTCGACCGTCCGTCCGGTCTGATATATTTTTTTCATATTTAAGAATATATCAGCTAACATATATGTAAAAATCAGCTTTGTGCGGGTAGGTTTGCAATTTTGACAGTTTTTCTAAATTTAAGAAAAAATAAAAAAAAAGGATATTTCTAACAATACCAACTTTTGAAACTTGAGGCCCGTCTGGCAGGAACTTTCGACCGTCCGTCCGGTCTGATATATCTTTTTTCATATTCAAGAATATATCAGCTAACATATATGTAAAAATCAGCTTTGTGCGGGTAGGTTTGCAATTTTGACAGTTTTTTTAAATTTAAGAAAAAATAAAAAAAAAGGATATTTCTTACAATACGATCTTTTAAGACTTTAGGCTCGTCTGGCAAGCACTTTCGACCGCCAAACCCGTCTGGCATAATTTTTTTCATGCATAAGAATGTATAAACTAGATTATAAATAAGTTTCAGCCTTGTGCGAGTAGGTTAATTTTGACCCTTTTTTTTGCATTTTGATAAAATCAGATGGCAACCTTTCGACCGCGGCAACCCTGCCAGACCGTGGTTTTCATACTTAACTAGTCCCAAATCAAGCAAACACAAAGTTGTAGCCTTGTGTCTAGTAGGTTAGTCAAAGTGGCTGGTAGCTCTCCGACTACCATATGAGGTGCCAAAGGTTCAGAGCCGCTCACTTGTGTAATTTGCTTAGACCTGGAACCTGGCTAGGACGTAAGTTGGCATTGCGTTGAGAACAAAAAACCCACGCCGACCCAAAGTTGCAAAAATAACCGACGAGATATCACATTTGCTTAGATCGTTAGTTAAACATTTAAAGTAGTGGAAAACCCATGCCTGCCACCTGCACAAAGTCCTGGTAGGATCCAAAATGTTGGCACACCCACATATTAAGAAAAGATATGCATAACCTTAAAAAGGGGGTCAAATAGGGGTAAAATGTTATAATAAAAATTTAAACATTGAAAAATTTCAAATGTTTTTGATTATACCTTTTTATTTACAGCTTTAGGGTAGAAAGTGTTCTAAAACCAATCAAATTTAAATTGCCACGGAAAACTTTTTAGAACTCGTTTTTCAATATGGTGGCCAAATGGTGGGGCTTTCAACACCTAAAATCGAGTTTCATACTTCCACTAAGCCCCCTTACACATCAAAAGAGAAAATCTTTATCCAACCCAAATTGGGATTATTGTAACATTTTAGTAGTTATTTTGCGAAAATGTTAAAAGCTGCTTTATTAGATGATTGACAAATTTTCTTGATTATTTTGTTAAAACACAAGCATGTGTTGTGATGCTTTTTTTTCGAGGCTGTCCAGGGTTTATCCCAAAGAAAGCACAAAACTTAGGTTAAGAGTTTCAAACTCCGATTTAAATATTTTTATTTATTTAAATATTGAGTTCACAAGGTTTAATACAAAAGTTGTATAGCTTAACTAACTAACACGGTATTTCATATACTATAATGATAATGCTTATGATTTATTCTAACACGGTATTTCATATAATCTTACTAATAATAAGTACAAGGTAGGATTAAATCCCCGCCTCCAACGGCAAGTTGAAGGAAAGTCAAATCTGCTCCCGGCTCACAGATAGCGTCTACTATACACTCGAAAGGAGTGCAGAGCAGAAAAGGCGGTTAGGATTAGATCCCCGCTTTCAGCTGCAGGCTGAAAGAAAGTCAAGTCTGGTCCCGGCTAACAGACAGCGTCTACTATGCACTCAGATGGAGTACAGAGCAGAAAAGGCGGTTGGGATTCGGTCCCCGCTTCCAGCGGCAGGCTGAAAGAAAGACAAGTCTGGTCCCGGCTAACAGACGGCGTCTACTATGCACTCAGACGGAGTACAGAGCAGAAAAGGCAGGTTGGGATTCGGTCCCCGCTTCCAGCGGCAAGCTGAAAGAAAGTCAAGTCTGGTCCCGGCTGACAGACAACGTCTACTATGCACTCAGACGGAGTGCAGAGCAGAAAAGGCGGTTGGGATTCGGTCCCCGCTTCCAGCGGCAGGCTGAAAGAAAGACAAGTCTGGTCCCGGCTGACAGACGGCGTCTACTATGCACTCAGACGGAGTACAGAGCAGAAAAGGCAGGTTGGGATTCGGTCCCCGCTTCCAGCGGCAAGCTGAAAGAAAGTCAAGTCTGGTCCCGGCTGGCAGACAACGTCTACTATGCACTCAGAAGGAGTGCAGAGCAGAAAAGGCGGTTGGGATTCGGTCCCCGCTTCCAGCGGCAAGCTGAAAGAAAGTCAAGTCTGGTCCCGGCTGACAGACAACGTCTACTATGCACTCAGACGGAGTGCAGAGCAGAAAAGGCGGTTGGGATTCGGTCCCCGCTTCCAGCGGCAAGCTGAAAGAAAGTCAAGTCTGGTCCCGGCTGGCAGACAACGTCTACTATGCACTCAGATGGAGTACAGAGCAGAAAAGTCGTGTAGGATTCGATCCCCGCTTCCAGCGGCAAGCTGAAAGAAAGTCTAATCTGCGCCCGGCCAACAGATAACGTCTACCGTATACTCAGAAGGAGTATAGAGTAGAAAAGTCAATGGGAAACGTTCCCCGTCTAAGACAAAGGCCAAAGGAAATACAATCGCGGTAAATAATATCAATAATAAAAACGGAGGAGAAGCCTCAAAAAAAACGGTACGAGATAAACTCAAAAAATCAGTGAAACTTCTGATGGTACACTTCGTAACAGCGTGTCTCGGTTGATTTAATTAATTTAATCCGTTCCAGAATAAATTAATTTAACTCACGGTCGGTTTTCTTCCTTATGTACACTAAATTGGTACACATACAACAAAGGCAGAAGACAATTTTGTTCGATTTACAAGATTTACAAGATTTTTTATTGAACGATTAATATTTACAATTTGCTTAATGTTAGTTATCTTAAAGTATACATTGATTATTACATAAAATATGTTGGCACAATAGGGGGCCTAACTGTTTACATTGAGATTTTTTTTTCAAAATTTATATTTAATTGTCATTTATGTTTATTTCTTTTCTTAATCTATTGGCTGCTTTATTTCTCGGATTGTTCAGGTCCGGTTGTCATTGTTGTGATTGGTTGGGGGGATGGTGAGGCTTTCAGCCACGGTAGTGAGCTGACCTTGGGTCAGCGTAGAAGGGAATGTTCTCTTCGTCGGTGGTTGAGATAATATCCTCTTCTAGCAGCTCCATCGCTTCGAGGTACCGCTGGTTGGGATGTCTTGGCTGGTTTACAATTCCCACTATAAGAGGGTTCGGGTGGTTCATCATATTTCGTAGACATCTTCTGCTGGATTGGATGAGGTATCTGTCTAGTTGTACAATGTTGGCCTCTTCATAGAGTCTCTTGTTGCTGACGTGTTTTCTTCGTATCCTGTCGAAGTGTAGTCCTGTGCAGATCCGCAGAATCTTCCGCTCGAATATTGCCAGCTTCTTCATGTGTGATTTTGTCGTGGTGTACCAGATGGGAAAGCAGTATGTGATGACTGGCCTGATGAGCTGCTTGTAAAGAAGAAGCTTCGTTTTTTGGCTTAGTCCGTTCTGTTTTCGCATTAGCGGATGGATGCGATGGAAGGCGAAGTTGGCTTTTCTTAATACAGCTGCTGTGTGGGGATTGAAACGGTATAACTCGTTGAACTGTATGCCCAGGTATTTCACGTTGTTTCTTGCTGACAGTTGAGTTCCATCGGGAAGGGTGATCTTGGTGTTCCTGCAGTTGGTGGCTGAGCGTCCTCTTCTACTTCCCGAGCTACTTGGTCGTCTGAAACAGATCAGTTCGGATTTGGCCGAATTGATTTTGAAGCCCCAGCGATAGTAGTACTCGTATAGAAGTCTTATGTGGGCTTCAACTCTTCTAGCTGCGAATATAGGTGACATGGACTTAGCGTACGTGAGGGAGTCGTCGGCAAACAGGAGAGTCTGGGCGTATTCTGGCTGTGGCTGGTCTGAAGTATAGATGTTGAAAAGGAATGGTCCTAATTTAGATCCTTGAGTGACTCCGGCTCTGGTTGTCCTCGTAGTTGACTGGCATCTTCCAATTTGTACGAAGAACGACCTGGAATGAAGAAAATTGTAAATAATTTTTATTAGTGAATGTGGAAATCTGAGTTGGAAAAGTTTGTGAACAAGTCCCTGTATCCATACGCTGTCAAATGCTTTTTCGATATCGAGAAAGCATCCCACAGTGACTTGATGACTATTTAGGGAGAGGGCGACATCGTGCTGGAGCTTTAGAAGTGGATGAAGTGTTGAGTGATGTTCCCGGAATCCAAACTGCATATCCGGGATTATGCGATTGTCACTGCAGAATGATTTAAGTCGTCTGAGTATCAGTTCCTCGAGTATCTTGCTCATGTTGCACAGAAGTGATATAGGCCTGTATCCAGAGACGTCTTTGTTGTTGTTCTTTTTTGGTATAGCCACAATTTTTGCTGTTTTCCATTTGGTGGGAAAGTAACAGTTGTTGACACAATTGTTGAGGATAATTGCTAAGAAGATCATCATCGAATGCGGCAGTCTCTTCAGGACGAAGTTGGAGATATTGTCCGGGCCTGTTGATTTTTTTGGATGACTTCTGTGGATGATTTCCTCTATTTCTTCTGGAGAAGTGAACTCGTGGTGATCCGTGGGGTCGCTGGCGGGGTTGGTATTGCTGAAGTGTACAATTTCCTGAAATGTTTGAGCGTTTTGAACTGATGTGTTGACTTCGTCCAGGAACTCAGGGTCTGATGGTGGATTTGGTTTGAAGTGTTCTTCGAAGTAGTCAGCAAAAGCCTTGGCCTTGTCTTCGTTGGTAGTAACATCACCAAGAGTTGTTGTGATGACATCTGGCATTGGCGGCCTCTTACCAATGATAGTATTGATTTTCTTAAATGTGTCGGGTCCCGGTTTGATTGTTTGGAGTCTCTTCCGGAGGAGGTTGTCGTTGTGGTGCTTCACTGAGTTCCTAAACATGATGTTCACACACTGTAGCTCACTTGAAACGGCCTGGTAGTTGGTGTTGTTGGTATTTAGTTCTCTCTGGTGAATTCTCTGAAGCCGCTTTCTAAGCCGCTGTCTGTGGAGATAAAGGTTTTGAATATAAAGTGGCAAATTATGATACCTGTCCCGAGAGGTCATTGGTTGTTTTTGATTCTCAAGTGAGCTGCTGACTACGTCTTCCAGGGCATCTATTGCTGCATCAATTTCTGAATCTTGGAGATTTCTATTTTCTGGAGGAAGGATAACTGACTCGTCAATGTCACTTTGGAGCCTGGTTGCATCTAGTTGTTGGAACAAACCAAATATATGTTAAATAAAACAGCGAATTGATGTTACCTTTAAAGTTTTATTAGAACGACTAAGAGGACAGTTTTTATTTGCTTTTGCTTTTATAGCGTTGAACGTTGATAGTGTATTAGTGTAATTCAAATAACATACTTTATACAAATATAAATGCAAAATCTAACAAACCTTCCCTTAAAAACTGGCAACTAAGAATTTTAAAATTTTAGGCAAAACAATGTAATTCAAAAAAAAAAAAAAAAAAAACTTTAAAATAACAAAAACAAAATATAATTAAGTTGGCAAAATCAAAAGAAAAACTTCATTTACTCTATGATTTTAATCCCAACATACTAGTGAACTCTTGGTGTTTGAGTTTCTTCAAATTCTTAGTGAACACATCAGCGGTCATTTTATCAGTTGGTATAAACTTCAGATCCATGAGCCCTTTCTCGTAGACTTCACGAATGTAGTGCACCTGAATGTCGATGTGCTTCGTTCTGTTATGAAACACAGGGTTTTTCGCTAGTTTCTGAGCACTGATGTTATCACCAAAAAGTTCTGTAGGTTCATCCACCAGTTGGTTGAAACCAAGTTCCTCCAAAAACCGCCGAAGGTATACAACTTCCTTCGATGCTGTTGATAGAGCAACGTACTCGGCTTCTGTACTACTCAAAGCGATGGAGATTTGTTTTTTACTCCCCCATGTAATAGCGGCTCCGGCAAGGAAAAATGCGAAACCTGTGTATGATCTGCGGTCAACACTGTTGCCACCCCAGTCAGCATCTGCGAAGCCCTTTAATTTTTCACCAGTCTGAAAATATTTAAGTTTAAAATTAAGGGTTGAATGTAAATACCTCAACAAGTGCTTTGCGGCATTCAAATGTTCTGCATGCGGATCGGTGTTGAACTGAGCAAGCTTGCAGACAGAATGCATTATGTCCGGTCGCGAGCAAATACTCAAATACGTCAAAGACCCGATCAATGACTGGTACTGTTTCTGATCCACCTTCTTGCATTTGGAGCAGTCATCGCATTTGTAAAACTTGGTCCCTGGCTCCAATGGAGTTGCACAGCTTCTGCACCCCTGCATACCAAAGTCATTAAGTAAATTTCGAATCAGCTGCTGTTGTGATATTTGTATTCCATCTTTCCCTCTTGTAATCTCCATACCAAGGAATTGATCAATTGGTCCTTTGTCGACAACCTCGAATCTATTACCTATTTCAGTCTTGATATCCTCTAGTGTCATGGAATCGGAGCAGGCAAGTAGAATGTCATCTACGTATACTGCGACTATGATTACCTCGCCTGGTTTCTTAAGCACGTACACACATGCATCCCCATGACATCTCTCAAATCCAAGACTTTTCAAAAAACAATTTAACTCCTCGTTCCAGTTCCTTCCAGACTGCTTCAAACCATATAATGCCTTCCTCAGTCTGCACACCTTGGTTCTATTTTCTTTGTCTTCAAAACACTCGGGCTGGTACATGTAAACCTCCTCTTGAAGATTCCCATTTAGGTACGCCGATGACACATCCATCTGGTGCACGATCAACTTATACTCTGCCGCTAAAGCCAAAATCAGTCGGATTGACGAGTATCTCACCACAGGGGAAAAAATTTCGGTGTAGTCAACCCCATACTTTTGGCTGCACCCTTTTGCCACCAACCGTGCTTTATAACGAACTGCCGCTCCATTTTTGTCACACTTGACATTGAAAATCCACTTCGATTTAATAGGAGTGCGATTCGGGGGTGCATCCACCAACTCCCATGTCTGATTCTTAACCAGTGAGTTGTATTCAGACAGCATTGCAGCTTTCCATTTGTCTGCATCTGGTCCTTGAAACGCTTCTTCAAGAGTGAGGGGATTTGTTGGCCTTTCCTTGTGACAACTCTGCATATAACTCGTATAACTTACTGGTTTCCGGGCGCGCAATTTCCTTTGAGATTCCACTCTAACATCATCTGAAACATCTCCAGCTTCGCCCTCAGCTACTTCCTCTTCGCAAGGATTATCATCGCCACTACTTAACGCCACACAAGCATCTCGCCGCTCCTCAGAGTGCAAAGCAGTATCAGGGACATTTTCTTCATTTGTCAACTCATCTTTAAGAATCACTGCACTTGACTGGGCAGTTTTTTCTCCAATAATTGGTACCTCGGACTCGTCAGCATCATAAGAATCTTCATCGTCAGAAGACTGTGGGTCTTCCTTTAGTGAAACTGTAGCTGGAGTATTAGTGTCCATTATTACACCTGCACACTCATCCAAAAAAACTTTTGAAGAACAAGGAACATTGTCGGAATGAAGGAACCTCACATCTTTCGCTATAATTACAGTCTTTCTACTTTTGTCGTAGAGCCGATATGCTTTTGATTCCTCTGCATACCCAACCATGAAACACTCATTGCCTTTCGCTGAAAACTTTGACCTTTTTGGCGTCTTATCTAAAACAACACCTCTTCTGCCAAATACCTCTAAATATGAAACATTTGGTTTTCTACCACACCATGCCTCATATGGTGTCATGTCATGCAAAATCTTCGTTGGTGATCGGTTTCGCACAAAAACGGCAGTATTTATAGCTTCTGCCCACAAAAACTCTGGCAAAGAAGAATCAATAATCATGCATCGTCCCATTTCAACTAAAGTTCGATTTACCCGCTCAGCGATCCCATTTTGCTGCGGGGTATATGGAACTGTAAGCTGTCTGCGGATGCCTTCTCGCTTAAGGAAATCGGTAAATTCACGGTTAACGTACTCTCCACCGTTATCTGACCGCAACATCTTCACTTTCACACCCGTTTCTAGTTCTACTGCGGCTTTGAATGTCTTAAATGTCTTAAACACCTCACTCTTGTTTTTAATAAAATATACGAATATTTTCCGGCTAAAGTCGTCAATAAACGTGACAAAAAATTTCGCCCCACTAAGAGACGAAGTTTTCATTGGCCCACAGACGTCACTATGCACGAGCTCTAGGACGCATGTGCTCGATTTACCAAGGCATTTAGGAAACGGCAATGCACTTATCTTTCCTTTTAAGCACACATCGCAATCAAAAATTTTCACATTTTTCACATCCATACCGAGAACCATGTTTTTCCGGCAAAGTTGCTCTAGGCTGTTTACATTTAGATGGCCAAACCGTCGATGCCACTCTAAAACATTATCATTTGCTGCTGCTAAGCACAGCTTATTTTGCATCATTTCATAGATAAATAAATCACCGCTTCTTTTCAACTGCATGAATTTTGTACCGCTATTTGATTTCACAAGTGCAATGTCTTTACCAAACTCTACTATGAAATTACTCTCCGTTATTTTTGTGACTGACAAAAAATTAGTTTTAAGTTGGGGAACGTAGAGTACATTGTGCAAACAAATTTTACTGGTCTCCGTCTCCATACAAACTTGACCTATACCTTCAGAAGAAATATATTTGTTTCCCGCTAACTCAATCTTCTCTCGATGCTCTTCCATATGATTGAAATATGATTTATCACAACACATGTCGTCGGCTGGATGCTATCTTGTTCAATGTCCATTTTTCAAAATGTTGGGAAATCGATTTTTAAAGTTCAAATTGAAAATTTGTGTTTATATCAAAAATTTTTGATTAGTTTTGTTTTTTCTTCTGAAAGCCTTGACAATTTTGTTTATAAAACAAGTCACAGAAGTTGATTTTCTTTTATTTTGAATAAGTTATAAATTAAAATCAACAAGGAAGTCATTTTGGATATTGAACAATGTTATATGGAGTGACAAGAAGTTGGTAAAATTTTTGGATATTGAACAAAAATAGTCAATATTGAACAACATAGAAAAAAAAACAAAAAGAGCGGAAACATAAAGCTGATTATGTTATATTGAACAAAAAATAGTTTTATTGATTCGAGCTGATTTAATAAAGAATTTTTAAAGAAACACATAGGTAATGGTGGTTGTTCTGATATTCGGTCGAATTGAATCCGTACGGATTGAAAACATTTAACAAAAAGATATCGGAATTGAAAACGTCAAAAAATGGCAGGTTGGTGGATCCATTCGCTTTTTTTGAACATCTATGATTCTTAGCTGTTAGGCAAAACAAACGAATGCACAGTGCGCCGTTTTTCGACGTTTTCAATTGGGGTATATTTTTGTTTTCCGTTTTCAATCCGTACGGATTCGATTCGACCGAATATCGATGCCGCACCGCACCGCACCGCACCGCGCTACACCACCAACCAACGCCACACCGCGCCACCGCATAGAAAATATGTCCAAATGAACGTTATGTCTTTTTTGAATGGAAATATTGCCAAAATGCACAGTACACATATTGAAGGTAATATCATTAGCGTTTTCATTTTTGTTCAGTTCTGCGCATCCATCAAAATCAGTGAAAAATAGCGACTCTACGTGACCCCGACTAGTTAAACATCAAAATTTGTTGTGTGTTATGTGTTCATTTGTTACTTATTTAAATACAAATACAATTATTTCAATCTTTTTAGTGTTTATTAACATTTTCTTAGTGTTATTTAAATTATCCTTTTGTGTTTGTTTTCTTCGTTGTTGTTGTAATACAGTGGAAGAGGTCACGTAAGGCTGCCATCTTGAATTTCTTTGACAGTTCTCATTTCGGACCACATGCGCAAGATAATACCTTAGATATGTGTACTGTGGTCAAAATGGACGGTATTTCTTTTTCAATGGGTCATAAGGTTTACCTGTACTTGGATCTGGTCATAAAGTCAATGGACCTAATGATCTTGTGATATTGGGGATTATTTTTTGACTTGAATACTTACGCGTATATTAGAAGATAGCTTCATACGTTTGCATTAAAGAGAAAAAAACGTTTTGAAGGTCATAAACAATAACTTCCGTATCTTCACAATTATTCTTTCGATCAATATCATACTCAACCTTCGTTAAATTATGATAGCTGTGATGTGCATTGTAATATCGTGTTTCAGTTGCATTCGGATTTTTCGTAGCTTTAAACTTAGCACATTTATCGCAAATGCCTTTTTTTAGGCTTGAAAAAGAGAAATTAAAAACAAACAAAATATTTGAATGCGAAGATCGGTGATTTCAGATACTTTCGAAATTTGTTTTGAAAAACAATTATTTCTAGATGTTCTAATGGCAATTTCTTGAAAACATAAACTGAAAGCCACAGCGGATCACGGATTTGAATTCTACATCCAAAATCCCACTAAAAAACAATTCTCACTACCTGTACTAAAAAGATAACCGGTGACTGCGGGCCTTTTTAATTTTGTCAAAATATTTTTCCCCGATACGTTTTTGAAATAAAATTTTTATTTTCAAAGCTATTATTATGAATCTAACTCTTGTATGTTTTTTGGAAGCTTATCTTGATACCATTGATTCAGATTTTTTCTGTTAATAAAAAGAAAGATATAAAGAAAAATGCGATTTTTTTTTCAAATACTTTTTCCGACTATTTTACACTTTGTGCATTTTTGTCATTGCAACGCCAGCTTTAAGATATTGATTTTTGTGTTTGTTTGGCAGAAGTGGGAATCCATCACGGGGAAACTTTTTATCACCCCTGTTCTGAATTCCGATCAATTGAAAAATCCTTTCGTTTTCAAACTCTCGATGTTTTTTAATTTTTTTCGTTTTCAATACTTGCGATATGATTGTGTTTTGATTTTCGCGTGAATTAAAAATCAGCTTGACACTTGAAATTCATTTAAAGTTTAACCTTTTCTTGAATTTTAAAATAATTTTAAACATGTATAAGCTTATATTTTTGAGCAGATACGCCACTAGATTTTCACTTAAAAGCCACGGACCACGACACCACTTATGTGTTTGCTGTTGTGTTTAAATTTAATTGAATTATACCGATATTTTTTAATTGTTTGACGTTTTGAATTATTATTTGTATGGATTTCCAAAGAAAAACAGGATTGAATATCGACTATTGCGGAAGTGAATTCAAACTTAATTGAGAACATAGTTTTTGAATCCGTACGGAAATCAATTTCGTATACGGATTTGAATCCGAACGGAAATCAGAACAGGGGTGTATATGTTCTTTTACTATTTTTAAATCTTCTTTTGGTGTAACTCTTTAAATAACTTATCCATGTTGAGGAGTGGAATGAGTACCTGTTTCATTATATTTTGTCAGTGTTGCTGAGAAATATCAAGAGTCGACAAAAAGAATTTTTTATATACATCAAATTAATAGTTTTCTTTTAAGAAGAAATACTTTAACGTAAAGTTCCTTCTCGATCCAGTTTTGTCTGTTCTTTTTCGTTTTGGTAGCAGCCTTTTTCCAAATTTAGAATAAACCTGCCCTTTTTCGGTGTCATTCAGTGGCCAAAAGCTAAGTTTTCGTTCGCATCTTCATACACAAATTTTGTATACCTAACAATCATGACTGAAAGCAACGTTGCAACTGCGGAAACTTGAATTTTACGTTTTCTACACTTGTGACCTTTTGCATTATGATATTCCTGTCCACTCTGACGCAATTTCTTTTACGTTTCTTTTCCATAACGATGGAGTTGTAGTTTTTTTCTTACCCGATCCACGTAAAGTTTACTTCAGTGAAAATTCGGACTTGCTCATATTCTCGTATTCCATTTTCCAATAATAAATATAATAGAATCTGGAGTTGCTGCATTTATCATACTATAAAACAAACATATTTTTTTTAAACGAATAAAAAATAATAATGTTTGCTTAAAATAATACCTTAAACGTGTTTTGGGATACTGCACCAATTCTGCAACTTGACCTTACCTTTCAGGAGTTTAAGACTCAATATCACCAGGCATTTTTTTTAAATGTTGTTAAAATCAATACCAAAAATATGGAGCAACATTTTTCCACACATACGTTAAGGAATCGATTGTAGCCCTATCTGGGGTAGATAAATCAATATCATTTAAAATCCTGAATGAGAATATAGGGAAATCAAATGCAACAACGGAGATCTCGTTTGATATTGAACAAAAGAGAATGAAAGTATACGGCTGGATATTGAACAAAAAATTAAAGTAATTGGATATTGAACAGAATAGAAATGAATGAAGTACATACGCATATTGAACAAAACATCCAAAATTGTGGATATTGAACAAGATAGAAATTATGAAATAGTTTTTCTTTTAAATATACTAACAAGTGTTCAATATAATACAAAAAAGATGAAAAGATTGAACAAAAATGACATGAAAAATCGTTAAAAAAGTGTCCTATTGAACAAAATAGTTTTCTGTAACTTGAAAACTAAAAGAGATAGAACAAAATGGTTTGCGCCAAACGAAAGAGCGTCCCAAAATTATGAAGACTGCATACCTAACTCAATTTCGTAAAAAATGGCCTTTAGAACAAGATAGCATCCAGCCGACGATGTGACAAGTGGAACCACTATCTAAAATCCAAACGGAACTATTGAGTTGTGTGTAGCTGTATTTGGAGAGATTTAGCAAAGCGCAATTAATTTTTTGTTTAACTGCACTGTTATTGCGACACGAAGCAGCATAATGCCCTCTCTTTTGGCATTTATAACACTTGCCTTTAATCTTTTTTCTATTCAACTGGTATTGCGGTTGATTCCGTTCGTTACCTGCTTGTGACAAAGCCCGTTGCTTATTTGCAAAAAATGCTGTCTCATGGTGCTCATCGTTCTTTTTGTCACTTTCTCTACGTTTTTCTTCTTCAATTAATTTAGTCTTGAGTGCGGTTGTACTTGGCAAACTATCCCTTGATTCGATTGCAACGATAAAATTTTCGTAGCTTTTTGGAAGACCAGAAAGCAAAATAATCGCAAGCAGTTCATCATTTAATTTAAGGTCTAGCTCTGCAAGCTTTTCAGAAAAATCAAAAAACTTGTTTAGATGCTCACTCATAGATGTTTCCTCACACATTTTTAGATTTATAAGTGATTTAAAAATCGTGACTTTTCTGGCAGGTCCACTTGGAGCATGTAATTCACAAAGTCTGGTCCATGCTTCTTTGGATGTTCCGGCATTTTTAATGTGGAGGAGTTGACTTGGCTTGACAGACAAAACCATCGTCGCTAGCGCCTTTTCGTCCTTAGAGTTCCATAGTGTTAACGCATTGGCATCAGTCGGTTGTTCTATTTTACCCGATACATAGTCCCAAAGACCACAGTGCACAAGAACCGATTTCATGAGGATTTTCCATCCGTCAAAGTTGGTATCATCCAGCTTCTCTATTTGATATAACCCGGAACTCATCCTGGTTAAGTGACTTTTTTTTTCTTTAAAGAGTAATACAATTAATTAAAAGGAAATAATCCTGGGCCCATAACCACTGTTGGAACAAACCAAATATATGTTAAATAAAACAGCGAATTGATGTTACCTTTAAAGTTTTATTAGAACGACTAAGAGGACAGTTTTTATTTGCTTTTGCTTTTATAGCGTTGAACGTTGATAGTGTATTAGTGTAATTCAAATAACATACTTTATACAAATATAAATGCAAAATCTAACACTAGTCTCAAATAGTTGATGAATCCTACTTCTGGTTGATTGATGGAAATGAGCTGTTGCTGGAAATTTACTGAGAGCAGGACGGCTTCATGATCAGAGTCACTGGTGAGTGTCGTGCAGACGTAGTTCCGTAACTCAGGTAGGATGCACACCAGGTTAGAAGTTGCGAGGAAGAAGTCCAACGTTGATGGGGTTCTTGGAAATGTAGGCCTTGGTTGAGAGACGATTATTAGGGAATGTTGATCACTGTTGTCATCCAGCCAGTTCACAATAGTATTCCCGTCGTTGTTGTCTTGTGTGTCCATCCATCGGCGATGCCTTGCGTTGAAATCCCCTCCGATCAATCCGTATGTGCTGCTGTTTATGATCCTGTTCATGGTATGTAGATCGTCCTTCATGTCTGCTGGCCTTGCGGAGCACTTGTTGTAGATACTGATTATCGTCAGGGTTTGGTTTGTTCCCAGCTGTATGGTGACGGAAGTAGCTTCAAAGCATTTCAGGCCAGAAATAACCACTTCAGTCGCACTGTCGGAGATCTTCTTGTTAAGGTAGAGAGCAGTTCCTCTTGTTCCCTGCTTCTTGTCGTTTCTGAAGGTTTTGTAGTTGGTGAAATCAATGTTGTTCCTCTTGGTGACGTTTGTTTCGCTTATAAGGGCTATATCCGGGGTGTTTTTCTTCAGGAACAGGTTGAAGGCTGTCCTCTTTTCCAGGCTATATAACGAGTTAACGTTATAAGCCACTATACGCAATTTGTTGATGCGCATTACGCGCTGCATAGTTGGAATATAAAGGTGGCAAGGGCCACGGACTTATGCTCTTCACTTAGCTGTGTATAGTTGGATGGTACGGAACTTCGGGCTTTTTCCATGATTGCTGGAAGGTCGGATCCGAACAGGCGTTTCACTTCATTGCCTAGGTTTGGCTTGGGGGAGGCCTTCGTTGTTGGTAGTGCTGATGTGGATGGTGCAGGTGTCTTCTTAGCTGGGGTCTTCGCCACTGACTGGATTTTCTGCGTTGGTGTGATGTTCTTTCTGGCCATGGCTGCAAAACTGATGGCTGGTTTCGTAAATGTGCATGCTGATTTTGCCACAAATTCTTGTTGCATTTTTTTGTTGACAAGGGCCTGCTTCTTCTCTGCTTGCTTCACCTTCAGTACTGGACATCCTCTGAAGCTTGCTGGATGTCCTTCGGTCTTGCAGTTGGCGCACCAGACATCTGAGTTGGAGTTATCCTTGCGCTTGCACTCTCCTGGAAGATGGTTGTCCTTGCATTTCACGCACACGTAGTTCATCCCGCAGTTTGTAGCGACGTGCCCAAAGCGTTGACAGTTCCTACATTGGATGACATCATTAGCCTTGAGTCGCTCCCAGTGTACCTTTTGATTCATGATCAGTGTCTTGGTGAATACTTCTGCGATGTCACAGGTCTTGCTTAGTTCCACCACAAAGCAGTTGAATGACTTGATTGCTGTCTTCCTTGATCTGAAAAGAGAAACTTTTATTATTGGCAGTCCTTCAAGTCTAAGTTCTTCTTCCACTTCGATGGCGGTGTAAGAATGGTGTACTCCTTTGAGCATCAGAAGAGTTTTCCTGTCTTCCTTGGGGGTAAATGAAAGATTTTGAATCTTCATTGTCTTCAAATAGGATCTTATTTCGTCGTAGTCCTTCCTTGATTTCGTATTTATTATAGTCTTGGTGGTGTTGAGGTTCTTCAGGGTAAATTCCAGCTGCTTTCCTTTAGCAAACCTGCGTATTTCAGCTATGTTTCCTGAGAATACAATAATAGGTGGCATCCCACTCTTCTTCGTTGTCTCTGTCACATTAGGCGTTGCTGTCTGTTTTACGGAAGATGGCTTCGCAGTCGGTGGAGGGATGGCTGGGACCGATTCGGTGTTTATGACTTTTTTGGTGGATGGCTCAACGGTGATTTCAGTGGTCAAATTTGGGATGTCTTCCTTCTTCTTCTTCATGTCCTTTTTCTTGGCGGCTTTCTTTGAGCGTTTTTTTCCAGTGACTTCTTCAAAGCTCGACTGGTTGCTGTCGGTGTCGGATTGTCCTTGTTCGTCTCCTGTTAGACAAATCAGGTTTTCTTCATCTTGGGGAGCTTCTGGGTGTTCCACTGTTGGTACACACTCTTCCATTGGTTGTGGTTCCTCCATTGGCTGTAGTTCGTCCATTGGCTTTGGTTTCGCAATGGTTGCATGCTTGGCGTGGATCTCCATAACGAGGTTGTTGATCTGGTTCCAGTATCCTGGACCCAGGTCCTTAATCATCCGTAGAAGGAGAACTCTAAGTGCAGCCCAGGCTGTTTCCGGTGTTAATTTCTCCATAATAGTGGATTACTGGTGAATGGATTATCACTTCACTATAATTCACTGCACTTTTATTAGTTCGGATTAAACGCGCACAACACTATTTTAAGAAAAACTTATGTTGACACCTTTAATCCACAATAATCTTTTACTGGGATAATCCCTTTTTATTTTTGCTGGGGGGCAATATAATCAGGTAGCCCGCAGGTATACCTGTATTATTTGACCCTTTTTTGTTTTACAAGGGGTGGATTTTAATTTAAAATAAATTTCGTCCGCTTGAAATATCTGTCCGCACTGCGCGATGCACACTGACTGACTGTGAACAATTTTGTTCGGAAATTACACTTCCCCATATTAAGTTTCCTGACAAAAGACAGTGTGAACTGATAAAGACGAATGGCAAAATACCACAATAAAAATATATTTTTATTTGATGACGAATTTTGGGTATTCCATCGTTTACTTTCAGTGAATAGCTGACAAGTATAAACCGTTGCCTAATTTCGGGGGTTGGTATGCGAACTTTCTGTATTGCATATTTCGAAGATTTATTTTTACTTGTGGGTTTCGGTAGGTAAAGCGGTATGATAAATGCAGAATGAAATTAACCTTTGAAGTTAATTTTGAACTTCTGCCGGATAGTTCAGGTTGGTGCTGCAGATGTGCATTGAGGAGGTGAAATTTGTAACGCTTCGTTACAGTGTTATACCATTTTGGAAAGTGCATTAAATAGACAACTTTTATAAGTAAGTGGCTATTCATGTTCTCATACAATTTGAATGTATTATAGGTGGTCAAACTTTTTAAAAATTAAATGTTTGCACTGAAAAAAATATTTAAAAAAATTATAATAAAAAAAAAGGCAATAACTTATATCAAATTTTACCACCTATCTATTACAACAGTTATTCTAGAACATTACAAAAATAAAAATAGTAAATATTGTTCATCCATGGTCGTAGCGTTCACGTATTTGAAGAAAGTAGTACTTGTTTACAACTTTTGGAAAAAAACATCATAACATAGTAGCCACTGGGAAAACATTTTTCTTATATTTTTTCTGGAAAGGTCATAAGGCCTGCTATAGCCAGTTGCAAGGTTATACATTATTAACAGGACACCCATATATATATGTATATGGATTAAGACAAAATAGCACGAACTTTGAAAAACTTAGGCAACAACTTATAAAAGGGTCCAGAAAGGGGAAAAGTACCCTTTTTTTGGAAAATTTTGTATATACATATGCATGCATACCAGTAGCGTAGCTACCGCGGTATCAGCCGTATCAATGATACGGGGCCCCCGAGATATAGGGGCCCCGAGATTAAGAGTACTTGACATGTGCATGTGCAAGAAATTCTTCATTGAGATGCATTCGATATCCAATTTTAATATGTTTGTTTGTTGAAGTTTACTTCGAGTTGACCCCGGTTTTCTTGACAGTCACAAGAACTGTCAAAAAATGTATTTTCCTGTTTTCGAAAAACATCAAAGGGTCATCAATTGTGAAACAAGAGAGAATCAACATTTTATTTAAAAATTAATAAAAACAAACTACAGCTTGCATTTTCTATTTCTATTTGTTATTCTCATTATTAAATAAAATATGTATATTTATGATGTATTCCTTGAAATTCTGTTTAAAAAAATCTAGAATTTCCTGCAGCACGTATATCCACAAAAACATGCCTGATGCCTTAGAGCTTATGACACTTTGACAATTTATTCTTTACCTCAACTCGCCCCAGCAAGAAACCTAGATCTATACTTCAGGGTAACCTACGGTGTCAAAAAACACAGAATTTGCTGGTCAGGGTGAGTGAGTTATGTAATTTACTGCGGCAAAAGATAACTGAGCAAGCGAATCCAAAAAATGTCTCTCAGTTTTTGAGAGGAAAAGTGAGGAATTTTTGAGAGGAATCTTGTTTATATCTCTGAGTTCTCTGAGATCTCAGAAATATAAACTAGCAAATAATTTAAAATGTTCCTATTACCAATTTTGTTTACATGTGTCTTTTCGTTAGTTTTCCTTCCTGCGTAGTTATCTCTTTCTAGTTCCTACCAACTATCGGAACACGTACCAGTAGCCCAGGGGGATGAGTCGAAAAAATGGTAAAATTAGAAAATAATTCTTATAAACTTGAATTCCGATGGAGAGCTCCATTTTGCTTTACCTTCATGGCCAAGGCCAGTTTAGTTGAAAATGTATCTACATCTCATTAATCGGGTTCATATCCTTATTATAAAACAGAGTTTTTGGTTGGAAGAGGTAAGGAGGACCCGATTTATCAAAAAAGGTCGTGAGCTGTGAATTTGTTTTCTAATAAATAACTCATTCGAATTACATTTTACAACGAATAATTGAAGAACCAGAAAGTCAATCTTATTATATAAATAATGAACTAGTAATGAAGTCTAAAAGTAATAGCGTTTCAAAATTTGACTTTTGGATTTGACTGTAAGGTAAAAATAAATAATTTTTTCAAATACAAATCTAGAAAACTGTTATTTTGTCCATAGTCTAGCTAGTTAAAATTAAAGCTCATAGGATTCTACACAAGAAAGATTATTACTAATTTGAAGAGCAACAGATTTTGGGAAAACGTGTACAAACGTTACAAAATTATTAATGATATCTTTTCTACACTACAACTGCAGCACACTGGGGTTAATACTAACCAAACCACTGAGCGTTTTTCTCAAAATTTGTTTTTATACAAACAAGTATTCAAATCTTTTTATCGTATAATTTAATGAGCTAAGACTTAAATCTTGAGAAAAATTAACGGCTTTCGAGATACATATCAATAAAAACTGTTTTCTGTCCCTTTCACCGTACAAAATCAAATATCAAATTGAACTTATGCTGATGCCAGTAAAAAAAATCATACGTAAGGCTGAACCCCCGTTAAGATAAAGGGGGCCCCTAAAAAATGTTTGATACGAGGCCCCCAAAGTGCTCGCTACGCCACTGATGCATACATTTTTGTTATAAGAATGGCCGTTTTTGAGAAAAAATAGATTGTTAGAGTGACGGGATTTAAATAAAATGTTATGTTTAATCTTTAACCATCGAGGTTAAATACATACAAGTACAAGGTACATTTAACATGCGTGGGGTATTCCCAAAATAGGCCTCACCCACGCATGTTTTTATCTGAAATTATTATAAATTACTGATTAAATCATAATATATTTGAATTGAAGCATGTATTAATCTACATCAGAGTCAGCTTCAAACTGGAAATCATCTTCTCCACCATCTTTTTCGGGTTTGGTTTTCTCTTTCTAGTTCTTCTAATTATAGCGTTTATTCTTCGTTCAGTTCTGAATAGACAGTGAATCAATATTTTCTCAGGGGTTGGAGTTTACAATATCAATAAAGTCATTTATTACATTTATTGCCCAGGCAATAGTCACATAATTTGTGAACAATTCACTCCTACTTATCTGAAAATACAATTTGATTTAAGGTACAAACCCTTACTTGGCATAGTACAATGGTAATGAGCAAAATCTTCTCCAATATAGATTGAAGATTTTTTAAATAAAATTAAATGCAAAGACAAGGTTTTTGAGACCTTCATTCAGAAACATAGTAATGGAAATAGAGTTTTGAAGAATTATTATTTAGTTCCTCTTAAATAAATCGTTTTTCTAGGAGTGGACAGGTATATAATCAATGAAATTCAAGTAACGAAGTCCTTTTTTCTAACCAAATGTATTTCCTCTGTGGAAAACAAAAATAACTTACATTATTTAATCAAACCTTGACAATCAAAAAGGTTACTTAACAATATATTTGCATATCAGATCGGGGATGTGCATTTACAATATGAAAATTATACACCAACACCCAGTGATTATTTTAAGTATAATTGCTGTGATATGGATTCGGCATTCATCCAGGGGTGACAACAGGCTTTCAAATAATTGAGAGAAATTAGTCAAAAATGTACTTCGTCAATTCGGTAGCAGTTTGTTGGACAATATTTGTATTTATTATTTGTTTTTGTGCAAATAGTTTTCAATTAAGTGAGCTCGTTAAAAGGATTTACGAGCAAAGTGATTCGTCTATGGTGTGTTTTGTGGACATCGATGATTACTGTGATTACGATGATTTCTTCACTTTGTTCATGAGACAACATTCAGCTGAAATACCTGTTACTATTTTTACAACTTCAATGAGTAGCAAGAGTGAGAGTTTTACATTGAATAATGCAATTGTTGTTCTAAGGACTCCCACGAAGGATAAACAACAATTTTTCCAAATATTGGATTCAATTATTGGGCGTTTGCGTCTTCGAAAGTATGTGATTATTTTAACAATTACTTTGGAGGATCTTCAAAGGTGGTTTGTCTACTTTCGGGACAGACAATTTACAAGGATTTTTGGAATTGCTGACAATGTATCTTATGCCTACCTTCCATATGCCCATAATCAAATTCAAAAAGTCAACCCCGATAACAAACTATTGCCCGATGCTATGAAGGATCTTAATGGTTTGACATTTCGCACATCTCTTCAGAGGGATATTCCGCGAGCTTTTCCATATCCAGGCAAGAATGGACCACGAACTGTAGGTGGAAGTTATGGCCATGTATTTGTCAACTTTATAAAAAGGCACAATGCAACATATCAAGAAGTTGTTATCAGTAATTCAACAAGACTTTCAATTCCGAGAGTGATTAATGCAACTGTTAACAATTTAATTGACATAAGTATGAATGTATTCACTCCCACTCCAGGTCTTGACTTTAGTTATCCTGTGAAATATGTCAGCTGGAATATTATTGTTCCCATAAATGGCTATATGGATCCTAATGAATATTTCACTAAACCTTTCTCTCTTATGGTATGGATAGTGATTGGCATTAGTTGCATCTACATTATCCTTATGGAGGTCCTTAAGGATATCCATATGAATCTGCCTCCGAATTTTTGGAATTCATTCAGTCAAACAATGTTGGCAATGTTAAATCTTTCGCCTGAGAAACCCATGACCACGGATTACCGTTTTCACATCCAGGTGCTGTTGTTGTCTTTCATCCTTGGCAAGCTTTACAATATTTATGTCACATCATTTCTGACAGCATTCATCAGAATCAAACAATTTGATACAATTCAGGATTTGATTGACAATAATGTGAGCGTGATGATACCCGACTACGAATGGGCGTTGATATCGGATGATGATCTTCATCCGGAGGGCTTTGAGAAAATTGTTGCTTCCGTTGAATATGCCACTTACATAACCGAAATGAATTCCATGCGAAATACAAGTTATGCTTATGGCGTGGGCTCGGATAGAGGAGAATTTCTAATTGGACTGCAGGCTTACTTCGCGAAGCCATTATTCCATTCAACTCGAGATGGTCTGGTGGATTTGCATTTGGGATTCTTGCTAGCTCCACACTCTCCATTCACAGATATTTTAAGTGATTTTATCATTGAAGTTATGGACACAGGTTTGATAGGAAAATGGGATGATGATGCTATTGTTCAAGCCATCGAGGCTGGATTTGAAGTTGACGAATCGGGGGAAAAACCTCGGAAACTACCAATACCTCTGACTGTGAATCATTTGGCTTTCGCTTGGAATTGTTTATTTATTGGATGGATTTTGGCAGGGACTGTTTTTGCTGCAGAGTATTATTGGAAATGGCTTTTGAGTGGAGTTTTTAAAAAGAGAAATTTTGGGAAAATAGTTTAAAAACGCTATGAATTTTTCAACAATTTTGTTTTATAAATTACTTTGAGATTAATAAAAAATTAAATGCTTTTTGTCTTTTTTTTTGGAAACTTAATTAAGGGACCGAAAGGGTGTTTATTGGGCAAACATTCTTCCTCTCTCCGAGCAATGTTAATAAAAAATAAGAGTGTCATACAATTTATGAAACTTCTTGCACTGGGACTTGGAATACGCCAAAACATTTTGTGACTCTACCTACTTAAACGAAGCCGGAAGAGGACTGTTTGAAGCCATGTGCTTAAGTTGGTTCAAAATGTAAACATTTTGAAAATGATTCTGGAATTCTGGAAAGTTCCTGAGTGCAAAGTTATTGAAATCCAAGTGTGGTACTATACAGAAATCGACTTTTTGCACTACACTTCCCCAAATTCATTAAGTTTACTCGGAATATACATAAGTAAGCTGAAAAATATGAATGACACAGGGGAAAAAAGGCTTAAGTCCACTTGAGATTATTTGAAGAAAAATGAAATTGTAAGTTTATTCCTAAAAAAACGTTAAGCTCAATGGAACATTAATGAAAGTAACAAATTATTTTGTCTAGCACTAAGCTCTTAGCTATGCAAACAGCAAAAATTTTTATTGATTTAAACTATTTGAATTGTTGTGCCTGATACGCTGAAGTCAAAATGACCTTTGACGTTGGAGCGAAAATTTCGATATATTTTTTAAAAATTTCTTTTCAAAAGATCCGACATGGTGATTGGAAATTTATTTTTAGGTGCAGGAGACTAAGTCCCCGGGAATTTAGTCCACCGAGGGACTTAGTTCTCCTTAAATAGTATAACTAAATCCACTTTAATGAAGTGGAGTTATACTAAGGGTCTGGACATTTTTATTGATAGCCAGGCGGCAATCAAAGCCATTACCTCATTTGTTACAAAGTCAAAACTGGTTGATCGCTGTCGTGATGAGTTGAAATTACTGAGCGCATCAAATACAGTTACCCTTCGATGGGTCCCAGGACATCGTGACATATACGGGAACGAAATGGGAGATGAACTGGCCAAAAACGGATCATCTCTTGGTCCGAGCCAAACCGACTGCTCGGTTCTTATGCCACTAGAGCAAGAAAAAAAGAAGAATCTGCCAGAGTTTTCTCAAAGTTGCCAGCGATAGATGGTCAACAATTGATACCTGTCGTATTTCGAGGAACTTATGGCCGGATATTTCAAAGAAAAAACTGAGTATTTACTCAAGCTAAGCAGGCCTCAACTCTCCCTATTGGTTGGAGTCCTAACGGGTCACAACACAATGGGAACCCACTTAAGTAGAATGGGCATCGGCTCATCTGACTTATGTAGAGGGTGTCAGGATGAAGAGGCGGAGGAGGGCTCAGTTCACTTCCTCTGTGAATGCCCCAGCCTAGTCAGAACTAGAAAGGCAGCCCTCGGAGAATAAATAAAAAATAAATAAATTGGGTGGCGCAACAGCTCGAGGAGAACCAGGGCCTAGTGACTTACAACTCACAACCATTCCTGTGTGCGTGTTTGTTGGGCAGGAATGGAGGGGACCTACAGTTTTTTGCCGAGTCCGAACGGCTAAATGAGAAGCACTTTTTCATGACAAGTATACTCTTGGAGGATTTGTCAGTTCCTCGCAAGAGGCAGTACCTCGAATAAAACATTTCTGTTTTTAGGTGGCACGGCTGGGAATCGAACCCACACCTTCGGCATGACAGTCCTACGCACTAACCATCAAGCCACGAGGTACTACGCCCTCGGAGAATACTTTTTCGACGAATTGCGTGACGTCTCGTGTTTGCCACTAAGAAACATAATTAAATTCACTCAGAACTCAGGATGGTTCAAAGAGGCCCCCCATACCTAAGCTTCCAATAATCAATTTCCTTCCCCCTCCTTATACCTTACCTTGCCTACACCCAGGGGAGCACAATTGATCCATTGAGATCCGAGTGAGGTGATGCGACCTTCTCGTACCACCACCCCATTTAACCTAACCTAACCTGAGGGTCTGGTCCTCCAGGTTGGGGGTTGTGCGTCGGGGTAACTTCTCTACCACGGAAAACAACAATAGTTACGAAGCAACATGAAATGGATGATTTTAATGTTGACGACCCCAGCAAACGAAACAAGGACAATGAATTTCGGATCTACACGTGGAATGTCCGGACCTTAAACAGACCACGTGCAGCCGAACAATTAGTGGAGAACCTGGATAAGTTAAAGGCTGATATAACAGCCATCCATGAAGTGCGATGGGATGGAGAGGGCATACGGAGGATGAAGTCGTGTGACATCTACTTCGGCGGGTGCCGCAAGGAGCAGGGTCAATGACTCTTTGGTTGTGGTTTTGTGTTAAGGGGAAGACTTAGGCAAGAAGTCTTGGGCTTCAGAAATGTAAGCGAGCACCTGGTCACAATCCGCATCAAAGCAAAATTCCAAAATGTTACGTTGATCTGTGCCCACACCCCAACGGAAGACAAAGATGACTCAACCAAAGAAGACTTCTACGATCTCCTCGAGAGCACGTATGATAGGTGCCCCAAGTACGACGACAAGATCATTCTTGGCTACTTCAACGCTAAAATCGGAAAGGAGGGCATCTTTGGTTCGATAGTCGGAGGACACACTTCCGGTAACGGACTCATGCTGATTGACTTTGCGGCAGGGAGTAACATCATCATAGTCAGCACTCGATTCCCACACCTCAATATACACAAAGGGACCTGGCGGTCTCCTGATCATCGAACCGTCAATCAGATTGATCATGTTGCGAAAGACCCCAGACATGCTTCCAGTATCCTGGATGTTAGACCGTTCCCAGGGGCCAACATTGAATCGGGCCATTACTTGGTTGTAGCTCAAGTACGTATGCGGATATCTATCACGCCACTACGCCGAGCGGATGCTGTAAAATGATATGATGTCTCGAAGTTAAAATCGCAAGAGATTGCCAGGACCTTTGCTGATCAAGTCTCTTTGAACCTTTCAGCAACTCCACCACCAGCACCAACTGCAGAAGACTAGTGGAAGCACTGGAACAAGTCATCAGAAGTGCCGCCACTGATGTGCTGAGTTTTCACTAGGCGACCACAACGAAACCCCTGGTTCGATGAATGATGCCGATTGGCGCATGCAGCCAAGAACGAGGCCTACCATACCAATCAATGCTGCAAACTAAAACCGGAGCTGCTGAGAGAACAGCGCAGGAGCTCTACGGGCAAAAACGAAGGGAGGAGCGCTGACTTCTCAGGAGGAAAAAGAGAAAGCAGAGAAAGAGGACTGTTGCGGTAGGGGATGTTCGAGAGTTCTACCGAAGGGTGAGGCAATCTAGCCAAGGCTAGAACAGAAGTCTGCAATCTAGCCAAGGCTAGAACAGAAGTCTGCCGAGACGAGAGTGGGAATATGGTAGTAGACACACAGTCGGTGCTGAGGATCTGGAAACAACACTTTTCTAGACTGCTAAACGGCAAAGATGACCAAAATTCCGCTGTTAGACAGAATAATCCATTCAACCTGGACGATGATGGTCAAAATGTCCGTCCACCCGACCTAAATGAAGTGCGGTTAGTGATAACCAAGCTTAAAGCGTACAAGGCTGCTGGTGCAGACGGTCTTCCAGCCGAGCTATTCAAAGCAGGCGGAGATGATTTGGTAGGGAGTATACACCAACTTATCTCCAAAATTTGTTCGCATGAAAGTATGCCCGATGAATGGAACCTCGGTATAGTGTGCCCCATCCACAAGAAAGGAGAAGCTCTGACTTGTGCCAACTACAGAGGTATAAGTCTCCTCAACGTCGCATACAAAATCCTGTCATCTGTGCTGTGTGATCGCTTAAAACCGTTTGTCAACGATCTGATCGGCCCTTATCAGTGTGGTTTTAGACCTGGCAAATCAACCGTTGATCAAATGTTCACACTCCGACAGATTCTGAAAAAAACCCAGGAGTTTCAAATCGATACACACCATCTCTTTATCGATTTCAAAGTCGCGTATGATAGCGTAGACAGAGACGAGCTATTCAGAGCCATGTCGCATCTCGGCATCCCTGCCAAACTCGTCCGCTTGTGCAGGATGACGATGGAGAAATCTCGCTGCTCTGTCAAAGTTGGCAAGAACACCACCGAACCATTTGATTCAAGAAATGTTTGAGGCAAGGCGATGCGTTATCATGCAACCTCTTTAACATCGTACTTGAAGCAATTGTACGCAACTCGCAAGTCAACAACAGAGGTAAAACGTATCAAAAGTCAGTTCAACTACTTGCTTATGCAGATGATATTGACATCATTGGGAGAACGAAGCGAGCTGTTATTGGCGCGTTTGCAAGTATTGAATCACAAGCAGCGAAAATGGGTTTGGCTGTTAATGAGGACAAGACGAAGTATATGCTATCATCGAGAAGGGAATCTCAACATCGTCGACTCGGGCAAAATGTTACGATGGATAGGTACAACTTCGAAGTCGTCAAGGACTTTGTCTACCTGGGCTCCACTATTACATCGCAAAATGACATCGGTGCAGAGATCCAACGAAGAATTACTCTTGCCAACCGCTGTTTCTTCAGGCATTTGAGTAGTAAAGCCCTCTCTCAAGGAACCAAGAAGACCTTGTATAAGACCCTCATCATCCCGGTTCTGCTATATGGGGCAGAAGCATGGACCCTGTCAAAAACGGATGAGAATCTGCTTGGGTGCTTTGAAAGGAAAATTCTTCGGGTGATCTTCGGTTCAGTATGTATCGATGGAGTATGGAGTAGAAGATTTAACAACGAGATTTATGGGCTTTTCAGAAACGTTGACCTAGTCAAAAAGCTGGAAATACAGCGGCTGAGATGGCTGGGACACGTGGAGCGTGTGGCGCACACAAGTGGAGAACGACCTCAACCAACTTGGAGTGCGTAACTGGAGGCATCTAGCTAGGGACCGAGCTGGCTGAAGAGGCTTGTTGGTTGAGGCCGTAGTCCACCCTGGACTGTAAGCGCCATCTAAAGTAAAGTAAAGTAAATAAGTATCTTTGAAAGTTAGTTCCCTCTTCATTTTTCAAAATTTGTAGATACTTAGTTCTCATTAAGAAGTGAACTACTTTCTCACCTTGTCTGGGAACTAGGTCCACTTCGTTAAAGTGGAATTAGTTCCCATTTAATGAGAACTAAGTCCTTCGGTGGACTGAGTCCCGGGGACTTAGTTCCCTGCCCGAATTTTTATTATTTTTTTCAGACATCTTTAGATTTTTTAAATACATATGTACATATTAACTTTAAAATAAAATAATTTCCCCAACCGTGACATTATATACTATTTTTGAAATTAATTTTTGTTTTTTTACAGAATGAAGGATGTTTTTTTTCAATTGTTCAAAGGATTTGTTGCATAAGTTTTTCTTTTTAAATATAGCGTTTTCTTCAATTTTGGGAGCAAAAAGAAACTTTCGAAATTTCAAAGTTCTATTTTAGTCCAGTCAACGAAGGTAAGATAAATGCAATAAATTTCTCTCTGACTCACAGGTACAACGCCTTTACCTGTTGATACTTTCTCATGTTGAGTACTTTCATAGACACATAAATGTACATAAAGGATGAACACAGCTCTCACCTCTCAGTAACTACCCAGAATTTTTGTGTGGAAAAAAGGCGTGATCTTCTTATACTTTTCGCTGTTATTCAAGGAAAACAAATCGGGAATTTATGGGGATTTTCCCAATATGGAAAAAATGCTAGAAGTAAAAAGTCAGTAAATGTTCTATGGGTTTTTTTCCGCAATTAAAATGGAAATTGGATTGAATTTACCTTTGTTATACGAATGTTCATATGGTTTTAATTATGGCATGAAAACTACGTCTCATGCTTTTACAAATACTTACCTGAGTTGCCTTTCAATTTCAGATAAGAAATTAGAAGCAAAACTATGAAAAACTACCTATACAAAATTTTAATTTAAAAAGCGTAACGCGTGTAAATAGTTTAGGTTACGGATGTGACCGATTATGATTTTAACGCATTAAAACAATAAAATAAACGATATTTTAACGGAAAATCTAACCAACCTAATTTTATGATATTGAATTTTCGAAAATAAAAATTTCAAAAAACAAAAAAATACATACGCTGATGCAAAATAATTTGTTCAAATTTGTATGTGCAATGTTATTTGAAAATCAGTTTAATTTAAATCCCTTCAGTCAAAATTGAGAAAATTCAAAACCTTAAAACTTTCTATGTCAAGTAGGCCTACGCCTACGTAAAATTACATAATACTAGCTGGCCCGCCCCAGCTTTGCTCTGTTAGGCAAAATTTTTCGAATGATATCCTCTAAACCATAAATTATATCCTTATTCGTGACCTTTTTAGTAATATAATGAATTCCTAGTTGAGCTGGAGGTCAGTTTTTGTTTTTATTTTTATAAAATTGCGACGTTTCGGGCGTGGTTACACCCTTCTTCAGACCTAAATAGACGTTCTGATTGTGATAGACTTAGTGACATTTATGGTCAATTCATAAATAGGCATTAGTAGATACATATCTGTTATATAGATTATACAGAAAAAAATTTTTAAACTCCAATACATAAGTATGTATGTAGATATTTTGATAAAGCTTTCAAACAAATACATTTGAATTTAAATATTCGAATTGATTGATCGTTTTTCGAATTGTCTTTTTAAAGATTTTCAAAAAACTATAAAATAGCAAAACAAAACAAATATAACAGTTATTTGTGGATATTACTCTTTTAAAATTGTAAGTATCTTCAATTTTATGTTTAGATATCCAATAGGCTAGATTTTTAATAAAATTTTTTTGAATATATAGGTCTGAAGAAGGGTGTAACCACGCCCGAAACGTCGCAATTTTATAAAAATAAAAACAAAAACTGACCTCCAGCTCACATAGGAATTCAAATCCTTATATAGTTTACAGTGGATTTTCGTTGAAAAATTCTTGTAAGTTAAACTGAACTTAATATAAATTGCGTATGACAAAGCCCTCACTATGTCACTGATGAGTTCAAGTGAGTAAGCCGAACGAAACGCCAATTTATAGGACTAAAGGCCATAAAAAGCTATTTTGAATCAATAATTCAACAAGTCCAATCCTTAATGCTAAGTCTTCTACTTGGCTGATTTATTTCAGTAGTATATAGAATTTGTATTATAAAACCTTCTTATATAGAAACTATGCCTGGCCCAGGGCAAAAAAAAAACTACCAGCTTAATGATTAGGAATTCTAATCTTGTTGGATATAGTTTACAGTGGATTTTCGTTGAAAAATTCATGTAAGTTAAACTGAACTTAATATAAATTGCGTATGACAAAGCCCTCACTATGTCACTGATGAGTTCAAGTGAGTAAGCCGAACGAAACGCCAATTTATAGGACTAAAGGCCATAAAAAGCTATTTTGAATCAATAATTCAACAAGTCCAATCCTTAATGCTAAGTCTTCTACTTGGCTGATTTATTTCAGTAGTATATAGAATTTGTATTATAAAACCTTCTTATATAGAAACTATGCCTGGCCCAGGGCAAAAAAAAACTTCCAGCTTAATGATTAGGAATTCTAATCTTGTTGGATATAGTTTACAGTGGATTTTCGTTGAAAAATTCATGTAAGTTAAACTGAACTTAATATAAATTGCGTATGACAAAGCCCTCACTATGTCACTGATGAGTTCAAGTGAGTAAGCCGAACGAAACGCCAATTTATAGGACTAAAGGCCATAAAAAGCTATTTTGAATCAATAATTCAACAAGTCCAATCCTTAATGCTAAGTCTTCTACTTGGCTGATTTATTTCAGTAGTATATAGAATTTGTATTATAAAACCTTCTTATATAGAAACTATGCCTGGCCCAGGGCAAAAAAAACTTCCAGCTTAATGATTAGGAATTCTAATCTTGTTGGATATAGTTTACAGTGGATTTTCGTTGAAAAATTCATGTAAGTTAAACTGAACTTAATATAAATTGCGTATGACAAAGCCCTCACTATGTCACTGATGAGTTCAAGTGAGTAAGCCGAACGAAACGCCAATTTATAGGACTAAAGGCCATAAAAAGCTATTTTGAATCAGAAAAATTAATGTCCAAATTTTTAAGTCCAAATTTGAAGAAAAAAAAATCGAATAAATTCATTTTTCACTGTTAACATCACTGTGAAGTTAGCAGTACAAACCCTTTTCTCAGCAACTGTGCCAGCTAGAAAATTGCAGTTAAGGTCCAAATTTGCAGTTTCATTCGCAGTTCAAGAAAAATTAATGTCCAAATTTTGAAGTTCAAATTTAAAAAAAAAATCGAATAAATTAATTTTTCACTGTTAACTTCACAGTGATTTTTTTTCTTCAAGTTTGGACTTACAAATTTGGACATTAATTTGGAGCCTAACTGCAAATTTCTAAGTATAACCGTTGCTGAGAAAAGGACTTTTATGCTAACTTCACAGTGAAGTTAGCAGTACAGTATGAAATTTTTTTTATGTAAGGATTTAGAAATTTGGGTTTTTCCTTTTCTGGAACTGCAAATTAAACTGCAAATTCAGAGCCTTATTTCAGATTCCTAGCTAGCCCGGTTGCTGAGGAAAGCATAAGCTTTGCTAACTTCCCCGTGAAGTTAGCAGTACAGTCGGTTACACCCACTATTTGGTGAACTGCAAAATCCGGAATAGAAATGCATACAAAATGCAAACAAAACTGCAAATTCCTGCCATGGTCCCATTAGTCTAGCTCAAAAATGTTATGCTAACTTCACACACGTCCATTACCCTATGTATGAAGACAACATCCTCTTAGTAAACTCTATCAAACAGAAAAAGAATTTTGTTATCTCATACCATTTATGTTTTTACCCCATTTATCCCTACAAATTGAATTTTGTAACTGTTAAGCCTTCCCCTTAGAATAACCTTTCAAACTCAAATAGAAATTTTGAAATTTCGAAATTTAAAATCAAAAACTCAAAAATACCCCAAAAAAGGACAAACATTTAGATTTTAAAGTTGCAATTAATTTGTATCCAAATAAAATGTAGCCTATGTTACTCAGGGACATTATATCTTTCCATTTATTAAAGAATTTTAAGGATCGGTTGAATATTTTCAGAGATTGCCCCCTACATATGTACAAACAAACAAATAAATGTTGCATCTTTATAATATAGTATTATATTGGTAAGCCGTACTTATTTTAGCACACAGAATTTTTTTTACATTTTTGATATATGTTCTTTTATTATGTGTAGAACTGTAGAACCATAGTAAAAAGTCTAAGCGTACCTAGTTAATAATCATGGTCAAAAACGCCTTCAACCTGAGGCTTACCATGTAGATAAGGTTAGCCCAGTTTTTGAGTTTGTTATTTTTAAAAATGTTTCAGATTGTTCACGATTTGTTCCGAACTGTCCCAATTTTGTTTGAAATTTATTCAAAATGGGGGCCATTGACCCCAAAAATCGTTGTTGACTTTCGTTTGAAATTTGTTCCAGATTGTTCTAGTTTTTCTGAGCATTGTTTCAAGTTTTTGCGAACCTCTATGTTAAAAATTTCAAAAGTTATGGGCAAAATTCGTACATTTTTAAATTTTGTATCGCGTTTTAAGAAGTGTTCTTAACATTCTTCCAAAATATTAAAGTCGCAGAATGAATGTTGGAAAAGATATACATAGAGCCACTTTTTCACTATTGATCAATTTGAGGTAAACTCTCAAGTTGACCAACTTGTCATAGACACCTGAAAGGTGCCTCCAAGGAAGGATTATTCTTCGAAGGGTGGGGGCAAATCATGAACTTAGACAGAAAAAAGGCAAGTATTTTCCAAAAGTGCATAAAGCCATACTAAAAATTTCAAAATATGTTGGCAGCATTGTATTTTCCAGAGCCCAGGGGAGGAAATGACTCTTGCCCCCTCCGAGTGACGTTGGTCACGGTCATCCTACTTTTCCATTCCAACGCATGGCAGGATGCTGTCTATTTTCAAGGCATTATCAACCCGTCATCTTCACTATCACTGGCCAAACAAGACGATGGCCGATTTTCCCGAAAAACGAATAGAATATTATTAATATTATAATATTATAGCTTTTGCTATTTTTCTGTTTTGATAAATGAAGAGCACAAACCTCTGAAGCAAAATGTTTGAATGACTTTTCAAAAGTAAACATTTTTCGGGATTTCAGAAAATCTGAAGTTGATCAAGTCTTGAGTTGAAAATCGAAGTTGAAAACATCAACTATGAGTGAATAAAAATTAATTCACAAGTTGAAAATAAATATGCTCAAGTTGTGTTCAACTTTGACTGACAAAAAACGCCCATTAGTCTTTCAAACTTTTTTTTCAAAAATGCAAACTTCAGCTCCCCAATTTTGAATTACGTAAAAACTCTATTCGCCCCCTTTTTAAAATTCGAAAATCTAAAAAATTTTCCATGTTGCATATAACAAAATTTCATGAAACTCTATGCATAATAAGAGGCTAAATATAATCACAACGAGTAATTTCATTCCCAACGGACCCCACCTCAAAATGGCACCCAACATTTCAAATTCGAAATGATTCTTCTAGCTATTATTAAAAAGATTTTGCAATCCTGGTTCTTTAAAATATTCAAATTTTCAAAAACACACCTCCACGCCCCCTCCCCCCTTTATAAAAAAAATTTAACCACTCTTAACAGTTCTTGAATTTCATTTTAAAATATCAGTAATCAACGAAAATAAAAAAATGATAAAATAAAATATAATAAAATAAAATAAAATAAAATAAAATAAAATAAAATAAAATAAAATAAAATAAAATAAAATAAAATAAAATAAAATAAAATAAAATAAAATAAAATAAAATAAAATGAAATAAAATACAATAAAACAAAAAACTATAAGAATGAACTTTTGGCTTTTCAAAAAGTAAAATATTATACTATTGCTTTTGTTTTTTTTAAATTTTGTTTTCTTGTTTCTATTTAATTTTTTTTTGTATAAAATTGCCACTCCTGTCCAAGCGGGGTGAAATATTACCCCCCTCCCGCGGGATTATTGTACTGTCTTCTTCCTTACTTAAAAAAAATTTCATACTGTACTGCTAACTTCACTGTGAAGTTAGCATAAAAGTCCATTTCTCAGCAACGGTGATACCTAGAAATTTGCAGTTAGGCTCCAAATTTGCAGTTTAATTTGCAGTTCGAGAAAAATTAATGTCCAAATTTTTAAGTCCAAATTTGAAGAAAAAAAATCGAATAAATTCATTTTTCACTGTTAACATCACTGTGAAGTTAGCAGTACAAACCCTTTTCTCAGCAACTGTGCCAGCTAGAAAATTGCAGTTAAGGTCCAAATTTGCAGTTTTTCATGCACTTCAAGAAAAAACTAAGTTCAAATTTGTACGTCCAAATTTGACAAAAAAATCGAACATTTTACTTGGCATAGTGCAATGCAAAAAAATGAAACATGACTCCATTTTGGTTTGTGATACTTTTAATTTTGTGTCCAGAAATTCTTTTATTTAATTTATTAATTCACACTTTGGTCTTTTGATGGAAAATATGTTGATAAATCAATGAAACAATTTAGTTTTAACTTAATTTACTAAAGGAAATCACAAATCTTAAAACTTCAATTAGATACCAAAAACATTCAATAAGGAAACTCTACCTACATACGTACATAGGTACATAGGCATACCTATATTTTTGTAATAAAAATAATTCTTCTCGAATGTCAAAATATGTTTAAGATGGCTTTGAGTAGCCTTTAAACGTGGTTGATGGCGTTTAAGTTGAGATACATTTAAGTAACGTTGCTTAAATGTGAAAATTGATTATCTTAAAGTTAAGATGCCTTTAAGTTTTCATAATAAATACGGCTGTGAATTCTAAATACTTTAATATATATTCTATATTTTTTTTTTTTCTAAATTCTATATTCTTTATTCTATATTCTGTATTCTTTATTGTATATTCTATATTCTATATTTTATATTCTACATTCTATATTCTACATTCTGTATTCTATATTTATATTCTATATTCTACAACTAGCAAGGGAGACTCTTACTATCATCAGCGTGTACTTCAAATGCAAATCTAGAATGAGAAACATTCACAGCGATCTTCACGCTCTCAACAGTATCCTTAGACGAAGCACTTATGGACTTATGGGTGGTGATTTCAACCCAAAGCATCACCATTGGCTGGATACTGCTATCACCAACAAAGGCAACGTGATTGCAATTCCTGACTGGCTGGATACCAATAATGATCAGCACTCATTGGTTATCATTTCACAACCCAACCCAACCTTCCCCAGAACACCATCAAAATTAGATTTTTTATTTCTTCATCTAATTTTATTCATATTCTCCCAGAAATCAGCAACTAGCCTGCCCACAGGCAACGACTTAGGAAACGCCTTCAAAGGATCCACCAACGAGAACTTAACACAACTAAAAGCAACCACCAGACAGTGTGGAATAAGCTTCAGTGTGTTAATATTATGTCATTGTACTCTATAGTATTCTCATGCAACACGATTTTGTAGATTGACATTTGGTCGATAGGTTCACTGTGATCGCCTTACCGAGATCTCTTAACAAAAATTAGGATTGCATTTGGACACTAGATGGCCACGAGCTTTTTGGCTTCATGAGAATACTATAGAGTTAATATACAATGATTATGTTCCAGAATTCCATCCAACGCCACAACAACAACTAGTTCTAGAAAAGACTGCAGTCAATCAAACCTGGACCTGATGCCGTTCGGCTGGACCGGATGGGGTATCCAGTTTTTTCTACTTAAAAGGCTTCCACAAACGGTGATGGTGTTGTTAGCCATCATATTCAACAACTGCATTAACAACAGTTACTTTCCCCAAAAAGGTGAAAGAAACATGATCACCAACCAGTGGCGAGGCGTCCTATTGTTCAATTCGTTCATGCACGACTAGCTTTCAGATAAAATTATTATGATAAAAGTTTATTAAATTTACCTAACCACCCACAAAGTTCTTTTGCTTTTCTACTAGTTTGAGTCAGTTTCGCACTCAATTTACAATTTTCCAACTCGTGCAACCCTTTTGTGCACGCATTTTAAATAAAAACAAACAAAAAAGCCCTGCTACTGCGACAACAAAATTCCTACTCATTTTTAACCTTCAACTCGTTCACATGAATTGTGAACGAAATGTAACCACTAAAAGCATACAGGCAACAAAAAAAGTATAACCAAATTACTACCGACCTATTCGTTCAAATCACCTGTGAACGAATTCAAGCAAGTGTGGTGAGATTTGCTCAAGTCTATACACTCAAATTTTGTTTGTTTGGTGTTTGGTCGGGATGGTTTCTGATGGTGGACGTGGTGGTGGTGGGTTCAAACTTCAAACGAAATTAAGTAAAGGGGTTTTTGTGCTTTGTGTTTGATATAGGATGGATGGGTGAGCAAAGTATGAGTGGTTGTTGTATGATGCCTTTTGCTATTCGTGCAAGAAGAATATGAATGAAATGGGAAATATATACAGATTTGTTCAAATATAATAAAATATAATAAAATAAAATATAATAAAATAAAATAAAATAAAATAAAATAAAATAAAATAAAATAAAATAAAATAAAATAAAATAAAATAAAATAAAATAAAATAAAATAAAATAAAATAAAATACAATAAAACAAAAAACTATAAGAATGAACTTTTGGCTTTTCAAAAAGTAAAATATTATACTATTGCTTTTGTTTTTTTTTTAAATTTTGTTTTCTTGTTTCTATTTAATTTTTTTTTTGTATAAAATTGCCACTCCTGTCCAAGCGGGGTGAAATATTACCCCCCTCCCGCGGGATTATTGTACTGTCTTCTTCCAACCCAAGTGCTCTGAGTTTTGTCGGCAGATTTTACGCGAAGAACCTTGTATGCCAAAAATTAGGCAATTTAATTAATCTCTACAGTGATTAATAGGGGATGAAAAGAAAAATCTGAACAAATTAGGCATTTTTTTTTTTCATTTTGAAGCCCACCAAAGTGACGTTTTTAAGGGACCACCCTAATGAACATAAGTTGTACGAGCTCAATTAGTCAATTGGCTGAAAGCTATAAGAAATGGTATGGCAATGAATATGCAAAGCATTCATCTATAAAAACAAAAGCAATTATTGAATATCTTTAAGAAGACAGTTCAAGTAAAAATGTACACAATTTAGAAAAAATTACTACTTTTTGACTTTTTTAAATTTTCGTTGTTGGAAACGTGTTTTATACTCAAATTAATGGTGTTTATTTATAATGTTGGCGTGAAATACCAAAATAACGAAAAAACTAAAGAAAATTTTTGCAAACAAAAAATAAATTTTCGTCAAGTGAACCTTTAGTCAAATCCGCAAATAAAGTTTCATCTACATCACTTTTCAGGTTGTTATCAACCTACAAAAATCAATCAAAATTGAAATAGTACTTTCGAAAAAATTGCAAAACAAACACCTTAGCTCCGTCTCCGGCCGCAAGCACAACCCTTTGGCCGCTTAGACTGTAACTGCAGCTTGGTGTACAGTGATGGACACACAGCCTCACAGACCTACATATAAGACAGTTGACATAACCTACAAACAGTATGACGGAAACCACATTTCTGGACTTCCCCATTCCATTCGTAATATTAAAGATAGGTTCGTTTGATTAACTCTCGATTTTTTTTTCGTTTTCACACGAAAGCAATACGTGCCCTGGAGAGCGAATAAAAATACAAAAAAAACAATCTCTTAACTCGAGCCGGCAAAAAAAAAAACGAATTAAAAAATGTTTAGGTATTTGTTTTGTTTAATAATAATAAATACTGTGCTGCATAAGATAAAGAGAAAAGTGAGAGAAATTTACCTAAATGATGCTGATATTAATTAAAAAACAAAAATCTCTTTAGGTACTCAAATATAAACATTTTCATTTTCTATAGGTTGATGCGTCATGCCATGCCATTAAGTACTTTTAGAGGAAAATTAAAATGAGAATGAGAAAAATAAAAACTTAAGAGGTTATCAGTGTTGTTAGATTTTTCTGACTACGTAATTCTTATGGAATATTTCAAGAGCACCACAAAATTATTATACCCCCGTGTTGGTATAGTCCGAAAAGTCACGTTGTGTTTTCATGAGATTTTTTAAGTTTTGAAAGTTTGACATTTTCGTGAATTTCGAAAAAAAAATTTGCACCAAGTGACCAAGTAATTTTTCCAGAAACGCTTAAGGACGAAGTGATTTTCTTGTTTTAATACTTTTGGGACACTGACTCCCCAATGTACCTATAAAGAGTTTCTGAAGAAATAAACGTGTTGAGATTGGTTTTCTTTTTTTTTTTAATTCCAAAAACTTCAGGGGGTTTGAACCCCAAAAACTCCCCCTGCGTCCGCGGCTTATTTGATTTACCTATATATTGTAGCAACAAGAAGAACAGTGGAACAGAACTACAAAAAATTAATCAATTTGTCTGTTGCTGAACTAAGCTATACTTTTCCTCCGAAGTGTTTTTAATGCTCAGAATTGCTTTGAAAGAAGTTCGAAAAATCCGTTTTGGCTTATAGACCGAGAGCCCACAGCAAATTTTGGGTGTGAACGATAGCAAAAAAGAAGTATAGGCGTCAAAAGCTTCATTAAAGACTATTAAAAAAATCAAAGTCTTGCAGTCCACAACTGGGGCCTTTGCGAGAAACAATGCATCGAAAACAAAATATGAATGCAACTTCAAGGAAAATCGTGTTAGCCGAAATTGGTTTTCACCCCTCCCTAGATAAGCTCCGCGGATCCCATATCACGGAATTTGAGATCATTTGAGTGTTTAATTCGCCCTGCCAGACTGTTTAAAAAAACCGTTATTCACTTAGAATTCTGAATTTTTTAAACGGTCTGGTAGAGCGAACTATACAATCAAATGGTCTCAGATTCCATTATATGTGATCCGAGAAGCTTCTCAAGGAAGGAGTGAAAACCAATTTCGGCTAACACGATTATCCTCGAAGTTGCATTCATATTTTTTTTTTCGATGCACTGTTTCTCGCAAAGGCCCCAGTTGTGGATTGCAAGACTTTGATTTTTTTTAATAGTCTTTAATGAAGTTTTCGACGCCTATACTTCTTTTTTTTGCTATCGTTCTCGTTCACACCCAAAATCTGCTGTGGGCTCTTAGTCTATTACGTTCTATTGAAGAACAACTGACAAGCTAACTTTTCTCTACCAAATGCGTTATGGTGTCTGAAAGTTCAGCTTTTCCACTTCAAAATCTATTTGAAATATTTTTCATGCTTGAATCTCCTTGGAGATATCCTTAGGCCCTGATCCCGTAGTGAGCGGTAAGTGGCAGAGCTGCAAGTTCTATATGTAAAAATTCCGTTGCCAAGTAAGGTAATACAAAAAAATTAGGCAATTATTTTATTTTATTATTTCTTTTAAAAACCTACAAAAAAATTTCCTCTCAGGATTAAATAAAACTAAATCTAAATCATAGCGACAACTCAGCTACTCAGAGTTGCCGCTTGCCACTCTACCACTTGCCCCTCACTCCATGGCCGCAACCAAATTCAATCAGAAAACAATTATTTTTCTAAACTTCAAAAAAAAAAAAAATCAGGGAAAATTGTATAAATCATTTGCAACACAACTTTCCAGACTATAGCCTACAAATATTTACGTTTATATCTCATTTTGCTATATTTCAATTTACATCTATTAAAAGTAGCTTCGACTGATGAAATAAAAAAATTTCAAATGCACTAGTTTCAATACTTACCAAAAATGAGTGATGAAAATTAATGAATGAGATTCGGATATTCTATCCTTTTTTACACTTAAAATATAATAATCTAATTTCACAATCACTAAAATAGGTACGTTTAGGGCTCTGTAAATGATCTATTCAATAAAATTATTTTTGTCACGTTGTGTTTTACGAAAAAAAGACACCGCCAAATTCGATACAAGACGACAAATTCTCAAGAGTGAACATCGAGATTATACTTCAGAATCGCACGAAATCAAATGTGATGTGTGACTGCAAAGGAAACTATAACTATTTGCTTTTTGCTAGCTAATTTTTGCTCGAAGCGTTGGTATGTCGTATGGCGGGTGTTCTAGATATTTATTGTTGTTGTTTTTAATATAGGTGCGTTTCTCTTTTATTTGTTGTGTTTTTCTTTCACTCTCTTATTGTTGATTAGCAAATAAATAACAGTTTAGGCTTTGTAGGGGAAGTTTTTTTAACGTAGATAGAAAGAGATACCTACCAACGGTTAATATTGGAGAGGAGACACCTAAAGATACATTTGAAAAAAGGGATACCGATTTTGAACTTGAAATATGAATTTATTTTATTTGAATAGTAAAATATCTTACAATTAGTGGAGGCTAACAATAAAGCTATTTGAAAAGAGCACCAGGCAAAATCGTCCCACCGCAAAAGCAAACAAATTGTATAAAACTTTACCGAGTTTTAGCAGTTTTAAATAATTTAATCTTGAACAAAAACAATGTACCTACTCAAATAACGTACAGCCTTGGCCAAAAGTATTAAGCACCCTTAATCTTTCTTAAGATCGGTTTCGAAAGATTATAGGACACCACTTTATCACAAAACAATCGGTGGGAAAAATAACCACGCATAGGGAGGGCCCTCAAAAATCGTAAACACAATTCAAATCAACTGTTTTCTTAAGCAACCACTCTTCGCTAGAACCTATAGAAGAAGGTCCTCCAAAAGGTTGCAAGGCGTGAAAAAACCATGGCTATCCGAAAAAAAAAAAACAAATATTTTCGCCTGGAAAAAGCAAAAAAATTTATCGACGAGGATTGTGTTACATCTTGTGGTTAGATGAATCCAACTTTGAAGTACGCATTACACTGAAGCCTCGTAGTTGTTAATGTAAATATTCGTTGTTTTTTTTTTAGCTGTATAAACAGGTGTTTATTTTTAACTACAGCTTTTAGGTAATCCTGGAGTAGATCCTTGTGTGGGGAAGAGTAGGTGAATAAATCAGTCCAAAATGGATGATACCGACTGCTAAACACGGTAGAGGAAGCGTTATGTTCTGGACCTGCGAAGATTAGTAAAAAACGATATTGACTTGCTTTCATGGCTTCTACAGAATCTCCAGATCTGAGTCAGATTGGGCACCATTGAAGAACATTAAAACGGAACATCAAAAAGCATCCCATAACATTAAAAGAGATGCTCAGAAATATTTAAAATCAAGAACAGAAAAAAATAAGTTCAGTTGAGTGCTCTAAGCTGATACGGTCTATGCTTAAAAGGATAGATGCAGTCTTAAAAACCAAAGGTGGCAACACTAAATACTAGTTTATTTGATTAAAATATATTTTTAACGTTACCGCATACTTCGTTTCTTTTACTTCCTGTTTAAGCTAAGGCAATTTTTCTTTTTCAAGACATTAAAATGATTTACGAAAGTTTTAAGAAATTAGGCTGATACCAACATAAACTGATTAAAATATTTTAATTAAATAACCAATTGCATAAAAAAGAACGTAATCATGTTCAAAACGTCACAATTGAGCAAAAAATTTGAATATCTACTCGAGAACTCGAGATATTGATCAGACTTGTCATTATGATGGTAGGGAAGACGAAAAAAGTGGATCTCACAACTCTCCGTCTGTCTGTTCTAGGTTACAGCCTACACGGCTGGAGCGATTTTCTTAAAACTTGGTTTTGGTGATTCCCCCCACACTTTTTTTATTATTTTTAGAACCGAACATAACGGTACCTGCTACCTGCTATACATTTTTCTCATAGCAATTTTACAAAATCTTATTTTTCTGAAAAATCGGCTTCACAACCTTTCCCAAAAAAAAAAATCGATAAATTTGATTAACGTAAAGCTATCTTTGGATAGGAAACCATTTTTCTTTGCTTTCAATCATTTTTTATACCTACAGATGCTTCTAAAAAATATAAACAGATATTTCTTACAAAAATTTAACTTTTTTTTTAAATCAAATATTTTGAAAGCTTAATGGTCGATTTCTTTCGAGACCCGATATTTAAGGATTTTTCTTAACATTTTCTGGAAAATTTAAAGAAAAAAATTACTTTTATGTTTAATGTTACACAACCGTTAGGGAAAATATTTTTTCTTTAGAACGGCTCCTTCGATTTTTATCAAACTTTCTTACACTTAACAACTGTTATTTAATACATAGGTAGTACCTTCCATACATGCAGGATGACGATGGAGAAGTCTCGCTGCTCCGTCAAAGTTGGTAAAAATACCACCGAACCCTTTGATGTCGAGAAAGGTTTGAGGCAAGGCGACGCGTTATCATGCAACCTGTTTAACATCGTACTTGAAGCAATTGTACGCAACTCGCAAGTCAACAACAGAGGTACAATTTTTCAAAAGTCCGTTCAACTACTTGCTTATGCAGATGATATTGACATCATAGGGAGAACGAAGCGAGCTGTTACCGGCGCGTTTGCAAGTATTGAATCGGAGGCGGCGAAAATGGGTTTGACTGTTAATGAGGACAAGACGAAGTATATGCTATCATCGAGAAAGGAATCTCAACATCGTCGACTCGGGCAAAACGTCACGATGGATAGGTACAACTTCGAAGTCGTCAAGGACTTTGTCTACCTGGGCTCCACTATCACATCACAAAATGACATCAGTGCAGAAATCAAACGAAGAATTACTCTTGCCAACCGCTGGTGCTGTTTCTTCGGGCTAAGAAGGCATTTGAGTAGTAAAGCCCTCTCTCAAAGAACCAAGGAGACCTTATATAAGACCCTTATTGTCCCGGTCCTGCTGTATGGGGCAGAAGCATGGACCCTGTCAAAAACGGATGAAAATCTGCTTGGGTGCTTTGAAAGGAAAATTCTTCGGGTGATCTTCGGTCCAGTATGTTGTAATGAAGCATTACCAATTCAACAATAGAAGCGTATATCGCGGGCAGGACCAGCCGATCACGCACCCAATTGAGTTGTGCCATCCCCCAAAGACAACAAGCAACTAAACTTCGAGTGATAACGATAAGCAAGTAGTACGCAAGCTGGACCATGCAATGAAGGTGAAACCAACACACATACCACACCCGACGAAGTTGGTGTGGTGAATATCGCACTGCTGTGTGGTTGGATGGTTTGTTTTGCCGATGATGTTGATGGTGAAAAAAAGAGTTTTTTTGACACCATTATAGTTGACACTATCTCTTCACAGCATCATAGCATAAAGAGGCTTTCACCAGACAGCATAAACATTCAAGTTCCAGAGCTCGACGCAATAGTTAGCTTAAGGTAAACGGTGGTACGACCAACCATAGTCCAAGGAAGTAAGTTGACAAAAGGTAATTGAAATACCAGACTAATAAAAGGTCTGCGATCTACCAGTACTTTAATATACTGTGATCTACCAGGTAAAACCTGTGATGTACCAGTCCTAATAGGCTGTGATTTACCAGTACAGTATAACATGCTGTGATAACCAGGCTAAAGCCTGTGATGTACCGGAACCTTCAATTCCGCGATTTACCAGTTTTATTATTTTATAATACTGCGATCTACCAGGAAAAGCCTGTGATGTACCGGAACATTCAGTTCCGCGATTTACCAGTTTAATTATTTTATAATACTGCGATCTACCAGGCAAAACCTGTGATGTACCAGACATTAAGTCTGAGATTTACCAGTTTTTAACTGTGATCTAGCCGGCGAGATTAAGCTTGTTAGACTTAAGCGCTGACACCAAACCAGAACCCGAACCAGAACCAGAAACAGAACCAGAACCAAAACCAGAACCAGAACCAGAACCGGAACCAGTAAATTTTATCGCGGTTTGATTATTTAAATAGAAATACAAAAACACTTTGTAAATAAATTTATAAGAATAAAGAAAGAATAATCAAAGGAGCTAAAGTTTCAAGTACTTTTCTTTAGCTTGAACCCTGGGTACGACTTGAGCACTACCTCGGCTGGAAACATTAAAGTACCATTACAAATTGGCGCCCGAGCAGGGACAGAAGGTCCACTCCAGTAACTAAATAAATAAAAAAAACAAAATAAAAGAACAGGGTTTCTCAACCTTAATAACGCGACCATTGCAACCCGATAGCTTAATATGATAAGAACGATGTCAGACAGCGAGAATGATTTTGACATCTCTGCCAGTATAGGGGCCATATACCTACTCACTAAACAAGAGATAATAGAGCGTATGACAAGATTAGAGCTTAATACTGAGGGTACGCTAGCTGTGCTGCGTGCTAGGCTCAGCCAACATGTTAAAGAAGCCCGACTAAGTGCTTCAACGCAAAACCTCTGTGAGGAAATAGAAAAAATGACAGTTGGCCGGGAGTATACAGAGAAAGACACTCCTAAGCAAGTAGACTGCAACGAATCCATACCAGCTGACATCGAAAAGACTAGTAAACAAACCCACTTCACCGAGCTCTTTTTCCCAGTACCTAATCTTAAACCACAAAATAACCAGTTCATTCGTAATACCCAGGAAAATAATCATACGACCTCCGGTAACTACAGCCAAACGCCAGGAGTAAACTCAACTCCCACCACTACTAACCTGCCTGTGAGGCCCAGCGACAGAGGCCCTATTAATCGGGAGGCCGATGTTATGAATATGGTAAGGAAGTGGGGGCTAAGATTTGATTCTTCAGGCAATGCCTTAGAATTCTTGAAGCGTATTGAGGAACTTACCAATTGTTATAATATATGTCCAGACGAGATGGTAAGAACCCTTCCTGAAATGTTTCGAGGCACTGCCTTGGAATGGTATAGGATCAACCGAGATGGTTTCCAATACGTGGAATGATTTTCACAAGGCTTTCCTCCAAAGTTTCCTACCTCCAAGATATGTGCACAAACTAGAGGATGAGATTTCAAGAAAAAAACAAGGGCTCAGAGAAAAGGCTAGAGATTTTATCCAAGCGACCCAGTATTTAATTCATCAACATCCCAAAATGAGCATCAATGACAATATAGACAGGATTTATGATGGTCTCCGTCCCGAATACCACATGTATATTCGAAGAAAAGATTTCCAGACTATAAGTGAACTAATACATTTAACAGGGGAATATGAGAACATTCAACGAAATCAAGCAGCTAACATGTCAAGCAGAATAGCCCCACCAGATAGGACAACTCTAAGTAACCGCCAGTCTCAAAACCATTCACTTCTGTATATTTGTGCCAAACCCAGGACCTACATACGACATACTTCGGATAAGCGGGGAGACGTGACCAAAAAACAACAACAAAAGATTCAGATTCCTGATGACCCTTTCAGCAACATCAACGTGACCAGGTACCGTCAATACAACCCAAAGCATCGCCGCCAGCGATTCTTTATTAAATGCCCATGGGGACAGGTCACCGTCGTTATCAAAAAGCCTGGCTGTGCTTTGTTGATTTGTGGGGACAAAAACAAGACAATACATTTTCAGACCATTTACAAAAAATAAAATAAAATGAAAAAAAAAATTATGATAACAAAGAGAAGGACACAAAAAAAAAATAATTAAAAAAAAAGGAAATAATACAATACAAAAAAGAAAAAATAAACACAAAAAAAAACTTATTAGCAATAAAAATAAAATGAAAGGAATTTTTGCCTAAGAAGTCATATGTATGTAACTGCAAAAAAAAAATGGAAAATAAATATATAGGAAAAAAAGATATATATACGAGATTGCTCTCGTCTAGAAAGTAGGGGGGGGATGTAATGAAGCATTACCAATTCAACAATAGAAGCGTATATCGCGGGCAGGACCAGCCGATCACGCACCCAATTGAGTTGTGCCATCCCCCAAAGACAACAAGCAACTAAACTTCGAGTGATAACGATAAGCAAGTAGTACGCAAGCTGGACCATGCAATGATGGTGAAACCAACACACATACCACACCCGACGAAGTTGGTGTGGTGAATATCGCACTGCTGTGTGGTTGGATGGTTTGTTTTGCCGATGATGTTGATGGTGAAAAAAAGAGTTTTTTTGACACCATTATAGTTGACACTATCTCTTCACAGCATCATAGCATAAAGAGGCTTTCACCAGACAGCATAAACATTCAAGTTCCAGAGCTCGACGCAATAGTTAGCTTAAGGTAAACGGTGGTACGACCAACCATAGTCCAAGGAAGTAAGTTGACAAAAGGTAATTGAAATACCAGACTAATAAAAGGTCTGCGATCTACCAGTACTTTAATATACTGTGATCTACCAGGTAAAACCTGTGATGTACCAGTCCTAATAGGCTGTGATTTACCAGTACAGTATAACATGCTGTGATAACCAGGCTAAAGCCTGTGATGTACCGGAACCTTCAATTCCGCGATTTACCAGTTTTATTATTTTATAATACTGCGATCTACCAGGAAAAGCCTGTGATGTATCGGAACATTCAGTTCCGCGATTTACCAGTTTAATTATTTTATAATACTGCGATCTACCAGGCAAAACCTGTGATGTACCAGACATTAAGTCTGAGATTTACCAGTTTTTAACTGTGATCTAGCCGGCGAGATTAAGCTTGTTAGACTTAAGCGCTGACACCAAACCAGAACCCGAACCAGAACCAGAACCAGAACCAGAACCAAAACCAGAACCAGAACCAGAACCGGAACCAGTAAATTTTATCGCGGTTTGATTATTTAAATAGAAATACAAAAACACTTTGTAAATAAATTTATAAGAATAAAGAAAGAATAATCAAAGGAGCTAAAGTTTCAAGTACTTTTCTTTAGCTTGAACCCTGGGTACGACTTGAGCACTACCTCGGCTGGAAACATTAAAGTACCATTACAATGTATCGATGGAGTATGGAGGAGAAGATTTAACAACGAGCTTTACGGGCTTTACAGCGACGTCGACCTGGTCAAAAAGCTGAAAATACAGCGGCTAAGATGGCTGGGACACGTGGAGCGTATGGACACCGACGCACCAGCCCGACGAGTCTTCGAATCTACCCCTGATGGTCTGCGCAGCAGAGGAAGACCCCACCTTAGGTGGCGCACACAAGTGGAGAACGACCTCAACCAACTTGGAGTGCGTAACTGGAGGCAGCTAGCTAGGGACCGAGCTGGCTGGAGGGGCTTGTTGGTTGAGGCCGTAGTCCACCCTGGACTGTAAGCGCCATCTAAAGTAAGTAAGTAGTACCTTCCATACAAGTCCGTAGCCAGACAATTATGTCGGGGGGGGATATACTTTTTCGAAAAAATATTTCACCATTTAAGCTAAGTAAACGGTTCTTTTGAGTAAAGCTAAGAAAACGCTTGGTGGTGAAAAAAATGTATTAAAAGAAAAAATGTCTGTGCTGTAAACGTTTTTTTTTTTAAATAATAAAGCAAAATACAAAGCTTAGCTTACAGTTCCTGTGCGAAAATCTATGCAAATATTTTCGCATGCAAAAAATGATTGAGGTAAAGTACAAGATTACTCTTTTGTTTGATTGGTTAACAGTTTCATGCTAAAAGGAACAATTGGCGTCATAGAACTGCAAAACAATTGGGAAATTGTTTTGCGTGGAATAAAGTGGTGAATATCAAATATTTACGCTCTCGAAAAAAATATATTCACCTCTCAGCATTATTTGCATGCAAATTGTTTTTGCATCCAAAACTTATTTTTTTCCATTTTTAAGCCTATAATTTATTAATAGAGGTTAATTAATGACTCAATGGGTAGTTTACGCAAAGGCAAACATTTTGTGCCTAAAATATTATATAATATTAAGCACAGAATAGGTGCAAAATTGTTTTGAATAATTTGATTTTTCTTTTGTATGGGGACTGTAAACTATGCTTTATCGTCAAACATTTAATTGTTTGCGCAAAACTCACTCCTATGACAAATAGATTCCTCCCATATGATAACTGCCTCAGTGTTAGTCTCAATTTGTCGATGAACTGACATTTACTCCAACCCTAAAAGTTCATCTTCATCGGTAGAATCTAGGCCCCGACCCATAGAATACGTTGCGTCCGTTGTGGCGACGCATTCAACTGATAGCTCGATAAAATATATGTTTTCTTATGGGAACTGGCCCAATAGCAACGCAAGCGTCGGACGCACCGGACAGAGTAGCCGAACTTTTAACTTTTTCTCTCCGGCAGATGCGTTGACAAGAACTTTTTTGTGTGTGTTTGAATTTTAAGTGGTAGTTATGTGTGTGTGTTTGCATTTCAAGTGGTTATGTGTGTGTGTTTGAATTTCAACTGGTTATTATGTGAACGTCAACGCATTCATTGGGCTACCTCAATCCATCGCATCCGACAACATCAATGGCTCCGTCGCCGCAACGGACGCAACGGATTCTATGGGCTGGGCCCTTCTCTTAGGTCAATTTTTAGACGTTTGATCCCATGGCTAAATTTTGATATTACTGAGGTGAATATAGACGTCAAAATTTAACCTGCTCAGGAGCTCGTTAAAATTTTTGCCAGTGGTTAATTTTTGACATGTCTATGCTCATGAAAGAGTGAGGGAGATGAATGTAGATAAATATTTTATTTTGTTGTCATGAAGTCATGAATCATTTCGGGAAAGATTAAAAAAAAAACTAAAATCAAATGAAAAGATTAAGAAATATAGACAAAGGCCTAGAATAATGAACTCAAGAAATCAAAACAAAGGAATATTCAATATTTTCATTTGTATAGGGTCTCATGGTTCTTTTCAAAGTATAAATTTTCAAGCGTAGGTAAATGTTTGCGGCACTTCAAATGATCTCCTTTTAAAAATTCGAAATTCTCTTCCCCGTTTGTTTGAATTACCTGTGATAAATCCTTCAAAATGCAAAAGAATCAATAAAATTTATTGAAAATACTTTTTCAGATGATCATTTATTTTTCAAACTTAATTATTTGTTCAGCGAACTGTCATTACAAAAAAAAAATACAACAACAAAACTAATGGGATATGTTTGTTTTAATAAAGTCCTATTTAATTCAATTGACACAGCAAAAACCTTAAATTTTATTCACCCCTATAAAACGGATAAAATTTATTTGGGACCAAATTTAACCAGAATTTTAACGCAATTGGTACACGGCCTTAAATCAAATTAAATTAATTAATAACCATCGCACAAATTTGAGTACAAAATTCATACTAAAATGGAAAGTATGATTTACAAATGCCTCTCTCAAAAATTTCGGGGGGGGGGGGGGGGGGGGGTTAAAACCCCTGTGATCCCCCCCTGGCAACGGCCCTGCTTCCACAGAACGTTTTTTTTTATTTTGAATTTTCTCACTATCTGCTAAATGGATTTAGACTAATTTTTATTTACAAATTTCAAATAAAATTAAATACATAATATTATTTTCAAACAAAAAATTTCCCAATCCTAATTGCTAAGTCTTCTACTTGGCTGATTTGTCAGTAGCACATATGTATGTACATTATAACTTGTATTATAAAAAAACTTTAAGAAATTTTGAATTTATAAAAAAAATTTAAAATTATTTTTTTTTGAAATGATCTTAAAAATGAGCTGACAGCTTTTTTTGAAATTCAGTTTTTATATGGACATAAGTAAATACTTAAAATTTTCAACACCAAAATTTTTACTTATAAATGTTTTAAGAATTTGATATATAAAAAAATATTTTTTTTAAAACCTAGCCTATTATATTGCAAACTATTAAAGACGACATTTGACAACTCAACGCTGTACAAATTAATAGTGGATCAACAAAGCAATGTAACCTGCCCACACCTTACGTGGGCAACGATAAATCTTTTGCATCAAAGTTTCCAAGATATATCACATTTCGGGGACTTCAACTAGTCACCAAGCAATTATTCAATATTTTTTATAACCAAAGGCCATTATATTCAACGAAGGACCTTGTTCTGGAAATTGTGGATGGGTTTAGCATGTTTTTGTTTTTTTATAGACTCCTTTTCTTGGATGCCATAAGTCCAAACGGATTTCAGAACTTCAGGTCAACGTTCTTTCTTAGTAACCAGAACATTTTTCAGTATTTCAAGTTTGGTTTTTTGCATCCAAATCCAAGGTCATTCCAGATCCAGAGTATTAGAGGAAGGTTCTGCTGTACTGTTTATAAAAACTGGAATATTGATTATGCTTTTGTCTGTAAAGCTTATATATATGCGTCGATTTAAATTCGTTCGACTGCATTTTGTAATTTTAAAATGTAAATGTAGATTATGTCCACAGAAATATCCCTAAAAGATGCGGGGTTGGTCCTAGGACACTACCTTGTGGTACACTTGCTTCAATTTTCTTAAGTTCCGAATAATTTTGGTCGTACCGTACTCTAAAGAGTCGGTTCGTAATGTAGGATTTTGGTATTTCGTAGTACTACGTGGGAAGATCCCTATGTAGTTTGTACTTAGTCCCAAGTGCCAAACCTTGTCAAAGGCTTGAGCCACATGAATATAGCCGAGCATACTTGTTTTTCTTCAAGTACCTTTCCCCACAAAATCCGTGGTTTGATACACTTTGTCTATCGTGGAATGTTTATTTCTAAAACCAAGTGTATGCTTGATTTGGGACTAGTTAAGTACGAAAACCACGGTCTGGCAGTGCTGCCGCGGTCGAAAGCTTGCCATCTTATTTTTGTCAAAATGCAAAAAAAGGATCAAAATTAAACTACTTGCACAAGACTAAAATTTATTTATAATTTAGTTTATACATTGTTATGCATTAAAAAAATTATGCCAGACGGGTTTGGCGGTCGAAAGTGCTTGATAGACGAGACGAAGATTAATAAAAGATATTGGATAACTTGAGAAATTTGTTAGGTACATGGCTAAAACTAAGTTTATGCTTTATACGTAAGCAGATTATTCAAAAAATAAAGATCAGGGAATATTTCCGCAATTCTAGGGTTGCCACCTATTTCTTTTTTTTTTCAAAACTTAAAATAACTACCAAATGTAACATATCTACCTTTAAAATGGTGGTTTTTGAATTTTTAATAACTTAAGTCTTTTTGTACATATATGACAAAAAAGATACCAGACGAGTTTGGTGGACGAAAATAGCTTGCAAGACAAGTTTTTAAAGTTGGTATTAGAAAATGTCATTGATTAGCCCGAGATATTTACTAAATATAACACGTTAACTGCAAATTATCCTATTACATATTAAATCAAGTCAGCAAATTATGATATGGGTCTTTTACTGTTTTTTTCAGAACTTTATAAAATTGACAAAACTAAAACACCTACCTATACAAATCCAATTTTCACACATACATATGTAGGTTTATGCCATCTTTTATATAAAAAAATTACATATGACAAGACGAGCTTAAAGTTTTCAAAATTGGTATTATAAGAAATATCCTTTTTTATTTATTCTCAAATTTCAAAAAACTGTCAGAATTGCAAACCTACCTTCACATAGCAGATTTTTACGTATGTATATGTTAGTTGCCATCTTCTTGTGTATGAACAAAAAAATAGATCAGACGGACGGATGGTCTAAAGCTCCTGCCAGATGGGCCTAAAGTTTTAAAAGTTGGATTATAAGAAATATCCCTTCTTGATGTTTTTTTAAATTTAAAAAAACAGTCAAAATTGAAAACCTACCTTCACGAAACTGATTCTTACATATTATGTTAGCTGATATCTTCATGTATATGAATCAAAAATACCAGACCAGTTACGCCGTGCCTACCAGACGGGCCTTAAGTTTTAAAAGTTGGTATTGTAAGAAATATCCTTTTTTTATTTTTATAAATTTCAAAAAACTGTCAAAATTGCAAACCTACCTGCACAAAGCTGATTTGTACATACTTCTTTGAGCGTGAAAAAATGAATTTCACATTCGTCATTACTATCAACAAACTTTAAGAAATCAGCGAGAGGAAGAGATCAGCCTTTTGTTTCGGGTTTCCGATTGGTTTACTATCATGAGATTTTACTAGCGGGTTTTGTGCCTGCGGAGTCTTTTAAGGTGCTTAGCTGCTTTCCAAAAGATATATTCGCTAGAAGAATTCGTCGTCAGAGTTTTCAGGAATCTACTAAGTGAATCATTTTTGAACTCAGAGATTCTTTTTTTCGTTCGTTGTTAAGACGGTTAAAAACTGCCTTATCATCTGGGAATCACGTTGTCTGCCATTTTCTTGAAGCTCTTCTTTTTTCTAATATCAGCTCAACAGGATATTTTATATCTGTTTCTCTCGAGTTGGAAATAGTTGGAAAAGTTTCTTTTGCAGCCTGTTACAGTTCAGCAATAAATTGTTCTACTTCATGATCAATTTGTTCAATTGTTTTCGTAGGGGATCTTATGCTATGTTTCCACCAAAGGTTTATCTCAGATTAGATTTAATAAATCTTTTTGGTGTTTCTACCGCACAAAAAGATTTAAAAAAGATTAAATCTGACAACACTTTCAAAAATGCAAATGGCGCTTCAATTTTTCTTATGAAGTGCGAAAGAGGCAGAATGTTTTATTCGTGTCAAACAATGAAGAACTGAATCGAGTCTGGAATGAATCGTTCAGCACCATGTTAAAATAGGTTAGTTCGATTTGTAAAACTATTTGTGCTAGGAAGATTTAATAAGATTAATTTCTAATCTCCAAGATTAACGAAATATACTTGTATGGTAAATCTTCCAGATTTAAAGAAGATTTGAGGTAAATCTTATTAAATCTCAGATTAGCGTTAGGTGGAAATGTAGCATTAGGTTTATAAAACTGTCGGGTTCATCCCTGAATTTGTTTCAGTTTGTTCCCTTATTCACGAGTTTAGGCTAAGGATAACTTCTTTCTATAATTTCTTCTTCATTCAGTAATAAAATTACTGGGGTTTAATCTGAAGATAAATCGTTATTACCTTCGGCACTTATGATTTCGTTTAATACAATTTACCTTAAACTACGAAAAAGTCTTAAAGGTCTGGTATGTATAGCCGTTAACCTTTTGTTGTTATGAGCCTAGATCCCCAGTGGGTGTGTTTAGCATTGAAGCCACCATCAACAAAGAATGTTTGTCCTAATCAATTCAGGAGTTTTGCATAATCTTCTTCAGTTGGAGAGCTCCTCGGAGAACAGTAAACCAGTACTAATTGTTGTTACTTTCATGTTTTCATTAGTAAGCTTTGGCTCTTCATAGTGCTTAAAGCACTCTTTTATAAGTATTGCTGATCATCCCCTAGCTTTGATTTTGGTTTTGTTTTCGGCCGTTACTTTTTTGCTTTCAACTATGTATTGCTATTGTTTTCTTAATTAATAAAAAAAAAAAACAAATTGAAATTCAATCAATTGAACAAAAACTGTTGATGTTATAATATTGCGTGTTTTTATTGTTTTAAATAAAAGTTATTAAGCTCGAATTGTAACACCCTTTTTGAAATAACTATTATCAGGAAGCCCAATTAAATAATACACAATCAAAAAAACACATAAACATTTATTTATCTCTAAATAATTAGCAAAACATGATAAAGTAGTTACAAATATTTATAGAAACATTCATTTTCGGCCGACTACCCGCACACAGGAATTTTGGATATTATAAGTTACTGAAGAACTGATTCTAACAAGCTGTTGTGCCACTACCAAATTAATTATTTAAGTTCAGGATGATTTTCCAAAAAATGCGGAAGTAATATTTCCACCAGAAATGCTCCAATTGCATTCACTATTCCAATCACAAAGCATGTCCAAGCAAATTTAAAATGATACAAATCAAGTGGTTTCGATTGTTCAACGAAAACAGGATCACAATCGGAATGAATTAAGCCTGCACTAATGGCCTGGACGGCAGCGTCTCGATTCCATTTGTCTATTAAGCCCGTACTTAGAACATCAAATATAAAAACATTTAGAATCTCTCGATAGGGTGAATTCTTCGCAAGAATAAAAACCAAATAGTACTCCTGCAAGCTATCTCTAATTATTCGAAACTTTGGCCTTAATCTTGAATGTAATAGAAATTCCAATTTATCTGAACCATCGGCATAAGCGAATTTGGTATTTTTCATTGATATTAATTCTCGCCGAAATGTTTCGCGATTTTGCAGCACAATTATTTTATCAAAACCATCTGGGTGATGTACAAGACCTGCAGAGAACTCCCAGTCATAGTCGATAATCTTTACAGGTACATCGTTGTCGATTAGATCCTGAATTGATTCGTACTGCTTTATTTTGATGTAAACCGTCAAAAACGATGTCATGAAGATGAGATAAAAATTCACCGAAATAAAAGCCAAAACATGCACTTGAATATCAAATCGATAGGCATTTGCTGTTGGTTTTTGTGGTGGTCTATTGAGGAAAATCAAGAAAATTCGACTGAAAGAATTCCAAAAATCTACACGAGCATTGACTAAACTGTCCTTCAGCATATCGGTGAGAATCAGAAAGATTAGGGTGAGTCCAAAGCATAGCCAAACTATTGATTGAAAAGGTTTCAAGAAGTACTGACTTGAGTCCACGTAGCCATTGATGGGTACAATTATGCCCCATTTAATTGATTTTATTGGATAAGATTGATCAAGTCCCTTCAGAGAATCGAAAGTATTCATGCTGATGTCGATTTCCTTGCTGAAGTTTCCCTTTAAAACAGCGAAAACCGGTTGAGTGTCCAAATTTTCGATGATTGCTTCGAGAAAAGTAGCATTATGCCTCTTGAGGAATTGAACAAAAAGCTGTCCAGATGAGCCTCCAATATAGCGATGTCCATCTTGACCTGTATACCAGAAAACCCTAGGAGGGTCAGCTTGCACAGTTGTTCGAAGAGCAAAACCATTCAAGTCCCTTAGGGAATTGGGTAACGTATCTGAATTTGATAATAACTCTTGAACTGGATTATCAGCAAATGGAAGGTATGCATAGGTAATATTCGCAGCAACTCCAAAAATTCTTGTAAAGTGTTTTTCACAAAAATAAGAAAAATATCGATGAAGATCTGCGAGGCTGTTGCCATAAATTACCACAAATTTTCGATTTCTCATTTGATTAATGAAGTGATGAAGTTTTGCAAAAATTTGCGACACCTGAACCACAAGTATAATGTTTCTATTGTCTTCACTTGGTGCAGGGGAGGTAAGAATTTCCAAAGGAACATTGAAGGGTTTTAGGAAGAAATTTGTCAAAATTTTGCTATCGAGTCCAGCCAAGCACACTGTTGCTGAATTGAATTCTTTGTGAATTTGATAAATTGTATCACTTAATTGGAACGAATTTCCGTAAATAATCACACAAGAGAGTGAAAACAAAACGACTTTATGCACCAACATATTTGTGTAAAAGAACGACCGCAAGTTGTATTTTGTCCTTTTGAACCTCTAAGGGATACATTTTCAAAGCATGTATGAACATTGTACATACACACGTAGGTATGTTTTAAAATGAGACTTTACTTGTAATTGGACCTTGTGTAGATAGTTGGTACTTGAAATTTCCAATATTACCTACTACTGAAGTTTACACCCCGCGTCACTAGATTGATGTTATATAAATATTTAATAACTGATTTAAATTTATGACTCAGGCTTCTCCAAATTTTTATTGCTAAACGGCAAGGTGCCCTGCACAGTAGAGGCCAGTCAATGATATAAAAAAGAACCTGCCATGCAGTAAGTACCGAAAATACATTTCGGTCCAAAACTGTGAAAAAATTATAGGAAATGGTTAAGTTTGACTTCGTGTACTATATCTGTGAGTTTTTAATATAAATGACTATCTTTGCTCCAAAAAAGTTATGTGCAAGTTTTTAAAAACAATTATGAAAATTTTTCGGTACCTATACATATTTGTTTTTTGTTTTTGTTAACTTTGCCTGCTCCAAATTTTTATAAATTTTCTTAAACCATCCATTTCCATAGGAAAGTGAATTTTCAAAAAAAAAGTTCCAAGTGTAAAATTGTCAAATTCAGCTAAGTTTCCTATTACACCAAACATATTGATCATATTTACCAAAATTTGACCAGTTTCTCAGGGACGCAAAAGTGAACTTTGTAGCATTTTCAGTTTCAGAAATGCTTATGCTGTAAGCAAATATATTCAATAATGAAAACCCTTTGAACGCAATTGAACCTAGAGTCAATGTTTGCTGGATTTTTTTTTCAGTAAAAAGCTCAATCTATATAGACTTGAGTGTACATTTAAATAATAAATAAATCGAAGTTAACAAAACAAATTTTTCCAACGTATAGGTACAGAACTTAAACTTGTCCATAATAACATGTAAAATTAACAAACCTTACTACTGTGTAGCGCAAATTAAAATCAGTGTCAGTGCATGTTTTGATGGTGATAACATCAAACAACGTCAACTACAAACGTGTTACTTATGCATTTCCTGTATATATTCTAAAATAAAATGCATAACTATGGGTCGCGCACACTTGCTCTTATGCTTAAGTGGTACTGAAATTTTATTTTTAAAAACTACTCTAAGCAAGGGCCAGTTTTTCAATTAAATCCTGAAAATAAATTACCTCTGAGTAAACTCGGGAACAGTTTTTCAGTTGAGGATTATCTTTACTCCCATTTCTTAAATAGTCCCAAACAGTTTTAGACCGCCAGATTTAGTGCGGCCCAGTACAATTTTTCACTTGTGGAACGAGTTCGCACTAAATCTGGTGGTCTGAAAGCTGAAACTGTTTGAAACACCGCAAGAAGCACAGCTTTTATCTTTCAGTTGTCAAAAATCTACTAACATCGATGTGCGACACTATAGGTTTGTTCCTTGGATTCTTTGCACTGTTTCGGACTAAATGTCAAATTTTGACAAGGGGGGTGAAATTCTCTCAGAAAGGAGAAAAACTGTCAAAATGTACTAATTTGCACAAATTCGGACAAAACGTCAAACCACATACTCGGCTAGAGATGCCGTACATTAATCATAATTCTCAATCAATCAAATATTCTTAAATTACCTTAGTTTGAATGAAAGATTTGTGATTTTTTAAATGAAGTTGTAATATGATTCATCAAAAATCAAACAAACGAATTTCTGCACTAAAAAATAAAAGCACCACAAACCAAAATGGAGTCTTGTTTCATATCTTTTAAAATTCAACTATGCCTTCCCCTTCATCTTTCATAGTTATGCTGCATCCAGTTGCTTCTCTTTCTCTCTTTAGGGAAATATTCACTGTTTTTTTGCTTTTGCTTTTGTCACGATGTGTGACGTCATTATCATCTCTGATTTTGTTCGGAGAATAACAAAAAAATAAAGTAATTTATTGTTCCTTTAAAACCAATCGTTTGATTAATTAATTAATTATAGATTCATGTTTAAAAGAAAATAATAATTAAAATTGGTTGAAAAAGATTGTGACGTCACAGAACCCAAAGGCGATGGAAAGATTTATAAATCACTTCCACTCATCAATTGAATTCCAAATTGGTCACTAAAAAACCCCAAGATGGTGGTGAATTGGGTGTATAAAATGGCCATACTTACTCTAGCCCTGTTTTTAGTGCATTTTTATCTTCGCTTCGAAAAAGTAGCATGTTAATTACAACAACAATTTTGTATAGCTCCGGTATTGATGTTGTATTTAACATGCTTCTTTTTTGTAAGCGAAGATGAAAATGCACATAAAAACTGGGATTTTTATTTCTGTATAAAGTGTCCAAAATCCTAACCAAATGTCCTCTGAAGGGCATTTTAAAAAAAAATTACATACACTTCGGTAAATCATAATGCTAAAATCTTTTCGCTTTTTAGAAAATAACACTGAAATATACAAGAAATACTAAATTGCCAATAAGTACTGAAATATTGTCTTCTTGTCAAACAGTTTTGCTAAGTGACATAACTTAATGAATATCATTTGATTAAATAATAAATTTAAAACAAAATTAAATAATATACACTTATTAAAATAAAAATAAAAGTTGCACTTCGGCAACTCTTAATAAAGGTTTTTTAATTTAAATGCACTAAACGTCTTAATTACGTCAACTTGACATATTTGACAGCTAGTACAAAACAGCAACCAGAAATTTCTCGGACCAAATCTGGTAAGGAGGGGAAATTTTGTATCTCCTGAGCGCTCTTTTTGGTCCGAAACAGTACAAATTTTCTAGTGTGGAACTGGTTCGCACCTTTGTATATAAAAACAAGTAGTTTTTATATACAAAGGTTCGCACTAAATCTGGCGGTTTCAAACTGTTTGAAAGTCGGCAAGGGACAAATATTATGTATATCACCCTTCTACGCCTTTCACGCATCAAAATAGAGATGTCACCAGGGCCGGACAAGCTATACGTGCAAACTGTGCAAATGCGCAGGGCGCTGAGCCGAAAGGGCGCCTTCAGCAAGTATCACGAAAGCCACTACCATTACCTACCTATACTTTTTTAATTTCAATTCTTTTAATAGCTCACGTCAATATTGATATAGGTACATACTTATTCTGAATTAAAAGACAAATATCAACCTACTATTCCAAAAATAAGTCGATGTCTAGCTTCATATTCACACCCACAGTAAAAAAACTAAATCACAAAATCTTTTAAAAAGCAAGATTTTGTTCACCTCTTGGGGATACTTCGTTCGTCTCTTGGGGACACTTCGTTAAAAAATCGCATATCAAAGTCTACAGCTTGGAAAGTGAGAACACATTCTACCAAAAACAGCAATTGAGGGGCGCTAGTTGTGAAGCTTGCGCAGAGCGCTAATGTAGCTAGGGCCAGCCCTGGATGTCACTATCAAAGTCGAGATGGCACCACAGTTGAAAAAGCCTAAAATTTGGTCCCTGAGTTAACTCACCAAATAAAGTGAGATAACCTAGGATTTCAACTGACTGAAAACACACTAATGGAGCTAATTCGGATTTAACCCTGAGACTAGGATGGTCTCGTACTGAAAAACTGCCCCCTAGAGAAACTCAACGCACATAAGTTGCCTATACCCAAATTTAGGTTGATAACGTCTAAAAAGTGTCACTTTCGATATATTTTTTCTAGAAATATTAAATTTTCAAACAAAAAAATGATATTTTTTCAAAATACCAAATTTATTTTTTTCAATTTGATATCCTTTGACATTTTATAGAAGATTTCGCATAAGCATTTAGATTTTAATCGGCTTAGCTTTTAGTGAGAAAATCGAAAATAAAAAGCAACCGTGAGGTACTGTTACCAACATTTTTTTTCTTTTTTTTTACCAGAAAGTACACCATACCTACACCCTGTATTTTTTTTTTATTAATGAAAATCATAAGATCCGTTTTTGAGATAAATGAGCTTTTCCTTAACGGTTGTATGGTATAAGTACCTGCATTTTTGAAGCTAAAGCTTAGTACATATACAGTTCCTTGACGAAAAAAAAACTAGATGTATTTCTTATGGGAGAGCTTTTTGCGAAAAAAAATGTTGATATTTAAATTTTTTGTATATCGAACTGTGAACTACCAAAAGAAAACAAATCTTCATAGATCAGTCTCATTGAAATTTTTTATTTTGGAAACTTTAAACTGACGACGAATAAAAAACAAAATTTATACCACGGACATTTTTTCTCTGTCGAAAATTTTTTTTTTTTTTCTCACCTTGAAGAATTTTGTACTCAAAAGAACTGTATACTTAGCTTAAAACAAACTACCAATTTTCCCTCTGGGGAACTACAACAATAAAATTTAACTTCAAAATTTAAAGAAAATCTCTTAAGAAGTTTAGGCTTTAGATCGAGGTACAGACAGACAGACAAACAGACAGAATTGTGCCATACACTTTTCTCGTCTTGCCTATCGTCGAAATGTGTCGGCGTCGGCTTTGATAAAGATTTCAAGCTCGATTTTTTTTATGCAGACATAACTTGCCATAAATTTATAGTACCTACCTATATAGCTATATAAAAAAAATATCACAACAAGTGGTTAGGCCCTTTTTAGTTCCTTTCCTATTTCCTTGGCATCTTTCATTTCCACAACTTATTTTTGCTTAATCGTTTGTAGCATTTGTGTGACCTTTAACCTTTCACACAATGCGCGCAATGATTCAGCTGAAAACATTGAGCACTGAGCTTTCTGACTTTCAAAGTAACCAGGGGTGGATGAATGTATTTTTATAATTAGGGCATAACACTAAGCACTAGTTATAATTTTCTATTGAAGCGTACACTCTAAAGTTAACAACATATTTAAGCATAATAAATTTTTATTAGAGCAGAAATGAGACCATTTTGCAAATTGCAGAAAATGTGTTTCAGTTGACATTTACTATGAGAAGTTCAAGTTTATTATATGATAGTGATCATTGATTTGAATTGACAGCTTATGGTTATCGCTAATGGGTTTGGTTTTTTTCACTTTAAGTTAGCGTTTTTATTCATAGAGCTAATTTGGGTTTTTTTCAACGAAATTAATCTTATTTGGCCCATGGTCCAATGGAAACCTTGTATAAAAACACAGTTTGCAGAATGTAGTAGAACTAACAAGCACTGCTCCATTGGATTCAGAACGAGTTACTTCCTGAGTAAAGTAGTACCTCGTGGCATGATGGTTAGTGCGTAGGACTGTCATGCCGAAGGTCTGGGTTCAATTCCCAGCCGTGCCACCTAAAAAACAGAAATGTTTTATTCGAGGTACTGCCTCTTGCGAGGAACTGACAAATCCTCCAAGAGTATACTTGTCATGAATAAGTGCTTCTCATTCTCATCAAGCCGTTCGGACTCGGCAAAAAACTGTAGGTCCCTTCCATTCCTGCCAACAAACACGCACACAGGAATGGTTGTGAGTTGTAAGTCACTAGGCCCTGGTTCTCCACGAGCTGTTGCGCCACCAAATTTATTTATTTTATTTACTTCCTGAGTAAAACCAATTGAAAAACTTAACAAATCAACTAAAAATATGTTTCGATCGATTCTGATAACTAAAGGCGAACTTTCAACAGAGCAACATTTCAAATTAAAATTTTTGCTTGGCATTTCAGGTGAGTTGCGAATGGTAATGCCATTAGTCACATTACAAATTTGTCCTGCATATAACGAGTAGTGATAGGTGCCTCAACAAATTTTTGAATGTATGTACCTACAACTAATAAAAACTATTTAAGTACACAAAAAAAAACAAGTTGTTCTGGTTGGCGCCCCTGGTAAGATGTAACTTACCATCGAATGTCACCACGGCCCTGTAATAATGCTTCTAACACAAATAACCATAATTATTTGTGTTTCTATTTTAAGAAAATTGAAACTGTTTTAAAAAAGTGCGGTGCAGTTTTTTTTTAGAATGCTCAATCCTTATAATTACAACACACATCATATTCTAACACTGGGTTTTAAACGATTGAAAATTGCGATAATATCTGTCATAAAACTAGAAAAATAAATTATGCATAAGAAGTCATAGATTTATTTTAACATGAAGAGTAACTAGGTATGCATGTAGGTACCTTACCTTCCGTTTCCGTGCTGTGAATTTGTGTGTATTTTTCCCGGATTCAGTCTAAATGCGTTCCCGGGAGCATACCTACTCGTAAAATTGGTAGTTTTTCGCAGGAGAGAACGCCTTCTGACTAAAAACTTAAAAGTGTCACCGTTGTCAGACTTTGACAATAGATTATTCTGATTCAATAATTATTTTATGAAATTATATTGATAACGAGAAATGGTAAAGAAAGTCAAAAGTTATGAAGAATAATTGACTAGGAATTGTAATTTTGTTTAACATAACGGCGCAAGATTTTATTTCCTTTTAGTACGATGTCGATTTTAAAATTGTTTTATACTACGTTTTCACCGAACACTAAACCGAGATTTATTAAGATTTACCTCAAATCTTCTTTAAATCTCCAAGATTTACCATACAAATTGTTTCCGTTAATCTACAAGATTAAAAATTAATCTTGTTAAATCTCCCTCGAACAAATAGTTGAACAAATCAAACTAATCTATTCTTATATGGCACTGAAGGATTCATTAGTGGCTGGATTCAGTTCTCTAATGTTTGACACAAAAATAATCATTCTGTCTCACTTCCACACTTCATTAAAAAAAATGAAACCCCTTTTACTTTTGAAGTGTACTGACAGAGTTAATCTTCTTTTTAATCTTTTTAGCCGGTGAAAACACCACATAAATCTCTTTCCTTAAATCCGAGATTATCTTTTGGTGAAAACGTAGTATTAGTTCGCTGCACTTAAGTTTAAATGAACGCATCCAGACTTCAAATTGTTCTTGGTTAGTTATGTTGGTTGGTGTCTGGACTTGTTTATGTTTTTGAATTGAATTGGGCTCGTTGATGTCGTTTTTATGCTTATGTTTTCGTTAAAGTGGGAAATACGTTAGTGTGCACATTAACTAGTTAATTCACCAATTAACTGGTTCGTCCCGTAAAAGTGCGAAATTTTACTTAAATGAGCAAGTTTCGGCACTTTAACTAGTTAATCAGCGAATTGACGTATACGGCTCCGTTAAAGTGCGGAATTTCGATATCGTAGCACTTTCACCTATGTTTTTTAAATTTATTTTCTTTTCCATTACAAACCCGTTAAAACAACATCGTGTTTCCTGTTTGAGCTTATACTAAGCAAAATAATGAGGAACTTTAGTCTGTTCCAATTAAGTCATCCCCTTGTGAAATTAAAAAAAATCGCATATGAATTTTTTTGTTGTTATACTCTTCACCTAGGAAAACAAATTTATTCACAATCCTTTTTCTTTGGGTAATCACCAAGGAAAACAAATTTATAAAAAGAAAAAGGATTATGAAATTAAAAAAATTCGCAAACATTTTTTAATTTGACAATCCTTTTTCCTTGCGGAAATTTGTTCATTGAAGTAAAATTTCGCACTTTAACGGGTCGAACCAGTTAATTCACGAATTAACTAGTTAGTGTGCAGATTAATTAGTTTTCGCACTTTAACGGTAAAATATATATAAAATCACTCTTATTATTAGAGCTTTTTTAGATTGGAAAAAATTAATTCCGCACTCGTGAGACCCATTTGAAGGTTCTCAAAACACATTGAAGTAATACCAACTTCAATGCTTCGCACATTGAAACAACAACAACGAATGAGACCTATGAGCCTGGTGTTAATGTTTCTTCATGCCTCACGACATCCCTGAGCTCCCACTTCTCTTGCCTACAAACTGCCATGATATGTTGTATGTTTGTATGGCCCATAAGTATGCTTAAAACCAAAAATGCTACTAAATTCCCAAAAACGTTTCTGAGAGAATGGTCACATCGGCCATTCTGTTTGGTATAAATCGGAAACCGCATTTGACAATTTTACTTTTAAAATTTTTTGTTGAATGGATGGTTTAATAAATTATATAAGAAAAATTAAACAGGAAAGGTTAACAAAGTCCAACATAAGAAAATTGAAAAATAAAATATTTCGTATTTTTTTTTTATATTGCGCATTCGGAGCTCAAGGCATAACTCAAATAAAAAAAGGAGATGCTGCTGAAATCCTTAATATGACACTCAAAAAGTAGTATTAATTTAAAATTTACAGATTTATAGCCCTTCAAACTTATAATTTTTTGCATTTTGCATTTTGAAGCCCTGTTTTTTGGTATTACATACAAGACAACAATTTAACAGTCCTTTCAATGCACCTAGTACCAAGTTTTATATTAATCGGCCCAGCCGATCAGTTTGTAGGGCTGAAAGCATTTCAAAAGAACCGGAAAACAAAATTGCGGGCTTACCTACTTTTTAAATATTTTCAATAACCCTTATTTCATTATTCATCAAAATCTTGAGTTCGAATATTTTTTTTACGAATGTGAAAATTGCCATGTAGTACTGAAAAAGAAGCTTTCGGGCAAAACTGCGAAAAAATATAAGAAACGGTAAAGTTTGAATGGGTATTTATCTGTCAATTTTGAATAAAAGTATCTTTTTTTAACAGGTCTTGCGCCTCTACTTTATTTTGCTTAAGCTTATTCTAGCTCCAAAGAAAGTTACCTATGCACAATTTAGAAAAAAATTACGAAATCTTAAATTTTTCGATTTTTTATTGGTTAGTTTTTGTTAATTTTTCTTGCTAACATTTGTGTATATACCATTTTTTAAAGCATCCATTTCGATAGAAAATTTAATTTTGAGCAAAAAATTTAAAGAGTTAAACTGTCAAATTCCAAGTTGTAATAATACATACGTGGTCAGTGTAACAATTCTCTCTGAGATGCATGGGGGCGATTCCAATATCGCGGGTGCAACATTTAAGTGCATTTCAAATAAGCTGCGAATGTGATTAAATTTTCTTAGGCAATTCCAAGCGCAAATATTAGCAAATTCGTGTTGTCATTTTTCGACAAAGTGAATAAACGATCCTTTCTTCAATTTTTAAAAGAAAACACGAACAAAAATTTAGTTTAAATTGTTAAATTAAGCATTTTTTATATTTTCTACGCGACCAACGAGATATTTTTTGCGAACTGTCAAACACTTATTCGCAATCCACAACATCAGGACGCATTCCACAAATCGGGGAATGAAAAATTCACTCGAATTAAACCTCAAATCTTTGTTAGCACCCATTTTACTGGTTTATTTTTATGACAATTTGTTTCTGTCAGCGACCACTCATGTGAAAGGAATGTTCAAACTCGCAACCATTCGCAATTCCCAGTTCGATATTAGCAGCTCATATGAAAGGCTCTTTAGAATCACTTAAGTACATTTTGGACTCATTAATATAACTTAAATGAAATAAAATTAATCGTCAGAAAAATGGTTTCAAAGTGCTATCGGGGGTGCAACGAATTTGCTTCACCTTCCTAGATCATAGTCAAGAAACACAAAAGTCTGCTTATTGTAAAACATTTATTATATTATTCTTATATTATATTGAAGGACATTCAAATAAAGAAATAAAAATAAAGTTATAAGAAAAATGAAGAACGAATATATCATTTTCTCATTTTTAACACAATCGCGAGTGCACCCATTTTATGCTAGTTGAAGTTCGTACCGACTCTGCGTATGACAATGTTGCTAAGCGCAACAAAGAAATGTTTTCTTATTATTTGAATTTTCTATTTTAAGCATGCTTAGGCGCCAGTTATAGCTTTCATTGAAACTCATCGTTGAAAATTTTAATAATAGATTTTGAGATGTTTAGAAAGTAAAATCAATTAATATTTTGATGGACAAATAAAGCTCAAGACTTTATAAATATTTCTAGTCAAAACAAAATTTCAAATATGCCCAACTTTCTTCAAAAAATGACTTTTAGTTTTTTAATGGTCATTGGTAAGATAATTCAATCATTGAAATGAGAAAAGTGTTTTTATGTTGAAAGTTAGGCCTTTTTGAGTTTATTTTTGGCTAGGAATATTAGTTAAGTCTTAAGCTTTATTTGTTCATCAAAATAATAAATAATTTTACTTCCTAAACGTCTCAAAATCAATCATAAAAATTTTCAATGATGAGTTTCAATGATAGCTATAACTGGCGCCTTATGGGCCAAAAAAACACATTCAATAATAAAAAAAAACCCTGCACATAATTATTGCTCCTTTATTAGTCCTCATTTTCCGGACTACTCAATAGCCTGGAATTAGTGAGTGATGACTCAGTCAGTTAAGGTTTGTGCGATTTTTGAAGTCGTATATCTCAAGAACTAAATGTTAAGCAAAAATAAATTTATTGAGGTGGCTGAACTTTATTAGATAAGAACTGCGAGTTTGAAATTTCTGGCGTAATTAGTACTACCGTGCCTTTTAATTCTACCATTAATATAATTTTTGAACAGATGCCTTACCTTGTCACCGAAATTACGAGTTCCCTTGCTGAGATACAATTTTTATTCATCCAAAATAAGTCATTGAGTACCTACAACCAATATTTGTTTCATTCACATTTATTTACCATTTAAATATATATATGCATTTTTCTACATACATACTGTATAATATTTTTTTTTTGTTTTATTAATAAGTCACAACAGTAACTTATATCGAATATCTTTAATATCAATAGATAGGCATTACATAAATATATACTTTTAATTTTTTTTCCATAAAAAAAACATACAAGTTCAAGTAATTGAAGGTCACTAATAGGAATAAAATAATTACACTTTAGATTAACACTCAATTATTATTATGTTTTTTTTTTCTTCGTTACGAATTTAACAAACAATGACATTTTTCATTTGAATAATATTAATACTAGCCAGAGTTCATAGTTAGTGAAAGTTCTTAAATCATAATATTTGTTTATACAAAATAAAAATTTATAGCATAATACTTTTTGTTGTTCTTTAACGCGTAGTAACTATATTTTGAGATTCTAGTTTTATATAGTTTGTTTTTTTATTTTATTTTTTTTTTCAATTTTCATATTTTGCAAATATAAATATATTCTATAAGTTCATTTATAATGTAAATAAATATATTTTATCATAATAGACTTTATTCATAACTTTTATTTTATTAACTTCCATCAAATTTACATTTTGTTTTTTTCTTCAGTTTGTTTATAAGCACTCAATCATTGTAGATTGTCATAATGCAACAAGTTTGTTTTTATATCGTTTTTTTTTTTTCTTTAACTTATTTATAATTACATGTAGTTTTATTGTTTATTTATTTTTTTGTATTTATTAATAAATGTTTTATTATTAAACGCAATGTCAAGTGAGTTCTTCTTTTGGAAAACAATAACATAATTTTGATTTGGTTTCTATATTTTTTTTTTCAACATATGAAACGCAATAGATAGAGAATGCAATTATTTTAGAATGCAGTCTTTTAGAGAAAAAGTAAATAAATTCTGGCATAGAACTTGGAGGTTAATATATATTTAATTAAATTAATTTTACATTCATATGAAAAAAAATATTAGTGCAACCTTTAGGATACCAAACATATGACGGCTGCATTTTTTCTATTAATCTCAAAATATAAATAAATAATTCAATTGATCTCATTTGAAAATGCATTCGAGACTGATTGCGTTCTTTTTTAACAGAAATAAATTGTACCTTAGTTAAAAGGAATAAGGAAGGGAATTATTTTGTAAAAAATACATCAAAGTTGTTTACAAGTAAAAATATATATATTTTTTTCTGATAAGAAAGGAAACCTTTTTTTTAATTCGGTTTGTGGGAGAGTATTTAGATTGAAATTATGAAAATTTTGATGTGCTTAAAAAAATATGTATTTTTGTTTTTATTTTGTAAGAAAATATTGGTTATTTTATATTTTGTTTGTACTCATTTTTAAAATATTTTTGTTTTGGTTTTGTTTTTGTTCTAAGTGGTGGGATTTCTTATTTTTATTTTTGTTTTTATCTGGGATTTGAAATTAGTTTTTTTTTTTTCTTTGTTAGGATTTAAGATACGTGCAGTGAATATTAGGAAAGTAATTTTATCGTAGTTTTAAAAATATGTATGAGAAATATTTTAAATAATCACTTTCTCTTTCTTAAATTATTATTTGTGTACATTATGTATACGCTATTTTTTAAAATTCAAATTTTTAGAACGGTAAAGAGGAATAAATGTGCAGCAGAGGTATTTTTTTCTCAAAGCAAGAAGTAAAAGGGTATTGTTTTCTTTTCTAGGATTCTGGCTTTGAAATTCAAGAAGGGCTTACAAAAATTATCAAATCAATAAATGAACATTTAGACCCGTTTGCTGATACGATACTTAAGCATTTATGTTCTACTTAAAAGCTTATGTTCTACTTTTTCATCTGCGTAAACTGTCACATAAGCGCTTATGTTCTACTTAAATTATTTAAGTTTCGTATCAGCAAATGGGACTTAAAAGCCGAAAAAGAGCGAAACTCTTAGTTTATCTTCTTTGAGAGTCAGAAATTTACTCTACGTTCGGTAGAGTAAATTTGATTAATCAAACTCAATCAGCCCTTCTGAAGTTCTTCCACAAGAAATAGGTGCTGAATTATTTTGACAAAAGTGGAATGCATTCGCATTTGCACAAGAAAAAAGAATCTTCTTGACCACCTGGTTTTCTAATAACTGGAATAGAGGGAGATCTTGAGATCTGTTTTTGAGACGCATTTTATTTTTTAAATTAAACTCCTCTTCAAACCATAGTGCAATTAAATCAACATCCAAATAGAACAAACAAATTTACAAAAAAAAAAAAAAAAACTTAAAATAATCACAAATGAAACTTGACTTGTCGTTGCATTTGAATGTCATTTTTGAAATAACAACACGACTCTCGATTCATTTATTCGAATGTTGCAAAGAACTCCTTGCAACACTTTCCTCCGATTCAAAAGTTATAACATTGTATATAAACTCTATAGTATTCTCATGAAGCCAAAAATCTCGTGGCCACATGTAATCCTAATTTTTGTTAAGAGAGGTATGGCGATCACAGCAAATCCACCGACCACATGTAAACCCACAAAATTATGTTGCATGAGAATACTATAGAGTGTGTATGTGTATATACATATACAATGGTCATACAGATTACCATTTCAAATTAGAATCGGAAACAACTTTCGAATTAGATTACAGAGTAGGATCCCTGCATTCGGTGTTCGAGTTACATCGTAAACTGAAAGTTTAAAGTTCGTTGTTTGTGCTCAATTAAAAGGACTATCGTTGTTCAGCGTACGGCGAACAATATTATAAGCCCGGAAATGTTTCTGTGAAGTTTGGTCAAAATCAGTCCAGCAACTGGATTTTAAAGGACGATACAGCCTCCATGTTACATATTCAATAAAATGGAAAAGAGTACGTATACGCCTGAGTGTACCATTTTATAAGTAAGTTACCTTCTTGTTAAGAATTTCTTTACCGTTTCTTACAAGGCTATGTTTAAATATATGCTAAGGACTCCGATCTCAATGAGAGCTTATATTTCCGGAATTGATCTAAGAGTGTTCCGTGAATTTAGCTCAACAACTACTGCATTTTAAATGCGGTAAAATGACAAAGCTTACGAACGAGTAAAATTTTCCAGTCGTAATATAGTCATCCCATCAGGCATGCTATGCATGTGCATTTCTGTATGCTGTAGTGGATAAATTCGAATCAACATATTCACTATTGAATGTCCTTGTGCCTGAGCCGATGAATTAGTCGTAATACCGAAAATGTCGCAACCGTAAGTGCTTCATAATATTCATAATGAACCAAATCAGTTGTTTTCACGCCGATCATAGGAATTGGGAACCCGTCAGTTCACGTTGTGCCAAATTTTTCGTAAGGACTCTTTAGTTTGTTTTTGGCTAGAATTTTGTGAACTTGACATACACTTATTGACAAAAGTCTACTTGCACCTTACACTCCACAAGTCTTGCAAACAAAATTTATTATTGAATTAAATTTTAGTGAAATATGTGTATACATTTATTATTATTTTGAATTTAGTTAAAAATAAAAACATCTGTTACTGACCAAAAACTACTAGTAAACGTAAAATTTTGTGTAAGTGATATGTGGTTCCATCAACAAGATCTTTTGATCTAACGGGAAGTTCAAAAATCGAGTAATTTTGAGAAAATCCCTTGCTTATCCTATTTTAAAGCCATTTCTTTTAGTGAGGTAACGTTTAGTGGTTGGTTTATGCCAACAATTATTTAAAAAAACTGAACTGATGTTTTTTTTTTTATTGAAAATTTTTCGCATTGAATTTTTTGCCTACTTTCTTAACTCTTGATAACATCTTTGCAGCTCTATTCCTACCAAAAATTCTCTATGGGTCTTATATGTGCATTTAGTTTTATTAGCCTTAAAAGTCTATATTAAGTCTAATAAGAAACTTAATTCACATTTTTCTATAGACAAAATTTTGTATGATATATATTTGGGAACACTTCTTTCATTATAAAAACACGATTTGGGATTTTGGGGAAGCGCTAACATCTTGAAAATAAAGATTGGTTTTGTTTTTCCTTAACAACTCTTTCGTATTTCATTTTACAATAAAACGTCCAACTAAAACCTTGTAGAGGATACAATCTACGAACTAAGCTATTAACGACCTTTGCAAGGTGTTTCACCTTTAAGTTACAGTGGGTCAAAGATCGCCTATGAGTCATGTGTTGAGGGTGGTAAGGTGTTTTCTTGTGATATCTCGCTTTCCTTTGTTGTTTTTTTTTGTCGGAAAATGCTTGTTGAATAGTTTCTAGTAATTTTAAGTATCTATAGTAAATAGTTAATAGCTTCTTTTGTAGATAATTTTATCCTCAACATGGTTTTAGTTGGGCATTTTATTATAAAATGAAATGTGAAAGAGAAGAGCAAAACTAATCTCTGTTTTAAGATGGCACCGTGGCGGCTAAATTCCAAAAACTCGCTTTAAAAATGTGGATGTGTATTGTGTACCCCAACAGATTCTATAAACAAATTTTGTCCATTGAAAAATGCGATTTCATGCCTTTTTTTACTTATTTGACTTGGGTTGTTCCTTTTAAATGTATTCTTAATTCAAATCTCTTCGAAAGGTATTTTCAATGAATCAAATCTTAGTACTACCAAATTTTTACCACAAGATCTTCAAGTGGGTCTGTTGGATTTCTGCTTCACTGTAGAATTTTATTGTGATTTTACGATTTCTAACATTTTATTGTAAGATCAAAATAGTGTACCTACATATGACCTCCTGGAATCTATTAAGTTACGAAAAAAAACTATATTATGATAGTTCTAGTTGGATTCATCATATCTCCTAAATTAAAATACCAGGAAATAGGTTAAAATTCATAGTATTGTGAAAATTCGCCAGGAGTAGTTACTAAACTTATTACATAAATAAAATGTTATTTTGAAATAAGAAAGAAAACATTTCAAATGGATCGTATGATTCTATCCGTTGGTAGACAAAGGAAAATTGTCAGAATAAGGAAAAAGCAAATAAGCTACACTAATGAAAATCAAAAATAAAGTTATAATTTTTTCGTACTATAGTTTTTTTTTATTTTAAAACGTAATTTTAATTTCAACGATATTTCTTTCAATACATTTTTTTTTCACTGTGTGTATTCTGTTCATTTTTGTATATAAAATAATAGGTATGTGTCTCTCTGATTGAATGATTTATTTTGCATAAAATATAAATTTTTTTCTCTCTAGAAACGTAGAAAAATATAATTTTTAAACATATGTATGTGTATGTACAATGTACATATGTAGGTATGTTGTTATGTTATTATCTTGTTTAATTCTCTTTTTTTTCTTATTTTTTTCCAGTTTTTGATTTGTATTTTATTAAGTTGTTGGTTAATTTTATATTTTTGTTTTGTAGTACAGGTAAAATAGGATGAATAAAACAAAAAAATTAGTACCATCATGAAACTTGGTGAAAACGTTTCATGTACTATGAGAATGAAAAATCAAAAGAGTCTATAAAAATATTTCACATGGAAGGGTGTTTTTTTGAGGGGGAGAGGGGGGAAGTTGTGGTGAATCAAACAGAAAAATTAACTTTGGTGCAACATTAGCATATGACACATGTTTTTAAAGTAGTTTTAAATGCTGAATCAAATGACACCAAAACCAAGTCGATACGACCTCCGTGAAAAAAGTTATTGTCATTTTTATGTAAGGATGACTAAATTTTCATGATAAAAGTTAAATATTACCGGAAACCAGTTGAAAATAATAGTCCGTCGATGAAACTTGGCATCAATGGTTCATTTATCATGAAAAACAATAATAAGAAGAGTCTATAAAAATATCTGTGGTTAGAGGGTGTTTTTTTGAGGGTTTTGGTGAGGGTTGGGGTTATGGTGGGATCATTGCCATAGAACCTATTACAAAAATGGTACCCTCATGAAACTTTATTAAAATGTGGTATGAACTACCAATATGAAAAATCAAAAGAGTTCATAAAAATATCTATATGGTAAAAGGATGTTTTCTATGGGTGAAGGAATGAATAAAACTTTTTTAAAAAACTAAAACTGTTTCCAAAAACAAATAACACCCTTTACCCATGCCCACAAAAACACCCTTTCTTCCTTGATATTTTTGTAAACTCCATAAATTCTTCATTCTCGCAGTAAATGAAACACTTTTACCAAGTTTCTTGAGGGTTACCATCCTTTTCCATTTTTTTGAAAAATAGCCACACACTTCCCCTTATCTTCAAAAAACACACCTTTCCAAGCAAAATATTTCTATAGACTCTTTTGATTCTTCATTCTATAAGTTAATAGCACATTTTAACAAAATCTCATGGGGGTACCATTTTTGCCACAGGTTTTATGGCAATACTCCCACCACTACCCCAACTCACCAAAAAATCACCCTTTAACCACAGATATTTTTATAGACTCTTCTTATTATTGATTTTCATGACAACTGAACCGTTTATACCAAGTTTCATCGACAGACCATTATTTTCAACTGGTTTTCGGTAATATTTTACTTTTATACCGAAAATATAGTCATCCTTACATAAAAATGACAATAACTTTTTTCACGGAAGCCGTATCGACTTGGTTTTGTTGTCATTTGATTCAGCATTTAAAACTACTTTAAAATCATGTGTCATATGCTAATGTTGCACCAAAGTTAATTTTTCTGTTTGATACACCACAACTTCCCCCTTCTCTCCCCCTCAAAAAAACACCCTTCCATGTGAAATATTTTTATAGACTCTTTTGATTTTTGACTCTCATAATACATGAGACCTTTTCACCAAGTTTCATGAAGGTACTAATTTTTTTTTTATTTGAAAGACTTTTCGTACTATTTTACCTGTACTATTGATCTTACAGTCAAATTTACAATTTTTGTTTATTGAATATTTTGATCTTTGTTCTTTTTTTTTAACTTTTCTTCAAGTGAACTATTTTCAATTTTGACAATTAATATTTTTTTAAAATTGTTAGTAAATTTATTATTTTATTTTGTTAGTGCAACAAATAAACACAAAAAAAACAACGGAGAATTGTAAGTATGTTATAAACGAATTTGATAACTTATAATTTTCTATTTTAAGTAATATTTTCCAACTTTAACAGATTTAATTTAATTTTTTTTTAAATATATTTAAGAAACAAAGAAACTTATAATATGTGTGTAGTGTAAGAATTAACAAAGGAATTAAAATTCATCCTTTTATTGATTTAGGTAACTGTTCTTTCAATTTAAATTCTAATCAGTTTTTGTTTTTACTTTATAATTAAACTACAGGACACCAATTTAAAAATTCACCACAAAGTTATTATTTTGTTAATTAAATAGCTAAGTTTTCTCATATTTTTTAATTAAGGTAGCCAAATTGTTTTTTTTTTTCAGCGGGAGCTTAGTTTTACATAAAAGTTTTTTATTATACCAATTTATTCTTTACAAATAAGATGAGCAAACATTTTTTTGTTGTTGCTAAGGATCTACTTTTTATTATTTTTTTTTATTTAGATATACACAAAAACGACTAATAACTTTATTTTCTTTTTTATTATAATTTATTTTTCATTTTAATCTCAAGCTTTATAAATATATATACTGATTTTTGTTTATTATTATTTTTTTTAAATTCTGTTTTTACATCTGTTTTTGGTAATATCAATAAAATTTTAGGTAGTTTGAAACACCATCAAACAACAGGAGGAAACAGTCTTCTTAACCAGGTACCTGTATTATTTTTGGAAATATTTTTTTTTGTTTTCAAATAAAAAAGAAGAATAAATTAGTAAATATAGTCTATAAAGAGAATTTTATATTTAGACATTTAAATTAAATTTTGAATACTATTTACACTCAAACACACAAAAACTTTGCTGTAACTCCTTAACAATTTATAAGCACCTTATACATTATCTAAGCGATATACAAACTTATTTTTCGTTTCCAAGTTGAAAAGTGACTTTAAATCTAACAATTTATGTTAGTTAGTTTTGGTTGAAAATAATTTTTAGTTTTGTTCCTAGATAGATTCGGTACACAGGATAAAATAAGATTCGAAATTTTTTGAGGTCCTTATGCACAAGTTCATGTTCGAATACGAATTAGTGTTGGGTGAGCTGAATCTTTTAATGGAAACCAATAGTTTGAAAAAAAAAATAATATATAATTTGTATTAAAAATGTTTTTTAGAATAGGTATGATGTTCATGTTATTTCACTTTGGAGATAAGAAATAAATTTCTTCTTTTTATGTTCGTTGATTTATACAAACGTGAATCAATTTTTAATTAGCAAAGGAGAATGGGCAAATTTGTATGAAACATGGGCGTGGGCGGCCAAGAATGGTTTTGTTATTTTTGGATGTGTTTTAGTCCTACAATCACCTTGCAGAAATGTTTTCATTGTGGTGTACTTCAAAACCGAAAAAAATGCATTTTTGTTCTATGACCTTAATAAAATTTTACCAAGTTTCTGGCTTCTGACCAATTCAAAAATAGAAAAAGAAAGTGGAACAAAAAATCTAGACAGTCTCAAGAATATTTTATACAAAAAAATGGCCATATAACATCATTAATAAGAACATTTACCATAAAACTATAATATTACAATCCTCACAATATTAAAAAATCCTGAGTCAAATACTATATGTTTAAGAAATTACAAAGTTGTTGAAATACGTAGGTTTTGGGTCTGTTTAAACCCGTAATATGTCCTTGGGATATTCTAAAACCCCGTTAAACACACTTATACAGTGTCAGTAGTCGTTATGAAGTTAGAATAAAGCATTACACCCACTAAAAATATAATCACTATGCAATATTGCTCAATGCAATTGCATTATACAGGGTGTCCCGGACCTGAGTGGAAGTATTTCAGGGGGTGATTCTTTGGGTTATTCTAAGAAAAAAATTGTATGGGGGGAAAGTTGTATCTCCCCTCCCTGAGGCAGGGAGGGGCAGTTTCTGAAACATTGACTTCAAATGCAAAAAAAAATATCAAAAATCAACGGAAACACATTTAATAATGTGCTATAATTTTTTTGAAAGCTAATACTCCACTCTTGTATTTCGTTTTTAAACCAAGTTGTTTAAGCGAATAGTTTTTGAGAAATTAAATTTCAAATTCAAAATTCAAAAAAAAATTGTGATTTTTTTTTTCTTAAGTCGATATTTTTCAAAATTTTACGTAATTAAGGGCATTTTTTGAGTTCAATATTCAATGCCCTCATTATTTTTTAGTCCATTACCGAAAACCAAATGTAAAAACCTTTCTTAGTTTTTGAGAAATTAAGAAAAAACAAAAGGTACTTTTCCCGAATAAGCCTGAAAAAATTAATTTATTCATGAATTATCCATAATTTGACCCTTTTTCGGGCTTTTGTGGCAAAAGTACCTTTTGTTTTTTCTTAATTTCTCAAAAACTAAGAAAGATTTTTACATTTGGTTTTCGGTAATGGACTAAAAATAATGAGGACATTGAATATTGAACACAAAAAATGCCCTTAATTACGTAAAATTTTGAAAAATATCGACTTAAAAAAAAAAAATTACAATTTTTTTTTTAAATTTTGACTTAGAAATTTAATTTCTCAAAAACTATTCGCTTAAACAACTTGATTTAAAAACCAAATACAAGAATGGAGTATTAACTTTCAAAAAAATTATAACAAATTATTAAATATGTTTCCGTTGATTTTTAATGTTTTTTTTTGCATTTGAAGTCAATGTTTCAGAAACTGCCCCTCCCTGCCTCAGGGAGGGGAGATACAGCTTTCCCCCCATAAAATTTTTTTCTTAGAATAACCCAAAGAACCACCCCCTGAAATACTTCCACTCAGGTCCGGGACACCCTGTATAAACATTGAAATATCTTCTTTTCTAAATGAAATGCAATGTAACGTCCATAGCGAAAGTTGTTCCTGAGTAGCATACCTTCCATTTGACACTAATTTCATTAATGGCCGCTAACGCCCAAAAATGCCCATTCTCTTTTGGAATTTTCGTTTTTTTGTTTAGGTGAAGTTAAGCAAAACCCGCCTGGAAAAATGGCAAGTTTTTGTCAAGTTTAATCGAGGCACTGGAAAGGCTTCGGTAAGGAAAATCTATACATACTTATGTAGCTAACTTGTCAAATACTTGCGAGGCCCTCTCTAGTAAAAACTTGTTGGATATGTCATGTTATCCCATCACAAATAACCCATATATGAAAAGAAAAACAAATATTTTATACCCATCATACCATGGTAAGAAAAATTAAAGTATAGTTTTTCATTTTCAACATTGCACAACTGTATTGCGTAATGGCTCAGTAGTTAAGGTATAGGACTCTATATCCTATAATCCCAAAAAAGACAACTTTTTGTTTTGCTGTCCCTCGAAGAAAAAGGTTACTTCACTGGCGAGGCCCTAAAGAATTTCTAGAGTTACCCTTGCTGGGCCCTTGCTAGTATCTATGTAAAACTGACACTGGGGTTACCACAGTACTAGCGCTTTGACTGCAAAATTTTACACTAGATGCAATATCTGGGTATTATATGGTCTTTGATTCTACACAAAAAAGATTGTGACACTTTTTTTCGTAGGAGCAACATATTGAGAGAAAAACATGTACAAACGCGCTCATTACCCATTAACCAAGCAAGATGGTGAAAAATATCATTACAGTTAAAAGCTCTTATTATAACGTTTCTGCACATTTTTCTCAAAATCTGTTGCTCCTACGAAAAAAAAGTGTCAATTTTATGAGCAATAATATAAAGTTATAAATTTTTTGAAAAATATCACATTTGATTAGGTGCATATTTACAAAAAATGTGATTTGCCTCTTTTACAGTACAAAATCAATAATGTAACTTTGACCACGCTATAACTTCAAGATTGATAAGCCTACAGAGTTTGTTAATACGAGTAGCCAATTTTTTAGATAATTTTACTGTCTAAATGTTATCCTCTCCTGATTATTGATGTAAAAGAAAATTCAATCGGGTTGTTGAATAAAAACCAAATCACTTTCTTTTTCAAGATGGCGGCCTTTTCTTTACCTCAGAAACTTGGTTTTATAATGAGGAGTTGTAGCCAAAAACAAATCGTAAAAAAAATTCAAATACATTTTCTGACAAAATTTGCCCAACCATGAAGTAGAAGTTCTTGCACGATTTTCTCTGAATCTATTGATTGTATGAAAAACGTATGTTTGTATTTGGTGTAGAATTGCATAAGCTACAATTTGTACCTTCACATTTTTTTCAAAGAAAACTGATAGTTTTCGAGAAATTGAGAAAAAACTGAATTTTACTTCCTTTTACCAAAAACTAAGTAAGATTTCATATGGTTTTCGATAATGGAATAAAAATGAATGAGGGCATTTAATATTGAACACGAAAGCAGCACTGAAATACGCAAAATTTTGAAAAATATCGACTTAAAAAAAATGTTTAAAAAATTTTGACTTTGAAATTAAATAAATCAAAAACTATTCGCTTAAAAAAACTTGATTTAAAAAAAAAAATGCAAGACTGGAGTATGAGCTTTCAAATAAATTACATTTTTTTTTTTGCATTTAAAGTCAATACTTCAGATACTACCCTCGTGCCTCAGGGAGGGGAGATACAACTTTCCCCGATACAATTTTTTTCTTAGAATATACCCAAGAACTACACCCAAACTTCCACTCAGGTCTGGGACACCCTGTATAGTGAAAGTAAAAATCTATTAAGGAGAAAACAAATCTCATATAAAATCTTTTATTTTTGCTATGAAATAATGAAAAAAAAATGGTTCTGTCCAGCAAAAATTGTCAGTACAGGGCTTATGGGCGAGCTTTTTTCAAAACAGTGGTGCCTGTGTATACTTTCACAACACTTATAATAAATTTGCCACTGAAAAAGATACTAACCCACTGATCAACATATGTACATGATTTTTTGTTGTAATTCTTTGAAACATTTCGTACGCTCCAACATGACCATCGTCTTTCAATGCCAAATGCATTCTGTCTGATCGTATACTCGCTTTCGTTTTTACCCTCGCTGTGTGAAATAAAACAAACAATCACAATCCAACAGAGTTGCCTTTGCCAAGTCGAAAGAACGCAACAGAGCTTTTTCAGTGGTTTTTATGAAAGAACTTTCGGTTTTGAAGCTTTTGAGAAACAAATTTATAAAGGTGAAAGCCAAAAGTGTTGTGGTTTTGACTGTCCCTTCTTTATATACATATTTGCATATCTAAATTAACCTATATAATGAAGTTGAAATTTGTACGATTTTTGTCCTTAAAGCATAGTTTACAGTTCCGGTGCGAAAAAAAATCAAAATTTTCAAAACGATTTTCCACCTATTCTGTGCACCGAGTTTAATAACATTCAAGGCGAAAAACATTTGCCTTGGCCTAGGCACCTCACCCATTGAGTCAATAATTAACCCTTAATCAATAAATTTTAGGCCTAAAAATGGAAAATAATTATTCTTGGATGCGAAAACCATTTGCATGCAAATAATGCCTTGAGGTGAATATATTTTCTTTTTTTGAACTGTAAACCGACCATCCAAAAAAAATATTATATTCACCACACTTTTTTTCGCATGCAAAATAATTACCGGTCCATTGTTTTGCATGACATTCCATGACAGCAATGGTTTTTTTTTGCATGAAACTGTAAACCAATCGTGCAAACAATTAATTTTGCATTTCACCTCAATTATTTTTGACATGCGAGAATATTTGCATAGATTTTTTTTTGCGCACGGGAACTGTAAACTAGGCTTAAGAAGAAAAAAATCTATTTGCGCTAAACATTCACAAAGCGTTACGTGATCATATTTATTTGAAATGGTGTGGTGTGGTGAAAAAACATAAATTGATCTTTTTTTATAGGTATGTTTGAAATGGATTCATGGTTACCATATGCACATTTTTCTTCGATTTGAGGCAGTTTATAATTTAAAGTATGGAAACCCTATGAGAGCTTTAACTTAAGACATGCAATCCAAAGAGACCAGACTGAGAGGCAAACGTCCTATCTTCCCTGTACTGACAATTTTTTTGGATAGAGTATAGTAACTAGGCCGTTTAACGCTCTTAACAAAGATCTCATTAATAATTAATCTTGAAGACTCTGGTAAAAAACTTTAAATGTAAAATTGTTAAGCTTTAATATCTTTAGTTTTTACTACTTAAACAAAACCTTACCCTCGACTAAGCTAGACTAAATTGTGTGTCCGGTCTTACAATCACTCAAACATAGCACGTAAATAATGTTAAAATAAATACAAACAAAAATTATATAAATATTTGAAAATACTTACCGCGTGACGATTAACGATAAATTACGACTTTTTGTTTTGTTTTCGTTATAATTTGTTTTTCCATTTATATCTATTTTCATAATATTTCTTCCATTTTCTTAGCAAAATTTTCCATCCAAAAAATCCATCCACATTATATTATTTTTTGTTTCTTTTTTAAATATGTATTTTTAAAATTTTTTTTTTTTGTTGTGTTTTGTTTTTCAAAATTCATTGTTTTTGCCAAATACAAACTTCATTTAAACGTTACTAAAGTACGTCTTACGCTTCAGGTACCCACTACGACTCGGCGACGATAATATTTTATCTTTGCTGTAAGAAAATATCGATTTTTGGACTCTTGTTTTTTTTTGTTTTTGTATTTTTGATTTTGTTCGAAAAGCGTTTTTATTTTGTGTTTTTATTTTTTGTTATTTTACGTAAAAGATTTCATTATTCACTACAAATATTTATTGCCTCTTAAGTATATTAAGCTTCCGGTTCATGCAACCTAAAATTGTGATTTCAAAAGCAAAAAAGAAGAAACAAAAAAATAAAAGAAAAATCCAACATCAAAAATTATAAGAAAAACACACGATTTTTTGTTTTTTGTGTTTGTTACTATCTAAATAAACATAAAATATTAAAATTTAAGCGTTATTTTGATTCAGAAAATTTTGTATATAATAAAAACCACAATTTCTACGATCTATTTACAAGTTTTTCCATAAATAGAAATGACGCTGAGTTGTTATTTAATTTTCGAAAATACAAAGTTTTAATTGTGATTTAAAAAACAAAAATTAGGGATTTAAATATTTTTTTGAGATACATAGTTGTAAATCTTTCATAGTATGAATTTATTTAAAAGAATATTTCTAAGTTTATTGTCAATAACTTATCATTTTCAAAAATAAAATTATTATAATCAAAATAACGCTGGAAGTTTGGTGCTTTTAGTTAAAAAAAAAAAAACAAAAGAAAGAACACATCATATACAAACAAATTTCAAAAATTTCACACAATATTGAAAAGAAAAACATTTTTTTTTAATTCACATGAAAACAAAAAAAAAATAAAAAAACGAACTAAGAATTAAATAACACACCAATTATGACATTATTGAATTATCGAAATTACCTCCTTCGGCGAGGATTCGTTACTTGTCCAGGTAAATTAAAACATCCACGTGGTATAACCATTCTGGCATTGCCTTGAGCAGGCCTTGATCCACCAACAGTCATAAGAGAGCTTAAATGGGCTGCATAGCCATCGGAGAGAACTGTGGCGGTGCCTTGTAGCTTTTTGCTGACCTGAAATTAGTAATTAAAATAAATAAATTAGTTGTAATGAAACATTGGAAAAAATATAGATTCAAATTTATGGTAGGAGATCTATTGGAACTCGCGAGATCTTAGAACTTTAAAATTTAGCTCAGAAATTACTTACAAATTTGCTTAAATATACCTGACAAGGTTAAACACTCAACATTATTAGTGTCAAACATACCTTTCCAACAATAAAAATCTGATTTGCTCGCAGTCCGACATTTGTATAAACAGTAATATCCTTGCTACTTCCATATGCAGCACAAATAGAGATTCCATGATTTTGTACCAAATTATTCAAATAAGATGTCTTATGACCCAATGGGTCAGTTAACAGTCCATCAGCAAATGAGATTAGTCCATGAGGGAAGTTATGCTGACTCAACCAAGAGACAACACGTTGCTGTTGCATATCCGGTCGGCCGGTAATATAAATCAACAAATAACCAAGTTCTTGCCAATGACGACATACATCCACTGCACCTGCTCGAACTTTTGGATCCCGACCAGTTACAGACATCGAAGCCGTAAACGATCCATCAATACTGAAAACTACACACTCAGTTAGAGGTGGGACCACAGCCAAGTAGCAATCTACCGAAGTGTGATCTCCTCGAACAACCATTTTGATGGGATAAATGCCATAGCCAAAGGATCTATCGTCCGGAAGTGAGTATGCCACTCGACCGGTTTTATCTGTGATCTCAGTTGTGAGGTATGTCCATTCACCAGCTGGTGGATCCTTCATAATATGAATGTCAACTTTCTCGCCTGCCAAAGTAATCATGTCCAATGGACCATACATAAAGCGAGCTGTGAGTCTTTGTTCGCGTCCCTCCTGAACAATAACATCGTTGGCACGATGATTTGCTGCAACATTCTTCAGTTTGACAGATGTACGTTTCTTAATCCATTTTTCACGTGGTTGTCCCGGACGGAATGACAAGTTATCTTTATCTTCAAAACCAACCATAGGCAGACCTTCGAATTTACCAATCTAGAAGAAAAATTTGTGAGAATTTAAAATTAATTAATATTATGAATATTGGAAGACAATGATAATGTAGTTAACATACCTGTCTTAAAATAAAAGCAATAACATCTGAACTTTCCCAGTAACTTGCATGAAATAAATGTGGAAGCGCATGAGCTGGAAAATTACTGAGACCTTCTGGACAATAGAGAGCATAGTCGAGACGTTTTGTGCCCCACCATTTTTGTTGAACTATAAAAGTTGTTTGAAATAAGAATTTGTAGAAAAGGAAACATCAAGAGTAGTGAACAAAATGAATATTGCAATTGTTTTATAGTTTACTTAAGTTAATGTGAGCATTATACGAATGACCCAATACAGAAATCTATGTTTCTGTTTAGTATCGAAAAATTCATTGCTTGTTAAAAAAATATATAAAAACAAAGATAAGAAGTCAAATGGCTTCCCTGAGGTACACCAGATATGGCATGAATATAGGCTTGGAGAAGCTCGCTCTGAAAAGAACTCGATATTGACGGTCAACTTGATATGGCTGGATCCAAGGTATGAAAGAATGTGGAAAACCAAACTTTTTTAGTTTGAAGAGAATGATATCGTGGGAAATTTTGTCAAACTCCTTTCTTAAATCTTTTGAATTGGCATCAACTTCTTTACCTTCTTCTTAGGAAGACAGTGTTTTCGAAACTAGTTCAGTCAGGTAAGTGTTTGTGGATCGTCCTTGTAAGAACCCATGGTGCTTGGGGGAACAAATTGATATGCACTGAAGAAAAAACGACTCATAAAATATACTTTCAAAAAGTTTGGGTATGCATGAGAGTTTGGCAGTGGGTCTGTAGTTGGAAATTTAATTTTTGCAGCCCTTTTGTAGACAGGGATTATGAAAGAATCTTTCTACATCTTAGGAAAATCACCACTTACGATAGAAAGGTTGAAGATGATTGCTGGAAGACGATCTAGCCCAGGAGAGAAATTATTCTTCAGCTGATTAATTTTGAGTAGTGGATGGGGAAATATTGATATTCGTAAATGAGGTTTGGGGGTAATTGTTCAAATAAATAAAATAGATCAGATCTCTCAGTATTGTTGAAAGAAAAACCTTCGTTAAAAAATCGCAAAAAGATTGCGTATGGTATTTGGACAAAAATTCACGGAGTATTGGCGGAGGGACAACTATCCGATTTTTTCCTAATATTAATAAATCGGTAGAACTTTTTGGGTTGGAAATAAGATCAACCTGCATTTTGTGTTTATAATTAGAAATTGGAATAAAAAGAGTCACATAAGGCCGACAACTCGATTCTAGAATTTATCAAAGTATATTACGTAGGTTCCGGACTGAACGAAGATTTTTGTTGTACCACGGAGGAGAAGATGTGAAGTGTTTTTGAAGTAATATAATGACTGAGTTAGATAAACAGGTCAATATTTGGGTAAATCAATGTGAATAAATTCATGAGATCATTGAGTTAGTGAAAGTTAGCTTTACGAAAATTAGATTTCCGTTGAGTTAAAAGATCAGGATTAAGACAATTGCTAATAAAAGCGAAGCTAATAGAAATAGGGGAATGGGGGGTTGTAAAAAAATAAATTAAATAGAAAAAAATAATTAAAATATAAGAGCAACACTTACAGTATTGCTTTGTAGGTTTTTGGAAAGCAAGAAATCCATTTTTATGGTTAATTCTCACTGTTTTTTTTTTGTATTTACAATGTTGGCAAAAATTGTTTCAAACTCAACAATTTGAAGAAAAATTTATTTTTTTTTTTAAATTTTAAGTTTGACAACAACTTTTACTTAAATTACCTATTTATTAAAATAACTTTATTTTAAAATAAATCATAAAAATGGACTTTTGGCTCACCAAAAAGCAACAAAGGAATACTGTAAGTCTTGTCGTTGTTTCTTAATTAATTTTTTTCTATTTGATGCAATTTTTTTATATAAATACCCCTCCTGTCAAAGCGGGGGAAATAATACAGGATTTTTTTTTTGTCTACTTCAAAGCTAAATGCTCGGAGTTTTTTGGCAGATTTTAAAGGATTCTCCAAGTAAGCGAGAAAAAAAGGCTATTTAATTTACCCCTAAAGCGACTATACTGGATGGAAATAAGGATTTGAAAAAAAAACAAGGGAGTTCTGTTTCCTTCATTTAGAGCCGATCTAGGCCAATCCAGATATAAAAATAAAAATAAAACTTAACGACCACCCTAAAACATACATACCGACAAAAATTTTATGAATATTTGCGAGATTATTGGAAGCAAATACTTGGTGGACAAAGTGATATTAATTTTGAATACTAAATTTTCAGCCATCAGAATACATAGGACAAGAAATTATAAAAATTAAAATTTGGTAGGAAATTAAATTGAAAGTAAAGTATGTATGTACTTCAAAGGTAAAAAAAAAAAACAAAAGCTGAAGAGTTATTTGAAAATAGTTGCAAAATTTGTATGCTTTGCTTGTAGTTTTTCCAAATTGAATTTATATAAAATTTTACTTTTATTTCAACTCAATTAATTAAAAATTAAATTTTTCTACTTATTGTATAGACTTCAAAGCCCATTGTAAAAGATTCCATTGAAATAAATAAATGAAATGAAATAAAAATGAAATTTACCCACGCCCACTTTACAAAGTGGGTCTGTAATACATATAGTTATCAAAACTTGGGTTGCTGTTTTTTTTAACTTTTTAACAAAAATTCTTCTTAGTTGTCAAAGTCATACAATTTTTGGTTCCTATTATGACTTGCGATTCGCCAATTTGAACGTTCGACTTTTCAAAAATAAAAACTGCGATTTTGTTCAAAGTCACCAAGAATTACAGTTTGACATCGACGATAGAGGTAAATGTTTGCTAAATGCATTGAGTGGCATTCATATTTTCCAAATTTTAACCATTTAAGGCGAACTAGTAATTCGACATAGTCACATTTGAATGTTCGACTCGGCGAATCGCAAGTCATAATAGGTGCCTCTATTTCAAGCAATTTTCGTTTGTTTAGTTTTAATTTAAGCAGCCCACAGGCCAAAAAATACGGTTCCTAAACTATATTAGCAAATAAAAAAAATATTTTACTAGTTCAATTACATGAATTTTGAAGAACGTGACCCCCCCCCCCCCCCCCCCTTCTCTGGGCAAAATTCTGGATCCACCCTTGCCCTTGTCCTTGCAAGGTCTTTGCTAGCATTAATGTTCAAACTATCGAGGGCCTTGTTAAAGATTATTTTTCCCAGGATGCTACAGAACGCTTATTTTAAAAAAAGTAGCTGACCCCTAATGGACGTCGATAAAAACTAGGGTAATATCCTAAACAAAAATCTATTTACTGGAAAAACAGCTAAAAAACATGCATCCATTGTTTTTCCATTTAGTATTTTAAGAATGAATGGAAGTAAATAAATTTGGTGGCGTAACAGCTCGTGGGGAACCAGGGCCTAGTGACTACAACTCTCAACCATTTCTGTGTGCGTGCTGTTGGCAGGAATGGGGGGCCTACATGTCCAAACGGCTAGATGAGAAGCACTTATTCATAACAAGTATAATTTTGGCAGATCTGTCAGTTCCTCGCAAGAGGCAGTACCTTGGAACGGGAAAAAAACATTTCTGTTTTAAGGTGGCAGCGGCTCGGAATCGAACCCAGACTTTCGGCATGACAGTCCAACGCAATATAGTCTGTCCAGCAAAAAATGTCAGAACAGGGCTTATGGGCGAGCTTTTTTCAAAACTTTGGTGCCAGTGTATACCATCACAACATTAAAATAACAAATCTGCCACTGAAAAAGATACAAAACCACTGATTAACATACAGGAATTGTTGTTGTAATTTTTTGAAACATTTCGTACGCTCCAACATGATCGTCGGCTTTCAATGCCAAAAGCATTCTGATCGTATACTCCCTTTCGCTTCTACCTTTGCTGTGTGAAATAAAACAAAAAATCACATTCCAACAGAGTTGCCTTTGCCAAGTCGAAACAATACAACAGAGCTTTTTCAGTGGTTTTTCTGAAAGAACTTTCGATTTTGAAGCTTTTAAGAATAAAATTTATATAGACGAGAGCCAAAAGTGTTGTCGTTTTGATTGTTCCTTATTATTGGTGTATATTTCTGAATAAACCTATAAAATGCTGTAAAAATTTGTTCGATTTTAGTCCTTAAGAAGAAGAAACTTATTTGCCCTAAGTTTTGAAACATTCACAAAGAGTTACGTGATCAAATTTCTTTGAAAAGTGTGGTGTGGTAAAAAAAGATAAATGGATCTTTTTTTAATATGTTTGAAATGGTATCCATGGTAACCATATGTACCTACATTGTTCTTCGATTTGTGGCAATTTATAATTCAAAGTATGCAACGAGACTGAGAGGCAAACGTCCTATCTTCCCTGTACTGACAATTTTTGTTGGAGAGAGTATAACTATAATGCCAGGAGGTACTTTTTATTTGTATAAGTTCAAACGAGAATGACAGTGGAGCATCAATTCTGTTCAAAGTTAAAATTTAAATTAAATTTAAAAATGACAGAACTCAAAATTTTATATCGAGAAATATATGGAGATTCAAAAAAAAATCATATCATGAGTTCTTTAAAATTTTAAGTCTGTAGACTTAGAGAAAATGACATTTTCAAAAAATTAAAAACTCGATTATAAGCCGTCGCTCCTACCAAGGGCGTCCTGCCAGACTTTTGTATTCGATACCAAGACACATGCCTATATTTTAGCTGCGCCACCAAAATTTGCTGCCGGCTCTTGGTCTATCAGTATATTATGTACAATATTCCATTGAAAAAAAGTACCCGGCTCGTGGCTTATATATATTTTTGGTATTTTGAGATACAAGCAGATTATTTTCTATAGAGCTACTTTTATGAGTGCTTTTCAACTTAAGATCAAAATAAGTGCTGAAGACAATTCTTGACATATTTAAATTTTCGTGCACACTATTTGTTTTTTTTTTTTTTTTTTTTTTCAATTGACATTCGTTGACTAAATAATAATCTTGCGAGGATTTAATGGTTTTAACTTATTTAAATTAATTTAACTTTCTACAAAAATAATAATAAAACAAAAATAAAATCTAGCAATAGCATATTTCTACAATATTCAACTTACGCGAACTAATTGTACTAAGCGAGACATTTTCAACCAAGCCAGATATAGTACTTTGCATAGAAGTATCCGATAGTCTTCGACTACAATACATTTGATCATTAAATTGTTGCGGATGTGATTGAATTATTTCCACTGAAATCAAAAGTAGTAGAATTATTAAAAAACAAATAAACACTAACTTTTATCAAAAGTGTAAATGTCAGTAAACATACACAAGTGCAAAGGTTGGCCATTTCCAAGTGGATACTTTGCATAACGTGGTACATTCACTGGTGATAGCATTGAGAATCTCGCACTCAGAAGCGGTTCTAGACGAGAAGCTATCGGATCGGTAGGATGGAACATATTGTAAACTTGTAGGCAGTTCGGTCTCACTAAATCTGAAATGAAATAAAAACATCATTAGTGCGTCTCTAAAAATGATAAAGTTACTTTACTTACGTTGTCTAGAGTCATGGAGCTTTCGTGATGCCAAAACAATCGATAGAGGTGTACCAAACATAAAGAAATCACTCACTTCAAAGTCTAGCTTTGGCAGGCGAGTGTCACTGGAAGACGAGGATCGTCGTCTCCTAGGCGATGGAGCCACCAACAAACGTTTTGCATCCAATTCAATGTCAACAACACGTTCGTCTTCATCGCGATTCGTTCCATTTGTACGGCACAACGCTTCGTATGCCAAAAGCGAGCCCATCGAATCGCCTAGCATTGCTATTTGCCCAGAGAATCCCCTACCATCTTCGCTCTTCAAGAACTCATGGTAGACTATATTGGCCGCAGCAACAGTCTTGTTAACAGTGTCATGGAATTCTGGCGATGCCACTGATAGCAAAGGAATCGCACCAATAGGAACATCAGCGATATTTGGAATGTCTGCTGCCGAAGGTGAGGAATCAAATGAGTATGGACTGAGGCTAGAGAGGATGCCTAATGCTTCTGTACATATCGACGGACACGGAACCATCTTAATGGTGACATGAGATAAGAGACTTGGATAATGCTGGCGCATGATGGCTTCAAATGCAGCACGGAATGTAGTAACATCGGACTTTTTCGCTGTCAGTTCACTAGATGCATCTACCAAAGAGAAGAGAAATCTTAGAAGAAACAATATGCAATTTTAACGACACACTCATCCTTACCAAGAACACTTCCAGCATGAACAACTAATATCAATATGGATGTTGGACACGAAGTACCCGGTGAACCTGGCGGAGAATGATCACTGCGGTCTAAGCTGGCCGATTGTTGTAATTGGCGTTTAGTGCCACGTTCGGAAGCAACTCTCTGCAGGAAATCCTGATTGAAGATACTGTCATCCATATGGCTACCATGTGCCGGTGGTGAATCGTCTTCGTCGAGCAATTCTAAAGAACTCCATTTGGCCAAAGAGTTTGTCTCATTCGTATCTGAGAGGGATGGTCAGAATGGTTGCATATCTAGGAATGAGTCAATCTTACCTAGACAATCGAAGAATTCCTCTTCGGAATTAGATTTAGAATCGACTTCAAGGCGTTCCATTCTCCAATTTGCAACCTAGAATTTGTTTTTTTCTTTTTTAAATTTTTATTTCAAATTTTAAGTGTATGGAAAATGAATGCAATGCGTTTTTAGTAAATATTTAGGAATTTTAGTGCGAGTCCAAGCTAAAGACAAATTTTGATTTACACTGCAGCTCAAGCTTTTCATGCTTTTTATTATTTTGATTATTATTTATGAGGCTTAAGAAAAATCATTTGTTTAAAATTCATGGGACATAAATAATGAAATGCTCTGGGAATGGTACCATTTTTTATTAATTTGCAATTTATAGATAAAAGCATAACACTTGTGGGAATTTTAGTACAGTCAATCTAGTATATTAGATCATCGCAAACACGTTTAATGGGTTTATTGTCAGAGTTGGGAAATAATGATTACTTTTTTTTTCATTTCAATTACACGTAATTATTAATCGAACTATTCCCATTACAATCAGATATAATTGTTACTGAAAAAAGCATAAATTTCAATAAATTGTAATTGCAATTGAAAAAATTATATGTAATTGCAAATAGTAATTGGTTTTTGCAAGTACTTGAACCAATAACACTGTGTTAATTACATTCAAGGTAATTGATTTTTTGGATTGTTATTCATTACCTAATAACATGTTTTATCAATTAAAAACCACGTTAAATGTAAGTGGAGAAAGCCAATTCTAAATAATTTTTAAATTACATGTAACTAGTAATTGAATTTTTTCAATTACACTTCAATTAAAAGTAATTGAAAAAGTATTGGGGGATTTCAAATACAAGTTATTGTCAACTATCCTTTACTAGCAGGGTAAAGCGGAGCTTTGATTGAGACAAAAATGATTTTTTTTTAGGATAGAGACAGAATAATGTTGAACATTTGAATTGGTGGATACGAATTCAGCAAACTACTAGCAACAAGCTTTTATTTTCAATTTAGGAACTAGGAACTTGCAGTAAGGCTGCAAATGTGCAATTTTTTTGCATTTCAAGAAGAGGCTAGGTGGTAGGAAAAAATTTCCTTAATTAGAAAAAATTTGACTTCAATATGAAGTTAGCATGTCACATCGTGTATCTCAGGAACCAAGCATGCTAGGAACTTACAATAAGGCTCCAAATTTGCAGTTTTTTTTTTCGCATTTCAACGATGAGCTGAAAAAATATGTCATACTGACCTGCTTACTTCAAAGTGAAGTTAGCAATGGTCACATCGTTTATCTCAGGAACTGAATATGCTGGGAACTTGCTGTTAGGCTCAATATTTGCAGTTTTTTGTATTTCAACGATAGGATAGGTTCAAGTCTACACTTTGAAAAATTTTTCAAAATTGACTTCAATAAGAAGTTAACAACTTACATCGTGTATCAAACATGCTAGGAACTTACGAGTACAATAAGGCTCAAAATTTCCAGTTTTTTTTTTTTGTTGTATTTCAACACTCTTTGTGCTAAATGTGTGTCTAATACTGTAATAATTAACTTTACAACTTAAATATCGAATTGAAAAACAAACAATAAAAACACAGTTGGGAACAAACAAATAACGGAAAAAACAATGATAAACAAGAAGGCAGGAGGCACATATGAGGGATAGAATAAAAAAGGCAGCAGCAGCCATGATAGGCCAGGAAAAATAGGTTCCGAGGTTGAAAAAATTAATTCATGAAATATTAAAATTGAAATCGACGCAGAATTGCAACCTCTATAACATATCCAAAGTCCCCCAAAATCCCCGCATTGGCTTTTTGTGTAGATGCATTTGAAGAGGTGCAGACGGGGAGAGTTTGGAGGTCTATCAAACTTAAATATTTGTTTGGGTAAAACCTGATCATATGATACATGCTTTTAGGGTAATTTTTAACACCGAATCTAATGAAACCAAATTCAAAATGATACAACCACCCAAAAAGAAGTTATAGTCCTTTTTATGTAATGATGACTTTTTTTTCAGGTACAACAGGTAAAATATTACCGAAACCCCTTTGAAAAAAACGGTATGTTAATGAAACTTGGAATGAATGTTTCATTTGTCTTAGGAACTAAGAATCAAGAGAGTCCTTAAAAATATTCATGGTGAAAGGGTGTTTTTTTTAAGGGGGAGGGGCAACAAAGAATGTTAACCATAACACCCACGTAAAAACTCTTACACTCATGAAATTCGCCAAAAATATATAGTTTGTCATGGCAACCAAGAATAAAAATAGTCCTCATAAATATATTTGTTCTGGGGTTTTTTATTAAAGAGAGGGAAAATCAGGGAAGAAGTTGGAAGATTTGAGCCAAAATTCCGATTTGGTGTAATTGAGGTATATACACAAAGTATGGTATATGATTTAAGGGTATTTTTTAACGCTGAATCTAATAAAAGCAAAACTAAAATGATACAAGCACCCTTAACAAAGTTATGGGCCTTTTCAAGCAAAAATTAATTTTTGAAATCGTATTTTCCGTAGAACAAGTCAAAAGTTAACAGTCACCAAAAACACTCTTAGAACAAAGATATTTGTATGGACTATTTTGATTCTTGGTTGCCATGAAGAGTTTAATATTTTTGGCGAGTTTCATGAGTGTAAGAATTTTTACGTGGGTGTTATGATTAACATTCTTTGTTGCCCCTCCCCCTTAAAAAAAACACCCTTTCACCATGAATATTTTTAAGGACTCTCTTGATTCTTAGTTCCTAAGACAAATGAAACATTCATTCCAAGTTTCATTAACATACCGTTTTTTTCAAAGGGGTTTCGGTAATATTTTACCTGTTGTACCTGAAAAAAAAGTCATCATTACATAAAAAGGACTATAACTTCTTTTTTGGTGGTTGTATCATTTTGAATTTGATTTCATTAGATTCGGCGTTAAAAACTACCCTAAAAGCATGTACCATATGATCAGGTTTTACCCAAACAAATATTTAAGTTTGATAGACCTCCAAATTCTCCCCGTCTGCACCTCTTCAAATGCATCTACACAAAAAGCCAATGCGGGGATTTTGGGGGACTTTAGATATGTTATAGAGGTTGCAATTCTGCGTCGATTCCAATTTTAATATTTCATGAATTAATTTTTTCAAGGTTCCCCATACGATTTGTGCTATTTTTCCTGGTCTATGAAGGAGGCACGGCAAGGAGGAAATTTAAGAAGGATTGGGAGAGGAAGATGTGAATTTTTGACACCCTGATGTGGACGGTGATGAGATATGGGGCGGAAGTATGAGGATGGGAGGAGGAACAAGAAATGGAAAGGATGCAAAAGAGGTATCCCAAATGGACGCTAGGAGTAGAATGCCAAATTCCAGAATACATGGTTAGAGGGGAAACAAAAAGAGATATGATAATGATAAGAGCATTGAGAAGGGCATGGAATTATGGAGAGAAATTAACATGTGAAAAGGGAGCGAAATAGGGAATGCTTGGAGGAGATGAAAGAGAGACAGAGAAATTGACAGTGAAGAGGATCACGATGAGAACAAGGGAGAGAAGAAATGAAGGGAAGGGAGGGAAGCGAAGACAGTGTGAATGGATACGAACGACTTGAAAGAGAAGGCAGAAGAGAGCAGGAGAAGGAAAGAAGTGAACGAATAAAAGAATCCACATACAACAGCTGGTATAAAGAAGCAATGACAGCGGTGATCCAGCAATATTTGAAAGCGGGATGGAAGACATAAGGAACGAGTAGAATTGCAAGAGTCAGGCTAGGGAATGAAGTAAGAGAAAGATGATACTGGAAACGAGAAGAAGAGAGAATGTGCAAAATATGTGAGGATGAACAAGAGACGTGGGAATAGGTAATAGAAAGAAGCAGGTCAGGCGGAAATGAAGGAGAATCAAAAGGGGAGAAAATGCGGGAAATAATGGGCCAAAAATGGTGGATAAAGGAACTAGATCAGGTGAGAAAAGATAATGCGAGAGAGAGGGGTGAAGCTAATTAAGGCAATGGGAGCCTTGTTACCCATAGGGGAGGCAATAGAAATCAATACAATAAGAAACAAAACAAAACCATAGCCAAAATGATCTACAGGGTATTTCCTTATTGAACCTTGAATACTTGTGCTAATATGGCTTAAAAATTCCAAAAATTAAATCAATTATATATGAAAACTGGAATATAATTTTAGTGGTGTTTTGGTAAAAAAAACTCCAAAATAAAAAATGTGCGTTTCCACGTCCAATTTTTTAGGCTCTAGGACACAAAGTGTAAGCCGATTTGAACCCTTAGAGCTAATTTAAAGCTTAAAAAGAAAAATTCCGTTTTATTTTTTCAACACAAATGAGTATGACAAACAAACAAATTTAAAAAATTTTGACAAAAGCTTCCGCTCACTCAATGAAAAACTAAAACATCTATATGGGAGGTCAGTCTAATAGCATATTGGTAGTTTCTTATAGTTTCTAGGACTATTTCAGAGCTATTACAAACAGATCTATACCATGCAAACTAAATTATACAACTACATCAGTTGTATGAAATGGAAGATTAAAACTTTTATAAATCTTTACTTTGTTACACTTTCATGCCTAAACCGCTGAATCAATCACGATGAATTTTGATATATAGGTAGATGGGACACTGGAGATGGTTATAGGCTACTTATAGCAGGCGGAAAAAAATATAATTGATGTTATTTTAGGGCGAAATTGTAAGATGTATTTGATTTAGTAGCGCTGAAATAGACCCCAAATCGATATTCAATAAAAAAAATCATATTTCTCACGTTTTAGTCAGGGTCGTCCCAATAACAACAAAAATACACAAATATGTTGTGGAACTACATCATATTATTTAACAAAAATTGAAAAGAATACAAAATGAACAATCATCTTTAATTTCCTTATCGCTTTGATTGTGAGTAATATTTTACATTTTTAAAATTGCAACAAAATTAATGCTGAACTGTTGTGTCATTTTTTCCATATAATATAATATTATGTGGGTATTTATTTATATATTAAAGGAAGCTTACAATTGTTTTAAACAAATTCAAATGACAATATAAGAATTCAAAATATTTGTTTTGAACTTTTGTGTGTTTTGAGGATTTCAAAATGGGTAGCAACTGAACTATTTTGTGTTCTGAATTCTTGGGTAATATGTGTACATAGTTGATGCTGATGGAAAAGTTTAAATATTTCTCAATGAAAGAGACAAGAAGACGTATCTGACGAACTATGTAAGGTTAACTTAATCCTTCTTTAACACAAACAAAGTTGGTACAGTTATAACGAATATCTACATATGTGAGATAGATACTACCGAAAGATGAGGGTATCTAGGTTATGGAATTTGAAGTGAGTCGTATTTGGCAGCAGATTTGAATATTGGTACTAAGTCCTTAGAAAATATATGTAAGCTTTACATAATATAGGTATCATAATTTATTCGAAATAACGAAAATATTAACTTAAAATCGAATGACAGATGGATATTGAAGCGTGTCAAAAATGGCAGCTCGGTTCGTATTGTATTTCATAATAAGGTCTTATTTTCAGTTTCTTTATACGTTTTTTATTTCACCAAAAAGCTTTTATTTATAATAGAAAAAAGTTAAAAATTAAAATATTAATTTGACCTTGTTTTTTTTTTTACTCGTTACACCCGAAACAAAATGTCTGTGTCACCGGCAACAATTTCCTTATTCGACTAAAAATAAAGCGGTATTAATGTTCCTTTGTTTTGTATTAAAAAAGAATGTTAAGAATGTTTGTAATCAAAACTACATTTTATCAAAGAAAGTTTTGCAAAAATTTTGATTCATAAGAAAACAAATCAAGTGAAGTTATGTAGAAATTTCGTGTAACAGAAATGAGTAATTTTCAATTAGAAAAAGTAAATTTTTCCTGTTTATTTCATAATGGGGAGTTAATAAAACGTTGGGGAAGACATTTTTGCTTGTTATCGTTAGCGTACTTTGTAGGAAGCTTAAATCCAAGTTTTTGACCATCAACCCTTTACAGGGTTTCCGCCATCTTGGTTAAAAGCGAGTGAGCTCCCTTACGGCTATTTTCTAAACGGGAGAAGGTAGAAAGATGTTTTTTTTCTGTATTCGATAGATTATGCAATTACAAGAAAGTCGTAGCTATAATGAAAAATTAGGAAAACTAAAGAAATGAAAATATGAACGTTTAAATGTCAAAAAACGAGGAAGTAAATGGCTATAATAATTTGCAATAAATCAGGATGATACTTGTTTTAAAAAAATTTTATATTTTTGGAAAGGTAAGAAAAAATTATTTTACCCATGTTTGAGGAATTTTTGGTTGATATATTAGTTTTTGGGGCAAAATTTGTTTGAAAATCCTATACCTATTTGATTTTTATATTTTTAACGGATGGGTTTAAGAATCGGAAATCATTAGAAATGATGTGGACTATCAATCTCTGTTTTTGATCAATCGATTCATACATAATACTGAGCGCAGAGAAGTCAATTCAATTCTGTATTTGCAACTTACAACCGAGCCTTGCTAAATTGATTCAAAACAAGAAAATTAGGCAGGTACATTTTTTCTTGCTATATTTTAGGTGTGATGCTGTGCTTGGAACCATTCAGATGCTACAGTAAGTAAACGAATGTTTGGACTAAAAAAAATATTAAGATCAAAACTTTAAGTTTCCGATTTTTAAAGAACTTTTAGGAGAACAGTTTTACGGAGCACTGAACAAAAACTGAATACAGAATATGTGAGCTCCATTTTTAGATTACACTGGTCAACACAAATTTTGTTTCTGGGTTCTGCATACGATTTTCTTATTCCTTACTATTACTTATTACATAAAAACTAGTCATGTTTAAAAAAGTTTGCTTTTGTAGCCAGGAGCACATTATTTGAAAATTCATGAAAATAAGCTATGTTAGAATCAATTTAAATAGATATTTTAAGATATAAGACTAAGATACACCAAAACGCTAGAGTGTGTAAGCTGGTTCGAAACAAAAAAAAACATATGATAAGGGGTGCCTATGTTCCCCTGTTTAGGCAGGAGTGGTTATTTTCTTTAAAAAGTTACATAAACTAAAAACAAAAATGGTAAATTTTTTTTTAAGTTAGGACTCTATTCTTTAATTAAATTTTTAAATTAAGTCATTTCCATGAATAGTTTTTTTTAAATCAATTTTCAAACTCAGAATATTGAAAAAAAAAAAATCATTTTTTTTTATATTAAATTTTTCTTAGTTTTACGTGAAAGTGTTAGTTTTTGTTTTCAATATTCAATGCTAAAACGGTAATTTTTATCAACAAACACACTGATTGTGGAATGTGCTATTCTAAAATTAAACCTATATAACAATTTCCCAACATTGTTTCATTTTATTGACCTTTGTAGACGATTACTTTCGAAGTCTATAAAGTCTAAGTTAAAACGTTTTCCTTTTTCTTCTGAGTATGCTCCCAATGAAGTTTTTAATTTTTACCAAATGACCGTGCAAAATATTCAATCTTATGGCCAGTTGCACCGACCTCTTTTAAATATTTATTGCTTCGTTTAATTTTAAAATGACATTTATCGGTTGCACCAACCACTTCTAAATCTAACAGGCCAATAAACGAACCAATAAACTAAAATTCCATTTTCCTCCAGATAAATTTTAAAAGCGAGTTTAAACGAACATGTCTAGGTACATTTGTAGGTACAAACAAAATAATTCAATTTTCTTTGACGGAATATTGTTAATTCCAAATTAAAATAACGAAAATAACAGGTGAAGGCATTTTGTTTCCTATTTATAATTCACTACTTAAATAAATAAATTATTCCAGAAAAATTATAGACTGGCCATCATGTGTTCATCTGATAACGAACTTAACCAAAAAATGGCGAGACGTCGCGTCGGAGTTGTTCAGGTTCACAGAGAAATCCATTTTCTGAGTTCGATGACGTCGCTTAAAAATATTTTTTCATAATTTCCAAGAGTGTGTCGAAAAAAATATTAGTGTTGTTTAGTTGGTATCTATTCCAATAGTTTTATAATTTCTCTAAAAAAAAAGAAAATAATAAATAATAATAAAAAACACCAAGATGGCGCATTCGCATTGTCTGTATCTAATGAGAATACCTTGTTTCTGTTTATTGTGTATTCAAATTTTCTTTATTTCTATCTCACTTGCACTGGTTAAATTTTTTCGTTCAGTTTAATAAACATATGATAAAATCCAGGGGTGGTTCATGAACTGCATTTTAGCTAAAAAATGCGCAAAATAGATTGGTGCAACCCAAATAAATTTATTAGTCCGATAAATTTTAACTCCATTTTAGCAAAAAGCGCTTTTAGTGAATTTTGGTGCAACTGGACATTAGAGACAATAACCACATCTATAGCAAAATGCATTTGCATCACCTTCGCACATTCCTAATATCATTTTAACGTCCTTAAATATCAAAATAAAAATGTGTGTAGCTTGTGACACAAATATACTCTAGATATACCAAGTGGGCGTGAGAATTCCCCTCCCCTCTCCTCTTTTAAAGAAAATATTAAAGCAATCATTTATTATTTCTATGAAAACTATGGTAACTGTATTTTGACTACCAACCCTACAAAAGCAAACTTTAGGGGGGGTGTAGGTATTTTTCCATCATTTTGGAGCATGACGAATACAAAAATCATGAAATAAGCCCAGAAACAAAAATACTTTTTTATTTTGTTGAGTTGTGTTATAATTGGTTCCAAGGAACCATTCTCTAAGCTTAACTCATTTTTGAAAAAAAAAGTGAAATAGAAAAGTTTTGAAATTATACCCGTCATATGAGCTAATGGTTTGTGACACAAACAAATTAAAATCAGGGCTTAGGTTAGGTAAGGTAAGGTTAATAGGCTGACAGTTGATCTTGTTACCGTCCCACTTAGATCAGTATAGATCTTTTGTGATAGCCTAGGGATTGTGAATCCCGCATGTAATGAAACTTATGATAAATCTCATGTCATTCCAACCCGTAGAGGGCGTTGATGAGTTTTAGCAAGCTATAGCCTGAAATGTCGCAGAGTACTTCTTTGTTATTGAAGAAAAGAAATGTCTGTCGTCACATAATCACTAGACTGAGGAGAGGTAGACCTTTTTTAAAAGTGTGATCTTTCCTTTACCCTTAACTTGAGAAATCCTCCCTCCACTAGGTCCGTAGGAGCATGTGGCTCCTTGCAACGTCTGGTAGATGATTTTGATAGCTCAGTGGTTGATGTATGTATGTGTCCGTTCGTTTGGTCAGGATTGCTGAATGAGTTGAATGGGATGTCCCAATTTTAAAGAGGTTGCTCTATCAACTCACTGGCGTTCATGTTCACCGTAGAAGCGGAATTACCTTTGTGTATAAGCGAGGTGCCCATTCTCCATTTATTGCCGCTCCTACAAGAAACACGTGCTTCGTTCAATCAGGTTCGTTCGTTCTGTCATTGTGGTCCTGGATCCTTTTTATGTCTTTTGACTGTGGTTGATAGAACTTAGGAATTTTCAAGCCATTTGGTAGGGTTAGTAAATTTCGACAGAATTTTGCAGTTGCATAATGCTGTCGGTGCTCTGCACCAAGAATTCTTAGCTCTTGACGACAGCAAGTTACAAGCTTCAATTCAGTTTCAATATTAGAAATCACTTTTATTGCTGTTTGGCTATTAATGAAAAAATCTGATATCACCTTGTGGTATTGCCATCATTGAGACTTGACCAGCAGCTTTCGTCACTGCCGGGACCTCAGTTTCGAAGACACTGCTGTTATCAAGAAGTCAGAATAAGGTGGCTAGTCCAAAGGTTTCTTAAAACAGCCCTGCACCAACACCAGTATCTATTTTGAAACCGTCGGTGTATATTGCTTTCATCGATTCGCAGATTGACGCCTCTTTCATTTGCCAGTCCTCTCTGCTAAGGAAAGGCGGTTGTGAGAGGCTTGTTAAAGAATAAACGGGGTGTTATGTAGTTTGTGCATACACTACTTTCCCTGTATTTCTGTAGAATCTGCGTATAACCTGTGGCACTGTGTCTCCAGCTACCAGTTTGGCTAAGCCCAAGTGCAATATTTCCTACCGATTCATATATAAATAGATCTAGGGGTTTTAAGTTGAGTATATCTTCATCACCCGCTGTGGGGGTCAACCTCAATGCCCCAGTGATACCATAAATGTCATTCCTTGTACCTTGGTCATGATTTTAAGGTTCTACCAGACTACGCTACCATATGTCAATACAGGTCTAACTATGGTCGTGTATCACTTGATAATTTTTAGGCTTGGACAATAAATTTGACTAAGTATCCGGTTCGGTTTTTTTTTCGGGTTAACCGCTAGACTGTAGTTTTTAGCCCATGTATTCACTATTGATGCATTTTTTGATTGTTCGCTAATCAGGCTTTAACGGTTTTAACTTTAACGCATCATCATCATCATCAAGTCCTGTAACCCCGATTGGGGCATAGGGCGCCAACAAATCGTTTTCATACTTCACGGTCTACAGCTAGGTATTATAACTGTGGCCACGTCTTTCTCTGGGAGTCTGCTTCTGCTAGAATTGTTGATTTCCATGTGGTTCTTGGTCTTCCAGCCCGCCGTGCAACTTTAACGCAAGTGTTTAAATATATAAAATGGGTTTGAAATCGTCTAAAGTGGAAAAAAAATTACATCAAGCAAATATTTTAATTCTGCCCTATCTTTTTCCACCGCTGTCCTTTTTCAATTTCGAATCTAGTTACGGCCCTGAACTATACACATATCAAAGATTTAGTTTCAGGACCACTTAAGAAGAAAAAAATGTTATTTTTTTAATTATTCAATATTTTCACAAGAAATTAATCAACAGGATTCTTGCCTTAGTTCTGAAAAAACTAAAAAAGGAACATTTCTGAAAAGTCAAAGTTTTCTAAAAACAAAGTGCTACTCTACTATTTTGGCACATGGTCATATAAACGTATATGTATTACCACTTATGTAAAAAAAATTAAAAACAACTTTCGAATGGATTCGAAAGTAGAATAAAGTTACATTGTAGAGCCCTAGAGTATTTTTTATCGTTACGTATCTAGTCTTACATTTCTATAAGTTTTGTTGTTAAATTTATGCCTCGAGTACGTCAACGTTTCCGAGCAGTGAAACATTGTAATTTTGATTTAAACAAACAATCTTCTTAAGCCCCTTACTAATGCATACATACATACATACAATATTTATATACGATTTTAAAGATTATAAGGTACTTACGTTTTTATGTTGGACAGCTTTTGCATGCTGCTGTTGTGATTTTTATATAGTTAAAAATATATGTTTTTTGTTTTGTGTGTTTAAGGAAGAAATACATAGATATATAATAAAAGTTAAAAACAAAATTCATTAAATTACAAAAAAAAAAATGCAAACCCATTTATGATATAAAAAATAAAAATTTTTGGTAAAAATATATATTTTTTAAATAAAGTATAATATATAGAAAAATTAAAATTTATAGATATTAATATTTATATTTAAAAGATTTATAATCAAAAGTCCACACCAAGATTGACTGAAAAAAACTATATATTCAACTACAACTGCCACCTCTACTAGACGAAAGGTGTATATATTCCCAAACCGAAAAGTATATTTTCAGTCAGGTTGAGTATTGTAAAACATGCCCACCTGCAAGTCGAAGCTGTGCGCTGAGCCAACAGGTGAATGAAGTGCTCCTTTGGAGCTATATTTTGATTTTGAAAGTTGTAGGCTATGTGATGAATTATCAGCTGGTTCTTCTTCTTCGTCTTCATCTTCTTCGGAGCTAGCTTCAACGCTTGGCGGTGATTCTTTGACAATTGGTGGTGGCAGTCCTTTTTTGTTTGACTTTGCTGATGGTCCATCGATGTCCATTTCTTTGTCTGACAGACTTACATCTAAGGAAAAAAAGAATATTAAATAAGTTAAGGAGCTTGGTCAAAAAAAAAGCATCAAGTTAGGAATGATTAAGCCAAAAGAAGCTTTTTTGTTGGATTATACACTTTCGACTTTCTTCGGATCGATAATTAAGACTTACCATCTTCCTCTTCATCTCCACTCTCACCGGCACCCATTTTCTTGGCCAATGCCAACTGAGTTTGAAGTTCAATCTTACGAATATCCTCAATTGTCAAACCATGCCATTCATCTTGCCAAGCCCAAGCTTGACGATGGGCTCGAACCATAGTCTTTCGGAGGGCTGGAGAAATTTTATAAAAAAAATTGTATTGAATGTCGGAGTTTTTTAAAAGTATGTGCATATATTTTTTCATAAACTTACCAACGTCATGAATGAACTTTTCTAATTTAGTTTGCATACCCCAGTAACGAAATTCAACCCGACAGATTTTATAAGCACACATAAGAGACATATTACGAGCTGTTGGTTGTTTCTTGCCTTTGACCTAAGAGAAATGATATCAGTATCAGGTCATTTAACGATTGTTTTTTTTTTTTGACAAAATTCTTACCTCATGCCAGTATTCTTCTAACCAATCATCATTTAAAGGACCACGAAATGTTTTTTCCGAAATAAAAAGTTTTGGATCTTCTTCTTTGACATAATCAGCTCCATAAAGTTGATCCTTAACAATATCAATAACATCTAGAGGAAAAGTGAGAAAAAGATTGATTTTATTGAATCTGCGATAATATTATAAGTTTTATTAAAATGCTTATTTTTTATATTTACAAACAAAAAATAAGTTTGGTTCTTTATTTAAAGTTTTATATAATTGCAATTATTAATTTCTTGCAATATTTTTTATAAAATTTTTATAATTTTTTGATAAAATAAAATAATAACAATAAAAAAACTTCAACATAATTAATTTTTCTTTTATAGAAATAAACTTCACGTTTCATTAGTTTAAGGCATTCTATATATGAGGAGGAAGGATCAGAGGATTGTTCTATGAAGCACCTCGAAGACCAAAGCGTGAGTAAGAAAATTAAGCTCCTGCGATCACATAATATGCTAAGGTTAGGTTGCGATAACATTATATCAACGTTGGGTGTAGGTTGATTATGGAGGATGTAGAAACGGGGAAGGGGTTAAATACTTTTGCGTATGAAAGTGATTGATTGGCATTTGGGAACTTTTTGCTCCAAGCAATTTTTAAAACACCAAACTGGAAAAATTTCAAGATCCAACTGAATAAGGGAAGAGTCATTTGTTGAAAAACTCATTAGCATCAGCGTACAATGAAGAATGCTTGATGTCCGTTTCAATATCGTTAAAAGCAAGAATGAATAAAAGTGGTCCTAGGTGACTGTCTTGAGGGACAACGGTGGTAGAACGCGTAACTGGCATACAAAGATTTTATTTTTATTTTTATTACTACCTTTTGTGGCTTTCCTTTAAGGTTATTGTTCTATATTAATGAATTAGAGCTTAAATATACTGGTTGTGGGTGACCTCAATGCAAGAATTAGAAACGAAGCGCGAAATGAAAACTTAGAAGTTGGAATAGAGCGAAAATCAAAAGATACAGTCATTAATGCAAGGGGTCTAAAATTAATAGATTTTTGTAATTCTTATGGGCTAAGAATACTTAACGGAACAAGCTTGTCTGATACAGAAGGCGAATTCACTTTTGTTGGCAATCAGGGCAGCTCGATAATTGACTTAAGTCTCGTGGGAGGCAAATGGAATGAACACATTGTTGACTTCAAAGTGGAACCTGTCCCATTCTCTGATCATTTTCCGATAATTGTTACTTTTGGAGTCACGGCGATGGAAATGGAAGAAGCAAGACCTATGAGGCTTCTGCCTAAACTTAAATGGGACCCGGTAAAGTCGATTGTGTATCAAGCTCAGCTTAACTTATCTCTTCAAAGTCAACGCCAGTGTGGTCTAAGCAAGTTAGAAGAGATCATCAAATCCGCTTATCCGATCTCTAACACAACAAGAAATGTTCGAGTAGACTATGTTGCTCCTTGGTTTGACCATGAATGTAAAAAAGCCAGACAGATATCATTTAGTTGGTTGGCTGCATTTCGGAATTCAAATAAAAGTTATTTTAAAAGTCTATATCTACAAGCAAACAGCGACTACAAGGCTTTGTGTAAGAGGAAAAAAGCAATGTTTTTCGAAGCCGAATCCAAACGACTAGCCCATTGCCGGAATGCGAAGGAATTTTGGAACTTAGTAAAGAATCTGAACGGAAAAAAACTCATCATCCATCAAAGACTTAGCCCGAACTTTCTGGAAACCCACTTCAGGCATTTATTGAATCCGGTTCAGGAAAAAATCAATTTTCATTATGCACCTCCTGGTTTTACTAATGAAGTGTTGGATGCGGTCATAACTCAACAAGAAGTAATTACAGCAACGATGAAGCTTAAGGATGGAAAAGCAGCTGGGTCCGACGGGATCCCCGCCGACTTTTATAAATATAGCACCACAGAGTTGATAAACAGACTTACAGTAATTCATAACGATGTGTTGGAAACTGGTAGGATACCTCAGGAATTTCAAGAATCTTTAATTTTCCCCATACATAAAAAAGGAAGCTTTTCAGAACTTTCCAATTATAGGGGTATATCCTTTTTAAATGCTTGCTATAAAATCTTTACATTAATTCTGCAGACACGCCTTCACAAATGGATCGACGAAAATAAAATCTTGAAAGAGTTCCAGGCAGGTTTTAAGCCTGGCTATTCGACGATTGACCATATTTTTGTTTTGAGAAATATAGCGCATTCATTTATAACAAAAGGGAAGAAATTATATGCGTTTTTTGTAGACTTCAAGTCAGCATTTGATGTGGTTGATAGACAGGCACTTTTCTACAAGCTCTATTGTATTGGAATGTCAATTAAGTTTGGCAGAGTCTTACAAAACTTGTATATGGACACAATAGCTTCAGTATGGAATGGCGAAGAGAGGTCGGAGTGGTTTAAAACTGAATCAGGTGTCAGACAAGGCTGCACATTGAGTCCAAGCTTGTTTGCGTTATTCATTGATGATCTCGTAAACTTTTTACCCAGTGGAATCGAATACGCAGGTCACGTAATAAAGGCACTTCTTTTCGCGGACGATATCGTTCTCTTGGCGTACTCTCCTGATTCATTGCAGCTAATGATCAATCGGCTATTTCAATACTGTCGAATTTGGAACTTAATTGTGAATTTGGAAAAGTCTAAAATAATGACTTTTAAGAATGGAGGAGGCAGAAGCTGTGTAAACGAAAAATGGTACTATGATGGCGAGATAATTGAAATCGTTAAGGAATTTAAATACCTCGGAGTATACTTCACAAGGAACTTAAATATGAAGAAGCATTTGAAGGAGAAGCTGACTAAGGCGAAAAGCGCAATCAGTGCATCGTGGAATAGATGCTTTTATAATAAAAGTATTGCTCATAGCAGTAAATTTAGAGTATTTGAAGCGGTATCGGAATCTATTTTGTTGTATGCAGCACAGATCAGGGGAGCGAAGCAATACGAAAGTGTAGAGAAGCTCTTGCGATACTATATAAAGCGTATTTTCCGACTGCCACCTAATACGCCAAACTACATGGTTATGTTGGAAACGGGATTATCCCCTCTCTTTATTCGAACACTCAAAATGCAAATAGATTATGTTTTAAAGATTATGAAGATGGAAAATCATAGGCTTCCTAAGATAGTGGCTCTACAAGTCATACGAGATAAATCAAGCTGGTATTCTGAATGGTTGGACCTGGCTTTGGAGTGCGATATAAACCTGAGTCTAGATAGTTTTGATTTTGTTCGTTGGAAATCTGTGCTCTATCAGCTTATAGCATCAGTTGATTTAAAATGTAGAGAAAAATTTTTGAACAACGCAGCGGAATCACTACACAGAGAAATTTATTGTCGACTTAATCACAATTTGGAAGAGTTGAATTATTTTCGGGACGACAACAGTGTAGACGAAATATCGATGATGGTAAAGCTACGAGGAGAACTTATACAATTGAATTTTTTGCCTCATAGAGAAGATTTACCCATTGTATGCTCTTTGTGTAACTTGGGAGAAAGAGAAAATACTTTTCACTTTATGGGCAGATGTCCTATCTTAAAGGTGATTCGAAGGAATATTTTTGGAAGCTATTTTTTGACGGAAAATCAAATTATAATACTACTCAACGAAATGGAAGTTAAAAAATTATACCAATACTGCAAACTGGCCTTAACCTATAGGGATTGTATCATAAGAGAGAGTTTTTGATGTGTTGATTATTTTTTTATTCTAGTTCTTTTTTTATATGTAAAAATTTAATTATCTATGTAATTTGTTTTGATGGAAAACTTAATTTTCAAAGTACATATAGCAATTATAATTATGTTTTGTCAACTAGGCAGACGGCAGAAAAGCCATGCTTTTTGATTTTTGTTAAACATACTTTGTTATCATTTTTGATCAATATCAATATCAATATCAAATATATATAAAAATGAATGTTTGTCTGTGTATGACTTATAGACTCAAGAACTACACGTCCGATTGAGATAAAACTTATGGATTTTATTCAAAAAATGACTGGCAATGTTTAAGAAGTTATTTGAGAAATTTTCAATAAGTGGCGCTGCACCTTTATCATAAAAAAGAAAAATTGATGTTTTTATGTGAAAAAATAAATTTTATTTCAAAAACAAGCTCTGTATTTTCTGTCAGTAAATATAATAATTATGGCTGATGAGACTGTGATTCAAATTTTTATTTTTTTAATTTTAATTGTATATTGTATGTCGGTTAAATTGAACAAAAATGCATTTGCAAAACATGTAGATAAATAGAGAAAATGATATGGCTGGCATGGGGGACTGGAAGGAGGAAGTTCGAAAAGATTTGGGAGAGGAAGATGTATGTATGTAGCTTTTCGACACCCTGGGTGTGGACGGTGATGGGATATGGCATGACGGTCAGCGTGTCTTATACAATAAAATGAAGAGAAAAATAGAGAAAACATTTCAATGATGCAAAAAGAGTAAAGTTGTTGAAGGTTAGATATTATGTGAATTTATTTTCATTGAATGCTTTCATTGGTAATACAGGGTTCTACCAAAAAATGAAGAATTTTTACTAGCGATTGGTAAAGGTATTGGTATAATGGCCTTCACAGGCCAACAATCAAGAACAGTAAATTATCAGTTTTGGGGAACTGGGAACATATGTATATCGAGAAGATTGCCAACTATTGCACATTGGGATATGACACTTGAAGACGCATCGTACATAGGAGTAATTATATGAAAAAACGGGAAAAAATACATTTTTTTTATTGTCCTATTTCATCTCAAACTATGAAAAAAAAAAAACGTTTTTAGTACATTCATCCAAAAAATGCAAGTTTTATTTGTTTTGTTCTTCAATTTTGAGACATTTATAAAGAAAAATCATTTATTATTTTGATGGAGGAATAAAGCTCAAGACTTAAACATATTTTTATATTTCTAGCCAAACAAATAGGCCCAATCCCTTTCACATAAAAAGACTTTAAATATTTCAATGATTATTGGTAAGGTAGAAAGGCATGGCCAAAATTATTTTTTTGCCAGAAATAATTATTCAAACAAAAGCTTTATTTTGGCATCAAAATAACGACTGATTTTACTTTCTAAGCGCAATCATTAAAATATTAAATGCTGAGTTTTTTTTTTTTTATTTCGTAAATGTTCGGGGACGTTTACCCACTTTTTCAGGGCTTTATAAAGGGTCCGCCAAATAACTTTTTTTTTTGAAAATGCTATAAAAAAAACTACTGAATATTTTCTCAAATTTCTTTTTTTATTTGAAAGTAATATCCTTCGGGTTAATAATGAAAAATAATATCATTCAAACTTAGAGAAGATGCCGATTTTGCCAAAAAAAATGATCTTTTCAGATGAAGCTCATTTTGATCTTGGCGGGTATGTAAACAAGCAAAATTGTCGCATTTGGAGCACAGAAAACCCGCACGCCATTGAAAAGCCGATACAGGCTGTGAAAAATGTTATCGTTTTAATGTTATCGATGCAACGATTTCAAATGGCGAATTAAAAGGAGAAAATAATATGTTACTGCCACAAAGTCGAATGATAACTTGACACGTCTTTAAAATTGAAGAGTTTACAATTCCTGATCTAACTTGCCCTTGCCATGATAATAATCAATAGGTGTTTGGACTGGCACTTCGAAATTCAGGCTTTGCACGTGGACAGTTTTATGTATAAAAAATGTTCAAGACGTTGAACAGACATTTACATGTAACATGTCTATGCAAAAGATGAAACAAAAAACAAATATTTGTATTTTTCGCAAAAGTTTAAAATTGATATTTTAAGTAAAGTATCTAATTTGAAACTATGCATTTATGTTGTTTTTGATTTGATTTTGGATTTGTTCCATTCCTATCAAATATGGAAAATTTGGAGTAGAAGGTTTTTCATATATTCGATAGGAATAAACAATTCCAAAACCAATAGAAAACGACATTTATGTTACCAATCAAACAAACTTAATATTAATAATAGATACCTACAACCTACATACCTCTTATTGTAGTACTATCGACAGTTAATTTAATTTTTGTGCGCAACTAAAATTTGTATACCCGTGCGAAGCCGGGGCGGGCCAGCTAGTATCTGTTTTTCACCTGAACACATGAACGGTGATTGCTATCGAAAACAACTTCATACAGAGTTTTTACACTTTTGAATTCTCTACAAGAAAATATAATATATCTATATTAAAAACTTTGTCAAAAGGAAAATAATCTCTCAAATGACGAAGTTGTCAAAGATAAGTTTATACCTGCTTTATGTGTTATTATATTGTCTGCAAAAAATACTATTCAACTTTTTTCATAGGAGTGATCAATTAGAAGATATTAGTACTTCACAAATGTTAAAAGTTCAAAATATGGGTTTTTCGGTGTATACATACCTTGAAAAACTTATATTTTCGAGAATCGAACGTTTTTAAAACAGCAATATCTCGTAACTGAGCACTCGTATCAGAAAAGTTATGATGGTACTTCTCGTTGGAAATATGACTATCTTTACAATGAGCATAAATTATTTTTCGACAACTTCGCCATTTAAGAGAAAAGACGTAAAAACCGGTATTTTTGATTTTTGACCAATTTTAGAAATAGTAATATGATTTAAATGATCAATTTTACAACAAATATGAAAATGTTTTCTTGTAGAGAGTCATATAATCTAACATTGTGTACAAAATTTTTTGAAAAATTTCTTGTTTAAAAGTTGTAGGCGAAAAACCCATATTTTGAGCTTTTCACCTTTTTGAAGTACTAATATCTTCTAACTGATCACTCCTATGAAAAAAGTTGCACAGTATTTTTTGTAGACAATATAATAACACATAAAGCAGGTATAAATTTATCTTGGAAAATTTCGTCATCTGAGAGTAAAAAGCAAAAAAACAGATTCTTTAACTTTTGACGACGTTTTTAATATAGTGATATACAGGGTGTCCTGTAAATAATGGATAACCTTGCAACTGGTTGTAGCAGGCCTTGTGACCTTTCCAGAAAAAAATATAAAAAAAATATTTTCCCTGTGGTTACTATGTTATGATGTTTTTTCCAAAATTTAAACATTGAAAAAATTCATATGTTTTTGATTATAACTTTTTTATTTATAACTTTAGGGTAAAAAGTATGATAACATAAATTGAAGAGAATTGAATTTGCTACAAAATTGTACCAAAGTTTTTTTTCTAAGACTAATAAAATTTAAGTTGCCATGGAAAACTTTGCAGAACTCGTTTTTCAATATGGTGGCCCAATGGCGGGTCTTTCAACACCTAAAATAGAGTTTTATACTTGCACTGAACCCCTTTACACATCAAAAGAGAAAATTTTTGTCCAACCCAAATTTGGAGGTTATTGTAACATTTTGATAGACATTTTGCCAAAATGTTAAAAGCTGCTTTATTAGATGATTGACAAATTTTCTTGGTTATTTCGTTAATACACAAGCATGTGTTATACCATTTTGAAAAGTTCATTAAATAGACAACTTTTTTAAGCAATAGGCCACTCATGTTCTCATACAATTTTAATTTACTAGTGGTGGTCAAACTTTTTCGAAAATACATTTTTGTACTGAAAAAAATATTTTTAAAAAATATTATAAAAAAAATGCAATAACTACTGTTAAATTTTACCACCCATCTATTACAACAGTTATTCTAGAATATTACAAAAATATAAAAATAGTAAAAATTGTTCATCCATGGTCGTAGCGTTCACGTATTTGAGGAAAGTAGTACTTGTAAACAACTTTTGGAAAAAACATCATAACATAGTAACCACAGGGAAAATATTTTTTTCTGGAAAGGTCATAAGGCCTGCTACAACCAGTTGCAAGGTTATCCATTATTTACAGGATACCCTGTATATGGAACTATCACTCGTAGAAAAAAAAAAATTTCTTGTACCCTTGTACTTTTGACCCACTAGATTCGCTTTTGAGGCCACTGTGCAGCGGCTGGAAATTGAACCCAAACCTTTGGCATGACAGTCCAACGCACTAACCGTTATACAGCGAGGTAGGTACTATGATTATTTCTTGACACAAATATTGCTATCGTCAAATATGCAACCATCCTGCTCACAAAAAATATTTTAGATCAACGTCAGTGACTTTTCTTGCAAACGCATTTTCGAAAACATTATCTGCGTAAAATTCTGTAGGATATACAAATTCAGTTGACAGCTAAAATATTAATGTAATTAACGCGTTTGGCTTTTCAATAGTTTTGTCGTCAACTGGATTCTTATACTACAGAATTTCACCACAGATGATGTATTCGAATTTCGAACTACTGTATTCCCCGGCCTTATTGCACCGGCCATTTTGTCTGATTTTTCGATCAATTAACAGGAGAGTTTAACTAACTGAAACATTTACATATTTTTACTTTGTTAACTGCAGTTTTTTAAAGTCAATTAAGCGGGAAAATCATTTAAGCGAAGTGCAATTAACTCTATGTGACTTAAGCAAACTATATTATCGAACACAATGCTAATGCAGTAAATCATGAAAATATTTGCTTTTCGAACAGAAGACTTTTGATGTTTTCGAAAACGGCTATGCGTATATTGATAAACGAAGTGCAAAGGAGAATTGCTGGAGATCCAGTGTTTGTATGAAGATTTAAAATCTACACAAAATAGTGCCTAAGCAACTTTACACTTTATCATACAAATGTGTAGGTGAAGCACTGAGGTTCTCGATGCAAAATCAAAACCCAAGCAGCCACCAGCTAAAAGACATTTCAATTATATTCCCCAGAGCGAAATGTGGTAGAGAAGATCGAACAAATCTAGGAAGTGAAAAAAGGCAATTGGCGTTTTTCTATTTTAGCTCAGAGTAGATCAGATCAGATTCAAAACACAAAAATAATTGAATCAGAGGGCTCAGATAATAAAATTTTCAATTTCTGAATCTGATCTGATCTGCTCTGAGTTAAAAAAGAAAAACGCCAAATGACAGCGAAATGATAAAAAAAAATGTTTTTAGAAAAAAGGCTGGAAAAGCTTCAAGCTAAAGTTGCCTGCTTTCCCCCTACTTATTTGTAAATCAGCCTCGAAATATCTCATGTCCAACATAATTATTCAATTGGAGAACAATATATAAGTGCTCATAAAACTACCTTACCTATAGTCAAATAAACTATACAAAACTTTCGAAAGCGTGTCAAAAAGGCGAAAATGTCAAAATCTTCTTCCAATTTATATTTTTTCCAAGTTTACTGACTTTCAAAAAACAGCCTTTATGTATCATAAAAGTATTTACGGGACTTTGTAAAGTTGCAATGCCTCTAAACGGGAAAATTATATTAATAAAAGTTATGTGACGTTGAATAGAACCACTTTAAGCTAAAGTGGCCACATCTAAACCTAATAGATTTCTCTTTTTGGTATTTTATTTAATACATTGGAACTAAAATGAATGGAAAAATGATTTATCAATAAGGATTTACGCAATATTGAATAGAACTTTAAGGGCTTATGCACTGCGTAACTATTCCCTCGTTGAAAAGTGTTTAGTGGTAATTTAAAACGACATAAAATATAACGTAACTATAACTGCATGTAAACATGCATTTTTGCACAAAATATCATTTAACAAGTACGCAGAAGTCTAGCCGTTTTCGAAATACGGAATTATCCAAATAAAAAAATGGATTTTCTAAAATTATTTTTCATTAAAGATTATGTAAAACAAAATCTGACTAATCTGAACATTTACAAAAAAGTTTAAACTAGCAACAAAAAAAAACATGATGTTCCAGAGTTAGGGTGGATTTTACTTCTTGAAAAAAAATCTAAAATTCTAATTTTTATGTACGAACAAAGCATTTAAATCAGTAGAATATCTAAAAAGCTTCTTGTTGCAAAGTTTAAATAAAATTGAACAAGTTGATTGAGCTTTACCCATAAAGACAGACGTAAATAGTCTTAACTATCATTATCATTAGAGATTTAATCAAAATCTCAAATATTCATGGCAAGTAAAAAATGAGAAAACAAAATTTAAGATAAACATACCAACAATTCTATTACGCAATTCACTGCCAGACAATTTGAACACATTCTCCTGGAATCCATTATCGGGAAAATAATAGGTTTCAATGTCTAATGAGAATTTTTCCACAAATGGACAAGTATATCTTGTTTTAGTAAATGGATAGGCGTTCCATGCTTCTTCTTCAACTGTTAGGGCACTCTTCGGAAGGAGACCTTAAATAAATAAATTAAAAAATTTAAATGAAAATTATGCAATTTTCTTCTCGTATGAATTACATTTTTCTCCCTCGAGCGAGAAATGTATTATTTTGTGTTTATTTGTTGTTGTTATTTAAATTGAGTTTCTTACTTTTAATCCATCCTGGAAGATGACTACCAACATGGTAGATTTTCTTCGTGTATTGTCCTCCTTTGCCTCCAGGACCATCTTGATAGGGTTCGTTGATTATAATTTCTACACCGCTACCTTCACCATGACTTTCTTCACGACTTTTTTTCTATAAAAAAAAATGTCATTATACTCGTAATAGTTATGGATAGAAATTTAAATTGCAAAAAACTTACGGCTATCATATAAAGCTGAGCTATGCGATACTCATCTACCGTTAGAGGCAGTGGTATTCGATATTCTTTTATCAACATTTTAGTATTATAAGATTAACAGGAACCACAGTGAAATAAGTTAATTAATGGAGATTCTCAGGAAACGTTAGTTTCCCTTTTTTTAGTGTTTTAATAATTCTAGGTGAGGATTTTTATCTTCTTATCAGAATTCCTTATAAGAATTTTGTCTGAGACTACATTTGGCAAAAGTATTCATAGCTGTGTCTGAAAAGAAAAGAATACAAAAACATTATTAAATTAACAGGAAATAAAGTTAAAATGGAATTGAGTAAAACAAATAGGTACCTAATGGAAGCTTGTGAAATGTTCAAATATAAAAATTTTCAACACATTAGCTAAGACTTTATTTGTAATACCACAAAGTCTATTCTTACTAAGAAGAATTGAGTGTGGATTACTTTTGATTTTCAGTTGAAATTCACAAATTATTTTTTAAATAAATTCAGGTCTTACCCTGGTGTACCTCAGGGATGCCACCTTAGCCTATTTCTGTTAATTCTAACTAAAAATAATTTTTTCATCATGTTTTCATTTAAAAGAGAGTCTTATATTAGGGAAGGCTAGGTAAGAAGGGGTGATGGTTTCCCACATCACCTCACTAGAATCTCTAAAAGAAAAGGAATCGGCGAGGGAGTAAGTGGAAGTCTTAGTCGAGTGCCTCCCTGACCCATTCTGAATTTTGAATGAATTTTAGGGATCTGGGATATCTGAGCGGTCTTTAGATGGTATTGTGATATCAGAGATGTCTGGCTGGTACTAAAATATCTAAGTGGTCTTGAGATGACTAGAAGACAGATCGGTACTAAGATGATTGAGCGGTCCTGAGATGTTCAATTGGTCTTTGTTTGTCTTAATGGTGTTAAGATGTCTAAGTGGTCCTGATATCTGAGCTATCCTGACATATTTGAGCAGTCTTGAGATGTCAATGCGCTTTTGTGATTCTGATTATCGAGCAATCCTGACATATCCGAGCGGTCCTCATATATCTGAACAGTCCTGAAATGTCTAAGCGGTCCTGTGATGTATGAGCAACCCGGAGATATCTGAGCAGTCCTGAAATATCTCACAGGTGCAGAAATGTCTGAGTGGTCTTTAGGTGTCTGAACAGGCGGCGTCAGATGTCTGAGTGGTTTTCAGATGTTTGAGCGGTGTAGAGACACCTGAGTGGTTTTGAAATGTCTGAACTGTGTTGAGATATCTGGATGATCCTGATATGACTGAGCAGGTTTTAGATGTCTTAGTGGTTCTGAAATGTCTGAGTGGTTCTGAGATATTTGAGCGGTCCATAGATGTCTGAGCGGTCTTTTGATATCTGAAATGTTTGGGTAGTTCAAAAATATCTGAGTGTTCTTATATGATGTTTCAGCGTTACTACTATGGTTGAGGGGTCCTGAGATGTTCATTTGGTCTTGATATGTCTCAGCGGTATTGAAATGTCAAAGTGGTCTTGATATCTGAGCGATTCTCAGATATCTGAGCAATCTGGAGATTTCTAAGGGATTCTGTAATGACGGGACGATCCTGAGATATGTGACCGGTTTTGAGATATCTGAGCAGTCTTGAGATGTCTTAGCGGTCCTGAGATATTTCAGTGGTCCAGAGATGCCTGAGCAGTCTTAAGATGTCTGAGCAGTCCTGAGATATCTCAGCGGTTCGATTATGTCTGAGTGCTTTTGAGGTATCTGATCACTTTTGAGATGTCTATGCAGTCTTGTAGTATCTGAACGATCTTGAGATATTTGAGCGGTTCTGAGATATACAAGCAACCCTGAGATGTCTAAGCGGTAACCAGACAAAAGAGTTACAATAACAGACAAACCACTGACGTGGCTAGTGTTAAGCAGATGGACACAAAAATAATTGAGTTTCTCATTTTTCATTGCCATGATCGTATACGATATGCTGATGGCGCTTACGATTTGAAGGAGACTTCAACCAACTTGGCGAGTGAAACTGGAGACAGCATGCTAAGAACTGATCTGGTTTTTAAAGTTTGTTGATTCGGACTGAAACACACACCAGATTACAACACCACCTTGAGCTTTTTATTTGGATTTTGAAACGTTAGGCAATTAAAGCAAAAACATACTACAATGTTCCAAACGTAGTCAAAATGTTTCTCATTTCTTTAAAAAAAACATACGAAACAGTAGGTACTTTATCTACGGTTACAACGCTCATTTTCAATGGTATCTATTTTGTTCAACTCATTTGAAAAAAGCTTATTTGTTTACACCACATTTTGCTGTTAATTCAGCGCTTTCAGAGGGTATTATGACCTCCCTCATCATGAAACCATTATTTTCTTCTTCTGAAAGATCACGATTAACAAAAATCAGATGGACCAGAATCCCATTTATTGGTCTGAAGAGTGTTTATTGCAGACGCTATTCATTATTTAATTAAAACTAACTAATTTTCAAGATATTTTCTTTGTTTTAAATAACATTTTTCTAATTGAAGAATCAGCGAAGGGAGCATTATTTCTGCATCTTTTATGGAGCATCTTAAATGCACTTAAGCTCAAAGCTTAGTGAAAACCACTTCCTTCCGCTTTTACTTTTTTAATTATACGAAATAATGCATTTTTAAGATTTCGCACATTAGTGTCATGAAACTCGGTCACAGCAATTACAAGGTAGCTCTACATGCATATTTTCATAAGTAGTTTTCTCATGTTTTTTTTTTATTTTTTTAATATGGCCCACTTAACCACATTTCATGTTCATTGTGGCTTAAGGTTAGACCGAGTAATGTGACAAGGGGTAAAAATGGAAACAAAAATAGAAAGAACCCATCATCATCATATAATGTACCTTCAGTTTAAAGTTTTGGCCAGAAACACACTAAAGATGATGCTGAATTTAATACCATCATTATGAACAAAAGCCATGTAGTGAACAATTCAAATTTTGGTATCAACAAATAAAAGATTAAAAATTAATTTATTATGTTACATAATTTTAATGCGTTTTAAATTTTTGTCTGTTAAACTTTTTACTGAAAATGCTTTTTTTAAGTTTTGTGAATAATTTTTAAGAATAAATATAAAGAAAATAATAATTAAAAAAAAAATTTATGATCAAAATTACCCGTTTTTACCCTATGCAACTACTCAATGTAAGAATAACTTAAAAAGAAAAACCTAATGAATTCAAAAGAAACACGTTACACTTTTTTGTTTTACACTTTCTAAGAAGAAGCATATTTAAATTACAAAATTGAAAAACTTTTCTTAATTTGTAATGAAATGAGTTACACAAAAAAAAAAAAAATGCACGACTGGATCGCACGTACTTGCTCTTATGTTCAAGTTGTGTGGGGCTTAAGAACTTTAAAAAATATTTAAGTAATTATAGAAAAAGTATAAAAAGCATATTTAAATCGTTTTTCTAATTGTATAAACAGTCTGATAAATAACTTAGAGCTCAAAAAATAGTATGCCATTTGATTACTTGAAAAAATATGAATATATGCAAAAAAAAAATTTAAAATCGTTGGAGCCGTTTTCTTAAAAATTAATTTTTTATATATAAAATTTTTGTAACATTTTTCAAAAAAAAATTTGGTATGCCAATTTTGGGTATATATTAATATACATTTAAAACTGAAATTTCAAAATAATTCATCAACCCGTTTTTGAAATATTGAATTTTTAAAAAAAAATTTTGAATCTTTTTTTAAAAATCCAAAATTTATTTTTTCAAAAATTTTGGTATGCAGTATTATTAATATTCTAACAAAGCTTTTGTGAAAAAATTTTTATTGAAATCGGATGAGTGGTTAATGAGAAAACCAAAAATCAAAAAAACCGTTATATGGCAGGTACCGTTAATAAATGTTTTTGGTGATTTTTTTTCTTACTAAAAGGTACACCATATCTACAATAATAGACTGATTTTTTTTTATCAAAATCGTTGGAGCCGTTTTTGAGATAATTAAGCTTTTCCTTAACGGTTGTATGGCAAGTACCGTTATTTTTTGAGCTAAAAAAAAATTTTAATTTCCCCTCTGGAGAGTTACAAAAAAACCTTAAGTTCAAAATTTGAAGAAAATCGCTTCAGTAGTTTAGGCTGTAGGTTGAGGTACATACAGACAGACAGACAGACAGACAGACAGACAGACAGACAGACAGACAGAATTGTGCCACCCACTTTTTTCGTGTTCTCTATCATCGTAATGTCATGTTTGATTGTTATCTCGAAATTTTTTTTTTGCACGAATCCAAAACTTGCCCTATAGTACCTATATCGCAAGTAAAAATATAAGAGTATAACACCAGGCAAAGCTTTTTGCTAAAGCTGAACAATGTTAATCATGTAACTCAATTTCATGTTGACTGGATTGATATAAATTACTAAGTTTGACCTTTAGAATTTTAATACAATTTTAAATACTTATTGACCATAAGATGCCTTTCATTATTTATGAGAGCTTTTAACGCTAATGAAGATTACTTTGAGAAAGAGTTGTTTTGATTGTTACTTCACATGTCCACGCATTGGCCCTGAGTATAATAGGTTAGGTTAGGAGAAGTGATAATACGGCAAGCCGCATCATCTCACTCGGATCGCCGTGGATTCATTGCGCTCCCCAGGGTGTGGGTAGGTAGGTGAGGGGAGGGTCAGATCTTCATCCTGACACCCTCTACATAAGTCCGACGAGCTGATGCCCATTTTGCTCATGGATTCCCATTGAGTTGTGACCCGATAGGACTCACACTAAGAGTGAGAGGACTGCTTATCTTGAGTAAGTATTCAGTTTTTGTCCCCGAAATATTCGGCCACAATTTCCTCGATACCCTACAAGTGTCAATTGATCACCATCGGACATCTGCAGCCTCAAGGAACCTCTGTTGAATTTTACTTTTCTCTTGTTCCAGTGGCATAAGCACCGATAAATCGGTTTGGCTCGGTTCAAGAGACGATCCGTTTTTGGCAAGCTCATACGCCATTTCATTCCCATATACAGGGTGTCCCGCACCTGAGTGGAAGTATCTTAGGATGTGGTTCCTGGGTATATTCTAAGAAAAAAATTGTATGGGGGGAAAGTTGTATCTCCCCTCCCTGAGGCAGGGGGAGGCAGCTTCTGAAAAATTGACTTATAATACCAAACAAAACATTAAAAATCAACGAAAACACATCTAATAATGTGCTACACTCTTTTGAAAGTTAATACTCCATTCTTGCATTTGGTTTTTAAATCAAGTTGTTTAAGCGAATAGTTTTTGAGAAATTAAATTTCAAAGTCAAATTTGTTTAAAAAAATTGTGATTTTTTTTTTCTTAAGTCGATATTTTTCAAAATTTTACGTTATTAAGTGCTATTTTTGTGTTCAATATTCCTTGCCCTCATTATTTTGTAATCGATTACCGGAAACTAAATGTAAAAATCTTTCTTAGTTTTTGAGAAATTAAGAAAAAACAAAAGGTACTTTTCCCAAAAAAGGCCCAAAAAATTAATTTATTCATGAATTATCCATAATTTAACCCTTTTTTCGGGCTTTTTTGGTAAAAGTACCTTTCCTTTTTTCTTAATTTCTCAAAAACTAAGAGAGATTTTTACATTTGGTTTTCGGTAGTGGACTAAAAATAAATGAGCGCAATGAATATTAAACACAAAAATAGCACTTAATTACGTAAAATTTTGAAAAATATTGACTTAAGAAAAAAAAATCACAATTTTTTTAAACAAATTCGACTTTGAAATTTAGTTTCTCAAAAACTGTTCGCTTAAACAACTTGATTTAAAAACCAAATGCAAGAATGAAGTACTAGCTTTCAAAAAAATTATAGCACATTATTAGATGTGTTTTCGTTGATTTTAAATGTTTTTTTTGGCATTTTAAGTCAATTTTTCAGAAACTGCCCCCTCCTGCCTCAGGGAGGGGAGATACAACTTTCCCCCCATACAATTTTTTTCTGAGAATATACCCAGGAACCCAACCCTTAAATACTTCCACTCAGGTGCGGGACACCCTGTATATCACAATGTCCTGGGTAGACCCATCTTAAGGTGACTGCGTTCGTTGCAACTAGTAAAGTTAACACATACCGGCAACATTCTATCAGCTTTGACTTTATAGTGATTGAGGAAATGGCTTTGGTTGTCGCCTGGCTCTCTATAAAGATGTCAATATTTTTGTTTACTACTTCGCGTGAGAAGGGATGTTTTGCGGTTTCCAGTTTTGGCCAGAATGTCTCTTTATCGGTACTACATGGTGAATTTCACTTTCGTGACTCTTTCATCGTAATGTTGCATTTTTGTTCATCTCATATATGTAAGTCCATGTGTTGCAGGTTGCAGCTAACAATCCTCTCAACAAATCAAAATCAAAAATATCACAAATTCCTTCTTTTTAAATATCCTTAATTAAAATCAATGGCCCTGAGCAATAGATCCGAAGTTAGTTTAAAGTCGATTTTAACAAAAAATCCGTAGAATTAAAACACACATTTCACTTCTTAATGCTTAGATTAGATTTTAAATTTAGCTTGAGGTGCTTCTAAGCATTTAGAAGTTAAATTTATGTTTTTTTTTCTACGGATTTGTTTGTTAAAATCGACTTTAATTATTTGAATAAGACTATAATAGGAATAAAATGTATTAAAAAGAAGAAATTTGTGATATTTTTGATTGGTTGGGAGGATTGTTAGCTGCAACCTGCAAGTGCAAAATTTACATACAAAAATATTAGACTCCTTAAGCTTTTTTGATGCTGAAAGTGGCGACACAACAGCTGTACAGTTTTTTACACCAGATTTTACATGTAAAAATGATGAAATGCCACGGTAGTGACACATTTTTCCTTGCCATGGTAGTGACATTTTCATACTTAAATCAAATTTGCAAGAAAATCGTAATAGTCAAAATGTTTTCCAAACAGATTTAAGATAAGTTTAGCAAACACTATTCAAAAATGGTTCGATCCATGAATAAAACTATATGGTGTTCGAAATATTGCATACCACGGTAGTGACCATTTTTTCGCGCCAAACTGACTTTGTCGCTTTTTTTTATCTAAAAATTATTTTTTTGGAAACTTAAGCAGACAATAATATTTATTTAATTTAGAAACGTGTGCATTAAAAAAAACATTAAAAGCAGTCACGCCGCACAGTAGTCTCAAAAGCGAATCTAGCGGGTCAAAAGTCCAAAAACTATGCATTTTATATCTGGGCAGGTGGTACATAGGTTGATTGTAAACATGTCAGAGACAATGAATAGAGTCAAAATCACTGACAGAAGACTTTAGTTTTTAAGCAATAATACCGTTAATTGCAGACAGATCGTTCAGCCATTGTTCGTTCAATATTTATGATGGTAGGATTTTGTATAAAACTTATTTGTTTCAAATAAGTTATGAACTTTTTTGCTATTATTCCCAAATGGACTATATTAAAGAAGGTTAGTAATTTTATTTATTTATGACTGGCGGTGTTTTAGCTAAACGAACCTTGGCATTTTCTTGATTAGTAAGAAAAAAATGGAAAAAAATTTATTATGTAGACTGCAACTTTTTCTGTACAAATCTGTGCAAAAAGATTGAACCAAAATTGAGTTCCAGGATTAATATAGATAACATATTTTTATGCCCGTTTTTGCCCGTTTGGGAAAAGTAAAACATTACATCTTACAGGTTATTTGACGATAGTGGCCCAAATTGTTCGGCTAAAAAGTTTAAAATTATCAGTGGCAAACATCTCAGAGGTCAACATAATATTAGCTGATATAGTTTAACCTATGTTCAAACCATAATTTAGTCCAAAAACGGGCATTGAGACATCATTTCTTCATTATTTCTGTGTCTTAATTGCCTTAGAAAAATTAATTAATTGTCCACATAACCATGAAATGACTTTTCTCTTTATTTGGCACTTGCTAGGCTATTTAGGTATTGAAATAACATTACGACACACACACCACTGGTTTACAAATATTTGGATTTTTGACCCGCTAGATTTGCTTTTGAGCCCACTGTGCGCCGTTTTGAAGAAAAAGCATTTTTTTAAATGTTTTTTCCACACAGGGAGCTTTTACTAAAAGTAGTTTATTAAAATTTGCAAGTTGTGGAGCCGTTTTTTGAGAAAAATACGATTATGTAAAATTGCTAGAAAAAATTGTATGACATGTGATATCACTGTAATTTTGGTTCTAATAAAAATGGAAAAAATGTGTAGAGGGAATGACCCAAAAACGTTCTGTACCAAGTTTGAAGAAAACCGATTCAGCCGTTTAGGCACTACCTCAACGGTTAGACCGACAGACGGAAAGCATTGTGTGACACGTTATTTTCTTTTTTATCATTTAACAAGTTTTATAAAAATCTCGAGTTTGACTTATTTTCTTACGAATGCATTACTTGGTCTACAGATAAAGAAAGTACCTCCAGTAAGGTGTCCGTTATTTCCCAAAATCGCTTTTTAGTGGCAGACATTCCCCAAATCAAAAGCTTATGCCAAAAAAAAGTATTTGCCAAACAAAAAATTTTGTCGCGGTCATTTAATCGTGGCCCAACCGAAATGCTTTTTCCGAGGCACTGCCTCTTGCGAAGAACTGACAAATCCTCCAAGAGTATACTTGTCATGAAAAAGTGCTTCTCATTTAGCCTCCGCATTCCTGCCAACAACACGCACACAGTAATGGTTGTGAGTTCTAAGTCACTAGGCCCTGGTTCTCTACGAGCTGTTGCGCCACTCAATTTATTTGTTTATTTATTTTATAATAACTGAAAGACCCACTCGATCGGCAAAAAAAGGTTAATATGTTTCGGTAATCATTGGTCAGCCATAAATTTTTTATAAATTTTGAAATAATTTTTTTAAGTCACAGTAAAATTACTCAGAACTTACAAATTTTAAAAAAATGTCATACTTTTTTTGCGAATATCCCACATATGTGGTGGCAGATCCCAGAGCCATAAGCTTCAGTCGATAAAATGCACCAATTATCGCTGCTGTAAGCAAGCTATGAAACAAGGCTCAGTTGACACAGCTATAATGGCAGAAAAATTACCACCCGCTTCGTTCTTTTTCTTTGTTTGGTGTTAGCAGTAACTCGAAACTGAAAACCAGTTTTGTCAACAAATAATCTTTGCGAATGCGGTGCATTTCTATCTTGGCGGTGTTGTAAACAAGTAAAATTGTCGTTTTTTGGGATAGAGAAGCCCACATAAATGTAAAAAAAAAAAGAAATTTGGTATTTAATGATTGAAATTTAATGGATAAACTTGGCAAGATATCTCTTCTTAACTTAAGTTACTCATAATTTAAAATTTATGAAAACTTAGCTCTTTAGCAACCTTCAGTTCGCTACATCCAGAGTCCACTAAAAATTACAAAGACGCAATTTTTTGCAAAAAGTCATATGAAAAATCGCAACAAAATTGAAAACATATTTATTAAACAGACATAACAACACATTCTTATTTCAAGAACTGAAACTAAACCCCAAAACGACCGAGGAGAGCCTACCCTATAAAGAGGTTTAACAACCGAACCATGCATTATTAAAGCCAAATAAAAGGATTTTACTGTCATATTTCACTACAACAGTAATGAAATGACTTATTATTCTTTCTTCCAGACTGTGCCCTTATGTATTGTTATGATTTTGCTATTTTTATTATTATTTCTCATGCATCATATCACCATCATCATCACGTCTTTTACTCACATTTACTACGAGTAGGTATATATGAAAATAGAGTTCTAAGCCAAAAAAATGAACAAACTGTTGGCATCTTCAAACAGAAAATGAAATACATATTTAATATACAAGCCAACAATGCATGAATAAAATAACGAAAATACGTATACAGTGCATTTGATGTTCTGAATGTCCTTGTTAGTACTTACGTCTGCCCACAATAATGTCAGAATTAAACACCAAAACATATATACAGAGAAATGATATCCTTGAAAATTTAACCTACGTATAAACGTCATCATCATCACCACACCATCATCAAAATTTGTTCTTAAGTACTCCTCATCACTATCAGTATCATAATTCTGTGTTTGTATGTGTATGTATTTACACAAAGAAAAAAAATGAATCAAGGATATCAACAATTTAACTAGAATTTAATAAGATTATTTTAAGGATTTGGTTAGCTTAAGTGTTTAATGATTTGTTTGCAAAAAGGCCAGTTGGTAGAGCCAACATCCAAAAACCTATTAGCCACGTAAAAAAGTAGAGATACTGTCACTTTGAAGAACAAGTTTTTCTAAATAGGAATCTAAAAAATGAGTTGTCCTGTAAATAACAAAAATAAAATGTGCATACAGTAATTTTGCAGGCAACTAATTTGACATTACATTTTCCTGTTAAATTAGTTCTTTAATATTAAGAGTGTACAAAAGCTTTTTTAATATAGACATGAAAGAACAAAACTCTAAAGAATTATATCTGTGTGTATCTCTATTGGCGCCAAAGCTGTTTGCTTCATTTATGAGTATCTTTGGAAAGCTGCCAACAGCGCCTATATTAACGATTAGCAAAGTCCAGTTAAAATAATACTGACCATTGTCTATAATCTTACAAAGGATATTTTCACTAACTAATAAACAATATACATACATATATATACATATGTATGTACGACTTCAAATACAAAATACTAAAGCTGTAAATTATTATTAAAAATGTATGTTCATGAGTCAATATTTCAAAATATTGGTTAATTTTGCTCCCAACACTGGACACTTGCCAACAAGATATAATTACATATTACATACATCTTTTTGCTAAACAAAAAGGACAATATCTAGCAATAAAAAATAAATTAATTTAAATATGGTTGGTTTTTTTATATTTATGTGCTCTCTAACTTCTTAGATTCGCGTGAGAGTGTCGTAAAGAGCGTTGAAAAACGTAAATGAGATTTTTTCGGCTCTTGTCGGACGTAGGCTAATTATTTTAAAACGATTGAAAAATGAATTAAAAACAAGCTATACTACATTGTTGCTAGTTTTTCCGTTGATTTTTAACAACTTTGTTTAAGTAGGAGAAAGATCCCCATCTAAAGTAATTAAACACTTGTATTTTGTCCCCTCTACAAGAATCCGTTTAATTATTTTGCAACAGAGTTGTGAATGAAGACACAAAAGATAAGACCGTCCTCTAAACCAGCGGTTCCCAAACTTTTTAGGCTGTGGAACCCCAAAAAAGGCTCAAATATATTCCGGAACCCCAACACCAAAAATGAAAGACAAAACATCTAAAAATATGGATTTTGTGCCAACCCAATTTGTATCTGGAAAGTAATCTAACAAGGATCATTCTTGGTTTACCAAATGTCACATTAAGAATATCAGCTCAGAGCTCCAGCATATTTCATTGCAAAAATTCATATAAAAGTGGAATATATTTAACATTGTCTTTCTGTATACAAGTAAGCCAGGCATTAATGTTTATTCTTTAAGTTTGTGTTTCGTTCGCTCTATTGCAAAACTTCGGCAGTTTTGTTGAACTTATTTAAGTCTTGCATTTGAAATCTCACATAAGGTAATCTGGCAATAACAAAATAACAATAACAATTAAAAACCTTGCTTTTAACAACTCCAAAATAGCGCACAGTAAAATCTTAAATTGAAATTGTTAAACTTCGTTTTGGAAACAGAAAAATTTTGGTATAAAGTACTTCGTTTTCTAGTTTCTATTTTTATTCTCAGGATTTTTATATTTCAGTGCATTACTGGGAACGATATTTTACTGTGAGATCTGGATTTGCGAAATTTTAGTTTGCGAGATTTGGGTTGATATTTGCGAAGTTTTTGATGTGAATTATAAATGTGAGATTTTTCAAAGCGAGATTTTTTTATTGTGAGATCATTAAATAATAGCAGGATTTGGGAGATCTAATCTTGCGATATTAAAAAATTCGAAGTTTTGGTTTGCGGGATTTTTACCACCTTCATAAAGCTTTTTCTCAGGAAAGCAATAGGATTTCAACGTGAAATAGAAGTGGTTAATATTAACTTTCCATATATTTGCATACTTTCTTGAATAATATTGACTGCAGAGGATGACGTTTCACGAAATTTATAATCTTTTTAGATTCGTCAAGAAATTTTTTCAAATTAGTTGATATTCTTCTTACAATAAGTACATATTGATCAGTATTCAATGAGCGCTATTCCTTCCTGGCTCAAGATTTTTGCATCATACAAATCAAAAACTAGGAAGATTCACCAAACGTCACTTGAAAGTTTTTGTTTTCAAGTGTATTACAAAAGTTATTTTTGTATTTACATCAAGAAATCAGCGGAACCCTAGAGACTGTTCAGTGGAACCCTAGGGTTTCGCGGAATACAGTTAGGGAATCGATGCTAAACGATACCAATGTCCGCGGGCAGACTTTTTTTGGTTGTTGCCACAAGTCCCACTGTACATTTGTAAAAAAAGAAATTTTGTTAATATTTTGATGCAAATGGAAAAAAAGTGGTTAAGGCCACTTTCTCAGCTATTTGATAAGATTTTATTCAGTTTTCCCTAAAGTTAAACGCAATGTTAAAAAAAGACAGTTTTTTATAAAAATGGTCGGTTTCCTCGCAACAGCCAAAAAAAGTTTGTCCGACCATTGGTATTGTGTAGAGGAAAGTCTAAATTCTCATTTGATACCCAATTTGTAGAAGTTGCATATATTTTAAGCAAACAAAACAACAAAAAGTGCATTTTCTAACCATTGCAATACCTGTTAAAGCTTGTCCGCACATTCAAAAATAAAGTCTTCACAAAATTGCCGAAAAAGTTAGCTTAAAAAGCTTAAATCATGGGTCTTATTTACTGGATCACCAAGATAAATGTCTCGAGAATTAGGAAAAATCACAGAGCATCATTTCCTATTTTTTAAAGGTGAATTGAAGTGTTAATGACCCTACCATATAAATAGGAACCAAGCTGGTTTAACCCCCCCCCCCTCCCACCAAAGACTGAAAAATACCTACCAGACTTTTGTATTCGATATCTCCATACATGTACATATAATCCTTTATACTCCGATTTTAGTTATACATCCACTCCCAAAATCTGCTGTTGGCTCTTGGTCTTTTACGGTCACCTCCTATAGTCTAAGAGCCCACAGCAAATTTGAAGCACATGAGACGAAAGCTGTGTTGAGGCTTATGAAAGAAATGAAAGTCTTGCAGTCCCTAGTCGGGGCTTTAGTGAGTAATAGTACGCCAAAAACTCAAAAAAAATCAACTTATAGGATAATTGTATGAACCAAAATTTTTGATCACACATCCCTAGACAATGGTCCCCTGATCACAAAAAGGTGGGTCCAAGACCATTAGGTGGGGGCCGTTACTCTGCCAGACCGTTTGAAAAACCCCAAAAAGTCATCTCAAGGGATAATGGTATAAACCAAAATTTTTGTTTTCTCAGTCCTAGACAATGTCCCCCTGATCACAAAAAAGTGTGTCCAAGACCATTGGGTGGGGGCCGTTACTCTGCCAGACCGTTTGAAAAACCCCAAAAAGTTATCTCAAAGGAAAATGGTATGAACCCAAATTTTTTTTTTCTCATCCCTAGACAATGTCCCCCTGATCACAAAAATATGTGTCCAAGACCATTAGGTGGGGGCCGTTACTCTGCCAGACCGTTTGAGATTTTTAAAAGTGTTAAATAACGATAAGGTGGCCAATTCACCTATAAGTAGCGAAAACACCCATGGTGTATAGGTAAGACTAAGACTACAACAATCTCGTATGGCAGGGGAGGTTTACATCCCCCGTTTAGGTGGAAGTGGAAATTTTCCTAGAAAAAAACTATGTAAGTTTAAAAAAAACGACAATACTATCAATAATATTTTGATACTTTTTCAAAGTTAAATCCATGTTTTTATACTAAATTATCTTATGCTGATTTTCTTCTTCTTTAATTTCAAAAATCACATAAATAGGTACATTAGACTGTTTCCAAAAAAAAAATTGCAAAAAAAGAGGTCTGTGAAAATTTGAGCTCTTAAAATTCATGTTTAGACATGCCTCATCGCAGATTTCGGTTTTCCATACGATTAGTATGGGAGAAAACACCTGTTTGTGTTTGGAATTTTAAAACTTAATAATAACAAGTATCTAAACTAACGGCATGTGTTTTTCTTGTAGAAAATTGAACGTACTTCAAAAAAGGTCTTGACATGTTTCATCATAAATCCAGCCGTTTTAAAGTTACAGTCAGTCAAACTCATTCCATAAAATTCCCATACATTTATTTAACGTAAAGTAAGCATTTTTTTTAGTAATTGAAGATATTATGGTTAGTAATATCACTCTTATCGAAAAATGACATAAGACCTTTTTTGTAGAGGACCAATTTTCCTTTCCAATGGTGCCTAACAATATTACTTCACTTCAACTAATACAGTTATATTACAATAATTAGTCACTTTTAAATTAATTTTGAGTGGGAAATTACTTAGAAATTCCCTTATTATACTCGGCAGAACATTTTTTTAAATAGAAACTAAAATATACTTTTCCAAAGGTTTTTGGGGTGCTGAACTCGAATCAGAAGTCAAAAATATTCTATTATGTCACGTTTATGAGATATTGCCGTTTGAAAACTGAAAAATAGAAGTTTTTCGCTGCAAAAAAACTTTTTTTCAATTTTCCATACGGCAATATCTCACAAATGTGACGTAGTAGAATATTTCTGACTTCCGATTCGAGTTCAGCACCCCAAAAACCTTTGGAAAAGTATATTTTAGTTTCTGTTTCAAAAAAAGTTCTGCCGAGTTTAATAAGGGAATTTCTATGTAATTTCCCACTCAAAATTAATTTAAAAATCAGCATAAAATAATTCAGTATAAAAACATGGACTTAACTTTGAAAAAGTATCAAAATATTATTGATAGTATTGTCGTTTTTTTTAAACTTACATAGTTTTTTTCTAGGAAAATTTCCACTTCCACCTAAACGGGGGATGTAAACCTCCCCTGCCATACGAGATTGTTGTAGTCTTAGTCTTACCTATACACCATGGGTTTTTTCGCTACTTATAGGTGAATTGGCCACCTTATCGTTATTTAACACTTTTAAAAATCTCAAACGGTCTGGCAGAGTAACGGCCCCCACCTTATGGTCTTGGACACATATTTTTGTGATCAGGGGGACATTGTCTAGGGATGAGAAAAAAAAAATTGGGTTCATACCATTTTCCTTTGAGATAACTTTTTGGGGTTTTTCAAACGGTCTGGCAGAGTAACGGCCCCCACCCAATGGTCTTGGACACACTTTTTTGTGATCAGAGGGACGTTGTCTAGGACTGAGAAAAAAAAATTTGGTTCATACCATTATCCCTTGAGATGACTTTTTAGGGTTTTTCAAACGGTCTGGCAGAGTAACGGCCCCCACCTAATGGTCTTGGACCCACCTTTTTGTGATCATTTTCGGTTAACTTTCACACCCAAAAATTTGCTGTGGGCTCTTGGTCTACTAGAGCAGTTGAACCCTAACCAAGGTATAAATATATATTGGAACACTTACATTTGTCGATAGCCAAAAATGAAAGGCAAAACATTTCAATTTATTTTTACCTGCGATCAAATATGGCAAGTTATGCATTTGTAAGAAAAGCGAACTCGAAATTTTGATCAAACTTGTTAAAACGATGATAGGGAAGACGAAAAAAGTTGGTCCACAATTCTGTATGTCTATCTGTCCTTTGAGGTACAGCCTGAACGGCTATCAGTTTTTTTTTTTTACTTGATAAGTATCGTTTTTTGGTATTCCCCCTACACGTTTATTAATTTTTTTTTTGGAACCAATAAGAACGGTACCTGCTATGCAATTTTTTTAGCAATTTAACATAATCTTTTTTTTGTCAAAAACGGCTTCACAACATTTCTTAAAAAAAAATATAATTCTAAATTACTTGTTGTAAAGGCTATACCTTTGGGTGGGAAACCGTTTTTCAAAAAAATGATTATTAATGATTGTCTCAAAGAATCATTGTTTTTATTTTCGATTTTTTTTTTCAGACCAATTTTAATAATTTTTTTATTCCGAAGCTTCTCAGAAATATAAATAGAATTGTGTACCAAAATTCAAAAAAAAAATATCTTTTTGGCTTTTTAAAAAATGTTTCAAAATATTTTTTAAAAAATCTAATATTTCCAAAAGGATATGATCTACTTTTTTGAAACGTAAGAGTTTTACCTTTTACAGTACCTTCCATACAAAAAATCAAAAACCCGTGAAGGATAATATTTTTTTTTCTAAAAAACAGCTCCTACGATTTTGATGAAAAAAAATGCCCGTAGGTGTGCTAAAATTAGTGCGATCTACTCCCAAAAATTATAAAATTTATATTATTAAAAGTACCTCCAAAAGAATGTTTTTTTCTCATTATCGGCTGATTGCTGAGATTTTTTTTTTCGAAAAATGGGTTTTAATAGAATTTTGAATTTCAAGAAAATTGGAAAATAATATTCTTCTATTTAAGTGGAGTGAATGAATTAGGTTCGTCTCAACTGGGCGAAACGCAATTTGGAATAGGTTTTCTTTGTTTTAAATTTTCTCATTATCAATTATTGTTTGTATACAAAAACTTCCAAGAATTTAAATTTTAATAGCGTTTCAAAACTTTCGAAAAAGTTTTTTTGTGAATTTAAAAAGAAAAATTAAAAATGTTTTTATTTTTAAAATTTGATATCTCAAAATCGGGTTGATAGTTTTTCCTAACGCCAGTGGTTTTTGGTGATTTCACTTTTTTTTTTTTTTGAACTAAAAATAACGGTACTAACCATACATTTTTTTTTACAAGTTTACAAAATCTTATTTTTTCTTGAAAACGGCTCTACAACGTTAAAAAAAAAACCAATAATTTCTTTTAGTAAAGGCAAGGTACATTTCGGATAGGAAGCCATTTTCAACAAATGGTTAATAATGATACCTCCCAAAGAAGCATTTTTTTATTTTCGATTTTCTTAAAAACGGTAGATCTGATTTCAATTAGGTACTTGTATACAGAAGCTGTTAAAAAAATCAAAAAAGTAATTTTTGGATTTCTATAAAATGCTCAAATTTTTTGGGGAATCAAATATGTATTTTTAAAACTACAAGGTCGACTTTTTTGAAACTCAGTATTTAACGGTTTTTTAAACTCTAGAATATTTTAAGAAAAAATTTTTTTTTATGAATAAATAACGGTATCCTCTAAACAAGTTTATTTTCTTAAAAACGGCTAATACGATTGTTGCGTCATGAAAACGCTACCGCTGTCCACACAGGAGCACTGAAGAAAAACGCGCATGTAAAGGCTACTTAACTCTCGAAATATCAAACCATCAAAAACTTGTCAAAACCAACAAATGTCAAAAAAAGTAAAATTGTGTGGTGGTTTTATGTCATTTTTTTAACAAAGTTTAGTTTTCATTAATTTAAAAATAAATTAATTAACGATTGTTATAAAACTTTTTATGTATGCTTAAATTATTAGAGTACCTCCCATAGAACGTTTTTTTTTATTTTGATTTTTTTCTCATCATCGGATTAGATTATTTTTTTATAGCAAATTTGTAAAAATTTTCCAAAAACTTTCAAGTTTTCTTTTTAAAAATTCGATATCTCAAAAACGGATTGATAATTTATTTTAAAGTTTGATTTTTTAAGCACATAAATAAAGACTTAAGATTTGCACACTAATTATTTTCCTTAAAAATGTTTTAAAATTGTTTTTTTACAAAACCACTCCGATGATTGTATATTTTTGTTTTAATTTTATTTGGTTAAGAATTCAGATGGCATTCTCTTTTTTCACCTCAAATTTTTAAAGGAGTTGTTTAAGCTAATTTAAATATGGAATTTATGCTTTTAAATATTTTTCTCTTATGAATTCAATGCCTTTGTATACAATTTTGCTAGACCCTCTTAAGAAGTTGAACATAAAAGCAAGTACGTGCGACCCAGTCGTGCAATTTATTTTATTCTTTATTTTTATCTTTATGAAAAGAAAATAAGAATATCAAAATGATTTCTCAAAAATGTTATAAATTTTATTAACAAATTAAAAAAAAAACTGCTTTATAACGATTTTTAAATTTTGTTTGTATAAAATCATATTTGTTCAAAAATTCAGATGGCATTCTTATTTTTTCACTTTTAATTGTACAGTAGGGTGGTTCTTAAATTGGACATTGTCTTGGATAACCTTCATTCGATTCGAAACATTGAAAAACAATTTCCCTAATTTTTTCAGATTTTTATTTCACCTCCCTGGTCTCCCTTTTTTCACTTCAAGGTAAAAATAATGGACTATGGGTGATTCTATTAACACGCGAAAAAAGATCAGAACTTATAGATAAAATTCAGACGAAAACAAAAATTGTACCGGAGGGGGGTCTATTTCCCCCCGTTCAGGCGGGAGGGGTAATTTTCTAAAAAATTGACCCGAAATAGAAAAAAATTATTAAAAACAACGGGACCACTTACAATGACATGCTATAGCTTTTTTAAGGCCATGAATCCAGTCTCTAATATGTTTTTTAAATCAAGTTTTTATTGTAAATAGTTTTTGAAAAAATAATTTTCAAACTTACATATATATACAAACAAAAATAATAATGTTGTACGTTTGAAAATTATTTTTTTCAGAAACTATTTACAATAAAAACTTGATTTAAAAAACATATTAGAGACTGGATTCATGGCTTTAAAAAAAGCTATAGCATGCTATTGTAAGTGGTCCCCTTAATAATTTTTTTCTATTTTGGGTCAAATTTTTAGAAAATGACCCCTCCCGCCTGAACGTGGGGAAATAGAGCCCCCCTCCAATACGATTTTTTTTTGTCTCAATCTAATCTATAAGTTCTGATTTTTTTTTCGCGTGTTATAAGAATCACCCTAACTCCATTATTTGTACCTTGAAGTGGAAAAAGGGAGACCAGGGGGGTGAAATAAAAATCTGAAAAAATTAGGAAATTTTGTTTTTTCTATTTAGAGTCATTTGATGCCTATCCAAGTTGAATTTTCAAAAAAAAAAAAACAATATAAGGACCACCCTATTGTACAGTTATAATTCACTTATAATTGTAATATTTCAAATTCTAGGTCTTTTGAACATAAGAGCAAGTACGTATGACCCAGCCAGGCATTTTTTTTTTTTTTGATAATATTTTATAATATAAAAAATTTTTTTTTTTTTTTCAAAAATGTCTCCCCAGATATTTATAAAAAAAATTCTGTAAATTACTTTTAGTAAAGACGACATTTGGGTAAACAACCTTTTTTCTTGAAATTTGTATTAATGGTAGGTACCTTCTGTAAAACAATTTTTTCTGATTTTGATATTTTTTCAGTGAGTTTAAATTTTCAAAAAAGGATTATACCTATATTAGGATTCTTAAAAGTTATATAAATTTTTTCATTTTGAAAAGTTGTATTTAACTTTAATGCAAAAAACTACAAATGTTAAAAATCTGCTAAGAAAAATCTCATTTTTACTACGATTTTGATAAAAAATATCTGTGTCCTAAAACTAGTACGGTTAACTATTTCAATTTTCGGAAATTTGTCCTAAAAATGTTTTGAAAATTTTATTCTTAAAAAAATATTTCATTTTTACTTGCGATTATAGATACTATAAGGCAAGTTTTGGATTCGGGCAAAAAAAATTCTGAGATAACAATCAAACATGATATTACGATGATAGAGAACACCAAAAAAGTGGGTGGCACAATTCTGTCTGTCTGTCTGTCTGTCTTTTCGGATACAGCCTAAACGGCTCGATCGATTTTCTTCAAAACTGGTACATAGTGGTTTTTGGTGATTATGCCCACACGTTTTTTTCATTTTTTTTTAGAATCAAAAATAACGGTACCTGCCGCACCATTTTTTTTAGCAATTTTACATAATCGTATTTTTCTCAAAAACGGCTCGACAACTTTTCTTTAAAAAATTCAATAAATTTATTTTAGTAAAGGTTTTCTTTGGGTGGAAAACCATTTTTCAAAAATGTTTATTAATGGTACCTCCCAAAGAACCAGTTTTTTTATTTTTGATTTTCTTCAAAACGGTACAACCGATTTCAATTATTTTTTTTTACACAGTAGCTTCCAAAAAATATAAATAGTTTTGTGTACCAAAATTTTTGAAAAAATATTTTTTGGAATTTTTAAAAATGTTTCAAAATTTTTTTGGAAAATCAAATATTTCGAAAACGACATGATCGATTTGTTTGAAACTCGATATTTAAGACATTTTTAGTACTCTCTAAAATATTTTTAGAAAAAATTTCAGATTTATGAAAAAATAACGGTATCTTCCATACAAAAATTAAAAAACCGCAAAGAAAAATATTTTTTTGCTTAAAAACGACTCCAACGATTTTGATTAAACTTTTTTAATATACTACCGAAAATTATAAAATTTTACACTTAGCAACTATTAATAGTACCTGTCATAGAACGTATTTTTTTATTTCGAATTTTCTCGTTATCGGCTTAACGGATTTAGATGAATTTTCATATATACAAAATTCAGGTAAGATTAAATAATATTGCATATCAAAATTTTCAATAAAAAAGTTTCAAAATTTTTTTTTGAAAATTCGATATCTCAAAAACGGGTTGACAATTTTTTTTTTATTTTGTGTTTGTATACACATAAATATATACTTTAGATTTGCATACCAAAATTTGTTCTTAAAAATGTTTTAAGAATTTTATTTTTTTTCTCATACAATCATATTCAATCAAGAATTAAGATGGCATTCTTTTTTTCCACATCAAACTGTCTAAAGAGTTGTTTTATCTAATTTAAATGACGTAATTCATACTTCTCTACATTTTTCTCTCATAATTTCCATGTTTTTATATACAATTTTCTTAAGCCCACAGTGTCTTGAACATAAGAGCAAGTACGTGCGACCCAGTCGTGCACTTTATTTTGTTTGTCAATCGGTTCAAATCAGAATTTTAAGATTGAATATGGATTATGTTTTATCAGATAAAAAAAATTCCGTATGGAATTCACTCAAATGGATTTTTGTTAACATTCCCCATTAATATTAATTAAAATTTCATTCACCACTAACTTGAAATTCTGGAAGTTATTAATTATTGGTTGGGGTGTTTAAAGAGACTTTAATATACTTTTCTCGTTAATAGGATACCTTCTTTAAAAGAAGCAATAATTCAAGTTGATTTCTTGCGTGTTTAAGTCATGATTGGTGTTAAAAGATATAATTTTTGTTTGTATCTCATTCAAAGTTTATAAATAAAATCCTTAAACACGCAAAACACTCAATTAATGTCGGAACAGGATGTTAGTTCAAATACTTAATAAACTATATACCTGATGGAAGTATATTTTTTTATTGCAGAATGATTGGTCATTAAGATAAGTACTCCCAATAGAATGGTTAAGTTAATTATTTATAAAAAAGGTTAATATTATAGAGTCCTTTTGATGGGATGGTAACTCTATTAAAATGAAATTAAGTTAATTTGATTTTTTATTTTTTTTTAATTAAGAAAGTAAGCCGCATCTAGGTTCATTAAAGTTAGATAACACGGAAGACCAGTTAATGAACACTTTCGACGATATACTTCTTATATAAAATACTCGATATACAAAACATTATCCATCATTGACAGTGAAGTTAATTCAAAACATAACTTTTGGAGATCAAGGTGCATCATAATCTCAACAAAAACAAGAAGAATTTCTAAAGCCCAACTCTGAAAATTTCATCCAAATCGATAGTTAGCTGTTTCCGATAAATCAAGAAATAGGAAAAGTGGCCGTAACACTAACTTACTTATTCGACTCCCAATCTATGAAGTGTCGATCTATAGCGGCTAGTTGGAAGCTTCCGATGATGTCGATATTATCGGCATAGCCTAGAAGTTTGACAGATTTATTGAAGAAATAGTGCCTTAAGTGTTAAGGCCTGTCCTGCGCACTTTTTTTCTCCAAACCGAGATTGAAGAAATCACATGATAGCGCATCTCCTTGCTGAAAACATAGGCATGTTTGTAATAGCTCGGAAGAGTTCTTCCCAAGTTGCATGCACATTTGCACATTGCATCGCGTATTTTCCAATGTCAGGCGACACAATGGATCTTAAAGTTCAGCCATCGCAAGAACTCCTGACGATGAAAGCTATCATATGCCGCTTTGAAGTTGATGAATAGATGATGAGACTTGACTTGAAATTCATTGGTCTTTTCCAGAATTTGTCTGAGAGTGAATTTTTGGTCCATGGTCGATCTGATGCTGCTGATTATAGTGTTCCAGAACGGCTTAAGACGCTATCACAGCACAACATTAGAAAACACAGCTTTTATGACAAATCATTTTATAACGGACTTAGGCTCACAGATTTTGCAGCGGACAAAAAGATGGTCTAGAGCAGAATGCAAATTCCCAGATCTAGACATTCACGACGCGACGGCACATGGCAGGGTCACCAGTTGGTCAATCGCATAATTTTATAAAAATCAAAAGTTGCACTAGGCCATCTGGGACCTATATTATGGCAATTGTTAAATGTATTGCATTAGAAGTATGTTCAGTAAAATAGGCCCTTGATAGGTGCCAAACAATGGCTGCGAATTTCCAATGAGTCCATAAGTCGTTCAACTGCCCCGCTGTGACAATTTAACGATAATCGACTCCAAAACTAAAATGACACAGCCTATGCCGACAGCATATTCCTCAAGCTTGGGAAAAATCTTACAACTGCCCACTAGGAGCCGGAAGAGCAGTGGCAAAAGATATAACAAAGCCATTGAAAACGCTGCGTAGGCAGTATTGGGCCACTCACAACCACCCCCAGGCAAACTAAGTTAAAATTGAGGTGCATTCTTATGTCCACAGAAGGAAGGAGGGATTAAGACCAGGTGACGCTCTGTCGCATGTATTTGCTTTAATATTGTGCTCGCGAGGGTAGTCCGCAACTGCCAGGCCAATACATCAGCCACCTTCTTTAATAAATCTTTGCTTATAAATCTATACCTCAGGTTGGCTGACGAAATCAACGTGATATGAATAACAAAGCCTTTAGTTATTGGTGTCTTTTTTAGCTAATGGAGTCCTTAGAATTTGACATGGTAATAAAAGAGGGTAAGACTAAGTATGTATATGCTTTCACTAGTTAAGTACCACCGTATCTTGGCCTTGATCAGAATGTGAATTGATAAGTTTGACTTCGATATGATCAAGGAACATGGTCAAGGAACTTATTAATCGTTGTTTCTTTTGGCTAAAAAAGCAATTGAACTATAAGGGCCTTCTCGAGAAAACCAAGGAGACATTGCGTGCAGGCTCATACGCTGAAATATCGCTTGATATTTCCAAGAGAAAAGTCCTAAGTACGATATGATTTAATTTTGGATACTTTTTCAAGACGAGGTGTGGCGAAGAATGCACAACGATGTGTTATACGCGGTGTACTGCAAAGTGCTATCTCATGGAAAAGCAATTTCCTTTCTAAAAATGCTTTTGAAAATACTACAATGATGCTCACAAGGGCCAAGCAAGGGTAACTATCGAAACTCTCTACAGCCTCGTCAATCTATATTTGTTTCTATGGACAACTTCTTAGGGCCTTTTTTTAAACTTGGCAAAAACTTACCATTTTCCAGGCGTGAGATCAGCATAGTTAAATAATAGGTTTTCAACTGCTAAGATGGATTGGTTATGTAAGGCGAATGAATATCTGCGGTGGAGCACGTAAAGTTTTCAATGCTATTAGTGAGGGTTCGATATACCAAAGGTTCGATATATGCTGCGGTTCAGCACGTAAAGTTTTCAATGCTATTAGTGAGGGTTCGATATACCAAAGCAAAAACCTCCATTTTCGATGGTGTGGCCAAGTGGAAGGACATCTTCGACGACTTAGTGCGTCGAAGCGATGGGCGAAAGAGTTCGTGCCGGCTAGAGAGACATACTAGTTGAAGACAAGGAGCACCATGCCCTGTAGCGCCAAATAACATTGAAGTATCCAATATCGGGTTGGGTACGAAATTTCACAAATTTAATCTGGCATTCGAAATATCACATACACAATCTCGCAGTTACTAAATTTCGTTTTTATATTCCTGTAATCTCAGATCTTGCTAATTATGAAACAAAAAACAGAGCTTTTCAGCTATTTTTTTTTTTTTTTTTTCATGCGGTGTAAACACCTTAAACCTTCTTAGGAAAGAAGAAAACAAATAATCAAAAACCTGAAATAAAAACTATGTTATTACTTCCATGACATTTATTTAAATTATTATTCATGAAAAAAGAAAAGACCTGTGCTCTCGCATCATGAATGCATTCAAAAAAGCTCAAAAGGCTCCCACAAACTGAACAAAACTAATTCAAATGTCATCCGAATCAGCAAGATATGTGACTGTGACATGGACGCCACCAACAACACAAAAAACAGAAGATAGAAAGTTCACTTTCCAGATCCAAATACACAATAAAAGTTACGAACAGATTCAAGGAAATACATTCCGCATATCCGAACCGAACCCAAAGACACAACCAGGAAAAACAATTTCCGAAAAAGCCAAAGACAAAAAAGAAGGCAACAACCCAAACGTTACGACGAAGGATGATTGTTGTTTGGAGTTTTCAAGTTAATTGACGTCGTTTTTAAGCTCTGCATTGTTTTTGTGCAATGTTTTGATACCTACAAATTTTTGCTTACAGAGAACGAAGCCGACTACGACGACACGGTGACGCACATCTCTCTTATTCTCATTCGCCTGTCAAGACTGAAACTATAGTTAACATCTGCGATAATATCATCCTTCTATCCACTACAAGGAGTACATTTTATATGAAGAAAAAAAATACGACCGCAAGTAAATGCTTCCTCTTTTGGAACTTGTCGAAAACGGAAGCTGACATAACCCTCGATAAAAGCCTCTGAATTGGATTCCAATAAACATAATTAACAACTGGTCGTAAGGGAGGACATGATGGGCGGTTGCTGGTAGGTCCTCCTAGGATAAAGAAAGGCCAGCACATGGAGAAGTGAAAACTAGTTTAGACTGACAGGAGTGACATTTTATGGTATCAATTAGAACAACACAGCAACTAAAAAAAAAACTAAAATAACACATGAAGTGACAGGTGGAAGGGCTGTGTTGAAAGCAAAGAATTACAACAGCTTTTCTTGTCTATATACACGAGCGTAGGTAGGTATTTTTAAACAAAGTTTCATCTTTAGAATGAAAATTGGGTTATGCGGAAAAATTGGCATTTAGCTGTAAAACTTTGATCACTTGAAAAAGAAACATTTCAACAAGAAGAAACATTTCCAGGACATTTTAAAGCTGTGTGTAGCGAAAAGTGCTATTACATCAAGCTATGAAACCTACAATCAGAGGATCATCATATACAAAATGTTGAAATGGTTATGGCAATCGTAGGAGTGTATGCAGTGCTTGATTGACACTTTTTCATTCCCGGAGCTTCATGTGGGGATTTCATGAGATATTAAGCACCTTATTGTGTCAACAAAATTCTTTTGTATAACCTAACTTTATCCTATAGATATCCTTATTCAGAGTTTAAAAAAAAATTGTTAACAAGTGATTGTAGTAAAATCCACCCACCACCACGCCCAACTTTATCTATTTTGTCTTGATTTCTTCAGAACCTGTTCTATAAGCTGGGTAACATTTTTATAGTTTGTTCGTATCAGCAAGAAAAAAATTAGGAAATATTTTTTTTTTAATGTGCCCACTTATATGTGCACAAGCCCTTAACAATAGAGTCGAAAGCTCTTTAAAGGATAAGTTTTATGACCTCCTACTCCTCGGGAGAACTTGCGGATCTCTTTAAAGGATAAGTTGTATGACCTTCTTCTCCTCGGGGGAACTTGCGGAGCCTGCCCGGAGAACGATGAACAAATTTTTCTCGGGGATTTCAATGCTCAAATTAGAAGAGCTTCTATCAGCTTTCAAGTCAAGACTCAATATCTGCTCATCGACTTCAAAGCCGCATATGATAGCATTCTTCGTCAGGAGCTCTGTATTGCGATGGCTAGACTTGGGATCCCAGAAAAAGTGATCCAGTTTTGTCGTGTGACATTAGAAAATACGCGATGTAATGTACAAGGGGAAAATCTCTTCCGAACTATTCCAAACATTCACAGGGTTTCGGCAAGGAGATGCTCTATCATGTGATATCTTTAATCTTTTAATCTTGTTTTGGAGAAAAAAGTGCGCAGGGCAGGCATTAGCACCAAAGGCACTTTTTTCAACAGATCCGTCGAACTTCTACCGGCCACTCCCAACAGGCCGTCACGGCAATTGAAGAACAGCAAACTGTTAACAAGCAATGAAAGATCTGTCAACCCACAAAGACAAAATGTCACTGTTGATAGCAACAACTTTGAAGTAGTTAAGGAGTTCATCTACTACCTCGGAGAGAACAACAATTCCACGAACGACATTTTAGAGGATATCAGACTGTGATGTTTTATGTTTATTCGAGGCTGAGGTAGGCTCGTCGTAGTCCAGGCTTTTCCCGATGAAAAGCAGATAAAACTCGGGTTAAGAAGGAAAGAACTCGGGTTAAACACTAGCTTTATATTTTCTCTTTATTGATAAGAAGACGAGGTTTACAATTTTACAATTTTGGTTCTTTTTGTCTTAAGATAACTAACACGGTATTTCATATGAATCTAGGCTCGGTTTTGTAGAGCTACAGGAGTAGACTCTGCCCACAGAACCCACTTAGAAGAAGCGAACCGGGGATTAAACGGTAGGAATCTGATTCCAGCCCAAGGCTAGTCCAAGGGGTCAACGGGTATAGCCCTGAAACAACTCCGAAGAGCAGGCAGGGAGAACAACGCTAGGAATCTGATTCCAGCCCAAGGCTAGTCCAAGGAAGAACAACGGGTATAGCCCTGAACCAACTCCAAAGAGCAGGCAGGGAGAACAACAGTAGGAATCTGATTCCAGCCCAAGGCTAGTCCAAGGGAGAACAGCGGGTATAGCCCTGAACCAACTCCAAACAGCAGGCAGGGAGACCAACGGCATATTAACGGCGGATGCCAAAAAAGTTTCCTTTAAATGATACACGGATGCACCAAGTAAAGGACTTAAGCTTATCAAGGTTGGTATCAACGATGAACCGCTGAAAACTTAACTCTGCTACAATTCGAAATTATTAATTAATAACTAGGAATTAATTCGAGGTAAAGAGCTTCGACTTTTTCGGAAATTTGAACCTCCTCATTATGAATTTTGTGCCACATGACAGTGTGAATTGTAAGGAGGTCAAATGTAAAATCGTGTGGCGTCAGCAGCACCAACTTCAATGTGCAGTTGTTGTTGCTTATCAGAGTGTATACAATGGTATTTTGCGTGCTGTGGCTGTTGATCATTCGATGCGTGGTGGCGGGTGTATGTTATGCTGATATAGGGTGCTGGTAGTTGATGTTGATGGCTGATAACCAGTCTATGGCGGTTTAATGGTGATGTAGGGTGCTGATAGCTGATTTTGCTGGCGGTGGGTATATTTATAAATGGACGTTGACGGATCGGTGATTAATTGTTGAACGCTTGGTGTGGGGGGGGGGGGGGAGTGAAAAGTGTAACACTTCGTTACAGAACAAAGAACTACCCAAGGAAATCGTTGGCACTTCGGTTTATCGTAACAAATGGGCTCAACAATCCTCATACGTAAGACTGCAGTCTGCTTTAAGAGAGCCGATACTGAGCTCTTTCGGAAGAACAATTCTTCGACGGATATTATTTGACCTTGTATGCGAGAACAGAAGGGCGAATGGAGAAGATGTAAAAGCGAACTCTATGAGCTATTCATCTCATGAAATGAATTCGAAGTACCTCGTTGGACTTTTATGCCGAAGGTCTGGGTTCGACTCCCAGCCGCTACCACCTACCTTTGTAGATACTAAATTTTTCTAATAAAATAAGTACACCTCAATGCAAACTATACAAATTTATTCAGTGAATTCTAAATAATTACATAAGAATACAATGACCCAATGACCAAAGCGTGCCGAATGTAGTTATTAAAAAATTGAAATTCTATTTATATGTGGTCGCGTGCATATCGCTTAACGACGCGAACAAGCAAACAACGACGACTACATTTTGGCATGACTCTTCAAGTTCGTGTGTACATCATAAATACTCATAACAGCTATTAAAATGCTCACTCGTTTTATTGAAATTTATTGACAAAAGCAATTACGAGCACAATGAACGTTAAAGGTGAACATTTGTACTATAACACAGCTCATGTGACTTTGGGTGCATTTACGTATAACAATGTCCAATGTTCATTGTCCATATGTGAAAATGAATCTATCGTGTAGTTTTTCACATCAGAATCATAAATGCGCTTGAGAGATGTTAGATTATTTTAATTTGTCATTTAAATGTCACACAAGGTGGCTTTACTCAGCTGGCTAGGTCGCAGTCGCATTTTACAATGATACAGTCATTGCCTAAATTATTCGAACATCACAAAATTTCTGTTGAAAAACCAAAACAAATGTTCGGTCAGTTCCAAAACTTAAATTTTGATAATTTTAGTCGTAACGACAGAAAATCACTATTTCGTTTCTTATTTAGAGTAACAACATGCATGTGGTTTTCTGTCGCTGTGAAAAAATAGAATACCTACACGATGTTAAATGTGACTGAATGCGAAATGACACCAAAAAACTTCTACTAAGCTATTATCACTTTTATAGTCGCTCTGACAGAAAATCGCAAATGTGTTTCTAGCCTTAAAAGTGACTTACGACTTGCAGAAATGAAAAAAGTCAATATGCAGTTTTTGGTGCAAATTATATTAGGATCGTGCGTCTTTTTAGTCTCAAGAAAAAAAAAACACATGAGAAATCGCGACGAATAATAGTACAAAATTTGTTTCATTCTTCAGGAGATGCCACAGTTGAAAGTTAAGGCTAGGAGCGCACTTGCGATTTCAAGGCCATTCCTACGCTAATCGTTAGAAAGACTATTGTTTTTAATCAAATCGTAAAGGCTAGCTAGTCGATTTCTGTAACGCCAACCGCCTTGTAAAAGGAGTGGCCATGATTACAAGACGTGCCACAAAGTCAGTTGGGTGTCGACGGACAGTCAAGCAACTTCCAACTAAATTGATCACTTCGCGATCGGTCAGCGATTTAGAAGCAGTCTCCAGGACGTTCGAAACAGAAGAGGTGCAGACATGGGAATGGCGCGTCTGACCATCTGATGGTTGCCACATAAGTATTACGCATAGCTGCAATTCGGAGATTTTAAGATAATACCCGTATACCGATACCGATAGATTTAAGGATTCCCGATCAACCAACAACTAGGGGACCATCTTACACAAGGATTAAGAGCAATCAGTAGCACGGAGCCCATCTCCATCGAAAACCATTGGTGTGCTGGAAAAATATTTTAATATCCGGTTCTGAAAGTACCTATAGTCGGTCGGTCGCAAGGAAGAAACGGTGCCTAGCTTTCTGAGGAAACGTTCGAAGTAAGAAAACAGCTCAAAGCTCGCATTGTAACTTCTCCAGCAGCAGGAAGAAAAGAGCTAGAGTCTGCGTATCGCATGAAGATGAGAGAAGCTCACCGTAGCGTTTAACTATATATCAATACATTGGCAACAAAAGTAGAAGAGGCTGCAAGTAGTTGTGACGGTAGGACCGTCTACAGAATTACCAAAGACCTAACAGGTGTACAAAGCTCTAAATAATACCTGCTTAAGGACATAAACGGACCATTGCAAGTTTCGGATGAGGACCAGCTTAAAAGCTGGAAGGAGGACTTTTCTGCAATACGCACTGTATTCCCCAGTAGAGAATAAATCCTAACCGCAATCAGAAACTGAAAACAACAAAGCGGTTGGACTTAACGGTAGGTAGGTAGGTAGAAATGGTGGCACGGGCTTCATACTCACTCGGTGCCCAATTAGCGCTGAACTGCGCCGTTTTGATACCATAACTCGATTGACCTGTGGATGAAAGTAGATAAAAGTGAGGATTTGTAGACGTCCTCTGAGGATCATATACAATGCTTAGAAGTTAGGACTCGGCAAGGTGCTTTGTTGGTTTGTTCAAATCATTACTCAGGGGGTCTTCCAGGTACATGATTGGGTGCGGGATTTCTTCCTGGACCTTTGTCTGCTTGCTCCGCATGACAGAGGCTTCCAGTGAAGATCAGCGTCCTTCATGAGACCAGATATGTTCCCTGGTTATAACAGGTTTGGGGTATGGCTGTATAATGTGGGCACAAAAGACAGGAGGCTGAACATAAGACACTCACCCGATTGGACCGCAACTAGCCCAAGGTCAGCTCAGTAGATAGCAGAATGGCACCGAAGCGCGAACGATCCAGCCGTATGATAGGTAATCGTTGTCATTGAGCATCATGAAATCCAGCAGAGGCCCATAAGTTCCGATTTCTCACGGTCTAACCGATTGTTGTCTTTGATCCATTTCGTCACGTTGGGAAAGGAGAGTAAGTTTTGATTTTCATTTCGGAAAGTTCATTGATGTCGTTAAAATATGCAACTCCAAACGATTGTGCCCTCATTCTGGACATTTACAAAGAAAATGAACAACATCCAACAACATCGAGTGAGGTCCTGCACCCTCTCATTGAGATACTTGGGAAACAAATACCTAGTTTCCCTGAGGAGTAAAAAAAGCTGTTCGAAAACTGGAGACGAATTTTCGTGCTGCCTGTTGTAGCCAAAGTAATAGCAAAATAGTTAAGGAGCGAGTAAAAGACCACCTCGAAGACCCGCTTGACGCTGAACAAGCAGTTTTCCTTGCGATTATCATCGAACAGTGCGTTGAGTATCGATCACCACTTCACCTGTTGTTCATCGATTTCGAAAAGGCGTTTTGACAGTGGATTGCTTTAAGCTGGAGGGGCATCCGGGATAAATTGATTGCTATAATAAAGGCTACATACAAACGATACGAATGCAACAGGTCTGAAGACCTAAGTTAATAAGTAAGCAAGGGAAAAAGTTGGGTGAACGTTTTATACCCCAAATGGAAAAACTAATTGCATAAAAATACAACAAACCCAAACTTCAGAATCAAAAGAGTGTGGTCATTCGTTCTTTTGACATTTCGGATCGGAGAGTTCTTTTGGATTATCAAACGAAAACGCAATAACTATGTTACTGGGTCCAGTTCTCTAAGAGGTATCATATTACGCTATTTTTTCTTGTTTAGAAAACTTAAGATGTTGCCGCTGTTCCATACAAACCTTCAAATGTATGGTTAAAAGGAATGAATTGATTCAAAAAATGCTTCCACTCAATTAGACTCAAAACATTGAATAAATACTGGGTATGTATTTAGAAAAGAATTCAATTTCCATTGATATAGCCACCGAGCGCACTGTGTTATCATTAACATCTACATATCTACCCCCCCCCCCCCCCCATTTTCGAACACTGTTAACCCAGAAATAAACAATTTGAAACAAAAATATTTAACCTTTTTGGGTTTCTGAAATCTTAGAAATGTCAGCGCTCTCAGAAAACTCAACAAAACATCTCACAATCAGTAAAATTCCGTACCATTGCTGTGAGAAAAAAAAAAACAGAGAATAATATTTTTTAGGAATTGGCTGCTCAACTTATTTGTATTGCAGGAAAACAAATTTGTACACAAAAGGCAGTTCTATTGAATTTGGTTTTCTGAGAAGGGTTTTCATTCGTCCTGGCTCGAGCTCCGTCTAATTACGAGTTCTCAGTAGGTAATGAAAAAACACTTCTTGTTTAATAAGAAACCCAGATTTATTTTATGACCTTGATACTTGAAACTAGGAGGTTTCTTACTTCTTTCCCGGGGATATTTTAATTTTTTTTTATTAAATATTTTCAAATAAAAGAGAACATAGACACTCCATTCAATTTATAAAAATTCTTTTTTTTATAGAAATCATTTCAATAATCACACTCAAATAAAACTGCATTGTCCGAATAATTGTGGCACTGACAGTATATTCAGCAAATTGGGAATGAATGAACTTGTCATCCCCTCATTGGGCTTGTTTTTTTTTTTTGTATTTTTTTTTAATTTTACCCTCCTAACAGGTGGATTTTTTGAATAGCTGGTTTCATATGGAGGTATTTGGCGTGGTTGCTTGATGTTTCGTATATGTGAAGAGGGTAATTAGTGCAGTGCGATTCTTTCAGGGACTTCTTTAGTCGTGGAAAGCTTTAATGTAGTGTTTTTTTTTTTGTTTTGTTCATTTGCTTAAGCATGACACTGAAGCAAGAAATGAATAGAGAGTATATTTAATATTGTGGAATTGTGGTTTCAAGGTGACGGGATTATCCTCAAATGACAGAAATGTCTTTTTGATTTATTTGGCTTCTTCATTGTTGACTGATATGAATTGATTTTTTTTTTGTTTTTTTGTTTATGTCGGCTTCTGGTGGAATCAGCAGCAGTTTACTTCCGAGGTGTCAGGGACTTTTAAACAAATTTTATTATTGACACTTGAGTAAACTATTGCGTTGAATTTAACAGCAATTGTTGGTGGAACAAAATATTTGTATTAAGCGCGGAATCATAGATTTAGTAAACGTTCCAATATGTTACTAGTTTTTTTTTTAAGGTTGATGTTTGACTAGTTCTAGTTACGCAAATTAAAAATAATTTTTTTTTTTTCTTAATTAAATAAAATATTTTGTAACTTATTTTTTAATTATGTTTTTTATTTTATTTTAATTTAAAATAATTTTGTTTGTGTTACCTACTAATTTGCAAGTAATGAGTCAACTAAAAACTTTTTTCGGATCCATTTATCTGCATTTTTTTAAGAAACATGTCCTGCTGAGTTCATAGGAAGTTTGGACACCCATTTTTTCGCAAACCAAAACCGCAATTATTTTTTGTTTTCTGCGTAACAAATTCGCAATTGATAAGCAACTAATGATGTGATAAATTTTAATCTTTATCTTTATTTAGCTAAATCTCGCAAATTAATAATCCTGTTTTTCATTATCTTGCAGTTACATAATGTTTTTTAACTATCTCGCATTTAAATCTTGCACTAAAATATCTCGCAAATATCAACAAAAATAAAAAATAATAAAATACAAATTAAAATCTTACAGTCACATCGCTCCAAGCTTCACACAGAAAAATAAAAATCCTGCGAAACAACAAAATTAACTCAAAAACTTAAAACTTGTTCTTTGGATTTTATTATTTTCTAAAACGTATTTTTAACAATTGAAGAATTTACCCGACATTATAACTGGATACACAATTTTTATGATATCTTTCTTGTTCGTAACAAGAATTAGAATATAAGAAAACTTTATTATTTACTTTGCAGAAGCCAGGAAACCATGCATTATTTATCTATTGATTGCAATGTAATTAAACTTTGCGAGATTTATGTTATTTTGGGATTTTTTAGTTGTTCAAAGGATTTTGGTATTGTGAGTTTGTTAAAAGCGGGTAATTGGAAGATTATGAAAATCGAGATTTTGTAAATGCGAGTTTTCACTATGCGAGATCTTAATTTGAAAGATTTCATACTGTACCCAACCCATGCTAATTTCATCTACCATCCTATGTACCTAACTACTGTTAAAAATTGCCTACTGGTATTTTTTCAATACTTTTTTTTTAAATATTTGTATGGTAGGTACCGTTATTTTAGAATAAAATCCAATTTTTTTAATACCTACTCTATACAGGGTGATTCGCCAGAAATTTTTCATTTTGTTTTTGGGAAATGAAGTTATATTAGTGGACAGTTTTTGAAAAAATAATTTTCAAATTACGTATTCAAATATGTCCATGGATATCCCCTGAATGTAAATCCAAGTTGGATGGACAGGGTGCCGCGAGGGTCAGCCACCATCTTGGAAAACGCGTTTTATCAAATATCTCGTGACCCGTACGACAAAAATAGTAGATTTTTTTGAAAGCTAATATCCCAATTTCTTATTTTTTTGTTTTTTTTTGATCAAGTTAGGTTAGGTTAGGTTAGAAGGGGTGATGATACGGCAAGCCGCAACATCTCACTCGGATCTCCGTGGATCCATTGCGTTCCCCAGGATTAAGGTAGGTAGGTATGAGGAAGGTGGGTGATCGGGGATAGTTTAGGTGTGGGATGCCTCCCTGAACCATCCTGAATTCTGAATGAATTTCAGGATATTCTTTAGTGGCAAGGAAGAGATGTCGCCCATTTCGTCGAAAAAATATTCTCCGAGGGCTTCTTTTCTAGTTCTAGCTAAGCTGGGGCATTCGCAAAGGAAATGGGATGAGCCCTCTTCCGCCTCTTCATCTTGACACCCTCTACATAAGTCCGATGGGCTAATGCCCATTCTCCTCATGTGGGTTCCCATTGAGTTGTGTCCCGTTAGGATTCCAACTAGGAGCGATAGTTGAGGTCTGCTTATCTTTAGTAAATATTCAGTTCTTTTCTTCGAAATATTCGGCCATAAATTTCTTGAAACCCGACAAGTGTCAATTGATGACCATCTGACGTCTGCAGCTTCGAGGAAATTCTGGTGAATTTCACTTTTTACCTGCTCCAGTGGCACAAGTAAAGAAGATTCGACCTGGCTCGGATCGAGAGATGATCCGTTTTTGGCCAGTTCATCTGCCATTTCATTCCCCATAATATCACGATGTCCTGGGACCCATTTTAGGGTAACAGTGTTCGTTGTGCCTAGAGATCTAAGCTCAATCCGACAACGATCCACCAGTTTGGACTTTACAGTGATTGAAGAAATGGCCCTAATGGCCGCCTGGCTATCTATGAAGATGTCGATATTACTATTGACTACTTCATAAGAGATTAGATATTTCGCGGCTTCGCAAACTGCAAGCACCTCCGCTTGGAATACACTGCAAAAGTTTGGAAGCTTCATTGATCTGTTGATAGGTGGGTTTACCGAGTAGATACCTGACCCTACCCCCTCTTTTGTTTTAGAACCGTCAGTAAACACCGAAACATGATTTGCATTAATGACCCTGTTTTCATTCCAGAATTCCCTTGTTGGGATATCTGTCATGGCCACTGGGTTAAAATCTATGTGTGGTGTGATGTAGTCTGTTTGAGTGTCTATGTCCGTAAAGTTCGTTATTATTTTATGACCGTAGTGGCCTCTTTTCCAGTTATTAGACTGTTTAAGTCTTAAAGCACTTTTGGCCGCCATCTCTTTTGTAAATAGATCGAGTGGGGCTAGTGAAAGGAATGTTTCTAGGGCTGCCGTTGGTGTAGTTCTCATAGCACTGGTTGTGCCGATACACGCTATTCTTTGGATTTTTGTCATGGTCTTAAGATTGGTTTCCTTATCTAAGGCTGGCCACCAGACCATGCATGCGTACGTAAGAATTGGCCTTATAATGGCTGTGTACATCCAATGAATGGTTCTGGGGCTGGGACCCCATCTTTTACCAAAAATTCTACTGCAAGTGTAGAAAGCTATTGAGGCTTTTTTCTCTCTTTCTTTTATATTTTCTTTCCAGTTTAGTTTACGATCAAGAACAACGCCAAGATATTTGGCAGTACCCGAAACCTGTAACGGAATTCCGTCAATGGTTGGCGGGACTATGTTCGGAATATTACGTTTCCTCGTAAACAGAACCAGTTCTGTCTTTTGTGGGTTAACGCTAAGTCCGCAGCTACTGGCCCAATCACTGAGCTTGTTAAGGGCCGTTTGTAGGAGCTCGCACAGGGTAGGGGCAAATTTTCCTGAGGCCATTAACACAATGTCATCGGCATATGCCACGACCTTGATACCACTCAGATTTAATTTTAATAAAATCTGGTTGACAACAAGAAGCCAAAGCAGAGGAGATAAGACTCCACCCTGTGGAGTACCCCTACACGTCCTTACTTTTAACTTGCTATCGCCCATTTCCACATTAATAAGTCTCGTTTGGAGCATGGAGTCAATCCACTTTATCAGTATCGGATCAATACCCATAGAGTTTAGGGCTTGTCGAATTGCACTGTTGTCGACATTATTAAAGGCCCCTTCTATGTCGAGGAATGCTACTAGAGCAAATTCCTTGAAATGAATTGATTTTTCGATTGTGCCGACCACTTCATGAAGCGCCGTCTCAACAGATTTGCCCTTCATGTATGCATGCTGGGCCTGCGAGAGCACGCCATCATTCAGTTTAAGGCGAATATTAGTTTCAATTAGCCTTTCCAAGGTCTTGAGAAGAAAAGAGGAGAGGCTTATAGGCCTGAAGTCTTTTGATCAAGTTGGTTTCGTGAAAAGTTTTCGAAAAATTAAATTTTAAAGTCAATATTTTTTGAAAAAAAATAAATGTGACTTTTTTTAAGTTGATTGTTTTCAAAAATGTATTTATTTTAAATTTAATTTCTAAAAAACTTTTCACTTAAACAACTTGATTTAAGAAAACATATAAAAGAATAGAATATAACCCTAAAAAAAATATTATTTTTTTCGTACGATGCACGGCTCACGAGATATTTGATAAAACGCGTTTTACAAGATGGTGGCTGACGTCTGCGGTCCCCGTCCCGCCAACTTGGATTTACATTAAGGGACACCCCTGGAACATATTCCACCAAGAAAATCGGTTCAGTAATTATTTTCAAACAAAAAGTACCGGGCTGTTGGCCTAATGTAGCCCCGAAAAAGAAGCTGTGAAAAATTATAAGAAATGGTAAAAATTGCATGGGTTTAAATCTGCCTGTTTTTAAATAAAAACGACTTTTTCAACATGTCATAATAAAGAATAGTATTCTCTATTTAATTTCGTTTTGCCTTACTTACTTACTTAAGGTGGCGCTACAGTCCCGGGTGCCCCAGGGCCTCAACCAACAAGCTTCTTCTAGTTAGCTGTCTCCAGTTTCGCACGCCAAGTTGGTTGAGGCCCTCTTCCACTTGCGTGCGCCACTTTTTACGCTGTCCACCTCTACTGCGATGTCCCACGGGGTTGGATTCAAAGACTTTCCGGGCCGGAGCATTGGTGTACATTCGCTCTAGGTCACCCAGCTATCTTAGTCGTTGGCTTTTCACTTTTGTAGCTAGGTCGGTGTCGCTGTACAGCCCATACAGTTCGTTGTTGTATCTTCTTCTCCATTCCCCATCTATGCAGACGGGACCAAAAATCACCCGGAGAATTTTCCTCTCGAAACAGCCTAACACGTTCTCATCCACCGTTAGCAGTGTCCATGGCTCTGCACCATACATCAGGACCGGGATGATAAGCGTCCTATACGACAGCTAAGTTGCTCGAGAGAGGGCTTTGCTTCTCAATTGCCGTCTCAGCCCAAAGAAACAGCGATTGGCAAGAGTAATTCTTCGTTTGATCTCAGCACTGGTATCGTTCGCTGAGTTAATAGCGGATCCTAGGTAGACAAAGTCTCTGACCACCTCAAAATTATAGCTGTCTATAGTGACGTTCTGTCCGAGACGTCGGTGTTAGGTGTCCTTTCTTGTTGACAGCATATATTTTGTTTTGCTTTCATTCACCGTTAGACCCATCTTCTTGGCTTCCTTCTCAATGCTCACAAAAGCACCACTGACATCACACTTTGTTCGTTCTATTATGTCAATGTCGTCAGCGTAAGCGAGTTATTGGACGGACTTTTGAAAGATTGTGCCTCTAGTGTTGACGTGAGAGTTTTGCACTATTCTTTCAACTATTCTTTCAAGAACGTTGTTGAAGAAGTCGCATGACAGCGCGTCGCCTTGCCTAAAACCTTTTTAACATCAAAGGTGTCGGTGCATTCTCCATCGTCATCCTGCACAAACGGACGAGTTTGGCAGGGATGCCAAAACTAGACATTGCTCTATATAGCTCGTCTCTCTCTGCCGTAGTGCGAGTATTTGGTCGATGGTGGACTTCCCACACTGATATGGACCTATCAGGTTGTTGACGAATGGCTTCAGGCGTTCACAAAGTACGGCAGAGAAGATCTTGTAGGCGATATTAAGTAGACTGATGCCTCTGTAGTTGGTGCAGTACAGAGGATCGCCTTTTACGCACCAAACAGTCAGTAACCAAACTATAAGTAAATCACTTGACAACAGACAAGATCGCCGCCAGTTAAAATAGTGTTGCCAACTCAACGTTCTATACCACTTAAGAAAACACCCTTTATTATACCTACACTGAAACATGATGCATCGAATACATTAAAAATAAGCTGCTAATACCTGCGAATCTTTAAAAGCATCGAGCTTATATCTTAAGAGCACCGAAAGGGGCACAAAAAATCTTATTTATGACTCCCTTAACGCCCTAGGCTCTCGTTTACGAAAAAAAGTGTTTCATTTTTTTTTAGTACTTATTACTTTTCTCCAATATAGGTACCTCCAAAAGGTGGGCGTGGTAAAAATTTTGCATGGCCTAACTTTTAAGAAAGGCACTTCCTACACATTTTATTTTATGTTATTTTTGTTTTACTTTTTTTTAGAAAACGATACAAAAATAAATTTAGTCAAAAACGCCCTCGAAAGTAAGTGGGTAAAAAATTTTGCATAATTTTTGTTTTTAGTTTTTTTTGTCAAAAACGCCCTCAAAAGTGGGCGTATAAAAAAAAGTTTTTTTTATGGAAGAGTTACTATGAACTACATTATCTACAACTTTTTTAAAGAACACACCCCTCAATCACATCAACTTTCGACAGTTAGATGATTTTCATTAAAAATTGGGCGTGTCAGTGGGTGGAAATTTTCTGTGATGATGTCTTATAATATCTTTTATCATTACTGAAAATTTCATCTTAATCAGTAAGCTGCTTCAGATTTTATAGATTTAATACCACCACTTCATACATCTTAAACCACTATGCAGCGGTGGCGACCTAGAGTGAGGCGTGACAAAAGATGTCGCATAAATGACCTCACAGAACAGGCTCAGGAAGTTGCTACTAGGTGTGACAGCAGCACCGTCTACAAGATTACCAAGGAATTGGTCGGAAATAAATCCCGGAAACTACATCTCATCAAGGATTTAGACGTTACCTTGCTGATTACGGATGAGGATCAGCTCAGAAGATTGAAGGAATTCCAAACTCAAACGAGCAATTCGCATCACAGCAACAAGTTCCCGTACTTGCACTGCCTACCCAGTTTAGCCGAGATAACATCAGCAATCAAATCCCTAAAAAAACAACAAATCTGTAGGCTTAGACAGCATTTCTGCTGAGTTATATCAATCAGCTCCACAAATATCCGCGAAAATGTTCAATCCCGGGAGGATGAAAGTCTTGCCGTTGAATGGAAAAAAAATATATGATCGTCAAACTATCAAAAAGGGGAAATCTTGCGGATTGCCGAAACTGGAGGGGAATCAGTATCCTCCCTGCGGTGGCAAAGATAATAGCAAAACTAATCTTGGAACGAAACAAAGACCATCTGGATTCAATTTTCGACAAATAGCAAGTGGGATTCTAGGTAGGCTCTGCATGGCTAATAACAACACTTTAAGGATTGTAATAGAGCAATGCGTGGAAAAGTTTTTCGAAAGTTTGAATCGAGAACTTATTTCGTTAGCCTTACGCAGGAGAAGTATACCCAAAAACTTATCGCCATTATCAAGGCTACCTACGAGGGTGGAACTTGTAAAGTCTCGCATAACGGAAAGGTATCTGCGGATTACGAAACTCAGAGTTGAGTTCGGCAGTGGTGTTTACTATAAGCATTGTAATTTTTGGTTGTTTTTGGAGATGTCTTCTATGCAGCCCTAGCTGAACAAGCGCGAGGAGTTCGATGGATTATGTTTTCCTTTCTGCAACATCTCGACTACGCGGACGATATTTGTTTGCTTTCTCACAACGCCATGAATCTAAATCAAATGGTGAGCAACTTGGAAAGTGGAACGAATAAAGTCGGCTTGAGGATCAACACCGGGAAAACAAGATCCTACTCAAGTTGATATCGCGGGACAGCAGGTTGAAGCGGTTAGCAACTTAATCTTTCAAGGAAACATGTTCTTTAAGAACAAAGATAGTGGTGGCAGCAAAAGCTGCTTTCGGCATGCTGTCAAAAGTCTAGAGGAGCAACATATACATTACGAAGACCAAATTCCGACTGTTCCCCTCGAACGTAGAGTTCGTACTACTATATGGGTAAAGTACCTACATAGAAAGTGACCGCCTTTGTCACAAAAAGCTGCAAACTTTTGTGAATAGATGTCTTCGAAACATCATAAGGATTTTTTGAGCAAACACCATCTCCAACCAAGAATTCCCTCGGAGATTTGGGAGATTTGGCCAAAAACCTATCGACATCGGAAGTGGCAGTGGATTGGGCGCACCATACAGCATGGTGAAGACTCTATTTTGCTGCCAGACACACAATGGAGTGGGATCCTTTTACTCAAGGTGGCAAAAGACCTGGGTGCCAGAGAAAAACTTGGCGCAGAACAGTCGAAAAGGAATCTCAAAAGTTGGGGAGAGCTCAAACATATCTCCTCAAACAGAACAAGATGGCGTGTAGCGGTTGTTGACGCCCTATATGCCCCACGGAGCTCCGCGGAGGGGTCAAGGATCTTAGTATGTATGTAAGTTAGTTACATATATTTCGTTTAAGCATATCTTAAACGAAATATAAGTAATACCAAACATATTGAAAAATTTTGATAAGCTCAACAGAGCATTTTGTAGGCACTTGATGGAACAATAACATCTTAGAATATAAAGATAAAACACTTGTATTTTTGTTCCACGGTTTATAAAACTTTTTATTTTAATAATTTGGCCGACGCGTTTCGTCTGGTTAGGACATCCTCAGGGCACTGATTATACATTTTAAAAACAAACTTGTGCAAAGCTCAATGGTTAATGAGAATGAAGTGTAGTAATTTAATTTTTATAAAGAAAATTAAAGATTGAAAAAACAAAAATTAACGACATGAAGATTATAAATTAAACAACATTATTTGTTAAAAGAAAAATAAATAAATTATTTTAAAAGTGGACTATTGTTACATAGGTCTATTTGGCAATTTAAAATATTAAGCGTCTTGTGTCTATTTATTTCTAAAATCTCGTACTTATCAAGTACGCGTCCGGAAGGTAAAGAGTGTAGAAGTTCTATATCGTCTATAGAACAAACATGTCCAGAGTCTTTGAGGTGCTGTGAAAGGCCTGAAGTTGGATCCGAGAGCATGGAACCCCTTTGATGTTCAATAAAGCGCGTCTGTAAGGTCCTAGCTGTTTTACCAATATATACACCGTCGCATCCTTTGCATGATATTTTATATACGCCACTTTTTTTAATATCGTCAATTTTGCGTTTAATTTTGTTATTGCATAGGGTTTTTTGAAGGGTGTGATCACTAAAAAAGGCCGGTTTTATTTTAGCTACCGAAAGAAACGGTATCAACTTTTCTGATACGGTAGGGACATAAGGGATTTTCCGCCAATTTGTATCTCCTGTTTCTTTGGTTATAGGGAATGTGGACTGAATTGCATACCGGTGAGATTTCTGACGAAGAATATTAAAAACCACTTGTTTTTTGTATCCATTTTGTGTTGCAATGTGAAGGATAGTACAAAGTTCCTTGCAGTAATTCTTTTTATTAAGTGGCACTTTTAATAACCTGTCCACCATAGAGTGGAAAGCTGCAATTTTTGTGCTCCAAGTATGGGCCGAAGACATTGGAATAATCATATCAGTGCTTGATTCTTTTCTAAAAATGTTGAATTCCAATTTACATCCTACAACAGATATAGTCAAATCCAAAAAGTTTAGCTCATTGGGCCCATATTCAATTGTGAACTGAATTTTATCATCAATTTTATTTAAGATCTCATTTTGGAATATGATGAGGTTCCGATGAGTACCTGTCCAAATACAGAAGATGTCATCCACATAACGAATCCACAGAAATATATGTTTTAAAACAGTATTTTTTAAAGCAAACATTCTTTGCTCAAAGTTATCCATGTACAACTCAGCTCCAAAAGGTGAAAACGACGATCCCATTGCTAAGCCAGATGTTTGTGTGTACATCTTCCCATTAAATTCAAAATAGTTTTGATCAATGCATAATGCAGCAAGCCTTTCAATTTGCTTACACTTCTCGATATCTTGAATACGCAACGAACAAGATTCTTTAAGTATTACCTTTAATTTGTCGGTTGGAATCGATGAGAATAAGCTTTTAACGTCAAAAGAAACAAGCTTAGCATTTGAAGGCAAAACTAAATCTTTCACTTTATCAATGAAACTCATTGAATTTTTAACGGAGTATTTAGGTTTGAATTCTAAAATACTCGGCAAAATGTTTGAAAGTTTTTTGCCTAACTTCTGTGAGGGCACGTTAAAAGAAGAGGAAACCGGACGTACTGGTACATTAGCCTTGTGTAATTTAGTACTCACAACGGCGGAGCCAACACATTCCCTTTTCAAGCACGAGTGGTAAATATGTCCAAAGTTCAATTCTCTCCCAACGAGTTGGACCTTCTTGGGTTAGGTTTGAACTTTGCTTTTGTACCTAACCAAAAGTCACGAGACCTGACCAACCTAGCTGTGTACACTGATGCTGCAATACCCGATGACAATCTTCAATGCAGAATAGAGTGTGCGAAAATCATCAACAAAGAGAATGCAAACTTTTCGTTCAACCAACAACGAGCTGTTCTACCAAAGACAATAAGAGATGTTAAATTGAAAATCAATGACAATAATCTTATATTATCGAAAGCAGATAAAGGAAATTCAATATCAGTACTACCGAAGGAGGTGTATACACAAAAAATGCAGAGTTGTTTAGATGAAATGCAACTCGTAGAATTGACATCTGATCCAACAATAAAGTTTAATAGGCAAGTGTATGAAGGTATTAACGCATCGAGTTTGGTTTTTGATCAGAATGAGAAGTTTTCTCTTAAAAATCCTAACCCCTCCATCCCAACATTGTATGGTCTGCCTAAATTACACAAGGCTAATGTACCAGTACGTCCGGTTTCCTCTTCTTTTAACGCGCCCTCACAGAAGTTAGGCAAAAAACTTTCAAACATTTTGCCAAGTATTTTAGAATTCAAACCTAAATACTCCGTTAAAAATTCAATGAGTTTCATTGATAAAGTGAAAGATTTAGTTTTGCCTTCAAATGCTAAGCTTGTTTCTTTTGACGTTAAAAGCTTATTCTCATCGATTCCAACCGACAAATTAAAGGTAATACTTAAAGAATCTTGTTCGTTGCGTATTCAAGATATCGAGAAGTGTAAGCAAATTGAAAGGCTTGCTGCATTATGCATTGATCAAAACTATTTTGAATTTAATGGGAAGATGTACACACAAACATCTGGCTTAGCAATGGGATCGTCGTTTTCACCTTTTGGAGCTGAGTTGTACATGGATAACTTTGAGCAAAGAATGTTTGCTTTAAAAAATACTGTTTTAAAACATATATTTCTGTGGATTCGTTATGTGGATGACATCTTCTGTATTTGGACAGGTACTCATCGGAACCTCATCATATTCCAAAATGAGATCTTAAATAAAATTGATGATAAAATTCAGTTCACAATTGAATATGGGCCCAATGAGCTAAACTTTTTGGATTTGACTATATCTGTTGTAGGATGTAAATTGGAATTCAACATTTTTAGAAAAGAATCAAGCACTGATATGATTATTCCAATGTCTTCGGCCCATACTTGGAGCACAAAAATTGCAGCTTTCCACTCTATGGTGGACAGGTTATTAAAAGTGCCACTTAATAAAAAGAATTACTGCAAGGAACTTTGTACTATCCTTCACATTGCAACACAAAATGGATACAAAAAACAAGTGGTTTTTAATATTCTTCGTCAGAAATCTCACCGGTATGCAATTCAGTCCACATTCCCTATAACCAAAGAAACAGGAGATACAAATTGGCGGAAAATCCCTTATGTCCCTACCGTATCAGAAAAGTTGATACCGTTTCTTTCGGTAGCTAAAATAAAACCGGCCTTTTTTAGTGATCACACCCTTCAAAAAACCCTATGCAATAACAAAATTAAACGCAAAATTGACGATATTAAAAAAAGTGGCGTATATAAAATATCATGCAAAGGATGCGACGGTGTATATATTGGTAAAACAGCTAGGACCTTACAGACGCGCTTTATTGAACATCAAAGGGGTTCCATGCTCTCGGATCCAACTTCAGGCCTTTCACAGCACCTCAAAGACTCTGGACATGTTTGTTCTATAGACGATATAGAACTTCTACACTCTTTACCTTCCGGACGCGTACTTGATAAGTACGAGATTTTAGAAATAAATAGACACAAGACGCTTAATATTTTAAATTGCCAAATAGACCTATGTAACAATAGTCCACTTTTAAAATAATTTATTTATTTTTCTTTTAACAAATAATGTTGTTTAATTTATAATCTTCATGTCGTTAATTTTTGTTTTTTCAATCTTTAATTTTCTTTATAAAAATTAAATTACTACACTTCATTCTCATTAACCATTGAGCTTTGCACAAGTTTGTTTTTAAAATGTATAATCAGTGCCCTGAGGATGTCCTAACCAGACGAAACGCGTCGGCCAAATTATTAAAATAAAAAGTTTTATAAACCGTGGAACAAAAATACAAGTGTTTTATCTTTATATTCTATATTGAAAAAGGTGACCATTCTCTCAAAAACGCAAGGATGAATTTAGTAGCATGTTCTGTTATCAACATGCTTATGCCCCCAAACAAACTGAAGCAACACCATCCATCTGCTAAGGCTATATAGCTTGATGAAGGTACACATGGAAGTTACCCATTAACTGATGAACATCGTAGAAGGTGTTTTGGAAAAAAAGAATTTTGCAGGCAGAGTTATTTTTCGTTCAAAAGATAATTCAAACTATGTTTCTTCTTACTTTTGAATCAAGATATCATAATTTGATCAACATTTCAATTTAAGTTTTTTATTAACGGATGTATATTTTAATAAAAAGCAATTGAGAGAAATTAGTAATTAATGATAATTATGAGCAAAATATAATTTTCAAAACTTTAAAACAAACTTGAATCAATGCTCCTTAGATAGAAACTCTCGAAAAACTTGTTGTTCAGTTGGTTAAAGTTAAACGTCTATTCATAATTAAGTAGCTATTCACTTTTAATTAAAACAAAATTTAAAAAAAAAGAACTGTGATGAAAAAAGTTTTCTTCTTCATTAAAAATTCAAAATTAAATTTTTTGTTGAGAATTCATTAAAAAATAATCTCGAAACCTAACTATACTACTCAAGGCAAGGTAAACTTTTTTGAATAGAAATTTATTCGGACAGATTTCAACTCATAGATTATACAAGCTGTTACAATTCCCAATAGATATCCATCCATATCCATCCTTTCGCGGAATGTTTTCTTCTTCGACGACATAACGAATAATGAAGCCGCGATGATGTCGATATAATGTTGGTGGTATATCGAATTTCACTATACGCACACGATTAACTTTATGCCTTATACTTAATATAATTTACCTTGAACAGAAAATTCAATATCCAATTGATATAATCATGTTTGTGAAGTAAACTTGAACTAGTATGTGTTAAGGTGTATTATCCTTGTAGATTTCAAATAGCAAATGACAAGGATATACATTACAAATTAATTTAATTAAAACGAACAACAGCAAAAAAAAAACTTTAAATTCAATTCAAAACACCTTTGCAAGGGAATTGCATTACTAAAATATATTTGAACGTTTTGCTTGTTTTCTCTGGAGACTTACATCTCTTTGAAAATCCGCAACTCAAATTTTGCTTCATAACCAAACAACCTTGGCCTACATACATATGTATGTACAAACATACCTACATACATAAATGCTCAACCATAAAAGCACGATTTTATTTATGTTGCGTTTACTGTCATTTTTCTGTCACTTTGATTTTTGTGCGATATAATATAAAATGTGACATGCACTTATTTTTCCCTCGTTTTGTGCATCTTCGTTGATGAAACGAATAAAAAATGTCATCTGTGGGAAATAACTTTCGGGAAAACCTCAACTGACATGTATGGCATGAGACACACTAAAAACGCTGTCAAAACTTCAATTTTCCTGTTAAGTATTTAAAAGTTCTTATATAAATTATTTAAGATGCGAACTAAGAAAAACACTACACTACTCAAAAAAATTAAAGGAGCAGAATTTTTTGACGTTTGTTAGTTTTTTTAAAGAGCTGTACAGTGCATTTATAAAATTTTATATGGGCGACCCAGCAGTTTGTAACACCCCCAAATTTTATTTTATTATTCGAAGGGTAGTTGAATGAAGATCATAACCCTGAGTTTTCGCACTCGCGAAATTTACCGTTTGGCCGCCATCTTGGATTATGTGTCATTTTAGTTTTTATTGAATATCTTGGTTCCTAAAAGTCCCACAGAAAAAAAATGAAAACAAAAAATATGGAGAATAAAATTATCTATCTTTTATGTTAACAACAATTTTTCGATATTTTTAATATTTAAAAAGTTACAGGCCAAAGAAATAAAAAAAATATTTTTTTTAAGAACTTTCGAAAATTTAGCACATTTGTCATCGGAAATTTAAAAAAATGTCTATGGAAAGTTTGTAGGTCATAAGATTTTCAACAATTTTGGTAGTCACACTTTTAATTTATTGCACAAAATGAAAAAGTGATGAATATTTTTGTATTAACAGTTTTATGCTGATTTTCAAAAAAAAAAAACGGAGATCACGCCTTTTAAAGTGGTTCTGTTTATTTTATACCAATTTTGAACTATTTTGAAGATAAACTGAACTTTTATCGCACCTTTTTTAGTACGTGTTTCATTTATGCAACTGCATTTTGCATACGATGTTGAATTTGAAATTGACCATAATATTTTGTTTTGATTTCGCGAGTTGTTACTCTTCACCATAATCTTCAAAATATTTTCCTTGACAATTATGCAAATAAATATTTTGAATAACGTTTCAACCTGGATCAACTTTTTTCCACACCACCATAGAGGTAAAGTTCAAGGCGCGTTTTTTTAAACGTAGTTTCCCCAGGAGGCCTAGTCCACGGTCATAGTGTTTTTATTTCCTTCTTTTCGATCTCGGTTCATCATCAGCCTCATTATCGCTGTCTTCACCACTTTCACCATCAATTTCATCTTCAAGTGTTGTTGCTGTCTTTTTTTTCATTTTTGTGGTAGATCCGGGAATGGAGACCATAGTCTGGAGGTCGTCGTCTGATTCCTCGGCATCTTCACTGTCTTCAGAATGTTCTTTCTTGTTGGAACACATTTCACCACAGCAAACCTTGCATAAAATAGAACATTTGAATCCGGCTTTTCTACAGCCAGAAGCCCCACCGCAAGCTTTGGTGCATCTGCAGGAAATTATGTTTAATAAAACATCAGGAATAGGTTCTTTTATGCTCGTCACTGGCTCCAATCACGTCGACGATTTTTCTCTTTCCCATGCCGCAGATGGCCGAAACAGTGTCGCAGCCTGAAAATGCGTGAATAAACAAAATATATTCTAACACATCAGTGTGCTTGAAACTTTTTGTGGAATACATTTTTGAAGAGTTTGGCCCTCTCCCTGCTTTGCGGAAATAAGCGTTTTCGTGGTTTTTGGCAATTGCGCACATGAGCACAAGAAGATCAGTATCCTCACCCACGATTATAATGGATCCAAATAGAGGAGACATTTCCACGGCGGCGGCTTGGACAATGTCCGTGTCTGCATCCTCCCATGCTTGTCTCACTACAAATCCGTTATTAATCAAATAGGTTTTCAGCATCTCTACGAAGTTCCTTTTGTTGTGTTCGTTCGCGAGAAACTGTTTCTGTGTCGTTTTTGAAAAAGTAGTAAGTTCATTGAAAATGATATCGATTGCTCGACCACCTTAAGCTCGCCAGTCTTTCGGCGCTCTTGGTGTTTGAATTAGAATCATGTTCTGGGTAGCCATCGAAAACTATGACTGGATTCGGTTTATAGTTTTTGGAAATATCGTTGACATAATTTGCGCAAATATTTCTGAAGGATACATCGCGTTGCCATGTCACCCTGTGTAGCAAAAATCTCCCGTCAATTATTTCGTACACTGAATTTTCTGGAAAAGTATTAGCTGGCAGTGTCAATGGGTTGAATTCTTTGCAAAACGCAGATTTTTGTGTTTTCCGAGTGCCTGAATCTACAAATAATGATAATGAAAGCGGTGACAATTCGTATTGGAGACATTCAACCAGTTCTTTACTTGTTCTTTGAGATAGAATCGTTCTATGAAAGATCGTTTTGGTAGAAATAGTTACGCGTTCAGAATCAACTGTTATACTGCGAGACATTGTAGCGAAAGTGTTGACTCGATCCTTTCGATGCAGTTTGATATTTTCAAAAAATTGTCCTGTGACTTTTTGAAGAAGCACTTCACCAACTTTGTCAGCTCGATGGCAGTTAATAGAAGAATCGGCAACTAATCCGAAACCGATAGAATAAAGTTCTTGGCTCTCTGGGAAGGGCGAATGCTGACCAAGCCACAAATCCAGTTTTTCTAGGTCCGCATTATCACGGGCAGAACGGGAAGGTCTCACATCAACGTGCTGCTCAGAAGAAACGAATTGTTTTCCACTAAAGTCCTCCATTTCGCGGGAAACATTGGATAATGCGATGGATCCAGTGACAAATAAAGCTTTTGAACTATCCGATAGCCCGCGGTATACAAGACCGCCAGAAACCTTTACTTTTCGCATGAGTTCCTGTTCCATGGTTTGGTCTGAAAAAATTCCAGACCAGAATTTATTCGACCGCCTGATCGTAAAAAAACCCTGTTCTATGAACTTCTGAAATTCATCGGCGGGCATCACATCTTGCAAATTCAACATGTCCTGAAGATACAAATGCGCTGACTTTGCGTATAGTAGATGGCCACTCGCATGAAAGAAGGGAAGCATTTGGTATATTATTTGTAGGTGCATTCTCCAACAGCCAGATTTCTCAGCTTCAATGAATTGCTTTAGAAGTGATACCATTCTAAAGTAAAGTACCCACAATCTTGCAGTTGGCCCGCGATCCTCAAAGGTCTTAAGAATTTCAGTCACTTTCTGCACGAGATTATTTGACGCGAGTTTCTCGTTAGGTGGTATCTGGGACCAATTTTTGAAATGTTTAACAAGTCTATCGCATTCGTTTCGCGTTATTGTAAGAAATGACATGAATATAATTTTTTTTTTGTTGGAGGTAATCATTTTAAGGATAATTTTTTTGAGGCAAGCAAATGTTATTGTCAGATAAAATGTTTATTCAGCTTTAATTTAATGTACAATTTTTGTTTGCATAGTTTATGATTTTAAATAAAAAAAAATATACTTCTGGCTTTGATTACCAATACCTCAACAAAAAATGATTTCATCGAAAATTCAACGATAGTTTTGGAGATTTGAATAAGTTTTCACCTTTTTTTTTAAATATTTAATAGAGATTACTTTTTTTTGAGCCAACTTTTTGTGGTCTTTCGGTAAAAATTTTGTTTCTTTGCTAATTTCGACTGCATGACTTGTATTGCTATGCAGATTTGTAGAATTTTATAGCATAAATATTTCTGTAAGCTTTCAAACTGAATTACCAACCCGATTTTCCTCACCAAATTTTTTAAGTCTTTCAAACCAATTAAAGGAAAAAATTGTATTGTTCCTTAACATTGCGTCCTCGTAGTCAAAATGAAAATAAAAACAACAATTTTCGTTGACTTTTTTCACAGTTTTGCATTGGTGAGATACTTTTTGACTTGAAATGAAAAAAAATATATTTTTCCAAAATAAATTTATTTTTTCCCAAAGAAAAATATTTAAGTTATTGGCGGAAGAGTGCGTGTGAGTGTGAGCCCAAAAACCTCAACGCATCAAAGATCCCGGCCATTGAACATGATTCACACTACGATAAAGAATATTGTAACTTGTAGCTAGTCAAATGCTAATTTGTTTCGCTAACCCCGATTTTCTAGCTTCAACAATTTTTTTTTTAATGTTGAAGTTTCCGCTAAAATAACACTTAATTTGGCAGATGGAAATATGCAAATCATAATTCTTGTGGTGCCCAAAATTTTAACTTTTCGAATACTCATATCTGTTGTACAAATTAAAATTTTTAGCTCTAATGGCTTTTTCAAGTTTTTGTTAGCTAAAGTTAGATCAAAATCAAGATTCTAAAGTCTAAAAAAATTATAAGATCAAAAATTCCTATATGCCAAAATTTAAAAGCTCTTGTAGGTAACTAGATTAATCACCAACCTCCGATTTTGTAGCACGCTTGGAATTTTTTTGGTATCACAATTGCCGCTAATATATGACGGACAAAATTATGACCTCAGGCTCCGCAGACAATTTGAATAACATATTTTGGACTATGACCAGTGGCGTAAAAATAGTTCGATTTTGAAAAATGAAACAGTAATCGATTTTTCACGACAAAATCTCGATTAGCCATTTTTAATTTTTTTTTTATTTACCGTAATAAGAAAGTTATGATGAAAAAACAGGAAGTACGTGCCGAAAAAAAGGCTTTGAAAATTTGTAGACTGCCACCAGCGGCGTAAAAATTTATCGATTTTGAAAAATGAATCGATTTGTCACGACAAAAGCTCGATACGCCATTTTTAATTTTTTAACTACCGTAATAAAAAAAATAGGATGAAAAAAGTGGGAAGAGCAGTAAGAAAACTAAACATTTTTGAACTGTAACCATCATCATCATCGTGTCCTGTAACCCCGGCTGGGGCATAGGGCGTCAACAAAACGTCTCCATCCTTCACGGTCTGCTGCAAGGTACTTTAGCTGTGGCCACGTCTTTCTCTGGGATTCTGCTTCCGCTAAGACAGTTGATTTCCATGTTGTTCTTGGTCTTCCAACCCGCCGTGCACCCTGAGGATTCCATTCAAAGGACTGCTTTGCAATTTCATCGTTTGGTTTCCTCAGTGTGTGACCAATCCAACGCCATTTACGCTTTCTTATGTCGACGTCCAGCCGCTCTTGACTTGTCCTGCGCCACAATTCCTCATTTGATATTATTTGTGGCCATCGAATCTTTAGGATGTGGCGAAGACAGCGATTCACAAAAGCCTGCAATTTCTTCGAAATGATAGACGTGACTTTCCAGGTTTCACAAGCATATAACAGCACGGATTTGACATTGGATTCGAAGAATCTCAACTTAGTGCGTAAGGAGATTTGACTTGATTTCCAGATTGGGGACAGAGTACCGAAGGCAGCACGAGCTTTATTTATTCTACTTTTAACGTCCAGATCCGTACCACCGTTTGCAGAGACAATACTGCCAAGGTAGTTGAACTGTTCGACTACTTCAACTGGCGTCTCCTGTAGAATAATACGCTGCTGTGTGGAGCGGCCTGTGAGCATTATTTTTGTCTTTTTGCTGTTTATTCTTAGACCACTCGACTCTCCCTTCACTTGCAGTGTTTGGCACATCCCGTTCAGCCCACTGATGTTATTTGCCAGTAGACATATGTCATCGGCATAGTCTAAATGACTGAGCCTTTCGAACGGTCTCCATTGAATGCCCTGTCGCTCAGCTGTACCTACACTGGCCGTCAATACGTCGTCCATCGCCAGCAGGAAGAGAATTGGCGATAGAACATCCCCTTGTCTCACACCCTGTTGCACTACGAAGGAGTCGGATAGCTGCCCATTGTGCAAAACAAAACACCTCGCGTTGTTGTAGGACTTTTTAATAATGGCAACAATTTTTGGTGGAATTCCTCTACCAAGCAACGATCTCCATATACATTCTCGGTTAACTCGATCAAAGGCCTTTTCAAAATCCACGAACATGAGGTAAAGCGGTGATTGATATTCCATCGACTGCTCGAGGACGATACGCAGGGTGTTGATATGGTCGACACACGATCGACCACTGCGGAAGCCAGCTTGATGCCTCTTGAGTGTAGACTCGATTCTATCCTTTATTCGCTCGAGTATGATTGTTGCCATTAGTTTTGGGAAAACGGACAAAACGGTGATACCACGCCAATTGTTGCAATTCTTTAAGTCACCTTTCTTTGGCAACTTAACAATCACACCATCCTTCCAGTCCCTGGGATAGCTTTCGTTTTCCCAAATGTTTTGTATCAGCGGATGTAAAATACTAGCCGCTGCTACGGGATCGGCTTTCAGGAATTCAGCTGGTATTCCGTCCAGTCCAGCTGCCTTGTTGTTTTTGAGGAGATTTATTGATGTACGAATTTCCGATTCTGACGGGGGTTCGATGTCAATACCCCTATAGGACCTGCGCATCTCGTTTAGTTGGGGCACTTCAGCACTCTGCTCAACTGAATCCTCATTTAGCAGGGCACAAAAATGGTCCTTCCATCTACGAAGCTGATCCTCAATTGATACCAAAAGTGTGCCATCCACATCCATTACAGGATGATTGGTGTTGCTTTTTTTCCCGATAACATCTTTGGCTATTTGGTACAATTCCCGGATATCTCCTCTTCTGGCAGCGCTTTCCGCATTATCTGCGAGTCCATCCAACTTCACACTCTTGTCACGTCTCACACAGCGGTAGACCATCTTATGTGCAATGCGGTACTCTCTTCGCAAGTCAGCCTTTCGTTGAACATCAGCTTCGGCATTTATTTGGATTTTCAACGATTTGCGAAGTTCGATCTTATCCCAGGTGTCTTGGGATATCCAAGAGTCTCTTCGTCTCGTTCGCTTGGGTACAGTTTCGGATCCAGCCTCCATAAAAACACTTTTAATTTCACCCCACATCTCATCAATTGTTGAATTCTGGATTCCATTTAATGACGAGGCTCTGTCGTTAAGGGTGGTGACATAGTTTCGACATATGTTGGGGTCATTTAAAGCATTAGTAATGAATTTTGTGCTCCTTGCTGCATCCTGCGCTGGTTTTTGTACGGCAGCGGTTCGTAGTTTGAGACTCATCAGAACCAAATGGTGGTCGCTTCCCACATCGGCATTTCTTATACTCCGGACATCACACATAGACTTCCTCCATCGCTGCTGAATCATGATATGATCAATTTGGTTTTCGGTTTGACCATCCGGATGCACCCAGGTAATTTTGTTGCACGTCTTATGCTTAAATACAGTCCCACCTATCACAAGACGATTCGCGTTACAAAAGTCGACAAGCAAGTCACCATTTTCATTCCGTGACCCCACGCCATTTCTTCCCATCACGCGTTCCAGTCCGTAATTGTCTGAACCGACTTGGGCATTAAGGTCTCCCATAACGACTATGATGTCGGCTCTCGGAACACTACTGTAAACCGAGTTCAGATGAGTGTAGAACGCGGTTTTGTCTTCCTCGGTCGCTTCATTTGTGGGGGCGTAGCACTGAATAATTGTGACGTTACGAATTTTTGAACGAAACCTTGCTGTCATTAATCTCGCAGAAATGGGCGCCCATGAGATCAAACTACGCCTCGCTTCTTCATTCAACATAATTCCGACACCATGCAGTCTTTGGCCACCCTCTCTTTCATCTTCCCCGGAATACAGCATTCTCGTCTGTCCAGTGTCTGATCTGTATTCAGCTCTTCCTCTCCACTTAGTTTCGCTTATGCCCAGGATACTGATCTTTAGGCGAAGCATTTCACGCTCAACCTGCTCGTATCTACCATCGCTGTACAAGGATCGAACGTTCCATGCTCCGATTTTCGTACGTATGCGGTAGCCAAAAGTAACATTTGCGCTTCTTGAAAGACTTCTTCTATTTGTCAACGATTCATTTATTATTATGGCGTCTTGATTGACGCTCGTACATGAAGGATGCCGCACCCCCAAATCCGATGTGCGGTTTACTGCAGCCGAAGCTACAGAAGGATTTTCTATAAAAAGATTACCTCTTGGGGACTCATTTCCATTTGTTGTCATAATTCATGTATTTGCATATATCCTTCCACCATGGTGTTTTCCGAGATATGATTAATAACATACATAAGCTCAGATTTGACAGGCACACCCGCCTTTTGTATGGTCAAACACATAACTGCTCGAGGCCGCCCACTATGGGAAAACAGACGCCTTTTGTAGCCGCCCAATATGGGTTACAGACGCTACCTGCTGCTGCCGTTGGCCTTTTACCAAAAAAAGTTCCTCCGCCACCAGACTATCATACCGTTGACCGCCACCTGCAGTTCATCCGCCTTAAGGGGGCTTTTAACCATCCCGAGGACAAGATTGTGCCCTGACCAGCATAGCTGGGTTGTCTGCTTATCCCGGCATCCATTCGGTCCCCCTGCACGTTAGCGTTACCCGCCCTCTACCACGCGGAGGTGTGCATAGGGATTTTCCTATCATTGAGCCTAGGGCCATATGGCGTCCTAGCACTCTCAAGTACTTTTAGAGGGCACTGTAACCAGTGCCGTAAAAATTTATCGATTCTAAAAAATAAAACGACAATCGATTTTTCACGACAAAATCTCGATATCGTAATAAAAAAGTAATTATAGAAAAAGTAAGAAGTGCCAAAAAATTAAAAATTGTGTTGTGGCAAATCGATTGATGTTTTATTTTTCAAAATCGATGCGTTATCACGGGCGGCGCAGCGCTCATGAGAGTCCAAAAATTTTAAAAGTTTTTTTTCAGCACTTCTTACTTTTTTCATCATAACATTTTTGCTATGGTTAATAAAAAAAATAGCGTGTCGAGATTTTGACGTATTAAATCGATTGCCGTTTCATTTCCCAAAATCGATACATAATTACGGCGGCGCTGCCAAAAATGTTGAAAGTTTTTTTTCTGCACTTCCTACTTTTTTCATAAATATCTTTTTTATTACGATACATAAAAAAATATGGCGTACCGAGCTCTTGTTGTGACAAATCGAGTACCGTTACATTTTTTTAAAATCGAACCATTTTCACGTCACTGGCGAAAGTCTCAAATATGATATTTAAATTGTCTGCAAAGTTTAAATTTTCAAAAAAAAACTTCTTCTTTGATATCAGAATTGTGGCTTTTAGAATGCTAATTTGTTCCTCCAAACATTAATTTTGTAGCTTTTATGGGTAGTTTGATATTTGAAGCCCAGATACAAAAATGAGCACAAGGAATTTTACATAAAGATCTCGGATTATTCGCAATTTTATACTTTTGAGCCAAAAACTTCTTTACGTTCGGCATAAATTTTGTAATCGATATCAAACAAACTTACCGTTTATTTAGAGACTTGAAATTTCCAAACATAGCACAGAACTGGAAAAAAAGAAAAAAGTATAAATAATTAACAGAATAAAAATAAGAGCAGAAGTAATAAATCAATTGAATACAAATATTTTTTTCAAAATAACAAGTTTTTTAAAATTGTCTAGTCATTTTAGTTGAAAACACCAAACAAAATGTAAAAGAAACAAAGAGTAGTTTTTTTTAGACTTGGGACTTGAGTCCCATTTTTCTTAGCCACCTTGGTACTAAAATATCTAAGGTGGTCGTGGTGCAGGACGCGGCCGTGGTGGCTTTTTAACGGCTGAACTGAAGTTGAGATTGAGGAAACTGATGAAAGCTCAGTTTCCAAATTTGTCTCAAGATTCAGACACAGAATTAAGTTTTCAATGCAATGAAACTTGCAATGGTGCAGATGCATCTTTCATATTTTGCGATTTTTCCGAAGACCAAGGAGGTGAAACCTAGATCATGTGCCAAGTTTCCAAAAATTGGGCACATTACGATTGCACTGGTGCTGAAAGAGACGTATATATATATGCAATTTCTGTCGCTGATTCCAATAGTGGATACCGGGGATGCATTTTTCCTACACTTTTGAAAAATCATTGTTTTTACACTTTATAAATAAATTTTTGTTCGCAAGAACGTTTGCTATTTTTATTTTGTACTTATTCAATTTTGTTTTAAATATGACGAAGCTAGCTGCTGGTAAATAAAAACTTCAAGTATAATCGCGAGTTTATTAGTTATTCGAGGAAAACAAATAGTCCAGTAACTTTGTATTTTCATAGGATGGAAACCATGCGTCAGATCCGGCTGTCCTAATTTTTTGCTGAGTTGTTTATGATATTGGTCTAATAAACCATCAACGCTTTCGACCGCCAAACGCATCATGGTATATAATTTAAAAAAAACGCGAAGTTTTCGCTTTTAAGTACTCGTAATAGTTGATTTTGTATCTGAAACTAGTTTTTGATGAAAACATTCCTCTACGATTTGAAACTAATAAGATTTACAAGAGCTTAAGGATTTTTCTCCAGATGTTATCATTATTCTTTAATATTTGCTTTTTTGTTTGGAGTCACTTTTTTTTATAAAATTACCCCTCCCACCCGTACGGGGAGATATGCATCCTCTTTCTTGTGCCATTTTTTTTTTTTTTTTTTGTTGACTCAACCTACACGCTCAGGAGTTTTGAACTATCTCATGTCAAACACACTGTATTTGTAATTATTCTGTTAATTATACTACTTGTTAAAAATTAAGGGAGAGTAACGATATCCCGCCAGACAGAATCCCGCGGTAACGATATCCCGCCGTTCAGAAATCAAGCCTGCAGTACTATGATACTATTTGGCAGGATTTTCAATACTCTAAATAAAACACAATTGCAAGAATATTGTTGGTGGTTTTCAAATTAAATATATTTTGCAATTAAATATATTTTTCAGAGAGAAGAATTTTACGCGGGATTGTGTTTGGCGGGAGGTTTCGTTGCTCTCCCGGTTAAAATTGGGTTTATATTTGTTTGGGTTTGGGTGACGGGGTGAGGTGGTCTAGACCTGGACAGAGGTGGGTCTTGATCTGGACAGAGGTGGGTCTGGATTCTGGAGAGATGGTATGATTTTTTTTTTGTGTTTGGGTGACGGGTTGAGGTGGTCTAGACCTGGACAGAGGTGGGTCTGGATCTGGATTCTGACAGAGGTGGGATTTTTTTTTTTTTTGTAAAACACTATTTTCCTAATTTTTTTTTTTAATAAAAATTCAATCAAAAATCAAACTTTTTTTAATTTTTCTGTGAAATATGAATGATAGGTACTGTTGCTCAAGAAAACTTGTCATTAGCGCCTGCCAGGCAAGTTAAAATACCAGAAGCGGAGCAACGGAGTTGTATGAGCGGGACAGAGGGCCCAAAAAGGAGGGTTAAAATCCTGAGAACCCAAGAAGCGGGTTACGCAAACTACTATTGCTCAAGAAAACTTGACATTGGGGCCTGCCAGATGACTTTAAATACCTGAAGCGGAGCAACGGAGTTACGTGAGCGGGACAGAGGACCCAAAAATGAGGGTTAAAATCTTGAGAGCGCGCAATGCGAGCCTACCAAGGCACTGTTGCTCAAGAAAACTTGACATTGGCAATGAAACTCACTAAAAGCGTCATATTCATAATAAAGGAAGTGCCACCTTTCAATTGATGCATCGCATTATACGAAAAATCGACTTTTATCTTTAAACGCGATTTGCGGCTAAACTAAGCGTCCTTGAGGCATCAAACTTGACACCTTTAATTTGATTTACAGCTAAACTAAGCGCCCTAGTGACTTATAAAATGTATATTCGTGATCTAGGAAGTGCCAGTTCTAAAAAATCAGAAAAATTTGGTGAAAAAGTAAATACAATTTTTCTTTTTCTTAATTTTAACTTAAAAAATATTTGGCACAAAAGCAATTTTTTTATATTTGTAAAAAAAAAAATTAAAAAATGTGTTTTTTATGAAATTTTCCAATTTTTTTTATTTTAAGTTGTTTTTTTTTTCAATAAATTTTTCGAAAAGAAAAAATGTATCCTTTTTCCCAGTTCCAGACCCACCTCCATAACCTTTGACCCATATCCACTTCCGTCACAGACCCGACCCTGTCATACCTACCATCATCGGCCGTCGTCGACGGCGATATCGTCGTCCGTCCAGATCCAGACCAGTCATCCGTCCAGATCCAGACCAGTCATCCGTCCAGATCCAAACCATAGTCGCCCGTTCAGATCCAGACCATAATCGTCCGTCCAGATAGACCTCCGTCGACCCAAAATTGAAAAATCAATTTTTATCTCTTTAGCTTCCTCCAGGACTAGCCTCTACCGATTTCTAATAATAACGCAAATAAGCCGCGAAACAATTTGCTGGAGAAAATCGCAATAAATCGTCTGAACTTTGTTTCATCTTCTGGTGATAAGGAGAATGTCCGAGCGAACGAAAGTGGTTGTGATAAAATCACGGCGACAACTACAAAAGCAACAGACGATGGATAAACATCATAAAAAAAATAATATGTACACTTTTGTAGTTAGTTTATATTTTTTTATATTAATTTTAGTTGTATTCGTACAAAGCTTAATAAAACTGAAATTTAATTCGGAATGACACCTTCTTAAATACTTTTTCGTGACGACTAATGGGTAGTGATTCGTTCAAGTTGATTCTCATTCTTTTAGCGGACCAAAACAGAGAGTACCAAATTCAAAAAGTGTGAAGTCGTTAACGTACTGAAAAATGAGTGAAATAGTAGGAAACTTTGTTCTTATTGATTCTCATTCAATCAAGGCACTAGTTCCTATGGAAAATAAAAATTTTATGCGCCGTCGCATTGAAGAAGAAACGGCGAGATATCGTTACGCGAGATCTCTTAACGCGGAATTTTGTAATGCGGGATATCGTAGCCAACCCAAAAATGTATTATTGATACATTTTGAAAGGCTGTCTTTTGGAAAATTTAAGGTCTACAAAGACTATTTCAGGCTCAAATTGATCCAAGTTTAATTGATTTCATATTGTAGAGGAATGTATATTATATTTTTTTAAAAAAGTGCCAACATTTTGCGATTTTTTGAATTATTTACCATGATGCGTTTGGCGCTCGAAGACGAAAAATTGGATTATTTATTTACTAGGCCAACATCACAAACAACTCAGCAAAAAATCAGAACTACCGGATCTGACGCAAGGTCTGATGAATATAGTAACTGGACTTAAAAGGGTGGAGGGGGGGGATGGGTTTATATTTTCAGCACTTCTTCTACCTATGCATATTTGGAAAGCAAACTTACCAAAAATATTTGATCAACTTTTTTTCTACCGTCAATATTTATTTTAATTTTTCGATCAATTTACACTCAAAAGAGACATGAGTTTGTATGTAAAAGCACTAAAATATTGCCGTTATCTGCGTTCCACGGTATTCTAGGATTCTAAAGCATTTAACCGATGAGCCAAACTGATGTACCTGGGCGAAAAGCAATATTTCAAATTTCATTTAAAACTAAAAAACTATTTAAGTTTAATTATAAAATTTGGCTTACCTAGTTTTTGAGTGAGTAACACATATTTCATAATTCACAAATTACCAATATGAGTAGTATCTCAAAAATTCAAAGGTAACTAAGTAGCAATTTGTAGTTTTAACATGAGAAGGTCCCCCACAAATAAATTAAATAGCTATAAAATCTCTTTTTTTGTTATCTTCTCTGTCAGTTATTCTACTTTATAGCAAAGGTCGTGGTTTTCCGTTACCAATTACTCAATTATGAATGTTATGTTTTAAATGAAAAACAAAAAAGTCAGACTACCTACATACTCAAAAATGTATATTTTGTTTTGCAGATAAAATAAAAATGAGAAATTTCTCAAAAAAAAGAAAATGGTTACTAAGAAGTTTCACATTGGTTTTTATTTAATTTATGAAATTGTATGAGTATTTTTATAAATTTTTAATATACTTTAATTATTATTCATTATTTTAAAATTTAATTTATTTTGTTCATTAATTTATTTATGTCATGAAATTTTAAATGGAATCAGAAACAACTACAAAAAGGAAAAGTATGCGTAACATATTCCAATTAATTGATATCATTTACAACATGCAACAACATGTACATAACATATAGTCCGAAGCCTTAAACAATCAAGTTGGTACAGCTCAACATGGCTTAAATAATGTAAAATATATTAATATACAAACGTATAAACTTTTTTCTCTTTAAATGAAAAAAAAAAATAATTTGGTCAAAGGGGAAATATAACATTATCAAGTGTATTTCAAATTTGATTTATGTACATAATATCTCCTTTGTTATACCGTAGTATGTGTATACACTGTACTCGTGTAAATTCAACTTTTTGTTCAATTTTTTCTTTTTATATTTAATTTCATTTTATTTTAATGCAAATCATACAATTTGGTCTGTATAAATTAAAGCAATAATGATGGTAATTTTATTCATACTATTTTCATAAGCGTATTCGTAGGTAGGTATACTATCCAAAAAAAAATAAAATGCACGACTGGATCGCACGTACTTGCTCTTATGTTCAAGTTGTGTGGGGCTTAAGAACTTTAAAAAATATTCAAGTAATTATAGAAAAAGTATAAAAAGCATTTAAATCGTTCTTTTAATTGTATAAACAGCATGATAAATAACATAGAGCTCAAAAAAAAAGTATGCCATTTGATTACTTGAAAAAATATGAATATATGCAAAAAAAAAATTTAAAATCGTTGGAGCCGTTTTCTTAAAAATGAATTTTTTATATATAAAATTTTTGTAACATTTTTCAAAAAAAAATTTGGTATGCCAATATTGAGTATATATTAATATACATTTAAAACTGAAATTTCAAAACAATTCATCAACCCGTTTTTGAAATATTGAATTTTCAAAAAAAAATTTTTAATCTTTTTTTAAAAATCCAAAATTTATTTTTTCAAAAATTTTGGTATGCAGTATTATTTATATTCTAACAAAGCTTTTGTGAAAAAAATATCATTGAAATCGGATGAGCGGTTAATGAGAAAATCAAAAATCTAAAAAACCGTTATATGGCAGGTACCGTTAATAAATGTTTTTGGTAATTTTTTTTCTTACTAAAAAGAAAATCATACCTACAATAATACACTGATTTTTTTTTATCAAAATCGTTGGAGCCGTTCTTGAGATAAATAAGCTTTTCCTTAACGGTTGTATGGCAAGTACCGTTATTTTTTGGGCGAAAAAAAAAATTTCAATTTCCCCTCTGGAGAGTTACAAAAAAACCTTAAGTCCAAAATTTAAAGAAAATCGCTTCAGTGGCTTAGGCTGTAGGTTGAGGTACATACAGACAGACAGACAGACAGACAGACAGACAGACAGACAGACAGAATTTTGCCACCCACTTTTTTCGTGTTCTCTATCATCGTAATGTCATGTTTGATTGTTATCTCGAAATTTTTTTTTTGCACGAATCCAAAACTTGCCCTATAGTACCTATATCGCAAGTAAAAATATATGTGGTCAGGATATTGCAGTGCCACAAGCAAAATTAGGTATTGGAAATTGATTTTGAAATGTTCGAAGGATTCAAATCAAATAAATTATTATTCATGTTATGCTATGTAGATTGTTGTTATTGTTTGATTCTTTGTACGTAAAAAAGTATTATGCAGAAAAATTTATATGTACAAATGTATTTTAAATAAAAACTCCATAAGCAAAAATAAGATTTTCTCGGAATTTGATATAATTTAATTAGTAATCAAAAATATTTGCTTTCAGAAATAAAATTATTCCTCAAATTAATTTATAGCCATTTATATCCAAGGTTTGGTAGGAGAATTAAGTTTCTATTCACTGATGACAAAATGTATGTACTCCAGTAGAGACTATTAGGTACCTATCTAAAATGTACCTATATTTGTTTTTCGGGCAAATACTGAGAAAAATTATAAGAAAAGGTAAAAGTTGTAAATAAAATTGACTTTTTGAACATGTCATATTAAAGCCTTAAGCCTCTAGCTTATTTCGTTTCAGCACATCTTGAGCCTATCTTTGCTCCAACAACAGTTATTCTTAATTTATTAAAAAATTTATAAATCTTTGATATTCTGATTTTTTTTGGGTTCGTTTTTGTTTACTTTTTTTGCTAGAATGTTTTTTTTTAAATTTTAGAAGCCATCCAATTCGATAGGGAATTTAATTTTGAACAAAGAGAGGAAAACATCCAAAGTTACCTGCATGTTCTTAACGGCATTCTGAAGGAAAGCACATACGCACTCATTTGCGGTGATATCAACCCGAGATATCTATACTATGGATAGACCCAACAATCAAGAACGAAGGCAATTGTCGAGTGTCGACTGGAAATCAACAGTCAGCGATCATTCTCTGGTGGTTATGTATATCCCAACCTAACCTACCATTCCCAGAACACCATCCACGTTGGCGCACATCACCAGACTCTTTGAATAATTCTACAGGAAATGGGGCCATCCTGATCAATTTCACTATCGAAAATAAAAATAAAAATGAATAATGATGAAAAAGAAACTAAAATTGCTTTACGTCTTTATGAGAGATTGAAAAGAGTTTAAAGATCACTTTAACCTACTGTCGGTTTTGCTCACAATTTTGAAACGTCAAAAAAGCTGCAAGCAAGAGTTAAAAATTGGCCAACTTGTCCAGCTGCGTTTGCAGCTGCATTGCGTTGTGTTCGATTCATTGAATTTGTGCGTATTCAACATTTTTACAGCAATTTCAGCTGCAGTTCCAGTTGCAACTCCATCTCCATTCGATTTAGCCAGTAAATCGGAACTTTTCTGCTTCAGAAGACCCTCAACCGGCAGAGGCAGTGGCCGTCGCACCTCAGCGAAGTGCAAAAATATTGTTCTGAAACATCAAGACGGATTTATCATATCTGCAAAACGGAACGTTAAATACCTGAGAGTCTACTTAAATGAGTTGCTTAGGTTCAACCCACACTCAACAAGTTTGATCAAGACAGCCAGCTGGCATGTAACTGATGAGCCCAACACCATGCCTGGGCGAGACACATTCACATGGTTAAAGGCCACAATTACCTTTATTATGGCATTTGAGTTAAACTTTTTTTTTATAATAAAGATTTTGACGAATCGTCAAAATATAGTTCATTTTTTGTCTGCTAAGCTAAGTCATTAATTGTTAAATTCTATTAAAGGAAGGCTACCATGTCGATGGATTAAAGAACCTCTGAAAAATCGGAAATGTTCAGAGTTTTTTAATTGCTTTGGAAAAAGATGATTTTAAGACAATTTATTGACATTTGTATCGAAATACACTTTTTCCGTCAAAATGTAGTTCAACCCATCTGTCAAGCTATCAACTGTCAAATTCTAAAGAATGATATGACGAGATTCAAAAAACCTATAGGAATTCAGAAAATTTCACAGCTTTTTTACTGCTCTAGAAAAAGGTAATTTTAGAACAGTTTAATGGCATGCAAAAAAAAGGGAAATTTAATTGACCTATATGGGATGAAAATAAAAATCTGAACAAATTAGGGATTTTTTTTTCTTCATTTAGAGCCGATTAAGACCCATCCAAACATGAAAAGTAAAAAAAAAAACTATATAACGATCTCCCTTATGCCTTATGTACGTGTGTGTCTTAATAAATAATGAAAAACTACATTTTTCTTTCTTATTTGAACGGTTCATGAATGGATTTTCATTAGTTCCCGCATGATAAATTCAACGAAACATAAAATACCTCTTCTTATTATCATTTATATACACTTTTTTTTCGAAAACGACTCCTACAATTTTCAAAAAAAAAAAAATTGTACGTTCTCTTGAATGTATTTTTTACTTGCGATATAGGTACTATAAGTACGGTGACCATTTTTTCAGGGGCAAAAAAGAGGACAACTTTTTAAAAACGTTCTAAAATTTAAGAACGAATTATAATTATAAAAGGAAACAGACCGTGGTGACAAAAACTAAAAACTATATTTACAACCCCAAATATGTGCACTTTAATAAATACTCTTTGGTAACATCAGAATTCTTGTTGGTTGTACTAGATTCTAGATTTTCGGTAAGATATAGAACTTAACGTAGACTAGCAGTTTGTATCTTTATTGTTACAAAATTTATATTAGTAAAATTCTAAAATTCTGATCAAAAGTTAGGTAGTTAACTTTTGATCAGAATTTTAGTTGAATTGTGAATTAGAAGATATTCGAGCACGTTTTATAAAGCTGAAACAGTGTTTAATTCTTTTCTTTGATATTTTTTTTTTCTTAAGAAAATCTAAAAAACAGCACAGCCAAAGTTGTAGTTTGTCGCACTTTGCTATTGACATTGCCTCTAGTTTGTCAACTTTAAATTGCGATGTCTCGGGTGTCTAAATATGTTTTGAGTTTGAAAACACTCTTTCGGTCAGGGCATTTCAAGTAAGAAATAATAGCGACAACTTTACTGGCTAGAATAGATTTTCACATGTTTTTTATAAAATTTTCTTATCTGGTAACCAATTGTCCATTTTTTAACTTGTTCTTCATCGACGTATCGTTTGACTAAACAAATCTAGCCAAATAATTCGTCACTATTTATTTCTAGATCTTTTCCAAATTCTAGTACATGGAAAAAGCGTTTAGATTCAAACTATTGCTGTCATAAAGTAATGTGTTCTATTAGTTAGTTAAGTAATGAAAAAAGTAGATACTTGATATGGTTTCAATCTTAGAAAAATGGTTTCAAAGATAAAAGGAGGACATTTGGAGGACAATTCAGTAAAAAGAGGATAATTTTCTGTCCTCTTTAATAAAATTAAATATAGAGGACAGGACTCCGAAAAAGAGGACTGTCCTCTAAAAAAAAGAGGACGGATGGTCACCGTAACTATAAGGCAAGTTTTGGATTCGTGCAAAAAAAAAATTTGAGATAACAATCAAACATGATATTACGATGATAGAGAACACCAAGCAAGTGGGGCACAATTCTGTCTGTCTGTCTGTCTGTCTGTCCGTCTACAGCCTAAACGGCTCAATCGATTTTCTTCAAACTTGGTACATACTGGTTTTTGGTGATTATGCCTACACGTTTTTTTCATTTTTTTTTAGAACCAAAAATAACGGTACCTGCCATACAATTAGCAATTTTACATAATCGTACTTTTCTCAAAAACGGCTCGACAACTTTTCTAAAAAAAAATTCTATAAATTTATTTCAGTAAAGGCTTCCCTTGGGTGGAAAACCATTTTTCAAAAATGTTTATTAATGGTACCTCCCAAAAAACAATTTTTAGATTTTCTTCAAAATGGTATAACCGATTTCAATTATTTTTTTTTTACACAGAAGCTTCCAAAAAATATAAATAGTTTTGTGTACCAAAATTTTTGAAAAAAATATTTTTTAGATTGTTAAAAAATGTTTCAAATTTTTTTTTGAAAATCAAATATTTCGAAAACGACATAATCGATTTTTTTGAAACTCGATATTTGAGAGTTTCTTAGTACTCTCTACAATATTTTTAGGAAATATTTTACATTTATGAAAAAAAAACGGTAGGTACCTTCCATACAAAAGTTAAAAAACCGCAAAGGAAAATATTTATTTGCTTAAAAACGACTCCTACGATTTCGATTAAACTTTTTTCATATACTAAAACTAGTAGGTTCTACTACCAAAAATTATAAAATTTTGCACTTAGCCATTATTAATAGTACCTGTCATAGAACATATTTTTTTATTTTCTCGTTATCGGCTGAACGGATCTAGATGAATTTTCTTATATACAATTTTCAGATAAAATTAAATAATATTGCATATCAAAATTTCCAAAAAAAAATTTTGGATTTTTAAAAAAAGTTTCAGTTTTTTTCTTGAAAATTTGATATCTAAAAAGCGGGTTGACATTTTTTTTCAAATTTTGTTTTTATATACATATCAATACGTACTTTAGATTTACATACCAAAATTTGTTCTTAAAAAGAATTTTATACATATATATACCACAAATTGTCGCAGGAGTTGTTTCAGCCAATTTAAATGTCGTTTTTCATGCTTCTCTACATTTTTCTCTCATAACTTCCATGTTTTTATATACAATTTTCTTAAACCCACAGTGTCTTGAATATAAGAGCAAGAACGTGCGACCCAGTCGTGCATTTTATTATTTTAATTTTCAAGATTTTCAAAAACATGCCTTTTTGAAAAAGAAAAAAAATTATAATTAAAAAAAAATACGTCAGTGTGGACGTCCAGGCGCGCATAAATTTTTGTGTCACATTCAACGCACGCTATCCGATTCCCATGGATTTTCGACGCACACGAAACAATTTTCGGCGCACAAGTGTTTTTATAAGGGGAATTTCAATAATTTCCTTTTCTGGAGCTTTAATTTTGACATTTGGCAAAAGTTCGAAACTCACCCAAAGCTCTCCACAGGTTGGTCTATAACACGTATAATCCAGAAGATGGCGCTTCTTCATTCGAGAGTTGTTAAAGTTCAAATGTGAAAGTCGTTACAGAATGAATTCATGTTTGTTCCAGAATTCAAATGGCATTCATCATTTTACAACACCAAGAAAATTTAAAAAAAAATGAGATTCAAAACCTCTTGAACATAAGAGCAGATGTGTGCAACCCAGTTATTCATTTAATTCATTTGAGTTTGATTCATAAAGTTGAATCAATTCGGAAGTTATTCGATAAGATTAATGAACAAATTAAATTTCTAAACGACGATGATTCAGTAAAAAAAAAATTTTTTTTTTATTTTTTAAATTTTAATCAAAAATTTGAAAATCATAAGTAGTAAAGTAGTTAATCATTGAATATGTAAAATATTGATAACAACAGGGGTATCAATTTGGTTAAATAACGCTGAATTCAAAACAGTGACATAATGTAGGTAGATATAGGTATAGGTAGTTTTTAAGGAATTCTGTGCGTACTATTTGTTTTGCTATTTTTTCTGATATGGAAAGTTCCATTAAAAAAAATGTGGGTTCTATTTTATGTGGAAATGAAGTACATAATGACAAAAATGAGGCTATTTTTCCTTCCCATTAAAACATACTAAGAAATTCGAAAGTATCGGAAGCTTCTTTCCCAATTCGATAATTATATAAAGGGTAGTAGATACCCTTGATTATAATCTTAGCACAAAATATAAAAACTTTAAGTTGGTGGCAAAAAAAAAAAAATATTAATTTTCCTTAATTATTTAATGAAATACTTGCATAAAATGAAAAAAAAAAGACTAAACTTTATACAATTTCAATTTCAGACCTAATGAACTGAAGCTGATGAGCACCAAGGTTTTTGTGTCAGACGAATTCATATTGGTCCTACATGTACTGCAAGTTGATATACTAATGAAATGAAATTCCAAAATCAAATATTTCCATAAGAATTACTAATTCTATTAGCTATAGCTGCGAGAACAACTTGCAAATTTCTCTCAGACTCTAATAAGTAGGAATATCTATTCTGCAATTCAGTCATAATATAGCCATCATACTGACTGATTGAGTCACCCTCTGTATACCCTCTACTTAACCTACTTGCCGAGTATCTATTTGATAGACAGTATGGCGCTGTAAGGAATTTGTGACTCAACTTAATCTATCTATACGTCCATCATTTTCTTAAAGACTAATTCACCTGGCTTAGAATACTCGTATTATACAAACAGATTTTCTACTTGACCCACAAAAAAAAAACAAAAAGAGGTAACAGACCCCTTTTGATGTACGAAGAAAAAGAAGCAACAAAAAAAGGTTTTCAGGTTTCCTCCTGACCACAATCTCAATTAGATGAAAGCCCTATGTACCTACAATCCACCCACTTTACACAGAGAGAAAAAGTACTACATAAAATCAATAAGATTGCCTTATTGAGCTACTCTGCTAAGAAATCTTATTGAAAGTATTGAATAATATGATATTTTCATAGAGAAATCTTATTGATTTTATAAAGAAAATCTTATTGAAGTTTTGAAAATTTTGTACTACAGTTTCTAAGTGGAAAGTCACATTAAATGATGTAAACAATGTGAAAACCTTATTACTAATCATTTTTTAGAAGACATCTTCTTAAATCGAAAAGTTTTTCTTTTAAAAATTTAGGCAGTAGATCAAGCGTTTGATGAACAATAAGAAAACCTTATTACTTTTCAATTTTAAAAAGATAAACTTATAATGCGGGGTAGGTTATGTATACACTGTTCAAATGAATGTCATGCATATGACGGTGTCCACATTGGGTATGAAAAAGTGAATTTTTAATGACTTTTCAGTATTCATATCTCGCTCCCACTCCTTCATTGAAGTGAGATGTGAATACTGAAAAGTCATTAAAAATCCACTTTTTCATACCCAATGTGGACACCGTCATATGCATGACATTCATTTGAACAGTGTATACATAACCTACCCCGCATTATAAGTTTATCTTTTTAAAATTGAAAAGTAATAAGGTTTTCTTATTGTTCATCAAACGCTTGATCTACTGCCTAAATTTTTAAAAGAAAAACTTTTCGATTTAAGAAGATGTCTTCTAAAAAATGATTAGTAATAAGGTTTTCACATTGTTTACACCGTCTATGAGATTGTATTCTTATTAGCTTTCTGGTTTAAAAAGGTAAACTTATTACTTTTCACTCGTATAAGGAAATCTTCTTGAAACAAAAAGAATTCCTTCTTATTAGCATGAGTTTTCTCATAAACATTGTGTTTGTGTGTGATACCTGCAACGGTGCTTTGCATTTGCATTGTTAAGGGAATTGTGATCGCAATTAGACGTGCGTGTGATTTGAACCGTATCGGCCTATCGTATTTGGGAAAAAAATTATAAAGTAAGTAAAAAGAGTTTTGAAATGGAAAATATTCCATATTTTAACGCGAGTGAAAGTGAAATTGAACTACCCGGTGAATTAGTGAGCATTCCAGCGGTAGTATGGAAAGATGAGGATATTGCGGAGACACGGCAAATTTTTGACTCCTGGGGCCTGAGTAGTTCGGCGTCGACGTTGCTGAAGGTGTATGTGTTCCTTTATTTTTTGTTATTGAGAATTGATTTTTTATGTTACACTTTTTGTAAGCAACAAAAAATAAAAAAATTGAAAAAATATAACTATTGCGTCTTTTCGTCATGTGAAAAAGAATTTAAAAAATAACCTTATCTTATGGAAACCTTATTGGCTGGCAATCTCTCTCAATCTTTTAGAAACAATAAGAAGATCTTATTGATAATATGTGACAATCTTTAAGATAATATTTGACAATCTTTTATAAACAATAAGATGGTCTTATTGAAAAGGGATGAAAATCTCTTGGAAAAACAATTAAGTGAGCTTATTGAAAGTTTGTAGGATTCTGTTTGAAATAATGTGAAATAAAAGAAATTTTAATTTCAATCTTAGATTTAATTTATAAATTAATTTTAATTTTTAATTTCTTCTATTTCACATTACTTCAGACAGAATCCTACAAACTTTCAATAAGCTCCACTTATTGTTTTTCCAAGAGATTTTCATTCCTTTTCAATAAGACCATCTTATTGTTTCTAAAAGATTGTCACATATTATCAATAAGATCCTCTTATTGTTTCTAAAAGATTTTCACATACTATCAAAGAGATTTTCTTATTGTTCCTAAGAGTTTTCCTCATACTTTTAATAAGTTTTCTTATTGTTTTAAAAAGCATTCGTATTGAAAGCTAATAAGATATCTTCTTAAAAATATGTGGATATCCTATAAAATGGTCATCAACATTCTGATAAGATAATCTCTATGGTTTTAATAAGACTTTCTTCTTGGATGAAAACCATAGAGAAATCTTATTACTTTTCTTCTATTTTATGTGGTACTTTTTTCTCTGTGTATCAATACATCTTTCGCCCACATCCAATATCCGTTCGGAGTGTAAAAATGTTGTTTGAAACCTACATCATACAGGGTGATTTTAGTTTCAGAGAAACGAAGAAGAAAAAAATACGACATACAAAACATTCCATGCGATAACTGTGAGGTGCAGTCGATTTGCCCTTATTTTGAGGCTTTGAGGTCTTTGGTTTTTACACGACTATTATTTATTATAATTCACGTATAAAAAGCTCTGTGCTTTCCAGAGTTCTAATCTAACCTAACGAAAGGTACCGGTACCGAGGCTGTTTAAGACACTACCTACCGAGTCTGTTTAAAAGCATACCGGAATCTTCTCAGGCAGAGACCCTTCATGGATCGGGAGCCGGATAAGTAAGTAGTAAGTAATCTTTAAAGGCTGATACGAGTCTAGAGCTCTACAAAACTCAATGCTTTGTTTTCAATGCCTAAATAAGGATTATATCATTAAATTCACTAGAATAAAATACCAAATACCCACAAGATTAGTGGGTATGCATTTAGTTACATATAAAGTTCCATTTATTTTTCTGAATGTTCACTTTTTAGAAATGACTAACGAAACTGTAAGAAAATTTAGTTTGAAATTGTAATGAGTGTGACAAGTTAATGTTGCAAGAGTGATGTGAGACAAAGTCTGATTTTTTCTCATAAACGAAATTTTGATGGGAAATTATTTTCATGACAAATGTAATCGTTGCTCAATTGAATTGGGAAATATGTACCTGTTTTTGAAAAGTGAAATTTTTTTAAATAGGTGCGTACCAGGCACGAGGCGTGACTTTTTCGGAAGCGGAAGCACACAACTTAAAACTCAAAAAATAAAAGTCCTTTAATTTAGAATTTATATCATACCGCTTTTTTGCGCCTAATAATATTATAAAGAGTATAAAAAATGTATTTTCTCTAGCCGAAATAATTAATTTGAAACACTCTTTGCTATGCATTTGCAGGTACTCATAAGCATTAAGCAAAACGCCAAAGCAATCACAAACAAAACAATTCGCCCAAAAAACTTAATCAAATCGAAAAAAAAACACCAATCAATGCATTTCTTATGGATGAAACACTATATACGATTTGCATTCACACACACACAATCACAACACCGAAGATCCAAAGTATAAAACTAAAACTACCCCTTTTTCAATAGGAATGTGCGGCAGGAAACGACTCAATACTTCTTTAGTTTTGCTATTGAATTTTCGTAATGAATTCACTCAACTCATTCTTCACACGTTGGGCAAACAGAAAGAAATCATCAGATTTTACTTTGAATTTTGGACGGAATTTGAGTTAAGAAGGTAAAATCAGAGAATGCCAAGCTGTTGCGCATTCTAGAGCAAAAACTCTCGTATAGTATTTTATAATGGAGAATGGAGTGATGTTACGCATTCTCAAATGGCTTGGCTTGGCGTATAATGGAAATTTGTGGGTTTGGTTAGATGATGTGCGGATTTAAGCGTTGTTCTCGTGAGTGATTTTATTAAAAGATAATAATCATTTCCCTCGATATGTAATACCTAATACTGGGAAATAATTAATTAATATAAGAGATAATTTATTAATATTAGATATCAAGAAAATGTAAATCGTTGACATACTATAATAATAGATCAATGATGTAAATGTATTTAATGTATCTACAATTTGAATTTTCGAATATTAAAATTCTTTGCTATGAGCATTTTGTGAACTGTCTTACGGAAGCACTCATTCCACTCAATATATGAACGCTTCGTCACTGGTGCGTACATATACCTAGATATTAGGGCTTTTGATTTTACGCGGGTAATATCTGGTTTCACAATTACCTGGGTACCCGAGTAACGAGCCTGCAAGAACCCGGGTACCTATGTGTCTCGGATACCTAAGGACCAGCAGCCTGAAGTATAAAAGCTTATTATCTTCACTTAAAATATAAAATTCGGAATTAGCTCACAAAAAAAATTAACTTTCAGACCAAAGAAAGTGAATTTGTGCAATAGTAATCACCCCGATTACAGAATCCGACGAATGAGCAGCGGAGGGAGTCTGACTCAATTTTGACATTTGGCTCATAGTAAAAATGTGAAAATTGACTCTGATTCCCTCCGCAATTCATTCATTATTTGCGTACTCTGTTACCCAGGTAGTTGTAGATACCTGGGTACAAGGGTACTCGGGAACCCGGGTATTTCGGTTACTCAGGTACTTAAATTAGAGTACGCAGCTACCAGGGTACCTACTGGGGAACCAGGGTATTTGGGGTACTCGGGTATTTCGAGTTTTCGGGTACCCAGGTATCCCGCTATCTGGGTATTAAGGTTCCCAGGCTGGTATTCAGGTACCCGGGATTCAACACATCTACTTCATATGTAGATATCATTTTGCAAATGGGAATTTATTCTTCTTATTTTTAAGTGAGGAACATACCTCCTCAGGGAGTTAAATTCTTATATAAGGAATGTTTTGTCTAGCATAGATGGTCAAAGGGTAAACAATGTGCATTTAAGAGAACACAAGTGTTCACAGGTTTCTTGTTAAATCAAATTCTGTCTATCAACTCCTACTCTCACCTCCCCGTGGTGAATATCGGACTCATTCGAAAATGGGGCTTCAATCCCTATGGACGATTGGTGGGAGCAGCAAACGAGAGGGTGGGGGGGGGGGGGGGTGTTTCCACTAAGGAACTTATTTTTTTTCTTTCATCAAGGCGGCAACGGAATAATTCCCCAGATGGAATCAACGGTGGCATCTACAGTTCCAGTTGGTTTGAACTACTCAGTGAACACCTTAGACGGACTACTACAAGATACTCGGAGCTCGTGGTTATAAGGAGCGGTTAATCCGGTCCCTGCCCTTGGAGTCATACTAAGGGTCTGGTCCTCAAGGTTGGGGGTCATGCCGTCGGGGTGACTTCCAGGCCACGTAAAGCTATTTAGTTGCACAAGCCTCGGAAACGGACGGATTTACTGTTGACAAACCAAGCAAATGAAATAAGGACAACGAACTTCGGATTTGCACCTGGAATGTTTTGTCTCTCTTAAGACCACGTGCAGCCAATTAGCAGAGGCCCTAGACAAAGCAGACATCACCACTATCCAAGAAGTGCGATGGGATCATTCGGGCAAAAGAAAAATGAAGGACTGCGATACTACGGCCGGCGCACAGTGGGGCAGCTCCATACATTGCGGTGATGAAAAGGTCGTCTTTTTAAATTAAAGTAACGGGAAAATAAAGTTTGCTTTCATAAACTTTACAGTTAGTTTGATATGATGATTGTGATTTTTGTTGCTTAGCTCTTCCAGGGACCGTTACACGCGCATTCAAAGTTGAACCTAAATGCGTGTAATCGATTTTGTAAAAAGTGTTAAAAAAAAGTTTTTCTTTGTTTTTTTTTTAATATATTTGGATCTAAAACTAATGGAAAGTTTAGTTAAAATGCTACACGTAGGTTAAGCTATGTAGATTATATTTTAAAAATAAAAAAGTATTTCTTTGCATTCGAAAATTCGGCAAGAAAAGATGACATATTTTTTAAGACTTCGTGTTACATTTTAGAATATATCTTTTGTTGGGGCAAAAGTTCAGCAGGTTAGAAAATAGGGAAAGTTTGAGGAACATTTGCTTGCTACCATTAGCAAAAAAAGTTGCTTAACTTTTGCCCCAAATATTTTTAAATTTTATTTAAATGACACTTAGCGATTTAAGCTCATTCAAAATAGCCAAAAAATCAGCAGAATTACGGAAAAGGTAGATTTTGGTACAAAGCGTCTCCATGGCAATCTTAGGAAACTGTTAACAGTCCCCACCGATATATGTCCACTAACAATTTTACGGGGGGACAAAGGCCCCCTAAAACGATTTTAAGGAATATCTCTCGAACGGTAACTCTTGCAAAAAAAATGTCAAGAACTAGGTTATAGCTTAGAAAATTTCCTTCAAAAAATGTTAAGTAACTTTTTTTCGTAAGAGTAACCGTTTTCGAGATAATTCAATTGGTAGAATTACGGATTTTATGTTTCTATATGAAATATACTCTTCTAAGCCACCTTTGAGGTGGAGTACAAGGTGAGTTTTTCGTTCGTGGTATCCTCCAGGAAAATTAGAAAATAGTACTAAAAAATATATACGGGGATTTATTTAAATGTTTTGGGAAAGTTCCCCATCGATTCGGCTCCACTTCATTTTTTTGTGTAAGAGTTACCTACATTCGGGAGATATTCCTTAAAAACCATTTGCTGGGGCCTTAGACTCCCCGTAAAATTATTAGCAGTGCTCGTACCGATGGTGACTTTTTACAATTTTTTAAGGATGCAATGAGGAGGCTTTATACCAAAATTCAGCTTTCCGCCATTTTTCCCGAGCCAAAAAGCTTTAATGACTATTTAATGGGTACAAAATTGACATGCTTTTTTCTATATTTTAACAAAATAAAAGCCGGTTAGTATTTTTCAGTACTGGACAACTTTTTTATTTAATAAAATAGTTTATAATTTGTGTTTATATTTTTTTTCTCAAAAATCTATCTCAAATTTAATAGCAAAAATGTTTTAATAAAGTTCGTGGAACTCTTAAATATCCATCTGTTTCAATAATCGAATCTAAAGGTGCGAAAAACTCTGTTTTCTAGGCTCTCTTTTGACTGAACTTGCAAAATTTTGAAGAACACTTATCTATTAAGATAATTTTGATTGAATTTGAAAAGGTAATTGCTTTAGATATAAAGTTTGCATAAAACAAATATTGCGATACACACAAAACATATACTCAAAAACTGTTTTTTGTTGACATGTGTATGCATTGCTAGGTATATGTCAAAAACGTAACGTGATACAATTTTGTTGACTACGGTGTCTAATTAAGTACACATAAAACCGATTTTATTTAAAAAAAAAACTTACACCAAAAAGCTGGTGATGTAATAAATAGAACGTACAAATAATCAGAACGTTTTTAAGGGCACTTAAAAGCATTAAATGGTGGACTTTTTTAAAATTAAGATTCAAATTTCAGCACATTAAAGTTTTTTTGGAAAATTGGAACTCGGTAAAATAAAATAACGATTTTAAAAGCTAGTGCAGTAAGTCAATCAAAACTCATTAAATAAAAGATCTTAGGTGTACTAAAAACATATTCCCAAACCGTCAAACTGTCTGACAGGCTTCGATTGTATATTACTTTTATCATGAAATCACAAAAAGTTATCAAAACATCATTAGACCAGGAAAAATAGCACAAATCGTATGGGGAACCTTGAAAAAATTATTTCTTAAAATATTAAAATTGGAATCGACGTAGAATTGCACCCTCTATAACATATCCAAAGTCCCCCAAAATCCCCGCATTGGCTTTTTGTGTGGATGCATTTGAAGAGGTGCACACGGGGAAAATTTGGAGGTCTATCAAACTAAAATATTTGTTTGGGTAAAACCTAATCATATGATACATGCTTTAAGGGTAGTTTTTAACGCTGAATCTAACGAAACCAAATTTAAAATGATACAACAAGTGTGAAATTCGTTTGACAGCAACGACGGGATCTCGTCACGCTCACGTCTCGTTTTCTCGTCGCATTGTGAATCAGGCTTGAACGTTCCGAGAAGCCATCAGCGTTGACTCGGACCACTTCCTCGTTGTAGACAAGGTAAGGCTACGGATATTCAGACCACGCCAAGAAAGGGAAATACTGTAAGTAAGTTCGATGTCGGACGGATACAGTCGCAAGAAATCCTCAAGTCCTTTTCCAATCGGTCCTCTCACGCCCATTTAAAAGGTCCTATGCCACCAATTTCAAACATCGAGAACCAGTGGAAGAATTGCCAGAAAGCCATCAGAGATGACGCCTCAAATGTCGACCAAAAATATTCGCACTACGGTAGATCTTGGAAAAACCAAGGAATTTCATATCGATACCCATCATTTTTTCTTCGATTTCAAGGCTGCGTATGATGGCATTTATAGAGACGAGCTGTACAGAGCAATCGCTCACAAACTCGTCAGTTTGTTCAGGACGACGCACGATGGAGAATGCACGCTGCTATATCAAGGTTGGCAAAGACCTCACCGATACTTTTCTTGTCATCAAAATGGTTTTAGACAAGGCGAAGCGTTGTCATACTTCTTGCTTCTTCAACATCGTTCTTTAAATAATAGTGGAAAACTCTCACGTCAACACTAGAGGCACAATCTTTTATAAGTCCGTCTCGCTTACGCAAACAATATTGACATAATCGGACGAGCAAAGCGTGATATCAGCACTGCTTTCGTGAGTATTGAAGAGCAATCGAAAAGATCTGAAGGAAAAACCAAATTTATTCTGTCAATTAGAAAGAACACCCAACACTGACGTCTCGGACAGAACGTCACTATATAGATAGCTATTATTTTGAGGTGGTCGGAGGCTTTTTCTACCTAAAATCCACTATCAACTCAGCGAACCATACCAGTGCTGAGATCAACCGAAGAACTACTCTTTCCAATTGCTGTTCTTTTGGGCTAAAAAGCCAATTGAGAAGCAAAGCTCTGTCTCAAGCAACTAAACTGTCCCTATACAAGACGCTTATCATCTCGGTCCTGATCTCGGTGCAAACGCATGGACACTATTAGATGTGGATAAGAACGCGTTAAGCTATTGTGAGAGGAAAATTCTCCGAATGATCTTTGGTCCCGTCTTAATTGATGGGGATAAGAAAGTACAGCAACAAAAGTTAAAAGCCAACAACTTAGGTGGCTGGTTCGTCTAGAGCAGTGATTCCCAAAGTGGTCCAGGTGGACCCCCAGGGGTCCACGGGAGATTCGACGGGGGTCTACGTTGACATGAAATAAAAACAGGGGTTCACCAGTTGTAAGTGGGGGTCCACGAAAATGTTTTTGGTTTCGAAAGTAAAGAACAAAAATCTAGGCTTGGCCATATCTGTCAATGAAGGCATATATTACCTACACTAATCAGAAAAATTAAGGGAATAAAAAAATTCCAAACTTTTCGGTAATTTTTGACAGGCTGTATTTCAGTGAATAATGGTTGTATTGCGATTTAAAAAAAAGGGTTTTGAAGCTTTAAGAATTAGGATTCTAGTTTTCAAAATGATTGGCTAAAATTTTTAAGAAGCTTCTCATGCAGTTCTATTAATAATATTCTAAAAATAATGTTGTTAATTTGTTGCTTTTTCTTAAGTCCGCGGGCTTGAAAAATATTTGTCCAGTTAGGCTGGCATATGGATCAGATAGCCTGTTTATTTAGCATTAACTCCTTTTTTTTTAAACCTCCCTTAATTTTTTTGTGAATTATATTTTAAGAAGATCATCGACTGCTACTTGTAAAAACTGGCAAACTTGCTTTCTGTCAAAACCTCATAAATCTTAAAATGATATTTCAATGTATTGCAGATCAAAACAAATCACGGAATTCTAATATCAATATCTCGTAACTATTGGCGTTTTTCTTTTTTTTTGGCTTTGAGCAAAGCTCTGAGCAGAGGCTGAGCAATCACAGCAAAGCAGAGATTATTATCAGATTCCTCAAATTTAATTATGAAACACGCTTGAGCGCTGAACTGGTGGTAAGAGTCCCACACTACTTGGTACCGATTCTTACCGAGTGTCTTTTAAAGATTTCCATCGGATAAAAAAAAAACCTTTTAAATTTTAAAGCAATTTTTCAAAACAGACTTACGAGGCTTTGACAAAAATCCGACGATATTCGATATTCAGTACAACAGATTTCCATCTTAAGATCTAGTCTCCGCATTTTTTGACGAGTTTTGTAAATATGGTAAAAATGTTGCAGCAGTGGGTCTAGCGAAACCAGGTTAATTTTGAAAGTGGTCTACGAGAAAAAAAAGTTTGGGAACCTCTAGACTCTAGAGCGAATGGGCATTGGTCCTTCGGTCTGGAAATTCTTTGAATCCAACCCCGTGGGGCAGGCCAGTAGAGGAGGACAGCGTAAAAGGTGGTACACTCAAGTGGAAGAAAGCCTCAACCAACTTGGTTTGCGAAACTGAAGACTGCTAGCTAGAGGCTGAGCTTGCTGGAAGAAGTTTGTTGCTTGAGGCCCTTGTGCACCAAAACACGGTTTTCTTTTTATTATTATTTTTTTTTTTAATCAATTTACATTCCATCGATCGAATATTTGATACTTAAGGGGTTGATTCATGATTTTTAAGTGTTATTATCTTCAATTTGCTCAGTTTTGTAAATTGCAAACAAATAAATGTGAATTAGGTACTAAATCCCGAGCCAAGGTATACCCCTGCATTCAATCGTGATTTGCAGTTCAATTGTCTTGATCTTATACAAGAATTCTTTCCGTGTACAAGTGTATCAGTTGTTTGAATATAATTCCATTGAAATCAGCACTCAAATATTTATTTAAAAATTTTTGGACGTAATTTTCGTGGTGTGTTCAGTTTTCAGAGTAAAGAAATGATATTATTGGTGCGAAATCATCCGACGGAATACAAAATTATGAAATCGGTTTCGTGAAAAAAATTAAATAATTTATCCAATATCCGACAGACACATCATCTATTAAAAAGTTTATAGCAAAAAACAAAATAACAAAAAAAAACACGCGGCCGTCTTTTCATTTTTTTTAAATTTAAAATCAGAGAAATCATAAATCATTTAGTGACGAATTATTTTTTTACAACAACATTAAACTTTAAAACCCCCGTCCTCATTAAATATTTTTCCCTGTTTTGACTTTACCACAACCTTGGGCAATGTGCAGAATATAGGTACTATGCCAAACCTGTTGGAGAATTATTTGGATATGAAGGTCATTTTTTCGTAACGTCTTTGTTGAAAATCATATATTTTCGATTTGCTCTTTAGAATGTAAAAAAAAAATTATTTCCATGAGCAAAAAAAAAGGAAATTTTCTTCTACTTTAAGACGAACTTTAACCTCTAAAAGTTTGTTTGGATAATATGAACACCACCCTGTGTAGCCTGGCTTATTCATATCTTTACATACCTATATTTATGTAGTAAGTATATAGTATAAAGCACTTGTGATATATGTACGTATGTATGTACTTACAATTGCAGGACAATCCGCTTTACAATTTTGCACGACTGACAAAAGGTATTTTTCATTTTTTTTTTTGTTTTATTCGAAACTCAAAATCATTGAGGATATTGTTGTACACAAACACAAGCACTTTAGAAAAAGTTGTCTGCAACGAAGATGATAACACAGTTGGGTAACTGGATGAAGAGAGTAGACAAACGATACCCCATATGTTTGTATCCCTAGCCCAACATAGAATTTGTTATTGGGTGTGTGTATTTGTGGTTCGTAGGCGTATACGTAATTGTTTTGCCAGCCTTTTTTATTACATTGTATTGTTTTTTTTTTCACTTTTTATCTTTTTTTTCAAACAAATTAACTCATCTCGATTTGCATTAAATTATATTTTGATTCCTTTTTGCATTGTTGCCAATTATACTTTTCAACATTGACGCGCTATTCAACGCTTACACAATCACAAAGAGAATAATATAAATTGTAAGGGGTTGGAATTACGACGACCCTCTCCATACGGATGATTTCTAAGCAAAGCAATGGGTGGTGGATGGTGGTGTTACAATATTGGATAGAGTGGGTGTTATTTTCCCAAATAACACTATACACATTTTGTGTTTAAATAATTATTGTTTGTTAACTGTGTAACACACTAGGGGAATAACCTGGAAGAAAAAAATTGGGAACACTCTTTTCATTCAAAACACGCAATATTATAAATGGGATATTTTTCTTTCTTTTTTTTTTTGCTTAAAAATAAACAATTGATCTCAATTATAATTCGATTACTCTAAGAAGAACTTGAATAAAGGAATTTGAAGAGGGAATTTATTTTTCAAATTGCACTTTAAACTCAAGGGTAACATAGAGAAAAAGAACACAAACCGCAAGAACACAAAAAAAAACTATCCTCCACAATTTTCTCTTGGAAGCGCACGGAGGCGATTTTTGAGTGTTGTGAACGAACCGAAAGCTACTAGGGAACTGAAATTTGTTTGATTTTGAGCGACACTTACTAGCAGTATAGCAGCAGCAGGCTGCTCACTTGCCAGCCAGCCAGCCATCAGGGTTGATTTATTTACGAAATGGCATTCTCCGTTTTTCACCTGAAAATGTTTAGGGCTGTTTGAGAGAGAGAAAATTAAAGGGGATACAAGTGATAGTAGGTTCCCCGTAGAGCTTTCGCGGAGGTGGGTTGCCAACATCATTTTCAATAATTTTTTTTGTGGAGTATATACACGGTAGAGTTTAACTAATTAAATATAAAGATTCGCGTGATAAAAAAACCATGCGTTGCTTATAACTTATTGATGGTTCCTTAAGTTTAAGGTCTCAAAATTTAGGAGAAATGTAAGTATAAAGCGTAAATTAAGCTTTGTTTGGGCTAATCTCAGAAACTACATTACCGTTTTCGAAATGTGTGTTTGAGTTTAAAAGGTTATTCTTTGGGTAAGGCTTTAGGGACAAAATTTTATAAAAAAATCTAAGCATAAGGTGAAATGGGATAAAAGAAAAAAAAAGGTATCGGATTGTAAAAATTCTTTCTATGCTTGAAAAGTTTAACTGAGAGGATAAACTAGGAAGATGAGTTACGTCTATATATTTTAAGCGACGTATCTAAAGAGTAAAATAGGGTACAAAAATGATATCCTTGTTTAAGTTTTTTTTCGTAAAGGTTATGTTTGTACCTTGGTTCTAAAAGGGCCAGTGTCCATTTTTTACAATATTGACTTAAGTACACTATTTGACTCAGAGGAAGATTTTTTACGAATGTAATAAGGGCCAATGTGCTCCAATTGTTTCTTAACAAGATACCGATGGTTTTAGAAAGCTTAATTTCACCTTTCCCCTATTGAAAAGACTAGGTACATGCTAAGCCTTCAAAATACTGTCTACGACATCGTTTTGGTAAACTTTAGCAGCCGTTTTCACAAAAATGAAGTGATGTGATATCTTGATGTTACATTTACCACCAAACCATTACTGAAGCTAGATGAATCCTTGGAACAACTACTTTCACTCGTTTTAATGACGTGGCACACTCCTTATTATGTTGTTTCTTCAAAACTTCCTCCACGGTAGATATTAACCATCCGAAAACAGAATGTTTCCATGCCTGTGTCTCGCGTGTCACGAGGAGTCAAGGAGTTAAGACATTACCCGTTGATCATCGATAGGCTTTCATATGGAGGTCCTCCTGAATCAGTCAAGAAATAGATCTGGTGGATATATCCGATTCCCTGGAGATACCTTTTTTGTTCGTCAAATTCGTTCACGCACTACTTTTATTACTGACGGACCTTAAAGTGGTCGTACGGACGACGCGTGTACGACCACTGATTGATCTGTCATCTATTTGTGACGATTCAGCGAAATGTTATTCCGATTTTAAAATTTTTCTATTAAAAGGACAACTTTAGAGCTAAAAATTTTTAAAATTTAGAATAAATGTTGTTGATGTTGGTTGTTTTAAAACAATGTTTTTATTTTTGAAAGATCGATTTTAAGAATCACTTGCTGGATCTTTTCAAATTTTAGCCATTTATAGGGTGAAATGGGGTAATCACGAAAACTGGTATCGAATTAAATTTTTTGTTTTGTGTTTGAAATGTTATGGTTAGAGGATGGACTTTGATATTGGCTTTAGGCCTTGATGTTTTTCCAAATTAAGCTGTACTTCTATACATATAAAAACAAATGAATTAATAGGGTGAAGTCGGATCAAAACAAAAACAAATGTTATCCGATACTAAAAAAAATGTTTTTAAATGATTATCGATGATTAAGATGAGGGCTAGATATTTTCTTATATACCATCTATTTAAAGCAATATGAAGCTATTTACAGGAATTATAGAAAGAGGGTGAACCAAATATGGTATTCGATTTTAAGAATTATTTTTCTATTTGAAAGGTTTGATGGCGATTATTAAATTGTATTTCTTCTTTATTTATTATTAATGATAAGCTTATGCAAACGTTTGCACGAACGAAATTTGTATTTATTTGATTAAATGCTCTGTAATTGAATCAGCTGTTCGTAACGTCTAATATGAAACTTCAAAAACGTAACAGATGAGACGTGTTCAGATTTCGAAGTTATTTTTTAAGTTGAGAACCTCTCCCGAACCAACCCGAAATCGGAGTCTCGGAACGATAGATAAATGTAAAGGTAGAGCAATAAAAGTAGCAAGCTGTCGGAAGCTAGTGTCAAAACCAACGAAAAGTAGCTTTCCAAACAGTCAAAAGGGACAAAATATATACATATTCCACTTAAGTAAAATGAATCATCTCTCTGTTTTTTGTCGTCGCCAACAAATGATTCGCACTGGTTTGAGAGAGCCGAAAAGTAGCATTCCTGGTGGAGTTAATGTAGACGTCCTTATTTTTTTTTTTTTTTTATAAACTACGTTTTAATTCACAACTTTGATCGCCAATCAATTGCAATACGTTAGTTACAGAACATGGTCAGAATTTTTTAGTCCTCTAAGATATCATATCATATTTTTGAATACGCCTCGTTCTAAAGGTCACACATACGTTTGGATAAAAAAAATAAATTTGGTTGATTTCCCGCAGCAAAATCCTTGTATAATTTTAACCAAACTCCGTAAACCAATTCCCATCTAAAACTTGACAGTTCATTAACAAAATCGTAAACTTATCTAGTGTTTTACGAAGTTAAAACTTCGCAAATTAATATTTCGCATACGAAATATTGCATTACGAAATCTCGCAGTTACAAAATATCTCTTTTCATAAACTCGCAATTACAAAATCCCACTTTTAAAAATCTCGCAATTATAAAATGCCGCAAATAAAAACTCACAAATTAAAATCTAGCAAAATTTTTTTGCAACAAATATTTGTTGTTAATTCTTTATGAAACTTTTTTCTATCAGAGCAAAGCTGGGGTGGGCCAGCTAGGTAATAAAATAAAATCGAAATCTCGCAAATTCTTGTCTTGCAATACGAAATTTCGTATTTTCAAATACCAGCTTCTCATTATAAAATTACAATTACAAAATGCCGCAAACTTAAACTTGCAAATTAAATATTGCAAAATTTCATTGCAATGCAAAATTTGATACCCGAGCAAAGCTGGGACGGGCCAGATAGTTTATAAAATGAAATAGAAATCTCCCAACTTAAAATTTCGCATACCAAATCTTGCAATACGAAATCTAACAATTACGAAATCTCGTTTTTAACAATCTCGCAATTAAAAAATGCCGCAAACTAAAAATTCACAAATTTAGATCTCGCTAAATTGAATAGATACCATTGCAACAAATTAATTTTTATAATCCAAATTTCATAATATTCAATCCTCGCACAACGCAATTAAATTTAACGCAATTAAATTTTGGGAGATTTTAATGTGCGAGTTTTTAGTTTTTGGAATTTTGTAGCTGCGAGATTGTGAAAAGCGAGCTTATGTAGTTGCAAAATTTTCTAAGTTTTTCAAAATAAATCGAGTGTTTACTTTGACCATTATTATTGTTCATAATTATTTTTTTTTTTTTATTTCAATTATTGTTAGAAAAACAAGAAAGAGAACATAGAAATTGTATACGCAGTTGTGATGTCAGGTAAGTTTTCTAATTGTTAAAAATACGTTTTGGAAAACAATAAAATTATCAAAAGAAAAATATTTTTGTTTCTGAGTTTTTCTTTTTTTGGTTCGCAGGATTGTTTTGTTTAGTTCGAAACTGAGAGCGATATGTTGCTGTTGGAGAGATTGTTGAGCGAGATTTTTAAATTGCGACATTATGAAAAACAGGATTATCAATTTGCAAGATTTCCTTTTCAAGATTTAAAAAAGAGCAAGATTTTCAAGATTTAAAAAAGAGCAAGATTTCGTCATTCGAAATTTTGATTTGCCAGATTTCATACCGCTTCCGAAATCAAGGAGTCACGGAAAAGCTATATTCTTAATACACCTATAAACGTACATTTCTGAAAAAAATGGTGCTGCAAAGTTGGATCTGGTAGTAAAAGGGAAAATTGAATAAATTTTTCCTTTGATTTTTTTTATTTGACTATAAGAAAATAATTTTTAAAAGTTTTAACTAAATTCATCAAGCAAAATATGTGGAAATAGTCACAAAAAAAAAAAAAAAAATGTTAAATGTTAAACATAAAAACCATGTTTCCATTTTTTGCCAAGAAACAAAAATGGAGTTTTTTTTATAATAATTTAAGGCATTACAGGTAGAAAATTCAATAAAAAAAGTTAAAATCGTTTTTGAAAAAAATCAAAACTATTGTTTGTGCGTAATATAGATAAGTTTTTGTGTGGCTTGTTTGCCGAAACAGTGCGATTTTTTAAAGAAATTTCGGTAGAAATAGTTACCGATTGCAGCTATTGTAACTAATTTTGTGAAGCAGTTATACTGGTTTGCTGATTGATAACCGAAGATATTCCCATTTTGTAGTACCTAGTGGCATAATGGTTAGTACGTTGGACTGTAATGCTAAAGGTCTGGGTTCGATTCCCAGCCGTTTCCACCTTAGAACAGAAATGTGTTTTTTCCGAGGTACTGCCTCTTGCGAGGAACTGACAAATCCTCCAAGAGTATACTTGTCATGAATAAGTGCTTATCATCTGGCCGTTCGGACACGGCAAAAAATTTAAGGTCCCCTCCATTTCTGCGAACAACACGCACACAAGAATGGTTGAGGGCTGTAAGTCGCTAGATCCTGGTTTTTCACGAGCGGTTGCACCACCAAATCTATATTTCCAATTTTGTGAGATTATTGGAGAGTATTGTAGCTATGGCCGAAAGTGTCCACAAGAATCCGAGAACCTCAACGCTCAGTTGATGGGGCTTTAATGGGATTTAAACCAAAAAAATTGCTAAAAATTTCCAAATGTTTACAGTAAGATGGCTATAACTTCTGTTCTTAAGACTGGATTCTCAAGGTAAATGTCTTTAAATGTAGATGAATTAAGAAGCTACATTTTGGTGTACAGAATATTGGCGATTAAGATATGAAAACGGACTAAGTGCCGAAGTAAAGGCAAAATTTACTGAAATGCGATTAACGAAATATTTTCTTAAGTTTCTAGTAATTTTTATTTTAGCTGAAAATGCACATGCAAGCAAGGATGCAATTACGATTTTAGTGCCTAGAAATTGCGACTTCCACAAATATTTTGAAAATTTCCCTTTTTCCAAATGGGGGTGGATATTTCCTGCATGCAATCAACAAGTGTCACATAAACTGTTTTTTTCAATAGAATCTCGAATGTAAGCAACTTGTTGGCAACTCTTATAAAATATTCAAAGCTTTTTTAAGTCCAAACAATATTTATACCTACAACACACTCACTTTCCCCAAATGAGGGATGATTTCTCTTTCTCAAAAATAAAATAACAAAAAAAGCAAAAACAAACAAAAATACTCTCTTGAATATTTCTTACGTCATAACCTTGCTTAAGATGAAAAGTATTAAACCTTATGACGTCAGATTTTAGGGGGAGAAAATATTTTGTTTTTATACGAGAATTCTCAGCCTAAATTAGAATTGAAGACAAATTTTTGTTCGTGTTTTTTTCTTTTCTGTGTTGTTGTTTTCAATGGCATTTGCTTTTATTGATGACGTCAACGAAAATCTTAGCACTGGGAGATGAGAGCAAGTTTTATGCTTCAAAGCATTATAACATTGAAGAAGAAAATTAAAAGAAAAAAAAAACGATGTCGTAACAAAATACCCAGGACCAAAGAGTCTGAGCGCCATCAGGCAGTTATTTTAAAGTTAATTAATCAGAAGCTATTCTAATCCTGGATGATGGATGGATTGATGCGAGTAATGACGTATAGCTATTATATGCACTTGATTTGGGGGTTGAACTTAAAAAAAAGTATTTAAGATTTATTTGATGCTTTTATGAATTTGTAGGGAGAGAGAGTATACTTAGTAACATTCAATAGAATATGGGAACTCAATTTGTCCTCTTCAAAACCAAAACAAAAACCACTTTGTTTAGATTGAATTCTGTGAAGTACAGCAATTACAGAGAAGGAAAAAGAGCCTTTTGGATTCTTTTTTATTTTATTTTAAAGAGCTCATCTTTAACGATATAAATGTAAGAACTTAAGTGTTTTAGTTAATGTGCGTCTACGTTTTCTATAAATAGCTCCTATAATTAATTGTATATGATTCAAATGCACGGCTGGGAAGCAGGTATACTGACTCTTCTGCTGAAAGAAACATGGTGGTAAAGGCATTGAAAAGTAAGGCATTTTTAGTTTAGAAATGTTCAAGAATTCTCAAAAGATTGCATTCAATTGACTTCTGTATAATGAACGGGGAAAAGAATTATTGCAATCGTTTATCAACGAATTAATGGTGATTGCATAATTTGAAGTAGGATTCAAAGTGAAGTCAATGAATTCAATTTTTTCATTAAATTCAGTGAATGATTCTTAAAGATTGCATTCACAAAAGATTGCATTCTTTAAAAACTTTGCCTCCGGATACGAAAGTATCGTTCACTAGGCTATTATAAGAACGGGGGTTGAACAAAGGAAAAGATTATAGCATCATGATTTTAATAGATCAGCCAATAAGAAGGATAGACGGCGGCCGATAGATTATAGATAGAGTGAATCAATGGTTTCATCAACAATCTTGATGACAAGGACCTGACGGGAGTTTGTTTGATATACTCTGAGCTTAGGTTAGTAAGGATTTTCTTAGTTTTTAAGTGTTGACAAAAAAAAAATAATAGTGTATAAACTCTGTATGTGGCTTTTTGACTATTTCTGGTTGACCGGAAACAGCATTATCTTCCCATCTTGACCAAATTGCTCTTAGCGAAAAATCTTTATAATAATAGGAGTTTGTGTTCAATATTATACATTCTACGTGTTTGCGAATGATATAAGAACTCATGGTCGAGAACATACATAAGTTGAATGGATCTAATCGGGTATAACCCCTACAACTGCATTGTTTGGCACAATGTTATTGGTTCACGTGCGTATAGATGAACCAAACGAAGGTCCACAAATCCTTCACAATTTGTATTATCATATGCCAGGGGTTAGCCCTCTAAAAGTACTTGAGAGTGCTAGGACGCCATATGGCCCTAGGCTCAATGATAGGAAAATCCCTATGCACACCTCCGCGTGGTAGAGGGCGGGTAACGCTAACGTGCAGGGGGACCGAATGGATGCCGGGATAAGCAGACAACCCAGCGTTGCTGGTCAGGGCACAAACTTGTCCTTGGGATGGTTAAAAGCCCCCTTAAGACGGATGAACTGCAGGTAGCGGTCAACGGCAGGATAGTCTGGTGGCGGAGGAGCTTTTTTGGTAAAAGGCCAACGGCAGCAGCAGGTAGCGTCTGTAACCCATATTGGGCGGCTACAAAAGGCGTCTGTTTTCCCATAGTGGGCGGCCTCGAGCAGTTATGTGTTTGACCATACAAAAGGCGGGTGTGCCTGTCAAATCTGAGCTTATGTATGTTATTAATCATATCTCGGAAAACACCATGGTGGAAGGATATAAGCAAATACATGAATTATGACAACAAATGGAAATGAGTCCCCAAGAGGTAATCTTTTTATAGAAAATCCTTCTGTAGCTTCGGTTGCAGTAAACCGCACATCGGATTTGGGGGTGCGGCATCTTTCATGTACGAGCGTCAATCAAGACGCCATAATAATAAGTGAATCGTTGACAAATAGAAGAAGTCTTTCAAGAAGCGCAAATGTTACTTTTGGCTACCGCATACGTACGAAAATCGGAGCATGGAACGTTCGATCCTTGTACAGCGATGGTAGATACGAGCAGGTTGAGCGTGAAATGCTTCGTCTAAACATCAGTATCCTGGGCATAAGCGAAACTAAGTGGAGAGGAAGAGCTGAATACAGATCAGACACTGGACAGACGAAAATGCTGTATTCCGGGGAAGATGAAAGAGAGGGTGGCCAAAGACTGCATGGTGTCGGAATTATGTTGAACGAAGAAGCGAGGCGTAGTTTGATCTCCTGGTCGCCCATTTCTGCGAGATTAATGACAGCAAGGTTTCGTTCAAAAATTCGTAACGTCACAATTATTCAGTGCTACGCCCCCACAAATGAAGCGACCGAGGAAGACAAAACCGCGTTCTACACTCATCTTAACTCGGTTAACAGTAGTGTTCCGTGAGCCGACATCATAGTCGTTATGGGAGACCTCAATGCCCAAGTCGGTTCAGACAATTACGGACTGGAACGCGTGATGGGAAGAAATGGCTTGGGGTCACGGAATGAAAATGGTGACTTGCTTGTCGACTTTTGTAACGCGAATCGTCTTGTGATAGGTGGGACTGTATTTAAGCATAAGACGTGCAACAAAATTACCTGGGTGCATCCGGATGGTCAAACCGAAAACCAAATTGATCATATCATGATTCAGCAGCGATGGAGGAAGTCTATGTGTGATGTCCGGAGTATAAGAAATGCCGATGTGGGAAGCGACCACCATTTGGTTCTGATGAGTCTCAAACTACGAACCGCTGCCGTACAAAAACCAGCGCAGGATGCAGCAAGGAGCTCAAAATTCATTACGAATGCTTTAAATGACCCCAACATATGTCGAAACTATGTCACCACCCTTAACGACAGAGCCTCGTCATTAAACGGAATCCAGAATTCAACAATTGATGAGATGTGGGGTGAAATTAAAAGTGTTTTTATGGAGGCTGGATCCGAAACTGTACCCAAGCGAACGAGACGTAGAGACTCTTGGATATCCCAAGACACCTGGGATAAGATCGAACTTCGCAAATCGTTGAAAATCCAAATAAATGCTGAAGCAGATGTTCAACGAAAGGCTGACTTGCAAAGAGAGTACCGCATTGCACATAAGATGGTCTATCGCTGTGTGAGACGTGACAAGAGGGTGAAGGTAGATGGACTCGCAGATAATGCGGAAATCGCTGCCAGAAGAGGAGATATCCGGGAATTGTACCAAATAGCCAAAGATGTTATCGGGAAAAAAAGCAACACCAATCATCCTGTAATGGATGTGGATGGCACACTTTTGGTATCAATTGAGGATCAGCTTCGTAGATGGAAGGACCATTTTTGTGCCCTGCTAAATGAGGATTCAGTTGAGCAGAGTGCTGAAGTGCCCCAACTAAACGAGATGCGCAGGTCCTATAGGGGTATTGACATCGAACCCCCGTCAGAATCGGAAATCCAGACATCAATAAATCTCCTCAAAAACAACAAGGCAGCTGGACTGGACGGAATACCAGCTGAATTCCTGAAAGCCGATCCCGTAACAGCGGCTAGTATTTTACATCCGTTGATAAAAAACATTTGGGAAAACGAAAGCTATCCCAGGGATTGGAAGGATGGTGTGATTGTTAAGTTGCCAAAGAAAGGTGACTTAAAGAATTGCAACAATTGGCGTGGTATCACCGTTTTGTCCGTTTTCCCAAAACTAATCGCAACCATCATTCACGAGCGAATAAAGGAGAGAATCGAGTCTACACTCAAGAGGCATCAAGCTGGCTTCCGCAGTGGTCGATCGTGTGTCGACCATATCAACACCCTGCGTATCGTCCTCGAGCAGTCGATGGAATTTCAATCACCGCTTTACCTCATGTTCGTGGATTTTGAGAAAGCCTTTGATCGAGTTAACCGAGAATGTATATGGAGATCGTTGCTTGGTAGAGGAATTCCACCAAAAATAGTTGCCATTATTAAAGAGTCCTACAACAACGCAAGGTGTTTTGTTTTGCACAACGGGCAGCTATCCGACTCCTTTGTAGTGCAACAGGGTGTGAGACAAGGGGATGTTCTATCGCCAATTCTCTTCCTGCTGGCGATGGACGACGTATTGACGGCCAGTGTAGGTACAGCAGAGCGACAGGGCATTCAATGGAGACCGTTCGAAAGGCTCAGTCATTTAGACTATGCCGATGACATATGTCTACTGGCAAATAACATCAGTGGGCTGAACGGGATGTGCCAAACACTGCAAGTGAAGGGAGAGTCGAGTGGTCTAAGAATAAACAGCAAAAAGACAAAAATAATGCTCACAGGCCGCTCCACACAGCAGCGTATTATTCTACAGGAGACGCCAGTTGAAGTAGTGGAACAGTTCAACTACCTTGGCAGTATTGTCTCTGCAAACGGTGGTACGGATCTGGACGTTAAAAGTAGAATAAATAAAGCTCGTGCTGCCTTCGGTACTCTGTCCCCAATCTGGAAATCAAGTCAAATCTCCTTACGCACTAAGTTGAGATTCTTCGAATCCAATGTCAAATCCGTGCTGTTATATGCTTGTGAAACCTGGAAAGTCACGTCTATCATTTCGAAGAAATTGCAGGCTTTTGTGAATCGCTGTCTTCGCCATATCCTAAAGATTCGGTGGCCACAAATAATATCAAATGAGGAATTGTGGCGCAGGACAAGTCAAGAGCGGCTGGACGTCGACATAAGAAAGCGTAAATGGCGTTGGATTGGTCACACACTGAGGAAACCAAACAATGAAATTGCAAAGCAGTCCTTTGAATGGAATCCTCAGGGTGCACGGCGGGTTGGAAGACCAAGAACAACATGGAAATCAACTGTCTTAGCGGAAGCAGAATCCCAGAGAAAGACGTGGCCACAGCTAAAGTACCTTGCAGCAGACCGTGAAGGATGGAGACGTTTTGTTGACGCCCTATGCCCCAGCCGGGGTTACAGGACACGATGATGATGATGAGGGGTTAGCAAGACAAACTATGGTTCACCGCCTCTTACTATCATATAGGCATTAAGCATAAATAATACTCAATATTTGAAAGGGCTTTATGGAAGTCAAAGACTATTATACTACGTCGCTTTTATAGCCGATATACTGCGCAAAGCTTTTTGTACTTGCTCTTAGAGGACAAATAAGTATATTGGTTTTGTGTGAATAAAAAATAATAATAAACTCGATTTTAATCAAACTTAGCATTAGGATGATAGAAATTAAACAAAGTGTGGGTCGTCTTACCGTCGGGTAGCAATGTGGTTCAGGGTCGAACAAAAATCATTCTATCGCATGTTAGATATATTTTTTTAATGCAAATTGATATGGAACAGGATTTTTTAATAAAATCAGTTTCTAAATATAAAATTTTGGACTCCAAATTTGATATCAAATGAGTGAGTTTTAAGACAATTTGAGCATACAATTCAAAGACAATTTTTTTTTTTTGTTAAATGAATCTCTTAAGTCTTTTTGCAATTTTTCCTCTTTTACGCATGTCAAAAAGCAAATTGAATTGAAGCCAACAAAATTATGATGGTTTGAAAAGTTTTTATGAACGAGTTCAGAGTCAGTCAAACTAAAAGTAAAAAAAAAGTTAATGTTCCCTGGTCTTCCCTAGTCAGACTTAAAGTAAATATATTGCACTAAAACATCATGTATCGAATACAAAAAAAAAATAACTGCTAATACCTGCGAACCTTCAAAAGTACCGAGTTTATGTCTTAAGACCTACGAAAATAAAAATTCTTTTTTTAATGGGATTTCAAATTAGGGTTCATACAAAATCTAATTTATGACATCCATAGAGACCTGGACTTACGAAATAGAGTGGCTAATTTTTTAGTAAGTACAACTATTCTCTAATACGCCTTCAAAAAGTGGGAGTGGTTAAACATTTATATAGCCTAATTTTCTTACATTTGATTCTAGGTATGTATTTATCTATTTTTGAAGCATTGATGAAAAAAATACATTGCACCATATTCATAAATGTTGTTGAAGCTGCTGCTAGGCAAAACTAGATTTTATCTTATTGAAACTTCATCAGATAAACTCCAGTTTTGCCTAGCAACAGCTTAAAAAACATGTATGAATATGCCACATTCTGTCAAAAACGCCCCCAAAAGTGGGAGTGGCAAAAGTTTTCAATTATTTTTTTTCGTTCTTAATCTGTCACAAAGGCAATTTGTTTTCTTAGAAAGTAGTCAAAAAACAAAAATTTTGTCAAACATATCCCAAAAGTGGGCGTGGAAAAAAGTTATGTACTGAAGAATTCTTACAAATTGCATTATCTGCAACTTTTTTTAGAGAACACACCGCTCATTTATATCACCTTTGACGATTAGATGATAGATTACAAAGTGGGCGTGTCTGTGGGCGAAAATTTTCTCAGATGATGTTTAACGATATCCTTAGTCATTTCTGGAAATTTCATCCAAATCGGTTGACTGCTTTTCTAAACAAAAGTGAGTCGAGTCACCGTCACACAGTGGATTAAAAATCCATAAAAGTTGGCATCAATTCAGCCGGTACCTGGGAACCCGAAATTTTGAATACCTAGTTTTGATACCAGGATTTAGATAGATATTTCCAAACCAACTATTTGACACGCCCGCACTTCTTTTGTATTAGGTAATTTTTCTATAGCTAAATTATGTTTCAAGCTTGTCAATACTTTTAGAAATTATTCTTGGATATTTTTTAAAAGAAAATCGTCAAGAAAGGGGAAATAATTTCTTCTATTTAACCGAGAGTGGCAATTTTATAAAATATTAACTCAAAATTAATACAAAATTATTAAAAATCAAAGGTTACACTAATCACATTTTGCTTTAGCTTTTTTCAAGACAGAAATATGTATAGTGTCATAAATGCATGACTGGGTCGCACGTACTTGCTCTTATGTTCATAGAATTAGAATTTTAAAAATTGTATATGGGTGTTACCATCGTGACGGGTGTGATAGGGAGACAGTTAACACATCGCATTTGCATGCACCCCGTTATAATTTGCTGAGCCAGCAAATCATGTTTGAACAAATTATGATTTCCCACGATTGGTGGATATCACATAACGGCGCATAGCAATGCATTGGGGTAAATGCACCGGGAACCTTCAAGGTCGCTGATTAACCTTAAAACCGATTAAATTCTCATTAAAAGTAAATTTTATTAGAAAAATACGTCGTGAATTCCATATTTAGATGCAACAAAACTAATAATGAGTTGGAAAACAGAAAGAATAAATTTTTAAATGTCAACCTGTTACGGATGTGACAAAGACTTAAATTTTCTATTACAGGCTTCATCTGAGAGTAGACCATTATTCATTATATTCTCCCTTTTTGCCCAAATAATCAGTTTGGTTAAAAAAAAATTCTTATAGTAATGAAACATAATTTCTGCTGTAACGGGTGTGGCACTAACCACTTAATGAATCAACTGCCTAAAAACTCAGTTTGTATTTATTAATGAATAACTTAATGACACACTAAAGTGATAAGAGCTATGATAAGGGAAATTAGCCACCGAATCTCAAATTGGGAAATAGAAGATTATTGAAAATCTGGTTTTGAACTTTTGCCAACAAAACATGACTTTTGGAGCCCTTTTTTGCTAAGTAGCGAAATAGGTGGCGATAAATTAAATTATTGATAATTTCTCTCTTAAAATGAAAAATACAATCTTTTCAAATCGTTTAACGGTATTATTTTCAATTGTAGGTCATGATTTGTGATTTCGTAAAGGGTCGTTTGGTTTGGAATGGATGTAATGAGAGACAAATGTCTAAAAGCATAGAATTTTTTTTTTAATTTGCTTAAACAACTCATTTAATAGATTTAGCTGCAAAAAAGTACTGCCATATGAATTCCTGAACAAATATGAATTTATGCGAAGACAAAATTTGTAAAAAAAATTTCAAAATATTTTGTTGATAGTTCTGATACGCAATATTATTTATACTTATTGAAAGTTTTTGTGAAAGAAAATTTATTTGAATTCGATCAGCCAATAATGAAAAAAAAATCAAAATAAAAATAGCGTTCCATGGTAGCAACTGTTAATAGTTGATCAGTGTAAATCTTGCTATATTTTATAGAAGATCCAACCAGGGTTGGCCGAATTAACTACACTACATTTTCTACGTTATTAACTACGCGTAGTTAATTGAATAAACTACACGTCTAATTTACTACAATTTGTTACGTCTACTACATACGTATTTTAGCCGAAAAAAATAGAAAATAGTGTACAAAACTCCTTTAAAAAAGTCGAAAAAGATTAAAACCTTTTTGTTCAATTTACCAGATAAATAGCTTGTATAAATATCTAGTATAGAAGGGTTATTTAAAAAAAGTACTTTTGCACAATCTTATTACATGACACATGAGACATGATTCAAAAATATTTTAAATCGTGAATTGAACGAACACTATACATACATAACATAGGTTATCATAACTTGAATTTTCCACAAAAAACCAAAATGAAGTAGTTGTGTCGCCTTAATTTAACTGTTTTTAAAATCATCAAAACCGTTTCAACATTGCTTTCGTTTTCATCTTGCTTATTAAAATTAATAATTGATCATTTGGGCTCAAAATTCAATTTTCAAACAGACAAGTGACAGTTGACAACCTCACTGACAGATCGTTTGACGTTTCAAACTACGTCTGCTACAATTTGTTTCATTAACTACATTAAATACATTTAACTACATAAACTACGTAGCAGACGTAACAAATGTAGTTATTTCAAAAAAGTGACAGTTCGGCCAACCCTGGATCCAACTTAAACAGAAGAATTTTCTCTTCAAATTTTCTTGATATTCTATTTTTAGTTGGAAAGCTTAATTTCTATGTTTCTTACTCCACAACAAATACGCTATATTTGTCAATGGTAGAAAAATATTGGACAAAAAGGCTTAAAAACCGTACAAAATAATGACGGTTTTTTTTAAATATAGTCAGGGGATGATATGTAGGTACTATAGGGGAAGTTTTAGAATCAAACATGACATAACGATGGTATAGGTGGCACAATTCTGTCTATCTGTTTCCCTGTCTGTACCTCGACCTACAATGTAAGCCACTGAAGCGATTTTCCCCAAATTTTGAACTTTTTTTTTTCGAGAGGGGAAATTGAAATTTTTGTTTAGCTCCGAAATAAGCAGTAGGTACATAGTCGGAAAAAGTATTTTGACAAAAAAAATTCGCATTTTTCTTCATACCTTTCCTTTTATTGATAGAAGAAATCTGAAAAAAAAAATATATTATAATGGTATCAAGATGAGCTTCCAAAAAAACATACAAAAGTAAGATTCATAATTATAGTTTTGAAATTAAAAATTGTATTTCAAAGACGTAAAGGGAAAAAAGTATTTTGACACAATTAAAAAAGCTCCCAAATATTGGCTAACTTTTATGTTGAGGCAGTGAGGATTGTTTTTTTATTATACTTTTGGATGCCAAATTCAAATCCGTCATTTGTTTGTGGCTATCAGCTCGGGTGTTTGAGAAATTTCCATTAAAAAATAGGTTTCTTTTTGCTATTTTTGAGACCTTTTAACATCTAGAAATAATTACACAGGTTTACAAGGTTTTCGACACGACTATAAATAAAGGTTGATCTAAGGGAAATTTTTCGTGCTGAACTCAAATCCGTTATCCGTTTTCCGCTATCAGCTCTGGTTTTCGAGATATTACCGTTAGAAAGTGTCAAAAAAACCCTTTTTTCGCCATTTTTGGGGCTATGTAACTATGCGAATTGATTTTTATTTTTTTTAATTGTACAGATTTCTGAAAGTACTAATCTAAATCTTCAAAATTCAGCTTTAATCGTCCCAATATCGTTTTTACTTTTTGAGAAGCCCACAGTTGCATTTTTCAATATATATTGTGATGAGCAAGGGGGCTACTTCTCAAAGATTTAGAAAGAATAGAAAAAAGGTACAAAGGTTTTTGGAATGATGGTATGTTAAGTGACTATTGTTGGTCTCTTGTACGTGAAACATTACACTTTGTTTTAATTTGTAAGAGTTATTTCAAATAAAAAAAACTATGGTCAAAAACGGGTGATTTTTTAATTTTTTCCAAAAGTTGAGCTGATAGCAAAAAATGGATTTCAGATTTGAAATCTACACTAAAAACTCTTTTTAGAACATATTTTACCTGCTCTTTCAAAAACGACATGAGCCAAAGAGAAAGCATTTTTAAAATTATATGTAGTCAGATGAAGACTAATAACTGATTTAATATCTCTCAAAAAGTAAAAGAGATATTGGAACGATTAAAACTGAATTTGAAAGATTAAGATTAGTACTTTCAGAAATATGTCCTATTAAAAGAAAATAAAAATCAATTCGCACAGTTACATAGCCCCAAAAATGGCGAAAAAAGGGGTTTTTGGCACTTTCTAACTGTAATATCTCGACAACCAGAGCTGATAGCGAAAAACGGATAACGGATTTGAGTTCAGCGTAAAAATTTACTTTTAGAACGACTCTTATTTTCACGTGTCGAAAAGTTAACCTATATTTGTAGACCTGTGTATTTTTCAACAACATTTGCAAAACTACCTGAAAGCACTACCAAACCTTCCTTCTCCTTCAAATATTAGTTTATATTTTCCCAAATTCTTAGCTAGATATTAGCCTTCACTAGAGTTAAACTTTTTTTTTTTTGAAAAATCAAGAACGATCAGGCGAATTTTCTTGAAACTAGGATAATAAATGTATACCTAATACTAATTACTCAAAATTGGCATAGCTACCAATTTTTTTTTAATATGTCACCAACATTTTATACAAAAATTAGTTGTTTTTTTTTCTGAAAACCGCTTCACGGATTTTATTTTTTTTTAATATATTGTTTCACGTATTTTACGAGTTAAAAGAACGATTTAAATGTTTTTTTATATATATATTTATGATTTTTGTATAAATATATTTATGATATGTACTTTCATATTTTAAAAATTTTAAATAACAAGCAACTTGATCATAAGAACATAGACTAACTAATAAAAAATAATTAAAGTTTTTACTGCAAATAGTTTAAAAAAACAGAAATTCAAACCTAATAAATTATAATTTTTTTTTTATTTTAAGTTTGAAAATTATTTTATTCAAAAACTGCACTATAGTCGAAAAATTAAAGGAACAAATTTTTGTCTTATTTTTTTTTGTGTGTTTTTTGAAGATCTGTATCTTTGTGATGAGTGGTCGTAATTATTGAGTAATAACAAAAAGCATTCTACGACTTTATGTTTCTTGTTTTGAGAATTGTTTGCAAATAAATTTACTCACAGTACCTTTACAGCGTTATTACAAGAAATGACACGAGACAGAAATTTAATTTTTTTTAAGGTCCTCATTTTTATAGATATTATTTTATTAGAGTCAATGAAATATAATGGTCAGAAAACTTGTTTATTCAGCTTCAACTTATTTTTTTTTTTTTTACAAATGTTTTGTTTTGCATATGGTTTACCTGACAAAAAACTCTTACTCATATGGCTTTTGATTACCAATATCTCAAAAAATAATGATACCCATACAAATTCCATGGGCAGTTTTAGAAATTTGAATGAATTTTCTAAAAGATTTTTTAAACAAAATGTTTGGATTACTTTTTTTGACCCTGGACTAAAAAACGACTTTTTGTGGTATTTCGGTAAAACTTTTGTTTCTTTGCAAATTTTGATTGCATTGGTATGCAGATTTGTAGACTTTTATAGCATCAATATTACTTACATTTTCAAATTGATTCACTCAACCGTTTTTCTTCACCAAAACTTCAAAGTCTTACAAACTACATAAAGGAACAAATTGTGTTGTTTCTAAACGTTCATCATGTCAAAGAAACAATTCCCGTCAACTTTTTTCACAGATTTGCATTGGTTGCATACGTTTTTGACTTGATTTTTTTTTTTTTTGAAAATGTACTTTTTATACTTTTCTAAAAAATTAAAAAATAGAATGCAAAAATTAATTTTTAAAATACAAACATTTTTCTATTTTTTTTTTTTTTGTTTTTTTTTTTTTGTTGAAAAATATACAATTTTAAACTTTTATTTTCGCGGACATTGATCATTTTTTGTTGAAAAATGTACTTTTTATTTAATTTCAAGTCAAAAGTATGGAAGTGTTCCGATAAATCTACAAGAACACAAGACATCTACATTCTTTAATATTATAAAAAAAAATATTTCTCTTAATGCATAAACAAGAGATGTTCGTATGAAATCAATTTACAATTTACATTTAGCGAAATAAAAAACAACTAAATAAAAATGAGTATTCATAGCATAAAACTAATCAAACTACACCAATTATCAATAAACTAAAAACAATAAAATAAAAATTAAATATAAATCGTGACTACAATAGTAAAAAACAAAGAATTCTTATTAAAATTATTATTCGTCATTAAATTTCATTTCTTCAATTCAATTTAGCTGGGTAGTTGGATGGTAGTGGAAACACTAAACACACGTTGCGTAAGGATCGTAAAAAAATGTAGGTATTCTTAACTGTTTACTGAAAATAAAATACTTCGTTAAGTAATGAAATTCTAATCATTAACTGGGCTTTCATTTACTTAACCTTGTTTGCTAGTGAAAAACAGCAATTGAAATATACGTTGCTCAATGAAGGTTTCGTTGTTTCAGTGAAAGTGCTTTCATAGAAATGTTTATAAATAAACAAGTGTTTCCTTTTAATTTTTTAATTCAACTCTATTTTTCCCAGAGTTTAAATTCTCATGAGTAAATTGATACTATGGGTCCTTAGTAAACTGGAAGCACCATCTTACATATTATAACTAAAGTGTAAGGATTAAATACTTTCGACATTGAGTCTTTAATTAACAAATCACCCAAGTGACGGACGACACGGTGCACAGGAATACCTTTTCCTACACCTTCTTATGTACTTTTTACTTGCGATTATAGGTACTATAAGGCAAGTTTTGGATTCGTGCAAAAAAAAAATTTTGAGATAACAATCAAACATGATATTACGATGATAGAGAACACTAAAAAAGTGGGTGGCAAAATTCTGTCTGTCTGTCTGTCTGTCTGTTCGTCTACAGCCTAAACGGCTCGATCGATTTTCTTCAAACTTGGTACTTAGTGGTTTTTGGTGATTCTGCCGACATATTTTTTTCATTTTTTTTTTAGAACCAAAAATAACGGTACCTGTCATACATTTTTTTTTGGCAAATTTACATAATCATATTTTTCTCAAAAACGGCTCGACAACTTTTCTTAAAAAAAAATTCAATACATTTATTTTAGTAAACGCTTTCTTTGGGTGGAAAACCATTTTTCAAAAATGGTTATTAATGGTACCTCCCAAGGAACCATTTTTTTAATTTTTGATTTTCTTCAAAATTGTATGACCGATTCCAATTATTTTTTTTATACAGAAGCTTCCAAAAAATGTTAATAGTTTTGTGTACCAACATTTTTGAAAAAATATTTTTTGGATTTTTAAAAATTATTTCAAAATTTTTTTTGGAAAATCAAATATTTCGAAAACTGCATCATAGATTTTTTTGAAACTCGATATTAAAGTCTTTTTTAGTACTCTCTAAAATATTTTTAGAAAAAAATTTACATTTATGAAAAAATAACGGTACCTTCCATACAAAAGTGAAAAAAACCGCAAAGGAAAATATTTTTTTGCTGGAAATCGACTCCTACGATTTTGATTAAACTTTTTGCATATACTAAAATTAGTACGATCTATCATCAAAAATTATAAAATTTTACACATAGCAACTATTAGTAGTACCTGTCATAGAACGTATTTTTTTATTTTAAATTTTCTCGTTATCAGCTTAACGCATTTAAATGAATTTTTTTATATACAAATTGCAGATAAGATTAAATAATATTGCATATCAAAATTTTCAAAAAAAAAGTTTTTGGATTTTTAAAAAAAGTTTCAAACTTTTTTTTTGAAAATTCGATATCTCAAAAACGGGTTGACATTTTTTTTCAAATTTTGTTTTTATATACACATAAATATATAGTTTAAATCTGCATACCAAAATTTGTTCTCAAAAATGTTTTAAGAATTTTATATATAAAAAATTAATTTAAAAAAAAAACCGCTCCAACGATTTTAAATTTTTTTTTTCCCATACAATCATATTTCATCATGAATTAAGATGGCATACTTTTTTTCACCTCAAACTGTCAAAAGAGTTGTTTTAGCTAATTTAAATGTCGTATTTCATGCTTCTCAACATTTTTCTCTCATAATTTCCATGTTTGTAGTTATATACAATTTTCTTAAACTCGCAGTGTCTTGAACATAAGAGCAAGTACGTGCGACCCAGTCGTGCATTTTATTTTGTATACTATAGAAAACTCGCGTAAGATCTGCCAAAAAAAATCAAAGCATGGGAACTACCTTGTGTGTGTTTATAAAAATGCTAGTTGCTGTTGCAATCAGCGCTGCCTCCCTTCTCCTTTAGCAGTAGATCTACTGCGTTTAGTCCCAAATGAAATCTACTGGGCAGCAAAACGAATCTACTCCTCTTTTGAGAATTTTGAAACCTATCTAAAGTTAGCCAAAGAGCTAACAGACCCTAATGAAGATTGTTGGTCGGCCTCAGATTAACCAGGAATTATTGACTTTTTTAATAAATTTAAATGCATAAATGGCGAATATAAAAGAAAGTTAGGCAAAAATATTTGTTTATGTATGAATTTTTCAAACAAATGTGACTTTTTACTAAATTACCTAGTTTATAAATTTTCTTTTTATTTTTGTAATTGCTGAAAGTAATATTAAAGTGGACTTCGTTTTTGAAGTCATTGTTGAGTCTCCAGATTCTCCTATATTGTTTCGTTTATAAAATGTATTTAAAATGGATTGAATTTGGTTATTTGCTGTATTTTCTGAGATCTGTCTACGGCGTTATATTGCAATCTCCTGCGTTTTTTCCTCATATATTCTGCGCTCAATCATCTATAGGGTGGCAGCGCTGGTTGCAATTGATAAACAACGAAACCTGCATTGGGATGGAGCTAGCGATGTGGTTTCATTGGCGCCACCGGCGCGATGTGAAGTGCATCGGCCTCTGAATCGCAAGGTTCATGGTTCGCTCCCAGATGACGGCAAAGAGTTTTTCAATTAATACGAGCATAACCAGACTAAGCACCACTAAAGGAGTCTGATGATCGATCTGCCTCTCGTGAAATAGCTATATAACTCCAGCCTATATAGTTGGTGGTAACACACACAAGTTTTTGTTGTTCATTTAAAATTAAAAAAAAAATATTTTTTGAATTTTAAATAAATGTTTCAAAACTTTTTTTTTATATAAAATATTTCAAAAATAACATGATCGATTTCTTTTTGAACTTTGATACTTAAGAGTTTCTTAGTACCAAAAACGACTCCTACGATTTTGATTAAACTTTTTTCATATGCTTAAACTAGTAAGCTCTTCCACCAAAAATTATAAAAGTTTGCCCTAAGCAACTAATAGTAGTACCCACCTCTCATATAATATTTTTATATATTGTATTTTCTCATTATCAGCTGAACGGATTTAGAATAATTTTAATACAAATTTCAAATAAGTTTAAATAATATTGCATATCAAAAATTTCACAATAGAAATTTTTGAATTAAAAAAAAAAAGTTTCTAACTTTTTTTTTGAAAAATCGATATCTCGAAAACGGGTTGATAATTTTATTTGAAATTTTATTTGTATATGCACATAAATAAATACTTAAGATTTGCATAACAAAATTTTTCCTTAAAAATGTTTTAAAGAATTGATGTATAAGAAATTTTTTTTTTTAAACTCTTCGACTACATAATTAAAATTTTGTTTCCAAACAATCATATTCAATCAAGAATTAAGATGGCGTTCTTTTTTTCACCTCAAACTATCAAAAGAGTTGTTTGAGCTAGTTTAAATAACGTATTTAATGAAACATTTTTCTCTCATAATTTACATGTTGTATATACAATTTTCTTAAATCTTCTTTTGGAAAAAAATACGATAGTGTAAAATTTTTACAAAAAATGTATATCAGGTAGACAAATATAAACAAAACATGTGGTGAGAATGACCCAAAAACGAAATTCAACAAGTTGGAAGAAAATCGATTAAGCTGGTTTAGGCTTTAGCTCAACGAACAGACAGAATTGTGAAAAGATCTCTACTATCTACGTTCCTTATTATTATACTGAAGAAATACATAAAAATAAAAATATCATTTCTTTTAAAGCATGACCAAGAGTAAGCGTTCATAGCGAAAAACTAATCAAACTACACCAATTATCAATAAACTAAAAACAATAAAATAACCATAAAATGAAAATCGTGAGTGAAATAGTAAAAAAGCAAAGAATTCTTATCAAAATTATTATTCGTCATTAAATTTCATTGTTTTCAATTCTTTTTAACTGGGTTGTTGGATGGCAGTGGAAACACCAAAAACACGTTGCGTAAGGATCGTAAAAAAAATTTATTCTTATAACTGTTTACTGAAAATAAAATACTTTTTTAAGTAATGCAATTCTATTCATTAACTGGGCTTTCATTTACTTAACCTTGTTTGCCTAGTGAAAAACAGCAATTGAAATATACGTTGCTCAATGAAGGTTTCATTGTTTCAGTGAAAGTGCTTTCATAAAAATGTTTATAAATAAACAAGTGTTTCCTTTTAATTTGTTAATTCAACTCAATTTTTCCCAGAATTTAAATTTTCATGATTAAATTGATACTATGGGTCCTTAGTAAACCGGAAGCACCATCTTACATATTATAAGTAAAGTGTAAGGATTAAATACTTTCGACATTGAGTCTTTAATTAACAAATCACACAAGTGACGGACGACACGGTACACAGGAATACCTTTTCCTACACCTTCTTATGTATTTATTTATACAGGAAGGGCAATCAGTATATTGTTTTTGTATTTCTATTCAATCAACCTACATCCTACATCCTTACACGAAGGAAACCAGGGATTGTATCTACTTTATTTCCGCACAACATTTATCCTCCAAGGACTACGTAAGACTATAGTTAATGCAATTGTAACACCAGTTGGCATCATGAGGTGTTGTTTTTTTTTTACAAGTGCAACACTGTGCTTAAATCCCTTATTCATCTCCATCTTTTTTCACTTAGGACAGAACATGCGCGTTTTAAATGTCAAAGTTGAAACTTGGTATCTTGTTGTTTTTTTTTTTTTTTTTGAGGGGGAATTCTATACGATTATACCTTTATCTACAGGAATTGGTAACACATATAACAGTATGTCGTCGTCCTTTTAAGGATTTGTGAATGGCCTCTAAAGAGATGAAAAGATTTAAATGGCTTTGGTCATTCGGTAATCCTTTTTGATCAAAACATGCACCGCTTGAGTGTTATAGGGTATGGGGTTGTGTGGGGGAAGAAGGGATTAAAATTTTGTATAACGATTTTCTTCTTTTTTTTCATCGTTAGTTCCGTTTGTCAGTTTTTCTTTTTTTTTTTTGTAAACTCTTTTATTCATTCGAATGAATGATGACCGGAAAAATAGATAGATATCCCGTTAGACGGTGTGGTGGTATGTTGTATTTATATTGTGTACCTACATCCTTTTGTTTTATTATTTATTTTCACATTTGAGGGAAAAACAAAGGTTTGTGTCTGAGGTTAACCATGAATGTGGTCAGTTAGAGTGTTCATGTAGGTATATTTGGCAGCTAATCGGTGTACATTTTTAATTTCAATTTATTGTTTTGGCAATTAATGAGTATAACAACTTGAGCATGTAATTTGAAATCATTTTTAATTTAAAAATGTTTCGAGTAGGTGGGTACCTGCGTTAGCCATATAAAAAAAGTTAATGTTTTAATTAGGAAACAAAAGAAGCAAAATTATTAAAAGGAAGTTGATATGGCTTTTAGAGTATAGGTAATTGAATTTTTTCCGGCAATTTAAATCAAGTCATTTCAATAGAAAATTCACTTTTAAGAAACTAGGATCATCACACTGATTCCTAACTATTAAAGCATGATTTTCACAAGTCTACTATGGCGTGATCTGGTGGTCCAAAATTAACACGTTCTTCGTAGTAAATTAGGATGTATGTATTCCAGCAATAATGCGGCGAATGCTCGTTTCCTTAATTGTTTCTGGTTTATCGACGTAGACATTTGACTTTAGATTATGTTTATACCACGAGAGAAAATTATCTAATGGTGTACTAGAAAGAACGAGATGGTCGGTTAACAGGTCAATTTTGGGGAATTAATCTTTCGTCAAATCGAAGCCGTTTCTTTGAGTAAATTTATGATATAGTGCGGTGTGTGGCACGTGCCACCATACATTAATTTGATTTATAAACACACACACAAGTTTGCTATTGTTCAGTCGGTTTCTTTCGTTTTTCCCCGTGCACCGATTAGTGAGCCAACTTACTGATGTTTCTTTTATCAACTTTGGGGTCTAAAATATTATGTTAAGAAACTGATTTCATAAAAATAAAATGCACGGCTGGGTCGCACGTACTTGCTCTTATGTTCAAGACACTGCAGGTTTTAGAAAATTGTATATAAAAACATGGACATTATGAAAGAAAAATGAAGAGAAGCATGAAATACGACATTTAAATTGGCTAAAACAACTCCTTTGACAGTTTGAGGTGGAAAAAAAGAATGCCATATTAATTCTTGATTGAATATGATTGTATTGGAAAAAAATTTAAAATCGTTGGAGCGGTTTTTTAAAAAAATAATTTTTTATATATAAAATTCTTAAAACATTTTTAAGAACAAATTTTGGTATGCAAATCTAAAGTAAGTATTTATGTGCATATTAAAACAAAATTTGAAAAAAATTGTCAACCCGTTTTTGAGATATCGAATTTTCAAAAAAACAATTCGAAACTTTTCTTAAAAATCCAAAAACTTTTTTTTTTAATTTTGATATGCAATATTATTTAATCTTATCTGAAATTTGTATTTACAAAAATTCATCTAAATCCGTTTAGCCGGTAACGAGAAAATTCAAAATAAAAATACGTTGGTACTATTAATAGTTGCTAAGTGCAAAATTTTATAGTTTTTGGTAGATCGTACTAAGTTAAGTACCTATATGAAAACAGCTTAATCAAAATCGTAGGAGTCGTTTTTCATCATCATCATCATCATCATCATAGTGTCCTGTAACCCCGGCTGTGGCAAAGGGCGTCAACAAAACGTCTCCATCCTTCACGGTCTGCTGCAAGGTACTTTAGCTGTGGCCACGTCTTTTTCTGGGAGTCTGCTTCCGCTAAGACAGTTGATTTCCATGTTGTTCTTGGTCTTCCAACTCGCCGTGCACCCTGAGGATTCCATTCAAAGGACTGCTTTGAAATTTCATCGTTTGGTTTCCTCAGTGTGTGACCAATCCAACGCCATTTACGCTTTCTTATGTCGACGTCCAGCCGCTCTTGACTTGTCCTGCGCCACAATTCCTCATTTGATATTATTTGTGGCCAGCGAATCTTTAGGATGTGGCGAAGACAGCGATTCACAAAAGCCTGCAATTTCTTCGAAATGATAGACGTGACTTTCCAGGTTTCACAAACATATACCTAACAGCACGGATTTCACATTGGATTCGAAGAATCTCAACTTAGTGCGTAAGGAGATTTGACTTGATTTCCAGATTGGGGACAGAGTACCGAGGGCAGCACGAGCTTTATTTATTCTACTTTTAACGTCCAGATCCGTACCACCGTTTGCAGAGACAATACTGCCAAGGTAGTTGAACTGTTCCACTACTTCAACTGGCGTCTCCTGTAGAATAATACGCTGCTGTGTGGAGCGGCCTGTGAGCATTATTTTTGTCTTTTTGCTGTTTATTCTTAGACCACTCGACTCTCCCTTTACTTGCAGTAAAGGAGTCGTTTTTAAGCAAGCGGTTTTTAATTTTTGTATGGAAGGTACCGTTATTCCGTTATTTTTTCATAAATGTAAAATTTTTTCTTAAATTATTTTAGAGAGTACTAAAAAACTCTTAAATATCGAGTTTCAAAAAAATCGATCATATCGTTCTCGAAATATTTGATTTTCAAAACAAAATTTTTAAACATTTTTTAAAAATCCAAAAAATATTTTTTTAAAAATTTTGGTACACAAAACTCTTTATATTTTTTTGAAAGCTTCTGTATAAAAAAAATATATGAAATCGGTCTTAGGCCTCGGCCACGCAGTAAGCGGCTGAGCGGCTAAGCGGCTGAGCGGCTAGCGGCTGAGTGGCAGCTCTAAGCGACGTATGGCCAGGCACTGAGCGACTGCTTTTGAGCGATTAGTAGTTAAAATGCCGATGCCGAGATGGTCGAGACTGCACACACGAAATTAACAACTCAATGTTTACTTTGGCCATCTTTACTTCTTGCCGCTCAGAACATTACTAAAAATTAAAACAGGTTTGGTTGCTGAGCGGCGCCGCTTAGCCGCTCAGAATTTTGTTTCGCCGCTCGCTCATAGCATGGCCGCTTCTATGTGATTTCATATGTTTTATATTTTTTTTTCCGCTCAGCCGCTCAGCCGCTCAGCCGCTTACTGCGTGGCCGCGGCCTTACCGTTTTGAAGAAAATCAAAAATTAAAAAAATGGTTCTTTGGGAGGTACCATTAATAACCAATTTTGAAAAATGGGTTTCCACCCAAAGTAAGCCTTTACTAAAATAAATTTATTGAATTTTTCGATACGTTTTTGAGAAAAATACAATAATGTAAAATTGCTAAAAACAATGTATGGCAGGTACCGTTATTTTTGGTTCTAAAAAAAATGAAAAAAATGTGTCGGCAGAATTACCAAAAACCACTAAGTACCTACCAAGTTTGAAGAAAATCGATCGAGCCGTTTAGGCTGAAGTCGAACAGACAGACAGACAGAATTGTGCCACCCACTTTTTTGGTGTTCTCTATCATCGTAATATCATGTTTGATTATTATCACAAAAAAAAAACACGTTGAAAACCTCCAATATCAAATCAATTTATTATCTCAAATTTTTTTTTTGCACAAATCCAAAACTTGCCTTATAGTTACGGTGACCATATTTCTGGGAGCAAAACCCGGGACAAAATATGAAAAATTTAAAAACGTGAAAAAATTATTTGATTTTCCAATACTTTTTATGTAATATCTAAAATAAAAATTCAAGAAAACATACTAACAGAAAAACAAACGAAAAAGGAAGGAACCATAACATAAAATAACTAAAAACTTAAAAAAAAATAAACTTAACATTTTTAATTAGGTACACTTTTAAAATAAGGGCCAGTTTCTCAGTGCAGAGTTAATTCTGAGTTAAATCAGAGTTTGCTAGACCTCAAAATAAGTCAACCCTAAGTTTTTTCAGAAGTAGCGGGAGAGTTTGGTCCATCAAACTACGCCAGTTAACTTGGAGTTACCTCCAAGCCCCAAAATGTTATTCATACAATTTATGTAACGTTAAAGACGGTGTCCACATTGGGTATGAAAAAGTGGATTTTTAATGACTTTTCAGTATTCATATCTCGCTCCCACTCTTTCATTGAAGTGAGATGTGAATACTGAAAAGTCATTAAAAATCCACTTTTTAATACCCAATGTGGACACCGTCAAATAGAGTCATTTCAAGCTCCGACTTTTTTTGACGTCTCTGTACTTTATCTCACTCTCACTTGATGGTGAGAAAGAGATGGGAAGGACAGGCAGAATATTTTAAATGTTTTGAAAATCTATGGATTTTTTTGACGTTTTCTTTTATGACAACTGCTTTCTCTCTCTGCACTTTTTCTTTGGCAAACAAATACTACACAATTCAGTTTTATTGATTCAAAATAGCTTTTTATGGCCTTTAGTCCTATAAATTGGCGTTTCGTTCGGCTTACTCACTTGAACTCATCAGTGACATAGTGAGGGCTTTGTCATACGCAATTTATATTAAGTTCAGTTCAACTTACATGAATTTTTCAACGAAAATCCACTGTAAACTATATCCAACAAGATTAGAATTCCTAATCATTAAGCTGGAAGTTTTTTTGCCCTGGGCCAGGCATAGTTTCTATATAAGAAGGTTTTATAATACAAATTCTATATACTACTGAAATAAATCAGCCAAGTAGAAGACTTAGCATTAAGGATTGGACTTGTTGAATTATTGATTCAAAATAGCTTTTTATGGCCTTTAGTCCTATAATTGGCGTTCAGTTTTATTTCATTTGAAAATATTTTAAATAAATGAAATTAAAGTTTTGGAACGAAAAACAAATTAATTAATCCCTCAACAAGCTCGGATTTGTGTTTTCTTTAAACGACTCCTCAACTTCAAAGTGAGTCTGTTGGTGTTCACATTAGTTTGTGTCTGAACAAAAGAAGTTGGATCAATGTCAAAATAAGTCGGAGGAGTCAGTCCAATGTGAACACCGTCTTATGAATAAGGATTTACGCTACGTTGAATAGAGAATGTTCAAATACGGGACAAATAATCGGCAAATATCTGAATACGGGACACTTGTACGTCCCGGGTTTCTTAAAAAATAAACCAGGACAGGCTATAGAAATACGGGACACTCTCGGGAAACCAGGGACGGATGGTCACCGTACTTATAGTACCTATAATCGCAAGTAAAAAATTCTTATGGTTCAACAATTTTAATTTATCAAACTGCATTTCAAAAACTTAAACATCTAACATTCGATAAAACGGTTTCTATTCGTATTTATGATGAATTTCCAAGCCAGTCTAAAAAAACCGAGAGCTAGAGAACCATCGATTCCGCTGTCACAGAAAATAGTATTGCCTATTTCAAGTTCTCCGCCTTTAAGAAACAAAAACACCCGATATATAGAAAGCAATAGAACTTCAAACAAATTTTCGGCAATTAAGTAAAATTAGAAGAAAAACTTCGTTGATGTAGAAAAATTTATCAGGGGTTCCTCAAAGCTGTCATCTTAGACCCCTCTTGTTTGTCCTATTCAGTAAAGTTTTCAAAATTTGTGTTGATTGCTCTAAAAACCGTATATCTTATCCTTTCTTGATTGCCACTCTCTCAAACTAATGAACAATAGTGGACACCCATAGTCTTTGCTGAACCATTTGGTACCCACCAACTTTAACAGCATTGTAAAGCAAACTGTATGCTTTCACAGATTGCTCTGTGTTCACATGTTGTTTGGTTGCAGGCAAGTTGAAGTCAAAAGATCATTCTGTAGGCATACACCAATATTCATTGTTTTTTTTATGCAGATTTGTTAAGCTGAGCATATTGAATAGTTTTAAAGAAAATTTGACACTAAATCCCTTTAATATTGATGTTAAACATCATAATTGTTTCCAAGACTCTTCATACCCACAGTGCAATTTGCATCAAAACTAGTAGGTTTTGCTTTCAAAACTCTTCTTATCCATCATAGGCTATTAATTATGTTATCAATCATTTGCAGCAAAACTCTTCATGTCCAAATTAAATTATTAAATATCTTTTAAACTGAACTTCCAATATTTTTTTGTTCTTAATCACAACATAATATGGAATTAAAAAATGTTTCCTAAGCGAAATAAAATCTTTTCTAACATCTATCATTTAGCCTTAATTAGATTTTTTTCCGTTTGCACAAAATGAAATTTTTGGGTATGACGAATTTTGGTTCTAACTACTCATATGTATTTGAAATATTAGTTTCCGTTGAACAGGTCAAACTTTAACCCTGCAAAAAAAAAAGTATTTAAGCTATTGTAGGGGATTTTGGGGGACTTTGGATATGATATAAAGGGTGCAATTTTGCGTCGATACCAATTTTAATATTTCATGAATTAATTATTTCAACCCCTGGACCCATTTTTTGAGAAATTAAATATCAAATCCAATATTTTTGAAGGTGATTTTTTAAGAAAAATTACGAAAAGTCCGAGGGAGTAAGTTTGTTGAAAAAATTTTATAGAAAAGAGGTCTATCTGCTCCGTTTAGACGGGAGGCAAATTTTCTGGAATATTGACTTAACTTGGAAACAAAATTATTAAAAATCAACTAAAGCATCACTTAAAGGTGATGTGTTATAGGATTTTGAAAGTTCATATCCATTCTGTGATATGTTTTTGATTCTAGTTGTTTTGGTGAAAAGTTTCTGAGAAATGAAAGTCATTATTTTAGCCATAAATTTTTTTTTTTTGGAAGACAATTTTTTTCAAAATTGTGCATTATTACGTGGTACGTTATTCCCAACATTTCATGCTCTTATTAATTATACAGGCTTACACGGTTTTTGACACGGGCAGATAAGACTCGTTCTGTTGCTGAATCCGATTCCATCATCCGTTTCCCGCCATCAGCGCTGGTTTTTGAGATATTCCCGTTAGAAAATTTAAAAAAACGCGGTTTTTCGTAATTTTTGAGTGAATTTCCAATGGTGTGCAAATTTTTTGAGCACAACTGACAATGGTTCCAGAAAATACTAGTTTTCTTCTTCAAAATTCAGTTTAAATCTTTCCAATATCTGTTTTAGCCTTCGAGAGATTCTTAGTTAGTTATTAGTAGGGTTCAGATTTCTATGCAAATACATATTTTTTTAGGGAAGCTTTGGAAGCAAGGAAACTAGTTATGTATACGAACCATGAAATTTTCTTTAAAATGGCATTTAAACGTAGTTGCATATTTTTGCATATTTTAGGATAAATGCATATTTCGCATGTTTTTGCATATTTTTAAAATAAATGCATATTTTGAAAATAAATACATATTTTTGGAGCATGTTGTCCAAAGATTTATTTAAAAAATATATAGTATCCCTTAAATGAAATGCACACGCACCTCAAAACTTTTATCTTCCTATTTTTTTTAATCATTTGATGAACTTGAACCATTTATTTCAACTTCCAACCCCACAATATACGCATTTAAATTTGTATGAAAATGAATGTAGAGCGATCTTTTTCGATGTATAAGACATTTTTAAGACAGAATCGGCAACGTTTCGATTTCGAAAACTTCAAAAAAAAATTACATGATTTACACAAACAAAACATTTAAAAATGAGAATAACTAAGGAGTAATTATTATTTTATTTTATTTTATTTTGAATTATTTATTATTTTTTATTTCAATTAAACAAATGAAAATGTTATATTTATGTTTGTTATTTTTTTTTTTCTTATTAATTCTTACGTTATTTTCGTTTTAATTCATTTCTACCAAACAATGAAAATAAGAGACTGAATTTTTTTAATTAAAAACTGTATAAAATGTGTTTTTACTCTGAACAAAAATTAAGATAAAATGGTTTTAGTTGCATATTTAACATGCATATTTGGCATTTTAAGGCGCATTTTTTAAGCGCATTTTTTGAGTTTTTTAGCGCATACAAATCCGGACCCTAGTTATTAGTCATCAGCTGTCCCTACAAAAGTTAATAAGAACGGTAAAATGCGGCTTAATATGCTTATACATATATTTCTACAAGGGATTTCTCAGAGAATACAAAATATATATGAAAGGTTTAAACAGAATTTGGATGAAGAAAACCAGTATTTTTAGAAACCGTTAAAAATGTTGTTGAAAAAGATCTTCGAAAATTGTTTCGAAATTGGAGCATTTAATTGCATTTAGGCAAGCATTTCACTAATCAAAAAGATTTGAATCGAAAAAGTTTGAATTTTTTGAGAAAAACCCATTTTTAGCTAGCAGAACATGGAAATGTATGGCAAATTTAATTATTTTCTTTTTCGGCTCAGATCTTCGAAAATTCTTTCGAAATTGGAGCATTTAATTGCATTAAGGCGAGCATTAACCTAATCAAAAAAACTTGAATCGAAAAAGTTTGAATTTTTTGAGAAAACCCGATTTTAAGCTAGCAGAACATGGAAATGTATGGGAAATTGAATTTTTTTTTTTTTGCTCAGATCTTCGAAAATTGTTTCGAAATTGGAGCATTTAATTGCATTTAGGCGAGAATTTAACTAATCAAAAAGATTTGAATCGAAAAATCTAAAAGAAAAAATTACTTTATTTTTTTTTCAAAATTGTGGAAATTTTTTTTTTTTTTTTTGTAAAAATCATTTTTTTTTTCAATTTTTTTTGTTTTGATTCGCAGAGCATTTAAATAGCTCATTAATATAAGACCAAACCCAGTTTTCATACTTAATGTTTTAATCATTTTAGGAAATTGTTCTGCTGACTTTAAATCAAGTTAGCAGAACATTGATTTTTACCAAAAGTACTTGAGCATTAAATTAAGTTGTTGGGCATTTAATTAGCATTTAATAAGCGCTTTATAATGCCATCACAAAATATATTTTCTGCTCACCTTGCTCTGCTAACTTGAGGGACATGACGATATGACTACTATATTGAATGACAAATTAAAAATAACATCTCTATTGGATGACACACTGCCTATGTCATTGACATCTGCCACCAATACATTAAAGGTCAATAAAAATATTTCGCTTTTGCGATTGATTTCTTGAATCATTTCATCATTTGGAAGAGTAATTGCTAAGATTAACGTTTGTGTAAGTTTAAGTGTTTCAAGATCAGGATTTTATATCTCCGTCAAAAATATAATTTAGACTTTAAGACAACGACCTTTCTTTGATGGTGACAACAAGTTGCAGTCGTCTGTAACAATCGAAAGATGTTTAAGCAAAAATTGTAGAAAAATGTAAATAATTAACTTAAATAAAAATTACGTATACGCCTAAGTGTATACATATTCTAAAATTCTCTGATATACCAATATTTATAATCAAATAATAGCACAAACTTACGGCTCTTGTGACTCAAAGCTACGTAGTGGCTAAGTAGATACATAAGAAGTAGGGCAGAGATTTATTAATATGAATATACAATGAGATTATTTCATGTATTCAAGTATGAAAAAAAAGTGAAAAGTTCAACAAAATCGATTTCTTTAGTTTTTGTTACCAAGCTTAGTTTATTAATCCAAGCGAAGTACAATTTTCATATAAAAATTATTTTTTCAAGTCTTGAAATATAAAAAAAAATGCAATCAACCGACAAAGAAAGAAAACATTGATATCGAAAAAAATATTTCTCTGCCAAACAAACTCATTTATTTCAATATTATATTTCAATTACAAATAAATGTTTCTAAGTTATTTATATTCCTATAATTTTTATGAATTATTACATAAAACATTTATTATATTTTCCAAAAACTGCAATTAATTGCTCACAAACAAATACCAACAATGCCAAAGTCAATCCACTTATCAAGCATATCCAAGCGAATTTGAAATGATATAATGCCAATGGAAGTGGTTTTTTCTGTTCACCCCCCGGCATCCTTTTAATTTCAATCAATTTAAGTTTCTTCACTTTGGCTTCGAAATCACGTTTCCATTTGTCCATAAGTCCCGAAGATAAAACATCAAAAATGAATTTATTTAGAATTCCAACGAATGGAGAACGTTTTGCCAGAATAAATCCAATATGATTTTTACCCAAATCACCTTTAACAATATGAAAATAGGATTGTTGATAATGCATTAAGAAATCAGCTCTATCCGTTCCCATGGCAAATCCTAAATTTGTATTCTCCGGTGAACTTATTTGGCTCATGAATCTGTCACGGTTAACAACTGTTACGATTCTGGTAAAATCTATAGGATATTGTTCGGTAAAGGCAATTTTATTCCAATCGTAGTCAACAAACAAAACAGAAACATTATTGTCAATTAGATCTTGAATCGTCTCCAATTGATGGATTTTTATGAAAACTGTCAAAAATGATGTCAAATAAACCAAGTAAACATTCCCAGTAGTAAAACCTGGCTTTGCCATTGATATTCACTTTGCATGGGCTTCTCTGTTGGCAGGTTAAGTATTGTCAGATAGGTTTGGCTGAAGTATTGCCAAATTTTGACAGGCTTTCTGCAGCAAATATCCTTGAGCACTTTCATTGCAATGATGTAGAAAAAAGTTATAAATGAGCACAACCACACTGTTGGTGAGAACGGCCTCAAAAAGTACTCATTCGGATCTAGGTGTCCCTTCAAGCGGGTTACAATGACGCCGTTTAAAAAATCAATAGGATAACTCGATTGGAGAGCTCTGATGGGTTTATAAGCATTCATGCTGATATCGATTTGATCCTTAACCGTTGCTTCAGTGATCGCACGGATATTATCGCTTTTAAAATTGTTGATCTTAACGGCTTTGATGGTGGCATTGTGTCGACGCAAGAATCCAAAAAATAACTCCGCCACATAGCCTCCAATCTTGTGATGGCCATTTATGTCGGTAAAATTGTAACATCTCGGTATATCCTGGCTAAATATACTTCTAAAGCTAAATCCATTCAAGTTCTTGAGTGCATTGGGAATTGATTCAGTTGCAAGCAGTTCTTTCGCTGCATTTTTTGCATAGGGAAAAAACGCATAGTTGTGAGTTCCATCGATTGATCCGAAAATATTTATGAATTTCGCATCGATGAAGAATTTGTAGTTATGCTTGAGATTTTCAAGGCTTCTTCCAAGAATCAACACAAAACTATCAAAATGAAATCTTTCTATCAGCTGTTTCTGCTGTTCAATGCATTTACAGGATTCATTCACAACTAACATGGCAATATTCGAATCAAATAGTTTTTCATCGTAAATTTCAAATGGTGGAGTTTTGAAATTCACCACAGCAACATCATTTCGCTTTTGCATTAAATAGCTCAAAAAATCGTTTTCATCACCGAAACCGAGAAAAACTAACGCCGCCGAAAAAGCCTCATTGTGTATTCTTTCGAGAAATTTACTCATTTCGAGGTACGAATTCTTGCTGTCTATAGGAGCAGGAAGAATCAAAAATATTACGGAAATGTACATAAATGTTTTCTTAAACATTTTTCAATGAACGAAACGGAAATGGAAACGGAATCGGACTGAACTTTCAAAAGTCTCTTCAACTATTCTTTGCATCGAACATTACTTTATTGACAAGATTCCAATCGCAAGCACCTGCCATTATTTCCATTTAGATTATTTTCAAATAAATGCAATTACGCATAAGGAATGACATTAAAAAAAAACTGATTGATTCTATAATTGGAACGTTTAAGGCCTTCTTATCACAGCAAAAAATTGTGAAGTTTATATGTTCGTACAATAATTGAAAAATAAATGACCATCTTTTAGCCCATACGATTATTATTAATAATACTTTACAAAGAATCATTTTCTTTTCTTTTAATTTTCGATTACCTTGATATCGTTGTGGTAGCTATAGTACACAGTTCCCGCATCTCGATATACATAAGGGGATATGGCGAATTCCTGGTCAATCAACCGCTAACCAGATTGACCATACACAGGGAAATACTGTAAGGAAGTTTTACGTCGGACGGCTACAGTCGCAAGGAATCGCCAGGTCCTTTTCCGATCGAGACTCTCGCACTCTCTTAAATAGTCCTATGCCACCAACTGCAAGTATCGAGAACCAGTGAAAAAATTGCCAGGAAGCCATCAGAGATGCCGCCTCTGACGTGCTGAGCTTTGCACGACCACCACAGCAAAAACCCTGGTTCGACGAAGAATGCCGACAAGTACATGCAGCCATTCAAGAGGAATACATAGCGGCGCTGCATAGAAGGACCAGAGCTGCTGCGAGCTTTACGAGCAGAAGAGGAGAGAGGAACACAAGCTTCTAAGAAGGAAAAAGAAAGATCATGAGAAGCGCGCGATCGAGGAATTAGAGGGATGCCACTGCAGGAATGAAGTTCGGAAGTTTTACCAAAAAGTAAATAACCTCCCAAGGTTACAAGGCCAGAACCGAAGCCTGCAAGGACGATCAGGGGAACATCGTGGTGGAATCGCAGTCGGTACTGAGGATATGGAAAAATCATTTCTGCAAATTGTATAACGGCGATGACGAACCGAATTCTGTCACCATGCAAATTGCACCATTCAACCTGGACGATGTAGGCCAACAATTCCGTCCACCCGATCTCGACGAAGTGAAGATAGCTATATCTTAACTTAAGTCCAATAAAGCTGCTGGAGCTGATGGCCTTGCGGCTGAGCTATCCAAGCGGCTGGCGATGAATTGGTTAGGAGTATGCACCAGCTCATCTGTAAAATATGGTTGGAGGAAAGCATGCCCGATGAATGGAACCTCAGCATTGTTTGCCCGATCCTCAAGAAAGGCGATCCTCTGGACAGCACCAACTACAGAGGCATCAGTCTTCCTAATATCGCCTACAAGATCTTATCTGAAGTACTTTGTGAACGCCTGAAGCCATTCGTCAACAACCTGATAGGTTCATATCAGTGTGGCCTTAGGCCAGGGAAGTCCACCATCGACCAAATATTCGCACTACGGCAGATCTTGCAGAAAACCCAGGAGTTTCAAATCGATACCCACCACCTTTTTATCGATTTCGAAGGCCGCGTATGACAGCATCTATAGAGCAATGTCTAGTTTTGTCATCCCTGCCAAACTCGTCCGTTTGTGCAGGATGACGATGGAGAATGCACGCTGCAAGGTCGGCAAAGACTTCACCGACACCTTTGATGTCAAAAAAGGTTTCAGGCAAGGCGATGCGCTGTCATGCGACTTCTTCAACATCATAGAGGCACAATCTTTCAAAAGTCCGTCCAATTATTCGCTTACGCTGACGATATTGACATAATCGGGCGAACAAAGCGTGATGTCAGTGGTGCTTTTGTGAGCATTGAGAAGGAAGCCAAGAAGATGGGTTTAACGATGAATGAAAGCAAAACGAAATATATGCTGTCAACAAGAAAGGACACCCAACACCGACGTCTAGGACAGAACGTCACTATAGACAGCTATAATTTTGAGGTGTTCAGAGACTTTGTCTACCTAGGATCCGCTATAAAGTCAGCGAACGATACCACTGCTGAGATCAAACGAAGAATTACTCTTGCCAACCGCTGTTTCTTCGGGCTAAGAAGGCAATTGAGAAGCGAAGCCCTCTCTCGAGCAACTTAACTTTCCCTGTATAAGACGCTTATCATCCCGGTCCTGATGTATGGCGCAGAGGCATGGACACTGCTTACGGTTGATGAGAACGCGTTAGGCTGTTTTGAGAGGAAAATTCTTCGGGTGATTTTTGGTCCCGTCTGCATAGATGGGGAGTGGAGAAGAAGATACAACAGCGAACTGTACGGGCTGTACAGCGACACCGACCTAGCCACAAAAGTGAATAAATAGCCAACGACTGAGATGGCTGGGTCACCTAGAGCGAATGGACACCAATGCTCCGGCCCGGAAAGTCTTTGAATCCAACCCCGTGGGACAGCGCAGTACAGGTGGACAGCGTAAAAGGTGGCGCACGCAAGTGGAAGAGGACCTCAACCAACTTGGCGTGCTAAATTGGAGACAGCTCACTAGAAACCGAGCCAGCTGGAAGAAGCTCAAACCTCAGATTCGGATTCAGCACTCCCGAAAATATAAAGGAGCGAAAAAATCAAAACTACCCCACAATTTGCTCGCAAAGAGCTTTTTTGAGCACAAATTGACTGGACTATTTCAAAAAAATCTTTTTTTGATTTTTAAAAAATATTTCAATTTTGAAAACTAAAATCAATATATCGAAAGCGACGCTGTGAATTTTTTGAAACTTGTTTTTTAAAACTCTTTAGAACATTTTATGCAAACATTTTTGCTTATGCAAAATTAACGGAATTTACCGTTACCAAATACATTCCCAAAAAAAACTATTTTCTTATAAATGTCTCCTATGGTCTTAATAAAAAATGAGCTTAAAAGTGCGATAAGATAAGTATCTATGATTAACTACTAAATATTCCAAAATGTGCATAAAGCAATTTTTAGCAGTACCTCCCATACGTTCCTATGTGATTCCGTGCCAATTTTGGTTCTTTGTGTTCAGTGCTTTTTTTTTGTTTTTTAATGTAAAATTTTCGTAAATATTTCTGGCTTGAGTTGGGTAAATGGCTATTTACTACAATCTACATTCGATGTCGTTATTAAACTACTAAACTACTTATTCTGCATGGCTTGAAAAAGTGTAGTCAAAATGTTAGTACAATGGCATGTCCCTCCCTTGTTTTTCTGATTAAATCTACTATTTATTTTCTAATGAAATACTTCAAGGAATAGAAATGTTGTCTTTATAAAAAATTTCGTGCAATACTAACTTGACAATTTTTTTTTTTTCAAAAATTGAGACAAAATACTTAGGTACTGCTGAACAAAATAATAATGAATAAATGCTGTTCAAGGATTTTTTTATTTTTGAATTCAAAAGATTTCCCGCTGAACCGTAATATTGTTTGTACAATGAGGCGGAAGTTCTTGCAGTTTGTGAAGCCGCAAAATATCTCTCCTCACGCGAAGTAATAAACGAAAATATTGACATTTTTATAGATAGCCAGGCGGCAATTAAAGCCATTTCCTCAATCACTATAAATTCAAAACTGATAGAACGTTTTCGGTGTAGGTTAACCTTACTAGGTGCAACGAACACAGTCACCCTTAGATACGTCCCAGGACATGGTGATATATATGGGAACAAAATTGCGGATGAGCTAGCCAAAAACGGATCATCTTTTGATCCGAACCAAACCGATTTCTCGGGGCTATTACGTTTTATAAAAAAATCATTAGGTACAAATCTTTGGGGACTTATTTCATTTTGGTTTGGGGACTTATTTTATTCGTTTTTGGGGATCTATTTCACCTTCGAATTTGGGGACTTATTTGAAAATGAAATAAGGCCCCAATTTGGGGAGTTATTTCATTTTCACTTTGGGGAGTTATTTCATTGGGGAGTTATTTCATTGGGGATTTATTTCACGGAGCCGAAAATATACACTTTAATAAATTACCTCGTACTCCAATTTTCTGTTACTTAAAAGTTTGCAGTCCAATGTCAACTCTGTCAAAAGCCTTACTAAAATAAAAGAAGTGTAGTCAGAAAGATTGGTTTCAGTGGACTTCTCTCAAAAAAAAACATGTTTATGTCCACTTAACACTGGCTTCAACCCTACACACAATCTATCAGATAGGTAATATATTTTCAAAAATTTTTGGAATGGCCGATAATATGCAATTCTTCTGCAATTTTTTAGATCTGACCTGTCACCACCTTTAAAAATAGCAGTTAAATATGACTCATGCCATATTTCAGGAAAAACACTACATTCCAAATATTTATTAAAAAGTTCCAAAAGGGGTATTGCCAACGTATCACCAGTCCTTTTCAAGAAAAGATGGGTAGGTAATATCATCACGTCCAGCATCTTTGTGGACTTCTAAAATTTTGAATGCAAGCACCAATTCTTCGAGACTAATTGAAATTTAAGAAATGTTAACAACGTTACTTGCGATATGACTAAACTCGTCGTTGTTGATGTTGATTAGTATAAACCGATTCAAAAAGTGATACAAACATATCAAATATTTCATTTGAGCCTGAGTAGCTTTTATCTTCAAGTCCCATTTTCGAGGGAAAATTACAAACATTTCTTTTGTAGTTAATTAAATGTATAAAAATGTCGATGATTTGATTTTATGATTCAACTATAGAAGCAAATTTTGTTATAATCATGGAAATCCTCATTTAACCCCTTAAATGTCAAAATCTTCTAAATTACCAGAAGAACTCCATTTGCGATGCGCTTTGTTTTTTTTGTTCTTGAATTTTATCAATGCTGTATTATAGGTACCATGGTGGAGTATTGGTTGAGGTCTTAACCTTTCAGGGAGCAAAGCAATCACAAATAGAGTATAGTTGACATTTAAATCTACAGGCTTTATCATTTAGGTATATCACTGTTGGCTAGAAAAGCACACTATAGATTTTTTTCTTTGTTATTATTAATTTGAGCACAGTTTGTGTTTTTAAAATCATAAACAAGATTGCAATTATTCACCAAGAGCAAGACCCTCGTTTTGTCTGCATAGAAATATCGTATTTTAAATATTTTGTAGAAAATACTTGATTTTTTAGAAAGAATGGATGAATCTTCTTCTAGCATGAAACTGTCACAAATTTTTGTTAGGTCAAGAAAGTTTTATTATTTTTAAGATAACAAATTTGATTATATCCATTTTCAAAGAAAAAAATGATAACACAAGTTTGTTGTTCAGTTGTAATTTTAACAGGATCAGAAATTAAGTTGCTGTCATTTGTTATTGTTTAAAAATTTTGATATGCAATATTATTTAATCTTATTTGATATTTGTATATACAAAAATCAATCTAAATCCGTTAAGCAGCTAATGAGAAAATTCAAAATAAAAAAACTTTCTATGAGAGGTACTATTAATAGTTGCTAATTGTTATTTTTTATAATTTTTGGTAGTACTTAGATTGCACTAATTTTAGCATACAGAAAAAGTTTTATAAAAATGGTAGAAGCCGTTTTTAAGCAAAAAAAAATATTTGTCTTAACTTTTTTTTTAATATTTGTATGGCAGGTACCTACCGTTAATTGTTCATAACAGTAATTTTTGTCTAAAAATATTCTAGAGAGTGTTAAAAATCCTTAAATACTGAGTATCAACAAAATTGAAAAGATTTATTTTTCAAAACAAAATTTATTTTTTTTTTTAAATCCAAAAAATATTTTTTTGAAAATTTTGGTTAAAAATTCCATTTCAATTTTTCAGATACATACTTCTGTATAAAAAAAAATTATTGGAATCAAAAATACCGTTTTGAAGAAAATCGAAAATAAGAAACATGGTTCCTTTTGGGAGGTACCATTAACTACCTTTTTTCGAAAAATAGCTACCTAGCCTTAATTAAAAAAAAAAAATAATTGAATTTTTTTAAGAAATAGTTGTGAAGCCATTTTTGAGAAAAATAAGATTTCGTAAAATTTCTAAAGAAAAAAACTGTTTGGCAGGTAGGTAGGTACCCTTATTTTTGGATCTACAAAAAATGAAAAAAAACGTGTGGGGAGAATCGGGTTGGGGTCGAAATTCTGGCAGGCTCAAAATTCTGCTTTCAAAATTCTGATTTTCAAAATTCTGTGTTAAAAAACTCTGCCAATAATATATAGAAGGTTTGGAAAATGTTAAAAAGCACACGATTTTCCAAACCTACTTCTTATTATTGCCAGAATGTTGTGAAGCAATTTTCACATACTTGTCTCATCATAAAATAGGGAAATTTTCTTGTATTAGGGTTAAGGACTGCTCTTATTTTCTAAGACAATAAACATACTTTACAGTTCCATGCGCAAGAAAACAAAATTTTCTTAACAATTTTCTACCTACTCTGTGCATAATTTTGTAGAATATTCAAAACGAAAAATGTTTGCCCTGGCCTAAGCCACCCACTGAGTCAATAACTTACCCTTAATTACTAAACTATATACCTCAAAATGGAAAACAATTGTTTTTGGATGCAAAAAGTATTTGCATGCAAAAAGTGCTGTGAGGTGAATACATTTTTTTTAAGTGCAAGCCAACCATATAAAAAAAAATTATTCACCACACTATTTTCTCGCACGCAAAACAGTTGCGGGCTTTTCATGAAATTCCATGATTTTCCATTTTGTTTTGCATGAAACTGTAAACAAACAATCAAAATAATTTTGTGTTACACCTCAACTAACTAGGCTTAACAAAACTTTTGTACTTATACAGTTACAGCTTCATTAACCCGTGAACGTATAAAATGAAGGAAAACATAAGTTGGGCGTTGACGGTTATTTGTTTTATTTTGAAAGAATAGGTAGGTAAATGTTAAAATTACGACATATGGGCATGTGAAAATCACATAAAAGACAAATTGTTTACGGAGAGTAGTGAAGAAATTGTATAGTGGTTTGCCTACATACAGCAGTCAGGCCAACATACCCATGAACCACACGTTTTAGAAAAATATGTGCAGCAATCAAATGGCATACAAAAATGACGAGGAAAAACATAGTCTCTTCCAGATTGCAAGATAGTGTTGCACTGAATTGTCTAACAATAAAGTTGTTAAATTACTTTTTTCCGTTTTTGAGAAAAAACAGAATAAGCAGAATTTTATTGCTTAAAATTTTATTAGACAGTATTCTGAAAAACAGAATTTTGAAAAGCAGAATTTCAACAAACAGAATTGAAAAAAGCAGAAATTTCGTACAAAAAACAGAATTTTGAAAAGCAGAATTTTAAAACCAGAATTTGAACCCGCTCCCTTTCCACCCACTTGGGCAAAACGCATTTACTGGAGTAATGGAAATAATTTTACCTTAATTATTGAATTTTATTCATGAAACTCTACAAAAAATATTTTGGAATTATTTCTGATAGTATTTAACTATTAATAATTTTTTCTTTATGATTACTTTAAAATAATTCTTTTCAGTTATTCATCCACTTTCAGAATTCTATTGAAAAGAAATAGTTTGGGCAGAGTTTTGGAAAAAAAAAAATTTTAAATACAGAATTTTGTGTACCTAACAAAAATTTTGAAAACAGTATTTTGAAATACCAATTTAAAAAAAAAAAAAAGAGTTTTGTCCATACAGCATTCCCATCCGACTTGATTTTGACGCCATTTGCAAAGGGAGAAAACTATCTTCCCACCAGACTAAAAACTAATTGTTGGATCATTGAAATAGATTTAGATAGAAATCAAGCATACATGCTGTTAAATACGTGTTAAATATTGATCCGGACCAGATAACGTGGATGATATAACACAACTTTTTTGGGCTTCTCCATCATCTTAACGTTGGATTACCTTAAACACCACGAAAGATTTTGTGTCTGAAACCAATACTTGCCCTATAAGAGCGCAAGTAAAAAGAGCGCATAAAACTTAAGTGGTAAGCCACAAAGTATGATTGATTGATTTCTATTTTAAGAACTTAATCGAAGCCACTTAATGAAATTGATGTTTTAATATTATTTTTTTTAAGTATTTGTTGTAAATGTGAAGCATAGGTAGGTATACTTCTTTTAATCATATCTTAAGTGCTTACACTTTGTGATACCTACCTTTTAACTAGGTATTTATGTACAAACATGTGTACCTTTAAATCCATTGGACAAATTAATTTATTTATTTTATCGAGTAGGTATTACTTCAGATTTTGAATTTCGATATCTTATAATGACAAAGGATGACGTAAACGATTGGCGTATGGGTCTTCATTTGAATTGACATACATTTATGTATATACTTCAATGAATTTAATGTCAAAGTTGTTATCATAAATCTAAACATTTCGCTTATCATATAACGGTTTAACTTATAAAAATAAAGATAAGGATATCTAGGTACATTTAAGTATTTTAGGTAAAAGTCAGTTCATAAATATTCTCATTGAGGGTCTAACTTTGTGTATTAGAATGAGAATATATGAGCAATGATTTGCGGTATTTTTATTGACGATATGGGTGTAAATTATGTATATACACATTATCTTACAAAATAAATACATACCTAGTCTGGAGATGGAGACTTTATAGCGTTGCAAATGCTTTTGTTATATATTATAAGTTATAACGGAGGTGTATCTATCAATGATTTATGACATCCGACAGAGACTATATCGGTTGAAGGTATTTGTTCCCACACTTGAGGCTTTAATTGCAAAAGTTATGTACCTAACCCTTAATTTGAAAAATCACATAATCGTGTCTATTATTATTTAATTTCAGGATCATAAATAAAAATGTCCGTCAAGTTAGCTTAACCACTTCGAAATTTTTAGGGTTCAATAAATACGATTAAATGTCTCAAATTTGTCGTGAAAGAAAAAAAAAATTTCGCGTTTGTTAAAAAAAAAAAAATCCCTGGTAATGCTAGCTTGACAGTCAGGTTAGCGCTAATACCCCCCTCGAAATAGGGTTCAAATATTTGAAATATTTTTAAGTCCATTTAACCACACAAAAAGGGGGAAATAACGTGAACATGACTGTCAAGTAAGCATTAACAGGGGTTATTAAAAGAAAAACCGACAAATTTTTTGTTCACGAAAAATTTACGACAGTTAACCCAATTACAAGAACCTCTCAATTTTGAAGAGGTAATGTTAATTTTTGCGGATATTTAATAAGAATATCGGAGTATTCGTTTACAAGGTCCAATTGGCTCAACAATGGAAGCAAAAAGGGCACACGCTTCAATACCCAATATCCGTTTGGGCTAGAGCAGCTTGAAATTTGTAACAATTTTGCTCTAAAAAAATCATCTTTTAAGATTGGGCGCAATTACATCTTCGCATATTTGGGAATGGGAAATTCTCAGAGTGTGATTTTTGGAGTGATGGCATTACAACCCCATTCTTCTTCTAAAATGGTGATGGAAAAGAAGTAACAATCAACCAGGAGCACAATAGAAGAATGAAAATCGATTGTGTATGTCCTGAAATTGATAATTTGGACTTGGACGAGCTATGGCTTCATCAACAATGCGTGGCTCCATATGCCCCGAAATACCTTCGACAATCAATTTATTGCAAACTTATAGTTAAATATTTTCGTGGAATCAATCGTTTTAAGGATATTAATTTTCCGACAGAGCTGCGATTTAAAACCGTTGAGAGTTCTTTTTTGGGTGGAGTGTCGACGAAATGAGTGTCAAGTTAGCAAAGCAACTTTGACAAATCAAAAAATGAATAGGTGGATAATTTGCCCTTAATTAGTCGTTAATTTGTTGTGATAGATTCGAATTTGTCATTCAATGTTTTCTATGTTTTTTTTGGGTGCTTTGCTGAATTGCCGTTAATTAATTGTGACAAATAATTAGTTGTGACAAATTCAATTTTTATATGAGATTTTTGTTATGTTTTTGTTTAATGATCCTAAATTCATATGAAATCAGCAAAAAGCTCTGGAAAAGTTCTAAGAACCTATTATATTGAAATTTTACAAATATCAGTTAATTTTTCGACACGTGAAAGTAAGAGTCGTTCGAAGGGTATTTTGGCTCAACTTTCCTTTACGACATCCCGAATTTTGACACGCGGATAGTCTCATTCGATAGATATTCACTAAAAAAGACCAAATATCACAATTTTAGGGTGAGGAAACATTTATAAGTAGGTACCTACCTATTTTTAATAAATTTTTAAAGTTCCATTTTTTCCATACAAGATGCATGTAAAATAAATAAAGAAGACCAAGATGGCATGCTAAGCATTACCAGATGTACACTTTGGTTTTGGGATATTTTTTTTTACGATTTCTGCGATTTTTTTCGGAATTTTCAGATTTTAGCCTGATTTTTAGGGAAATTATTTATTAATTCTGGGGCCAAATTCCGCAAGCGTGAATGATTTTTTGTGAACACAATCCATACACGCCTAAAATTTGAATCCATGTTCTTTAAATGCAAAAGAAACTTTGCATACACCAAACCTTGTGCCATCCCAAATCCTATAATGAGCCCAAGCAGGGGACATACCTCACTGTTTATACGCAGAATACTGGGCGTTAGTACTGTATTTTCATTCGCGAAATTTTAAACTATTACCTGTTTTACTTCATTGAAATGTACACTAGTCAACGAAATTAAAGGAACAAATTTGTTTTCAATTTTTGTTAGCGTTTTTTGAAGAGCTGTATCTTTGTGACGAGTGGTCGTATTGAGTTGAAATAAAAAGCATTTTACAGCTTTATGTTTTTTGTTTCGAGTTTTGTTTGCAAAAAAATTTTTTTGAAGTACCGTTATTGCCTTATTGCAAAAAATGAGACGAGGCAACAAAATTATTTTTTTTTATTTTTTATCGTGATCAGAGTCCTTGTTTATTTAGCTTCAATTCAGTTTTTTTGTTGTTGTCGTACGATTTTTTTTGACATGGTTTATCTGACTTTAAATGAAAAAAGATACTTTTTGCCTTGATTACCAATATCTCAGCAAATAATGACGTTATAAAAAATTCAAAGACAGTTTTGGAAATTTGAGAAAGCGTTTACAAGATTTTTTTAAGATTTTGTAGAGATCATTTTTTTTTACCCTTCACCATTAGTTTAAAAAAAGTACTTAAAACCGACGTTTTGTGGTCTTTTCGTAAATCTTTTTTTTTCTTTGCAAATATTGATTATATTGATTGAATAAAAAATACAATTTTTTATAACGTTCGTCTCACCCCAAATCCTATATTGAGCTCAAGCAGGGGGGTTGCATACATACCTCACTGTTTATACGCAGTAATGCTGGGTGCTAGCACTGTTTTTATTTAAGCAAGTTTAATATTTCGCAAAATAAAAACACAAGGGACAAAAATACCCCAAGTAACAATTTTAGCTCTTCAAATGCTTTAACAGCGTTTTTAGAGCAAATCTTAAAGCTCTTTGATTTCAAAAGAAGCTCCAGATGCGCTTCTAAAGCAAGTGTAAAGCATGCTTACAGCGAATTCATTGAGTTTGAGAGCTAATTTTTGCTCGAAGCCAGCTCTTTGTCAGTGGCTAGTATGGCTTTGAAGCTCTTTGGTTCATGATTCAGATATCTTTAAAGCAGCATTTTTGACAGCACTTTGTTTGTATTAGTTTAGATAATACAAATGATAAATTAAAATAATATTAGGGAGATGTATTTCATGTGTGTGATAGTAGCAATCGAAAAGGTCATGTGATGTCGTGGAAATTAATTAAATATTCGCAGAGAAAATGTCGTAGTGAGAAATAGAATTAATATTTGTGCGTGCCATGTAAGTGATTTTTTAGTGCGCGTTTAGTTTTATCACAATTATACTGAAGGTACCTCGAAAAATAACAACGCGCCTTCGAAATTATTTATTTTACGCCGTGAAATATTTAAAAAAGTTTACCATAACAGTGTAAAAAATTGATAAATAAATTTAAAATATCATGAAATGAAATTTTTTTGTTGTAATTGCAATATTTGCAATATTTTATTGTGTTTCTGTTGAAAGGAAAGATTATGTGCATTCGTTTTAAATAAATAAAGAAAATTATTCAATGATTTTTTTTCCGTCGCCATAGTTTTTATTTTGAACATAGTTTGTCTTCAACCGAGCTCTTCTAGAGCTAGTTTCCACAAGATGAAAGTCTTGCGTTCAGTACTTAAAAAGTAGGGTGTTCAGAAATTGAAAGTCATTGACTGATTCTAATTTCTGGTAAAAATTTCTTTTTTATTTAAATTCTATTCAACATTGAAGTGCATTACGGTTTCTTTGGACGAAAGCAAATACTTTTGCGACTCAGCCATAGATTTAATATTATTTAAAAAAATTTTTTTAGTAAACTGTTTAATTGATTTTAATAAAAAAAAATGTGAATTTAGCATCTAAGTTGATATTTGTGGTGCATACTCGGTATTCACCAGAAAGTGAAAGGAATACATTTATTTTCTAGTTTTGGTTTAATTTTACCCGTTGAAGTCATGGCTAATATATTTTATTGTGGAACACCCTAATATTGAGTAGTAGTATTTTTTTTGAGAGAGGTTTAGTATTGAGCTCTATAGTCGATTTGCTGTAGCTCTATCGAGTCTTCACATTTCCCAATGCTCAGAGATAGATTTTATAATGCTCAGAGAGATTTCAAGCGCATGCGCTAGTGCTAACTTCACAAGAGTTTGTGTGAAAGTATTAGTAATTAAACTCTACAGCCGTTTTTTGTGTAGCTTTTGAAGTGCTATTTTTTGACATTTCTATAAAGTCATGCGTTAGTATTTTGAACATGAAATTAAGCAGCTCTACAATGCTTCTTTATGTGCTGATATCAATAATTAGCTCGTTTACAAAACGTTGAACGTTATTAAAGAGCTATTTTTAAATCGTGAGTCGTTATAAAATTAATAGAGCTAAAAGTGTTCTGAAACTTCGATTATAGAACATCATTTTTAAATGAAATGTAGGGAGCTGTGCAATAATCTATTAAAGAGCTTAAGCTTTGGATTTCACTGCTTACAAGCTGCTAAAGAACAGTTTTGCTTCTATTAGCTCCAACGATGTTACTTGGGACGTGCCTGGCAATACTTAACAGACCATATAACATTTCTTTGATTTGTAATTGAAATGGAGTATTATTTTCACATCCATTTTTTTTGCAAAACAAAAATTTATAAAATTAATTAAAAATACTTATAAATGTTTCCTTGCCTTAAAATGGTGATATTTAGTGTTTTCTAGTGATAGTCTATCGAATGAGAATATCCGCGTTACTGAATTCCGGGTGTAAAAAGTGCAATTCGATAAAAAAAAATACCCGATTTTCAAAATTTTAGACATTTTTTAAATGCATATTGAGATACCTACCTACCCCTAAAAAAAATCAACTTCGAAATCGGGATGTCGTAAAGGAAAGTTGCCCAGGTAATTTTTTACGCTGAGATCAAATCCGTTATCCGTTTTTCGCTATCAGCTCTGGTCCTCGAGATATAACCGTTAGAAAGTGAAAAAAAACCTCTTTTTCGACAATTTTGGGGTTATGTAACTATGCAATTTGATTTTTATTTTTTTTAATTGTACCGATTTCTGAAAGTAGGTACTAATCTTAATCTTCAAAATTCAGTTTTAATCGTTCCAATATCCCTTTTACTTTTTGAGCGATATTAAATTACATATTTATTTGTCCTCATCTGACTACATATAATTTTAAAAATGCTTTCTCTTTGTCTTACGTCGTTTTCGACAGGAGCAGGTAAAATATACTCTAAAAAGATGTTTTAGTGTTATATTTAGTTAGTTTTTAGTGTAGATTTCAAATTTGAGATCCATTTTTTGCTATCAGCTCAACTTTTGGAAATAAATTAAAAAATCACCTGTTTTTGACCACAGTTTTTTTTTAACTTGAAATAACTCTTACAATTAAAAACAAAGTGTAATGGAACTGCGCGGTTTATATAAATTTTGGTCCGTTTGACGTACAAGAAACCAACAATAGTCACTTAACATACCATCATCCCAAAAACCTTTGTAACTTTTTTTTATTCTTTCTGAATCTTGGTGAAGTCGCTAAATGCAACTTTCTGAATCTTGGTGAAGTCGCTAAATGCAACTGAGGATTTTTCAAAAAGTAAAAGAGATATTGGGACGATTAAAGCTGATGAATTTTAAAGATTAAGATTAGTCCTTTCAGAAATCAGTACAGTTAAAAAAAAAATGAAAATCAATTCACATAGTTAGGTACATAACCCCAAAAGAAAAAACGGTTTTTTGGCACTTTCTAACGGTAATATCTCAAAAACCAGAGCTGATAGCGAAAAACGGATTTGAGTTCAGCACGAAAAATTACCCTTAGATCAACTCTTACTTAGTCGTGTCGAAAACCTTGTAAACCTGTGTAATTTGTCTATAATTAGACATTAATTATTTATTTATGACAATTTTAACATTGTCGTGCAATGTTTTCTATGTGTTTTTTTAAACTGAATTATTAAAATTGATTATATTGAACTGTTTATTGCTTTATTACGCTTTCACTGGGTGAAATGAGGTAGTTTCAATGCAAAATACATAGAAAACATCGCACAAGCAAACTGAATTGGTAACAACTAATTGACGACTAATTAACGGCAAATTATTGAGCCATAAAACATTAAGTATAAAAAGTTTTTTTTTTTAGTTATGTCAAATTAGCAAAGCACCCAAAAAAAAACATAGAAAATATGGAACGACAAATTCGATATTATCACAACTAATTAACAGCAAACTATCCAACTATAAATTTTTCGATTCGTCAAAGTTGCTTTGCTATATTTCTACAAACTTAAATTTGTTTTAATTTTTATTTAAAGCAAATGGTATTCATATCTGATCGACGAATGATTTGCTTTTTTTTAGTATGAAATCGCATAAATTGATTTAATTGGACATGCACAAGGCACAACACATGCTGTTCATTGCAACTGTTGAGCTCTCTATATAACGATGATGAATTGCATAAACTTTTATTTGTGTGTGTTTGTTTAATCTGCTGATGCGTAGCTGTAATAACATTTCCAATGAAAAATATATATATAAAGAAAATTCAATTGCAAAATTGAATTGGCATAATGCTCATTGGAATAAAAAATAAATCTTATGATAACGATTGAGTTTCTATATATGATGCTTAGAACTAGATACAAGGTTTTAGACAAGAAGAGTAATTTAAAATTCGATTGAAATAGATCATGAAAATTCACCCTGTATCCGAACAGTCAGACAGAGACAGAATGAAATTGCTAGAACCACTTTTTTTTAAATACAAAAAATTACTATAGGTAATATATACAGCAAGAGACTTACCCCTTGAACAGAATCAATGTAGCTGCAGCTTGTAGCAAAACTTGACTTTTGTTTAGCTTCTGATACACCACACATTTCTTGATACATTTACAGCTTCACATTGTGACACTATTAACTATTTTTGTATATTTCTACTTTGACAGTGCTACACGCCAGAACTACAGCTACACCAATTCTATTCGGCCAGGTAAGGCTTTTAAATCTAGCTTCGGCACAAGTTATAAGGAACACAACACACGATAGGAAAGAATTTTGATTGCCACAGTGGACCCAGAATAAGGTGTTTATTATGTCATTTAGTACTGCAGGGTATTCAGTCAAAGCTGGGGAATATAGAAAGGAATACTGCCCAGATTGATATTCGAACCCACACATCCAAGTTTGACGTCAACTCGTACATCCACTACCAAATTTGATCAAAATTTTTAGATCAATTCTATCTGCGAATAAGCCCTGTCAGAAAACCGAATCCCGTGCGCTTTTTGAAAAATGGCACCCACTCTGTAGTTCAGTAAGGAAACCGAAATCCCTGAGCTTTTAATGGGGAGACTTTACTTTTATATTCGTAAATTATTTTCAACATCCTAAGGAAGTAATTTAGCTTGACAGTCATTGTATTAATCCTGCCCATTTTGAAAATGGCGCCCAATCTATCGAAAATGGTAAAATAAAAAATCGTAAATTACCTACTTGGAAAACAAGGATTGATGTCTTGAAAGATAGGTGTTGAGTAGAAGCAACTTCGGGTAAAATTTCAGTATTGCCATTTTTCCGAAACATACTTATTTTATGGCAACGGGGAGCTTCCACTTTTTTTGATCATTTTTAATATTTTGAACTTGAAAAAAGTTGTGGAAACGCCTCCGCTGCCAAACCCGAAGTGGGAAATAAAAATCGATACCTTAAAAATTTATGTTGACTAGACGCACTTTCGGTTAAAATGTCACTGTTGCCACTTTTCAGGAACATACTTTTTTATGTGGGTTTAATTTTGGCAACACTTTTTAAAAGTAAAGTTAGGACATGAACTATTAATAAAGGTACTTAAGGTCAACCCGTCAGGACGAAATGACAGGTTGGTCTCATTAACAGCCCCACTACATGTACTTTCTCAGTTAAAAGGAAACAATTACAGTGAAATGGAATTTTGATAAACATTAAGGGTATTCATGCAAGAGCGTAAACTCGTCGTAAACATCGTAAAGTTGTAAACTTCGTAGATCTGCCAAATTCTCCATACAAATTGTGACAGAATTACGAAGTTTGAAAGTTTACAATGTTTACGACGACTTTACGCTGTTGTATGAATACCCTTATTATTTGTCATTATTGATATAATCCAGTCAAATCTCCTTACGCACTAAGTTGAGATTATTCGAGTCCAATGTCAAATCCGTGATGTTATAAGCTTGCGAAACCTGGAAAGTCACTACTGCCATCTCGAGGAAATTGCAGGCTTTTGTGAATCGCTGTCTACGCCATATTCTAAAAATTCGCTGGCCACAAATAATATCAAACGAAGAATTGTGGCGCAGGACAAGTCAAGAGCGGCTGGGCATCGACATAAGGAAGCTTAAATCGCAATGGATTGGTCACACACCGAGGAAACCAAACGATTAATTGCAAAGCAGTTCTTTGAATGGAATCCTCAGGGTGCACGGCGGCGAGTTGAAAGATCAAGAAAAACATGGAAATCAACAGTTCTAGCAGAAGCAGACTCCCAGATTAAGACGTGGTCACAGTTAAAATATCTACGTAGCTGCAGACCGTGGACGCAGGGTTAAAAGTTATTGAAATTATATAATGTGCATATGCCTTAATATTGAAACTAGAAAATGTATATGCGCCTTAGCAATAGTTTAGTTAAAGTTTCAAAAACACGATGGCGCTCGTGCTGTAACATATGTTATTTTTGAATTAACGAACTCTTCCTTGGTTTTTAGTCTGTCTAGTTTTTTGCGTTCCCACAAGTAGATGTGTTTTAGCTTTCAGTGAATTAAATTATTACTTTTATACCAAAAATATCTGGTTTTGTCTTTTTATTAACAACAGGTTATGGGCCCAGACCATACCAGAATAGAAAAAGTAAAGTAAATAGTTAAGTTAATAGTTTTGTTTTGCATAAAAAGTGTCGAGACATGGAAGGAGAGCGTTTCCAAATTGATAGATTGGAGGGTGGCTCCAACTGGCTGACATGGAAGTTCCTCATGAGGCAGTATTTGGAGGCAGGTGAGTTGTGGGACGTTGTTGATGGGTCTTCAGTTGCTCCGGAGGTTAGTGCAACAAATTATGCAACTCGTATTGTTGTATGGAAAAAGGCTGATGCAAAGGCACGTCGTGCAATTTCTGGTGCATGTCTCAAGCAGCCACTTTTGCAAATAATGAACTGCGAAACAGCGTGTGAAATGTGGACGACTCTGAAGAGTACCTATGAACAGGCTTCAAAATCAAACATTTTGTTTTTGCAACAGAGGTACTATAGCTTCGCAAAAGATCCATCCGATGACATAGCTTCTTTCTTGTCAAAGCTAATGGAAATCGTCCAGCAGATGAAAGATCAAAAGGAAGTCATCTCCGATTCCATGGTAATGACAAAGATCCTTATGTCACTTCCAGCAGAGTTTAATCATTTCCACAGTGCCTGGGAATCAACTAGTGCGTCTGAGCAGACGATGGCCAACTTGCGGGCAAGGTTGATGGCCGAAGAACTTCGACTGAAAGCGCAGGGTGAAGTTGAGACCGTGGAAGCTTTGGTCATGAAGCGACATTTCTCGAAAAAAGGCAATTCATCTAACCGTGCCAAGGACAACTCGAAGAAATATGTGAAACCCAAAGGAGCATGTTTTTCGTGTGGTGAAAAGGGACACTGGAAGCGAGACTGCCCACGAAGGCAGAACGAAAACAAAACTAAATCAACGGGTGCTTTCTTGAGTCACATTTCTTTTTCTCCTGCAGATAAAGATATCTGGGTTTTAGACTCGGGAGCAAGCGACCACATGAGTCATCGTCGTGAATGGTTCCAAAATTTCAAGGAGGCAGCGATGAACGTTACTGTTGGAAACGGTAAGAAGATCGTAGCTCAAGGAAAAGGGGATATTCATATTCTTGCGTACAATGGCAGTGAATGGATTCGGAAGCATATTACAGATGTGTTGTACGTTCCAGATATTCACTTGAATTTATTTTCATCAGGAAAAGCTATGGATCGTGGGTATGTGCTGCGGTCAGACAACAAATTTTGTGAGCTGTTCAGTGGAGATGAAGTCGTTGCAGTGGGAGCTCGTCATGAGAAATTATTTAAGATGTTTTTCAAGGTTGTCCAGGTTGAAGAACTTTCTGCAAATATAGTGACAAGGAAAGATTCACTTCGTATTTGGCATGAACGACTTGGGCATCAACACGTGCCGTATGTAAGGAAGTTCCTGCTACGAAAAGGCATTGATTTCACTGACGAGGAGTTCACTTGTGAAGCCTGTGTCTACGGGAAACATCATCGTGGGAGTCATAAGCTACGGGACGAGGTTTCTAAAACGTGCGGACAAATTATTCATGCCGATGTATGTGGGCCGATGGAAGAAAAGTCTCTTGGTGGATCGAGGTATTTTTTGTTGCTGAAAGATGATTTCTCCCATTTTCGGCGTGTTTATTTTTTAAAGCAAAAATCTGAAGTGGCGCAGAACATCAAGAATTTTGTGAAAGTAGCACAAAAAGAACAAGGGCACAGCATTCGTGTTCTGAGATCAGACAATGGGACAGAGTTTGTCAATGATGAGCTGAAATCGTTTTTCAAAAGCATGGGTATTCACCATCAACGCACAGTGCCATATACGCCTCAACAAAATGGCTGTGCGGAAAGAGAGATGAGAACAATTGTTGAATCGGCGAGAACAATGCTTCATGCGAAGAATATGGACAAGAGATTCTGGGCAGAAGCTGTGAATTCTGCAGTGCATATTTTAAACCGATCTGGAACCAGCACTGTTCCGGATAAGTCACCGTACGAGCTGTGGTTCAACATGCAAGCAAAAGTTGATCATCTGCGAATTTTTGGATCTGAAGTCTTCATACACATTCCGAAAGAGAAGCGTCATAAATTAGATCGGAAAGCAATTAAATGTGTTTTTGTTGGATACGATAGCAACTCGAAGGCATATAGAGTTTGGAATTCTGAAACGAACAGCATAGAAGTGGCACGTGATGTGGTTTTTCTGGTAGGAGAAGCAATGGCTATTGTGGATACTGGCAGTGCTGAGCAAACTGTTGATGAGGCTGATGGAGAAGTGTTCTTGGAATCTGAAGATGGAGCTGAGGCAAATGAATCAGATTTTAAGACACCGGTGGACCAAACATATGATGGCGCTACTTGTAGTCTAGACAACAATAACATCATAAAAAAGCGCCTTAGAAATCAAGTTGTATCACCACCACGCCGACGTTTATCTTTTGATGAAACAGCAAATCATGCAGCAGCATTAATGGCAGTTTACGAAGAACCAAAATCGTATGAAGAAGCAATTACATCACATGATCATCAGCAGTGGGAGAAGGCAATGGAGGAAGAGATTGAATCTCTTTCCAAAAATCGTACGTGGACATTGGTTGAACCGCCGAAGGAACATAAGGTAATTGATAATCGTTGGGTGTATAAGTTGAAGCAGAAAACAGATGGCAGCATCGAGCGCTTCAAGGCACGTTTGGTTGTGCGAGGGTTTACCCAGCAATATGGCGTTGATTATCAGGAAACTTTTAGCCCAGTGGTAAAATTCACATCGATACGAACCATACTTGCACTGGCAGCTTCGAAGCGAATGATGTTGAAGCAGTTTGATGTGAAGACCGCTTTTTTAAATGGAGAACTGACTGAGGACGTTTTCATGAGGCAGCCGATGGGGTTCGATGATCGCAGTGGAAAAGTATGCAAATTAAATAAAAGCTTATACGGTTTGAAGCAGGCTTCCCGTTGCTGGAACAAAAGATTTACCGCTTTTATATCCAAATTTGATTTCACAACCAGTGTTTCGGATCCTTGTGTTTTTATTCACAATGGTGCTGATGGGATCATGCTTTTAGCTATCTACGTTGACGATGGGTTGATAGCAGCAGAGAACGAAACACATATTTTTCAAGTTATTGAGCATTTGCAGAAGGAGTTTGAAATAAAAGTTTCTGAGGCTAAATATTTCCTGGGATTCGAAATTGATCAGAAGCCTGATGGTTCAATACACGTAAGCCAGCGAGCCTATGCAGAGAAAATAATTCACCGTTTCAGAATGCAGAATTGCAATCCAGTTGCAACACCATTGGACAACTCGCAGAACTTGAGTGACTTTGAAGCCAGCAAGAAACTTGATTTTCCGTACCGTGAAGCAGTTGGCAGTTTGATGTATCTGGCTGTGGGAACACGTCCAGATATAAGTTTTGCAGTCGGCAACGTCAGCAGATACATGGAAGATCCTGCAGAAGCACATGTTAATGCTTTAAAACGAATTTTAAAGTATATCAAAGGAACATCTGACATGGGCTTGTACTTTAAAGGTGGAACCGACTTTACACTGAAGGGCTTCAGCGATGCAGACTATGCAGGTTGCAGAAAGACAGCAAGATCGACATCTGGTTATGTTTTCTTATTGGGAGGCTGTGTTGTTTCTTGGGGATCAGAGCGTCAGCGATCAGTCGCGTTATCAACAACGGAGTCTGAATATATGGCAGCATCACACGCCATTAAAGAGTTGGTGTGGTTGAAAAATCTTCTGACGGAGTTTTTGCAAGAAAAAGTTGGGAAGCCGATATTCTACATGGATTGTCAAAGTGCAATTCGTCTGGTGAAGAATCCAGAATATCATAAACGGACTAAACATATAAATGTTCGTTACCATTTTATACGGGAACAATTTGAAGATGGCATGTTCAATCTTGAATATGTGTCAACGGATGAACAACTGGCCGATATCTTGACGAAGCCTTTAGCAAAAGCCAAACACCAGTCTTTTTGCTTTATGATGAACATAGTTCCAGCCAATACAATCAACAATTTATTTTGAATGAATTTAAATTTTAAATTAAATTATTTTTGATTAATTTTGCTTTGATAAAATAGATTGTTTTTACCTAAAGTTTTTTAAAGTTTGTTATGTAGAAACTTATAACTAAAAGTGGGAGTATTGAAATTATATAATGTGCATATGCCTTAATATTGAAACTAGAAAATGTATATGCGCCTTAGCAATAGTTTAGTTAAAGTTTCAAAAACACGATGGCGCTCGTGCTGTAACATATGTTATTTTTGAATTAACGAACTCTTCCTTGGTTTTTAGTCTGTCTAGTTTTTTGCGTTCCCACAAGTAGATGTGTTTTAGCTTTCAGTGAATTAAATTATTACTTTTATACCAAAAATATCTGGTTTTGTCTTTTTATTAACAACAGGTTATGGGCCCAGACCATACCAGAATAGAAAAAGTAAAGTAAATAGTTAAGTTAATAGTTTTGTTTTGCATAAAAAGTGTCGAGACATGGAAGGAGAGCGTTTCCAAATTGATAGATTGGAGGGTGGCTCCAACTGGCTGACATGGAAGTTCCTCATGAGGCAGTATTTGGAGGCAGGTGAGTTGTGGGACGTTGTTGATGGGTCTTCAGTTGCTCCGGAGGTTAGTGCAACAAATTATGCAACTCGTATTGTTGTATGGAAAAAGGCTGATGCAAAGGCACGTCGTGCAATTTCTGGTGCATGTCTCAAGCAGCCACTTTTGCAAATAATGAACTGCGAAACAGCGTGTGAAATGTGGACGACTCTGAAGAGTACCTATGAACAGGCTTCAAAATCAAACATTTTGTTTTTGCAACAGAGGTACTATAGCTTCGCAAAAGATCCATCCGATGACATAGCTTCTTTCTTGTCAAAGCTAATGGAAATCGTCCAGCAGATGAAAGATCAAAAGGAAGTCATCTCCGATTCCATGGTAATGACAAAGATCCTTATGTCACTTCCAGCAGAGTTTAATCATTTCCACAGTGCCTGGGAATCAACTAGTGCGTCTGAGCAGACGATGGCCAACTTGCGGGCAAGGTTGATGGCCGAAGAACTTCGACTGAAAGCGCAGGGTGAAGTTGAGACCGTGGAAGCTTTGGTCATGAAGCGACATTTCTCGAAAAAAGGCAATTCATCTAACCGTGCCAAGGACAACTCGAAGAAATATGTGAAACCCAAAGGAGCATGTTTTTCGTGTGGTGAAAAGGGACACTGGAAGCGAGACTGCCCACGAAGGCAGAACGAAAACAAAACTAAATCGACGGGTGCTTTCTTGAGTCACATTTCTTTTTCTCCTGCAGATAAAGATATCTGGGTTTTAGACTCGGGAGCAAGCGACCACATGAGTCATCGTCGTGAATGGTTCCAAAATTTCAAGGAGGCAGCGATGAACGTTACTGTTGGAAACGGTAAGAAGATCGTAGCTCAAGGAAAAGGGGATATTCATATTCTTGCGTACAATGGCAGTGAATGGATTCGGAAGCATATTACAGATGTGTTGTACGTTCCAGATATTCACTTGAATTTATTTTCATCAGGAAAAGCTATGGATCGTGGGTATGTGCTGCGGTCAGACAACAAATTTTGTGAGCTGTTCAGTGGAGATGAAGTCGTTGCAGTGGGAGCTCGTCATGAGAAATTATTTAAGATGTTTTTCAAGGTTGTCCAGGTTGAAGAACTTTCTGCAAATATAGTGACAAGGAAAGATTCACTTCGTATTTGGCATGAACGACTTGGGCATCAACACGTGCCGTATGTAAGGAAGTTCCTGCTACGAAAAGGCATTGATTTCACTGACGAGGAGTTCACTTGTGAAGCCTGTGTCTATGGGAAACATCATCGTGGGAGTCATAAGCTACGGGACGAGGTTTCTAAAACGTGCGGACAAATTATTCATGCCGATGTATGTGGGCCGATGGAAGAAAAGTCTCTTGGTGGATCGAGGTATTTTTTGTTGCTGAAAGATGATTTCTCCCATTTTCGGCGTGTTTATTTTTTAAAGCAAAAATCTGAAGTGGCGCAGAACATCAAGAATTTTGTGAAAGTAGCACAAAAAGAACAAGGGCACAGCATTCGTGTTCTGAGATCAGACAATGGGACAGAGTTTGTCAATGATGAGCTGAAATCGTTTTTCAAAAGCATGGGTATTCACCATCAACGCACAGTGCCATATACGCCTCAACAAAATGGCTGTGCGGAAAGAGAGATGAGAACAATTGAGGACCGTTTTTGCAAAACTCAACAAATCCATTTTGCTAATTTTTCAGGAGAAGGTTTTTTCTTTCCTATTTGAATAAAAATAACAATACTGGAAAAGTATTAATGCAGATCTCTTCTTCGCTGCATATCTCATCGGCAGGTTCATTTCCGTCGGAATTTGTTCAAAACATTCACCTAAATTTTGACCCCAAAAATCGTGCGTTTTTTCAAAACGAAACAAAGTCGTATTTTTGTTGAGTTTTGCAAAAACGTTTAGTTTTCATATGAAATAAATAAATACAAAAATTGATATAAAATCTATAAATTAAACAAAAAAAAATAAAATAAATTTATATTAACGTTAAAATAAATATAAGAAAAATAAATAAATTATATAAAAGTGAAAAGCCCTTTTAAAATAATAGGTAACTTAAATACAAAAAGTTTTTGAAATGTCAAAGTGTTTTTCGATATTTTCAGAAGACTCGTTTGCGTTGGCTGATTATATTTTTTGTAGAACTTGTAAGGATTATCTAAAATAACCGAACAATTTATCAGTTTCTCGACATCATCCATTTATTAGGTGGGGGTTTTATTTTTTCGGGATTTCTTCGAACTTACAGATATCGAAAGCGCTTGAAAACTGTCTTTGGTTGTACCCCGATGCATATGCACTCTTACAATTTTTTCCGGGGGGGTGGGAGTCTTCCGGGCTTCCGGGGGGAGCATATTTTCCCAGAAAGCGGGTGGCGAAATCCTGAAAACCAATAGAAAACAGACGAGTTCTTGCGAAAAGTCCATAGCAAAAATTAAAAAAAAAATTAGCTAGCGTGGTATATTCCAGAGCCAGGAGGCAAATTTCCTCCCTTGCCCCCCCCCCTCCTGGCACCTATGGCTCAATAGAAAACCCGGTAAATGTATTACTCAAACTTAAGGTAACTTACCTTTCCTGATTGTCGAATATATGTATCTCTTCGTACTTATCTTTAACTTCAACTTGATTGATTGCTTATTTATGTTAAAAAGTTTACTTTTTCAAAAATACAAGACAATCATAGTGATTGTGATTTTGTTCAGAAAAGCACCCGAGTCCAAAAAAGACAAAGTTTTGTCGGAATACCTTCGGAGTCGGATGAAATTTTTTATCCAAGTTTGGCTAAGTGCCCTTAACGAAAAAAACAAAACTACGTTTAGTCCTAGGATTGTCTGTCATGTGTTGAAAGTTGGACGTTCTTTTGGAACAGATATCGCTCATTAAAAAGAACACCGTCATATCTAAAAAATTGCTGTTTTGAGATAAATGCGATTGAAAGTTTCGTTTTAGTGAAAAATATATGAAAAAAACGACTGTAGTGCAACAAACAAAACGTTCGTATGGCAAATGGAGATGAGATATCGATGTAATTTTTTCACAAAAGTAAAGATAAAAAGATTAAGCATACAATGTTATACCCAGTTCAAAACTGTCAATTTTTGAGTTATGACGGTGTTCTTTTTAATGAGCGATATTCATAAACTACGCAACAGGTATGATGAAAGAAGAAAAAAGAAGCAAAACAGTGAGGTTTAAAGATTTTCCATAATTTTTTACACTTTTGCCGACATTTTTAATAACGACTCAAAACTCAATGTATTTTGTATGGTAAATGTGAAGTGTTGTCCAACACATGTTAACGTTATCCGAATGATGAAATTTTAGATAGATTCCTTGTATTACCTTTAACTTAAAGGGACAAGAGCAAAAGAAATTAAAATATTTAAAAAAATAGGCCCAGTCATATACATACATAGATACATAAAAAGGGTTTATAAGTTCCGTAACGCACCGGATCAACTTATGTATGTTTAAACGATGAAAATAACAACTACCTAAATATGGTTCTTCAATAACTCATCAATGCATTCTACTCTTAACTGAACTAAAAGTCACAAACCGTTCGTTTAAGACAAAATGCTTTTGTTTAGTTTTGCAAAAACTCAGTGTATTTTGTTGAGTTTTGCAAAAACTCACTGGCGTTTGTTGAGTTTTGCGAAAACGCTCAGCTTTCAAAATTTTTTGGAATTAAATCTGTACCGTTTTCTTATTTTTTTATTTCACCATCTTGTGCGCCTCTTCAAGCCAAAAATTTTGATATCCATAACTCATTTTCGGATTTTTGGCGTTTGTTGAGTTTTGAAAAAACGGTCCTCAATTGTTGAATCGGCGAGAACAATGCTTCATGCGAAGAATATGGACAAGAGATTCTGGGCAGAAGCTGTGAATTCTGCAGTGCATATTTTAAACCGATCTGGAACCAGCACTGTTCCGGATAAGTCACCGTACGAGCTGTGGTTCAACATGCAAGCAAAAGTTGATCATCTGCGAATTTTTGGATCTGAAGTCTTCATACACATTCCGAAAGAGAAGCGTCATAAATTAGATCGGAAAGCAATTAAATGTGTTTTTGTTGGATACGATAGCAACTCGAAGGCATATAGAGTTTGGAATTCTGAAACGAACAGCATAGAAGTGGCACGTGATGTGGTTTTTCTGGTAGGAGAAGCAATGGCTATTGTGGATACTGGCAGTGCTGAGCAAACTGTTGATGAGGCTGATGGAGAAGTGTTCTTGGAATCTGAAGATGGAGCTGAGGCAAATGAATCAGATTTTAAGACACCGGTGGACCAAACATATGATGGCGCTACTTGTAGTCTAGACAACAATAACATCATAAAAAAGCGCCTTAGAAATCAAGTTGTATCACCACCACGCCGACGTTTATCTTTTGATGAAACAGCAAATCATGCAGCAGCATTAATGGCAGTTTACGAAGAACCAAAATCGTATGAAGAAGCAATTACATCACATGATCATCAGCAGTGGGAGAAGGCAATGGAGGAAGAGATTGAATCTCTTTCCAAAAATCGTACGTGGACATTGGTTGAACCGCCGAAGGAACATAAGGTAATTGATAATCGTTGGGTGTATAAGTTGAAGCAGAAAACAGATGGCAGCATCGAGCGCTTCAAGGCACGTTTGGTTGTGCGAGGGTTTACCCAGCAATATGGCGTTGATTATCAGGAAACTTTTAGCCCAGTGGTAAAATTCACATCGATACGAACCATACTTGCACTGGCAGCTTCGAAGCGAATGATGTTGAAGCAGTTTGATGTGAAGACCGCTTTTTTAAATGGAGAACTGACTGAGGACGTTTTCATGAGGCAGCCGATGGGGTTCGATGATCGCAGTGGAAAAGTATGCAAATTAAATAAAAGCTTATACGGTTTGAAGCAGGCTTCCCGTTGCTGGAACAAAAGATTTACCGCTTTTATATCCAAATTTGATTTCACAACCAGTGTTTCGGATCCTTGTGTTTTTATTCACAATGGTGCTGATGGGATCATGCTTTTAGCTATCTACGTTGACGATGGGTTGATAGCAGCAGAGAACGAAACACATATTTTTCAAGTTATTGAGCATTTGCAGAAGGAGTTTGAAATAAAAGTTTCTGAGGCTAAATATTTCCTGGGATTCGAAATTGATCAGAAGCCTGATGGTTCAATACACGTAAGCCAGCGAGCCTATGCAGAGAAAATAATTCACCGTTTCAGAATGCAGAATTGCAATCCAGTTGCAACACCATTGGACAACTCGCAGAACTTGAGTGACTTTGAAGCCAGCAAGAAACTTGATTTTCCGTACCGTGAAGCAGTTGGCAGTTTGATGTATCTGGCTGTGGGAACACGTCCAGATATAAGTTTTGCAGTCGGCAACGTCAGCAGATACATGGAAGATCCTGCAGAAGCACATGTTAATGCTTTAAAACGAATTTTAAAGTATATCAAAGGAACATCTGACATGGGCTTGTACTTTAAAGGTGGAACCGACTTTACACTGAAGGGCTTCAGCGATGCAGACTATGCAGGTTGCAGAAAGACAGCAAGATCGACATCTGGTTATGTTTTCTTATTGGGAGGCTGTGTTGTTTCTTGGGGATCAGAGCGTCAGCGATCAGTCGCGTTATCAACAACGGAGTCTGAATATATGGCAGCATCACACGCCATTAAAGAGTTGGTGTGGTTGAAAAATCTTCTGACGGAGTTTTTGCAAGAAAAAGTTGGGAAGCCGATATTCTACATGGATTGTCAAAGTGCAATTCGTCTGGTGAAGAATCCAGAATATCATAAACGGACTAAACATATAAATGTTCGTTACCATTTTATACGGGAACAATTTGAAGATGGCATGTTCAATCTTGAATATGTGTCAACGGATGAACAACTGGCCGATATCTTGACGAAGCCTTTAGCAAAAGCCAAACACCAGTCTTTTTGCTTTATGATGAACATAGTTCCAGCCAATACAATCAACAATTTATTTTGAATGAATTTAAATTTTAAATTAAATTATTTTTGATTAATTTTGCTTTGATAAAATAGATTGTTTTTACCTAAAGTTTTTTAAAGTTTGTTATGTAGAAACTTATAACTAAAAGTGGGAGTATTGAAATTATATAATGTGCATATGCCTTAATATTGAAACTAGAAAATGTATATGCGCCTTAGCAATAGTTTAGTTAAAGTTTCAAAAACACGATGGCGCTCGTGCTGTAACATATGTTATTTTTGAATTAACGAACTCTTCCTTGGTTTTTAGTCTGTCTAGTTTTTTGCGTTCCCACAAGTAGATGTGTTTTAGCTTTCAGTGAATTAAATTATTACTTTTATACCAAAAATATCTGGTTTTGTCTTTTTATTAACAACAAAAGTCCATAAGCCAAAAGTCCATAATGTACTTTTGGCTCCTTTGGGTGGGTTAAAAGTCCATAAATGCATTACGAACTTATAACCCACATAAATGGGCCAAAGCCTTAGAAGGAAGTGGGTCGTAGGCTCATAGTTTTTTGAGAAAGTGGGCCAAAAGTTCATACTTAAGTCAAACAAACAATTTTCGCGAATAAACAGTGAAGTCAACTGTCATCTAAGTGGGCCAAAATTCCATAAACGATGGGCCAGTAGTGCATAAGAATTTTTTTGGATGTTTGGCCCACTTGGGTGGGTTATAAGTTCATAATGCATTTATGGACTTTTAACCCACCCAAGGGAGCCAAAAGTCCATTATGGACTTTTGGCTTGTGGACTTTTAACCCTGCGCCCAGACCGTGAAGGATGGAAAGGATTTTTTGGCTCCCTTTGCCCCAATCGTGGTTACAGGACTTGATGATGATGATGATGATTGATTTAATAACAATTATTTTGTATGTGAATGGAAATCATACAACTGCAGTTACATCCAAGAAGTATACCTACATCAACTAGCATTGAGCATTTTAAAAGAACAACTATGCTGGTTTTTACTAAGTGTAGTTGGTTCTTCATTACTACCACAAAATAGGTAATGTTTACCTTAAAAATAATATAATAAGTGGTAAAATATAATTTAGTTTTATTTCTCTAATTTTATAGCTTATATGACGCATTAACATCATCAACCGAAAATACTTTTATAAACAGATTGTTAAAATAACATTGCAACAAACATAAATTTGTTTGGCAGATAAATCAATGTTTTTAAATACTAACGATTCCAAAAGTTATAAATTTTGTGTTAATAGAATTTATTTTTTTCTATCGTTGCAGTAACACAACAATAGTTTATAGCCACATATTAAGATATATGTGACGACTAGCGTCTTTTGAATTTACTATTTTTGAAATCAAAACATTTTCAAGACATGAAGATCGCAAACAAAAATGTTATTGTTTATCATATACATACACACATCTACGTACACTATGTATACATATTTATAAAAGAAAAATAAATAAAAATGCCGATAAATTCAAGAGTCTTATTCTTCCAAACAAAAGTGAAAAATATTATGTGTTATTATTAATTTATGCAATATTTTGTTTGTGTTGATGAAAACTGAGCGATAAAAAAAAGATACCGATAGTTTGTTTTTTAACGACACATTCCGTTGATTGAAGTCATATATAAGGTCATGTAGACGTTTTGGTCGCTTATTTTTATTTTTAAGTACCAAAAATATTTAGGGACTTAAAAGGCAATGATTCAAACGTCTTTTGATTAAATTTAGACATGCGGCGGCTGCACACAGTGGGGCACCTTGGATTGGAGAGTGGACAAAATTCCTCAAAATCTTAACCACTGAACTGATTTTGATGAAATTTTCAGGCATGATAGTAATAACGACGTAAAAAAAATTATAATCCGCCAACTGCCACGTCTATTTTCTAAAGAAAAGTAACTGTTCGTATATATACAATTGGTAAAAATTCGGATATTAACTAAACCTTATACAAATATTTTTTTGGAAAATTCTCCTGGCAAAGTCTTTAAAACACCAATTTTGCCGTTTTTTTTTTTACTTTTTTGTGTCAAGCCAGTCCTGGTTTGATAAAATCTGAACCCTATTATCCATATTGTTCAAATTAGATCACAACAAAAACATAAATGTTAAAAAAAGAGCCAAGTTCTTAAATGCACAAGAATCCTGTGCCTAAAAAGTAAGCCAAGAAAAGTAATGAGATCTACAATACATGCCAAGTTTTAAGTTCATGAAGTTTCATATTGAATATCTTAAGTAAAGTAGGTACTAAAAACTTTACGAGACTAAAAATATACGCTGATATTGAGTTAGCCTATAGGGAAATTAGTCCAGGCAATCTCAGCTAAAAATACCCTAGACATGGGCAAAATTGCAACAGAAGATTTTTTGATGGAATTTTGTTCATTATCCATTACTGAACAACATATCCAAAATCGGACAAAATCCGTCCACGGGAACACCCTCAAAACCGGATTTCAAAATGGCGTATTGATTTGGGTGCTGTTTTAGGTTGTTATTTTTACAACGCTGTTTTTTAACTGTTTTTCTGTGCAAAATCAGTTGGTTATCCTAGGAGAGGGCCATGAAACTTATAACAGTCATTTAATTCCTAATCACCCCCCTCCCCTAGTCATAACCCCTCCCCTATGTCAGGCCCCCAGAGGAAATAATGGATACTTCGACTATTCACTTTAAGTCTAAGAAACTGAGGAAAAAAGACAGTAATGATCTCATTAGAGCCCAAGAGAAAATTATAGACACGACAAAATATTCTTTTATAGTCAACAAATACTGAAGAAAAATACCAATCCATGGTTTTGAAAATTTTTGGACAAAAGACCGGTTGGTTTCTTGTTTTTCAAAAGCTATTTAATTTTTAATAAATTATAAATTAATACATTTACCCAGAATATAATTTGTTCTTTAATTTCAACAAAAAAATTTCCCTTTGGGTTCTCCAAAAGCCTTCTGGCTTATATTTTTCAGGGCTAGCAAAGCTATTTAATGAAAGAATTTTAAGAAACGGTTCAAGGCCTAGAATATATGTGTGTATGTAAGCGCGCCAAAAGCTTACAATAGGTTTATTTATGTACCTATGTATGTCCTCATTTTCTAGGACCATTACTGAAGATTGGTCGTGTTTATCATTTTCCCTTCGGTCATTGCTGGGGGGAGGACATGGCTTGGGGGGGTCGTGAATAGGGCGTGTTTCTTTTTTTTTTGCCATAAGCTTTTTTTTATGGGAAAATTAAGATTTGAGAGCAGGGGGGTCATAACTGGGAGGGGGGTCGCGACAGAGAATACCATGACTGGGGTGTTTCATGATCATCCGCAATTGATTACAACACATAAAAACAGTTAAAATCACTGCGTAGGTAATGGAAATAACAACCTAAAACACCACCCCAGTAAATCCACCATTTTGAGCCGTTTTTCGGAGTGTTCCCATGGTCGGATTTTGTCCGATTTTGGATATATTGTTACGTAGTGGTTACAGATGAAAAATCAATTAAGAAAGTTTCTGTTGCTTTTTTGCCCATGTTCACGGTATTTTTTGCTTAGTTTGCTTGGACTGAATAAATATATTTCTTTTCTCTTGTGATTTAACGTATATTTAGATAAAATATATTATTTTTATGGTAGATATGGTATATACGTTAGTAAATGTGTGGGGGAGTCATTAATGAGGGGGATCATAAATGGGGAGTGTTTCTTTCTATACTCGTGAAGATTTGTCGCGTCTATCATAATTTCTAGGGCTCTGAAGGGAGTGGGGGGTCATATGTAAATGGGGGTAGGTCATGACTGGGGGAGTAGAAGGGGGTAAAATTCAGTTTTTACTTAATTTCTCGAAAACTATCAGTTTTCTTGGAAAAAGGTGAAGCTACAAATTGTACCTTATGTATAATTCTACACAAAAAAGAATAGCTTACTTTTTTTATACAATCAATAGATTCAGAGAAAATTGTGCAAGAAAATTTGTGGAGAAAATTTTTTCAAAAAATTTATAAAAATTTTATTAATCGATGGACAAAATGTTTTGTTTTACCTACACTTAAAACTTTTTGTTCAAAATTAAATTTTCTACCGAAATGGATAGTTTAGAAAATTTCATAAAAAAATTTAAGCAGGAATATTTAACAAAAAAATGAGCAATAATTAATTTTTAACTTTTTTCGGAGCAAAGATACGCTCAAGATATACTTGAACAATGTAAAGTAGAGTTTTAAGGCCTAAATATAAAATGTAAAAAAGCCATATTATTTGAAAACTGACCAAGATGTAGCCATTCAAACTTTACCATTTCTTATAATTTTTCGCAGTTTTTGCCCGAAAGCCTATTTTTTGGTACGTTGTGAGAAATTGAACATTCTTAGCACCTAGTACCAGATCTCATATTAATCGGACCAGCCGTTCGGTCTGTTGCTCTGAAAGGACTCCAAAACTGCCGAAAAACAAAATTGAGAAATTACATACTTTTTAAATAGGTGTATTGTCTATAGTGGTAATGTCGTATTAGGTATATCAAAATCTTGATTTTGAATATTTTTACGATCGCGAAACTTGCAATATTGTACCGAAAAAGGGGCTTTCGATCCAAAATTTTTGACTGGGCATATATATTAATAAAAAAGTACTTTTTGAACATGCCATATTAAAGTCCTTAGTCTCTACCTTATTCCGTCTATGCATGGCTTGATCCTATCTTTGCTTCAAAAAAGTTACCGCAATATTTATTAAAAAATTTATAAATCTTTAATTTTTTATTTCTTAGTCTGGTTTTTGTTTAGGTACTTTTCTTGCTTCAATTTTTTTATAAAATTTTTTAAACTATCCATTTCAATAGAAAATCTAATTTTTAACAAAATTTTTTAAGTGTAAAATTGTCAAATTCGGCTTAGCTTCCGAGTTATATCACAGATATTGAAAAATGGCAAGTATGACAATTATCTCAGAAGCGCATGGGTGAATTTAGTAGCATTTTTTTGGGTTTTAGCATGCTTATGGGCCAAACGCCAAACAAACATATTCAATAATAAAAAACCCTTGCACGTAATTGTTCCCTTATACCTCTCATTTTCCGGTCTATTCAATAGGCTATAAAGCTTAGATTACAGTTTCATACGAATTAACATAATAATTTCAAAAAGATATTTTACTTCTGTTAAAATAAGTTTTCAATGAGTAAATTTTTAGATTAAAAAAAAAAACACAAATGGTAGAGGATGACCTATATGAAAACTATAAACAATGCATACAAGCAGTCATAGATATGCATACAATTTAAAACATACAAAAAAAAATATTCAGTTCAATCAATTCAAACAAACACAGCTTTTATTTTTATCATAGATACGAGTATTAATTAAATCAGATCTATATTTATTGCTTTTCTACAAAATTAACATTGCTACACACATGTCTGTGAAAATATTTTTTCTATTGATTAATTTTTGTCTGAAGTACCTCCCCCACGTTGTTCAGAATCATCACACATATTTGTATGCCTCTCATCAATTTATCGTCTATTTTACCATCAATTTAGTTTCTATTATTCTTTCTATTTTCTGCGTCAGAGTCCTGATCAACTTCATCAGTCATCGATTAAAGTGGTGTATAGGTAGGTACGTGTTTGTATACCTATGATGTGTTTATATGTCTATGTGCAGACAAAATTGAAATGTTCGATATAAAAATAGATATTCACGATTCTCAAATGTAGGTATTTTAGTTTATTCACATCAATTGAGATATTTTTAGAAGAGGAACACAAAAACTTTGTCCTCAATCTAGTCTGAAAAATATGTACCTACCTACCTTCTTCATTTAAAAAACATCCACAAAAAAAATCCACTTCTCTTAAGCTAACACAAAAATTTGCTTTAAAATTTATTTTTGGTCAATGTTGAAAAAAAAAAAAAATTGGATTCTTGCCAAAAATGGATTATCCTGCAACCTTTTTTCTAAACCTTCAACTCTTTAGCTGCGTCATTTTGTTTAGTTGAAAATCAACTATGTCATAGTTTTCATCAAAGCACAGTTTTCCCGCCACAGCCGTCACCGTCACATTCTGCTGTAATATTTTAAAAATAACCAATTATTTCGACCTACTTCCATGTTTCTTGTGACGTCAAATGAGTTTTCATAATTTTATTTCTTACCTCACCATAAATGAAAAAAAAAAAAAAACATTGGCAAAACGTCATTGTGGATGGAAAACTATCTTATAGTTTTGCAAAACAGAAATATATAGGTAAATTCTTCTTAAGAATTTAAAGCAACTAGGTAGATTGTGAGACGAAGGTGGTGATGGTAGTTGCAAGCATGTGTGACGTATTTCTAATTGTAAGGCAATCGTATTCGAGACTTCAAACGAACTTGAATTTACATACATATGTATGTATGTATGTATGCAGGTAAGACGATTGGAAAAAACTTAAAAATGGGTTCTTTTGTTTGTATCCCTGTGTGTGGAAAACTGATTTTTTTCTTTAAATGAAAGGATCTTTTATTAGGCATTTTTGTTTAGAGTTTTTTTATTTATAACGTTCTGATTTTTTATTATACATAGAAGCTAGATAGAAGAATTTCAATCAGGGTTCAAAAAACAGTTCCGCAATTATCTATCTCATTTTTGTTTGTTAACATTGATATCGGCCGGTTAAGGAATCTCGGGGTGACCCATAAACAATTTTATTTTGAAGTTTACTTTCTTATAGGAATTTAGTTCACACTTAGAAAAATATGTATGAGAGTGAACTTACTTAAAAAAAAAAAAAAACAACAACATGAATATGTTAAAAATATTAAACATAGGTACCTACCAAAAAAGTGGATACCCCAACTTTGGACATTAAACAAGTATATTAGGTACCGAAAATTTTCAACACTGACATTTTACTCAAAGCTACGTCTACTTAACACCTATCATTTAATACATCAACCGTTATGTTTCCAACACCCATTTGGCATCTGGAGGTTTCCGCAACTTTTTTCCCGTTAAAAATACACTACTCAACAAAATTAAAGGAACAAATTTTTTTTCAATTTTTGTTAGCATTTTTTGAAGAGCTGTATCTTTGTGACGAGCGGTCGGATTGAGTTGAAATAAAAAGCATTTTACAGCTTTATGTTTTTTGTTTCGAGATTTGTTTGCAAACAAATTTTTTTCAAGTACCGTTATTGCGTTATTGCAAAAAATGAGACGAGACAACAAAATTATTTTTTTTTTTATTTTTTTTGAAGGTCCTCATTTCTATGGATAAATTTTGTTGAGTTAATTAAATGTTATGATCAGATACCTTGTTTATTCAGCTTCAATTCAGTTTTTTTGTTGTTGTCGTACGATTTTTTTTGACATGGTTTATCTGACTTTGAATGAAAAAAGATACTTTTAGCCTTGAATACCAATATCTCAGCAAATAATGACGTTATAAAAAATTCAAAGACAGTTTTGGAAATTTGAGAAAGCGTTTTGCAAGATTTTTTAAGATTTTGTAGAAATTATTTTTTTTTTTACCCTTCACCGTTAGTTTAAAAAAAGTACTAAAAACTGACGTTTTGCGGTCTTTTCGTAAATCTTTTTTTTCTTTGCAAATATTGATTGCATGGCTTGCATTGGTATGCAAATTTATAGACTTTTAAATCATCAATATTCTTGTAAATTTTCAAATTGATTCATCGAACCGTTTTTCGTCACCAGAACTTCAAAGTCTCATAAACCAGGTAAAGGAACAAATTGTGTTGTTCCTAAACAATGTGTAGTCGTCATAAAAATGACAAGAAAACCGCAATTCCAGTGGATTTTTTTCACAGTTTTGCATTAGTTAGATAATTTTTTGAATTGAAATTAAATAAAAAGTACACTAAACAAAAAAAAAATTTTTTAAATCAAGTTTTTTTGTTTGAAAAATTTTTGAAATTAAATTTTATTTTTTTTTTTTTAATGTACTTTTTATTTAATTTCAATTCAAAAAATTATCTAACTAATGCAAAACTGTGAAAAAAATCCATTGGAATTGCGGTTTTCTTGTCATTTTTATGACGACTACACATTGTTTAGGAATGACACAATTTGTTCCTTTACCTGGTTTATGAGACTTTGAAGTTCTGGTGACGAAAAACGCTTCGATGAATCAATTTGAAAATTTACAAGAATATTGATGATTTAAAAGTCTACCTATAAATTTGCATACCAATGCAAGCCATGCAATCAATATTTGCAAAGAAAAAAAAGATTTACGAAAAGACCACAAAACGTCGGTTTTTAGTACTTTTTTTAAACTAACGGTGAAGGGTAAAAAAAAAATAATTTCTACAAAATCTTAAAAAATCTTGTAAAACGCTTTCTCAAATTTCCAAAACTGTCTTTGAATTTTTTATAACGTCATTATTTGCTGAGATATTGGTAATCAAGGCTAAAAGTATCTTTTTTCATTCAAAGTCAGATAAACCATGTCAAAAAAAATCGTACGACAACAACAAAAAAACTGAATTGAAGCTGAATAAACAAGGTATCTGATCATAACATTTAATTAACTCAACAAAATTTATCCATAGAAATGAGGACCTTCAAAAAAAATTTAAAAAAATAATTTTGTTGTCTCGTCTCATTTTTTGCAATAACGCAATAACGGTACTTGAAAAAAATTTGTTTGCAAACAAATCTCGAAACAAAAAACATAAAGCTGTAAAATGTTTTTTATTTCAACTCAATACGACCACTCGTCACAAAGATACAGCTCTTCAAAAAATGCTTACAAAAATTGAAAAAAAATTTGTTCCTTTAATTTTGTTGAGTAGTGTATTTAAAGTTAAGTACTAATAAAGTGGAAACCCTAACCTTTGACATTACAAAAGTATGCTAAGGAAAAGTGGCAGCACTGACATTTTACTCAGCACCTATTTTTAAGATATCGATTATTATTTCTCAATTCGCGTTGGTAGCTGGAGGCATTTCCCCAACGTTCAAAATATTAAAAATTATCAAAAAAGTGGAGGCTCCACCCGTTGACATAAAAAAGTATGTTCCGAAAAGTGGCAACACTAAAATTTTACCCGAGCCCCATCTACTCAACACGTTATATTTTAAGACATCAATCGTTATTTTGATCATGGAAATATTCCAAGTTATTAACGAGTTTTTTGTATTTTACAATTTTCCACAGATTGGGCGACATTTTTGAAATTGGTGTCGAAGCGACAGGATTACTGTCAAGCTAGATTACATCCTAAGCAAGTCAAAAAAAAATTACGAATAAAAAAGTAAGGCCCCCACCCATAAAAAGCGCAGGGATTTTTGTTTTCTGACTAGACTACAGATTGGGCCTTATTTTTCATAATGGCTTCCAAGCAACAGGATGGCAAAAATTACATATTCTCAAGCTAAATTTCATCGTAAGTGAATAGATTCCATTATTTTGCAGTGCAAAACTGAGAGCCATACCTATGTTACTGTGAATATGCAATTAATCAACGAAAAAAAAAACGTTGCGCTTACAAAAGTTTTGACTTTTAACTTTTTTCTATCGAACTGTGAACGGGTCTGGACCTTTGGGAAATTTGGGAGAAATAATGCCATCTAATTGGTCCGAAAATGTCAACTAGTCCTAGAAATTGGTCAACCTTAGATAACTTGTAATCAAAGCTTAAAGTTTCTCAAGTTCACGCATGATTTTTAGCACCTTATTGTGGGAAATTCTCAAAAAATATTTAACATCGGAAAGGTCTGATAAAAGGTCAGCTATTTCCAGTAATTGGTCAGCCATCGTTTTTTTTTGTTCTGTGCATTTTTAAAGTTCGTTTCAAGGTCACAAAAGTTTTGGCACCTCATTTATGCCATTTGATAGGCGACTTTACGGTCATAAAAGGTCAGCTATTTTCAGTAATTGGGCACCCATAGATTCTCTTAGGTAGTTGATGGTTTACAAAGATTTGGATTTTTCAAATTTTCTCAAAAATTATTGTAAAGATTTTAACTTAACTTTGTAACTCTGATGTCTTAAGCAATTGTCACAAAATTGTTTTTTTGCAAAAAATTTACAAAACAGAATTATGTACCTAGTGTTATAAAATGTTTGAAAAAATTCTTTTATCTTTTAATCAAGCCATGCGAGGAAGTAAGCATACATTTCATTTAAGCACTTTATTTAGAAAAATTTCACTACTTTCCTACTCAATGCTTTAAACACAATTTACCAACTAAAGCTGCCTATACACACTTCGCCAATGCATATGATTCAGTCCAGATTTTTGTGTTTCCATTTAAATACATTCATTCTATGTAAACAAACGGTGATTAAGTGTTTCATTTTAACAACAAACTACTATGGCATGTTAACAAAGTACGAAGGCTATGTACATTACATTATTATTGCTCAATGTTAAACATTAAAACCAAAAACAACAACAGTAAAAATCACTATGTGTGTTCTGTTCTCTTTATTTATATTTATTTCTTTATTACAAGTCATAAAATGCTTTTTTTTAGTTACAGAATAAAAACATATAAAAATAAAAAAATGTTGGCAAAATTAAATGTGTCAGGAGGTATGTACATAAGTACAAATTGCTTGCTTTCCAATATTTTTTTGTTATTCTGCGTTTTTATATCTTCTTATCTTATTTTTTTTTTTTTTTGTTTTTTTAGAGATGAGTATTTTTTTCCAGTCCATAAATAGGTTTGTTCGTTGAAGTTTACCCAGGGTTGACCCAGGTTTGCTTGACAACCCCAAGAATTGTTGAAAAAACCTGGGTTGTGGGTTCTCAAAAAACACCAAAGGGTCTTCTTTTGTGTTGTTGAGATAAGAAAGAGATAACATTTCTTTTAAAAATGGATAGAAACAAACCACAATTTTCGTTTTCTATTTCTTTTTGTTATTTTTAAAGTAAAATTGTGGATTCCGTGAATTTATATTTCAAAAACAATAGAATTATCTGCAGCATGTGAATCCACAACAAAAAAATGCTTCAGAGCTCATGTCACTTTGGCAGTTTATTCTTTACCTCAACTCGCCCTAGCGAAAAACCTAGTTCTACTTCAGGGCGAGTTCAGGGCGACCCTAGGTCTCAAAAAACACAGAATTTGCTGGCCAGGGCGAGTTCAAGGTTTTCAAAAAACACTTTGGGGCGACCCTATGGTGACTTCAGGGCTCAACGAACAAACCTAATGTTTGAAATTAGGTTGTATAAAAAAAGGGTAACAATTGATTAAGGAATTTTTTTTGTTGGATGGGAAAAGTACGAGGTACTTACTTACTTACTTTTGCTCACTTAAACTTCTTTATTTGAACTTAATTCATTCGCTCCACTAAAACTTCTATTATTTCACAAATTTGTTCAAAATCATAACCTACCTACTTACCAGTCATCTCAATGACAGTTGAAAGTTGAAAGTTGAAAGATCAATAAAAGCAAACAGTTTTAAATGACACCTACTGTTGGACGACCCTCTAACTAAGCCTAATAACTAAACAAATAAGATAATCAAAAATGAGGATATGTTGGGCCAAATATGTGAACAATTAAATTAATTAAAAATAGGCGCCAAGTTTACACACACGTACATTACTCTAGTTCTAGATCTAGAGTCTGAACACGTCATGATGCTAAATACTTTATTTCTCACATATTTTTAACTTTACGAGTATTGTGTGCTTATAAATACAAAGAAAGTCAAATTCATAAAACTACCTACATTTTTTTTTACTGAGTGATTGAATTCTATTATGACAGAAAGTAATCGTCTCAAACGAGTTCAAATAAATTATTATCAGATCACGATCTCATTTTACGGTATCAATTATAATAACCGTCAAAAGATTCTCATCATCTAATTAAGTTTGATTTGGTGATACATATTCAAAAAAAATTATTTTCTCATTAAGAGGAAGTAGCTGTATGTAAATAATGCATTAAAGCAAAATCAATCTTGAAAAAGAGTAAGATAGTTTTATTCTTCTGGCTCTATAATGTACCAAGGTATTTTAGCCAAATCTTCTATGCATGACTAAGCCAATAATATTATTTTGGATATTGAAGGTTATTGACTTTAATAGAAATACGAGAAAGTAGTACAATATTGTGAGAACGTAGGTTGGCCATAAAAGTCAAGAATCAAAACGAGTCCATAAAAATATCTAAGGGTGTTTTTTTTTCATCGCGGTTTTAAACTGAAAAATTAATTTTAATATTTTGACCGAAACCAAGACGTCACGACCACTAAAAAAAAGGACATATACAGAAACAACAAAAAAGATCGCAACACGATCTGTTTGACTATAGATAGCCGTCTTTATTCACATTAACTGGAAATATAGACAAAGCAATAGCGAAGTGCACGATGTGGGCCATGTTGATGAAACTTGGTTCAATATTTCATTTTTCATTAAGACTAAAAACTACTTTTCTTCAATTATTACCGGAAAACTTGAGAACAAAAATATTGTACTGATGGAACTTGGCAGCAATGTGTCAAATGTCATGACAATTATATGAATCAAGAGCCTTTGAATGAGTTATATTTTGGGTTTAACACTTCAACCTTAAAGATCTCTTGTGCCCCAAATGAAGAACTGTATGAGGTTGCTCGCATTGTTCATAACACCCCATATTGTACTACATACTAGAATTGTACCTAAGTATCGTATTGAAAACCACCAGCGAGTAATAGAATAGCTGACAGAAATCGCGTGATGATGATTTTCAGCTTTTCTTTTACTTAACTACTGATGCTTTTCAACATAAAGGTCATGTTGAAAGTCCTTAGCAGTTAACAGATAGGTCCACAATAAGCGATATTTCTTTAGCTCTGGGTTTTGATTAGCGGATTTTAAGATCCGCTTTTTTAAGACAATGTTGTTTTAGCATTTTCAAGTTAATTACCTATACAAAATTAATTTAATTGTTTTTGTAGATACGTTTTTTTTCAAAATTAAATGAAACTAAACCATAAAATTATTAAATAAGGCCCTAAAATAAATAATAAAATAAGGCCCCATAAAAATTAAAATTATTCCCGAAAATTTGAGAATTTTTGTTGTTGTTGTGTTCTGTGTATTTTTTTTTAATCTTATTTCTATTTTTTTTTTCTTTGTGGCCTTATTTTCTGGGGCCTTATTTTGCGAAGCTATTATGGTCGGATGTCTCCGTTTCAGAATATGCATACCTATGGCATTTGCTCACTAGTCCAAGAATGTCTTCAGTGACAAGAAAACAATACTAAGACGATACAACAAACCTTAAGAAAAACTTGAACTTTTAACTTGAATTATAGGTAAATATTCAGTCCACTTAAACAGAAGAATTTCTTTTCAAATTTTCTTCATATTCTATTATCTTAAAAGAAAAAAAACTTTAATTTCTTTTAGCGAAAATTTTTCGTAAAATAAGTGAAACATTACCGCTGTGAGAACTTGGCATGATTTCATATTCGCAAAAAAAGTATGCCATCTAATTGGTCAAAAAAGGACATAGACTAAGAGCCCACAGCAGGTTTTGGGTGTGAGTGATAGCAAAATAAGAAGTATAGGCGTCGAAAGCTTCATTAAAGGCTATTCAAAAAATCAAAGTCTTGCAGTCCAGAACTGGGTCCTTTGCGAGAAACAGTGCATCGAAAGAAAAATGTGAATGCAACTTCGAGGATAATCGTGTTAGCCGAAATTGGTTTTCATCCCTTCCTTGATAAGCTCCGCGGATCCCATATCACGGAATCTGAGATCATTTGAGTGTTTAATTCGCCCTGCTAGACTGTTTAAAAAAACCGTTTTTCATTTAGAATTTTGAATTTTTTAAACGGTCCGGTAGAGCAAACTATACACTCAAATGGTCTCAGAGTCCGTAATATGTGATCCGAGGAGCTTATCTAGGGAGGAGTGAAAACCAATTTCAGCTAAAACGATTACCTATCCTCGAAGTTGCATTCATATTTTTTTTCGATGCACTCAGCCTAATTATGAGTTTCACGTGAACAACATTCTAATCGGAAAAATTGAAATGTCACTTTTCGCCTATTGTAAGTTTCACCCGAAAAATAAAAATTCCTCTTTTTTGTGAATGCTTATTTCGGGCAAAATGTATCGTAATTTTTATAAATTACCTTTCACTTATTTTTTGAAGGTGAACAAAAGATAAACAGGTGTTACTGGTGCCCTTTGTTCATAGTAAGGCTGACTGTTGAATAGCCTTTAATGAAGCTTTCGACGCCTATACTTCTTTTTTTGCTATCACTCACACCCAAAATCTGTTGTGGGCTCTCGGTCTATCAACTAGTTTTAGGAATAGGAAAATCTATGCTTGACCAATTACTGAAACTAGCCGACTTTTTGTATGATCATTTAATAACCTTTAAAACGGCATACCTACATACTTGTTATTGTTATTTTTTTCTTTTTTTTTTGTTTAATTACCCAAATGAGGTGCCAAAAATTGTTCTGTGACCTTGACTTGACTATCCAAATTTATTGGTCTTTCAGATGAAAAATATTTTTGCGAATATGTATCCCACAAATGAAATGCCAAAAATCGGGCGTGACCTTAAACAACTTTAACCATTGATTTAAGCTTTTCTATGGCCCTAACCAATCTCTGAAACTTTTTTCACCATTTACGGACCAATTAGATAGCACAATGTTTTTTTTGGTACATATAATCCTATATGTGGTGGGCAGCCCTCCATATCCCATATCTCACGATAGTAACCAAAGACCATCGGTTTTATCAAATTAGTTCGGGTTAATGCACAAACATTGTGCCATGTCTTAGTTGTTTCACACAAAAACTATTTGTTAAATTATAAAATAGGTACCTACCTAGTTAAAATTTATTAAAACTTACCGATTCATCAAAGCAAAGAATCCATTGAAACCCCTGCCAAAAAAGTTATTCGACTCGCAGAACGAAAAAAATGCATCTCAGTTACTTATATTGAATGACAATTTTACAACCGCGCGTTGAACAAACAATGACGAATATTCTTGTTGGGAGAATTTATTAAACAAAATCACAAAAGATTAAAAAATAAAAACTATAGAACCACTATTTAGGTATTAACTTTTTAAAATTCACCTGCAGCTATTCACTTTATGACACAACTGTTTTAAATTTCACTGGAACTGGAAATTGTAATAGAACCATCATTTCACGGTACGATACACACGATTTCGCAAAACGGGAGGGTGCTCCGAATGTTTCTTGTTTATTTTTCCTTCACTCGAGACAATTTTAAAATAAGGTAGCAACGAGAATGCTGTCAATAAAACATTTTAATTAGCATTTGAAGAGCAAATGAATATTTATTATTTTCGCTACAAAGGGACACTAGCTATTTTTCTTTCTTTACGAGTTGGTTATTTTGGTGCGACAAATCCACTGCCCGAACTCCGAGGGTTGATGATTTGAACGTCTCGTTATGTCGGGAAGCAAACTTATTCGAATTAATTAGGAATATATTGCAAGATTGAATGCAAGTTGCTATTTTGTACTCGATCGAATTCACTTTCGCTCTCAATCCAATTAGATAACACAAAAAAAAATTATAACCAATTAGCCGACTTTGTGGTTGACGGACTTTGACTTTTCACATGCGAAAACACTTTGGCTATGGCTAGGAATGAGAAGAGAATTTTCAATAAAATACAATAATTTTCATTCACTTTTCGTTGAAACTTTAACAAAATAGAAATTCAATCTACAGAAAATTTCACTCGTCTTCTGTGTGTACATATGTAGATACCTACATCATTCGCTGAACGAAAATTATTCACCGGATTTCTTGGATAAACACAAATATTTTTTTTTGTTCTTGTTTATTTAACTTTGGTGTAGACAAAAAGTATTAATTATTTTCTTCTTCCTTATTGTATTTTATTTGTTTATTTTGTGGTGAATGAGAAATTAACAAAAAAGAAGAAGTATTCACAGTGATGAGAAGAAAAATTCTTTTTGTTTGTTTTTTCGTTCGACGTCATTGTTTCTGTTTGACAAATAGAAATTTTTGACATAAAATAAGGGGAAAAAATCTATTTTGCGATTGCAGCGTTGGCGGTTGACTTGAGTAGGAGTTGTATCAAAGTGGTTTGCGTCCTTGATAAAAATATTATAGGGTACACCACAACAAGTTATGGAAGAATTTAATTTGCAAAAGTGAAAAAGTTAACTTACCAACAAACATTTGACGTTTCAATATAAACTATCGCTAACACAACGACAATCGTAGTTTGGCATTACCGTTTTTATCAGGACAAAAGTTAACCACCCGATTTTTCCAGTACGATTTTTCCCAAAATCGGGTGAAATGTTTACATGAAACAATATGAAACGATTTTTCAAGTCAGATTTGTGTCCCCGTCCTCTTCATACTTAATTGCTGTCCCTTTCATTTTACATTGAGAGGTAGTTGGCATATTAAGACCAGCGTTGCCTATTACATTTTTTATCGTAAAACAAATCTACTGCCAATCAAATACTTTTTGGTTTTACGAAAAAAAATTAAAATTCAAAACAAATAATTTCATCATCATTAGCCCTGTTTTTTAGTGCATTTTTATCTTCGCTTAGAAAAAAGTAGCATGTTAATTACAACAACAAACTGGTATAATTCCGTATTGTTGTTGTATTTAACATGCTACTTTTTTCTAAGCGAAGATAAAATTGCACTAAAAAACAGGGCTATTGTTATTGTTATTTTTCCTGAAACTGTTAAATCTGTTTTTATAGAGAGTGTATACGAAACAACCGACTTCATTTACTGTTTTCGAAAGACTCCCCTTGTCGTGTCATTTCGGTGGTCGCAAGCCCAAACATTCGCAGTGGATAATCGTCGGCACGTTTAAAGAGTCAGCACAATTTAACCATTGTATGATTGCACTTTGATTGACCCAAAACAATATCCGTAAGTTGATACCGAATTGGCAATCAAAGTGAACAACATAATTGAAATGTGCTGAGTTCAACGCACGACGATTTCCGCTGGTAGGTATGGGAGGAGACACAACATCCCTCCCCACCTGGAGGAAGAACTCACGATCAACCGGATGACAATCGACAAGATTATATTATTTTTATTAAACAATTTCTTAAAAATACGTAACAAATATAATTTTATATTCTAGGAATTATTTTTTTTTTCATTACATTACAATTGTTTATTTTTTGTTTTTTGTTTTTACTTAAGAACGTTATTATGAAGAACATTATATTTAAGAACAGGTTTAATTTTGTTTGTATTTGTGCATTACACTTTTTACATAAATCAGCAAGAATATATATATTTTTTTTTTTTTTTTTTAATTCATTCTAATACATTGTATTATGATTTTTCTTTTATATATAAAAATAACTTTGTTTTTATGTAAGCAATACTTTTTGTGCAACTCTTATATTTTTTTATATTTTGGAAGGAAAAGTTATATTTATATGAAAGTGTCCGTAAAATTTTAAGATTTTTTTTTTTTATTGATTTTAAATATTTTTTTTTTACTAAATGGTATAAACGTATTTTTAATCGGGTTTCATTTTACAATTATTTATTTATCAATTATTTTTGTTTTTTATTTATTTTAAATATTTTTTATTCTTATACCAAATGGTATAAACGTATTTTTAATCGGATCTCATTTTACAATTATTTATTTAATTATTTATCTATTAATTATTTTTGTTTTTTCTTTTTCTTACTACAAGACATTATAAGACAAATAAGTTTTTTATACTCGGGCAAACGTTACTCCTCGTATCGATTTCCTTGTTGCAGCTAAACGATCTGGTAGGGCATCCATCTCGACGGCATCTATCTTGACGGCATCGGATTTTTCTGGGACAACGTTTGTTATATTTGTTGTGATTTGACTTGGTATGTTGGCGGTGCTTGCAAACGAACTTCTTGAAAGGTACCATTTGAACAATACGAGTGCTATAATGAGCACACTGATGGACACAAGAGAGTATCGATGGACGTCGACTTCCAATCGCTGACTGTTCACACGCTTCCTGTTTTCGATCTGATTCGCTTCCTCTCGTAGATCTTCTAACGACTTCTTCCCCTCCTCCAAACTCGCAATCATATCGCCATGACTACCTAAGGATAGTGGTGGTGGTTTTGAAAAGGTCCTCACTGTAAGATTGGCATATCTTTCCCTTAGCAGTTCAATAAGATCCGAATGGTTCACTCTCGGTTGATGGATCTTAAGCTTTGAACTCCAAACCTGCTCGTATGGTATACGCAGCTCCTTCGTATTTATTTCGCAAGGATGTAGAATGTGAAGAATTCCGAATCCTTTGAGCACTGGCGCATACAGTTCACCATCGCAATTAAAATTGAGAGCAATTGATTCTCTCATATTGAAAAGCCATTGATTTCTCGTTGACATCTTCGTGATTACTCCCCTTGTAGTTGGTGAGGCGACGTAGTTGCAGTTCATTTGTGAGGTAGCAGAGTGTTGCAACAGCTCTACTAGGCACTCGGAGCTTCCACTGGTATGTATGGGTTTTTGGTGTTCACATACCTTTATCGTTATTGACGAATTGAACGGGACCTCGGAACATTGCATCAACTCTGTACGCGACATGGTGACAAATAAAGCATGATCGTCTGCTTCTGCGATGTATTCAGTCTTTACGTTCAAAACCAAGTCCCAATGGTGATCGAGTTTTGTTCGCACTGGGTATACCTTGAACAAGGAAAACATGGCGGCTTCAGGTAGCGGAACAGTGATCTTTAAAACGATTGAATCTCTTTGAGGATAGGTCAACAGCTGAACAACTTTGAACAACGCGGCTGGATTAAGAACCATTCTTTCATACTTAGAATTCTTCAGCACTGATGATATATTTTTTGCGTCCAAAATAAAAGGATGAAGCTTATTTTGGTACAAATCATTAAAAATTGATAGCTCAGTTGTTTGGCGACTTTGGACTTCAAGCAGTTTAGAGGTAACTAATGAGATCATTTCGTTAATCTCCACTTTCAATTTCGTCGCAGCTAACTCTTTGATTGCTGCCGTCGCGAAATTTTCAATATCCGTGGTGAAGTTTTCGAAACTCTTTCCAATTTTTTCCACCTCTTCTGTTAACGTTTTGATAGGTTTACTGAGCCTGTCAAAGTTGGAATTTGCCACCGTTATCTGTTTCGTAATCAAATTGAGCGCTTCATTTTCGTTGGTATCCAAGTTGCTTAGATGGTCATAAATCTTATCAGAATCCTCCTTGTCCATAGTTCCAAAAGCCCAATGGAAGAAATGTCCAATTGTTTCTATGGCTCTCTTATTTCTTCGGTGAGAGACCATATGCTTTAATCGCATGTTGTTTTGTCGAAGGTTGGATATGATCGCTTCCAATTCGTTCGTTCTCATGTTGCAATTTGTTTGAAATTTCGATTGTAGAGGTACGCACAGCTGTTTGATCTTAGCGTCACACTTGTCTACAAAATTAAGAACTTCCGAAAAATCCATGGGTGTTATCTTTGTGAATATGGTCCATTTGTTGTTAAAGAACACAGCATTCCCAATGCCTTCAAATAGTGCCGGAGTTAAAGTAAGGTTTTCTATTTGATAAGGAGTTGATGCTGTAACGTTCGGAATGTTTGCCACGAGAAAAATAAAGCTTAGTTTACACATTAAAGAAACATTTAAAAGGGTTTGTTTGATATTTAGTATTGTGTACATTTTTTTCTATCACCTTTTTTTACTTGCGATATAGGTACTATAGGGCAAGTTTTGGATTCGTGCAAAAAAAAATTTTCGAGATAACAATCAAACATGACATTACAATGATAGAGAACACGAAAAAAGTGGGTGGCACAATTCTGTCTGTCTGTCTGTCTGTCTGTCTGTCTGTCTGTCTGTCTGTCTGTCTGTCTGTCTGTCCGTACCTCAACCTACAGCCTAAACCACTGAAGCGATTTTCTTCAAATTTTGAACTTAAGGTTTTTTTGTAACTCTCCAGAGGGGAAATTGAAATTTTTTTTTTAGCTCAAAAAATAACGGTACCTGCCATACAACCGTTAAAGAAAAGCTTATTTATCTCAAAAACGGCTCCAACGATTTTGATTAAAAAAAATCAGTGTATTACTGTAGATATGATGTACCTTTTAGTAAGAAAAAAAATCACCAAAAACATTTATTAACGGTACCTGCCATATAACGGTTTTTTTGATTTTTGGTTTTCTCATTAACCGCTCATCCGATCTAAATGAAAATTTTTTCACAAAAGCTTTGTTAGAATATAAATAATACTGCATACCAAAATTTTTGAAAAAATAAATTTTGGATTTTTAAAAAAAGATTCAAAATTTTTTTTTGAAAATTCAATATTTCAAAAACGGGTAGTTGAATTAATTTGAATTTTCAGTTTTAAATGTATATTAATATATACTCAAAATTGGCATACCAATTTTTTTTTTGAAAATTGTTACAAACATTTTATATATAAAAAATTAATTTTTAAGAAAACGGCTCCAACGATTTTAAATTTTTTTTTTGCATATATTCATATTTTTTCAAGTAATCAAATGGCATACTTTTTTTTTAGCTCTAAGTTATTTATCAGACTGTTTATACAATTAATAGAACGATTTAAATGCTTTTTATACTTTTTCTATAATTACTTGAATATTTTTTAAAGTACTTAAGTCCCACACAACTTGAACATAAGAGCAAGTACGTGCGATCCAGTCGTGCATTTTATTTCTTTTTAATTTAGTGAACAAAGTTTGATGTGAAATTAATAAATTTAAAGTAAGAGAAAACAATAATTTATAATTGGTAAAAAAAAAAAAATTATCTTAATAACAAATATTCGATTATTTGTACCAGTCAGTCAACAATCTAGAAAGAAGAGAAATCAAATTTAATCATTAAAATAAGCCTTAAGTTGGTTATTGTGTACCCTTTTGATTTTCCTACCTACTCGAATATTGGTATTTACAGAATCATTTACGGAGACCACCTCGTAGGGTCCCAACCAAATAGAGGAGAACTTATTTTTCCTAGTTGGATTTTTAAGCATGACTTTTGTTCCGACTGCAAACGAAACAGGGTTGGTTTGACGGTCGTATTGCTGTTTCGATTTTTGTTTTGCCAGTTCGAGATTCTTTCTCGCAAGTTCGTGAGTTTTCTGAAGTTGATGTTGAAGAAGTTTCGGATAATCTTCATCATTATACAGAGGTTTAGGTGTTCCTTTTAAATTTGTCGGCATTTCGAACTCGAAACCATACAAGCTCTTCGTTGGTGTCAGTTTAGTGGCGGTATGCACAGTGTTGTTGTGGACATGCATTGCCTGTCTCAGCCACTGGTCCCAACACTGAACATCATTGTCAACAAAACTCCTTAGATATTCCGCTAAGGGTCTGTGACTGCGCTCAAGTGAACCGTTGGCTTGTGGATGATAGGCGGTAATGTGAATCTTTTTAACTCCCAGAAGCTTACAAGTTTCAGAAAAAAGCTTCGAAGTAAAATTTGTTCCATTATCTGTGACTAGAATTTTGGGTATGCAGAACCTTGTAACAATCTCTTCGTAAAAAGCTCTTGCTACAGTACATGCTTCAGCATCAGGAATTGCCACACAGGTCATATACTTCGTCAAGTCGTCCTGGAATGTTAAAATATATCTATTACCTGAATACGTCAGTGGAAGAACACCGACCATGTCCATGTATACCTTTTCGAACGGTAAACATGGGGTATCTGTCAATACCATTGGCATTCTGGTCATTTTCCCTGACTTATTCTTTTGGCATCTGTCACAATTCCTGATGTAATTTGCAATGTCTTTCTTCATGCCTTTCCATCTAAACTGACGACGAATCCGTGCAGAAGTTTTTATCACCCCCTGATGCCCTCCTAGTGCGGAGTTGTGGAAATCGCGAAGGACCGTTTGTATATCTTCAGGATTTTCTAGAATTTGGAATTCATTTCTATTTCCTTGATTGTTCTTACATTTCTTACCATTTTGTCTTACGATGTCGTTTTCAATATTTATGTTGTTTCTAATATTAGGAACTTCTCTATTCTGTTTGGCCTTACTCCTTGTCTGTACAATTTTGATACATTCATTATCTTTATGTATCCTGCTTAACGCATCTGCATTGCAGTTGGTTTTGCCAGGTTTATAAATGATTTTATAATCATATTCAGACAACTTGTGATGGAATCGAACAAGTCTCGTGGTTGGATCCCTTACATTAAATACTCCTATAAGAGGACGATGGTCTGTAAAAATTGTAAATGGTCGACCTAAAAGATATGTTCGGAAGTGCTTACACGCCCAAACTATGGCAAGCAATTCCTTTTCTATCGTAGAGTAATTTTTTTCAGAATTGTTCAGCGAACGGCTAGCATAAGCAATAGGCTTATCCTCACCCACTTTGCCCTGAGACAAAACGGCTCCCAGAGCTTCGTTGCTGGCATCGGTAGTCAGGATAAATGGTTGTGTGAAATCTGGATAGATAAGAACAGGCGGTGAGGAAATCGCTTCCTTAAGGAACTTAAATGATTTCTCACAATCTGGGGACCATTCGAAAATATTATCTTTTCTCAATAGCTTTGTGATTGGGGCAGCTGTCTTAGAGAAATTAGGTATAAATTTTCTATAATAATTCGTGAGTCCCAGAAATGATTGTACCTGTTTTATTGTTGTGGGTCTGGGAAAATCTGAAACACATTGGGTCTTAGCTGGGTCGGGTGAAGCTCCGGCTTCAGAGCATACATGCCCCAAATACGTTACTTCACGACGTAGGAAATTACATTTCTCAGTATTCAACTTGAGATTGTGCTGCCTAAGTTTAGTTAAGACCTTTGAGAGTTTTTGATTATGTTGTTCCAGATTTTTCCCATAGATAACAATATCGTCCAGATATACGAAACAATCAATACCATGCAACCCAGTCAAGATGTGATTCATAATCCGTTGAAATGTTGCCGGAGCACCGGTTAAACCAAAGGGCATTCTATTGAACTCGTAATGTCCTGTACTGGTGCTAAACGCAGTTTTTGCTCTATCGGCTGGATCAATCAACACCTGATGATAGCCGCTTGCCAAATCTAATGTGGTGAAAAACTGACAATGTCCCAACTGATCAAGTATTTCTTCTATTCTAGGAAGGGGAAATGCATCCTTGATTGTGACTTCATTTAGTTTTCTGAAGTCAACAACCACCCTCCACCGTTTTTGACCTTCAACCATTTTCTTGGGCACAATTAGCAATGGAGAATTCCAAGGAGATTTACTTTCTGAAATAATATCATGGTCAAGCATTTCTTGCACTTGCCTTTCAATTTCCTGTTTATGAACCTGCGGAGTTCTGTATTGCTTAGTATTAATTGGTGCTTGGTCGGATTTGGTTGGTATGTTGTGGGCTAACACGGATGTATAGCTTAAACGATCACCTTTTAGTAGGAATACATCATTAAACTTAATGCATAAATCTTCTATGGATTTTTTTTCTTGATTGGTTAAGTTATGATCTAATTTAAGTGAAGATAGAAGGTTATTTTCCCGTTCCTTAATGTCAATCTGTTGAAAATTCGCATATATTTTCGTCTCTGGATTATTATTTATGATCTTGTAATTTTTAAAATTTGAGTGTGTAGGTATGAAGCTTGTATCCATGAAATAGTCCTCTGTTGTACTGTTCAAAACAGGGACATGGACGTAACTGTCGTTTGCCTTAACTATTGTGTTTCCTAAATAAATCCCATTATCAATTTCCTGTGAATGTATCAGGAATTCATTTGACTTGGAATTAGGAATTTTTATTTTCACAATAGTTTGCGTACGAGCTCCAATCTTACACTTCACAACGTTCAATGAAGAAATAGTAAGAGAACTCGTTGGCAAGCATTTGAGGGGTAGATCAATTAAAACTTCTTTTTTCCCATCCAAAAATTTTATTCTTTTGGAAACCGCGTCGATGATTGTGTGATTCCAAAGGATATCACGACCCAGTATACCATCAGCAGGTATGTCTTCTGGTCCATCTACCACATTCCACTTAGTCCCAAATTTTCTAGGAAAAAGTAAATTGGTTTTAATTGTACCCAATGTCATACCTACTCCACCGAAAACACCACCCAGTTGCTTTGTTTCATCTATATTTATATTGGTCGCATTTTTTAATGAACTTCTTTTTAGTAAGCTCGAGTCTGCTCCTGTGTCGACCAGAAGAAGTACCTTTTCGGACTTGGCCATTGACATAGGCAGCTCGACGAACACGTCATGCCTACGAAGATTCCTAAATGCATACAATATTTTTTTCTTATTTCTCGGCAAAGCATACTGGTTAAAACACTTAAAATAATCATGCAAAAAGTTATAAGCGAATTTCACCTTTGAATAGCACTTACTCCAAACGAAACGAAGATTTAAAATCAGAAATAAGACACCAAACTGACCTAGGTTTATATATGTCCCAGAAACTGGTGGCCTTGATTTCTGCCTCGTTTTACGAATCGACTCAAAATTAAAGAAATTTAACTCCTTCGAGTCAACGTTTTGGGTTGTTTTTTCTTTTTGTCGATCGTCTAATACAAGCGCTGATGGCTTTAATTCGTCTACATTGCTTTTTTTGTTTTTCGTTATTTTCTTTTTGTTTTTATTTTTTGTAGTTGATTTTGTGGAGGGCGCATTTTTTGGGGCACAATTTAGTGATTTAAATTGGTCCCCCGGGGCCTTTCCCGATTGGTCTTTGAGGTGATTCCTCTTAGAGAAACAATCGTCCTCCACATGCCCCACCCTAGAACACCACTTGCATTTGACACTAGGCCTTTGACTTTGAGTCCGAGTAGCTCGTATTTGTGAGCGGGGACAACTGTTTTGAGTATGCCCATAGTTCTCGCAAGTGTCGCAGTATGGCGTTCTTTTACGAATATCACAATCAACATAGCCGTGGTTTTGCTTACCACAGAATCCACAAGTTTTAATGGGATTTGCAGACCTTGTTGGCTGTCTATTGCTGGAGTGGGGAGGGTCTTGAAAATTATGAGCAAATTGCGGTGTTTCATTATGTGTCGGTGTAGATGTTGTGTAATTTGGTAAGTGTGCTTGTAATGGCAAACTGGATATCACTTGAGGTACATGGTGGGGTAGTGTATTGTAAATGCTTGCAGGTTGAGGCAGAGAAGGCACAGATGGATATGTGTGAGTCAGGCTATTGTAATTTTGTTGGATGTTACCAGGAATTTGGTACATTGAACTAATACGATCCAACGGAAAAGGTAAGTTTGGTGTTGTTCCAACTCCCATATAGCCCATCGCGTTTGGCTGTATTAGCAGTGAAGTTTTCAAGGCTTCCTCAGAAATTTCGTTGAGGTCCTTGCTTTTGCTGCCCAGCATAAACTGGCGAAGAGCTGGATCAACTAGCCCTATTTTAAAAGTTGTCAACACCGTGTTTTCAACTTCCTTTTTTAGGCCTACTGACTCAGTTGCCGAATATCTCGAGTCAATAATCTCAACAGATGTGGCTTTTAGTTTTGCTAGACGTCTAGCGAATGCTTTAACATCTTCGCCTAACAATTGATGGCATTGCTTCAATTCGTTAATCACGTTGTCTAGAGTTTTTGGCACTAAATAACTGTCTTTAAACAGTTTTGCCAAATCCTCTATTGTTTTCACCGTGTTTGAACGAATTAACTCAAACGCATCGCCTTGCAGTCGGGTTGAAATTAGAGACACTAAGATCTCCTCCTCTTCTGGCTTTACCATTTTTAAAGCCAGATCGCATGCATTTAAGAATTCATGAACTCTTCGGGAAAGTTCATGATTTCTATCCCCGTTGAATATGGGGACTAACCTTGAAACCACCTTGCTTATATTCTCAAGTGACATTTCGCTACAATTTACTTCCTTTTCTATTTGGGTAAATTTATTTGATTTTAATACTTCTACTACTGTGGTTTGAACTCCTGTGTCGACAAGGTTTCTATCCACAGATGATTTTGGTGTAGAAGTATGCTGAGGGGTACAGAGCAACGGAATTAAGTGTTTTGAACTTTCAGAATAAGGTGATGATAAACCTTTTTCTCTTAGCTCCCTTTGAGTTGTTAAACTTTTGTTTAACTCAATAGTTAGCTGGTCTATTTCCTGGTCAGCCTCTTCTGTGGTTTTCAGAAGTTGTTTCTCGGCTTCCTTACGCTTAAACTCGCTCTTTTTAAGCTGTTTTGTAAGGTCTTCTGCCTCTCTAGCGTGGTTTTCTACTAAAGCGTGTACGGCTTTGACGTATTCACTAACGATCGCGTCAGTTGATTCTACTCTAGTTAATCTACCCCACTGAGAAGTTAACTGAAAACTGACCAGTTTGTAAACCTCAGGATTCAAAACTTCCCTTAATTCCGTGAAAAGAAATTCATTTACCGACTTTAATTGTCGTTGATTTTCTTTCTTTTCCTTTTTAAAAAGCTCTAACTCCTCTATTAGATCGTTAAGTTGGGCTTCAATTTGGGTATGGGCCATTAACTAAACGCCAACCAACAGATCTAAATAAAATCAAATACGACCTACCTCAATTAGAGTTATTACACACAAAAAAAAAAACAACCTTAAGAGAAAAAAAAAATTGAAAAACTAAACCCTACGTAAATCAAAGAAAGAAAATCAATTTGATACACAACTTTGCTTTTTTTTTTTTGTTAATAAGCACTTACAATAGAATACAGGTACATACATATAATTATACTCACCTGTATCTCTCACTGTGTATGGTAGTACAGAATTTATTTTATATTGATGATTTTTTTTTGTTTATTTTTTCGGGTTTTTGCGAAAACGGTTTAAATCACTTTTTATTATAAACTACAAACACACACAAAAAAAAAAATTAAATTAGTTCGCGTTTTACTAGCTTTAAGATTCGCGGACCGGCTGCGCCAATGTTAAATCTGTTTTTATAGAGAGTGTATACGAAACAACCGACTTCATTTACTGTTTTCGAAAGACTCCCCTTGTCGTGTCATTTCGGTGGTCGCAAGCCCAAACATTCGCAGTGGATAATCGTCGGCACGTTTAAAGAGTCAGCACAATTTAACCATTGTATGATTGCACTTTGATTGACCCAAAACAATATCCGTAAGTTGATACCGAATTGGCAATCAAAGTGAACAACATAATTGAAATGTGCTGAGTTCAACGCACGACGATTTCCGCTGGTAGGTATGGGAGGAGACACAACACTCTTTTAGTGCCTTGCATATGAGCCACATAGCAAACTTAAAATTGCAAATGGTCGTTAATTCTGACATTATTCTTTCAAATGCGTAATTTGCTTGGTCGTCGAATGACTGAAATTTTCATAAAAATAAACCCATTTACTGGGTTTATGGTGCTTAAAACGTTTAAATTTGAGCGAATTTTGTCATTATCTGCTTTGTGAAATGCGTCCTGACGGGGACCATGTTTAGTGATGAAAAAAGTCGTAACTTTTGAGTAATCGTTACTTTCGTTACTTTTTCCAAAGTAATCGTTACTTTTGAGTGATTACTTTGATTAATTTTTTGGTAAAAAATTGATTAATATTTGTTGTTTTTTTATTGTTACGTAAATCTTCTAGTTCTAGACAAAAACAGTAAAAAAAAGTGTTTTTTTGGGTCAAAAATGGCAACTAAAGAAATGTATGTAGTGATGTAGGGTAGGGAGATGGTTTTTATAAAAAATATGTATGATTCACAAAACTTTAATAAATTTGTATTATTTTTCTTCTTTTTTAAAGAATTTATGAAACTAAAACTCTGAATGATTTCGTCTTCACCCCCTTCCCCTCCCCACAACGATTTTTTTCTATAAAGAACCTTTCTATGGTAGCCAATTATTTACCCTTCATTTAATTATTGCAACCTTTAGGATCCATCAGCTAGAACTAAAGTTATGGGCTTCTAAAGAAAACCACATCTTAACTAAATTATTTTAAGTACTCTGAATGACTATTTGTCTCTACCCCATTCCCCTCCTCCACAACGATTTTTTATAAAGCTCCTCTCCATAGCAGCCTATTATTTACCCTTGATTTAATTTTTCAACCTTGAGGATCCATCAGCTAGAACTCAAGTTATGTGCTTATAGAGAAACCCACATCTTAAGTGAATTATTTTAAATATCCGTTTTGTACTCTAATGGATCTCAGATCTCACTATTGGATTTGATTACTTTGAACTTTCTGGATTTGATTACTTTGATTACTTTCGTTACTTTTTGGATTTGATTACTTTTGATTACTTGTCGTTACTTTTGGATTTGGGTAGTTTTGGTCACTTTGGGATTCGATTATTTTTAGTTATAGTCTGGGAGCTGGCGTTACTAATTTTTGAAAGATTTTGACTGATTTCTATAGATTTTAAGATATAGACAAAGAAAAAATACTTTCCGTTTCAAAAAGCGTTGCTAAATCATAAAATAGGGTTAAAGGGGGAAAACCCATTTTTTTTTTATTTTTTTTTTTTCGTTTATTTTTGTATAAAAATGTAATGTATTTTCAGAATTTTGATGATGTGATTGTATATTTGACATAAATAAAATCCAAAACCACAAAAAAGGTGATATGGGGGCTTAGGGGGTTGAAACCCCCTTTGTTCGATTTTTTTCCCTACCATCATAAATAATAAAATCACTTATGGGGATTTTTTTGTAGAAATCTTTTTCATATGTCATAAATTTTTAAAAATGATAGGGGAAATGGGGGACAGACTACCCTTTCACGATTTGTTTCCATATATCATTACACTTAAAACAAAATGTGAAAACTCTTTCATTTTCGTTATATTTAACCTATATATTTCTTGACAGTGTTTTGAAAATAATTTAAGGGGGGGATAAAATTTGATACTATTTCACTAAAATTAAAATACACCCATCTGGTTTTATGTATTCCACTAAGAACCTATAAGAACATTTAATACTAAAACAAAATTCCTATATAATAACCGCAAAACATTGGAAAAATTCTTTCTCAATTTTAACAAAATTTTGAATTCTAAAATTAGATTTAAACAACTATTCATTAAAAAAATTTGACTTGAAAAGAAAAGCAAAGCAAAGAATTGATTTTTGGCTGCTAAAAACTGGATAGAATTTTAGTTGTTCTCAATAATTCTTACTGAATGGGTCTTGTGAATAAAAAAAAGATTAAGCTCAAACTTGGATTTTTAAGTCAAAGCTAGGTTTTGTGTGATTAAAAACAAGCTTTAACTATTTATAAACAAAAAGATGTCTTCTAGTAATAGCTATGTAGTTTAAAATAGCTAAAGTTAGGTTCTTGAAGCTTTAGCTTGTTTTTGCAGCCTAAGTTCCAAATGGTGAGATTAATAAAAGCTTAAGCTAGAATATTATAGCTAAAGCTACAAAAATATCAAGATTCCTGGACCCCTGATTAGAAAGCTTTGACTAGTTCTTTTTATATGAAAACAATGGGTCTTGTGAATAAACAAATAGCTTAAGCTAAAACTTGGATCTTTAAAAATTTCTTTGCGTTGCTTTTCGGTCCCAAAAAATAGTTTTAGCTTAAGTTTCTAAGCCAAAACATGTGAATAAACAAACGAAAGCAAGATATATTAAGCTTAAGCTAGAATTTTCTAGCTAAAGCTATTTAGCGTAATCTATTTTTGTTCACATGAAACAGAGCTCATCAGCGCCCACTCCGCCTCCGCTCGGCGTCCACTTGGCGTCCGTTCAGCGTCCGCTCCGCCTCCGCTCAGCACCCACACCGCCTCCACTCAGCGTCTCACTCCACCCCCGCTCAGCGTCCGCTCACCGTCCCGCTCCGCCCCTGCTCAGCGTCCGCTCGGCGTTCACTCCACCTCCGCTCGGCGCCCGCTCCACCTCCGCTCGGCGTCCGCTCAGCTTCCACTCCGCCTCTGCTCAGCATCCACTCTGCGTCCACTCTGCCTCCGCTCAGCGTCCGCTCCACCTCCGCTCAGCGTCCGCTCCGCCTCCACTCAGCATCCGCTCCGCCTCTGCTCAGCGTCCACACGGCGTCCACTCTGCCTCCGCTCAGCATCCACTTAGCGTCCGCTCCACCAACGCTCAGCGTCCACTTGGCGTCCGTTCCAGCTCCACTCAGCGTCCGCTCAGTATCCGCTCAGCGTCCACTCCGCCTCCGCTCAGCGTCCACTCCACCTGCGCTTGGCGTCCGCTCTGCCTCCACTCGGCGTCCGCTCAGCATCCGCTCCACCTCCACTCAGCGTCCGCTCGGCATCCGCTCAGCGTCCGCTCAACGTCCACTCAGCATCCGCTCAGCGTCAGCTCAGCGTCCACTCAGCATCAAATCAGCATCAGCTCGGCATCCTCTCAGCGTCCGCTCGGCGTCCACTCGGCGTCCGCTCAGCATCCACTCAGCGTCCGCTTGGCGTCCGCTCGGCATCCACTCAGTGTCCGCTAAGTATCCCGCTCCGCTCAGTGTCTGCTCAGCGTCCGATCGGCATCCGCTCAGCGTCCGCTCGGCGTCCATTCAGCATCCGCTTGGCTCCGCGTCTGCTCAGCGTTCGCTCGGCATCCTCTCAGTGTCTGCTCGGCATCCGTTCAGCGTCCGCTCGGCATCCGCTCAGCGTCCGCTCGGCATCCGCTCAGCGTCCGCTCAGCATCCGCTCGGCTAGGCGTCTGCTCAGTGTCCCCAGCATCCACTTGGCATACGCTCAGCATCCGCTTGGCATCCGCTTGGCATCCGCTTGGCATCCGCTTGGCATCCGCTTGGCATCCGCTTGGCATCCGCTCGGCGGACGTGCGCTGCCGTTGGGATGCAGTTCGGCACTGAATTGCAGTTGGGATGAAGGATGCAGTTTGGATTTTTGAATTTTGTTAAAGGGGAGCCAATTATTGACTTTTTATAAAATTCAAAAACTCAAAGATGATTTCTTAAAGCTTGTTTTTAGGTTGATATACTTTATGAAAGGTCACCATAATTTCTCAACACATGTACCTATGTATATAATAATAAATATTAAAAAACCAAAATCTAAAAAAAAACATAAAAATATTGGGGAGCCGTAATTTGAATTTAAAACAAAAAAAAAGTTTGAAAGGCTACCTATCTTTTTATTAAAAAAAAAATTTGGAACAATCCGGAGCAAATCGGGAATAATCTAGAACAACTTTCAAAAGTAACAAATTCGAAAAAAGGGAGCCGCGTAAAGTTAGCATGACAACTTTCGAAAAAACAATTTTTGAGTATGCCAGTAATTGCCGATTAATTGCCGTAAATATGCCGTGAAACTAAAAAAAATTGCCGCTCGTACGGTTTGCCCACAAAGTGTAATACTGCTAACTTTATATAAAGTTAGCATGACACTTTTTTATTTTTGGTCAAACATTATTTTTGAAAACGCCAGTAATTGCCGATTAATTGCCGTAAATATGCCGTGAAAACCAAACAATTGCAGTTCTTATGGTTTGCCTAAAAAGCGCAATCCTGCTAACTTTACGCGTAAAGTTAGCATGACACTTTTTTGTTTTTGGTAAAAAATTATTTTTGAGAACGCCATTAATTGCCGATTAATTGCCGTAAATATGCCGTGGAAACAAAAAAATTGCCGCTCTTACGGTTTGCCCACAAATTGCAATCACGTAAATTTTGGGTGTAAAGTTAGCATGACAACTTTTGAAAAATTTATTTTTGAAAACGCCAATAATTGCCGATTAATTGCCGTAAATTTGCCGTGAAACCAAAAAAATTGCCGCTCTTATGGTTTGCCCACAAAGGGCAATCACGAAATGTGGGTGTAAAGTTAGCATGACAACTTTTGAAAAATTTATTTTTGAAAACGCCATTAATTGCCGATTAATTGCCGTAAATTTGCCGTGAAAACAAAAAAATTGCCGCTCTTATGGTTTGCCCACAAAGGGCAATCACGTAAATTTTATGTAAAAGGCATTAACTTTTCAATTTTTGGGCAAAAATTGTTTTTGAGAACGCCATTAACTGCCGATTAATTGCCGTAAAAATACCGTGGAAACAAAAAAATTTCCTCTAATACGGTTTGCCCACAAAGGGCAAAAACGTAAATTTTAGGTGTAAAGTTAGCATGACAACTTTCGATAATAACATTTTTGAGAACGCCATTAATTGCCGATTAATTGCCGTAAATTTACCGTGAAACCAAAAAAATTGCCGCTCTTATGGTTTGCCCACAAAGGGCAATCACGAAATGTGGGTGTAAAGTTAGCATGACAACTTTTGAAAAATTTATTTTTGAAAACGCCATTAATTGCCGATTAATTGCCGTAAATTTGCCGTGAAAACAAAAAAATTGCCGCTCTTATGGTTTGCCCACAAAGGGCAATCACGTAAATTTTATGTAAAAGGCATTAACTTTTCAATTTTTGGGCAGAAATTGTTTTCGAAAACGCCATTAATTGCCGATTAATTGCGTAAAAATATCGTTAAAACAAAAAAGTATCCTCTAATACGGTTTGCCCACAAAGGGCAAAAACGTAAATTTTAGGTGTAAAGTTAGCATGACAACTTTCGATAATAACATTTTTGAGAACGCCATTAATTGCCGTAAATTTGCCGTGAAAACAAAAAAATTGCCGCTCTTATGGTTTGCCCACAAAGGGCAATCACGAAATGTGGGTGTAAATGACGCCATTAATTGCCGATTAATTGCCGTAAATTTGCCGTGAAAACAAAAAAATTGCCGCTCTTATGGTTTGCCCACAAAGGGCAATCACGTAAATTTTATGTAAAAGGCATTAACTTTTCAATTTTTGGGCAGAAATTGTTTTCGAAAACGCCATTAATTGCCGATTAATTGCCGTAAAAATATCGTTAAAACAAAAAAGTATCCTCTAATACGGTTTGCCCACAAAGGGCAAAAACGTAAATTTTAGGTGTAAAGTTAGCATGACAACTTTCGATAATAACATTTTTGAGAACGCCATTAATTGCCGATTAATTGCCGTAAATTTACCGTGAAACCAAAAAAATTGCCGCTCTTATGGTTTGCCCACAAAGGGCAATCACGAAATGTGGGTGTAAAGTTAGCATGACAACTTTTGAAAAATTTATTTTTGAAAACGCCATTAATTGCCGATTAATTGCCGTAAATTTGCCGTGAAAACAAAAAAATTGCCGCTCTTATGGTTTGCCCACAAAGGGCAATCACGTAAATTTTATGTAAAAGGCATTAACTTTTCAATTTTTGGGCAGAAATTGTTTTCGAAAACGCCATTAATTGCCGTAAAAATATCGTTAAAACAAAAAAGTATCCTCTAATACGGTTTGCCCACAAAGTGCAAAAACGTAAATTTTAGGTGTAAAGTTAGCATGACAACTTTCGATAATAACATTTTTGAGAACGCCATTAATTGCCGTAAATTTGCCGTGAAAACAAAAAAATTGCCGCTCTTATGGTTTGCCCACAAAGGGCAATCACGTAAATTTTATGTAAAACTTTTCAATTTTTGGCAAAAATTGTTTTTGAAAACGCTATTAATTGCCGTAAGAATACCGTTAAAACAAAAAAGTATCCTCTCTTACGGTTTGCCCACAAAGGGCAAAAACGTTAATTTTAGATGTAAAGTTAGCATGACATTTTTCGAATGTAATATTTTTGAGAATACCATTAATTGCCGATTTAGTGCCGTAAATTACCCGTGAAAACATACAAATTGCCGCTCCTATAGTTTGCCCAAAAAGGGCAATCACGTTAATTTTAAATTAGCATGATAACTTTAATTTTTGTTCAAATATAACTGTGGAATATGCCTTAGGTTTTCCAAAAATTATATTATCTGCCCTAGTTATGGAATCCAAAATCACTATTATTTTCATTTTCGATCAGCTTCGATTAGCGTAGTTTTTATCCAATCCTAAGCATATTTTACTAAAATATTTTGAGCCATGTCCAAAAGCTCTTACCATGTGAAAGCTTAAATTATAGAATCACACTTAATTTGGTTTTTGGTACAACTAACCGAAAGATGAATATGTTTTTTGATTAGGTGGAAAAATCAATTCATTGAACTTCATTTAAGTGGGGAAACTGTAGTCAAATTTGTAGGTAAGTATACAATATATTTAATATATACATATGTACAATAATAAGAACAATGATATACTAAATCTATTTAAGGCATAAATGAGAAAATAACATACAAAGTGCAAAAGTTCTAAATAAATTTGTATAGGACAACGGACAAGAAACTTTTGTTAGTAGGTATACAATAACTCTTAGTTTATGCTACTTTAGAAGGGATGTAATCCAATGACAGTGTTACCAGATAAAACAAAATCTCCCACTAGACAAATTAAGAAAGTCCTCAGATTACCATATTTTAACAATGCTTGCATTCCTAGCTCATAAGTTCATTACATACATAAATATTACTTCAGTTGCAATAAAAAATATTAAATTAAATTAATTTGCAGTTGAGTAATATCCAAATTTTGCAAGGTAACAAGGAAAAATCTTATGCAAGAGCCAATTTTTCAATGGTCAGTTAAACATCAGATATTATTTATTCTATAAAATAGCAGAAAAACTTGTTCAGATTTACTCTTCCAACAGCTAACTGAATAATGAATTGAAGATTGAAAAATTGGCTCCAAGTATTTAGAACAGTAGATAAATAATTTCGGTAGTTTTCACAGTCATTATCGAAAATACCATTCATAATTAAAATGAATATGAAAATATGTAGGCACCTACCTACATTATAATATGTTTTTTGGTTTGTAATTACTTTTTTTTAAGAAATTCAAGAATATTACAATCGTCGTCTTCATTTTGGCAGTCATTTTAGTATACATATTTTACTCGTGAAAGCTTTCAACATTTCGTCTCTCGGCGTTAAATTCTGGAATTCAAATTGTAAGGCATAACTAACACGCAAAATATTATCAGCTTTTCACTCACATACGACGTAATTTTTTGAATTAAGAACAATTAGTACATTTCATACCCCCAACGACGAAAAAACCCCATAATCTGCGTGAAAACCCCCAAACTGGCAACCCTGTCCAATGAGAATTGGAATTCAGTTGCATACTTTGATCTGCACTTTTAATAGGTATACTTTTAAACATATTTTGGACACCGAGATCAAACTCATCGTTCGTTTGAAAATGACAAAAAAAAGGTGTTTTCGCTAATTTTCAGGTTTTTTGCCAGGAACATTTCGAAAACCCGACCTAATGTTGAGAAAAAGATGATGAATTTAAGTTTGGCGTCCAAAACAATGTCAAGAAACATACTTTTGTGGCCCTATCAAAAAGCTAACCAGTATTTAGATACAATTTTTAATTCCAAAACTCAAATATTCAATTTTTTTTGTATGTTTTTTTGTGTTTTTTTTTTTTCCTGATTTTTGCTACCAATAAAAGAAAAGATGTAAATAAAATAATGCGATATTTTTTGTCAACTAGTGGTACAGTGGAAGTTATTGAAGTGAAGTTTATTAGAAATGATTTCTGAGCAGTTTAACGTTTTGAAGTAGCTATGCAGAAATATCATGTCATGTCTTTTCTGTGATGAGATGATGTATAAGGATATCACTTATCCACGTCTGAAAATATCATCCAAATCGATTAACTTCTTCAGATTTTATCATCGGCGTAGGAAGGAATTTTTTCTAAGGTGGGCAACCAGCCAGTGCTTAAAAAAAAATTCACAAAAATGCGTAGACTAAATAATTTTTCAGTTCAAATGATTCTTTAATAATTACGTATTTGTACTTGTTCAAAAGAGAACGAATGAATGAAGCCGACTATGAAAGCAACTGTAAAACAAATTAACACTCACTAGAAGTGCTACCAAACTCAATTCTACAGCAATGTCTTGAGATGCATCTTAATTAAAAATGAATGGTTTTATGTCATAGTAGCTCTCAACCAAGTTTTTATCCGCTGAAATGCCGAGAAACTTCTTTCACAACTGGCGGAACTAACCGGAATCGCAAATGTGGCCTGATGAAGTCTGTATGCATTTGGGAACATATTCCTTTCAATATTTTTTTTAAATTGTCAAGGTTCATTTCATAGTATTTTCATTCATTCATTCAATACATATTTCTTCATAATAAAGACCTCGGCACTCAGTGCTGATGAATCCATTTTTAAACATCTGTATAGTTCATTTTTTCATTTTTTCGAGAATCGCATTTGGAGTGGAGGCATAGTAAGTTTATCACTTCATATAGAATTGAACCCCAGTACTCTTATCAAGGGCGTACGCAGGATTTTGATCAGGGGGGGGGGGGGGGCAGACTCATTCAAAATATAAAAAACTTGATTTCTATTCTGATATTGCCGTGCTAAGAAGAAAACGTATCTACATGAGGATGGTCGTTATATGGGTTTTTTTGAGTTTTTATATTTGGATGGGCCTAAATCAGCTTTCCAAAATGCTACAAAATATTACTGTAAGTGTTGCCGTTGGTTTTATTAATTTAAGTAAGTAATTTTGTTTCTATTTTATGCAATTACAGTAGATGCTCGATTTAGTTTATCTCGAAATAGTGAACTATCCACTATAGTGAACACACAAAATTTTATAAAAAAACGTATTTTGTATAAAAATTTCGCGCAAGCATTTTACATAGCTTAAGAGCTTTGAGGAATTGTTTTTGTTTTTTGTTTAAACCTGAGAAAAAGCCTTGTTTAATGCTTGGTTAAAATTAAAAACATTCACATCGAACGAAATGTGCATTTTGGATCAAATGCGCCTTTATAAAGCCTTAGAAAACTCCCGCTCGAAAAAGTGAACAATCTCAAAACAGTAAACAGGCCTGGTGTTTATTACTTTCGTTTATGGATGTGGACGATATGTGGTTTCAACAGGACGGTGCCACTTGCCACACAGCTAACGAAACAATGGCTCTTTTGCACGACAAATTCAATGGCCGTGTTATCTCACGTGGTGGCGATGTCAATTGGCCGCCAAGATCATATGATTTGACATCTTTGGACTTCTTTTTTTGGAGTTATTTGAAAGAAAAGATGTACGTCGATAAGCCAACAACAATTCAAGAGCTAAAGGACTAGGTAATTTGGCATATTAATGGCATAGAACCTCAATTATGCCTCAGCGTCATCTAAAATTTGGACCATCGGATGGAGGTGTGGCGCCGAGGTCGCGGCGGCTATTTGGCCGATATTTTATTCCATACATAATTGAACCATACCAATATTATCATAACAAAAAGAAATGACAATCATTTCCTAAATAATTTGTGTTTTATTCAAAATCAACATCAGCCCTTAAAATATAACCACCCTTTACTAAGTAATAAGACAATGTCCAAATATGGAGTTACATTATTGTTCTATTAAGTGCTTTGGAGCCGAATATCTCGTGAACCCTATGATTAAGAGCTTAACGGCCACGCACCACCAATTACCCTTTTTGTCAAAATATGTTACTGTTGAAAAGATTCAATCATGGGAAAAAACAGCGTTGCTATTGACCATTGGGGGTGGAATGTATTCTACATTATGAAAAAACAAAACATATTCCATACAATCATTTACTAAAAATCGTCGATTACATTCTCTGTTTGCCAAGGACTTATTCGCCAAGGAGAGTATTCTCTTAAATAAACTAATTATGGTCCACTGATAAAAGATGGTTAAGCATTACAACTTTGGAAGACCTTTTTAACTTTAGGTGCATCATAGAGATGTAATGTCTTGAGTTCTTGAAGGTTAAGCCAAAAACGCTAGAAGAAATATTGTCGGTTGGAAACTATTCATTCAAAAAGCACAATACTGTAACGATAACTTATATACTTATATCATATACTCTCAATAAACAGTCAGTCATCAACTAACTCTCGTCTTTACATGACATGGTGTCAGAAGTCAATTCTAGATATACTTTCAATTTAAAAAGTTATTAAGTATAATTATATTTATCGAAAAAAAAGATGGCGGTAGAAAAAAAAAAAAGTTAAAGAATGCCTGCTGAAAATCCTGCTGCTCTCAGCTTTCCTCCAGCAACCGAAGGGTATGCAAGACCACCAAAACCTCTGGAAATTACGGGGAACATGGCCATTGCTTGGAAAAATTGGTTGCAGCAATACACGTGGTTTGCAGCAGCACGAGAACTGGACAAAAAATCAACATTTGTCCAAGTAGGTACATTTATGTCATGCATCGGTCCTGATGCTATAGACATTTTTAATTCATTTACCCTAACAAGTGTTGAAGCACAATCTATTACGACAATCAAAGAGAAATTCAGTGCCTATTTCACTCCTAAAACTAATATCACTTTTGAAAGATATGTGTTTAATCGAATTGTTCAATCAGAAGGTGAATCTTTCGATGATTTTATTACTAAAGCCACTCTTCAGATCAAAAAGTGTAGTTACAGTTCTTTGCAAGATAGTATCCTCAGAGACAAAATCATAATAGGGATTCATAGTGATGCTCTAAGAGAAAAATTGTTGGCGAGCGATGACATTTCACTAGATGAAGCTATAAAAAAGTGTAAAGCAAACGAAATAGCACTTACACAGCTTCAAACACTTCACAAAGAAGATTCGCATGCAATACATGCTGTGTATTCACACAAAGCAAGCAAGTCCCGTAGTTATAATGCGTCAACAGTTGCACCAAAAACTCACCAGAAGCATCATCAAAAAGTCTATGCAAGTCCCGGTGAAACGGAATTAACCTGCAATCGGTGTGGTTATATACACCCACATAATCAATGTCCCGCTATTAATAAAAAGTGTAGTAAATGCAAACGAAAGGGGCACTTTGCCAAACTGTGCAAAAACGAGAAAATGAAAAATAAATCGGTGAATTCAGTAAAACAACAATACGTTTCTGAGTCAGACTCAGATGAAGGTCTTCTAGTGCTATCACTGTCAAATGAAAGAGATGAAGATGATTGGTATGAAGAGGTTAAGTTCGATAACATGTCAGTAAAAGTGAAATTAGACACAGGTGCACAGTGTAACGTTATTAGTAGGGACTTAGCTATAAAATTGGCTGCAAAAATAACACCTTCCAGCACAACAAAGTTAGTTGCTTTCAACGGTAGTCCTGAAAATGTTTTTGGTGAAACAATTATAAAATGTTTAGTACGGGAAAAGCTGCAAAAGGTGTTGTTCAAAGTTGTAGATCATCCAGTAACTCCAATGTTTGGCAAGAAGGCATGTGAAATGCTTAACTTGGTGATGCGTGTCCAAGAAGTGCAGGTAAATGAAAATATATATAAAGGCTTAGGCTGTGCCCAAAAATACATGTACGATATAGATCTCATAAAAAATCCATTGCTTAACATATACCCGGCTCGTAAAATACCACACCCCATCCGAGATGAGGTAAAGCGAGAAATTGACACAATGGTAAAGTTGGGTGTTTTGACGAAGACCTGTAAAGTAACTCCGTCTGTCACCGATGGTTGTCGTTAAGCAGAAGAATAAAATACGTGTTTGTATGGATCCATCAGACATAAATAAAAATATTTTCAGAAGACAACACCCCTTGCGAACCATTGAAGAAATTATAGCACGAATCCGAAACTCAAAATATTTTACACTCCTTGATATGAAAAAAGGTTTTTGGCAAATCCCAGTAACTGAGCGAACGAGCGACTATTTAACAATGGCCACACCATGGGGCAGGTATTCATATAAGAGAATGCCATTTGGACTAGCTTCAGCACCTGAAGTTTTCCAGAACATTATGTGTCAAATCCTCGAAGGCTGCAAGAATACGGAATGTGCAATTGATGATATTCTCATCCACTCAGAGACTCAAGAAGAGCTCAAACATCTGACGAATGAAGTCATACAAAAAATTTCGGAAGCCGGTCTCAAAATGAATAAAGATAAATGTATTTTTAACGTTAAGCAAATAAAATTCCTAGGTCATGTGTTGTCGTCCGACGGAGTAAAAGCAGATGAGGAAAAAGTCAGTGCAATCAGTCGACTAAAAACACCACAAAATAAAGTAGAGCTTATGAGGCTCTTAGGTATGGCCACATATTTAACAAAATTTACAAAACATTTTTCACACATAACATTTCCGTTGAGGCAACTGTTGAAGAATGATGTCGAGTGGCAGTGGACTCAGCAGCAAAACGACGCGTTTGAGTCGCTTAAGCATGCACTTTCAAATACACCTGTTTTGAGGTTTTATAATCCAAACGAAGATGTAACATTGCAAGTAGATGCAAGCTCACATAGTTTAGGCGCTGCTCTGTTACAAGATGATTGCCCAGTGGCTTATGCTTCAAAAGCTATGACTCTTACGCAACAGAGATATCCTCAAATAGAGAAGGAAGCACTAGCTATGCAGTTTGCATGCACCAAGTTCAGAGAGTACATTTACGGTAAACAGCTAGTTATTGAAACTGACCACAAGCCCCTTGAGGCAATTGCAAAGAAGCCACTACATTCATCACCCCATCGTCTTCAGAGAATACTGTTTGAAGTTATGCAATATTCACCAAAAATAAAGTACCGCAAGGGCAAAGAAATAGCGATTGCAGATGCATTAAGTCGTGATTGTATAAACAAGGCTGAACTTGAGGGAAACAATGAGCTCGAGGTTTGCTCGTTGTTACAAATCACCGCCGAGTCTAAAGAACACTTCATACAAGAAACCAATAGAGACATAGAACTTCAATTGCTAAAAGAATGTGTCCTGAAGGGGTGGCCAAAAACAATAAAAGAAGTAGACGAAACATTGAAAGGATACTGGACCTTTCGTGATGAAATAGGTACCGAAAATGATTTGCTATTTAAAGGAAATAAGCTCATAGTACCTAAAAGCCTAAAATCCAGCATACTTAAGAAGCTGCACTATGGACACTTTGGTATACAGCGCACTCTCAGTCGGGCTAGAGAGCAATTGTTTTGGCTGAACATAACTAACGACATTACTCGAATGATCGAATCTTGCTCCATCTGTCAGAGAGTTCAACCTGCTAAGGCTAAGGAGCCCCTAATGCTAAAGCAGGTTCCATCATTACCATGGGAGATCGTAGCATGTGATATTTTTCATATATTTAAAACTGATTATCTTTTAATTGTAGATAGTTACTCTGGATTTTACGACTTCGTGGAACTCCAGAGGTCATCTTCAACCGAAGTCATCAGGAAGCTAAAAATATGGTTTTCCACCCACGGCATCCCCTTAGTACTCGAGTCTGATAACGGGCCACAGTTCTCAGCAAAGGAGTTTAAATCATTTGCCAATATCTGGGGGTTCAAACATCAAACCTCGAGTCCGTATTATCCCCGTTCCAATGGGCTTGCAGAAAGATACGTGCAGACGGCAAAACAACTGCTGAAAAAGTGTCAGATGGACGGTTCAGACATTTACTTAGCTCATCTTAACTTTCGAAATACCCCCAGATCACCTCAACTAAAGTCACCTAACCAAAGACTATTCAGCAGGCAGACCCGAAGTAACCTACCTGTATCGAGAAGCGTACTATCTCCGAAAGTGGTTGAAAACGTTCATGAAGAGATGACCCAGATGCGGAATAACCACAAAATATATGCCGACAAATCTACAAAACCTTCTTCCGAGTTCCAACCTGATGATAAAGTACGTGTTCAATTAGGGCACCGACAATGGTCATCAGGTAAAATTTTAAAAAGTTCATCCGAACCTAGATCATTTATAGTGAAAACTGATGACGGAAGAGTCAAGCGTCGAAACACAATACATCTGGAACATACTAAAGCAAATATAATTCCTGATAGAGCCATAATACGAAAAGCTGACGATTCCGAAGAAGTCAAAACTTTAAACAGTAATCCAAAAACAGCCATAGATGACAAGCAAGAAACGAATATCACAACAACCAACATCCAACCGACTCATCAGCCTACACCTCAAATAGTATTACGTTCCGGCAAGACTTTAAGAATTCAATAGAATCTTCAATATTAAGCTCATTTTTGTTTATGAACAGTTATAATTTTTGAATTTATTTTAATTTAAATAATTAATATTATTTCATACTTGAATTTCACATTTCTACATTAATATACATATTTGAATTCCATATTAAAAACTATCAATAATAATGATTTTGAATTTACATTATACATTAAACTCAATTATACTTACCTATATATAATTTGTAATTTACTTAAAAAAAAAAAAAAAAAAAAAAAGGAGATGTAGTGAACTCTCATTCACACTTGAACATATACAATACATACAAGTAACGATAACTTATATACTTATATCATATACTCTCAATAAACAGTCAGTCATCAACTAACTCTCGTCTTTACATGACAAATACATAGTTCAAATACTTAATATTTATTATTATTTTTATTTATTTTATATTTATTCACGTTCATACATACTCGTATCATATACCTTATGTATTAAATAAACTAATCTAAGATTAAAAAAAAAATATATTTTCTTGTGCACCAAAATCGGCTTTGAGAAAGGTGGTCATACTATGTATGTATCTCTATTCATCTTACTAAGTGACGCCACCGTAAATATAACGTGATAACACGTACCAGGAGCCCAGATAAACTAGTACTAGACGAACAAAATGGCAATGGCGTTTTAACGTCTTAAGCATTTAATAAATGTTATACCTTTAATTTGGCCCGGGACTTATATTTTTTGGGAAGGGCAGGATAGAGAAGGGAAATTATTTTTTTCTAATTTTTCATTTTTTTGTAAAAAAATTTTTACAAAAAAATGAAAAATTAGAAAAAAATAATTTCCCTTCCATTGCCATTTTGTTCGTCTAGTACTAGTTTATCTGGGCTCCTGGTACGTGTTATCACGTTATATTTGCGGTGGCGTAAAAACTGTAGCTTATGTTAATCTACACTAAAAAAATAACCTTACTTTCCATCACCTATCATATATCAACCTAATGACCACTATAGTCAAACAAATGTATTAAAATTTCATAGCAACATACATATTTAAGAGAAACGTACATTTACGTTTCAAAAGATTTCATGGATGTCTTTTCCTTACTTCCACTGCGGCACGCTGGCTGGGGTAAGGGGTATATACTGAGCACATTGATTTAACACATTTTTCTCAAAATCTGTTGCCCTTAAGAAAAAAGTGTTATACAATCTTTTTTGTATACACTTTTATAAGCTTAAATTTTAATAATTTAAAAATTAATGGATTATTGGATAATGGATAATTGGAGATATTTATAAAAAAATCTGTATTTTGCCCCTTTTAGCATACAAAATCTGAAGTCACATTGAAGCGGTTCCTAGATTGATATACCTATGTACTTTTAAAATAAATTATCTCATTTGCTGTACAGGTTTATTTTGGAGGAAAAAAAATGTATATCTAAGGTTGGACCAATGTCTGGAAAAAAGGGGCCCTTAAATATGTTAAATATGTAAAACAAAATATAGACAAACTCAGAAATAAAAAAAAACAATTTTCCGCAAAAATACAGATTTTATAAACCTACTGGGTGTTTTATATAGAAATTACAAGAAAAATATTAACCTAAAAAGTGACTGTTAAATTCAGGTAAAAAGTTTGTCAGTTAGTCGGAAAAAGAAATGTGAATGTTGAAAACTAAACTGATCCAAACAATAATCTTAATGAAACTTTGTGTTGATTTTTCACTTCTTATTTATAAAAATGGATACCTACGTAATAAATTTACTTAAGTTACTATGTATTTTTTTACTAAAAAATACAAAAAAAAATAAATTGACTATCTATTAATTTATAAAAATGTATATCTACCTCCTTTCATAAAATAACAAAACACCTGCAGCACCTGCAAAAATAAAATGCACGACTGAATCGAACGTACTTGCTCTTATGTTCAAGTTGTGTGGGACTTAAGAACTTTAAAAAAATATTCAAGTAATTATAGAAAAAGTATAAAAAGCATTTAAATCGTTCTTTTAACTGTATAAACAGTCTGATAAATAACTTAGAGCTCAAAAAAAGTATGCCATTTGATGACTTGAAAAGATATGAATATGCGCAAAATAAAATTTAAAATCGTTGGAGCCGTTTTCTTAAAAATTAATTTTAATTCATGAACCTGTTTTTGAACAAAATTTGAATCTTTTTTCAAAATCCAAAATTCGTTTTTTCCAAAAATTTTGGTATGCAGTATTATTTATATTCTAACAAAGCTTTTATGGAAAAAATTTTATTGAAATCGGATGAATGGTTAATGAGAAAACCAAAAATCAAAAAAACTGTTATATGGCAGGTACCGGTAATAAATGTTTTTGGTGATTTTCTTTCTTACCAGAAGGTACATAATATCTACAATAATACACTGATTTTTTTTTTACAAAATCGTTGGAGCCGTTTATGAGATGAATAAGCTTTTCCTTAACGGTTGTATGGCAACTACCGTTATTTTTTGAGCTAAAAAAATTCAATTTCCCCTCTGGAGAGTTACAAAAAACTTTAAATTCAAAATTTGAAGAAAATTGCTTCAGTGGTTTAGGCTGTAGGTTGAGGTACGGACAGACAGACAGACAGAATTTTGCCACCCACGTGTTCTCTATCATCGTAATGTCATGTCTGATTGTTATCTCGAAATTTTTTTTTTGCACGAATCCAAAACTTGCCTTATAGTACCTACCTATATCGCAAGTAAAAAATTGGGAAAATGTTCCACGGAGGAATAAATCTGAACAAGTTTTTCTGCTATTTTATAGAATAAATAATATCTGATGTTTAACTGACCATTGAAAAATTGGCTCTTGCATAAGATTTTTCCTTGTTACCTTGCAAAATTTGGATATTACTCAACTGCAAATTAATTTAATTTAATATTTTTTATTGCAACTGAAGTAATATTTATGTATGTAATGAACTTATGAGCTAGGAATGCAAGCATTGTTAAAATATGGTAATCTGAGGACTTTCTTAATTTGTCTAGTGGGAGATTTTGTTTTATCTGGTAACACTGTCATTGGATTACATCCCTTCTAAAGTAGCATAAACTAAGAGTTATTGTATACCTACTAACAAAAGTTTCTTGTCCGTTGTCCTATACAAATTTATTTAGAACTTTTGCACTTTGTATGTTATTTTCTCATTTATGCCTTAAATAGATTTAGTATATCATTGTTCTTATTATTGTACATATGTATATATTAAATATATTGTATACTTACCTACAAATTTGACTACAGTTTCCCCACTTAAATGAAGTTCAATGAATTGATTTTTCCACCTAATCAAAAAACATATTCATCTTTCGGTTAGTTGTACCAAAAACCAAATTAAGTGTGATTCTATAATTTAAGCTTTCACATGGTAAGAGCTTTTGGACATGGCTCAAAATATTTTAGTAAAATATGCTTAGGATTGGATAAAAACTACGCTAATCGAAGCTGATCGAAAATGAAAATAATAGTGATTTTGGATTCCATAACTAGGGCAGATAATATAATTTTTGGAAAACCTAAGGCATATTCCACAGTTATATTTGAACAAAAATTAAAGTTATCATGCTAATTTAAAATTAACGTGATTGCCCTTTTTGGGCAAACTATAGGAGCGGCAATTTGTATGTTTTCACGGGTAATTTACGGCACTAAATCGGCAATTAATGGTATTCTCAAAAATATTACATTCGAAAAATGTCATGCTAGCTTAACATCTAAAATTAACGTTTTTGCCCTTTGTGGGCAAACCGTAAGAGAGGATACTTTTTTGTTTTAACGGTATTCTTACGGCAATTAATGGCGTTTTCAAAAACAATTTTTGCCAAAAATTGAAAAGTTTTACATAAAATTTACGTGATTGCCCTTTGTGGGCAAACCATAAGAGCGGCAATTTTTTTGTTTTCACGGCAAATTTACGGCAATTAATGGCGTTCTCAAAAATGTTATTATCGAAAGTTGTCATGCTAACTTTACACCTAAAATTTACGTTTTTGCCCTTTGTGGGCAAACCGTATTAGAGGATACTTTTTTGTTTTAACGATATTTTTACGGCAATTAATGGCGTTTTCGAAAACAATTTCTGCCCAAAAATTGAAAAGTTAATGCCTTTTACATAAAATTTACGTGATTGCCCTTTGTGGGCAAACCATAAGAGCGGCAATTTTTTTGTTTTCACGGCAAATTTACGGCAATTAATCGGCAATTAATGGCGTTTTCAAAAATAAATTTTTCAAAAGTTGTCATGCTAACTTTACACCCACATTTCGTGATTGCCCTTTGTGGGCAAACCATAAGAGCGGCAATTTTTTTGGTTTCACGGTAAATTTACGGCAATTAATCGGCAATTAATGGCGTTCTCAAAAATGTTATTATCGAAAGTTGTCATGCTAACTTTACACCTAAAATTTACGTTTTTGCCCTTTGTGGGCAAACCGTATTAGAGGATACTTTTTTGTTTTAACGATATTTTTACGGCAATTAATCGGCAATTAATGGCGTTTTCGAAAACAATTTCTGCCCAAAAATTGAAAAGTTAATGCCTTTTACATAAAATTTACGTGATTGCCCTTTGTGGGCAAACCATAAGAGCGGCAATTTTTTTGTTTTCACGGCAAATTTACGGCAATTAATGGCGTTTTCAAAAATAAATTTTTCAAAAGTTGTCATGCTAACTTTACACCCACATTTCGTGATTGCCCTTTGTGGGCAAACCATAAGAGCGGCAATTTTTTTGTTTTCACGGCAAATTTACGGCAATTAATGGCGTTCTCAAAAATGTTATTATCGAAAGTTGTCATGCTAACTTTACACCTAAAATTTACGTTTTTGCCCTTTGTGGGCAAACCGTATTAGAGGATACTTTTTTGTTTTAACGATATTTTTACGGCAATTAATCGGCAATTAATCGCGTTTTCGAAAACAATTTCTGCCCAAAAATTGAAAAGTTAATGCCTTTTACATAAAATTTACGTGATTGCCCTTTGTGGGCAAACCATAAGAGCGGCAATTTTTTTGTTTTCACGGCAAATTTACGGCAATTAATCGGCAATTAATGGCGTTTTCAAAAATAAATTTTTCAAAAGTTGTCATGCTAACTTTACACCCACATTTCGTGATTGCCCTTTGTGGGCAAACCATAAGAGCGGCAATTTTTTTGGTTTCACGGCAAATTTACGGCAATTAATCGGCAATTATTGGCGTTTTCAAAAATAAATTTTTCAAAAGTTGTCATGCTAACTTTACACCCAAAATTTACGTGATTGCAATTTGTGGGCAAACCGTAAGAGCGGCAATTTTTTTGTTTCCACGGCATATTTACGGCAATTAATCGGCAATTAATGGCGTTCTCAAAAATAATTTTTTACCAAAAACAAAAAAGTGTCATGCTAACTTTACGCGTAAAGTTAGCAGGATTGCGCTTTTTAGGCAAACCATAAGAACTGCAATTGTTTGGTTTTCACGGCATATTTACGGCAATTAATCGGCAATTACTGGCGTTCTCAAAAATAATTTTTGACCAAAAATAAAAAAGTGTCATGCTAACTTTATATAAAGTTAGCAGTATTACACTTTGTGGGCAAACCGTACGAGCGGCAATTTTTTTAGTTTCACGGCATATTTACGGCAATTAATCGGCAATTACTGGCATACTCAAAAATTGTTTTTTCGAAAGTTGTCATGCTAACTTTACGCGGCTAAAAAAGGGGGGCTAACTTCACACACTCTTTATACAGTCAGGTAAAATTTGAAGTTGCGTTTCCGAACAGAAGACTTGTACAAACGTATGCGTCGTGTGAAAGGTAGCCCACTGCTCACTCGCACGGACTTACTGGCTGAACAGAATGCAAGACGCAACTGGAATAGATGTCAAAAAAGCTGCAGTAGATGTCAAAAATGCTGCAGTAAAAGTTAAAATTTGTTCAACTCTTGCAGCTCCGGCTGCAGCATTTTTGACATCTATTCCAGCTCCGTTTTGCATTCTGTTCAGCCAGTTATACTGCAAAAAAAAACGTGTGGTGCATTGCCACAGTACACATATTAAAGGTAAGCGTTTCGCGTTTTCATTTTTGCTCAGTTCTGCGCATCAATCAAAATCAGTGGAAAATGGCGAATCCCGTGACCCCAACTCGTGAAACATCAAAATATGTTGTGTGTTATGTGTTCATTTGTTACTTATTTATTAGCAAATACAATTATTTCAAGCTTTTTAGTGTTTATTAACATTATTTTGTCATGCAAACAACATTCTTTCCTGGTTTTTAGTGTTATTTAGATAGATTATCCTTTTGGGTTTGTTTCCTTCGTTTTTGTTGTAATACAGTGGACGGGGTCACGTAAGGCTGCAATCTTGAATTTCTTTGACAGTTCTCATTTCGGACAACATGCGCAAGATAATACCTTACATATGTGTACTGTGGTGCATTGCCGTGTTAACTAAGGCTAACGATAACAATTATATAATAAAGTTGTAAACTAAGTAAATCTGTAATTTTTCCATATAAATTGTGACAGAACTACGAAGTTTAAAACTTTACTACGTTTACGACGGCCTTACGCCTTTCTATGAATACCCTTGTTATGTTGATTTCCATGATATTTCACAAAGCTGTCATATGGATTAAATTAATTTACTGATTTGAGTTGTAAATAATCGATATAGCTATTGGTTGATAAATGTCATTTTATCAGAGCCTGCAATAAATATTTTATAGACTTAAGAAGGCATTGTGAGCAAAGTAGCTTTTGTCTACAGTATTTGAACATTTTTAAAATGAGAATATCTCTTTGAAAAAAGTCCACGTTACTCATTTTGCCTAAATACTAAAAAAAACTTATTAATACAAATAAACATTATAAAGGTAGTTTAATTTTTGTTTTTTATATATATTTATTTTCTTTTCTGCTGTTATTTTTTTTTGTAAGTACAGTTTTAAATGAAGCAATCTCTTTATCGTTTAAGGTTTTATTTTTTTTTTTTTTTTGTATTAATCAAAAGATTCAATTATAATTAAATTAAAACAATAATAACCTTAGCATAAAATATGTAGGTAATGTAAAATATACAATTTTTTGTTTAATAAACATTTGCATTTAAAAAAAAGAAACAGATTCATTTTGTATCTAGTAATAATAATTGATTCGTATCAACTAAATTAAAAACAATTCCACCTTTGCAACATCTAATATTTTAAAAATATTATCAAAATTTCATGATATGTAGAAGAAACATTATAAAAAACTCTTTTTTTTATTTATTTATTAAATATATTTATTTTTAAAAGGCGAAGGCAGTAGAAATTTGATATTATGTATTTATCTTATCAAATTTACAAATTGAAATTGTTTTAATTTCTAAGTTGTTGTTAAAAAATAAATACAATATTCTCTTTTCTATACACAGTTTTTCTTTATTTTATTTCTATTTTAAATTGAATAAATAACCAAGTATTAATTAAAATTAAAAGTTATGCCTTAAAAAAAATATAATAATATTAAGAACTTAAAAACAATCACATATGCATCAAACATTCTAAAAAAAGAAACAAATTTTTAACATTCACACAATAAAGCACAATTATCATTATTTTCCTAGTATTTGTTATAAAAACGATTGCATTTCTTTGTTCTTTTTTAAATTTACTTCACTAAGTAGCTTTTAAATGAAAAAAAATTATTAATATATTTAAAATATTATTGAAATTATTTTACATAGATTTTCTTTTTTGTACAAAATAAGATAAAATAATTAAAATAAAAAAAAAATCATTCGTTTTGTCGTGACTAGGATTTAGTAAATTTTTCAAATTAAAAAAAAATAATAATAATATTTAATTATAATTAAAGTTTTTATATAAATCTACTTGAAATTAAATTTTATTTTAATTTTGTTCGTTAAGAAAATTTGTCAAAATAAATGGCGGCAAGTTGGACAGTTATTTTTAATATTATTTTGTTTACTTTTTGAATATGTTGCGTTTAAAAAAAATATGTTTTAACAAGTTTTTCTGTGATTTCTTTTGTTTGGTCATTTCACTAAAGTCGTTCCAAAAATATTTTTTTTCTACAAATTTATTAACAATTTTAACAATATTCAACAGTATTTGCACTTGGCCAAAAATTGTTTTTTTTTTTTGTTAGGTTTTCCAAAAATGTAATGTTATATGATTAAGCAGTTAATTTAAATTATTTAGAGTTTACAGATGCTCATCACCATGATAACCATTTCTGAGAGGTTGACGTTCTTGTGAGCTGTCAGTTGGTCGATTTCGATGGAAGAAACCACACTGTAGGAAGAAAAACGAGAGAAGAAATATAAAAATTAAGTAGGTAATTAGGTACAATGTTATTAGGTAGGTTATTGGGTATAATGAAATATAATAATTTGTTTGCAACTACAAAACTTAAATCTTTCCCTCGAAAGTATCACTCGCAATTAAGACGAGATGAAAGCTACGGTAGATAATAACTCTGAAAGATGTTTTAATGTAGAAAAAAAACGTTGGACTTCTTTTTGACCATTTTGTTGATCTAGTTGGAAATGTCGATAAAATCGAAACAGTTATCGACTCTTACACTAAGGCTGTCTCGCTTAGAACTTTGAGCAATGATAAAAACCATTCGAAGGTTGCCGAATCATTTATTAACTTGGAAAACATCCTTAATGAAGTATTGGAAGATAAAATCAAATTAATTATAATTCTGAAATTGAAAAGAACTCGCTTTTTTCTGAAAAAATAACGAGCAGCTATCTTTGCTTAGTAATAATGTTAACAACTTTTGTGCAATCAATAACTCAAATCATAATAACATTTCGGAATCTGTTCTCCTGCTTTCAAAAAACTTTGACACCTTATCAACAAATAATAGTAAACATTTTGATGAATTTAACAGTAATTTTGTATCTATTGAGAAAGAGTTGACAAGTACAAAAGACATCTTTACTGAACTGATCAATTCTGCTTTTTCTCATTCCGCAAATCCCAATTGTAATAACACTAATATTAATAATGCTCCTATCACTATGTGTCTTCAAGACGAATTACTTTGTCCTACTAACACCATGAGCAGGGCCGGACAAGCTATACGTGCAAGCGGTGCAAGTGCACAGGGCGCTGAACCCAAGGGGCGCCTTGAGCAGGCATTAACAAAGCAACTTCTCGTAACCACTACCTATACCTACCTACTTTTTAAATTTTTATTTCTCACACCAAATAGTGATATCCAGTATATAACTACCAGTTTATTCTGAATCTAAACACAGTTATAATATACATACATATATCTATCTACTATTACAAATATAAGTCGATATCTATCTTCCTATTCTCACCCACAGTAACAAAAATCTACATATGTAATGTACATCACAAAATCTTTAAAAAGTGCACGATTTTGTTCGCCTTTACCAACAGATACCTATCTGTTTGTTATTTTTCTCTTTTTCAAACTGTCGACGTTATTCTCAGCTCACTCACCATCGTGTGTGTGAGTGAAGGCATTTAATTTATTTTCATAACCCAAACCTATGCTGTGCAACAAAAAACAAAATTCTTCAACTGCAAATACAGACAATTAACACTACAGCCAGCATGGTGATAACATGCGCACGATAACAGTTTTTGTATATGAAATCGAAGCCAGAAATGTTAATCTAACAGAAATTCTTAGATGAAAAATTCATACTCATTGACATAACAGCGCGCAAATTAAAATTTTGCGTCTATGAATTAATCTCTTCTGGTTAAGTGTTTTTTATGTTTTAGTGTGGCATTGGCTTCTATCGATGAGTGAAATATGAAATTGTAGCACTGTCTTATTGTGTGTAGAGACAAAGGATTGAAATATGGAAATAATGAATGATGAAGATGCGATGATTTATGATTATGATGATGTTTGTCGTTAATGAGGGGATCTTGTTTATTCAATTTCTCCTTTTCTCTATTTTTTTGTTGTTGCCAGGCATTATTTTCATTAAGAAAAAAGGATTTTTTGACTTATCTAATTTCATTATTTGTGTGCCAGTGTTCTTATTGTGGTCAAACTAAAAAACTCAAAACAAAAGAAAGGAAAAAGAATCTATATTGAGAGTATATTCGAGGTGATGAGAACCAAAACTCGCCATATCCATGTCAGAAAAACTATCCATGACCAAATTTAATTGTTTAATAACTTTTAATTGAGAGTACTTAGCAAATCATTTTTTATATCTAATCATAGATTTTTAAATCTAATTGTTATGGTTTAAAGGAAAATTATATAAAAGTTTCGTAAAAAAGTTATTTAAAAATTAAATCTGGCTGTGACGAGTTTTACTGGAAAGGATATGGCGAGTTTTGGTTCTCATCGCCTCATATGTAGATCTGCTATGCGCAGAGTCAGAGTCCAGTAGTAATTAGTTTATATAACGTCTAGCGTGTTTACATTTTTGCTAAAGGCTGAATATAATTCTGAAGTATAAAATCTTTTTGTATATTTTAATGAACATTAAAGTGGTTCTTGCATAGTTCGAACAAATTCAGTTTTTATTATGTATTTACAAAAGTGTCGTGTAGAGAGTAGGTAGGGACAAAAAAAGTGTTAAATAAAAAAAAGCATTGTAAAGTCTACCCCTTGGGTAAAATGAGGATATGATTTCTTCCACCATTGACCGCGATTGATGGGCGGTAATGATGAAGTATGCGCAGGGCGCTAATTTCACTCGGGCCGGCCCTGACCATGAGCAATAGCTCCTCAGTTAATTCAATTTCAATCAACATTAGTAGCAATAGCAACCCCAATCCAATTTCTTCAGGTGTCAACCCATCAGTTATTCACAACCTCCCATCCATTGGCATTTTTCAACCCAGAGTTGTGCCTGCTCCTTTGTCTCTAAATTTGATGTTTCAACTTCTCACACAGATATTCTTAATCACGTTAAGTCTGTTTTCAATCAGCATAATATTTCCAATGACCATAATCTCATAAAATGTAAAAACATTACAAGATCAAATGGCAGAGTTGCATCTTTTAAAATCACGATTCCTGAGCCCATGTTTAACATGTTGATGTCTCCAGAATCATGGCCTGCCAATACTTTTACTCAGGAATTTGTCAATAGAAATTCTCAAGGCCCAAGCGGCAATGTAATCACAGCTCCAAAAAAACTGAAATGCTTGTCCTTTTATTATCAAAATGTAAGGGGACTTCGTTCAAAAGCCCGCGATGTATTCTTAAAGTCACAAGAACTTCCTTTTGATGTTTTTGCTTTAACTGAGACTAATTTAAATAGTAATTTCAATAATAATGAGTTTTTTACTCAAGATTTCAATGTTTACCGAAAGGATGGTCTTCTAGACTTGATGGAACGGACTAGAAGAGGTGTTCTCATAGCGGTACATTCTAGTTATGATAGTTCCGTCTTTAACATCCCTTATACTGATAATATCGAGTAGATCTGTGTAAAAATCAATGTTAGACACAAAAGTATTTTTGTTTTGTGCTGCTATCTAAAGCCTTGTAGTCCAATCGAAAGTTATCAAAATTTAATCAACACGACGGTTTATTGCTCTTGGGTGATTTCAATCTTCCCAACCTGATATGGTGACAATCCGAGGATGACTCTCACTTCGTTACTGAGAATTCAACAACTCAAAAAGAAATATTATTTACTGACAATCTGTCTGATTATGGTCTACTTCAGATTAGCAATATTAAGAACACCCTGAATAGACAACTAGATCTTATATTTGTTAATGATGCTAACAACTGCATTGTTGAAGAATGCAGCCAAACTCTTTCTACTATTGATATCTTCCATCCACCGTTATCCTTAGTTTATGCTTTCGAACACGATAATATGAATATTGAGGCTGATAATACATATCGTTTCAATTTCCGTAAAGCTGACTTTACCAAACTCAACGAACTCCTGAGTAATATAAATTTTGATTCAATTTTCAATTCTAATTTGAATATTTAAATATTTAATAAATATTTAAATATTTAAGTATAGATACTCTTACCACTAATTTTTATTCAGTAATTTTTGATTGTTTTCTTCTATTTGTCCCTTATGGGCCCCAGGAAAATACATCGACCACCTCCGTGGTATTCAAAGGAGCTTCGTACGCTGAGCAATTCCCGAAACTATCTCTGACAAAAATATTTAAGATCTAGAACAGAAAATGACTTCTCCCTTTACATAGCTGCATATAATGAATTTTCAACTCTTTATAAACTGTTATATGATGCTTATATCCATCAGATGCAATTTGATATTAACACTGATCCCAAACGATTTTGGCAATTTATTAATTCAAAGAAAAAGTCTGATGATTATCCAACTACTCTGAACTATTTAAATCGCATTCTTCTAATGATTCTAAAATTATAACTAATTTATTTGCAAATTTTTTCGGTCTTGCCTTTTCTGAAAATGATTTTGAGCCAGATTTAAGTTACTTTAACTATATGAATAATTGTAATCAAACATCTTTAGTATCAATTAATATTAATGCTGATGATGTGGTCCACAAGATAAACAATCTCAATGATGACTTCTCATCAGGTCCAGACGGTTTGCCAGCGATTGTTTTAAAGAAAAATGCAGCCAATCTGGCTCAGCCCCTGGCAGCTCTTTTTCAAAAATCTATTTCTTTTGGAATTTTTCCGTCGTTGTGGAAGACTTCTTTTATCATTCCTATTCACAAAAAAGGCTGTAAAGCAGATATTGCAAACTATAGACCAATCGCCAAATTATCTTGCATTCTTAAACTTTTCGAAAGCATTGTCTTCGACAGTGTATACTTTCATTGCAAGTCCATTTTTCCACTAAACAGCATGGGTTCCTTAAGGGAAAATCCACAACCACTAACTTGACAGAATTTGTCATATATTGAGATATATGCGGGATCATGATTGTAACCCACCAATTTCAGTGGATAAACAGAGGTTTAAGCAGAGTATGCATATAACAAAAGTCATATCACATGATTGAGCCGTGGTTGAACTACAGTTAATTTTTCGAAGACAGTGGGTTAAAATCATGATCCGTGCATCAAATTGTTTAACCAACTGGCACTTAGCCACTGTAATTTGTTGCCTAGACCTTGTCTAAGCAGAAAAAGCCGTCCACCTTTAAAAAGCTATGGATATCTTTAACAGACAACGGTTGTCTATAGTAGGGGAGCCCACGATGCTAAATGTGGATTTACTCGAGCGTCGTTGGGACCAAATGGATTTTGAAGATTTGATGATGGAGAGAAAAAAATGTTAGTAAAGTAAACCGTTTCATCGGTGGGGGGAGCATCTACAGGTGTTCAAAAATGTTTAAAAAAACAGTCACGTGGACATATTCGAGCGCGTCAGATATCGATAGTGTATATGGCCTGGGTCTTTCTTATAACGGTGGTATGTTAATCTGCCGGTTTGCGTGGTGGGGGTGGCTATATGGGAGTGTAGAAATTGGAAAACAAATGGATTTACTCGAGCGCGTCAGATTTTAATAGGGGATGTTAAGTGACCCCCAAGGATGCTCACATTCAAAAGACTGACGATTCGGATGTGACGCAAGCTTGCGGCAGCTTCTTGAAAATGCAAAAAAAATCGCCATTTTGAAATACTCGAGCGCGTCAGATTTTGATATATGTGGTTCAAATTGATGTCCTACATGTGCTGAACCTTAATCTGACGATTATCTGGAGGGGTTTTCTTAATCTGACGATTTGAAAAGAAGAAACACTTTTATTCAGGATTTTTTCAATCACTGGGGAGAGTATAATAACTTGGGCGCCAGAAATTGAAAACGGTTTTTTTTTTTAAGAAGGGTCAAATATGTACAAGCATTTCTTACTATGGGAGGGGGGATCTATGTCGCCCCGTTTAGGAGGTAGAGGCAATTTTCGAGAAAAACGACTTAAATGGAAAAAAAATATTAAAAATCGGTGACAATACTAAAAATTCAAAACAATAACAGTTTTAACAGCCAAAAATCTGTTCTTTTATCTTACATTTAAATTAAATTATTTATGTCAATAGTTTTCAAAATATTCGCAAACAAACTCTAAATTTTGATAAAAAAAACGCAAACAAAATGTTGGGATCAATTTTTCTAAAAATTGTGAAGTGAAAACTAAATTTTCTATTTGTGGTCAATGCTCATATTAATTTAAAATCGAACACAAAAAACCGGAAGGTTCTGTGTCTTCTAGTTTTTGAAAAAATTGCAAGTTACTGATACTACTTTTTTGAGATATTTTTAATTTGCTTGCACTGCCAGCATTACGGCTGCCTTTTAAAAGTACGATTATATGTATGCAACCGCCCTGCTTGGGCTCACTATAGGATTTGGAGTAAGTATGTGCGAGCTTCGGTGTTTGCCAAATTTCGCTTGCATTTTATAACTTTGAATGTATTCTCTGTTTCCAATGTCAATAGCTACTAATGGGAACAGCTTGAAAATGATATAATATAATAATCTCATAAAAAAGTAGTATCAGTAATTTACAATTTTTTTAAAAACTAGAAGACATAAAAGCTTCCGGTTTTTTGTGTTCGATTCAAAATTAATACGAGCATTGACCACAAAAAGAAAATTAATTTTTTTCTTCCACAATTTTGAGAAAAATTGATCCAAACATTTTTTTTTGCGTTTTTTTTATATAAACTTTGAGTTTAAATGCAAATATTTTGAAAACTATTGACACAAATAATATAATTTAAATGTAGGATTAAAGAAGAGATTTCTGGCTTTTAAATCTGTTATTTTTTTGCATTTTAAGTACTGTCGTTGATTTTTAATATTTATTTTTCCACTTAAGTCGTTTTTTTAGAAAATCACCTCTACCTCCAAACCGGGACGAGAAAAATGGCAGATTATACTTTTCCCGTTATCCTAGAATTATTTGCTTCACAATAAAAAAAATTCAACCGCGCTCGAGAATGTCCAGGTGACAATTTTTTTTTGCAAGTTTGTAACCCTCCCACTACCTTAGGTCACACTCAAATTGTCAGATTATTGAAATACACACTTTTCAGCATGTAATTAACCTACCCTATCTTAATCAGACGCGCTCGAGTATTTCGAGCTATCGATTTTTTTTTCTAATCTGACAACCTGCCCTAGGCGCCCGGCCCTACAAAGAGGACTGATATATGGTGGAGGTACTCAGCAGGGTGCAAGGTACCCCCCCTTATACTAATCTGACACGCTCGAGTAAATCCCGAAATCCCTTAGTGGGCTCCCCTACTATAAAACGTTGTCGAAATCTTGACAAATTTAATATTTAAATAAAGCATATTTTATTAGATTCCCCTAGAACTTGGATAATTCAGTACAGTCGTATATATTAGATTTTCTTAGACGGTTGAAAAGTAAGATAATAAGGGTATTCATGCAACGGCGTAAAGTCGTCGTAAACATAGTAAAGTTGTAAACTGCGTAAATCTGTCAAATTTTCCATTCAAATTGTATGGAAGTTTAAAACTTTACTACTTTTACGATGGCTTTACGCTGTTGTATGAATACCCTTAATATTTCAGTAGTTTTTAGTATAAAAAGTTGGAAATACTCAAGTCTACTGAGACCATGTGATGTCAACCGTCTTAGAAACTCTAATAAATACGATTTGACGGGACTGTCCAAGTGGGTTCTAGGGAAATCCATTATAAAATACGACACAATTAATATTAAGAAATACATCACACTTACCTTATGCAGCAAATAGACCAATAACAATAGAATTGTTGCACCCACACACGCTGCCAATATCACTATCCACAAAGGAATAATATCGGGTGTTGGTATTGTTTCGGGAATCGCTTTGTAGAATATTTCATGTGATCGCACAATTTCTTCTTCTGGCGTACCAATATAGGGCAATTTCGTTACATGTGAAATGGCCATTGTAGAAACATTTAGCGGAACATCTGAAGCTAAACGTTCCATTGTCTGTGCAACTAATCGCATTCGTATCGCAACCCACACACCATCATTGCTACCCAAATTCGTTGCTACACACCTAAGTGTTGCACATTTAGCTGTTTTACACAATTCCATGCTGCTCAGAGTGATGGTTCCATCATCGGCTTCCCTTTTTGTTCGTCGTCTGTTATTAAAGTTTCCAGACGATGATGATGACGACGACGATGAGGAGTATTCTCCTCCGCGATCGTTATTATTATCATCTTGATCGTAGTTGTATTCACTGAATTCAGCAGTTCCATAATATGGTTTCTCTCTGTGATTTGTTGTGTGTTGACTATAAACGGGATCAGAATTGCTTAAATGAGAGAAAGATCCTCCACTGAATGATCCACTTTGTTGGCCTGATGCTGATGCACTTTGACGAACTTGATCGTCAACATTACCACGATCCAAAGTACCCAAATCCAAGGTTCCTGCACGGAAACCTTGTCCAGCTCCAAACTTATCAAGAGTTGTACCACCCTGAAGATCGTCTAAGCTTCGGCCAGCTGCAACTTGGCGATTATAAGTCATCTCTCCTGGGCTATAGCTATTTGAATATTGTTGTGTTCGATAGTTCCCAGTATTACCTTCCTGTCCTTGAGTGCGGAAGTTTCCAGTATTAATTTGTTGTGCAGCTTGCTGCCTATGTTGCTGACCTGCCTGTTGAAGCAATCGCTGTCTATTTAGTTGGTCAATCTTCTGCGCGTAAGCCTTCTGATCAGCCTCACGCGATGGCAGTCCAGCAAATGAAGCCGCCTGCCGATTAACCTCAATATGTGACTTGCCATCATCTTCAAGATTGCCCCATCGACGGTTTTCAGCCATATTACTTTTTTGCTGAGCATATTGCGCATTTCTAGCTGCTCCCTGTTGACTATTGATGTTATGAACGTACTCGGTGCTGGTCTCAAAAACATGTGGCTTGCCATCAGAATCATATGTAACAGTTCGATTTCTCGTAGAAACAACAACTGATGGAACATGAGCTCCATCACTTCTGGACGAACTATTCCACGATGATGAAGATGCATAACCTTGGCTTCCACCACCACCACCACCTCCCATAGCAGCATATGAAACAGATGAACGTGCAGCTGCAGCTGCAGCAGCTTCATTTGCTCGTTGAGCATGCACAAACGATGCATCACCACTTGATTCTCTTCTTCCCTCTTCGTCTAAGAGGCGTTTTTCTTCTTCGGTAACAATTCGACTATCAGTCGATACCGGGTTGAATGCAATGCCCGACGATTGTTCTATATGAGACACGCTGGCAGTCATATTTCGATTAACAGCTCCGATTGATACCAAATAACTTTGCTTAGCCCGATTCTGTTCAAGTTGTAGATTTAAAGGATTAACATTGACATGAGGATCACACACAATATTTCCATCGGTTTCAGGCTGGTTGAGAAGGTACATCAACACATCGTCATTTTGAGTTTTATAAGGATATTGGATATGGATGACAGCTTCTTCAATCATAGAAGGTCCATTATTGCGAATATTATAAATATGCACCACATGGGGTCCCAAATCAGCTTCCTTTGTGGCATTTTTGATATCCTTATATTCAGATGCCTTATAATCACCGAATTCAGGAGATGAAGTTCTAAAAGGAAATAAGGAATAAGAACGTTTTCATAATGGATAGTAAATTTAGCTCTTACCCTTCAATAGCTAGTTCTGTTTCAACCCAGATTCCAATGCTCTTTCGAATGACATTATTGAATCTAGAACCTTCTTCTTCTTGATTGGTAGAATTTGCTTCCATAAAGAAATCATAGCTTGATACCATGCCAACCTTTGCTGATGGAACCATGACAACTTTGAAGTTAGCCTAAGAAGTGAGTATGTGAGAGATCAGTAAAATTTTGTAAATTTTGAACAGGGGATAATTTTACTTACCACTTTTCCAGACGGCAATGGATTACCAATATCACATTTCAACGTATAATTAGATGCTTGAGATGGAGCTGCACAAGTGATCGGTGCATCCAGCCCATTACCAATTTGTTGGATCTTCTTGAAGTCCAAATCTTGTGGCATAGTCATATAGAATACAGCTTCAAAGGCATCTTCACCAAAGTTAGAAACCAAAACCTCAATTTGCAAAGGTTGTCGAGATCCCAGGAGATATTTGTCAACACTCCTGCAAAACGAAAATATAGAACATTTTAATTGCCAAAACGCTCGCTAGAATGTCAAAATCAAAGCTAAAACTTACGTAATTTCTAAACGTAAGTCAGGTACACAATTGTTATCCATTCCGCAATTCTTTTGAATATGCAGCGAATCTCTTTGGACAATCTCACGATTTTGATCGATAACTGGTTCCAGATATTCACGTTTGACTCTTTCATGACGACGACCAGCTGTATCGCTTCTAAGTTGATAGCGAAGTTCAACGTCCAGAGGTGTCAGTTTATCACGAACATTTTCCATCAAGTAGACAGTTTCGTTTTGACAGTAAGTTCTGCCACGTTGTAGGCGAATTGTTGAATTTCGGATATTTCGTCCTTCAGTCTTAAGGAAGAACATACGGGGACTCATGATTTTTCGGGCATCAAGAACTAAGGATACTTGAAAGTCTATAAGAAGAAGAAACATTAGAATAAGGTCCTTAACAATTTGAAATTCAAACCCACCTAAGGACTCAGGAAGATTAGTACCGGTATACCTCCAACAAGAATTAATATTCGTACAAGCCACATCTCTTCGATCGCGTGTCTGACAAGCCTTCTGATCCAAGGAAATCAATTTCGAAGGGCTCATGAATGTAGTTGTAGCATCAACTGCTGCCACTGGTCTAGCTCTAAATACGATAACTTGATCCGAAGCATAAGCACCAACAGCTAAATCAGGATATAGATTTCCATCCAAATCAATACCACCCGAGAGTGAAAAACCAAAAGTTCTTGGAGGTTGAGCACCGATCACATCTTCTGCAAAGATAACTTGAGAGGGCTTCGCCAATGGCCCACTAGCGGAACCATGGAAAATATAAACAGCACCATTTCCATTTGGCCCATCATAAGGAGCACCTACTGCAAAGTCACCAAAACTATCCAAATTGATATCACCAAGACTTGTCAGCGCAAGACCAAAGCGTCCCCTTGAATTTATTCCGTCTCTGTATTCTGAGTTTTTGGTGAATTTTTCCCTTGGATTTTTACCCTGCATCATGATATACACCCTTCCCACATCGTATTTACCCGCATTGTTGGGTTCACTATACATTGGTGCACCAATAATCAAATCATCATAACCATCACCATCCACATCGCATGTGCACAGTGAGTATCCGAAATAAGAACCAATTTGCCAGCCGGTGATATTAAAGATATGCACCATGTTCCATTTGTAGATCGATATTTTGCCCTTAAGTTCGGCACCTCGTGGCATACCCAATGCCACATCTTCCTCACCATCACCATCGAAGTCACCTGTTATTGTGGAATAGCCCAAGTATGAGTCATCATCGTGGGCTCTACCTTGTGTGGTAGCATAGACTTTACTTTTCGGATGCATTATATCATAAGAATATGATTGACCTATAAAAGTTTTAAATATTTTTTGTTTTATTAAAGTGAATAATTTTTTCAAGCTATCAGATTTGTTGTTTTGATGAAAAATGATTTAATATTTATGATTTGATGGGTGAATATAAGTTTTTGAACCTGGCAATGCTTTTTCAATCTGTATAAAAGAATTAAAATGCTATAAGAAGTTTAAAGAATTGAAAACCTTCACCTTATGCAGAAAATAATTTTCATAAGTCAAAGAATTTGGAAGATCTACACCATTGACTTATTAAATAAATAAGTCCATGATCTACGCAATAAAATAATAGCATTGCCATATCTTACAAACTTCTTTATGTTTTTTTTTTTTTAATGTATGTACAAGTTTTTTTTTTAAGAGACTGAAAATAAGATTAATTTTTAATTTATATTATTTTGTTAGTAGAATATAATAAAACATTTATGTAAATGTAAAATATTTATTTTACAGAAGAGAGAAAACAGGAAATACAAAACCTTGTAAGTCTTAAATTCAAAGTTTGCGTATGGACTACAATTTATTATATAACATATGATAGATATAATTTGTAACCAAATAGCCTTATTCATATTTATTTAATTCAGCTCATACTTTTAAATATATAATGTAGAAAAGGGATAGAGGGTTCTTTGGACTTCTAGCTCTGGAATCCGTATTGTATGTATGTATAGATGCCAGAGGTCCCTTTCTGCTCCATCGGTCGTGATGATGGAAATATTTGTGAGAATTTTGTGTCTAAAGTTGAAAACAGGTGAATTCAAAGAAAAAAAAAGTGGCGCCCAATGAATCAAGGTCGAATAGTCAAAAGCTTGAATAAAGGCTGCCAACTATACTTTTTTTTCTTTTAATCAACTACATCTTGTTAGAGCTAAAGTATTGTTTTTCCTTCAAACAAATTTCAAAAGAGATCTTATTTTAATGTCAGTTTTATTTCCTAAAAGATCTGGATGGGGTTCCTTGAACTGTTCACTTTTAAGTAGTTTGCAATATTTTTCATTTTTTTTGCCGTTTTGCTAGAATTTTACGGTGAGTTTCAGTGTCATGCACATTGGTTTCACCCATACGACAAAAATGAAAAAATAACATTGCTTATTTTTTTGTTTCTTGACTTTTTACAGTAGATTATGCTTTAATATTTACCGTTGCAAACATTGCGTCTCAAATGTCACGTGTTATCAGTTTCGTTTTCGCATTCAAAAAGAGTTAATTGTTTGGTCTAAACATACAATCAAATTTGTGCGTAAAATTGACTTTTTTTAAAGTGATTTTTTTCTAGATAAAAGTAATATTTTCGAAATTTTTGTTTAATGAGATTAAAGAAGCAAGGTGTTTAAAGTATTTTATTTTTTATTTAGTGATATTTTGAATTTTATTTCAAAAGTTGTATTGGTAAAACCAAGTAGACATTAAAGTTGATTTTTTAAATTTTTCTTTAAAGTAAAACTAAGGTTTTAACATAGTTCGCAATGTAACCTAAATTTGAAATTTTGTCTGAAGTATCGAGAAAACTCCCAGCTTTTTGAAAAACATTACCTTAGCACCCACAATCACCCACTAACAGATTTATTCAGGTTTAACTACTGGTGTTTACCGTTTCTGATTTTTTGAATTTTCCCATTTTAAATGTTCCTTAGGTACAATGTACGTTTGTTTATTGTCTTATAGATGAATGTTTACGATATTTGGGCTACAAAAACTGGCAATTCATTTGAAAAAAGTGCCATGATGGAAAATTTTAACTTTAACCACTTGAAATCGCGCATATACTATATTTGTGACCGTATTTAGGGAGTGCAGATACCACAAACAAAATTTTTGTTTTTGGTACTACCTACACCTACATAAATGCTTTATTTATGCATAATAAAGTAAAACTATGTTTTTATTTTTGTTGCAAAATATAATTATCTAATTAACGAAACAGTCGAAATTTTCAACATTATATTTCAATCGTTAAAGAGTTTTGACGCTTCGTCCTTGAAACAAAAACAACAATGCATTGGTACCCAAATGAACTAAAAAAAGATATGGGCATGTCAGTGGTGAATATTCTTTGTAATCATTTCTCATGCTGTCATTTATCATGCCTCAAAATTGCATCAAAATCGGTTGAGTTGTTTGGATTTTATTTCTTGAGACTGTTCCTTAATATGAAAAAGAAGTTTAAAAACACCCTAAAGGTGGGCGTGGCAAACATGTCTGTGCAGACGAATTTCTTAAAAGAGCATTTTCTTAAAAAATATCTCAAAACTTAATATAAGCTTTAGCCAGTTTGGGTGACTATATCAACTTATTCAAAAAGTAGGCGTGGTAGGACGTGGAAATTTATTGTGGTGATTTCTTTAGTAATTTATTGTCTTAGCTGAAAGTTTCATCAAAATCGGTTGAGTGGTTCAGATTTTATTGAATTTTGACGCCTTCTCCATGCAACCGAAACCACTGTGATGGTTGCAGATGGAAGAACCGATGGATCATAGTTCCGGGTTTGACTTCGAAAACATGTGCATAATTCAGGGATCTGGGCAGCAAAAAAAGTATGCCAACTTATTGGTCAATAATTGGTCAAAAAAAGGCCAACTTGTCTTAGAAATTGGTTAGCTTTAGAAAACTTGTAGTCAATGCTTTAAGTTTCTCAAGGTCTCGCTTGATTTTTGGCATTTCCTGTGAGGGATATTCGGAAAATAAATGTAAATTACTAGCAAAAACTCTATAGCGTTATACAAATTACACTATTTTCAGTAATTGGTCAGTTACAGATTTTTTAATTGAATTTTTTTAGGTTTTCTTAAGGCCACAGACAATATTTTTGATACCTCTTTGGGTAATATAAAAAAAGTGAGCTATCTGATTGGTCATTGAGTTTTAATTATTGGTCAGCCATAGATTTGGTTATGATATTTGTTAAATTTTTACAAAGCCATAGCGTCTTTGGCACCTTATTTTGGTTCAATCCTAAAGGCCACTGGATAATGACAAAAGGTCAACTAGTTTCAGTAATTGGTCAGTTATTTTTAGTAATTTTTAATTTTTTATTTTTCCTATGGCACGAAAGATTTATGGCACTTCATCTGTGGAAAATTCACAAAAAGTGTATACCATTTGGAAAGACCACTCAATCGCCATTAAAGGTCAGCTATACTCGTATACAAAGATTATTTATATTTTTATTATTTCCTGTGTGCTTGAAAAAAAACTTTTGAAATTCAGAAACAAATCCATGGATGACCAATTACTGAAACTACCTGACTTTTATGGTGATTGAGTGGCCTTTCAGATGGTTTTCATTTTGTTTGCGAATATCTCATAAGTGAGGTGCTGAAAACCGCTATGACCTTGACAAAATTACAAAAAAAAACATAAGAAAATCTATGGCTGACCATTTACCTAAAAAAGTCAACCTTTTATCAAGATTTAGTGATCTTGCGGATGGTGTACATATTATTTGCGGAAATCCCACAGGTGCAACCATCAAATATAAAAAACACCAAAAATAAGAACCCAATTGACCGAACTGGAGTATCAGACAGTAGTTTTTGAATTTAATGGACACCAAAGTTTCAATATTTTATGAAATATATAAAAAGAAGTTGATTCGTGTCGCTAGATCTCTCACTTGAACACCAAGAGCTATTTGTAGCGGATTTTCGACTTACGTCACAAGCTCACAAGAATGAATCTTAGGTCACACCATATACAAAAACAAACAGTCTCCAGTCTGCCATGCTCTACTTGAGTAGATAAGGTTCATAGCTTTTTAATAAATACAGACCTAAGCCATGAACATTTTTTATTTGATGGCCATAACTCTTTCTTTGACCAAATCCGGTTTTTGATAATGGAATACTAGCACGAACGACGGAAAGGCACCTTTGATGTAATTGAAAGAATACTAGTAAGTTAGATAACTCCGCAAATGACTGTCTGGTTACTGATAATGCAATACAATGCCACTCTTGAAGGCTAATGGTCAACTCCTGCAAATTAAGAACGATTCTGCTTGAAATAATGTTAAATACGCTTTGAAGATGGGGTTGGGAACGAAATCTCGCAACTACAAAGTTCCGCTTTTCATAATCTCGCAATCTCAAAATTCCGCTTTTCATAATCTCGCAGTAACAAAATCCCGCAAACTTAAATTCCGCAAGTCATAATGTCACAAGTTTTAATTACACTGCAACAAATACATTTTTGTAATCAAAATCTCGAGATTTTTATTTGCGAGATTTTGATTAAAAAATGTATTCCTTTTTATGCAATTAAATTTTTCGAAATATCCTATCTTGTGCAAAATATGTAAATCTAGTGCTTACCATATTTTATACCACACTGTTTTTTATTAGTTACTGTTTATTTTTCCATTTTTGTCAAAAGAACAGGAAAGGGAGAACATAGACATTGTGTATCCAGTTGTAATATGTCATGTGTAAATTATTATATTAATCGTGTTTTGTCTTGAACTAGAAACTATTTTTAATTTCAGGATAATATTGTGAAAATACAACAAGGAACGAAAAATTAATATAGAGGTTGTAAGTCGTAATAAAGGTGGTAAGAAACTTTTTATCACTTGGAAAGAAAAAAAATATGCAAAATACTCTTTGGTGTATTTTCAACAAAAAAAATGTTGTAAGAGCCGTGTGCGATTCTTTGCTGTGAGATTTGAATTTGCGAGATTTTAAATTGCGAGGTTTTAGTTTGCAAGATTTTGGTTGAATTTTGCGAGTTTTTTCGGTGCGAGATGTTAATGCGAGATTGTTAAAAGCGAGATTTTTTAAAATTTTTTTTTTTTATTAGCGAGATTTTGTAATTCGAGGTTTTGGCTTGCGCGATATTATCGTACCACTCCTTTGAAGATGTCCATCGAGTTTTCGGTTTATCAAAAAATGTATTTCGTCGGCTTAGAGTGTAAAGCGTCTAACTCCACATTTTTTTTTTTGTCATTATAGACCCCTTCAAAAATTGCTTAAAAATAAAATTATCTATCAAATCTTTTCAATTTCACTGAATTTAGCAAAAGCGAGTGCTGAAAAATAATTAATGTATTTAATTTTGGTTTTATTCAAATAATGCGAACACTTTTGTTTAAATTAGTTTTTATAAAAAATGCAAAATAGGAGTTAGTTGCTTTTCACTCTAAGCCGACGATTTACAACCTTGAAATTTCCGGATGAAGTGGTTTCATGGCTCAGCAAAGCTACGAACAGGCGATTTGCGATAGTCGAAATTCTTTGCGGGCACTGACGTCACGAAAAAGCTCGCATATTAACCGCAAATGGTTTACTTTTGACTGTGCTCGCAAACACGTATTCATACGATACGACTGTTGTCCCAAAGTTCTCAAATACGATTGCGATCAAGGTGCTCGCAAATGACATGCACGTAAATAAGATCGCAAATTTTGCAGCATATTTGCGGGGTGTTCACAGGTTTTGCGACAGAATTTTTAGATATCATATTTTTACTCATTTGCAGATTTGCGAGCATAACATTTCTCTTTTGACAAATTTGTTTTTTTTTATTGCTGTCAAAGGAATAGTCTCAAAATATTATATACATATCTGTGGTGTTTGGTAGAAACATGATAACTCCATTTTAAAATTTGCGTCTTTGCGTCCACTTTACATCGACCTTCAACCTAAACGGGAGAACCGATTTTCTTCAAATTTGAAACATAATTTTTCAAAGGTTATTTTCATAAGTATTCCAAATTTGAATAAAATCTGTGGCCTCGTTTACACTCTAGCTTGATTTAAAGTGGGCGTAAAGACGCTAATTTTAAAATGTAGTTATCAGGTTTCTACCAAACACCACAGATATGTTTGTCCATAATTACATACGTAAAACTAATTTCCATAAAAAAGAACAGAAAAAAAAAACAAATTTAAATATGTTAGAAAAATTAAGAAGGTGCCTACATACTTAAAACCACGGCAAATTACTTCAATTACAAGAATAAAATTCATCGCAAGAACCCACATTTGCTGTGATCCATTTTCGTGTGCTCGCAAATGCTTGTGACAGTCGCAAATACTCGCAAACTGTCACTAATGGTTTTTGTGAGTGTTCACACGATTTGCGAAAAAGGATCGCAAATTGTGAAGTAAAAATGTCGTCATACTCGCAAATATTTTCGAATTTTTAAAATTGTCTGCTAGTAGATTAAGAATAGACATACAAATCCCAAAGAAAGGAAAACATTTGTAACAAACTGATTTTTGTTAATCTTGTAATTGGTATTGAGGTTACTTAGAATTTGAGAAAAGTTCTCAATTGTCCGATGACTGCAAGGTCCGTTATAAAGAATCAAAGGTCACAAAAATGAATTTTTGCCAGGTATTTCATAAACGGTAAGTTTAAGAAAAAAAGACTGTTATACAAACAAGCAGCAGAGATAATTTTCCATACAAAAGTTTTCGGAACTTCATTTGCTGTTAAGAAGTTATGGCACTTCAAAGTTTCCCAAGTATTCTCCAGAATATGCACTTGAGGTCGAGTGCCAACTTTGTTCTTAAAGCGGTTTATCTTCAATGATTTGGCATATAAAACTTCACAAGAAATATTATAGCAAAACTTCAATAAAAAATAACAAAAAATACTTCAATTTTATGGCGTCAAAAAAAGTGTACACTATTCAATTAAAGCGAAAAACTTAAAACCAATACTTCTTCTGCTTCCCTTTCGCCTTTAGGCTATGCGCCTGGGGATTAACTCTAATATCTTCTCTGTCAATTCGTCTGTCATTGCTTGCCACTCTTCAAGTGAAATCTTATGGATGTGTTTATACAGATAATCTTACAAATGCTAGATAAGGTGTAGGATTGGGGATCGCGGAAGGTCTTCTAGTTGCTTAGATGTACCATGGAGTAACCGTTCCTTGACCCATTTCGATATATGCTTGAGGCCGTCAATAAAGGCGAGGTTTCTCACTCTAGAAGACGTCATTCATACCAAACCTCCTCCGTGCTTTTTGCAAGAAAACTTTTTGATTTCAGTTGCCATATTTTTGGGGGCTGTCTTGAACCAAATATCTCAAATTTGGTTTTGTCCACTAAAAAGATCATTTCCCAGAATGATGAACCCTAGTTTTTATATTTCTGGGCATACAAATATTTTCACTTTCCATTTTTTTTTGTATGGCTATATGGCAATGCTTCCAAGGCGGTTCGGTAATGATCTGGGTATGTATGGCGTTATCTGGAGTTGGAAACGTCGTCTTTATTGAGAGTTCGATGAGGACTGAAGATAACCGCTTTATAAACTAAGATAAGCCTTTTCCTAAAAGTTCGAATCAATTTGCTTCAACAAAGTTACAAAAATGCAGTTCAAAGCTGTACACTTTTTTTGACGCTCACAGTATATGGATGAATGTCACCTCAATACTTACTTTAAATTTGCATCCTATTTATTTATTAAAATTATTTAAATAATAATACTGTAGTCCATCGCAGAATTCAATTTTTAAGTTTAACAATATTAAAATAGGTATAGGTACAATTTAATTAAACACATTTACATTAGTCAAATAAATATAGGTAAATTTATTTAAAAACAATAAAGACCAGATAATAAAACTAAACACCACATAGAACAATCCTATATATTTATTAGTCATGCATTTTAGTATTTATGTCGATTTAAGAAAATTGAAATAGTACATAGATAAAATGCACATGATTCTCAATAAATGTTCACCAATCAATTCAAGAATAATAAAAAAAAAAGTTTCCCTTTTTTAATAAAAAGCATTAAGGCAAAATTCAGGAGAAGAAAGAAAGCAACTTTATTTTGTTTTATTATATTATTTTTGAGTTATAAGTTTATTTAGCCCCAACGCAAATGGAACCTTTTATGGTTTTGATTAAAATGCGTAACGCTAGAGAGCGTTCTAGATGCTCCTTTTTTTGTAGGTAAATTTATGCTATGATGGAAGTTATATGTGTTTTTTTATTTGCACATAGCCGTTGTTGGTTAATAGTTGTTTCAGTTTTAGAAATAAGCCCAAATTTTCAGATTTTAATTTTGTTAGAAATTAAATTCGTCCTTATTGTTCCAGCATCGAGTAAAATAAATAAGCGTTGTTAAGGTTGTTTTTTTTTTAATTTTAGGTATTTGTTTTCTGTTGAAGCGCACCAAGTTTTTTGTTTTAATTTTCCTCAAATTATGAGTTTTTACTCTGAAGCAACATAAATCATCATACTTTTGTCAATATTATTGCTCAATATCCATAGGATTTTTGGGTAAATTGTCAAATTACTTCTAGAAGCGGCTCCAGTATAAAATTAATTTAATTAATTTAATCTAATTTAAAGCCAAACTTAGTGGCTTTGCTTACTCAAAAAGTCAAAATATGGTCTAAATAAAAAAAAAAAACAGCACTGTGATTATCCAAGGAATTCAGTCAAATTTATATTTGAAATGCATTAAAATATATATGATTGAATGCATATTTTCATAATGGATTAATTACAGATTTTTACTAAATTAAGAAAAGCAAGTCAAAAATTTTTCGCAATGTTCTCAAGGGATCAAAACTAATTCTAGTGCTATCTATTTTGATTTTTGTTTAGTAAAATTGATTTAAAGACCAATTCCATTCGAATATCATAGAAACTTGACAGTTTTGATGATGAAAAGTTGCCAACCAAATTTTATGTCAACTAGAACTAGAAAAAATTTATTAAAAAAAAATGAATTTACTATGAAGAATTAGATTTAATTTTATGTTAAATTTCCCTATTTATAAACCTTAATTATGTTGCATAATTTGCATAATATTTTGCGCAATAATATTGACAGTAGGTATATAAGGCTGCTTCAGAGTATTAAAATTAAGACAACAATGAAATTTTGAATTTTGATACAAAATTATATTAATTTAATTTATGTATAATGTCAAGAAAAGTGACAAAAAGAATGGTTAAGAAAAAAAAAATCTTTAAAAAAAAAATTAATGAAAACTAAACTAAAAGTCATAAATTTTGTTTTGTTTTATTTTTTTTTTTGTATTTCTTTACCTCCATAGCCGAAATCTTGATACATTGGCGGCTTATACGGATATTTTGAATCAGGGTCGATTGAAAATGCTTCTCCTTTATTATTTTGGATTCGTTTTTATTTTTTCCAAAAAATGTGCATTCAATTCAATTCGATATTTAATGTATATTTTGTAGTTTGACGAAATTTTCGTGGTTCACGTTGTATTTGTATATATATTTTTTTTAATTATTAAAAATTTGTTGCAAATATATATAAATATATTTATATATGTAGGTATATACGTTGGGATAGATAGAAGGGGTAAAGTCACAATAAGGCAACACAACACAACAGTCGCGCACATTACAATGAAGGGGTGCAGATACAGGCAGGAAACGAGAAGATATATAAAAAAAAAATAAAGATAAAAATAAATAATTACGAAAAAAACAATACTCAGTTTTTGTAAAAAGTTGTAAGTACAAATTAAAAAAAAAAATAAAAAGTCTACGTTTGTTAGTTTTTTTTTCAATAAATTAAACTACCTACAGCTAATTTAATAAATAATTTTTGTTTGAATTTTCTTATTCCTATAAATGTATATCTCTACCCAAAAAGTCGAATCAATGAAAAGCTAAAAAAAAAATAGATCTCATCTATGATTTTGAAACTGATTGTTTTTATAAAAGTATAATGTGATTGGACACTTCAGAGAAATGCAATCTTACAAATCCAGATCACCCAAAAGCTTAACGTGCAAATCCAACATTTTCTTATCAACAATATTTGGCTGAACAACCGGTGGCTTATTGGTTGTTTTTCAGTGCACAGTGAACACTGAGTTAAATCAGAGTTAGCTAGTCGTGAAAATATATTAACCTCGAGTTAACTTAGAAACAGTTTTTCAGTTGAGGATTAATTTCATTTACATATTTTAGTTTCAAATATCTATTGAAATCGATGTGTGATACTATGAAAAACACCCATATAAGCCACGCAATGTCAAAATCGAGATGGCACCACAACGGAAATTGCACTGTTCAAAGATTTTAATAACTTTCACTTTTGAAATTGAGAACGCGATACAATGTTAAATGGACTCAATTTGGTCCTTGGAGTTAACTCTTCAAATTAAGTGAGTAAACTCATCATTGGTACTTAAAGGAGAATGGGCGTTAGCGGCTATTAAGGAAATTAGTGTGAAATGAGTGAGGTATGTTACTCAGGAACAGCTTTCACTATAGGCGTTGAATTTCATTTCATTTAGAATAAAAGATATTTTAATGTTAATATAAAGCAATTGCATCAAGCAATATCGCATTGTGTGTAATGCCCTACCCTACTTCAAAACGTCTCATCACACTGAAGAAGTATATTTTGATAAAACAAAAAAATAAAGACAAAGATACCGAGTTTTTTATAAATTCTTCTCGGTGAAAAATAAAACCGAAATGAATTCTAGTTTTTAAGATAGTTCTTAGGCCGAAAGGCATTAGCATTAAGTTATTAGTTTAACTTAGAGCGCCCGAATGGGGCCAGTAAGTTAGTTGTAAGATATTGATAAGTAGGCTAGTTTTTATGAATTTTTGTCTAGCTTTAAGATAGTTTTAAGATGATGGAAAAATAAAAATGAATAAAAAAAAAAAAAAAAAAAAAAGTATATTTTGAGGAATTTCAGACCCTCCCAAGGTCTTTTTACGGTTTAAATCAAACCCAATATGGATTTCAACAGCTCTTTTATTTTTTAAACATATTATTTAAATCAGGATTTAAACCCCATGTTTGAAGCAACGGCAACGATCCATAGAACCACTGGTAATTGGCCTATTTTAAATTCCATTCTTAGATTCTATTTTGTTTAAATTCAATGATTTAAAACAGTGCCAGGGGTAGGAAAATAGGAAGTGCTGGTGCACATGAATTTCGAAGTTCCGAAGGAAAAGGCATTCCACATTCGTGAAGTTCCGATTAAAAATGGATCTCTGTATAGTCGGAAAAAGTATTTTGACAAAAAAAAAATCGCAATTTTAATTTATATCTTTTTTTATTGATAGAAAACATTTGGAAAAAATATACTACAATGGTATCAACATGAGCTTCAAAAAAACATACAAAGTAAGATTCATAATAATAGTTTTGAAAACAAAAATTGTGTTTCAAAAACGTATGGGGGAAAAAGTATTTTGACAAAATTAAAAAGGCTCCCAATCACCGGTTAACTTTTTAGTACAGGCAGTAAGGATTGTTTTTAAGTATACTTTTGGATGCAGAATTCAAATCCATCATCCGTTTATAGCTTTCAGCTCGGGTTTTTAAGAAATTGCCGTTATAAAATGACCAAAAATAGTTTTTTTTCCTATTTTTGAGACCTTGAAACATCTAAAATAATTATTTTTCAAACAAAAATTCGAAACTATCTGAATCTTCTCCCTCAAACATCAGTCTATATCTTTCCAATATCTTCTTTCCTCTCTGACCAATTTTTTATTGAAATGTATGCGTTTGCCAAGTTTTACCATACACGATTTATTTTACATTAAAAAATATCGAGTGAAGACTAATATCTAGCTAAGAATTTCTCAGAAAGTAAGTGTGATATTGAAAATATGTAAACGGATAAAGTTATAAAGAACTATTGTAGTTTATAGCAAACAAAATTCAAAAAGGCCCAACTTTCTTCATAAATTTCACTGATTCATTGGTAAGGTATTGGAAAAGTATGAGTACTTTTTGAAATTGTTGTCTGGAAATATTAAGATATTACAGATCGACTGTGGAAGTAGAGCAACAAACAGTACCTTGGATGACCCACTTTGTGTTTTGATGATTGCTCTCTTTATATTCCCCTTTGATATGATATCATCAAAGCGACTGTCAAAATATTGACAATCAAGGATCGTCTATCAGAAAAGCCGATTCCATCCCAGGAATATTGCCAACAATGTCCTACTGTTACACTTACAGCTGGCAAATGCATTAATCTCAGGGTTAGAGACTGCATTCCAAAGTCATCGGTAACGAACCTTATCTTATTGACATTCCAAAGGATGGCATGATTAAAAATACAACTTGGAGAAAAACTTTCAAATCCAAACCAAATGCCATCAAGTGATACATTGATTGATCAAGAACAACTGAACTGACTGGGGCTGGAATCTTTGGGCCTAGAACCAAACTTTCCATACCGATGGGACAGTCTGCTAGCATCTTTCAGGCGGAAGTTCACGCCATAGCGAAATGGCCAGATCGTTATCTCAAAAGAAACTATACCGAAACCAAAACATTGCCATTATGTCAGACAGTCAAGCAGCACTTAAAACACTGAGTTCTTACGCCATCAGGTCGAAAGTAATTTGGGAATGTGTGAACAAGCTGAATGTCCTGGGCAAAAACAAAAGTGTCACCCTTGATTGAGTACCAGGTCACGCTGGTGTCCAGGGAAATGAAGAACTTCTTAGGGAAGATAGGGGCAAAGACTCCCTTAGTAGTGGGACCTGAACCCTATTGTAGCATAGGAGAAAATGTGATAAGAAACAAAATAAAAGAACACGAGGAACAAGATTCAAAAACTGGAAAGAACTCCCAAAGCTGAGGCAGACAAAACTATTGCTTTGTAACTACAAACGAGCACGTTTTACAGACTGCATCAACCATAATAAGAAAAACCTAAGGAAAATTACTGGTCTCTTCACTGGTCACTGCAAACTAAATGGACACCTAAATATTCTTGGTCTAGTTAGCAGTCCAATATGCAGATATTGCTGCACACAAGAAAAACCAGACCATATATTAAGAAAATGTGATGCAATTATGCATCAGAGGAAAAAACACCTGGAACACTAACAAGTAGAAGAGAGCGACCTTTCATCGCAAGAAAAAGTCCACCATCTGATGATTTATTATTGAAAAAATACACCAAATACGCCACAGTACACCTTTAGTAAGCTCTTCAAAAATGCGTGGTTTTTTTATTCCACGATTGATTTTGTAAATTTTTGATAAAAAAAATGATATGTGGCTAGTTGATCCTCCAATGAAATACGGTTTATAAGTAGACTCATGTTTAATTTATTTGCGAGATCAATTCCATAAATCTGAATAAACTTAGTACTAAATTATCACTGAAAAACTGCTTTTTTTGACATTATGTGGGCACTGAATAGTTATAAACACATAATAAACAGTACAACATAATTGGTCTTTAAAAAGGGCCATAACAATTAAATATGTATTTAAATGAAAACACACCCTTAAACTTTTTCCTGATCTGCATGTCAGTGTCAAAAAAGTGAGTCATAATAGGCGTGTCAGGAAAATGAGATCTCATAGGGCTCAGTATCAAAAACTGAGCAAGCGAATCCAATATTTTATTTCCTCAGTAGTTTGACAGCCAAATTTCTGAGGAATCCTGTTCACAGGACTGAGATTGCTGAGGGTTCTGAGATCTCATTTTCCTGAAAACGCCTAATATTTATTATTGTGAAGTTCACATATGACCATTTTTTTAAAATATTAAAAATTCTCTCATCTTGATAAATAATCCGGCGAACACCTCGCTCCCTTCTTAGATTTAACGTCGTCGGTCGTTGGATTTTTTGTATGGGGGTTAAGCCGTTCATTTATGCCAACAAAGTTACAAGAAATAAGATCGAATCCAATAATGAAATTGAAAATATGAATATAATTTGCAGTACATTTTAGCCAGATGTCCCAATTCTTCTGTCATTTACCTAGATATACAACTTATGCACAAGCACATATTAGCCCTGTTTTGTGGAGAAGTTGCAATCCAGCCAGTTGAAATTTTACACGCAGTACAAAAACAACCACCAGCTGCCAATAACTTTACCATTTTTCTGCATTCAAATGTGACTCGCGAATAATGCTTTGGAAAGAATTGGAAATATGGAATTTTCATACAAAAAGAGATTTATAAACCAATTTGTTCCGCATCGTTTTGTTGAAAAGCTTTCGCGCAACTGTTAATAGTTTTCAACAAAACACGGCTATTTTGTCTGTTCGTGTATTTTCCAAAACCACGAAATTCTACGAATCTAGCCCAAAGTTCTGTAAAAGCTCATAAAAAAAAAAATTAAATTCGTAGTTTTCAGAAGTAAACGAACAGACATACTTATACTTACAAAGTAAATTGTTAGATATGTCTTTATTGAATAATCCTTTATTAAGGTTTTCTTCATGATTGATCTCACAATTTCGGCTAATCTTCGTTGTTTTTGAAAATGTTTCTGATTTTCAATTACAGTGTACATTAACATATGTACTACATACCTATGTATGCCACAAAAAAAAAACATTTATTACAAATGTGACCTCTTTCTTAATTCATTAATCGTTCTGCATTGATTCGACTTGGCAAAGAATAACCTAATTTGTTTTTTTTTTTTAATTCACACAACAAGCATTTTTTATCTCCTTTTCTTCAATAAAATTCCTTGATTTTACTATCAATTTTTAAATACATAGCTATTTAAAATTCCTCATTCAATTCCCCAACATTGTTAGTCAAATTAACAAAAAAAAAGATTAAACAGTAATAATAAGTTATTAACTACGAATTCCATGAAATCATTCTTAAAAAGTCATTCATTCAATTAAATTCCATCAGAGAAAGAACATTCTTGCTCCAATTTATTTATTTTCCAATTGAACCATCTTGATTCCAAGGGCCTATTTCACAGAGCATACATCAAACATTACATTACATACAATTTATTATTTTGGCAGTGTCAACACAATTTTTGTTTTGTAAATATAGGATTCATTAAAGTGCTCTAAACAAAACTATAAAATGCTTTGCCATAAACGTATGATAAATAACCATACATTTGATACAATGGAAAAATTTGGATAAACAAAATTTGGTATTTAAAAACTATTTAACAAATGAATATTAAATGAAATTTTTATTTTCAAAAATTAAACTACTCTAATTTTTATTAAGAACAGTTTTTGTAGTAATTTATAGTTATTATTATCAAAAAAGAAAGGGTACAAAAGATACTTTTCACTTTAAAAAGTATAAACGTATATCTTGGAAATTATTTTATGTTGTATATTAATTTGTTTGTAAATGTTTGATGTACTGTTCTATGAAACAGGCCCAAACATATGCAAGTGTAATTAATATAATATTCCTCAAATTGGTTGAAAAATCGATTTGATTCGTTAGCACGTCATCATGCTGACCTCTGAACCTCACATAAATAAATTACAATTATTACATTCTTATACAAAATACCAAAAACTTGCCATTTAAATTATTTTAAATGATTGACTAACTACTTTAAACATAATATTGTCCAAGTTCTACAAAAATGATTAAGAAATTTAATCGATTATATATTTCAAACAGGAAAATAATATTTTTCTTAATAGGAATATGTAAATTTTATTTAAACTAAGCAAAAAAAAAATATATTTGTTTTAATTTTATTTTTGGAAATTGAGGATTTGGGGAAAAAGAGTAAATTCAATTGCTTCTTGTTTTTTATTTTTTTTTTTGTTCTACTGGTTCGTTATTTAAAATATTATTTATTCTAAACAACCTAGGTCTACATCTTTAATTTTATTATTGTTTAAAAAGATAATTGTTAAAAAACAACATACCTTGCCAGTACCAGCTACCAGGAGCACCAATAAATAAACGATCACCTTTCTAGAAAAATAAAAAAAAATTACAATAAATTTAAGATTTGATATGGAAATGGTAACTCTGTAAAATTTAAAAATTTGTATCCTCCGTTTAATCTCCGTAAAACCAATAATAATTTATTGAACCTAACTTAGGTATAGTCATGCAATCATTTGAAATGTCACTAGTGCAACAAATTGAATGAAATAAATCTTCGAAAGCCAAACTAGGAAGGTTACATACATCGTATATGACTTACATACATCGATGTTGATGTTCTAAATTGATAAGTGGGATAAATGCGATACGTAGCCAGCTGTATGCAAATGATTAACATTTTACTAGTTTTTTTTTCTACAACACCACATTTAAGTTCACGTTGATTTATCTTTGGTCAAATACTAAATCTCCATACATCTTTTCAAAGCGATATGAAAGTATACGGATACAACTATTTTAACATTACCATAGATGTGAATCTCACGCAAAACATTAAAAAAGTAAAAAAAAAGATATATCAAATCGTGAAATCTTTCAAACGCACGAAAAAATTGTATTGCTAAGAACATCTATAGATTTAGGGGAGACAAGGACAAATAGTCAAACACCAAAACAAAATCATCTGGCAATAAGTGCTGTTTGTTTTTAATTTGGATTTTAAGGCCATATATTAATTGGAATAGAATCATCACTTTAGTTCAATTCCAAGTTTAATCTTGAACACAAGTAAGGCAGTTGTGTGCATACGGAAATGTCAAAAGATGTATCTGGGGATCAAATCAAATCAATGCTTTCATCGAATTTATAATTAATCTTTTACCTTAATTATCTTTTGGTAGAAAAGAAGTATAAGGCTGTTTGAGCGGCAGATAAATTGCACGTTATTTCTTCTATTCTCTACTTCGCAAAAAATGACAAGTCCAAATGATGTTAAATATTTCCGTTGAGGTACTATCACCGTGTAAATATTGCACTGAAGCCATTTTGAAAATAACAACAAGTCACAAGAAAGAAAGAAACATAATATTACAACTTGGCCCGGTATCCCTTACAGACAGTTCTAAGATAGACTGACCACTCCACCTCGTCCTCCCTCCAGAACGAAGTGTATCCTTTCAAGAACACTTTTTTTGGAATATTTAAATTTGTTTTTGCCAAGAAATAAACAAACAAAAAATAACTGTTCACACATCCTATATAAGATTCTTAGATCCCATCCCAACACACACGATTATCTCTATTTTATTTAACGCCCATCTTCGAAAAAAATACATATCGAAATGCATATAGCCAACAATGTGAGAAGGATTGCTTTGTGGGCCTGAAAAAGACGGCTTCTGTGTAAAGGCAAATCGAGAGCCTACACGCTTAATATTTTCCAACTTATCGTGATGTGTTTATGTAAATTTTGCTTTAAAGAATATCTATTCAATTTTTTTTTTTTTTGCAGAAAGTTATTTAAATAATGTAGACGATAAAATGGCTTAAGCGAGTGTTATATTGATATACCAAATAATTTAATCTTGTTGTATATTATTATTATACTTACTTTAGTAACACCTGCACTAAGGCCAGCTTGACAAGAACCCTGTCTATGATATCCGAAAAAGTCTGAAAATAAAAAAAAACAAGTAAAAATGTGTTTGAGTAATTTTTATTTAAATACAAAAAAAAAAGGTCTTACATATAAAATTTTGATATGCAATATAATTTAAGATTCTTAACAGATATTGCGTAAATTTGTGTGAATTGAACAAGCCGATAGAGAGTGAGAAAGTCGAAAATCATAAAAAGTATTGTATAGTAATAAAAAAGAGCACCATTTTTGTTACCTAATAAAAGAGTTGTTTTAGGGAATTTCGTGCTTTTGAAAAATTTCCACTCATAATTTAATGCTTCTTGAACGTCCCTGTGACCGTTTCGTGCAATTCATTTTATATGCATTAAAATTAAATTTTTTGTTTTTGAGATATCGAATTTTCAAAAAAATAATTTTAAACTTTTTTTAAAAATTCAACATTTTCTTTTTTGAATGCAATATTATTTGAACTTACAGTAGACGCTCGATATAAGGAAGTAATACAAACCAGGCCTATTCACTGTTTCGAGATTGTTCACTTTTTCGAGCGGGAGCTTTCTAAGGCTTTCTAAAGATCCAAAATGCACATTTCGTTCGATGTGAATGTTTTTAATTTTAATTTAGCATTAAACAGGGCTTGTACTCAGGTCTAAACAAAAAACAGAAACAATTCTTCAGAGCTCTCAAGCTTTGTAAAATGCTTGTGCGACATTTTTATACAAAATACGTTTTTATATAAAATTTTGTTTGTTCACTATTGTGGATAGTTCACTATTTCGAGATTCACTAAATCGAGCGTCTAATGTATTTGAAATTCGTATATAAAAAATGTTATCCAAATCCGTTCAGTTGATAATAAGAAAATTCAAAATAAAAAAAATATTCTATGAGAGGAACTACTAATAGTTGTTCAGTGTCAAATTTTATATTTTTTTTGTAGTAGATCGCACTTCTTTTGGCCTACGAAGAAAGTTTTATCAAAATCGTAGAGGCCATTTTTTTAGAAAGCCAAAAAAATATTTCCTTGGCGGTTTTTAAACTTTTGTATGGAAGATACCAATAGTTTCACATTAAAGTTAATTTTCTTCTTAAAATATTTTAGAAAGTATTAAAAAACTCTTAAGTATCGAGTTTCAAAAAATATATCATATCATTTCCGAAATATTTTATTTTTAAACAAAAATTTTGAAACATTTTTTAAAAATTCAAAAAATATTTTTTTGAAAATATTGGTTGCAAGAACAGTTTATATTTTTAAGAAGCTTCTGTATAAAAAAATTATTATTGCAAGAACTGTTTATATTTTTAATTCAAACTTTTTTTTTTGATATCTTAACTCTTCCTGCTGCATTGAAAGTTCTATCCAAATCAGCTAAACAGCTGTTGGAAAAATCCAAAAATTGCTACAAATCTCAGCTAACCTACTTTCCTACCTATGTATGCATCAGTGGACAGGTAAAACTGCATATCTCATGCGTATGTTTTTAACTTAAAAAATCTTACTGACAATTTTTCACTTCCTAATAAGTTGAAAATTCAAATATAAAAAAGTGAGTTGACGGTTTTCCCGACCACTTCTTCAACTTCCATCTTGCTAATCAAAACTAACTCCGAAAATTTTATCTAAATCGTTAGACCTATTTCCGAGAAATCAAAACAAAGAAATGAAAGTTGTCTTGGCAGTTAATGCATTTTACTTAAAACATATTTTTCACTTCCTCCCACATAAATGAAAAAACTCTTAAAAGACTGGATACGAAATGTCAATTTTATAAATATCGAATTAAAAAAATCGATGTTTTTAAATCTTTAAGCCTGGTTTATACATCCATGCGAAGTGTAGTTTTCATAGAAAAAAATATTTTTTTTCCTAGGCGTGAAAAACTGTCAAAAACAAAATGCAATTATTTTGGCGACAAGGAGGAACAAATTTGTGTCGAGACAAATGCAAATCAATGGGCTTTTTGTAACCAAATTTTATGACGAAAACTATTATTTTGAAAACCTTTGGGTTCATTTATTATTGATGTTTCATTTCAAATTTGATTTCACTTCGCTTTGAAGTATAAACTAGGCTTTAGATACAAAAAACATTTTGACAGATGAAAAGTAAGTAGTAAAAGTATCAAAAAAAGAAACGATTTTCACCAACTTAACAAAATTTCGAAATGAACTTGCACATTTTATTTGCGATTATAGGTACTATAAGGCAAGTTTTGGATTCGTGCTTAAAAAAAATTTTTGAGACAACAATCAAACATGATATTACGATGATAGACAACACCAAAAAAGTGGGTGGCACAATTCTGTCTGTCTGTCTGTTCGTCTACAGCTTAAACGGCTCAATCGATTTTCTTCAAACTTGGTACATAGTGGTTTTTGGTGATTATGCCCACAGATTTTTTTAATTTTTTTTTAGAATCAAAAATAACGGTACCTGCCATACCATTTTTTCTTAGCAATTTTACATAATCGTATTTTTCTCGAAAACGGGTCAACAACTTTTCTTAAAAAAAATTCAATAAATTTATTTTAGAAAAGGCTTTCTTTGGGTGGAAAACCATTTTTCAAAAATGGTTATTAATGGTACCTCCCAAAGAACCATTTTTTTATTTTTGATTTTCTTCAAAACGGTACGACCGATTTCAATTATTTTTTTTTACACAGAAGCTTCCAAAAAATATAAATAGTTTTTTGTACCAAAATTTTTGAAAAAATATTTTTTGGATTTTTAAAAAATATTTCAAAATGTTTTTTTGGAAAATCAAATATTTCGAAAACGACATGATAAATTTATTTGAAACTCGAAATTTAAGACTTTTTTAGTAATCTCTAAAATATTTTTAGAAAAAATTTTACATTTATGGAAAAATAACGGTACCTTCCATACAAAAGTTAGAAAAACCGCAAAGGAAAATATTTTTTTGCTTAAAAACGACTCCTACGATTTTGATTAAACTTTTTTCATATAGTTAATTAGTACGATCTACTACCAAAAATTATAAAATTTTACACTTAGCAACTATTAATAGTACCTGTCATAGAACGTATTTTTTTTATTTTGAATTTTTTCGTTATCGGCTTAACGGATTTAGATGAATTTTTTTATATACAAAATTCAGATAAGATCAAATAATATTGCATATCAAAATTTTCAAAAAAAAGTTTGGATTTTTAAAAAAAGTTTCAAATTTTTTTTTTGAAAAGTCGATATCTCAAAAACGGGTTGACAATTTTTTTCAAATTTTGTTTTTATATACATATAAATATATACTTTAGATTTGCATGCCAAAATTTGTTCTTAAAAATGTTTTAAGAATTTTATATACATATAAGAAATTAATTTTTTTAAAAACCGCTCCAACAATTTTAAATTTCTTTTTCCCATACAATCATATTCAATCAAGAACTAAGATGGAATTCTTTTTTTTCCCATCAAACTGTCAAAAGATTTGTTTTATCCAATTTAAATGTCGTATTTCATGCTTCTCTACATTTTTCTCTCATAATTTCCATGTTTTTATATTCAATTTTCTTAAGCCCACAGTGTCTTGAACATAAAAGCAAGTACGTGCGACCCAGTTGTGCATTTTATTTTAGTTTAGAATACGCATATAAAAAAACTTGCTTGAAATTTCAATTGGTGATTTTTAGCCATTTGCAGTTGGAAGTATGAGTTTCTAGCCTAACACAATCCTTACACAATCATGGTATTAACTCAATTTTTGAATTTTGGCGTTTATGCCCTTTTTTCTTAGAACGGTAGTATTCGAACAAATTGTAAATGAGGACTATATTTCTTAATTTAAATAAAATACCACAAATTCTTCCGATATCTTGTTATCTCCCCACCCACTCATATTCTCCTTAATAGCCAGAATCTGGATTACTCTTGGACCTCCTGGAATGAGCGTTTAAAATTCCTAAAAGCTTCCAATCAAACTACTCTAGCACAGTTTAATCGTGATTGGCAACGTAGGGAGCCATAAGTTTGTTGGCAGTTCACTTCTTCTTGAAGATGCTGATGTTAGAGATCTTCTTGTGAGTAGGATCAGCGCAGCTAAGACAAGCAAAACTGGGTTGTTTGAAGACTTTTTCCAGGTTGTCAGTATGGATACCCAAGTTCATGTATCAGTATCGGCTGAATTAGCGCATGAATCTCTTTTCGAGCCCTTCCTCGTAATCTGAAACGTTTTAACATGATGAATGTCTGCATGGAAAGTATTGGTCTCTGCTGAGTAAACATCAGGGAGCCGCTTAGCAAAATGGGGAACGTTAAAACCATCCTGGACACGACCACTAGTTATTGTGAGGCTTAGTCTGATATCCAAGTAGCAACGGAAGGCTCCTTACAATCATCCATGGACGCAACTCCTTGCCGGGGTCTTCAGTGATGTAAACAGCATACAGAAATTCCAAATCATTTATTTAGGATATAGTGAGCTACCTAGTAATCCATGCACGATTGGTCAGATAAACCTCAACTTTGTAGTTGGGCAACTCATGTGAGAACGCAGTTCTGACGACGCGATGCGATCTCCCTCAATCTTGACGAAGGAAATCTGGACAGTCATGAACTTTTTGCTAAGATGAACAATTAAACGGTATGTATTGGTTTTTGTATTGGAATATCAAACGTGTAAAGGAATAGTTTGTTATCAGTTTTACTCGCACGCTTTAAGTATTATTTACAAATTTTACGCGACTAATGTTTCCCTGCTTTTGATATTAGTATAGTTAGTAAATATCAATGTTTCACTCATACAGTACATGTAGGTGAAAAAAGCACCGTTTAATCAATCTGTTGAATGGAAAAAATTTAGTTCTTATCCTTTTCTGCATAAGGCAATTTTCTTAGAAAAAAAAAGTTCGTTCTTGTTGATTCTCATACTTTTGAATGACATTTTTTAAAATGAAAAATCTATAGTATAATTTTGTATTGTTAAGAACTTTTATAAAAAATACTAATTTAATTTCCTAAATGGTATCCAAAATACTGTTTTAACGAACTTTTAACTTTAATGCATACAGTTCAAACACGAAATACTCAGAAGTATAAAAGGAACTCGAGTATCTGATTTTGATTTTTACCCTTTTGCCAAACGAAAATATCAACAGATCTGAGTCTGTTTATTTCTATTTTGTTTTCAACCTAAATGGATTGCAGATGTTTTTGTACTATTTTCGTATATTCTTAGAGAGTGTTGAAAGCATCACGCAAACATACCACTGAAATTGTAAGAAATTATATGTAGGTACTGAGAAAAAAAAACGATTCTTTGTTTGTTCTTCTTTTGGAAACCATAAAACAAAAATTGTTGTTCAAAGCTGACCACATAAAGGGTAAATGTCGGATTATTACCGGAGTTACAAAATCAAAATGACATTTGAAGCCAGAAGCTACCACCACTGCCACTGCTACCGGTAGGTAGAGGTATACATAGCTGCAACTTGACCAAACAAAAAAATGTTTGACTGTCGGATTTGTATTTCAACACATTTTTTTGGCTTTTCAAATTGAAATTTAAGAAGGGTTATTCTACAAGTGCACCGCATTCGTCTTATGACCTTTTATTGAATTGAAGGAAAAAAAAATATAATAATAAGAACTTGAGAGAGAGTAATTCAAGAACTTAGTGTAGGGTTATATTTTGGTGAGAAAAAAATTAAACGTTCATAATTTTTTCAAAGTTGAACAGAACAAAAGGTAAACTAATATCTTGAAGCAATTAGCGCAGAGATTAATAATTTCCACAATAGTTTATAGGTACTCTAATCGGCTTCCAATGAAAAAAAAAATTATGATCAATGTTAGGAAGCAGTATTATTTGTTTGAGTTTGAATGTGACTAGGTAAAATGTCAGCTTGGATTGAAGGAAGGTTTTTTGGTGTATTATAGCGCACACAATCTGTTCAATGCTAAGCCAAGCTTATTTTGTTTCTAATATTTTTTCTTAATCAACGAAGGGCTTTAGCTTTTTAAGTGCTTTTTATGTGTGAAACATTAAGCATATTGATAAATTAAAGATTAAACCTTAGTAAAGGGAATTGCTCATTTTTATATGGGGCTCCGGCCAAGAGTGAACACTAATGAATTTGGTATCATATGAAAGCTTATGTTGAGCTTGTTATATGAGTGAAATATTTTCAAAATCTGTCATGGGAGATCTGAGATATTTGAGCTTGAAGTTGGCAACTGCAAATAGAGCTTTTTTAGCTTTTTGTCGATATCTTCCGATCTAGGATATTTAAAAAATGATATTGGTGTCAAATGAAAGCTACATTTCTAGGCTGTTCAATATACCTAAAATTATTTTGCTACTTTAAACATATTTTGAGATATTTTTAAAAAACTACATTTTTTGCACTGCCTTTTGCACAACGATATCTCTAAAAATTCAGTGATGATATACACTTTTTTTGGCACCATTGAAAAGCTTAATTTCAAACCTTTAATTTAATATATAATTTAGTGGCCTTGCTCAAATAAATACTTACATAAAAACAAAACTTAATTTATAAGGCACTTAACAAAGCAAAGTGCTTAAAATATGTGAAAATAAACAGATTTCTAGGTAAAGCACTATCTAGCACTATAGGAAGGCACTATCTTCAACAGGTCTTCTCAACTGCTTGGCTATGCGGACGACATCGACATCATCGGCCGCTCCAAGAGAGCTGTATCAGGCATGATAAGTGACGTTTCTTTATGATAAATGTTATTTTTCTTTGGTTTTTCTATTTTGTACTTGCATTTCTTCTTTTATCTACAGTGTCTCATAAAACTTATTTATTTCTTATAGATTTTTTTATTATTTTGTTATTCAATTTTCTTAATTCATAATGCTGTCTGATTTACTTGCAAGAAAATAAAATGAAAACTAATCCAAATCATAGACAATTAAAATAATATCTTAAAACTAGACAGGGGACGTTACATTATTTTTGTGCCCTACTTAGCTTAGATACCAAATTATTATGGTGCAAAACTTTTCCTTAATATTAGGAATGGCTTCCCTATAGGTTCGTTTGTATACTTGTGCAAGTATTTAGTATGTAAGTAGTAATTGGTAACGATAGTTTTGAACACTGTTAAGTTAAAAATGGTGGTGAATATTTGTACATATTTACCATCAATACAGCGATAAGCCATTAATGAGCACATAAAGAGACCCACAGAATTTTTTTCAAAATTAAAAATATGTTGGTGGCGTGTATTTTCCAGCAGGATGGAAAATGCCCCTTCTTGGCCCTCCCTACCCACCTACTGATACCTACAGTTAAGTACCTAGTTTTGCGATTGCCTTGTAGGTCGAAGAACAGTGATTTTCTTTGCTCAAATCGCTCCCATTAAGACCATAATTTGGTATCTAAGCTGGGTTGGACACGAAAACAATGTAATGTAATGACAGCATTATGAATTAAGAAAATGGATTTACAAAATAATTAAAAAGAAGTTTTATAAGAAATAAATAAGTTTTATGTAACACTGTAAGTAAAAGAAGAAATGCAAATACAAAATAGAAAAACCAAAGAAAAATAACATTTATCATAAAGAAACGTCACTTATCATGCCTGATTAAAAAAAAATTACCTCGAAATCTGTTAATTTTCACACATTTTAAGCACTTTGCTTTGTTTAGTGCCTTTTAAATTAAGTTTTATTTGTATTTAAGTATTTATTTGAGCAAGGCCACTAAATTATATATTAAATTAAAGGTTTGAAATTAAGCTTCTCAATGGTGCCAAAAAAAGTGTATGTCATCACTGAATTTTTAGAGATATCGTTGCGCAAAAGGCAGTGCAAAAAATGTAGTTTTTTAAAAATATCTCAAAATGTGTTTAAAGTAGCAAAATAATTTTAGGTATATTGAAAAGCCTAGAAATGTAGCTTTCATTTGACACCAATATCATTTTCTTACATATCCTAGATCGGAAGATATCGAAAAAAAGCTGAAAAAGCTCTATTTGCAGTTGCCAACTTCAAGCTCAAATATCTCAGATCTCCCATGACAGATTTTGAAAATATTTCACTCATATAACAAGCTCAACATAAGCTTTCATATGATACCAAATTCATTATTGTTCACTCTTGGCCGAAAATGAGCAATACCCTTTACTCATAGATTTATTTAAGAAAATTGATAAAAGAGAGATGTACATCTCTTTAATGACGCTGAATTTCTGGGGATTGGCTTATAATTTGTGGCTTTTATACTAGAAAAGGTGGTCACTTAAGATGAATCAAAAAATTTAAGAAACATATCGACGATGTAAGGAATATGCAATTTTTTTTACATTTCTTAAATGCCTTCTATAACACAAAGTTTCAACTTTTAGTTCTATTTAAGGACTGACAGAAATAATGTTTAGCAGAATCTAAGATTATACAAAACTTGCTTCCTCCTTGTGGCCTATACAATAATAAAAAAAAAATAAAAAAAAAAAAATAAACGTGACAAAACTCATTCCACAAAAGTAGACACATCAAATCGACTATTAAAACTTTCATCCTGATGGTGACTTCATTGCCATTAATGTCTGATCACATCTTCTCGAGTGTAAACATAAAAACACAAAAGTTATAGTCCCTTTTATCTGAACCTCCATCTCCATCATCATCGCCCTTCTGTATAACAATAACAACAATAAGCGTTCTCGTTAAGTGCGGTGGATCTTTTCTGATTCGATCCTCTCCTCTACACCGCCACCGCCCGCATGATCATTATTGAACGATAACAATTTGTCGCCAAGGTGTTTCGAATATGTTTCGGAAACTTGTCTGCCACTTCAAGAAGTCCAGTACCTTCTTATACCTTCGTACATGCCCTGTGCCCAGAAGCGCAAGAAGCCATTATCACAATCGATTGAAACCGATCAAACCAATATGTATAGAGTAGTGTCTCCAGTATTTTTTGCTTGTATTTTTATTGCTCGCATATATGACTTCGGTGATATATATTTATTTTTTTGTGTCGTTGTCATTGCTTTTATGAGAGTGTTCTGGAATTGGGTTTTTATTCCTGTGTAGATTTTCCCTGTCCAGCAATCATTCTTCGTGTGGAATTTCAATTAGAATTGAACGAGATAAAATGTTGAAAATTCTGTGAATTACCCGTTTGCATTTAGGAATAAAGGAAGGACTATAAAACTGCAACTGTTACTGTCTATATATACTGATTTATTCTGTCGGTTGGTTTTTGTGTCTTTGCACGTCCTCGAGAGGGAAATCGGAATTTGGAACTTCAGATTGAAGAAGAAAAAAAATTCCATAATAAATCCTCTATATTTGGAAGCACGAAAATTGCATCGATCAATTGAGAAAACATTTTTGGTCTTGGAATGGTAACGATCTTGTTCATGATCAATTCAAGTGGTACATATTCACTTCGTGGGTTATGCAAGTTTTATAGTGTTTTTTGTGATTTTTTTGGGCGCAAGCAATGAAAGCATTTAAATAACTGATCAGCTTACGAGCGCACACATAAGACAAAAGTGTTACAAGGTAATTTAAAATGTTAACGAAAAGGTCTTCTTTTGAAGATTGTTGTTTAATGAATGTGCCAAAAAAAATGAAGAGAGTTTCCTTTATTGATTTTTATAAGGAAAATGACTAAAACTGACATTTTAAATCATATTCTCTAATTTTTATTTTATTGATTTGATAAATATAGCTGTAGTTCTAAGGTCAAAACAATATGCGACGTCGATTGATCGTTTTTAGGTTGAGTTTCTAGGTACCTATCTAAAAAGCGTTCAAGTTAGAGACAAGAAGAATACCTACCTGCTCCCTGATGTTAAATTAAAACATTTTGTTTATCTTCAACATTAATCTCAGTATCACACATCTATTTTGTGTCGACAATAGCAGCGGAATTAATTTTACAAAAAATTAGCTATCCAGTCAACTGAAAATTTAAAGTGGTACCTATAGGTATCACATTTCAGATAATTCGCAGAAAACTGAATTGGAAGCTTGTGGGAATTTTGTTGTCATTAATATGATTGTGAGGAACCATTTTACTGCCTGAACAGAATGGGAAATGCTGCCAGAAGCAAGATTTGAATAATTTTTAACTTTGACTGTAGCCTTTTTGACATCTATTCCGGCTCCGTCTCCCATTCTATTCAGGCAGTTAATTTGGTCTTTCCTTAGTCGTATGTTATACCTTCGGTGAGCCGATGTGATATATGCCAATTTAAAACGTGACCGAAGATGACAAGCGGAAGATTCTGTCAACAATGATAAAAATATGGATTCAGTAATAAAACTACTTGTAGAGAATAAGTTGTTGTATTTAACTTTTAACGTGTAAATTATTGAACCCAAAATCATTTTCTGTGACCAATTCCTTCAGAGATTAAAAAAAAAAAACACACATATTGGTAAAATACTTAATATTTTTATTACGAGTTGTTTTAGTCTAATCAACTAACAGCCAATTTCTTCACAGCCTCAGAGTAAGTATAGTCAAATAATTGATATTAACTCATTTCTGACACACAAGTGAGCTGTGGTTCCAAAAGGAGTCATTGAAAAAAAAAAGAGTCAGTAGATATAAGATAGGACGACTGCCTCTCTATCTCGTTGCCCGTTGCGAATTCTTACCTTAACGTGTCCCTCTTTAAACCTGTCACAGGGTTCCGTAGTTTTACGTTAAAATTCACCTTTTCCGTTTCATAAAATTGTCCTCGAAAATGTCAAAAGGCAACAAAACCTCATAGCTCTTCGATAAAAATCACTTTAAAAGCCTTAACGCTTTGTTTTTTTATATGAATGCAATGAAAAAATCTCAAACAATTTTTTTTTAATAAACACAAAAAATTTTTAATTTTATGAAATGCAAGAATTTTTGATTTTATTTTTAGAGTATTTAGTAGATCATAAATATTATACCGTAACCAATTTTTGTATACTGTTTAACCATTTCAAGAAATTGCTCTGCTTACTTAAGCACCGGTATTCATAAACGCAAATAAAATACAAATAATTTTTGACCAGTGTGTTGAGTGTCAAATCTTATCAATAAATCAAAGTTCAAGGAAGTAAACTATCTCACCAAAGTAGGTACATTAAACGAGCAATTAAGTTAATAATACTTCGGTCATTGTAGCCAAAAACTAGAGATAATAGCAAACAGATGCTAGAGACACACGCTATTTACAACCTCAAATGAGAGAGTGTATGTGTAAAACTTCACATTTAGTGAGAAAGTATACATATTATGTGCAGTTCAATAAAATAATCTTTGGCAGAGTTCTTGTTGATTGTAGTAGATTTTCGTTAAGATTTTGAACTTAACGTGGACTAGCAGTTTATATTTTATTGATATGAAATTTTAATTGGTGAACTAACATCTTATTGACGTTTTAGTTTATTTGTGAATTAGAAGATATCTGAGCGCCTTTTATTGATACGGCTGTAAAAGTTTAAATCAAGTAAGTAAAACATTAATTTCCACCAAAGGTACTAGAACACTAAATTTTATTGTTGGGAACTTAATATGCATTCAAAAACCGATTTATAATGCCATCACAAAATAAATATTTGTTCTGCTTAATTCGCTCCGCTATAACTTGAGGGACATTTTCTCTTGATTCTGCAGATTGTATAGACTTGAGTACATTATATTCATGTCAATAAATGCTCCTTCACGAATCTAACATCCGTTGATACAAACTGTTTGGGAAAAAGAAACTTATCCCAGGGGCTGTAAGCATGGTGTGATTGTTAAGTCCACACTCAAGAAGCACCAAGCTGGCTTCTGCAGTGATCGATCGCTTGTCGACCTTACACGCCATCACCATTGGAGATAAATTCACCGCAATCGCAATAGCAATAGCAAATAGCAGATAGCAGACGAACTGTCAGATTTTCTTCGGTGGGCATTTCATCGCATACCTTTTTAGTATAGTGAAGACGTGAAGGATGGAAACGATTTGTTGGCGCCCTATGCCCCAACCGGGGTTACAGGACTTGATGATGATAGTGAAGACAGAGCGACGATGATGTTGAATACAAAGAGATACGTTCAGAGCATTATTCCACTTAAAGCAAGTGATAAAGCAAGCGATGAATAGCTTGCGTGAAAGCATACTATCTATCGCATACTATGAAAATATAGCTGCGATATTGGTCTCCACTTGCTATCATGAAAGCATGCTTTAAAGCATGCTATGAATTTATCGCTAGTGGAGACCGCATGTTATCAACATCATGCGCCCGCGTAACATCCTTGAGCGGTCTACGGAATTTAAATCACCGCCTTACCCCGTGTTTGTGGATTTTGAGAGTAGGTATATGGAGGAAACTGCTTGATGGAGAAATTCTCCCAAAGAATTTTGCCATTATTAGAGCTATCCGGCTCCTTCGAAATGCGACAGGGTGTGAGACAAAGGGATATTCCTTCGCCAAATCTTTTTCTGCTGGCATAGACGACCGACGTATTGACAGCCAGCGTTAAGACAGGGCATTCAATGGAGACCGTTTGAAAGTACCTACTCATTTATACTATGCCGATGATATAAAATACATAATGCCTCCTAGCAAAAATAATCAGTGGGCTGAACGGGATGTGCCAAGCACTGTAAGTGAAGTGGGAGTCGAACGGTTTAAGAATAAATAGGAAAATGACAAAAATAATACTCACAGGCCACTCTAAGCATCAGCCATCAGCGTATTATTCTACAGGAGAGGTCAGTTGAAGTCGAACAGTTTGAGTACCTTGGAACCTTAGCAGGAATTATAGCGCAGAACTACATAGTCAAGAGTGGCTGGGCGTTTACATAAGAAAGCACAAAGCGCAGGGCTTACTGCGGGTTGGAAGACCAAGATGAACAGGGAAATCAACAGCCTTAGCGGAAGAATGTCAGAGAAAGACGATACCTAGCCCCAGATCATGAAGGATGGAGACAATTTGTTTGCGCTAAAGCTTAACTGGGTTAAAGGCTTACAGGACACGATGATAATTCAAAAAATACGTTTTTGAAAACTTCGAATTATGAAAAAAGTTCTGTCAAAGTTAATATAAAAAAATTAAATTTAACTAAAATTTGTAGAAATTTGACATATTATTTTAACTTTTTTGAAGTTTTTGTTTACAAAATTCAATTTAAATTTGCCAACGCAATAATTAGAAAATTCAAAATGAAATAGAAAAATCCTATTGGGGTAAAAGCTGCCTGATGTAAAACTGTTAAATATTTAATAGTAGACCGTACCAATTTAAGCGTTTTCATTAAAAAAAAAAAATAAAAATAAATGCACGATTGGGTCACACGTATGTATACTTGTTCTTATATGTACAGGAAGCTTAGAAGTTTAAAAATTGCATAAATTACAATGGAATTAGTATAAAAAATAAATAAATAAAAAAACTAAAATAAAAAAAGAGTAAAGCCTTCATTTTGGTGGAAAACCATTTTTCAAAAAATGGTTGTTTATTCCCAAGGAACCATTTTTAAATTTTCCATTTTCTTCTTGACTGATTTCAATAACTTTTTTTATACAAAAGCTTCCAGAAATATAAAATGTTTTGTGTACAAAAATATTAAAAAAAAATATTTTTTGGATTTTAAAAAAATGTTTAAATTTTTTTTTTAAATCAAATATTTCGATTTTTTTGAAAATCGATATTTAAGAGTTTTTGAGTAATCTCTTAAATATTTTTAGAAAAAAATTACATTTATGAAAAAATTACGGTACCTTCCATACAAAATTTAAAAAACCGCAAAGGAAAATGTTTTTTTTTCTCAAAAACGACTTCAACGATTTTGATTAAACTTTTCCATATACAATGTACATACTTAAATATATATTTTGCTTAACTTAAATATAAAATTTTGCACTTAGAAACTATTGTTTTTCATTATTGGCTAAACGGATTTAAATACATTTTTTATATACAAATTTCAGATACAATTTGCGTGTCAAAATTTTCAAAAAAAAAAGTTTTTGAATTTTAAAAAAAAAAATTATATTTTTTTTGAAAATTCGATATCTTAAGAAAAAAACGGGTGACAATTTTTTTTTGAAATTTTGTTTTTACCTGCACACAAATATATACATACTTAAGACTAAGATTTGCATATCAAAATTTGTCCTTAAAAATGTTTTAAGAATTTTATATATACAAAAAAAATTATTTTTTTTTTTTAAAACCGCTCAAATGATTTTAAAGCTTATTTTTTCATACAATCATATTCAATCAAGAATTAAGATGGCATTCTTTTTTTTCACCTCAAACTGTGAAAGGAGTTGTTTGAATCTCCATGTTTTATATACAATTTTCTTAAACCTGCAGTGTCTGGAGCTTAAAAACAAGTACGTGCGACCCAGTCGTGCATTTTATTTATTTAAACTCCTTGAGTATTCGGATGAAAAATGGGAGTTTTTTTGAATTGAGTACAAATTTTATATTTTATATATAATTATGAGCATCGGGCTCACATTATTGTTTAATAAATTTCATATGCAAATTTTTTCTTCTCTTCTTAAAATGTTATCTCCACAAATATTTATTAAAAAAACAAACACAATATACTTACTTGTTCGGCAGGGAGAATATTCTGTGAAAGTTGAAAAGTTCCTCGATGTAAAGCATGTTCCAACTGGTTCTATACTAGGACGAATTGATGGATTCATTGTATGGAAAACATATCTTGGCGCACAAGCCTGCAATGAAAAGAAAAAATAAAACAAAAATTTAGCTTAATAAATAAAATAAAACAATAATAAAGAAATAAAATAATAAAATAATACAAGTATAGGTAGTTGAGTTATACTCGTTCGTATATAAATAAAAGGAAGACTATAAAATAAAATGCAAACGCATATACAATGTCCATATCAAAAGACTGCTGTATGGTATGCATATAGAGTCCCAAAACACAATGGCATCAAAAACCCAATGAATCCCCAAGTGAATAAAAATTATTACAAGATTCCCCAATCCCCAAAATGGTCACACACAATAAGAAAGCAATCTTTTTTTTTTCTTAAGAGTCTTCTTTTGTTTTCTTATTTTAATGTTGGCATAAGGTCTGGTCCGCCTTGAGAAATTGTTCCAATGGGACCGCTTTTTTGCTTGACTATCTGAAGCGAATACTTTTTTAACAAAGAGACAAATAAAAAATTCGCTCAATAAATAAAACAACATGTTAGGACACTCAGGACAAATCCTTGGCTGGCTTCGTACATTTAGGTACGAGTACTATATAGCCTACCAGAAAACCATGTCAAGGGCTCTTTCCTTCGACATGATGATGATGATGACGATGATGATGACAAAAGTAAGATGGCCCTGCAAATTTGTTCGCATCGCATTACAAAAAAAAAGGAAATGAAAAACTTTGATCACAGGTAGTGAATCTGTCTGTCCATTCGTCCATCCATCCATCTTTCTATCTTTAAAACCTTCCCGCAAAGATTCTAAAGGGACATTCATATAAATAAACAAAGAGACAACAAGTTAATAGCTGGGAAGTGGGAATCTATAGGGAATCTCCAGACACTGACCATTGACCATGGATAAAAGATTTTTATGGTCAAATAGATATAAACGGTAAGTCTTTGGCATCATCATACAGAGATATCGACCGGCGCGAGCTTCGATCGATTCCTTTTGCTGCAGCTACTGACTGCCGTAGTTGCTGCTTTTCTATACGTAAAACCGTAAAACAAAACCTGACAAAAGTGAGATTGTACAAAAAAAAAACCGACATTATTCTCGCCGAGGTCCCAAAACAAGTCATATTGCCCATTTTTAGGATCTTGTCAAACCGATCACAACCGATCGTATAGTGGTGGAGCAAGAGGATGAAGTTGGCGGCTAAAGCATGCTGCTAAGTCCTTCCTCGTCGTCGTGTTCGTCATCGTCTGAGTTTTCCTTTTTTTTTGCAAAGATTCAAAAAAGTGGGTACCTACACTGAGAAAAAATCGGAAAAATTCTTTTGAGAGAACAATTTAGGATCAAGAGTTTGAACTAGATTTATTAAAAGACAAACTTTTCACGATGCTTTTGGTTAGTATTTTGTGGTTTAATACCAAAAGCCCAGAAAGAAATAGTGGACGAAATTGGGGAACGCATAAATTTTTCATTTCACAAGGAGTGAATTTCTGGTATGAAAAACTTATTTCGATAAAACCATAATTTATTTTTCTCACTGTACTGATCGCGAAATTCAAACAACGACCAAACGATCGAGCGATTTTGAAGAGCTATTTAATCGAAAAGATAAATAAAATACATAAATACAAAAACAAAACAAAATAAAACTTGGTGAGTGCGCAGATACAAAAGAAGTTTATCTTTATACGAAACGCGAAGTGGCTTGTGTGTGGCGCAGATTGTCTATGATATAATCGGAAGCCGCCTTGCAATTGCATAGCACACTGATGGCACTGGCGACAACGTTGCATGGGGTTTGCTTGCATGCATAAGAATGGTGCAGAGCATCATATAAAGCCTCTCGGATGTTCAAAAGAGACTTACTTCGTAGATTTGGATAGACAAATTGTACATTTAAAATAGACAAAGCATTTAAGGAATGCCGCTTAGCAAAAATGTTTTTAGTGTTAAACTCCTATGCGGGATATACTCGTAGTGTACTCGTATCTCAAAAAAAAAAAAAAAACTGTAGCTAGGTTTTCCAGAGATAACATAAAATGCTTGTATGCTTGTTTGAAAAGCTAGCTTAAAGATTTTGTTAAATCTTTTTGTTTCAAGCCTTGCCTTTGTCGAAAGAACTGTAAGGGCTTTCAAAGCAAATGGATTTTAACATGGAACTTTTAGCATACCTTTTTTTTATGTAGAAGTTGCTCTATATGGGCCTTTTGTAAGGTTGAACATACACACCTTATTTTTATAGACTTTTTATACCAAGTAACGAACATTATATTGTATGTATTTATATAATGTGCTTTTTAAGTAAATATTCCAAATGTCGCATGAATATTTCTATGATATAAACGAAAACACCAAGAACCAAATATTTTTTGAAAATGTAAGAACTTTAGTTCTACCAAAACTTACACGTTTCTGTTGTTCCTACAAAAAAAGTGATAAAATCTTTTTTGTATAGAATTTTATGTGCAATAAATAAATTCATTAATATTTTGAAAAAAAAATTATATCTCGTGAGATATTTACCAAAAACTGTAATTTGTCTTTTTAAGAGTACAAAATCAAAAGTGTAACTTTGACACGCTATAACTTCAAGACCTACAGAGTTTGTAAATGGCTCATTTTTTAGATAATTTTATTGTCTTAATATTATTCTCTCATGATTTTGTTGTAAACAGAAATTCAATCGAGTTGCTGAATAAAAACCAAGTCCATTTCTCTTTCAAGATGGCCGTCTTCCCCTTGCCCCGGGCGCCCCAAAAACTTGGTTTAATAATGAAGAGATGTACACAAAAAATTTACCATCGATTAATGAAATTTTAATAAATTTTTTGACAAAATTTGCTCCATCATGAAGATTTTGCATGATTTTCTCTGATTAAGCTACAATTTGTAACTTTACATTAAAAAAAAAACTGATTGTGTTCAAGAAATTAAGAAAAAATTAATTTTATACCCTTTTACCACCCCTAACAAATTTTGCCCCGGCCAAGCAAAGCTCTCCTCCAAAATTCAGCTTTGTCGGATATTTTTCGAAGTTTTGCCATTTTGTTGTCTTATTTTCCTGATGGGCTATTCATCATATTTACTTTATTTTATATGTATTTGTATGCATTTCTTGTCAAATTCGGCTCATCATCAGCAATACACTATTCAGTTAAACAACAATTTTGATAACAATTAACTATTGCTAGTCCAATTCGACTCGAAATGCATAAAAATAAAATAAAAGGGTTAGCGATGTTTGCCTAAAACATATAATCCCCAAATAAAAATCCCCAAAGACAAAATCCCTAAGTTAAAACCTATAGTAAAGACAAAATCTCCAAGACAACATTTTTTGAAAAAAATAAAGAAAATTCCAAAAATATTATATATACATCATATTTTTGGGATTTTTTCCATGCGATTAGTCCTTTATAAAATCATTTTTGGAGATTCTAGGACTTTCTTAAATTAAATAAAAACTGTTTTTACGCGTTTAATCTTTATTCATAAAATAAATAAATAGTGTTGAGTATAGTTATGAGCAAGCCTCGAAAGCACATACTGAACAAAAAACGATTTATCATTTCAGGAACTACGAAAACCTGAAATTTGGGTTGTGGCTCTTCTGAAAATGACTACAACTATAAGCGGTAAATAGAAAAAGTCCGCCATGCACCAATGTTAACAGTTTTCTTAGACAGCAGTTCCTTGGTTAGCCCACTTTGCGAGTTGAAAAGATTTTACTTCAGCACGGGTCCTCTGTCCCGCTCAGGCAACTTTATGTACAGTCACCAAGCAGTCGCCTCTATCAACAATTTTCAGTGAAAACAGAACCTTGAGTGGTCCGTTTTAGGTTATTTGGCTCTTTTCATTTTAAAACATCAAGAAAACAAATGTGTTTCATCCAAAACATAAAAATTCAAATTCTTCAAAAAACAAATACTATAACAGCTCTACAGCAAACTCAACAAAGACACAGTGCGTATATGATCTATGCTATTTTCCAAACAATGTTGGGGATTTAGAACATTTTTGAAGATTTGGGTATTTTGGCAAAAAAAAAATGTATTGGGGATTTTGTTCATGGGGCCCCCTTCCCCATGGCGATTTTGTCTAATTGGATTTAATTTTTTTTGGAGATTTCGGTCGATTGAGATATTGTTTCTTGGGGATAGTGTGTCCCAAAATAAAATCAATTTGACGAAACAAATTATTTACTTTTGTTTTATTTGGTTTTTATTAAAGAATAGGGATCTTTGCGGTAAAATTTAGATTTTTTTTTTGTTGTATTCGTCCTTGAACAGTTGTGCTATGAAGCCAATCAAAAATATTTGTCTTTTAAATATGTACAAGTATAAAAATGGGTTGGAGTCAGAATCCCGAAAACCAAAATCCCGAAAAACCAAAATTCCGAAATCGAAATAAAATGAAAGATTTGCGCAAATTTTTCATTCTATATAATTTTTCGAGATTTCGATTTTGGGAAAAGTTTTCTAGATTATCGATGTTAATTTCTGTTTTATCTGTGGCAAAACTGTGCTAAGGTCTTCCTCCAAGAAATAATTGACTTTGAAGCACATACATATTACGTAACATGGCGAGACGAAGAAGGACACGAAAATAAATTGGAACTTTAAAGACGTTTTCTACATATGTTTTTATGTAAAGTACGTGAATATGTTTATACCAACGTATGCTTTCACACTTTTTTTCTAATTTATGTTTAATTTTAAAATATAGATGGAAGGCACTTACTTCTAAATCAAGAACTTCTTTACTTTGTACAGTGATTTGCTTGGTAAAACTATTTTAATGTTATGTTCCAGGATTCTGGATTTTCGGGAGTTTTCAGAATGTCAGGATTGTGTCCATCTCCTAGTGACAAGTGCATAGAAAATGAGGAATCAATTCTACCCCTTCCTAGTCCATACAGCTTCCGCAAAAATCGTTAGAGAATACGCCAAGACGCGTTGCATGCTTGCCTATAAGGCAGTGTCCAGCTATGAATTATGACACCTATGCTTGACTATCCAAGAAGACTCGAATATCTATGGTTGATAACACGTTTTCTGTCAACCAAGATTAGACTTCTTTGATCGCCATAATTATTTGATTAGGAAGACGAAAGCAGAGACTTAATTTTAGTCTTTCTGAGTACACAGAACCACCCCACCCGTCCTCAGTTTTCGATCCGTCGCGTCGGTGTAAAAATGGATTGATTCATCTTCCAAGAGAGCCGTATCCTCCCAGAAAGCTCTAGAAGGAATGCTGAATTGAAAGTTTTTGCCAAACTGCAGTTTTCGGATTGTGTAATCAGTGCGACTTGGGATTGATTCGATGGAATTCAGAATAATTGTCTGAGGAAGCTTTTAGCTGTATTTGCAGCCACTTGTTTGTTGAAAATGTTGAGGGGTATCAGATGGAACAGAACGTCTAGAGCGGCGGAAGGTGTCGTACAAAGTGCTCTACTTATGCTCACAGGCTATGTATTTAGAACTTTCAAGACACTGTCTTACTATAGTCAACTGGCTAAGAGAATGGTATAAATAAGGCTGCAGTTTTTACTATCTAGAATCCCACAATCCTAATTTTTAATATTTCTCATACTTAATCAATTGAGTGATTGATCCGCGGATCAATATTGGCTCTAATAATTCCTTCTCTCAATTGAAAAGTTTTCAAGAAATTTACTTTTCAGCCCACTTTAACTTTATTCCAATTTCCATATAAATGTCGTACTTTCTTATAGTTCATTGTTAGGTATATACAAAGGTGTAGGTGTGGGATTGGACCAGAAATACATATAAAAAGCATTAGCTACAAATTTTTCTATGTTAAGTCCTTAAAAAAAAACTCAAAATTACAAATGTCACCCAAATGTCTCTCATTTATCTTTTTCTATAAAATATTCATTTAAGCTGCCCCCAAGCTCCAGTCTAATGTAAAACGAGCTGAAAACACCTTCATTTCGATTTTCATAAAGCACACTGATGTTCTTCTTAGGTGGTCGCTACAACGTCAATCGATCTTTAACCCAGTGAATAGAGAACAATAACAACCCATTCAGACTCATAAAGCTTTGCTTTCATTCCATTATTTGTCCTAACCTTTGTTGTGAGTCTTGATTAAGGTTTATGTATGTCTTCATCCCACACCACCACCGGGTGCCGACCTCATTAGAAGCTCTATATGCCACCAAAATGACCAAATTTGAAACTAATAGTCAAATAAACATGCCCACACACGTAACGATCGTACTTATGTACATTATAAAATTTTAGAAAACTTAAATTGAAACGTGTAGGTGCACATTGCACGATGAGGATTGTATAGATGGTAAGGAACATGCTCAGAATAAACAATCAAATCGAATTGAGATCGATCTCCAATTCCATCTATTCACCAAGTCGCAGACACAACTCCAAATGTGTTGGCCTTTGACCTGCACTATACTCTGTGGCACTGTTGTGGATATTTTGTGAATTTAAGTATTTTTCTATTTTTTGCTAAAAGAATGGTACAATTCCTTGCACGGATTTTGATTTTTTTTTACAGTCGAATGACCATGTTTTGATTTTGGCCTTGCCACCAAACAGTGGGCTGGTGGCACGAAGAAGTTGGGACGATTTCAAAAAATATCAAATCAATTTAAATCTAAAATTTTGAGTGCGCTTTTCTGATGAAATCCTTATAATAGAACGGTTCTCAAAATAGAATGCATATAAAAAAGGGATGTGTCAAAAACGTCACAATCTTATGGAGTAAGATTCAGTTTATCCCGTGGTGGTGATAGGGACAAATAATTCAGCTTCTCTGCTCTAGTCGTTAATTTTTTCTTCATTTTATAAGAATGCTTAGTCCACTGTCGACCGCCAGCCACCACCACCGCAACGATGTGGGATATTCTCAATGTTCATTGTGTGATCCTGTCTTATGTTTCCGAATCCGGGATGGCTGCTGCTAGCTCGTCAGCTAATATGGAAGCGGAGGTCATGTTTGACCTGCTTTGGTGAAGACATTTTTGTTGTTTTGTTTTGTATCTTGGCCAACTTCTATTTCTGTCAAAACAACACAATGACAACAACGATCATGTGAGATGACAACAAAACACCGCACCATATAGAGTGCACTTTGTGTACATAACAATGGAAAATTTGCATTCTTTAAAGACAACGATGCCATAAAAACGATTTTGTTGTCAAAAAAAATTGCTTCTTGATATGGTTAAAGATTGTGTTGTCGTTTTTGGTAAAATTTTTGGAGCAAACATTGCGGAACCAATTGCATGACACAACCTATGAGGTCTTCAGGAAAACAAGACTATGCGATGAGGTACCAGAGGGCTGTTTACTCGGGCCAATACTATTTTTTTTTCAGCAAACTCCAGCCACCATTTAACAACATATGTATTTCTCTTCAAATCAGATAATAGTTACCTATAGATTCAAGAATTTTTATTGGTGCGGTGGCGATATAACTTAAGTTATATAGAATATCATTGTGATGAGTCTATGTTATGGACAGTCCCGCACATCATTGAATAGGCTTTAAATGCCGCACACAAATCGTTGCAATCTTAAAGACATGTCATGCCAATTCTTCGGCGGCGGCGGCGGCGGTGGCGGTGTGCTCTTGGACAGAAAGACGTTTCTTAATGCAGCTGGCTAGCTGGTAGGTATAAGATGGAACTCTTGCAATATGGCAAAAAGAACAGAATACATACAAATTGATACAAACTTACCGTTGAATTAATTTCCAATTCAAGACGTACACACATCTTACTCTCGCCTCTATCTCATATATGACTTTGGATATCTCTGGCTTCAAATGCCTTCAAAGCATTCTAGAAAAAGACTCTCTATGGTTGCTTTGGTTTCTTTTACTTGGTCTTTTTCTGCCTCAGGTGAATTCAACTGAATGATGTCGTCTTACCAAGTCCAATATTATTGTATTAGTCTTATTTGTGTGTTCTTTATTTTATTTTCAATTTCGCTTGAATTGAAGGTGAAGAAACCACACTTTAGTAAAAAAAAAAATGAAGAAAAGAATGACGAAGGAGACGAAGAATTGTGGATCTGGGATCCTAAGAACCAGACGACTGATGATAGCAACAACGAAGATGCAATTGTTGGTCATTTGTTTTAATGTGTGTACATGGTGTTTGACTAATTTGTTATAAGAGTTGACTTAAGAACTCGATTCTGAGGATTTTTGCTCGTGGTGTTTATTGATTGATGGTTTTGTTAATTCTTATTGAATTGGAATTTAAACAATTTTATATTAAAGAATCCTGTCTAAAGTGAGTTAAACGGATTAAATTAGATTAAGAATTAAGATGCATAACGAATTCTTGAAAAAAAAGCTTTGAGGCAAATCCGAATAAGAAGGCAAATATTTTAAGTAAGTTTTACAAAACTAGAGTAATAATTTCTCAAATATGGTGACAGTTAAACCATTTTATGACCCAAAATTCAAAACCATTCACATATGATAAATACAAGGCTACAGAGTTTGTTGGTTGGGTGAAGATAAGAAAAAATAAATAAATTTCAAATTAATAGCATTACCACACTTCCCATCTTTTTTCCAGCAGTTATTTTATTTCGATTTCTATGCATCGAAGAGAAAAAGTGTGAAGCCCAGAAATTGTTCTTAAAATTTTAAATAGTTTTTTTTGTCTCAGGTTGAACTGTCTGCAGAAGTGTAGCTGCTACTACAAAAAGCATTAAAATCCTAATTCTCTGTTTCTTAAAGTAAAAACATGAACAACTGTTTTTTGGAACTTATGGCTGTCCGCTATCTTTTTAGGCAATCAATTTTAAAAATTTTAATATGACCATTTGGTTGGCCTTACCCTATTTTTCTTTGGCTTCTAGAGATACAAGAAATTGAATCTACACTGGAAAATTAGTTTCAGGTAGCTTGTTTACTTGGACTTCGGTGAGTTTGGATGTTGTAAAGAGTGAATTTCTGCATCGAAACAAATCTTCAGATTTAAAGAATTAATTTATCTGACCCTTGTTGAATCTGTCTTTCCTACGCCAAGTGGAAGAAGTTTCAGGAATACGGATGGAGATATAATGTGCTTGTGTTGAATATGTGATGTAAAAGTGTATAATGCAATTATTTTAAATGAATTTTTTCAGATATAGGAATTTTTGGTAGGGACTCATGCCACTGGAGCAAGAAAAAATAAGAATACACCAGAGTCTCTTAGAAGCTGCAAATGTCAGATGGTCATCTATCGACACTTGTCGGGTTTCAAGAAATCAATGGCCAAATATTTCGAAGAAAAAAACTGAATACTTACTCAAGTTAAGCAGGCCTCAAATACCTGTCATGGTAAGCGTCTTAAGGCGCCACAACTCAATGGCAACCCACAATGGGCATGAGCTCATCGAACTTATAAAGAGGGTGTCATGATGAAGAGGCTCAGGAAGGCTCCCTTCACTTCCTTTGCGAATGCCTCAGCCTAGCTTGAACCCGAAAAGCGGCCCTTGGAGAGTAAGTACTTCTTTGATGAACTGGGCGACATCTCCTTCTTGCCACTAAAGAACATCCTTAAACTCATCCAGAACTCAGGATGGTTCAGGGAGGTCCCCCATACCTAGAACTTCTCCTTAACCCCCTCCCTATCCCTCCTCACTAACCACCTATATCCTGGGAAGCGCAATGGATCCACCGAGATCTGAGTGAGATGGTGCGGCTTGTCGTATTTTCACCCCTTAAACCTAATCTAATATACCTGTATGTAGGTAAGGTAATGACCAGTTACGCATTCGTTAAAAAATTAACTCGAGATTTTGATCAGACATGTGATAACGATGATTGCGGAGACGAAAAAGTGGGTCTCACAATTCTGTCTGTCTGTTAGTCTACACCTAAACGTATGCATTCATATCTTTCGAGCTTGGTTCATAGTGGGTTTTGGTCACTGACCAAATCCTTTTTTTTTTCCTTTTTTTAACTAAAAATAACGGTAAGTGCCAGGTTTACAGATTTTTTTTTTCTTTAACGGTTCCACAACTATTTTTAAAACAATTTAATAATTTGTTTGTAAGAAAACTATTCTTAAAAAAATAATGGAACCAAGTTTTTTTGTATTTTCAATTTTCTTCAAAACGGCGCAATTAATTTTAATATTTTTTTTGTTTGAAAACCATTTTTGAAAAATAAATGGAACCAATTTTTTTTATCTTCAATTTTCTTGAAAACGGTGTTAATAATAATTTCCCGTATGCAAAAAAGTTACAAAAAAATATTTTTAACATTCTCGTTGTTTTTTTTTAACTCAATATTTGACGAAAACGATCCAGGCTTTTTTGTTCCTAATGATTTGTTAACATTTTTTAGAATATTCAAAAATTTACTCTGCTCTCATGCAAAAATAACGGTATCTTCCATACAAATATTTGATGATGTTTTGTTGATTTTGATTTTTATAATCTTTTGATAATATTTTTATATTAAATCTTAATTTAGTACGTTATACTTTAAATTACAAGAAATTACACTTTGCAACTATTAACAGTACCTCCCCTACAATGCTATTTTTGATTTTGAATTACATATTTCATTATTGGATGATCAGATTTTAATAATTGTTATTCATTCAAAATTATTCAATTTAACAATAATTGTTTTTTTTATACAAAAACTTCCAAAACTAAAAATAATATTGTATGTCCAAATTTTCAAACAAATATTTTGTGAACTAAAAAAAAAACTAAAATATTTTTTTTTGAAAATTTGGTATTTCAAAATTGTATTGTTATTTTTTTCCAAAATTTAATTTTTACCTGCATATTAATAAAAATTTAAAATTTTCATACCGAAATATTTCTTAAACTATGTTTTTAAATTTCTTATATAAACAAATTTTTTTTAAAAACCATTTCAACGATTTTCGAAATTTTTTCAAAAAAAATCATATCTGTTCGAGAATTAAAATGGCATTCCTTTTCTTAGCTCTTTATATGATACATTTGGTATTCAGTCGTTTCCCTCTGAGTCAAACTTTCGCTAAGTCGAATTTCCCCCATATTTCCGTACTACAGGAATATTTTATTTCTCTCTAATTCGATTTTTTGCAAAACTCTCTCTAACTCGAACTAATTTTGATATCTCATAAAACTTCGACTTAGAGGAAGCCGACTGTATGTTTTAATTACAATAGTTATTGTTAGCTACAACTAACATTTGAACAACAGTTCTTCTTTTGCAAATAAAAAAAGGTATTCGACTTTTATTTAAATAGTTCACTGTGGCGTATACGTACTATTACTCAAAACTATAAACCATAGGCAATTCGATGCAAATAGGAAAGCAATATCCAATATTTTCAATGATCTTACATTTGGTTTTAAATCGATCAAAAACGAACAAACAAGTTGCCAAAATGGTTATGATATATACATAAATTGTTTAAATGATTAAATACTTAGAACTGTGCCTAAAATCAATATGTCATTAGGGCTAAAATTGTGATTTTTTGGAAATAAAATTATTCTGCCTTCCTTTGTGTGGCACTAAGGTTGTGATAGGATGTATTAAATTTTGGTACCTTAACATTAAAAATAAAATATTAAATATGGAGACAACTTTGAAAGTTTTATAAAAATGGATTTAAAATACGAGAGATTAAAGTTCAAAGATCATGAATATTGAACAGCTGAGTTAAAATGTGATCTACTTATGGGACAATTTTTTCCTAGCTTCTGTCAAGCATATCCTTTTTCACGCATTTAGTTTTTGTGTGGTGGAATGCACAGGGAATTAACTGGTCAAACTTATAAAACAACACATTTTTATAAACAACAACAGTTGCATTAGGGAGTGTTTTGAGCGTCAAAAAGGACAGCTTTCATTTTGTGGGAACTGTCAGCTGCAAGATTGCAAAAATAAAGTATGATCTCTTATTGTATTTATGCTAAATTTTGATATTTAAACTTTAATTTTAACTACAAAAATCTTGCACTTTATTCTAAAACAATTTGAAATAGTAAAATATAGGTTTCAATAGGGCTAAGAACAGACTCGGGATTTTCTTTCAGGAGATTACTCAGCCGCAAGCTAGAACAGATAAGTTTAAATGAACGTACATGACACAAAAAATCCTTTTATGCTGCGATCACTTCACTTCACTGTAACCGCAAATCGTGCATTTCTAGCCTTAGGCCCAGTTTTTCATTGCTGAGTTAACTCTTAGTTAAGTCAGAGATTGTTAATCCTGCAAATAAATAAAAACCAAATTAATAAATCCCCGCAATGAATATGACCCTTTCGCAATCGAAATTGAGATAGCGACAGTGGGGCCGAGGTGGAAAAAACCTCATATATAAAAGTGTTTAATATGGCATTGTGATACACTTTTCTATCAGAATTTTTCATGCGGAATCCAGGTGTTATAATGATTTTATAGTAAGAAATTTGGTTTCAGCCGAAATAAGGGGTTAAAACGGACCATTGAAATTTTGAGCCTTTAAGACTGATGTACTTCCGAACTTGAGTAGCCATACAAAAAAAGCTCCACCTTCCTAGTGTCTGTTTCAGTTCTTTTCTGGTAGTCCTGGTAGTAATGAAGATCCTATTAAAATTTCATTACCAGATTCTACCAGTTTTGGGATCAGTGAATAAAAGTTCAATATAAGAAATAAGATAATTTTTTATTGAATATAACCGGTTCAATAAAGACGTGATTTTTTTTGTCAGAGAATTCGAAATGGAATTCAAAAATTCTATTATTCTTCTTCAAAAATAACTTTGAATCAATCCAATCCACTTTTTCTTCTCTGAGAAATCGTTATTTACTTTTAAGTTTCCACCTGACCGTACTTGATACAAATATCCCACTATTGTGAAAGGTTAAAAATTTACCCTTAATTCTGATCATAAAACGGATGATATCATTGAATTTATCGGGTGCAAATACATACGAAATGATACCGCGTAGAGGTTTTTTCCCTAAGTCGTAAGTTTGGCCCCACTGTGTGGCGCCACTATGAAAATCAGTCATTCCATAGTCTCAAACTTACATTTAAAAAGATTTTTGACATGCATCTGTTTGAAACATCTTTCCACTTAGCCTTGAATTACGAGTAACTCACCAAATTGGAAGAGTTAACTGGGGAATCAAATTGCTTGAAAAACACGTTTCAGGCTGAAGGTGTGGGTTCGATTCCCAGCCGTGCCACCTAAAAACAGAAATGTTTTATCCGAGGTACTGCCTCTTGCGAGGAACTGACAAATCCTCCAAGAGTATACTTGTTATGAAAAAGTGCTTCTCATCCAGCCATTCGGACTCGGCAAAAAAACTGTAGGTCCCCTCCATTCCTGCCAACAACACGCACACAGAAATGGTTGTGAGTTGTTAGTCACTAGGCCCTGGTTCTCCACGAGCTGTTGCGCCACCCAATTGATTTTAAAACCACCTTACAGATTTTTGTCTATTTCTTTATGAGCAATTAATCAATCAAAATTTTCGGGGACCATTTGAAATATCAACACTTTTACGTATTGCACCCACATTGCACCTAAAAATATTTTTTTTATTTTATGTTTGCTTTGTCAGAAACTAATCTAACCTTATAATTTTTCTAATGCATTAAAACAAACAATTCATGTAGGCGAGGGTATGGCTAAGTATAATGACTATACATTCAACTTAGGGTATAATAATAACAAACTTTTGTCATATCTTCTATACCATTTCATCATAATAAGCATAACTTTATGTAGCTTAATACCTACAAGCCAAACCCAAAAAATCAACCCACACGACTTTGATTGTTACTTCATAAGTATAATGCATTTTTATATATTATTTTATTATGCATAATGTAATAGATCTAACACATTTTTGGCCACCAACAGCATAGCAGCAGCAGCAGCTATAACATTATTTGTTATGCTTGTGCCTTGTGCGTGCAGCTTAGAACTTTCCCTATTCATAGACCAAATGAAGTCTAATAGGCGCCGAAAGACCTCAATTTAATTGACGATAGTGCTGCAAACTGTTAGTTAAGTTGCTTGCCGCATACGCAGGAAATTGGCAGCAAACAAAATGCTTAAATGATGGATAAAAATAAACTTGAAGCAAAATAAAGAAAATAAAAAAAATAGCTGAATTAGAAGAAATACCTCATAGAGAAATAACAAAACAAAAATCATTTTGATACGTATGCAATTGGTAATTCAATGTGCGTTCGGCCTAAGACAATAGACGCAACGTTAAGTGGCTCCGCTGAGCTGCTGCGGTAGTTGCTTACGTGATATGCTATCTTAAAGTAGGGGAGAACGGGTTAGAAAAAGACAAAATCTTTTTATCATCTCATTAACTATAATGAGTTGGGTATAATTTTCTTTAAGGTTGAATATAGTATTATATTGTTTTATTATATTCTACCGGTCTTTTCTCAATATTAAAATTTGGTTTTGCAGATTTTATGTTGTTTATTGACAAACTCTGAAAAAAAAAACAATAAGGTGAGGCACCATAATACATCAAAATTTTAATATTTAAAAAAGTACCATTCCTACCCTATATCTCCTACTCCTCTTTTGTTATTTGTTTGAACTACCGAAAGGCAATTGAGGTACTAAAGAAGTAGAATAATGGCAATGTGGAAAAGACATGATTCTTAAAATTGATTTCTATAAGTAAACGGAACGCATTTAATGTCTTTTTTTTTTGTGTTTTTTCAATGCCAATGACATTAATTTTTGGAGTTTTTTTTTTTGTTGTTTCGGTTATCGTGTTTTTAAGTTAGATGAATGTGATGTGAATGATTATTCATACATCATATTTTTACATAATAAAAAATCCTCAAGTTAATGGCTATGAAACATGATGGTTTTGGTCACATGTTATTGCTATTAAAGTTCAAGTTTTCTGACAAACTTGGACTTAACTCTGTTGAAGTTTGATCGACTTTTCGGCAGAAGAGAGCAATTACGACTAAAACATTGAGAGTGGGTCGAAACTCAAGATTTTCAAAATTCTGCTTTTCAAAATTCTGTTTTTTTTTTAACGAAAATTCTGTTTTTCAAAATTCATTTATAAGTTTTAAATTTACTTATTAAGAGCAAGTCCCGGGTAGTATTTTTTTTGCAATTTTTCACTAAACTGATTTTCTTGGATATTATGTTCAGGGTGTCCTTCGAATGTAAATCTAAGTCGGTGGGATGTTGAGGCGTTGTCTTCAGCCGTCACCTTGGAAATATCTCAAGAACAGTTTTTGAAAGCTAATATTCCATTCTATTTAAATCAAGTTTTTTCGTGAAAAGTTTTTGAGATTTTAAAGTCAATGGCCCTGAGCAATAAATCTTAATCAAGGCTCAAGTCGATTTTTACAAGAAATCCGTAAAAATGAACAACAATTTCACTTCTCAATTTTTTTTTTTTCAAAAATATTGACTTTAAAATTTAATTTATCAAAAACTTTTTACGCAGAATATTCTCTTTTCAAAACAAAGTGGCATAATTTTGAAAAACATAATTTTGAAAAATAGAACTTTGAAAAGCAGAACTTTGAAATTGGGATTGTGAGTGTGCCCTGCCAGAAATTCGACTCCAACCCAAAATGATGGGAATATGTCAAAATTCTGTTTTTTTTAAGCTTAACTTTTCAAAATTCTGTTTTTCAAAATTCTGTTTTGTTTTATTTATATATAATTTATTGCAAAATTAGCTCAGTTGATCTTAAGATACATAAGCTTTTCTCATAGCTGTTTTATGAAAGGTATGGAGCTAAGAAAATAAATGTTCCTTCTAGCCAATTACCTTAAGAAATTGAATCCCAAACTTGAAGATAATCATTTCAACGGCTTAAGTTAGATTGGGGTACAAGAAAATAGAAGCTCAAAAATTTAATGTTTGATAAAACACAGTCCTCCAAAGCTTGCGCTATACCAGGGACCGGTACGATATCCCACAAACCAAAATCTTGAATAACATAATCTCGCATTTTTTTTTTAAATCTCGAAAAACAAAATTTCGAACAGTTAAAATCCTGTTTTTCATAACCTCGCAATTACAAAATCTCGATTTTCGCAATCTCGCATTCACATCTCGCACCGAAAAATCTCGCAGATTTCAACCAAAATCTCGCAATTTGAAATCCCGCAAATTAAGTCTCGCAAATTCGAATCTCACAGCAACGTATTGCTCTAGGTTTTGCACTGGAAAATAAAAATCCTGCTAAAGGAAAATAAAAGCTGGAAAACGAAAAACTTTTTTTGAACTTTTACTTTTAAAAATTATTTTTAAATAAAAACTTATTTATTTAGTAAAACAAAATAAAAGAAAATATTGTTTTTAGAAAAAAAATTATTTACTATTTTTGGTAAACTAAATAAATTTTATTTTTAAGCAAACGAAATGTGTTTAGTAATGCTTCGCAAAGTATTCAACTTTTAACATGGGAAGTCTTATGTTTAAAATATTTTCCCAAAATTTATTTATGGAACTGAAAATATTTTCTAGTTAAAGGTCAAATACTACAATTAATGCACTTTAAAAGTGATATATTACAAATTTACAACTGGTTATACAATCTTTTTGTTCTCTCTTTTTCTCTTGTCAATAACTGAAAAATAAACAATAAAGGCTCTCCCAAACCAACGCGAAACATTCGCTGTCGACAGTTTTTTGCTGTTGTTTAGCATTGTGTATCTGCCATATTTGTATAATTGCGAATGATTCACCTTGATTTCGCGTTGGTTAGGGAGAGCCTTAGCAATTTATAAGTATCAGTGTGGTCTAAAATTTGGTAAGCACTGGATTTATATAATTAGCAGAGGGTAGCATATCTTGAAAAATTTAATTGGATTGCAATAAATACATTTTTTTGTCAAAATCTCTCGCTTGATTAAAAAATGTATTTGTTGCAATCGAATTAAATTTTGCGAGATTTTAGTTTGCAGGATTTCGTTATTATGAGATTATGAAAAACAGGATTTTGTTATTGCGAAATTATGAAAAGTGGGATTTTGTAATTGCGAGATTTCGTTATGCGAGATTTTAATTTGCGAGATTTCGTAGCCAACCGGCTATACTCGCTCAGGTTTTGTGTTACGAAAATCTTATGATAATATTTATTTAGCAATTCTGCCATACAGAGTTTTTGTTTTCTCATAGTTTTTGTGAGTTTATGATTTTTTAAGGAATGGTCATAATATTTTTTAAAAGAAAATATTGACGCTTACCAGCGGCAAATTGTCAACCTTCAATGAAAAACAGTTAATTCCTTTTTTTATTTTTTTTACAAAAAAATACTCAACCAAAAGTGTCTGTTATATTATTCTCGTTGTAACTTAAATTCAGTGAAAATGAATAACGACCAAAACAAGTATGGATTTAGTCACTTTTCACTTTAAGCGTCTAAGCTTACGAAATACGCAGCCTCTTCGTGCTGTAAATATGTTTTTATTTGTATTTATTACTGTATGCTAAGGTACATGCATGCTTAATGTTTTGTAACAACTCACAGTTCATAATTCTGTTTTACAAAATTCTGAAAATAATGAAAAAACGACCATTATTTGCGAATTTTGTAAAGCAGAATTATGAAAAACATTTTGTAAAGCTGAATTTTGGAAAAAAGAATTTAAAAAAAAAAAACAGAATTCTGAAAAGTGGAATTATGGAAGCAGAATTTATTTTGAACACAGAATTTTTCCCTACGCAGAATTTTTACCCCAATTCATTCACTATATGTACCTACATTAAAATTTTTAAGAAAATTGATCCATCTTAATGTTTTAAGCAATCGACAGATAAGTACGATGTAAACATTGTACAGTAAAAACAAACCTTCCTTCCAAAACGAGACAGTAACAACACTGCTGAGTTATTTCCTCAAGCGAAGACAAGTACTTCACCTAGATTAAAATAAATAAATTGGGTGGCGCAGCAGCTCGTGCAGAACCAGGGCCTAGTGACTTACAACTCTTAACCATTCCTGTGTGCGTGATGTTGTTGGCAGAAATGGAGGAGACCTACAGTTTTTTGACGAGTCCGAACGGCTTGATGAAAAGCACATATTCATGACAAGCATACTCTTGGAGGATTTGTCAGTTACTCGCAAGAAGCAGTACCTCAGATAAAACATTTCTGTTTTTAGGTGGCACGGCTGGGAATCGAACCCACACCTTCGGCATGACAGTCCAACGCACTAACCATTATGCCACGAGGTACTCCACCTAGATTATTTGGGCTATAAAACATGTGTTCTTTAAATAAGAAACAATTAAGTTTAATATGTTTGTTTGGGGTTAAACCATGCTTACTAAATTCACTTCTGCATTTCAGGCCACTTTTCAATATGTTTGGTATAACCATAGACAAACTAATAACATTTATTAGTTTTGTGTGTTTTTAATTATTAGTTAGTCTATGGTATAACTCAGAAACTAAGACGAATTTGACAATTTCGCACCTAAGACTTTTTGTCCAAAATTAAATTTCCTATCGAAATTGATGGTTTAAAACAAATTATGAAAACATTTCAGCAGCTAAGTTAACAAAAGCAACCAATAAATATCAAAAATCATAGATTTCCCTATTTTTCAATAAATTGTGCATAATTTGAGGCTGTGAGTGCAAAAGTGGTGTAATCTATTTTTCCTCTTTAATCGCTCTTAAATACTGTTTTATTTGAGATCTAAAAAATAAATCGCATATTTATAAAACTTAAATATTTTAGAATTTAAAATTTTAGCTTTGATGACTTTTGATGGACAAAATAAAAAATACGAGACAAAAATGCCAAAAAATGGGTTAAACCACTTTTGCACCCACGACCTCATTTTACACTTATCACAGAATCATTTAAAAGATTCTTCTAAACGAGTAAAAAATATTTGGTTTAAATTGTGTTAAAATAGTCAATGAACAAGTAGTGGTATGAAGACAATTCTTTTTCTAATAAATACCATAGTAAGGCTTATTGAAGGGCATAATTCATCGTTAAATCTTCAGTAAAAACTTCTATGAAACAAGTTAGACATTAATTTAAATGTTATGTTATAATTATTGTTGATTTCTAAACATTTTGTTTCTGTTTTGTATATAATCAATTACGTTACCAAAGACTTTAAACCTCTAGCAAACCAGACATCTTTATATAAAAAATATAGCCCCAATTAACCATTTTAGTTAATAAATGACAAAAATAACAAGCCAACTCAATTTCAATTTCAAGATATATTCGTGCTTAAAATAACACAAATATGCATGTACCAATATCACGTTTTTTTAATATCTTTCAAGGAATACAAATAATTCCTACTTAAAGGCAAACATACGTAGAAATTAATTAAATATCCTCATAAATCATTTACACTTGCGCATTCATCAATCAGCTCCTGAGCTTAAGATTTTCAGAAGAAAAAAAAAGAAATAATAATAAACATTATCGTCAACTTTCTTCATTCTTCGTCATCATTCGTCCGTCTGTGTCGACCAAAAAAGATAACCACATACTACAGCTAACTATGCAATTACAGTTGAACCTGCTTAGTTGCAGCGTCGTTTCCATTTTCATTTCAATCGATTTCAAACAACGCCATTTTGATATTTCGCTTTTGAAATAGTAAAAGATTATGTAGTGTGAAGGCTAGGACCGCACTTGCCATTTCAATCGCGCGACTATTCAGTTGCCAAAAATAGAACACATGAATTTACATGAGAATAAACGCACATACCAAGAAATCGCAACGATTAAAATTTGAATATGTTCATTTTTCTGGCGATGCGATTGTCGAAAGTTAAAATGAAACAAATGCACTTAGATGGTTGTGCTGACACTTGCGGTTTAAAATAGTGCGACTAGAAAAACGTTAGTCGTCACTAGAAAAAATCATGCACGCACTTGTAAATTTTAATCGTACGATAGCCGCAAGAAATGAGACATATTGTCTTAAACGTGAATACAAACATTACGTACATATGTATGTGACTTTAAAATTGCAGCGATTAAAAAATGGAACCCGATTTTTTTGAGCGTTTTTGTTTTCAGTCGCAAAATTAAATATATCAAATGAAGTTAAATGAAATCACAAGTGCGGTAGGACCCTTGCACAAATAACAACAATAAGAAAGTGACAATAAATGTGTCAGTAATCAAAGTGAGAGTAGAGTGATTACACCTTGAAGTTAAAGATTGCGCTGGACTAAGTTGCTGAAAAACAATAGTTTTTAGAAGTTTGTTCTTTGATAGTTCTCATTTAAGAAAAAAAGTTAAGTTCTACCATACCAACGCGAACATAAGCTCAATAAACTTGAATTTCTGGGGCTATTAGTTTTTTTTTCAAGCAAGCGCAAAGCGAATGGACAAAAAAGAACATCGGGCCAGCACAGAAAAAATAGGGTTTCCATACAAACCATTAGTGAAAAGTATGTAGTCATGCCAGTAACACAGTTTTTCTCCAATTTAAGCACAGAAAACTCTCTGGACTTAGCTAAGCTCAAAAAGGATAAGATGTTGTTGTATTTAACATGTAAATTGTTTTCCCATGCATTATGCAAAACAGAACAATATGCGTTTTTTTTAAGCCCGACAAAATTGGTCGAAAACATATTTCGGGGCTATGCAATTTACACGTTAAATACAACAAGAACTCATCCCCTTTGGCCCTTTGGGCTTGGCTTAGTCCACAGAAAATGGGCTTTCGAAGCTTTACTAAGTAACTATAGACAAAAACTGTATTACTGACACGAATTTTATAGTGTTATCGATAGTTTTAATGAAAACTCCATTTATTTCTGTGATGGTCCCACGTGCCCCCGATATTTTTTGTTCGTCCAAAATTAATTAAAAACAAATATTCTTGAATCATTAACAAAAACACTGTTTTTTCCCTCACTTCCACCCTCAAGTTCCATTAATAATTCCAAGGATTCCTTTTGAATATTATTTATTCCACCCATTTAATTGGGTATTACTGTATTATCAATAACAACTTGCAACAGACAGATGACTTTGTTATACTCTACACACTCCTGTCTCCTATGCGTTCGTATGGATTTTCCAAGTAATTAATTACACGCACATTCGCCTTTATGTCGGCTTTAATTATTTGTAAAAAAAAAAAAAAAAAAACTGATGATATACTTGACAGCATTAAAACCGCTGTCAAAGTGGCGTCACACGATTTATTACAACGCACGCGTGACCATATTTAAAATTCATTTTTAGGTTTTATTTTCTTTGTTTTACAGTTTTGCAGTTATATGGCATTGCAATCTTGTAGGTGTCACACATCGCACATATAGTCAAAATAAAAAAGCAATTTAAATAACCACACAAGGTTACCTGCGGTTACACATTGATGTTTAACCAATTTGTTCTTAGTATTGTAAGAAAATCAGGTCAAGCTGTCATCACGTATATTTCACTTTCACATCGTTAACATCAATTTCATTCGACTACCGCACATCACTGGATGACCGCGAATTACCCGAAAGCAGCCGTGTGTCGTTGGTCGTCCGTCGTCAATATTATCGCGGTCAAGAATCTAAAACTGCGGCCGTTAAAAGCATAGAAAATGATTTTCCAAAGGACTATCAATCGTAAACCCATTTGTTGTAGACATCCTTCAGGAGCGTCTGGATTGACTGTCCTAGGTGTTCAACAAAATGGGCTACCGAATTTTTCAAATATTAACCAGAGAGCTGTCAATTTTTGACGTCATTTTACGTGATGTCAACGAAGTACGGTTAGATTTTAGAACGTTACGTGAAAATTGTCTTAACGTCTCACAGAGGCGCTATACACGCTTTCTGATTGGCAAGTATGTATCCATTTTTGAGTTAAAAGACTGCGAGCAGCCCTCAAGCAACTCTCAAGAGTAAGACTCATAAGTGAAAACATTCATGAAATAAGCTTACAGACGGGTAGTCAGCTATTCCAGAGAAATACATTTTCAATCCTCAAATGAAAACGCACCAAGTTGCTTGATGAGCTTTTGGCTTGCAATTTAATTTTCGAAGTATGTTAAAGTCTATTGCCGCGTTAATTACATAATCGGTGGAAATATTTGCCAGTTTAGTCGTCATAAGAAAATGACAGGGCCAACTGGTGTTTATTGTTGACATTAAACTGAAGTCATTTGAATGCATATTGACACCATTTTACAAATAGTGATAATTCACAATAATATAATAACAGAGCATCGTCAGAGGAGCGCTTGTCTTCGTGTAAAGTATTGATTTTACCCATTATTTTGCCAATTTTCTGAAAGAAATGGAACTAGTTTATGACTCGTGTAAATACGGCATAAGACTCAACAGTTTGGCATCACTCAAAGGAAATGTCATTGTGCAATTTGAATATTCGTGCTAAGTGCCCTTTCACACGAGGAAACTGAGTTGCCAGCAACTTTTAGTTCCTGGGTGAGAAGGGCAGGAGGAAAGAGGGGCGAACAGAATCTCCCCGGTCGAGGATTTGAGGAGATTTTTTGACATTTCCTTTCACATCTAGGTTTAGGTGTGTTCAACCAGTAGACTTTCAAAAGAAATTTCAAAAATTGCCGGGAGATTTGTTTCCTCGTATGAAAGGTACAAGAGATTTTTAAGGAGATTAAAAGAAAACGTCAAAAAAATCTCCAGCAACTTGTTTCTTCGTGTGAAAGGGGACTAAGGGAGTTGAAGAACTTGGGATGGTGCCATAGTGTAAGGACCTACCATAATTTCTAAAAAAAAACACAAGTAAATACTGCGACTTTGGCATTATCTGGAAAGAATTTGACAGCTAACAGCTCCGAGAGAGATTCAACAGAGTCGAGACATTTGGGACGTGATGAATTTTAACAAATTCTCTTATGAAACCAGACAATTTTCTTTTTTAAGTTTCTTAACTGAATGCAAGTTTATTATGTAGAAAATACATATAAAGTGCTCCGAAATACATAAGTTCCATCAGGCTATTCAGATACCCTAACATGCTCCTGCTTTTCTTCGTCATCTCATTTTCCATTGCCAGACACATAAGATTGACACAAAGTGACCGCAATCAGATCGATTAAGTGCCTCGTAAAATCGAAACCGCGACCATAAAATAATATGATGTGCTTGTGAAATGGCAAAGAAGCACGAGGAATTTATTTTGAGCGTTTAGGTTCCAAGATAGAGTTGGTATAAGGTGAAGCGAAAGGAGGAAGCCTAGTTAGACTCCATCAATCTATTGCGCCCTTGTAAAAGCGATGACAACAAAACCTCTGTTCCCCCGAGGGCCAAGCACAGAACAGTTTAGTGCACGATTTTTCACCTGGAATCAAGAATGACAGGGACTGCCGCAGCCGACACCACAGTAACCACCACCACAAACCATGTTTTTTTTTTTTTATTTATTTGGCTTAAAAGGTGTGGCAGAGCGCAAAGATTGTGTTGCAGATACTTTGTGTGTTATTGCCTGCGGTTAATGTATGGATTAACGTTGTTCCTTCTAATTCCAATTAAGGTTAGCTGGATTCGTAAAAGTGATTGGATTTCAACTAAGTATGTTGTGGAGTTACCAAGAAAAAAAAAATGTTAACAAACGTTAACTGCCTGACACACTGACTGTGGCCTTCAAACTTTTTTATAACTTTATTTTATAGTCTGAACTGGTTTAAGGATTTTTTGTAATGATAATAATGATGATGGTTTTAGGAGTTAAGCGGGTGTATTTATTGCAGTGTGATGTAGGTCGATGGAGTAAGATGACTTAACGAAAATAAGATATCAAGGAGTAAGTATATTGGTGAACACAATACAATTTTCAGGCCAATTGTACCTATTGAAGAAGAGATTTTCCTTAATAAAATTCAGCTAGAGCCAAGGTAAGATAATATTAGCTGGAGGCAAAATTCACAGTTTTAAAAAATATAAGCTTATAAATATGTAAAGGTTAGGGGTGGTTAAGATTTTAAAGGTTTTCTTTTGTAACTTGAGAGTGAGGGGCGCTTTTTTTTGTTAGCTGCGAGCATAGCAATGAGGTGGCAAAAAAAGATATGTGTTTCTTTTTTAGTTCATTAGAGCACTTTTGTTTCTTCTTTTAATCATACCTACCTGTGAGTAAGCTCCATGACCTTAGAATAAAAAGACCGAGGAGCCAAGAAAAAGCCAAATGCAGCCAACTTAACTTAAGCTCATTATACGGTGAAAAGTAGCACTAAGTTACCCACACAGCAATCGGGCACTCTCCAAATGTTCGATACGCCAACCAAATCGACAATGTGCTTATCTATGAAGACACTTTTTGAGGGGGCAAACTTCGACTCTTACCATTTCCATATTGCAGAATCATTTTCGACTCAAATGAAAAGAAACTACAAACAAACCACCCGTCCTTAAGGAAGAAACTCAAAATCGGTCATCTAAGCACACCTGGAGTAACCAGAGCCTACAGTGAGCACTTGAGCGAGAAGTTCTCTGTGCTGTGCATTCACATGCCACAGACATCAACAACCAGTGGTCCAAGTATCCCGATATCATAAAATTGCCAGCCAAAATTACATTAGGCTACCAACCATACCCAAAAAAGAATCGGTGGCATGATGATGAATGCGCATGCGCATAGCTGAGAAAGGTGACAGAAGATGCATATGCGAAACGCTGCTGCGTAAAACAAGAACAGGGCCCTGCTTAGAAAGAAGAGGACGTGCGCAGCCTCCCAGCTCAGGGAGTTCGAAGAGTCTCTCGAACGAAACAAAACCCCGAAGTCTCTAAAAAAGCCAAGCAACTGGCTGCTGGATTTAAAACCGGAAAGCAGGCTCTTCGAAACAGCAAAGGTAACCTAGTCACCGAAGCACGCGGAGTAAAAGATACATTCAAGCAGCAATTTCGGCAGCTGCTAAATAGATATCAAGCTCAGCGAGAAATAAGAAAGGAAGAGAACCCAATTTCAGTTACTGAAGAACCAGTACCACAAACCAGTATAGAAGCCGAAGACTTACATAGCTATTAAGAAGCTCAAGAACAACAAGGCTACCACCGACCGGATCAAATAGTTTATCAGCGGCGGGGCTCTTCAAGCGCATAGCGGATGTGTTGAAGAGCTTCATGCATAAAAATGTTTGCGTGGATCGAAGCAAGTCCGATAACTTGTCTATCAGCTCCATATGTCCCAGTCCCACCTACAAAAAGGCGATCTATATCCTGTCAGAACTATCGAGGCATATCCATGATAAGCTTTGCATAAAAGATCCCATCTAACGGACGATGTGAGTTTCTTAAGCCGTTCTCCAACACTATAATCGGTACGTACCAGTGTGGCTTTCGGCCAGGCAGATCAACCATAGACCAAATATTCACTCTCAGACAAATTCTGGAAAAGACGAATGAATTTCAGGTCAAGACTCACCATCTATTCATCATCTTCAAAACCACATATGATAGCATTCATCGTCATGGACTCTATATGGCGATGGCTGTACTTGGGATCGCGGGAAAACTGACCCAGTTGTGTCGCGAGACATTGGAAAATACAAAATTATCTATGTGCAACTAGGGAAAAGCTCTTTCGAACTATTCCAAACATGCACAGGGTTTCGGCAAAAAGATGCGCTAGCATCTTCTATCTCGTTCTGAAGCAAATAGTGCGCAGGGCAGGCATTCATGGCACGGTTTTCAACATAATGCATTTGTGCAACTTCTAGGGAATGCCGTTGATTTCGATATCATTGGTCGCTCCCAACAGGGCGTTATAGAGTCTTTCTCGGCACTTGAAGAAAAAGTGACACTTGTTGGTCTAGGAGTAAACAAGGATAAAACTAAATACATATCATATTAACAAACAATGAACGATCCGTCAACTGGGCTACGACAAAACGACACTCTTGATAGCAACAACTTCAAAGTAGTTAAGGAGTTCATCTGTCTCAGAGTAAACAATAATACCACGAGCGACATCTTAGTGGAGATCCGAAGCAGAACTATCCTAGTAAACCTGTGCTACTTCGGTTTGGCGCAATAGATGGGTTAAAAACTCCTCACGCACGAAAGACGAAGTGCACACTCTATAAATTTCTGCTTTATGGCACCTAGTGTTGGGCGATAAGCAGAAAGAGAAAGCTGATACTGGGCTCTTTCGAAAGAAAAATTCTTCGATGGATATTTGGCCATGTGTGTGAGGAAGGCAAATAGAGGAGAAGTTAAAACCACAAACTCTATGAGCTGAATCAAGATGTGGATGTAGTCCAGAAAATCAAAACACGCTGACAACATTGACTCGGCGAGATTGGGTGGATGGACAATAATTCTTCAGCTAATAGAGTCTTTGAATTCCAGCCCTCAGGTTCAAGAGAACTAAGAAGACCGCACCTCCAGTTTAAAGACCAAGCCATTGCGGATACCAGGAAGCTTGGTCTAGATGACTTTCATGGAAACAGCGTTCTCGGGATCGTAGTGGGTGAAAGGCTGCCGTGTCTCAAGCTGTGACCCTTTTATATATAGTTTATATAGATGAAGCACATAAACAAAGTAAAACAACATTTCAACAATTTCAATAGTGTTCAAAAAATTACAAATGTCTCCAAAATCAATCTGATTCCTATTGATTTTGGAATGAGGCTCTGTTTTGATTTCTATTAAATTATGTATGTGAGCTACAGGATCACCTGTCTACCAGTTATAGACTATGAGCCCACAGCAGATTTTGGGTGTGATTGATAGCAAAAAAGAAGTATAGGCGTTGAAAGCTTCATTAAAGGCTATTCAAAAAATCAAAGTCTTGCAGTCCACAACTGGGGCCTTTGTGATTAAACAGTGCATCAAAAAAAAAAAAATATGAATGCAACTTCGAGGATAATCGTGTTAGCCGAAATTGGTTTTCATCCTTCCCTAGATAAGCTCCGCGGATCCCATATCACGGAATCTGAGATCATTTGAGTGTTTAATTCACCCTGCCAGACTGTTTAAAAAAACCATTTTTCACTTAGAATTTTGAATTTTTTAAACGGTCCGGTAGAGCGAACTATACACTCAAATGGTCTCAGATTCCGTGATATGTGATCCGAGGAGCTTATCTAGGGAGGGGTGAAAACCAATTTCGGCTAAAACGATTATCTTCGAAGTTGCATTCATATTTCTTTTTCGATGCACTGTTTCTCGCAAAGAATCCAGTTGTGGACTGCAAGACCTTGCTTTTTTGAATAGCCTTTAATGAAGCTTTCGACGCTTATACTTCTCTTTTTGCTATCACTCACACCCAAAATCTGCTGTGGGCTCTCGGTCTATTATGAAAATCATTCTTTCAAGATTTTGAGTATTTTCTGCATTTCTCTATTTTGTTTGATGAAATAAAGCTTTTCGGTTTCTCCGCTTGTATGACAGACATAATAAACTTGAAGGTCTTTCAAGCATTAAACTCTGCACGGTTGCTATTGAACCTCATTTCTTAATGGTGATCGTAATTTAATGATGTTATCTCACACTTCCGATGCAGTTCGACATCCAAAGAACAGCAAAGTGAATCTAAGTGGAAATGAATATGACAACCTGAGGATATTATATATTACCCTCTAAAAGTACTTGAGAGTGCTAGGACGCCATATGGCCCTAGGCTCAATGATAGGAAAATCCCTATGCACACCTCCGCGTGGTAGAGGGCGGGTAACGCTAACGTGCAGGGGGACCGAATGGATGCCGGGATAAGCAGACAACCCAGCTATGCTGGTCAGGGCACAAACTTGTCCTCGGGATGGTTAAAAGCCCCCTTAAGGCGGATGAACTGCAGGTGGCGGTCAACGGCATGATAGTCTGGTGGCGGAGGAGCTTTTTTTGGTAAAAGGCCAACGGCAGCAGCAGGTAGCGTCTGTAACCCATATTGGGCGGCCTCGAGCAGTTATGTGTTTGACCATACAAAAGGCGGGTGTGCCTGTCAAATCTGAGCTTATGTATGTTATTAATCATATCTCGGAAAACACCATGGTGGAAGGATATATGCAAATACATGAATTATGACAACAAATGGAAATGAGTCCCCAAGAGGTAATCTTTTTATAGAAAATCCTTCTGTAGCTTCGGCTGCAGTAAACCGCACATCGGATTTGGGGGTGCGGCATCCTTCATGTACGAGCGTCAATCAAGACGCCATAATAATAAATGAATCGTTGACAAATAGAAGAAGTCTTTCAAGAAGCGCAAATGTTACTTTTGGCTACCGCATACGTACGAAAATCGGAGCATGGAACGTTCGATCCTTGTACAGCGATGGTAGATACGAGCAGGTTGAGCGTGAAATGCTTCGCCTAAAGATCAGTATCCTGGGCATAAGCGAAACTAAGTGGAGAGGAAGAGCTGAATACAGATCAGACACTGGACAGACGAGAATGCTGTATTCCGGCGAAGATGAAAGAGAGGGTGGCCAAAGACTGCATGGTGTCGGAATTATGTTGAACGAAGAAGCGAGGCGTAGTTTGATCTCATGGGCGCCCATTTCTGCGAGATTAATGACAGCAAGGTTTCGTTCAAAAATTCGTAACGTCACAATTATTCAGTGCTACGCCCCCACAAATGAAGCGACCGAGGAAGACAAAACCGCGTTCTACACTCATCTTAACTCGGTTTACAGTAGTGTTCCGAGAGCCGACATCATAGTCGTTATGGGAGACCTTAATGCCCAAGTCGGTTCAGACAATTACGGACTGGAACGCGTGATGGGAAGAAATGGCGTGGGGTCACGGAATGAAAATGGTGACTTGCTTGTCGACTTTTGTAACGCGAATCGTCTTGTGATTGTTGCACTTTTTCTTCGGAATGGGGAACTATATTTCGTTATATTATATTTTAATATTGTTTTGTTTTGAAACGAATTCAAACACCGCGAATTAATCAAATATTTAATTAAACAAAATAAATGTGCACTTACGCACCGCGAGAAGAACTTTGACAACTGACTGCAACAGGTAAGCTAAACAACGAAGAAGAGGGTAAAGCGAAAACATGAAAAAGTGCAAACAGCAGCACGATAAAAAAAAGCTGCCACCACGGCTGCTCAGCTGGGGCTGGGTTCAGCGGAAGAACTTGATGATAAAAAAAGTGTTTTGATTTTACTAATCAAAATACACGAATTGTTTTATTGCAAGTACAGTGGGGCACTTGCAATAATTTTTGGGCGCCAGGAATTTTAATTGAGCAAGATTAGCAAAATTCCAAATCTAATCTAAGAGAAATAAAATGCAAAAAAAAGAAATGAAACACAAAGCTTGTATGCCCAGAAGGGGATTTTAAATAGATTTTTATTTGGGAAACCTTGGACAGGCCAGGATAAAAACCCAAAATTTTTTCTAACAAAGAATAGTACAATTAAGATTTATAACTGCTCACGGGGACCGTTGAGCCAAAGAAACAATGAATATGAAACTCCTAATGGGCCGTTAACGCAAAGGAAAAGTAAAGCAACTACCGCGAATAATAATTAAGCAAATTAAACGAAATCGAAATTCAATTTAACTCAAATAACACAAAACAAAATAGTAGTTTTGAAATTGAACAAACTAAAAGTTTTAAGTGAATATGACCACTCTACTTATCTTTTCTATTTCTTATCTCCTCGATTATCCTCCTCCTTTCCTCGAACTATCCTCGTTTTCTCAATAGTCTTTTTGCACCTCGAATCCCTTCTATATTTATCCAAATTTCTCGATTCCTTTATCTTTTTAAATTTTCCACTATTTCTCGATTTTCTTGTTTTTTCTTAAAACTTCTCGAAATCTTTGACTACTTGCTCGGTAAGCTCTCTCAAGAGTGAACTTTCCCAGCTAAACATAACCCATCCTTCCCTCGGTCATTCCAATCACTCTCACATTCATACATTCAGCCATTCGTTTTCGTGATCATCGGTCACGGGACATCGGCTTCCTGGAAGGCTTTTTCGCTCCCCAGAAAACCACCGTTGTTGAATCTCAACGAAACTTTACTCTCACTCTCACATACACGAATTCAACAAGTTGTTGGGTGTCTTCCCAAAACTTGCTGAATCACTCTCTCAAACACAAATTCGACAAGTTGTTGGATGCCTTTCCAAAACTTGCCGAATCTTAATGGCCGAGTTCAGACCTATCCCAAACTAAATTTTCGAGAAAAATCAAAAAGAATCAAAACCGAGAAAAAGCCTTCGCTAGGCATTCTCCTAGTTAATACAAAATACTCGCGAGAGATTCGAAGCGCAAAGTAACCATTCAAAACTATTTGTTTCGAGAAAAGAGAGGAAGGCATATTTGCAAAACCGCGTAATCTACTAAATTGTTTTTTTTTTTTTCAATTCCAAAACACCTTTTCTATTTACAACATATGATTTTAAGAAGTAAAACGCGTTAACAACCCATTATGATTACAGTAAATTATTAAGTTAAGTATAAGGATGTTGTTGCGTTGGTTAAAGAGTAGGTAAGAGTCCGCCTGACTCGTTACCTCTTCAGCTCATCTGCTGGCCTTTTTCTCGTTGCATGAGACCGCCCGTCTGCATGCTGGATAGGTTTATGGGTTTCGGAATCGCCCATTCAATGGTTAACACCATTAACTCGAACACCTGCTTGTGTTGCTTTTGCAAAATCCTGGCTTAGTACACCAATGGTTGATGATACCATGGTTGCCCTCAACCTCACCAGTATTTTGCAGCCACAACGGAGATAAAAAGAAGGAAAGGGAAGCAGTCAAAGACTGGTCATTGTTGCGGTAAAATTTACCGTAACAAATCCCACCCTTACCTCCCAAGAAATGTGTTTACTTTTCAAAAAAAGCAAACCATTTCTCAAGGCTCGACTATAGGAAAGGTTTAAAAAAAGGTAAACGACACAACATCGGGGTTTTCATCAAAAATTAATTATTAAAAAGTTCTATAAACAAAAAAGAAAAAAAAAAAGGTGGCACATATTATAAAAAAATAATGAAAACATATTTAAAAATAATCAAAATGTAGTAAAAAAAACGAAAGTTTAAAAAAACGAAAGTAGTAAAAAAAAGAAAAAAAGATTAAGGGACTTTTTCACTTAACCATCAACATAAGGTTTTAAATCCTTAACGTGCCACGTCCCCCGATCTTTTCCCTTGTCATCTTTAAGCAAATATGTCCAAGGTGACATACGTTTGGCAATACTAAAAGGCCCCACAAATTTGGTAGCCAACTTTGCCGCGTAGTAATTCGCTGCGTCGGACAGCGTGAAATTCCTTCTCCACACGAGATCGCCAGGTTGATACTGCGTGTCTCTTCTCCTAAGATTGTATGTTTTTGCAGCCTTGCTGCTTGCTGCCTCTAACTTCCTAGCTATATCCTCACGAAGTTTCTTAAACTGCCTACTTATTTCCTCGCTACCTTGGTCCCTATCATTAATTTGATTTCCTAAATCATGGCCACTAGTTGCCATGTTCCTACCAAAGTTCGCATAGTATGGCGAAACACCTAAAACTTCATGTTGTGAAGTTCGGATCGCACAGGCTACTTTCGCCAGTTGCGAATCCCAACTCCGATGGTTTTCCGAGACGTACGCTCTGAGCGTCGTCTTAATGATTTGATTGATGCGCTCCGCAGGATTCGCCTGCGGATGGTAATGCGCCGTATACCTAAGTTGTGACCCGTATGCTTCACTAAGCGTTTTCAGTTCCTTGCTGCGGAACTGGGGACCGTTGTCACAGACGATCCACTTTGGAACTCCGAAAAGAAGAAAAACGTTTTCTTCCAACTCTTTACAAACTGCTTTTGCGGTTGCTGACCGCAAAGCGAACAATAGTGGGAACTTTGTGAAATAGTCTACCACTGTCAAAATATAGATGAAACCCCTAGAAGACTTCGGCAATGGACCCACCAAGTCCACGCACACCATCTCCCATGGTTTCGAATTCCCTACTCTTTCGGTCATAAGACCAGCTGGTTTGTCGTTAACCGGTTTCACTTGTTGGCAAATCTTACAATTCCTAACGTATTTGGTAATATCCCCTCTCATTTTGGGCCAGTAAAACTTTTCTGCTATCCTCGCAAAGGTTTTCTTCACACCCATGTGTCCTGCTAAGGGACTATCATGGCATTCATTTAAGATTTTAGACCTATCGTTTTTCCCTATCACTAATTTCCACCCCTCGCTCTCCTCATGAACCACGACATGGTTCACCCTAACATGTTTGTAGAGCCGCCCATCCTCAACTCTCCAGGTTGGGTATGCTAGCGGGCTCTTTTCTACTAAAGATTTCATTTTTATCACCCAAGGGTCCGAATCCGCATCAGAGATTCCAGCCAACTCTGGAACTCCTCGCGACAACATGTCAGGAACGACGTGTTCTTTGCCCTTTCTGTGGATGATTTTGAAATCGAATTGTTGGAGCCGAATGGCCCAACGAGCTAATCTACCCTGCGGATCCTTAAGGTTACTCAGCCAGACCAATGAGTGATGATCAGTTACGACAGTAAATCGAACACCTTCGACATACGGTCGCAACTTCTCGATCGCCCAAAGAACCGCCAAGCATTCCTTTTCGGTCGTAGAGTAGTTCCTTTCATTCCTATTCAATGACCGACTAATATAACAAATAGCTTTTTCCCCATCTTCAAACTCCTGAGAAAGTACGGCCCCGATACCATAATCGGACGCGTCTGTCTGAACAACAAACGGCCGAGAAAAATCCGGACAAGTCAGTATCGGTGCCGTAACTAAGCACTCTTTGGCTTTCCTAAAACTCTCCTCACATTCTTTTGTCCATTCATATTTCTTACCTTTCTTTAAGAGATCGGTTAGAGGCCTAAGTAAAATTGCAAAATTTGGTACGAATCTTCGATACCAAGAAATAGTCCCTACAAAACTCCTAATTTCCTTCACATTTTTCGGTGCAGGAATCCTCAACATGCTTTCCACTTTTTCAGGGTCGACGTGAAGTCCATTCCTATCTACTACATAACCAAGAAATTTCAAAGAAGGCCTACAAAAATTACACTTTTCCCTACCTACTTTAAGTCCTGCTTCCCTCAATCTTTTAAAAACTTCTTTGAGAATTTCGAGGTGTTTCTCAAAAGAATCGGTGACGATGATAATGTCATCCAAGTACACAAAGACGAATGGTTCTAGATCGGCACCTAAAACATCGTCAATGAACCTTTGCCAAGTTGCTGGGGAGTTGTGTAAGCCGAAAGGCATCCTCAAAAATTGGTAGAGACCTCTTCCCGGCACAGTAAAGGCTGTGTACTTGCGCGATTCTTCCTCCATGGGTATCTGCCAGTATGCAGACTTAATATCGAGAGATGACAAAAACTTCGCATTTCGAAGCTTGTCCAAAATGGCTGAAATAAAGGGGAGTGTATTTAAGCATAAGACGTGCAACAAAATTACCTGGGTGCATCCGGATGGTCAAACCGAAAACCAAATTGATCATATCATGATTCAGCAGCGATGGAGGAAGTCTATGTGTGATGTCCGAAGTATAAGAAATGCCGATGTGGGAAGCGACCACCATTTGGTTCTGATGAGTCTCAAACTACGAACCGCTGCCGTACAAAAACCAGCGCAGGATGCAGCAAGGAGCACAAAATTCATTACTAATGCTTTAAATGACCCCAACATATGTCGAAACTATGTCACCACCCTTAACGACAGAGCCTCGTCATTAAATGGAATCCAGAATTCAACAATTGATGAGATGTGGGGTGAAATTAAAAGTGTTTTTATGGAGGCTGGATCCGAAACTGTACCCAAGCGAACGAGACGTAGAGACTCTTGGATATCCCAAGACACCTGGGATAAGATCGAACTTCGCAAATCGTTGAAAATCCAAATAAATGCCGAAGCTGATGTTCAACGAAAGGCTGACTTGCGAAGAGAGTACCGCATTGCACATAAGATGGTCTACCGCTGTGTGAGACGTGACAAGAGGGTGAAGTTGGATGGACTCGCAGATAATGCGGAAAGCGCTGCCAGAAGAGGAGATATCCGGGAATTGTACCAAATAGCCAAAGATGTTATCGGGAAAAAAAGCAACACCAATCATTCTGTAATGGATGTGGATGGCACACTTTTGGTATCAATTGAGGATCAGCTTCGTAGATGGAAGGACCATTTTTGTGCCCTGCTAAATGAGGATTCAGTTGAGCAGGGTGCTGAAGTGCCCCAACTAAACGAGATGCGCAGGTCCTATAGGGGTATTGACATCGAACCCCCGTCAGAATCGGAAATTCGTACATCAATAAATCTCCTCAAAAACAACAAGGCAGCTGGACTGGACGGAATACCAGCTGAATTCCTGAAAGCCGATCCCGTAGCAGCGGCTAGTATTTTACATCCGCTGATACAAAACATTTGGGAAAACGAAAGCTATCCCAGGGACTGGAAGGATTGTGTGATTGTTAAGTTGCCAAAGAAAGGTGACTTAAAGAATTGCAACAATTGGCGTGGTATCACCGTTTTGTCCGTTTTCCCAAAACTAATGGCAACAATCATACTCGAGCGAATAAAGGATAGAATCGAGTCTACACTCAAGAGGCATCAAGCTGGCTTCCGCAGTGGTCGATCGTGTGTCGACCATATCAACACCCTGCGTATCGTCCTCGAGCAGTCGATGGAATATCAATCACCGCTTTACCTCATGTTCGTGGATTTTGAAAAGGCCTTTGATCGAGTTAACCGAGAATGTATATGGAGATCGTTGCTTGGTAGAGGAATTCCACCAAAAATTGTTGCCATTATTAAAGAGTCCTACAACAACGCGAGGTGTTTTGTTTTGCACAATGGGCAGCTATCCGACTCCTTCGTAGTGCAACAGGGTGTGAGACAAGGGGATGTTCTATCGCCAATTCTCTTCCTGCTGGCGATGGACGACGTATTGACGGCCAGTGTTGGTACAGCTGAGCGACAGGGCATTCAATGGAGACCGTTCGAAAGGCTCAGTCATTTAGACTATGCCGATGACATATGTCTACTGGCAAATAACATCAGTGGGCTGAACGGGATGTGCCAAGCACTGCAAGTGAAGGGAGAGTCGAGTGGTCTAAGAATTAACAGCAAAAAGACAAAAATAATGCTCACAGGCCGCTCCACACAGCAGCGTATTATTTTACAGGAGACGCCAGTTGAAGTAGTGGAACAATTTAACTACCTTGGCAGTATTGTTTCTGCAAACGGTGGTACGGATCTGGACGTTAAAAGTAGAATAAATAAAGCTCGTGCTGCCTTCGGTACTCTGTTCCCAATTTGGAAATCCAGTCAAATCTCCTTACACACTAAGTTGAGATTCTTCGAATCCAATGTCAAATCCGTGCTGTTATATGCTTGTGAAACCTGGAAAGTCACGTCTACCATTTCGAAGAAATTGCAGGCTTTTGTGAATCGCTGTCTTCGCCACATCCTAAAGGTTCGCTGGCCACAAATAATATCAAATGAGGAATTGTGGCGCAGGACAAGTCAAGAGCGGCTGGACGTCGACATAAGAAAGCGTAAATGGCGTTGGATTGGTCACACACTGAGGAAACCAAACGATGAAATTGCAAAGCAGTCCTTTGAATGGAATCCTCAGGGTGCACGGCGGGTTGGAAGACCAAGAACAACATGGAAATCAACTGTCTTAGCGGAAGCAGAATCCCAGAGAAAGACGTGGCCACAGCTTAAGTACCTTGCAGCAGACCGTGAAGGATGGAGACGTTTTGTTGACGCCCTATGCCCCAGCCGGGGATACAGGACACGATGATGATGATGATGAGGATATTATCAAACTTATCAAAGGACTAAGTCAGTAGAGATATCTTTTGATGAGATCTTTGATTGTTTCGAAATTGGTATTGGAGGACAATCCTAAAGATCAGCTAGCGAGATCGAGTATCATGCTTTCAATAAAGAGTCCTCGGCACAGTCCTTGAAACCGCTTACAACAACTTTCTCATCTTTATAAGAATACATGAAGAAGATTGTTTCGATTTAACCTACAAGACCCCAAGTTATTAAAACTATATTGCTTCCGTAAATTTTGCATTTTATACCTCACATATTTAAAAAGAATATTAACCACGTTCAAGTTTCCCTAAAAAGCAAATAGGTGCCTATTATAACTGAGTTCTGGCCAACTGCGATTTCTCCGATTGTTTAAAAAAAGTTTGAAAAGAAAACCATTCGTAGCAGCTACAAAATTGTCTATCCATCAATAACCTGTTAAGTACCTGCCCTCCGGAGATTCTCAGCTCTGCCTTTCCACCCGTTTTTGATGGTTTTAAATTGTCTTTATTTGAGGAAGGTATACCCACCTAGTTATTTACTATTTTTTCAGATTTTAAAAATTCAAAAATAAAATCACCCTTTAGAAGTAGAAGTACAACGATGTTTCTTAATGCTAAACTTCGATGATTTTACCTTAAACGGAATATTTCATTGTTTTAAAATATTTTAACCTTGAATTATATCCACTTCAATTCAAGGTTGAGTTCCTCTCAAACCTATAACCTTTAAAAGCTTGCAAATCTCCAAGAGCTTATCTGAATTTCTTCAGTAAACTTGACACCCACATACAAATATCTCAAACCCACTTAAGCCACTTAACAATGCCAAAGATATACTTATAAATAAAGAAACCACAACCAATAATCATTAAAAACGCATCGCTATGCTACTACTTACCACAATAATTCCATTCTCTTCGCTGCTAGCCGCAATAGTGGCGCCCAGCCACTGATTCGATTTATTGTCGATTTGTTCATGTCGATCGTTTATTTGATTTGCTATAAAGAAAGGTGTTTTAAAAAAAAAAAACTTAATTAATTAATTTCGAATAAACTTATAAATTCTTAATAACAACATTCATATACATTGAAACTACTAAAAACTAAAAAATAAATAAATCAGTATAGGTTATGCATAATATGAACAAAAATTAATTTTGTTTACCAATATTTTCTTTCCACTTTAGCTTTTATTCAATTTAAATACAAAATTAAATAAATATATGAAAACTCAAGCATTTCCTGTCGCCAATGTTTAACATCCGACAGTGATTTGTGTCTTCACAAAAAAGATCGTTTTCTTAGTCATTCACATGTAAAATTTAAATAAAAAAAAAACTACAAAATAAAATTTATGAAAATGAGAGACAGTCAGAGATGTTAAGAACATTTTGTGAATTTCTGTGAGTTAAATTTAGTGCTTTTTTCTGTCAATTATTGTTTTTTTTTTTATTATTTTAAAAACAATGAAAAAACATACCCAGCATGTTTTCTAAAATTAGACAAAACAAAATTAACAAATTTGCACTTGATATATAAGTAGAATAATTTCCAATTTATAAAAAATTAAAAATTAAAAACTAAATAAAAATACTCGTGAAGACATTATTAGATATTTTATGAAAAAATTATAATAAAAAAAAGTATTTTATAGAAAGTTTCACAGAGTGCATTTCTAAACATTTAACTATAACAAGACAACAAACACCTATTTTTGTTTATACTTGTACCTATGCGTGGTATAAAACATTTGTTTATACCGGCTGTTTTGTTGAGTAAATATAAAATACAAGAAAATATTTATAATAATTAGTATTTTCTTTTATAAATAATTTTTTTTTCAAAGAATGAATGATGTGAATAGAATTGGCGAAAAAAGATGAAGTGACTTAATCTGGTTGACATCATTTTTTCTATTCTAAATGGATGACAATAAAACACATGTTGATTTGAAGCAACATCTTTTGTTTGAATAAAAAAAAAAGAAAACAAAACAAGGTCTGTGCACATTTTAAAATAGTTTGTATTATGCATTCTTAGGAATTTTTTATTTGTAATCAGAAGACATCATAATGTCATCATATCATTGTTGATGAGATCAGATAAGATAATTTTGTCTTAAGACTTCAAAGCATAATGACTTCATTAGTAAAAAAAAAAAGTGAAATGAGGCAGCTGAATTATTTCAGCTACCTATCTAAAGGACTTTAGTTGCAGAGCTAACAATGAAATGTATCAATTGAAGGAAAATCAGTGGATGATTAAAATTTTGTTAAACAAAATATTTACAGAAACCATCTGTTCTAAAGAAAGTTGAATACTTTTTTAAGGAATAAAGTTCCGTATTATTTTAAGGTATGTATCTTATTCAAGTCTGAATTCTGAGGTCGGAAGTAAGGACAAACATCAGGAAAGTAATCGACTTTCAGATGATTTTTTCACTCTGTCAAACCATATTTGCCCAAAACTATGAGAAAGAATAATTCAAGACTCAGCTGTTTCTCATTAGTCCAAATCTATTTGCTCGCATAGGTCCCATCAATATGAATTTCTGTCAAAGTTCATATAAAAAATTAAATTGTACTAGTACATTAGTTTCGGGAAGTACGCTTACAGGCATAATCATTTGGGCTGTATTTTCATATTCAGATAAACTAATAATGTATTTGAAAACAATTTCTAAAAGTTGTTAGATATTGATTATTTGATCATTTAACAGGCATCGTAAACCACTTTATCAACAAAATTCAAATGGATTACTTCTGAAGCCAAAACATAGTCTCTTTCATTGTATAAGAATAACAAGGTATGTTTGTTGTTCCAGGACCACTGATTCGTGACGTTATTGCGAGTGAATGATCTCAATTGTTTGTCAGATGGAAACAAAAGTAAGAAATAATTTATTTATGTAAGTTTTGAAGCTACTTGTTGTTAAAATTCAAAGCAAGATTAATGTTTTGAAGTGATGTATATGTGTTGTTGAAATTTATGTTAAAACAATAAATTATTTATTCTGTGATGTATTGTGGAACTTCAAAGAAATATCACTCAGATATGGAGCTTTTGGGAAACAAAACAATCTCAGGTTTTCACAGCTTTTATTTTTTGAATAACTTTAGCAATTATTCACACAGCAGTTATTCGACATTTTTACACTTAAAATTGTTTGTTTATTCAATAATATTTTTAACAGGACCTGCAAATATTTACTTTAGCAATGGAAATCATCCAAAACAATGGACACGAAATCGACTTTCACTCGCGATGACTTCACACGAAAAAACCATGGTCTTTATCTATATATGTACCTTAATATAATATTTTAAAAAAATTAACAGCCAAGAGATATAGTCACTCCTAAAAGTTCAAACTCAAATTTTCGTAATCAGAATTTTTAATAAAAGATCTGAAATTCATTGATATCGCAACTATTTTCACAATACTGATACAAAATTAGTATTTCAGAAAGTTTGAAAAAAAAATGAAACCGTTCTATGAGGAGTAGCACAGTTATTAATGAGCTTTAACAAAAATCAAATTTTTCGACTAACCTTGCAGTAATTATGGTAAGGATGAAGAAAAAATCGCTTTTTCTGAGAGTTTTTAATTCAAAAATTGACCGTTTAAGATTCAAAATTCCCAAAAAAGAGTGCTTCTTTTCTAGGAATTCATTAAAAGATTTCAACTAAAATTGAGAAAAATAAGATTCTGCTTAAATTCTTTGTTGTCCGGTGGTAATAGCTTAAAACCATCTCATCAAACATTCTTATCTCGAGTCGTAGTAAGTTTTTAATTGAAACCACCTTATCAACTGTTATCTATTCCACGAAATAAGAAAACTTTGTGGACTCTGGGCTCTTTTCAATGCTGGCTCTACTGGACATGGACGATGCCCAACATCCAAACCACAATCCAAACAGCAGTCTGATTTGTATGGATATGTGACTGCTCGGTAATGGATTTTTGAGGCTCCAATGGTTTTTTTTTTCAAGATATGTTTATAGTCCGAGCATGATTCATGTTAAGAAAATAAAATTTTGATATATTGCTAAAGATTTTATGAGAAATACCGTTAATTTAACTCTAGAAAAGCAATAAGTTTAAAGGGAATCGATACAGTCGTTTAGCCTGACAGACAGTTTGTATACGTTGGTACGTTCCTTCGCTTTGTTCGTTCATCATATTTCAAGAACAAATAAAGATATACATATAGGTACTTCAGACGGATTTTATTTTATAAATCACAATGTCGTTAAGTGCAGAAAGAACTTTCAAAGAAATTCAATAAGTGATTTTTTTTACTATAGCAATTTGAAAAAAACGTTGTAAAATTTCATTAGACTCTAATATCTCGAGAGCAAATGATGCCATCAACTTCGGCTTAATTTTAATCTCTGCATATTGACGTAATAAAGAATTGGTAGAAATATAAAAACAGATCAACTTACGTTTTTTCTAATAAAATAAATTTGAGAAACAAACAAAATGGGCTTCGGGTTAATTTAAATCTATACGCTAGTTTTCAATTGATATCTGATAGGCTTTTTCAAACATTTTCAACAAATACAAGAAAATACAAGAAACTTTACCAATAATTGTTTTTTTTTTGTTGTTTCAAATTATGTCAGCTTCGGGTTGATTTTATTTTACACACTAATTAAACAATGTTTTTTTCTCTAATTTTCGAAGGCAAACCAATTTTTGGTCTTCAGTTGATTGCTTATTGAACACATGAAAATGTTTTCGAAGATCGTGAATTGCTAATTTTTTAATAATAAAATAACATCGGTACCCTTTTATTTTTTAATTTTAAGCATCTTTTTAAAGAAATTTTCCCTTCTTCCTATATGTAAATGTAATATGTTACATATAAAATGTGAATATAAAGAAATGAAAATTTACAAAAATTTATTTCAGTATTTGTTCGCTCAGAAGAAAAAGAACCGAGACGTTGAAAGCAATTTTCTACTTACAACAGCTTTTCAACAATTACTTTTTATTGCAAAGAGATGTCAAAAAGGTTTCAAGCTAAATTTTTATAAGATATGTTTACCTACATAGTGAAATAAAAATGCGTCAAATAGGAGCCGAGAAAATCACATTTTGGTTTTCCAACTTTTTCTTTTAAATGGCGGACAGATCATGTACTCCTTACGAAAGATAAAAAAATTCGAAACAATATTTTTTGTATGTACATAGATATTTCGAATTTTTTTTTATTTTACTGGACTACTATTATTGTTTTAAAAATAAATTGATTTCCATTCAATAGGAATCTTCAAACCTTACCGATATAATGGTCAATATTATTCAAAAGGTATCATGTGAATTAAAGCCAATTAAGTGAGAAACTTCAAATTTGCAGTATTTGTGAAGCTTGTCAAGCTAAGGCACTTCACTAAATCTAAACTACTTCTTTTTCAAAAATCTCTAAACCCTAACTGACTAACTCACTAAAAGATCATAAAAACTATGGAGCACTTACGGTAGATATAATTTCATGACAACCACCAACTTTCTCAGAATTACTATGTGCTATTAGATTTGGTAGATTTGTAGATTTTGTAGTTTTATTGCATGCAATACTAAAGCCTGAAATTTTCCATTCAGTTTCAGTGGGCATCCACCCACTTTAGTATTTCAATTATCATTGGTAAGGTTTAATACAAACTTAAATCCAATTCCTTAAATCCAAACGCGATTAATCCAATTGAATTTAAACTGACCTCCGGAGATCAGTTTATGCTACATTTCCACCTAACGCTAATCTGAGATTTAATAAGATTTACCTCAAATCTTCTTTAAATCTTGAAGATTTACCATACAAATGTTTTTCGTAAATCTTGGAGATTATAAATTAATAGCCTTTTCACACCGAACCCAAAACGCGGTTTTCGCGAAAATATCGGTTTTGGAGAAAAACCTAATCGAAAACACAAGTTTTCTCATACATTTTTTGCAGCTTCATAGCCTTTTCACACCGAACCCAAAACGCGGTTTTCGCGAAAATATCGGTTTTGGGGAAAAATCTAATCGAAAACACAAGTTTTCTCATACATTTTTTTGTAGCTTCAGGTTTTCGTAAAACACAAGTTTTATATAAAACCAGTCGAAAACATGTTGGAGTCCAGAGATGAACAAAACAAACATACCTTTTAATAAGTTCAGCGCCTATTGAAGTGTCAAAAAAGAAACTGATGGGATGCTTTCAAAAGAAATTGAAAACAGCTGACGAAATTCTGTCATATCAAATAATAAAATTTGAATCTCAAAATAAATTATTTTATTTAAAATTGATAAATAATTGTTTTTGGCAAGTCAAATTGTTCACATGGATCCTCTGTATAAAATAAATCACAGATTTTATTTCAAAAAAATGGAAGAAAAATAAAAAAATGTGCGTGGTTTGTGTAAAAAAAACTGGAATGTCAAACGAAAACGTGTAATGTTCAGTGTGAATGGTTTTCGCGTTTTTGAAAAGTTTTCGCCGAAAACCGGTTTTGGGTTTTGGTGTGAAAAGCCTATAATCTTGTTATATCTTCCTAGGACAAATACTTTTACAAATCGAACTAACCTATTCTTGTATGGCGCTGAAGGATTCATTCATGGCTGAATTCAGTTCTTCACAAATTAAACATTTTATCTCACTTTCTCTTCATAAGAAAAAATAAAACGCCATTTGCATTTTTAAAGGTGCTGTCAAAGTAAATCTTTTTTAAATCTTTTTGTGCGGTGGAAACACACAAATAGATTTATTAAATCTGAGCTGGGATAAACCTTATGGTGGATACATATAGTATTAGGTTGTTAAATCAAGATTAAAAGTGAATTTCTGATACTTTTCATTTGTTTTTGCAAATCTAGTTCTGTTTACTCGGTTTGAAGAAAAAATTTGTGAATACTTTTTTCAAATAGAGTTGGCCAACTCGGTTTGAAGCGAAAACGACGGCGACTCATTGTCTCAGCGTCATGTCATCTCGTTGATCTCTCGCCGTGGTAATCCAAACGTAGTTTTTCAGTATCGTGATCATCAAGCTCGCCTCACTGTGGTCTCGCCATGCCCATTTAAATGGCAATCTGTGTCGTGGTTTTCTCGCTATGGTCTCGCCGTGACATTTTTTGGTTTTATGTATGGAGCTTGTTTTTCCGTCATCTCGCTTTGGTCTCGCTTTAGTCTCGTAAAACTTCTTTTTATCAAAATAAAATTTTGCAAAATGGATAAAATTAGCTAAAACCGTTGTTAAAAAGTTCAAACGTGGTTTTCAGTGTCGTGGTCATTGTGTTCGTCTTATGTGGTTTCGCCATGCCCATTTAAACGGCTTTCTGCGTCGTGGTTTCCTCGCTATAGTCTCGCTTTGGTCTTGCCATGATATATACACGTGAGTTTTATCATTGTGCACGTCGAAGTCGAAGTTTATTGATATTTTGGTCACTTCTTATTAATTTTAATTATTTTTCACCACTTTTGGATCAATTAAAAATCTTTTTTTAATAATTCTTAATGCACTCATACGAATGACTTGGGCTTTATAATAATTTGTATACGGCCGGGGCAAAATGGACATGGATTTAAATTGAATGTGAAGGGAGGGTGAAATTTTGTTTGACTTTTTTCTTGCATCAAAATAAACCACTATACTTATTTACTTTCTGAGCGTCTCAAAATCAATAATAAAAATTTTCAATTAAGAGTTTCACCTATAACTGGGGCTTAATGCAAGTTATTTCAACTTTTTTTTCCTGTGTACTGAATGAGAGAATACAAATCGTAAATTTTCTTTTAATTAACTCATATCAAATTGGATTTAATTTTTTTGCAAAGTACAAAAATTAAAAACGTATCACTCTGTCAAAACGAGTGCAAGAAAATTAATTTAAAAAAAAAAAATCCTTTCTTTCACATCCAACCGCTCAAGTGGTGACCTGTCAATTTGACGATTCGGAAAGCTACTTTTTATTTGCTTTTCCAACAGCTTCCAACTATTATAGTTCTATCCTTAGAGTTGGTAGTCACTAGGCCATAGTTCTCCACGAGCTGTCATGATTTCAAACAATACTAAATTTATCAAATAAATAAAATAAAATTCAACAATTTAGTCAAATCCCTCCCTTAACAGGCGCCTATATGTCATGATGTATGACTGATTAAAATGCCCAACATATCAAACAAAATAAAAAATGCTTGATCGGTTTTCTTTGAAAATGTTTTTGAATTGAAATGTTGATATGCAAAGATTCGTTAGACTTCATCACTATCTATATATTCAGATATACATTCACATTTAAATTAATCATCTTGAAATAGCTGCATATTTAAAATAGCAATCGTTTTTATAAAGAACTTGTATGGAATAATCAATCAACTCTTAACCTGCTAAAATTTGTTCGGCAAAAAACTTGTTTTTTTATTCAATTTGTTGTCTTGTGTTCATATCGCGTCAGTCAAGCAAGAACAAATGATATTACCTTACTTCTTAGTTGTTTTATTTATTTTTTGTTATGAACACTTTTAATTTCAAAGTAAAATACAAAAATATCGTAGGAAGTTGATATTTTGTGAGTTTATACCAAGATTAAAGTTCTTCATGCAATGGAGACTTTGCTTTCCGATAGGCAATCTATTTTACAACGAAAACGAATTCGGCCCACGGTAAAAGTGATCCCATAACTCAGCCCACACGCATCTTTTATATATAGGTAAAAACAAATATAATAATAATACTAAAAAAAAAGACAACAACATTCACACATCACAACGACGTTTTAAAGGCTCGACACGCATTTGACCGAAGTCTTTGACATCTAGCTTTTTCGTCAGGCTGCCTGCATAAATCGATGGGCGAACTTGTTTAGTTTTTCTACATAAAATGACTATAAAGCTGTAAATTCGCTTCTTGCGTCATTTCCTTCGTAATGGAAAATGTTAAAGTTTTGGGGGTGGTCGTAGAGTAGCTGATGCTGTCATTTAAAAATAGCTTTAAATATTTTATGATGATTGCTTGCATATGTATAAGTAAATCCACCTACGAATGCAGTGCTATGAACTTAAGTTGATCGATTGAGGTCAAAAATTTTGTTCTATAAGTATTGGATAAGATTTGGCAGCATTTTAAAATAAAAGCATTCCATTCAATGTCACGTTGCGTCGCTGGAATGTAATTTAAAAGCTTTTTAGAGCATAGGAATCTCAAGATCACTTAAAGAATAATCAAATCAAAGTAAAAATTTTTACCTATCCTTAACATTTGAGGGCGAACATTTATTTATCTTTTGAACTTTGAAAGTGAATGCACGCTACTTAGAAACTGGCATACCTACTTTTTTTTTTATTTTGTACGCATTGTTTTTGTAATAAGACTCGATTCTTACTATAATGTGTTATGATAGATCTAGACGACTGAGAAAATGCCATTATTTTTGCCACATTTAAACCATTTATTTTTATTGCCATTAATATGTTTTTTGACAGATGATGATATAGAAAGAAATGGTGGAAAATATGACATTAACAGTCATATAAATCCAGAAGAAGATATACGACAGAAATATTGGTATTTTGAAAGTCGTTTAAGTTCAGCATTGGTAGTCTGGAGAAACTTCACTGTCAAAATTTGTCTTCTATAGGCGTTTTTCTTTTTTTAGCTCTGAGCAGAGCATGGAGCACAGCTCGAGCTATCGTAATTTGCTGGGAGCAGAGTATGATTAGAGCTCTCCGAAAAAATTTCGAAGCACATCTAAGCACTGAACTGTCACACGATTACAATGCGTTTTCTTTTCCATCTAACAGCTGGCCAATGAAAAATTGGAAAAATATGAACTGAAATTGATGCGTTGAACGCGCCGATTTTAAACTAGTGAACACAATAGGGGTTTTTCATTTTTAGCTCCCAGCATGCACTCAGCTGTCAAAAAAATCTGTGTTTCTTTTTAAACTCAGAGCACTCAACTTTTGTTTCTATTTTAAATCAAAGCTAGCTCGGAGTACGCTCCATTAGCTCAGAATGAAAAGACCGAGCGAATGGAGCTAATAACTGAGCACAGCCAACTTCAATCTTTTTTGCAGTCATTTCAAATGGACGCCGTGTTCAACAAATCAATTTCAGTTCACAATTTTGAATTTTTTGAGTTTTTGATTGACCAGCTGTCAGATGAATATTAATAATTATTACTTAATTTGGAAAAGTTGAACACATCGCAATCGTAGGACAGTTTAGTGCTCAGATATTTTTCAAAATTATATCGGAAAGCTCTGATCAAACTCTGCTCAGAGCTAACTCCGACAGCTCGAGCTCTCCTCCATGCTCTGTTCAGAGCTAAAAAAGAAAAACGTCTTATATTGAAGGTGGCTGCGCTCAGCTATCTGCCTCATTTGCTCGGTCTTTTTATTATGAGCTCATGCTGCGTACTCCGGGCTAGCTCTGATTCAGAAAAGAAATAGAAGTTGAACGCTCTGAGTGCTCTGAGTTAAAAAAGAAAAACAGATCTTTTTTGATAGCTCAGTGCGATGTTCGGAGCTAGAAAAGAAAAACACTTTATATCGAACACTAAGGACCTGATGAAAATGTTTGACATTTTCAAAGTGACATTTGCGAAAACGAGAAACAGCTCTAATTTTTGACATTTGTTTGCTCCACAAAATGATGTTTACGTTTTTTTGTTTGCTCAGATTGAGCAAATTTTTCTAATCTTATATAATTCGACTATTACTTCCTATTTTTATTATATTTCTCACTTTCATCTACACAAACATACATATACTTTATGAGGCAATAAATAAAATAATTTTGGTGCGAAGATCTTTTGAGTGTTGCAAGTGTCAGCAGATTGGTTTATTTTTATTTTTATTTATATTTTTTTCCTTCGCCAAAGCATTAGTCTGTGTCCATTATTAAATTTTATCACCGAAACAAAATTATAACTTTGTATTTCAGCATCAATCAAACTGCTGCACACACATTTTCATTATAGTGGCGACTGACGACGACAACGCCGCCGACCGACGATGACTATGAAGCTAATGTTGTATAAAACTCCATGACCATAGGGTAAATTAGAATTGAAAAGATACATAGCCCCAAAGATGTATAAGAATGTGTTTTTAAATTTAGCTGCGTGCCAAAAGCAATTAAAGTATTAAATATAGTTTGACATAGAAGAGGAGATATACAAATGATACAACAACAAAAAAAAAAAGGAAGAAAAACTTTAAATGATACAGACGCCCCAGACAGACATTTTCATACAACCCAAATAGTGTAGTTGTGTGGTGGAGGCGCTTTTTTTTTTGTTTCATAAAGAGTTGATGCAATTAATTTTGATGAATGATTAGTTTAATTAATTCACTGAATTTGGTTGTTTTGACATTTGAAAATAGAGGAACAGGGATGTTGGGTTCGTGGGTTGAAAGAAAACTATAAAGGTTAATTAACTTCAGAAGTCAATTAGATATGCTTATGGAAATAGTAAACCTACGTACGTCTTTAGATATGGTTTTAAAATCGAAGGGGTTTGAAAGTTCCATTAAATACAAATAAATCAAATTCACAGTTATTAATTTATTACCAAAACTCTTTTCAACTATAAAAATAACTTGAATGTTCTGCTCTCTTTTCTTCTATAATTATTTTTTGATTCGTTCTTGTTGATTCTCATAATTTTGAGGCACACATTTTTAAGAGGTTAATTATGTAATTTAAATTTTTACAAAACCACACACATATCTTTTTATGAAGTGAGTTGTCAACTTGATTAAATTTTATAAATTCCTTGGCTCAATGCGTAGGTTATATTTATTTCTCTTGCAAATTATAAATGTCAGATGGAAAATGATAAGTGGAAAGTTGATCTTCAAATATCATTTGTCGATTTCAGTACATTCATATATTGCTTCGATTTATTCGCTAGATTTTTGCTTTCAGGTTCGCCCATACTACATACATCATCAAATGCTGATATAGAAAGTATGCATTAGGAAATAAAAGTCTATGATGGTAGTTAATAAATTCCCACACTTTTGTTGCGTATAGCCAGCAACCAGCCATAAAAATGTTACATCCACAAGGAAATTAATTCAAAGTCTCTATCGGCTTAAGATAAAAATGAGTGGGCATATGCGTTGAGATAATCATGACTGCTTACTGGTTTTTATGATATGACATTGAAAAGATTTGTTTATTATTTCTTTTCTCTTATTTATTTTTGCTCTCTTTAAAAGAGCGTATATGCGTATAATGAGCCGGTTTTGTTATGCTTCGAACTTGCGATTATTTCTTGGGAGAACCAAAGATAATCCATTCATACAAATAAGGTATAAATATCTCGATTGAAGCTTTAAAGTTTTGGCAATAATTGAAGCTAGTTAAGCTAGTTTAGTTGAGTATTAATTAAAAAGAAATATAAGCGCCGATCATTATTTGATTGGTATACCAGACTAGATTTGCGAAGTTGTTTTATTTACTATTCAAACGAAGTTAGTTTGATGTTATTTCCGCGGTGCGGGTCTTTTACTAATCTAAAACAATTACTTCGCTTAGTCACAAGTACAAATATTGTGTGTGTATTTTAAGCTTGGCGCCATGTCAAACTGTAGCTAGCTAGCTTAGACCAAACTGGCAGGCTATACACAAATCCACCCCAGATTTTGGCGCCATGCTACTGTGGCTTTAAGTAAATGAGTTGTAAACGTAATAAAGAAATATAATATTATAAAATAAAATCGTGCGGTTAGCATCAACCAGCGTAACGGCGAGTTTGTGATTATAAAACTGGATATCAAAATCTTGAAAGAGACAATTTCATCGTTAGTATTTAAGCACTAAAAGTATGTATAGAAACTCAACGTTTCAGTTCATTTTTTATCTCAAATACTTTTCAGCAATTTTTTTTAATCATTAGAGTTGCCATTTCTGTAATAACTAATTTATAAGCAATTTTATAGCGTCGTCATCGGTACAAATTTGATAGACTCATTCATGATTTCATATGAATTTCAAAGTTTAAGAGTGTTGTGTAGGTAGGTATACATTTTTCAGAAGCTTATACATATTTAGATAAATCAAACTTTCAAAAACTCTGTTCAGTTCAGCACCAATACTTCAGCAAAAAATTTATTCATCTGGCGGTATTTTTGGAATACATTAAACCAATCGCTTCCGTTTTATTTTTATTTTTTTGTTTTAATAAAAAAAAGCTTATGATTTTTGATGAGATGCGTTGATCATAATTTAGTCAAATTATAAGTTGGAATATACCGTGCAAATATAATTTCTTGTTGTGTTGACTCTTAAGCCAGTTCTCAGACAGAGGTGTATATTTAAATTAATAACACATGTAAGCATCTTTCTATTAGACCACTGGTTTAAGTGATAAGATTAAGTTATTTGTTTTAAGGTAGAAAAGAATTTGATTCATTTGTATTAGGGTGGCATTTAATAAGTAGCAAAAATATATTAATTTTGAAAAGAAGATAAAGCAACGTTCTGCACTCGTATACGCTGTAGAATTATCCCATAGGCAAAATAATGTAGTTTTGGGATAGATTAGCGATTTCCAGTCAATGCGATTAAAGAATCTTTAGCACAAGAAATAATGGCCATGCATTTCAAATGTAAAACCATGTATCTCATTTCTTGCAACTAAATTTGATAGACTCATTGTACGATTGAAAACCATTATTACGTGGATGACCTTTTCTTGTTGCGAATACAATTTTTAAGTCACACAATTTCAAATCGCATTTTAATAATCGAGATTTCTCGAAAGCATGTGCGTTCAGTCTAATTTAAATTCATGTGCTCTTTTTCTGGCGACTGAATATGAATAGTCGCGCGATCGCAAGTGCAGCCCTAGCCTTAACTGTGGAAAAAATGCAAGTGAAATTAAATATAATTATCTTTATTTTAGCATTAGAAACACTCAGTTTTTATATGTTTCTTAAATCAAATTGTTTTAGAGAAAAGTTTTTGAGAAATTAATATTTAAAACAAAAATTATATATTTTTCTTAAGTAGATTTTTTTTCAAAATGTTGCTCCGTTTTTTTTTTTTAAATATTCAATGTCAATTGTCAATTTTAAATCAAATTCTGAAAATCAGATGCACAAAACTTTCATATAATTCATAAATAAACCCTTTTTTCGGGTTGTTTTAGGAAAAATACCTTTCGTTTTGTTTTTAATATGTATCTCTAAGGCAAGGCTAATGCTACATTTCCACCTAACGCTAATCTGAGATTTAATAAGATTTACCTCAAATCTTCTTTAAATCTTGAAGATTTACCATTCAAATATATTTCGTTAATCTTGGAGATTAGAAATAAATCTTATTAAATCTTCCTAGGACAAATAGTTTTACAAATCGAACTAACCTATTTTAACATGGTGCTGAACGATTCATTCGAGACTCGATTCAGTTCTTCATCGTTTGACACGAAAAAACATTCTGTCTCTTTCGCACTTCATAAGAAAAATTGAGGTCCCATTTGCATTTTTGAAAGTGTTGTCAGATTTAATCTTTTTTAAATCTTTTTGTGCGGTGGAAACACCAAAAAGATTTATTTAATCTAAACTGAGATAAACCTTAGGTGGAAACATAGCATAAGAAAGATTTTTAAATTTGGTTTTCATATTTTATTAAAAATTAATAAAACATTGAAAATTGTCATTGATTTAGGCGAGTTCAACTTTAATTTGCTTAGAAAATGGTCTTAACGCGACACTAATTAGCATGTGTCTATATTTCAGGAAAAGTTAGAGAACTGCATTAAAGTTAAACAATTGTTAACAAGTGTCATGCTAAGGCCCTTAAAATAGGCTGTCTATAATTTTGAACCATCATGTTTAATTTTTTTTTATTGAACTTTTTACTAAAAATGAATATATGAATCAAAGAATCATGTTTTGTCAATAACTGGAGTTGTCTGGTTTTTGACCTGGATTCTTCAATTGTAATAGACACGAATTTTTCCATTTCATTTTCATATTTTCCTGGTCTTTGGTCTTGATTTTTTTTGCAAGCATCTATAATAATTTCAGCAAGAATTCACAAACAACAAAATCATCATCAAGCGGATAACAAGAGCCTTGATTAAAATCAAACCCAATAACAGCGGAAGCACAATCGAAGCCGAGCTTCTTACAAACCGTTCTAAACCAGGTATACGAGTATAACCAAACAAAGAATTAACTTCAAGTGAACACCGTTTTCTAAATTTAAAAAAAATGTAGGTTGTCACTTTGACATTTGAAACTATTAGAAAAGGTTTTTTTTTATACGAACTATCACTGTTGGGACGGGTTCAGATGAACTGTTTTTAATAAAAAATGGAGTTGGTATGATATTAGTTAGTAAAACAAAAAAAAGGTTTTAAAAACAAAAAAAGGTTAATTAAAACTTAATATCTCAAAACTTCTGCACCAAATAACTTCGTTTAAATGCAAATAAAATAATAAGTTTTAAAAATTTTTAGTCAATGAATGGATAAAGTTTTTGAAAGTCACACACGATTTCAGTCACCTCATTTGTGGAATGTTCGCAAAAAACTATCTGAAGGCCAACAAGATAGTCAATAATTGGGCAAAAAAAAGGAATGACTGTGTCGGACTTTTCTTCTCTTATGTTCAAGAGGCTGAAGGTTTAGAAAAAATGTATATACATATGTATAGAAATGAAAACTATGGGAGAAAAATGTTTAGCAGCACGAAGTACATTGTTTAAATTAGTTAAAACAAAAAACTAAAAGAGACAACGTTATCTGAATTCTTGATTAAATATGATTGAATGAATTTTGTTTTTAAATTTTTTAAGTGGGTTTTTAATAAAATATTTTGTTTTTATAAATCAAATTCTTAAAACATTTTTTAGGATAAGTTTTGGTATGCAAATCTAAAGTACTAATTTATATGCATGTAAACATTAAAAAAAAAATTATCAATCCGTTTTTGGGATAATCGAATTTTCAAAAAAAAAAATAATTGGAAACTTTTTTTAAAAATTGAAAAACTTCTTCTTTTTCAAATTTTGATATTTAATATTATTCTTAGTTACGTATTTTTGTTAAAGTGGAATTTGTATAATTTATTGATCGCACTTATTTTAGTAGGTATATGGAAACAGTTTTATAAAAATCATCGTTTTTGAGAAAAAAAAAGATTTTCCTTAACGGTTATTTAATTTTTGTAGAAGATATCTATATCTACCGTTTTTGTTGAAAGTGTTAAAACACTTTGTTTGTATGTATCGGGTTTCAAGAAAATCAATGTTGTCGTTTTCGAAATATTTGACTTGAAACATTTTATAAAAATTCAAAAAATTGTTTTTTTTTTTTAGTTTTGGTAAGTACACAATACTATTTATTTTTAAAAAGCTTTTGTAGTAAAAAAATTATCGAAATCAGTCAAAGAAAGAACAAAGAAGAAAATCTAAAACAAAAAAAGTGGTTCTTTGGGAGGTACCATTAATAACCATTTTTTGACAAATGCTTTTCCATCCAAAGGCAGCCTTTAATAGGAGTAATTTATTGATTTTTTTTTAGAAAAGTAAGATTGCTTTAAAAGAAATTGTACCAATGGCAGGTACCGTTAGTTTTGAATCTAAGAAAATACGAAAAAAGGTGTGGGGAAAGACCAAAAAACGCTATGTACCAATTTTAAAGAAAAAATGAAAATTTTTTGTTTATATATTTTTATTTTACAACGGACGTATGATTGATGATGAAAAGTTATTGTTCTGCAGAGAACTGGTGAACATCTTGCTTCAAGTGCTTTATACCGCTGCAAATTTTGTGGACGTAGGTATACTATTTGCACCAGTAGTGTAAGCTTCATGGTAGACACTTGGCAGTGATCCCACAACCCTTTGACCACCATAATGCTGTCTAAGAATGCAAAAAAAAAAAACATTCTTTTATATGTCAAAACGATTGGTAATGATACGAAGTGGCAAAGTGAGAATTCGAAAAGAGCATCTAGAATTCTTGAAAATCAACAATTTTCAAAATTCCATCAAAGCTTTCCGACAACCTCCTGTTTTACAGTCCAAATGACTGAATTTAGTTAAGTCACTCACTCCTACAAAACGCTCCAAAAGGTTTTTGAATTTTATAAAAAAAGCATTTTGCAAACAAAATTGTCAAAAGCTGATCTCGAAGTCGTTGCCATTTTTGTGCTTTATTGACTCGACTATTGTTGCAAATAAAACTTAAACAAGTTCAAGTTCAAGATAAACACTTATGCACATAAAATGCAAGTTTAAGTGAAGGAAAAATTAGCACAGACCCGTTTATGTTGAATTTAAATATTTAAGTTTCAATATCCAGTAAACCAGTACGGTTGAAAAAATTATTCTTTGATGGTTTTTTTTCAAAAACTGCGAATAAATAGCGGTTGACACATAAAGGATAATGATCATGATATCTTGTTCAAGTATCAGTATAACCAAATATTTGATAAACAAATTTACCCAAACGAAGTGTCCCCATCAGATCACGTACCATCAAGAATATACAAATAATGGCTTAAATAAATAAACACTCAACCGCAACTCAAACTCTACATCTTCTTTCAAAACCAATAATAGTATAATCGGTATAGCACACAGTTTAAAAAAAAAACAACAAACAACCATGCAGCATTTATCCTCCAAAAAAGGACAAACATGTTGCCAAACAACATTATTGTGTTCACGATTTATATAGCAAACAAATAAATCGCACGAAGACATCATGCTTGTCCATATCTACCGAATAAGTTTCAACTTATTTTGTATGTAGATATAATGTTGTATACACACTATACACAACACGTTAAATGCGAATTTAGTTTGTTCGAATAAGTTGAACCAGTTGGATTGTGTTTATTGTTTATATACGTTTGGAATATACAAGCGACTTTTGTGTACCTTACCGATGAGTTTTCTTAAAAACCTGTCGAAATGAAAACCTGTCAGGGTCACAAAACGAGATTACCCACTAATTCTTTCTCGTATTTCAAATCTATGGTATTTTTGTTTGTTTTTATTAAGAATGGTGAACAAAAATAAGAACAGGCTTCAATCGAGCATGGTTGCCAATTGAAACAAAATTTATAACAAAATAAATTAAATTTAAAAACTTGGAGAAAGTCCTAGGGTTTGAGAGGCGAAGAAACTTGTAGGATTTGTATCATGGCTGTCTGTCAAATGCTAAGTTGCTAGCTCAAAAAATGTCAGTTTAACAAAAAAATACCAAAAAACCTGTTGGCTAAGGGTTGCCAAGTGCTCCTTTTTTTAAATTTAAGTTTTTGTAGATTTAGATGTTCTTCACAATTTAATTTAAGATGGGTGCAATTGAATAGAGGACTCAAAATCAATGAACAAATTTGCTCAGAAAAAAGTTGAAGTTGAACTAATTTTCTAAATTGTATCTTGTCGTAAATTAAGAAAAAAGATAGACCAATTTTTGATAAGTGGCCAAAGCTGAATACTGAAAATTCGGCCAGAAACTTTCTGAAAAATCCGTGGAACAGTCTAATACTACAATTAAGTAAATCAAATTATTCTTAAAGGACAGAGAATTATGCCTCAGTTGGCAATAATAATTCTATAAATCTTGCTGCCAACCTAAATAGGACTAAGAATACAATTTTACATTCAAATCAAGAGCCACCAGAAGTCGTAAGGTCAATTCACATATAAAAGTATATTAAAAAAAAAACCTAGAAAACTATTAAATTAAAATAACCAAAGTGGTAACCATTAATATTAAAACCCTTTTTGCTATTATAAAATAATAAATACCCACGTGAGTATAGTTTAACACTGAAACATTTTACACATATAAAGCCCCTTTAATATCTCCATAGTTGAAGCGCCAAATAAAGGAAAGGCGCATCGAGCACACCATAACGTCAAACCCGCCAAACAAAGGCTGCGTTCAGACTTGCAGCGTTCGTGGTTTGACTATTAAACGTTCAACCCACCCCAAGCAAAAGTCGCCAGTTATATGTATAGTCGACTGGAACGAGGTATGCGTCAGAGAGAGTACTTCCTGTGCGCACGCGGTATCACCAATCAATTCAGTGGTATGTCAGAGCCCCATCATAGCATGGCGGGTGCAACGCAGTATATAGTAATGTAATATTGGAGTTATTTTTGGACGCGCTATTCAGTTTAAGTCATTCAAAGACTTGCAATGATTTTGCAGTTGTCATTGGACTCCACACTCATGTCATATATTGGTTCTGGATTCTGAGTTTGACAAAAGATCGAAAATGCAAGTCAGACATCCAAGAAAAAAAACAGCAAACAGAGTTTATTGCATTGACAGCCCAAATTGACGTTAAAGTGTTGAAAACCGCACCATCATATCAGAAGGGCAATATACATAAATACAAAGGCAAACATGTACACTTGTTTTCGTGCCATACAGGCTCTGCTTTTTTTATACATTATTTGCCAATCTTTTATGATCTCTGTGGTTTGAATTTTCGGTTGAAGATATGTACGTACGCCATCAGTATTGCATACACAAATAGGATTGAAGTTGAAAAAAGAAACACCCTCTGCGTGCCTTCCTCTTCTTTTGCGCACAACCACGAAACGTATCATTAATATGTTTAGTGGCTTGCGCATCCGCTTGCTTGATGGAGTAGTATAGTATAAGGCACCCCAGTGTTGTATTGGATATTTCAGTATAACATAATGATCCAAGAAAATAGCACAAAGCGCATAAAACCAATGGAAGCCACAGGGAGTGAGTGCGGCGGATATGGGACTTTATGCAGGAAACTTGCAACACTTTGATGATTATTGTGTACTTGTCTAGACCGCACTGAAGTGAGGCAGGCTTTAACTAGCTAGCAGCCTGCTCGTCTAACACTCCTTTGACCTCTTCGGTGAATAAATATAGGTATGAGCATTCAAATCCCAGGGACGCATTATTTTTGTACGCTTATTGTGCAAGGCAAAGAGGCCCTATGAATTCAAACTCTCAAAGCTAAATAGATCATTTACTATTTTTTTTAGAAAATAAAATCAATTGGATTTGAAATAATGTTCTCAAATCAAAGAAATTTGGTTTCATTTCCGAAAGAAATACAAAAATTGAAAAATTTTGAAAGGATAATTGAAGCGGACCTGTTTTTTTAAATATTTTTTTTTTTTAATTTTCTATTGACTTCAAAGACAAAATTTAGTTGTAAATGTTTAAATATTTTCTACCAGAAACTCTTTTATTAAAATAAATTAATACTATAGCATCTTGAAAATGTCATTAAAGAAAGTGAGAATCAACAAGAACGAACTTTATACTGAATAAAAATACAGAGAGTTTCTTTTCATGGAATACTTGGTTTAGTTTCGTTCTCCGGCATTGTTGACGCGGACCTGTTTAAATTGAAGATGTTTCTCATTGTTGATAATTGTAGCGGAGAAAGAAACATACTCGTAGCCTGGATCAAAAGATGATTTTCCGATCACTGCATATAATTATGATGAAGAAAATATGGAAAATTATGATAACAATCTGAATTGTTAGGCTATGATTTTCTAACTGGTAAACATTGTTTAGCGTGATTTTGTTCTATGAAGAGGAAGTTCAAGTCCATATGGAGACGGATGTTTTTCTATTTCATGAATAAAACAGTGAATAGAAAATTGCAAATACATAGAAAATCTTAAAGAGGAGAAATCCATAGAAAATTGGTTTATAATACGTTCGGTTTTTCTTCAGTACTCGATGCAATACAATGGTCAATGGAATGGCTTTGTTTAGTTATGAAAGGTTTTTTTTTTATTTGCAGTACATAAATGTACATTGTACATGAAGAATAGATATGAAACGGATGTAGACGTAGTGCATTACTTTATTCGCGCATGTTTTTTGAGTAGGTACTTATTTGAAAAGATTAGTCGCAAGAGGAGTCATTTAAAAATATATTTAACCCTCTTTGTTGTCCGAATTATTATTTTACCTTATTTCGAAGAATATAACAGTTGGTGAGGTGGTTTCAAATTAAAACTACTGGGACATTAGATTTTCTGTCGAAATAGATAGTTTAAAAATTGTATACAAAATTTTAAGCAGAAAAAATAAACAAACAAATTTCTAAGTTTTTTAATGAACTGTGCATAACTTGCATGAACAAAATAAGGCCATTAATATGGCATGTTCAAAAAGTAATTTTTGCTCAAAATTGACAGAGAAATGCCCATTCAAAATTAACCATTTCATATAATTTTTCACAATTTTGGCCCGAAAGCCCCTTTTTCGGTACAATATTGCAACTTTTACATTCGTTAAAATGTTCGAAATCAAGATTTTGATATAATATGACATAACGACTATAGAGAATATTAAATAAAATGCACGACTGAATCGCACGTACTTGGTCTTATGTTCAAGTTGCTTGAAACTTACGAACTTTTAAAATATGCAAGTCATTACAGAACAAATACATACAAAATATAAAAAAGAATGTAGAAAATATATAAAAAAACATTTAAATCGTTCTTTAAATTGTAAAAACAACTAGTAAAATAGCTTAGCACTCAAAACAAAGAATGCCATTTTATTACTAAAAAAAATAGAAACATATTAAAAAAAAATTAAAAATCGTTGGAGCGGTTTTCTAAAAAACTAATTTTTTACATATAAAATTTTAGTTATATTTTTAACACAAAATTTAGGGATGCCAGTTTTGAGTTTTTATTAATATAAAGGGTCCGCCAAATAACTTTTTTTTTTGAAAATGCAACTACTACATGGAGTGTAGCTTCGGCTATGTGGCCTGTAGCACCGTCCTGTTGAAACCAAATGTTGCCAATATCCTCCTCTTCAATTTTTGTGCACAAAAATTCGTTCAACATGGCCCGATAACGATCGCCATTGACTGTAACGGCCACTCGAAGAAGAAAAATGGCCCAATTATGCCTCTGGACCAAAATCCGCACCAAACAGTGACTCGTTTTGGGTGTATCGGCTTTTCAATGGCGTGCGGGTTTTCTGTGCCCCAAATGCGACAATTTTGCTTGTTTACATACCCGCCAAGATCAAAATGAGCTTCATCTGAAAAGATGATTTTTTTGGCAAAATCGGCATCTTCTCTAAGTCGATCGCAGGCCCACTTAGCGAAGCAGCCATTTGAATGAAATTATTTTCCATTATTAACCGGAAAGATTGTTCTTTCAAATAAAAAAAGAAATTTGAGAAAATATTCAGTTTTTTTTTTTATAGCATTTTCGAAAAAAAAAGTTATTTGGCGGACCCTTTACATTTACGAAATTATTAACTTCCCATTGGAAGAAATTGTAATTGGTCCGATTTGTCGAATCGAAAATTTTCACATATGTATCTTCACGTTTCGAGCTCCCTAGAATTGGAATCCATCATTTTTAGAAAGATGTCTGTGTTTGTACGTACGTTCGTGAGTTTGTACGTTCCAGAGCTTTTTTTCGTCCACCATATCTCAAGAACGAATAAGGATATCGACTTCGGATGAATTTTATTTTATAGATAGAAGTTTCATTACGTGCTGAAAGGACTTTTAAAAAAATTAAATGAGCGGTTTTTTACTATAGCAGTTTTAAAAAATAGTTGTTGAATTCCTTCAGTCCTGAATATCTTGAGATCGAATCATGTAATCGACTTCGGGTTAATTTTATTCTATGCATATTGACGTAATAAAGAATTGGTAAAAATATAAAAACATATCAACCTATAGTTTTTTCTTAATAAGAAAAAAGTTGCTAAATTGTTGAAAAAAGTTGTTTGGCTCAAATATCTCGAGAACAAACAATGAAACTGACTTCGATATAATTTTAATTTATACAGTAGTTTATATATAAAAATTTATAAAGTTTTTAAAAATATTGAATGACCAAGCAATTTTATCAATAATTGTTGAAAACTTGTTTTTTGCCTCAAATACCTTGAGAACTAACAATGATATTGGCTTCGGGGTAATTTTATTCTATATACTAGATTATAATAAATTGATAAGGGATAAGTTTTGCAAAAAAAAATCAACAAACTGTTTTTTTTAAGCGAAAAAATACAAGAAACTTTACCTACCAAAATTTGTTGAACATTTTTTTAGTCTCAAATATCTTTAGAACAGACATTGATATGGGCATTGGGATAATTTTACTCTACATACTATGTAGTTCAATTTTGTAAAAAAAATTAACAAACTGTTTTTTTTTATAGAAAAAGGTTACAAACATTATTCAACAATATTTTTCTCTAATATCTCGAAGGCAAGCCAATCTTTGGTCTTCACATGATTGCCTATTGAACACCTGATAAAGCTTTCGAAGATCGAGAATCGGCGATTTTTTAATAAAAAACATTGGGCCTCTAGCTTCCGAGGGCACCAATGGGAAGTTACTAGTGTGGGTCGCACCCAGCCTCTTTTTTTCAAAAAAAATCATCAACCCGTTTTCAAAATATTGAATTTTCAAAAAAAAAAATTAATATTTTTTTTTTAAATTAAAAGTTTTGATATTAAATATTATTGACATTTTAAAGGAGCCTTTGTATAAAAAAATTGATCGAAATAGGTTGAGTCGCTAAAGATAAAATAGAAATTCATAAAAACCGTTATATGGTAGGTACTTACCCGTTAATAAAAGTTTTTGTAATTTTTTTTGTATACCAAAAAGTACATCATATACAATAATAAACTGATTTTTTTCTATCAAAGCGTTGGAGCCGTTTTCGGTATAAATTAGCTTTTTCTTAACGGCTGTATGGCAAGTACCGCTAGTTTTGGAGCTAAAAAAAATTAATTTTCCCCTCTGGAGAGTTACAAAAAAACCTTAAGTTCAAAATTTGAAGGTAACCGCTTCTGTGGTTTAGGCTGTAGGTTGAGGTACAACCAGACAGACAGACAGACAGACAGACAGACAGACAGACAGACAGACAGACAGACAGACAGACAGACAGAGAGACAGACAGACAGATAGACAGACAGACAGACAGACAGACAGACAGACAGAATTGTGCCACCCACTTTTTTTGTGTTCTCTATCATCGTAATGTCATGTTTGATTGCTATCTCAATTTTTTTTTTAGCACGAATCCAAAACTTGCCCTATAGTACCTATGTAATATCGCAAGCAAAAAGTATTTTAGTAAGCTATTTTGTTTTTCGGCTGTTTTTAAATGCTTTCAGACCTACAGACGCCTGGACAGTGAAGTAGGCAGATCACATCGTGTATCTCAGGAAGCGAGTATGCTAAAAGCTTAAGGTAAGGCCCCAAATTTACCAAATTTGAATTTTTTTTTCCATCTCAAGAATAGATTAGTGCAAAATTTGTAATCCTTTATTTGAAAAAATAATTCTTACTGATCTGCTCTAACCCGGAGGCCACTCGAGCGAGTACTCGCTAGCGAGTTGGGTACATACATTAATTGTCAAATCACTCGCCGCTCTACTCGCTTCTCAACTGGCTTCGAAAAAGGCAAGCCAGTTGACTAGCGAGTAGGAAAAGTTTCGATGTATTTGTAACTCGCTAGCGATTACTCGCTCGTGTCGCCTCAGAAGAATTTTTTTTTTAAATATGACTTTGTAATATTTGAACCTATAGCTTATCGTTGAAATGCAAAACAATGCTAATTTGGAGTCTTTCTGCAAGTTTCCACAGCACTCGGTTCCTGAGATACACGATGTGACCTACAAATTTCACAATGAAGCTAGCAGATCACTCAGCTGCACCCTTATTTGGTGAACTGCAAAATGGGGAATAGAAATGTAAACAAAACTGCAAATGCCTGTCAAGGTCACATTTGCGAAGGTAAAATTTACCATCCTTAATTCACAGACGTCTGAATTATCAATCAACTACTTTTTACTAATTTTTGATAAAGCTCACCAAGAACAGGTAGCTTCTCTAAAAAAAAGACCCAACGGCTTAAATAAATTCAAGCTCAGTTGTTTTTAAAGGATATTATAAAAAATTAAATGAATTTTGGTATTTTTTATAAATTAAGCATATTTTAGGTTTATTCTTGTCTAATTGAACATTGTAAGTAGTTCAACAAATTTAGTTCCAAAAAGGAAGTTCCTGAATTTTCGAATAATATTGCATCCCAGAATTTAACACATTTTTAAAATAAGAGAAGAAATCCATTTTTTAGCACTTGTTTTTTCTACTTTTTTAAATAATCATAGTATAAATAAGCCATATACGTGAGTGAAAAAGTTGTGTAAGCCATTTTTCGGCAAAACTGATACTTTTGTTTCGTATTTTTTACATTAAATGCATCAAAAGTCATCTAAGCCAAAATTCGAAAATCTGAAATATCAAAGCTTTCCAAAAGCTTTCCTCAAATCTTAAATTTAATAGTATTTAAGAACGATTAAAGATGAAAAGTACTTAAAAAAAAGTGGTTTACACCATTTCTAAACTCTGAGCCTCATATTTATCTTCAACGACTGAGATGGCTGGGTCAACTAGAGCGAATGGACACCATAATGCCCCGGCCCGGAAAGTCTTTGAATCCAACCCCATGGGACAGCGCAGTAAAGGTGGACAGCGTAAAAGGTGGCACACGCAAGTGGAAGAGGATCTCAACCAACTTGGCGTGCGAAACTGGAGACAGCTAGCTATAAGCCGAGCCAGCTGGAAGAAGTTTGTTGGTTGAGGCCCTGGTCCACCCCAAACTGTAACACCACCTTAAATAAGTAATTCAAACTGTGTATCTTCAACGCTTAGCCTTGTTGTGGCTTTTAACCACAAAAGTTAGTTCGTGCAATTCAGACACATATGCATTTCATTTTTTTACAAGAAATTAATACTTTTTCTATTAAATCAAGTAAAAACTTCTTAATAACTCATGAGTCATAAAACAAGCGGACAAAAAAAAGTTGATTTTATATAAAAAATCACCTCATTTCTATTTAACTACTTAACTATCTTTATGAAAACAAAAGAGTTGGGGTGAAAACTTTAAAGTTTGGTACGAAAAAGCAATTCTATAAACAAATTATATAACTAAGCTTAAAAAATATATAGAACACATACTGGCTTGTTTCCTTAAAAGGCTATATCTGAACTATAATGCGTGCAACCCCACGACCTTTACGTAAGAACTATTATACATAATATCTGAACCCTATTGCTTTAAAATGCTCGCATTTCACATTTATTTGCTTGTTAAAAACTCGTTCATTAATTTAAAAATTAATGATTATATTTTTTATGATAATGTCCTCGCCTTTTAACGAAATTGGTATTATTTATTTCCATCATAAAAATAAATAAATTAGAATTGTCTACCCTAAATGCATTTTGCATTTGACCACCATTTACAACCATGAAAAAAACAGAACTATAAATAGAATGAAAACGAAGTTAACTTATTCAAAATCATAAAAAAAAAAAAAACTCTTCAGAAACCCATTCAATTGAATAAGTACACTTAAAAAGTTCTTTAAGTACGACGCACGTTGCCTCTCCTTCATATTATGTACCTACTTATGCTATAAATTCATTTTATATTTTTCTTGCTAACCATATTCTTCGGGGTTATTCACTGTTCAACAAAATGACTCATTTACATACATCCTTTTTCCGCTCATATATAATTCTCCTTTTGAATTTAATTAATTGTATGTCATCAGATGACAATGGTAGCCCTAATAATAATAATAATAAAAATAATCATACTCAAAAGGACACCCTTTGCCTTAGAATTCAACAATCATTGTGGTACATATGCCCTCTCTTGGCTGCTTAACACCTTTTTACCAGCCGAACATGCATATCTTTAAACATTAATCTTATCACATGTTAAAGGATCTCATTCACTCCCTTGGTGCATTGTCACCACCGACACACGTCTTTGAGTCACCAGAAGGTAGAGTTAGTGTTGCCAATATTGCGAAGACTTCGTGGTTTTAGGCTTTAAGTGAAATTAAATAGTTGCAGCATGTACTTCAATTGTGTGGTTTCCATATTCACATACAAAACCTCCTTCAAAAAGTATTTTTTTTTTTAAATAATTCAAAGAGTAAAATATTGAAATTTTGATTGTGTCCACAACGCAAACACAACAAAATTTTGATTAATTAAATAACTGACCGCACTTATTATTTTTCTTCCAAATATCCACCAAGTTAATTACATTGAAATGGCAACCATGCTTGTTCAGGAGTTTCTGTTCAAATGACAACGCACACATCTGTTTAACATATCACGTAATATATATACATAAGTGCTCTGCTCAGGTAGGTATACGTATAGATTATAGAAATGATAGATAAAGATCTTTATCGTTTTTCCAAATAGACCCCAGCAGCCACAAACAATATCATCTTCTTCATTGATAAAAGTCTGTGTATAGCTGTTGTATACCACTATATCCACATGCTGTACGTGTACAGGTAGGTAGTCCTGTTCTCTCGAAGACCAGAGGATGTTGATCAAGTTGTAGCGATAAAAGAAAACAAGCTGCAGGCTTACTAGAGTACAATAATAACGGCCCGGTACAATGTAAACAGAATCATCATCTCATATACAGATAATATAATAAACCATTATAAAGAGCCTATTATTTTGTTATCTTTTGTTTATTTTTTTTTTTTTAACTTACGTTGTGAATCGAATGCCACAGTACGACAACGATCATCGCCTTCGATATCGCACCTATAAACGGCACCAGGTTGTGCGATCGATGGTTGATATAGTGAATTATTGTCCTTCGGCGCTCCAACAATGACCCTGTAAGAAATAAATTACATAAATAAAATTAGTTTTTAGCTTTAATTTACAGTTTGGAAGATTTAAATAAGATTTAAACAAAATGTTTGAGATAATAATTCATAAAGTCATCTCAAAAAGACTCGTACTTATGCCAGATGACTTCGATTGAAATTAATTTAAGAAATAGGTTTACTTATTTAAAGATATTCTCAAGCCTTATCATTTGAGAAATGATAAAAAATTCAATTTTCTTACAAAATGGATTTTTACCAAAGTTAAAGAAGTTAAAAGATCGGAGAGGGTAGAAATTTTTCGTTTGCAACTGTGCTTATTTTTTGGTATCAAATCTCACTAGTTAAGTTTTTATTTTTACATAAGACGTACAAAAATAAAATTAAATTTACATTAGGGTGGTCCTTATTTTTGTATGTGGGAAAAAAATTGTTTGTTTTACTAGCAGTATTTGTTTGTTCTTCTAGATTTAAAACGTGTACACAAATTTTGTTAGGGTCAAATGATTTAATTAACACGTGCCGCAATGAGTTTGAAAATTTAAATTTTATTTTCCATAAAAAAAGAATTAATGAACTGCATATTAAAATCTGTTACCTATGCTTGCTTATAAAAAAAATAAAAGGCACGACTGGTTCATACGTGCTGGAAAAGTTCAAGTGGCTTGCAAATTGAGAACTTTTAAAAATATTCAAGTAATTATACGAGCCGTTTTTGAGACAAATAAGCTTTTTCTTGACGGTTGTTGTACCATTGTTTTTGGAGCAAAAAAAGCATTTAAATAAGCCCTTATCTCACAGGAGCTTCAACTTTAAGCTCAGTGCGGCACGTGTTAACGTTGTAAGAAAGAAAAATAGGGTAGTATTTTAAGATGTCAATGAACAAGAAAATGTTGCTTAACATTTTGTTTAAATAAGAGCCACTCTAATGTACCTACATATTTTCTCTTTTTAATTTGAATATTCCTACACTAATGGAATTTTTAGTCAGAGATGATCAGGTTCACATCTGATTTACAAGCCGGATAATTCAAAAACGGGTGATATCACACTCAACGTATAGAACGTAGGCATGCCTAAGTATTTGGAAATTCAATACTATGGGTATTATTGAATAGATCCATTTTTAACGTTCAAACTGTTGCACAAAATTTGTTTGATTCTGAAATCGTGAAAAAATGTCTTAGAATTTTATTATTAAAAAAAAAGTTTAAACTGTAATTTAAAATCATCATGTCTATTATTATTAACTTCCAGATACAGTCATTCACTTAGTGTTAAACCATCAGGTATTGCCAAAACCATTGAACAAAGCTAACAAAAGGAACATACAATTGATACAAAGAATTGCCGAAAAGTTTTCTGATTTGGCTATAAGCTAGCTATTTGTATAACAGCGTGTGGTCTGGTAGTTCAAGACTATTTGTCACGGTCCAGTTTCCTGAAAACAGGTGATCCACAAGACTCAATATTGGGCCCAATTCTCTTCTGCCTGTATATAAATAACCTGCCTTCTGTTTGTGAAAATATCTGCTCTCTCAGTCTGCTCAGTCATTTTGTTCTGAGCTCATAAAGTGCGCTCTGAACAAACTCAGAACGCACTCAGAACGAAAAAAGAAATACAATTTTTTGGCTCAGAGCTAAAAAAGAAACACAACCTTTTGTTTGACAGTTCAGGCTCTACTCTGAACTAAAAAGGAAGAACCCCTTTTGTATCTTTACGAAAGAATTGACTTTTGCCATACTTCTAAAACAGGAAATATATTGGTGCCCTCTTTTAAGTACCTTAACTACTCACGGTTGTTTTTTCGTAATATTAATCCGGAATTCTGTGCCGAAAAGGATAAAACAAATAAAAAAATTGAAAACTTCAAAGTTCAAGCATTTAAACACTTTTCAAATTTGCATTCATAAATTTTTATTTTTGTATGAAGAAAGGGAAGAATTAAAGAAAAAAGGTAAACATTTTGTTCTATAATAAATAGATATGTATATCAAAAAATATTAAAATTGAAATAGCTTTATTTTATTTTATTTTATTGTATTTTATTTTTTTTTATTTTATTTTATTTTATTTTAATTTATTTTATTTCATTTTATTTCATTTTATTTTATTTTATTTTATTTTATTTTTTTTTATTTGATTTGATTTTTTTTATTTTATTTTATTCTATTTTATCTAATTTTATTTTATTTTATTTTATTTTATTTTATTTTATTTTATTTTATTTTATTTTATTTTATTTTATTTTATTTTGTTTCACTTTGTGTCTGTAAAAAATACTGCAAAAGATTAAGTTTTACTGTTTTATCCAATAAAATTGAATTGAATTAAATTTATTTGAATTTGAATATGATCTCAAGAGAACAGTTGATCATTATAATATATTTGAAGATTTTTTTGGTGAGGATTACTTTGTGACAAGAGTAGTTTTAAGCCAACCAAAGCAAAATCGCCTCTTGTGAGCTCTGAGGGACTATCAGATATAACTGCAGAGAAATCCACCAACCCCGATGGTCGCTCCAAGTAAAGCATAGTACGCAGCTGAAGTGAAACGAAAATTCTCATACAGAAATTGACAGAACAAAATCGTAAATGAAAAATTTCGTAGTGATTTTTGTTATGTAGTACGCAGTTCGACAGTGAAATGTCAATAAAATAGAAAATCCTAGCAGATATTCGAACCAAGTCTCCACTTATTTTTCGTATACAATTAATTGTTCGGAACATTATTTCAGACGATAATTTGACAGTTTGTTATATTTTGCTGTTGAATTTTATTTAAAAATGAAAATGGAAGAAAATACCGTCGAAACGAACTACAGAACACAATTATTTGGAACCCTTAGCACCACAACGGACAACACGAAAACAAAAAAAAACAAGAATTCACATCAGATGAGAAAAAAAAATTGACTTAAGATTTTAAACTGTTTTATTTTTGTATTTATTTTGACATATTTCTGATAAAACTCTCCATATTTTTTTCGCAATCACTTCGTTTCTGATTTCGCTCTCGAGTTGGAGACACCAGAAAATTTTCGTTTCACTTCAGCTGCGTACTAGGCTTAACTCGGAGTATAGTATTCTTAGTACACTGACGTCTTCTTATGAACTTGCTTTTATTTTCAAGATTCTTAGAAATTTAAAAAAAAGTTATAAAGGGTGTTTTACATAAAATGCATACAACACTAGAGGGCGCTGGTTGGATCGAAAAAAGAATAAAATTGCGTGGGAGAAGTTGCATGTCTCTCCGTTAATTTTTCTAAAAAAATTACTTTAAAAAGAAAAAGATTTTAAAAAATTTCAGTACCGTGGAACACCTGATTTCAAAAAATTTGCCTAAAATCACAGTTTTTCTTTTTTTTTCTTTTTTTACTGGCAGGTTTCAACTTTGTGAAAGGACGTTCTTAAATTCAACTGCAGTAAATTTTTACGTCTATTTGCTTTCAAAAATGTCGGGCCGAAATTATCATAATTTTCTTCAAATGTTTATAGAATCACCAATGAACAAAATTCAAAAACTAGACTTTAGTGGATACAAGGGCAACAAAATCAATGACCCGGAGCAGCGTGCATTTGATACCTTTGAAAAAAGTATCAAGATGACATCACCTCAGCTGGAGTAGCATCCTTCCAAAGTGTTTGGGATAAGGGCATAACTAGGTTTTATCACAGCTTATTAGACTTGAAGCAACCAATTTTCGAAAATGAATTCCCGAAGCTACATCTGTAAGAGCAGAAAAAAAATAGTTCCATTTGAAACAACCATTCGCCTGTAAAGTTAGCAGGGTGGGTTTTAATCCCGTAAATGGGACCTTGACAGGAATTTGCAGTAGTTTTTTAGCATTTCTATTCCGGTTTTGCAGTTCGCCAAATAAGAAGGATGCAATCGAGTGACTTCACAGTGAAGTTAGCCAGGTCACATCGTGTATCTCAGGAACCAAGCATGCTAGGAACTTGTAGTTAGGCTAGGTCAAATTTTGAAGTTCTTAATTTAAAATAAAAACTACTTACTACTCAATGGTACGACTTTCTTAAAGTTTTTTCTCTTTGTTCTTAGAAACAAGAGATAAGGAAAATAAATTATAAGGGACTTTGATATTTCTAAGGCGTTTTATAGAATTAAGCATCAAGCACTCTTATCCAAAACACGTCCATTTGATCATGATTTTACAATATTGAACGTCAACAAAAACACTTGCAGAAGAGTTTGGGTTTTCTTCGAAGATGCTAGAAATGTTTCTTCCTTTCTTATCCCGCTGTAATCGTCATTTCGTCCATGGCTTGAATACAATTCTCATATCTAGGCAGGTACTTTAACTGAAATATTCGCATCTCTTGAACATAGCCGTGATGTTTCATGTCGATCCTTATTTAATCACTATTTTTATAAACAATGTTCTAGCGAAATAACCAGTTGCAACCCTTACACAATTTCAAATTAATACTCGCACTTTCAGGAATGCACATCAGATTACTTTTGAAGCCAATTTCAGATCAATTTCCAATCCATTTTTAAATTCAGAACTTCAAAACTAATGTGCATCGGTATCTTCTTTTAAATCATTCCTTAATTTCCCTAATGCTCGCTCGTGTTTTATCATTTTAAGGGTAGCCAAAGCCCTATTAGTGGGGACATAATTAAAAACGAAATACCTCATAGCAGCAGGAAATATGTATCACAACAAAAACATAAATGTTAAAAAAGGAGCCAAGTTCTTATGTGTACAAGAAACCTGTGCGTAAAAAGTCAGCCAAAAAAAGTAATGAGATCTAAAATATATGCCAAGTTTTAAGTTCATGAAGTTTAATATCAAATATCTTAAGAAGAGTAATATCGAAACAATTCCAAATCATGACAGAAATTTGGTAATTAATGATTACTGATTAAAATTTGGTGGGTTCACTGGTCAAGTTTTCATACATTTTAAATTTGTGATTAAGTAAGTATTTAACAGAAAACTTGCCAAGTAAATCCACCAAATTTTAATCAGTAATCATTAATTACCAAATTTCTGTCATGATTTGGAATTGTTTCGATATTACTCTACTTAAGATATTTGATATTAAACTTCATGAACTTAAAACTTGGCATATATTTTAGATCTCATTACTTTTTTTGGCTGACTTTTAACGCACAGGTTTCTTGTACACATAAGAACTTGGCTCCTTTTTTAACATTTATGTTTTTGTTGTGATTTCACTCCTTTTTGCAAAGATTTATTTTGCCAGGTGAAAGTCAAGCCCTACCGCTCTACATAGTTTCATAATTCAACGACAACCGAAAGTGCTCCATACAAATAATAGCAATTCTGATAAAGTGGGTGGTTGGCACCACCCCCCCCCCCCCCCTGAATGGAAAATTCCAAATTTTCGATTTTTTTCCTTTCTAAGTACTTCAAGTTCTACCGACCTAGCAATTTTCATCGTTCTACAACAATCGGAAGTGCTCCATATAATTTATAAGAGTTTTTAATAATGTGGGTGGATGCCACGCCCCATGAATGGAAAATTCCAATTTTTCAATTTTCTCTTTCTAAGTACTTCAAGCCCAACCGACCTACCAATTTTCATAGCTCTACAACAATTGGAAGTGCTCCATATAATTTATAAGGATTTTTAAGAATGTGGTTGGATGCCACGCCCCCTGAATGGAAAATTCCAATTTTTCAATTTTTTTCTTTCTAAGTACCTTAAGCCCTACCGACCTACCAATTTTCATCGTTCTACAACAATCGGAAGTGCTCCATATTATCTATAAGAATTTGTAAGAATGTGGATGGATGCCACGCCCCCTGTATGGAAAATTCCAATTTTTCAATTTTTTTCTTTCAAAGTACCTCAAACCCTACCAACTTACAAATTGTCATTGTTCTACAACAATCGGAAAGGCTCCATATAATTTATAGAATATTTAAGAATGTGGGTGGATGCCCCCTGAATAGAAAATTGGAGATTTTCGATTTTTTCCTTTGTATGCACCACAAGGCCTACCGTTGTGCGAAATTTCAAGTTTCTACGATGTCGGGAAGTGCTCCATAATTTTGATGATCTGTCAGTGAGTCAGTCAGTGAGTCAGTGAGTCAGTGAGTCAGTGAGTCAGTGAGTCAGTGAGTCAGTGAGTCAGTACGTTACGGTTTTTGCGATTTTTGAAGTCCTATATCTTGGGAAATACTAATGCTAAAGAGTTGAAATTTGGTGAGCCACCTGTGTTTGATCAGTTCAGCAAATACTCTGAATATGAAGTTTCTTACTTTATTGGTATTGAAGTTAGAGGGGGGTTGAAAACCGCCTGAGTTTGTTCCTGTAAATAGGGTGTAGTGCCGCGAACTTGGCTGGGCACTACCGTGCCCTTTGATATTAAGATTTGTCTGAACTTCTGTGCCTAAACCACTGTAGACCTTTCCTTGAAATAATTTTTAGATTCAAAATGTTTGTGTGATTCCCTGAGGGAAAATTCTTATTTATTTGTGTATTTAAAGGAATACAAAGATTTGGAACAGGATTTTCAACTCAAAATTCTTCAAAAATCAATTAACTATTTACAAATACAAAATACACAAATAAGTTACTGATTAAGAGCGTTTTTTTAATTTTTAAAATGTCTCTTAAAACATTCATAAACGGGAAGATATCGATATTTTCTTTATTTTCTTTCAATTTTATTTGTAGCAATAATAACAAAAAAATCATATTTTAAATTATATTTCTAAGGTGCAATGATTCAAAATGAAAATGACTTCATGAAATACAAATCAGAATAAAAATAAAGATTTCTATTAAAAACAATGAGATAATCTGCATCATTCACAGATTAAATTTGAATGTTGTCATACACTACAAGTAGCTTGAATAGGTCCTGAGATTTAAAAGCAAAAATTACGTAGCCATATGTTTCGGGTAAAAAAAATGAATGATTGAATATCAAGCCATCAAAAGCTTATGACCAAGCAAGATTTTTAAGAACTCTGTCTCTGTAACATTCTGCTGAAAACTGGTCATTGTTTAAACATTTGGCGTTTTTCTTTTTTAACTCAGAGCAGATTACGGAACTGTCAAACAAAAATTCTATGTTTCTTTTTTAGCTCAGACATATCAGAGCATAAAAAGTGTGTTTCTTTTTTCCATCGGAGCTAGCTCAGAGCTTGCTCGATTAGCTCAGGATTAAATGCCCGAGCGAAACGCTGAGTGAAGCCAACTTCACTTATTTTTTAGTGATACATAATTTAAAATGGATTCTCTGGAAAGTCCTCGGACAGTCGCCCGTCAAATGTAAAAAAATTGTAAGAAATTTCACGAGATTTACCAAAAACACCTATGAAATGACAGTTAAGTGCTCAAGTGTGTTTCATAATTAAATCTGAGGTATCTGATATAATCTGCTGGGAGCTCTGCTCTGATCGCTCAACCTCTGCTCAGAGCTTTGCTCAGAGCCAAAAAAGAAAAACGCAAATTCACCCAAATTTATATTTCTTTCTCAACACAGTTGATTAAAATGACTAAAAATTATAGAGAATTAAGTTTTGGTGGAGCAATATTTAAGCAGTTTGTTTGATTTATTTATTTACATATATTTTCAAAGTTTTTGTTGATTTAAATTACGCAATCATTAATCAATTCTTGTTTTCAACTAAAGTTGTTGTGAGGTGTTAGTCACCATCATTAGAATATAATTATTTTTTAGAGGAATTATTTGGTGCATGCACAGGGGAAGAAAATTAGTTGATCAGTGGTGTAAAAGTATGTAAGAAAAAAGATGGCCGAAAATTGATCCTTATCGAACATATCTTTATCCTCAAGTTGGACTAGTTTTAAACGAAGTGATTTTAGTCTTTATTCCCTTTTTAGGTTCCATTTTCAGACGCAACCAATTTCAATGGATTTTAAATTGTACAAATAAAAAAGAGTCATCTCTTAGAATTCTTTCCTCAGGAAACGAAATCCTGCAAATGAAAATCTCGCATTCGGAATCTCGCATTACGAAATCTCGCATTTATATAATCTCGTTTTTCATAATCGACGTCTCGGATAAACGTCGCTATAGACAGCTATAATTTTGAAGTTTTCAGAGACTTTGTCTAGCTAGGATCCGCTATAAACTCAGCGAACGATACCAGTGCTGTAGCCTATTGAATAGACCTTTTAAAAAGGAACAATTACGTGCAAGGGCTTTTATTATTGAATATGTTTGTTTGGCCCATAAGCATGCTTAAAACCGAAAATGCTACTAAATTCACCCATGCGTTTCTGAGAGAATGGTCACACTGGCCACTTTTCAGTATTTTTGGTATAACTCGAAAACTAAGCCGAATTTCACAATTTTACATATAATTTAATACTTTTTGTTCAAAATTAAATTTTCTATCGAAGTGGATAGTTTGGAAAATTTCCTAAAAAAATTTAAGCAGAAAAGTAAACAAAAACGAATATAAAAAAATCGAAAAATCTAAGATTTTTAAATTTTTTTCTAAATTGCGCATAACTTTTTTCGGAGCAAAGATACGCTCAAGACATGCATGAACAAAGTAAACTGGAGTTTAAGGGCTTTAATATGACATGTTAAAAAAGCCATATTATTTGAAAATTGACAGAGATATATCTATTCAAACTTTACCATTTCTTACCATTTTTCACAGTTTTTGCCCAAAAGCCAATTTTTTGGTACTTTATGACAAATTTAACGTTCCTAGCAACTAGTAACAAATCTTATGTTTATCGGACCAGCCGTTCGGTCTGTAGGTCTGAAAGCTTTAAAAAACGAAATTGCGAACTAATATCCTTTTTATAAATTCTCAATAGTTCTAATGTCATATTATATCGAAAATTGTATTTCGAACATTTTTACGAAAGTGAAATTTGCCATATTGTACCGAAAAAGGGACTTTCGGGCCAAAACTGCGAAAAATTATAAGAAATTATAAGGTTTGAACGGGAATATCTCTGTGAATTTTGAACAAATATTAATTTTTGAACATGCCATATTAAGGCCTTAAGTCTCTACTTTATTTTGTCCGTGTATGTATTGACCCTATCTTTGCTTCAAAAAAAGTTATGCACAATTTATAAAAAAATTTAGATATCTTAGCTTTTCCTGCTTAAATTTTTTCGTAAAAATTTTTGAACTTTCCATTCCAATAGAAAATTTAATTTTGAACAAAAAGTATTATATATAAAATCGTCAAATTCGGCTTAGTTTTCGAGTTATACCAAAAATACTGAAAAGTGGCCAGTGTGACCATTCCCTCAGAAACGCATGGGTGAATTTAGTAGCATTTTCGGTTTTAAGCATGTTTATAGGCCAAACAAACATATTCAATAATAAAAACCCTTGCACGTAATTGTTCCTTTATACCCCTCATTTTCCGGTCTATTCAATAGGCTACTGACATCAAACGAAGAATTACTCTTGCCAATCGCTGTTTCTTTGGGCTAAGAAGGCAATTGAGAAGCAAATCCCTCTCTCGAGCAACTAAACTGTCCCGGCGATATTTCATTATTCGAGATTTTGGCTCGCGGGATATTCTATCATAAAGTCTTTTATGGATCTTGTAGAAAATGTTTTAAAACTGCCCCTAATTTGCTGTGCCATTATGAGTTGCTGATATTTATGTCGATGATCAAAACGAAAAGTTCTTTTTTTAATTTTTAGCGGAACAAGTAAATACCGTTGCTGAACAGACATCTTCATAAATATTATTATTTTTTAATCATTTATGATTGAGCAAATATTTTGCAATTTCAGATTTCTTAAGAAAAAAAAATAGACAGTGATCATAGAACAATGACGGTGTCATCATTTTAAAATATCAGTGACTTAAGATGCTCCCCACAAATTCATCAACAAATTTCATTCAAAATAACAGACATTTAGAAATTGATAACGATAAGTTATACCAACCAGAAAAATTGTTTGTCTATTTGAACAGTTCTGAAATCAACAATATGATGCCGCGTCGAGTATTTTTGTCAATAACACAGGCCGGCTTCAACATTAGTAGGTAATATAATGTGAATTTTTCACCTTCACCTCAAAGCGAACTGAATGAATTTAGTAAATAAAAATATTTTTATTTTTAGATATTTTTTTTTTTTTTTCAAAATAACACCGGGCCATATGACTCACTCAACATAAACAGATTCGTTTGTGTGATTTGTTTTCAATTTTTATTTTCCTTGAGTTCAAAACACAAAGTTAAACATCTTAAAAAAAATAAAATTAAATTCTAAGAAAAAACATGTCAAAAAACATACATATATTTTATAACCTACACAAATAAATTACACACTCAATAAATTATCTTCAATTTGGCAGAAACAGTTGAAATAAATCGAATCTATTGATATTCGAATTTCGAAATAAAAAAAATTTTGGCACTCTTTTAAAAGCGATGAGTCAACGCACCCCATCAATTGCCAGGCGTGCGTCCGCATATCGTTTTTGGGTTGTTGGTCGTTTTGGTGATCTTCACCACACTTTTCATTCAAATCGGTATGGGTGGTTCTTAAGGCACCACAATTCAATGTCAGAATTGTGGTTTCTTCTCTCGGCGGCGCACCGGGACGAGGATGACAACTATGAATTATTTTTAGATTAGCAATGGATGATGATTACTCATTCACAATCACAAAAATAAATGAAGTAATTGGTGGCGTTGACTTAAGCTCGATGTCACTTTAAATTCTATGAAAGACAATTATTGTGAATTTCAACAGTTGTATAGACAAATATGGAAGAAATTTTAACATATGGTCAAAAATTTGCATTTTATATGAGTTATAGTATGTTATATTGTTTTATTTTGGATTTGTGTATAATTATTTGAATAAGGCCGACGCGACGTATTCAAATGAAAATCGTGAGTTAATTGCTGAAAGTGATGAATGATTATGATGAATGATGATCAAAGACAAATATAAGATGAGGTCAAATGGAATATGTACATATATTTAATGATTAATTTACGTGAGCATCTATTTTTTGAATGGACACCTACGCAAGACCAGTATTTTTGAATCAATGATTTCATGAGTTGAGTTAAACAAATTATTTACCGGTTAACAATGAACCAGTCATATCCGGATGACGTTTGATATCTATTACAGCACTACAATGAGATATTGGTGGCCCTTACATGGGCAGTCAACTGATGCAATCATATAAATCAGCTTTTACACCGGTACATTTGACGTTTTCAAAATGCTCTTCTTAGTCTAGTAAAGACCCTCTAATTTCCAGACAGATTTGATTTGCAAGTAGGTAATTTTTTTCAATTTTGTTTAATAATTTTAGGTGACAAAATGTCATTATTTCTGTCAAATATTTAAGGCACTTATAACCAAAATTTTGTTTGATGTCCAACTGACTTAATTAAGGTGGCGCTACTACGAAGTGGACCAGGACCTCAACCAACAAGCTTCTTCCAGCCAGCTCGGTTTCTGACTAGCTGTCTCCAGTTTTGCATGCCAAGTTGGTTTAGGTCACCTCTACTGCGTTGTCCCTCGGAGTTGGATTCAAAGACTTTCCAGGCCAGAGCATTGATGTCCATGCGCTCTGAGTGACCAAGCCATTTCAGTCATTGGCTTTTCACTATTGTGGCTAGGTCTGGTCGGTGTCACTATACAGCCCATACAGTACGTTGTTGTATCTTTTTCTCTATTCCCCATCTATTCAGACGAGACCAAAAATCACCAGGACACTTTAGTTTGCTGGAGAGAGGGCTTTGCTTCTCAATTGACCTCTTAGTCCAAAGAAACAGCGATCGGCAAGAGTAATTCCTTGTCTGATCTCAGCACTGGTATCGTTTGCTGAGTTGAAAGCGGAGCCTAAGGTACACAAAGTCTCTGACCACCTCAAAATTATAGCTGTCTATAGCGACGCGACGTTCTGTCCTTTTGACAGCATATGTATATGTATTTAGTTTTGCCTTCATTCACCGTTTAACCCTCCTTCTTGGCTTCCTCCTCAATACTAACGAAAACACCACAGAAGACTGAAATCACGCTTTTTTTGTCCGATTATGTCAATACTGTCGGCGTAAGCGGGTAAAGCCGGCCATGGCCATTCATGTTGAGAAAGTCGCAAGAATCGTAGATATTTTCAATGGAAAGCTGACAGGTTCTATTGTGAATCGACCTCGTTAGTACTGAAGTTTGATGAAAATTTCTACGAACCTTGCGACCGTCGCTACGACTGATAGACTTTTGAAAGATTGTGCCTCCAGTAAGTTGCACTATTCTTTCAAGAACTTTATTAAAATAGTCACATGACAGCTTGCCGTCTTGTCTAAAACCATTTTTGTCATCAAAGTTATCGGTGAGGTCTTTGCCGACCTTCATAGAGCAGCGTGCATTCTCCGTCGTCATCCTGCACAAACGGACGAGTTTGGGAGGGATGCCAAAAGTAGACACTGCTCTATATCTCGTCACTTAGATGCTTTCATACGCGCCTTGAAATCGATGAAAAGGTGGTGGGTATCGATTTGAAACGCTTGGGTTTTTTCCAAGATCTGCCGTAGTGCGAGTATTTGGTCGATGGTGGAATTTCCTGGCCTAAGGCCCCACTGAAATTACGTTGATGACGAATGGCTTCAGGCGATCACAAAGTACGGCAGAAAAGATCTTGTATGCGATATCAAGGAGATTGATGCCTCTGTAGTTAATACAGTTCAGAGGACCTTTCTTCAGGATTGGACAAACTATGCTGAAATTCCATTAATCAGGCATGCTTTCCTCCAACCACATTTTGCAGATGAGCTGGTGCGTGCTCCTAACCAATTAATCGCCAGACGCTTTGAAAAGCTAAGCCGTAAAGTCATCAGCTCCAGCACCTTTATAGGACATGGGTTTAAAGATTTAGCTATCTTTACCTCGTCGAGGTCGGGTGGACGGAATTGTTGGCCTACGTCATCCATGTTGAATGGTGCAATTTGCATGGTAGCAGAATTGGGTTCGTCATCGCCGTTATACAATTTGTAGAAATGATTTTTCCATATCCTCAGCACCAGCTGCGATTCTACCACGATGTTCCCCCGATCATCCTTGCTAGCTTCGGTTCGGGCCTTATATCACTGGGAGGTTCTTTTTACTTTTCGGTAAAACTTCCAAACTTCATTTCTGCAATGGCATCCCTCTATCTCCTCGATCGCGAGCTTCTCATGCTCTTTCTTTTTACTTCTTAGAAACTTGTGTTTCTTCCTCCTCTTCTGTGCGTAGAGCTGGCGAGTAGCTCTGGTCCTTCTATGTAGTGCCGCTTTGTATGCTGTTTGGTATGTTGTTTGGCTGCATGTACTTACCGGCATTCTTCATCGAACAAGGGGTTTCGCTGTGGTGGTCGTGCGAGGCCCAGCACGTCAGAGGTGGCATCTCTGATGGCTTTCTAGAAATTCTTCCACTGGTTTTCGATACTTTCAGTTGGCCGCAAAGGTAGAGGGCGTGAAAGACTCGATCGGAAGAGGACCTGTCGATTTCTTGCGACTGTAGCAGTCCGACGTCTAACTTCCTCACACTATTTCCCTGTTTTGGCTATGGTTTGGATATCCGAATAGCATTACCTTGACTACAGCGAAGTAGTGGTCCGAGTCAACCTTAGCTCGTGGAAATATTCGGACGGAGGAGTGTCTTTCGCCGATCGAAACGTGGTACATCTGGTTGGCGGTCTATTGATCAGGAATTCACCATATCCCTTTGCGTATATCGAGATGTGGGAGCTGCGTACTCACTTCTTAAGCATTTTCAGACTGTATCTTCCGATTGTACCATCAAAGGCCTCTTCTCCTCCAAGTTTGGCAAAATCACCAAGACAATCATAATGTCATAGGAAGGGCATTGGTCATATGTCTTGTCCAGGAGCTCATAGATTCGTCTTTGGTGTTTTTATGCATGTGCACATTTATGAGGCTGATGTTGAGTTGTTTAGCCTTGATGCGAATTGTCATGAGGCACTCGTTCACATAGTTGAGACTCAAGACTGCCTAAGCCTGCCTCTTACGACGATGCCTTCCCCAAAAAGACGCTGCCTTTGTCGGAAACAGTCACCGGTGTAGTAGATATCGAAGTTTTTTATTTTTCTAGGAGTAGGCAATCCCATCCCACTTTCTTGGATGGCAGTGATGTCTGCTTTGTAGCAGTCTAGGGTCTTCGATAAATGTTAGGCTGCACGTGGTATAAAGAGAGGCAGAATATTCCACGTGCAGATCCGAATTTCGTTGTCCTTATTTCGTTTGCTAGGTTCGTCAACAGTAAATGCATCGTATAAGAGGCTTAGGTCCTAGGTGCTGTATTTGATGACAAAGAATAAGTAGTTATGGGCAAAATCTATTATTTTTTGATGCTGCATCAATGGCTTCTAGAGACCATACGATTGACATGAATAGGAAAGTATTGAATTATATTTTAAAGACTTTGGTCTTTGGACTTTGGTTGAATTATATTTTAAAGACTTTGGTGTTTTTGTACTGAGTGGGCAACTATAATGTAATTTGGAGTTTTCGGCAGAAGGGAGCACTCACCACACAGTTAGGCATTTTCCTGCTCAGAAATTTCAGAATTTCTTTTGATCTGTCAAATACCAGATTGACGTTAATCACATTTCAGATAAATACAAATTATTTACCTACTATTTTTGCAGAAAATTGTTGCCATAATAAGTTGCCTCCGAACCGTTTCACATTTTTTAGCAATGTGCTAAAAAAATCTCTCTCTGAGAGAATTTTATCAAAATTTGACAGGCTTCCAATTTGTTCCCAAAAATATCTAGTAGATATTTCTAGTTAACACGATCTAAATTCGAAAATTCAGATGAACTAGTGTACTGAAAACGGGGCCCTTAAGTGCAGCACTTTTCAATAAATTATCTATACTTATTGAAATCACTTAGCATTTTTCAAATACCTTTCTATCATCAAAATCTGAAAAAATGTTATTAGTTTTGTAAGCAAAAATGCTCCGCAATGAATTTTAATTTTATATTTTCGTCACGAAATGCGTTGATATCCATCACACATGCATAAAGATTCAGACAACACTTCACATTGATTTAAAAACTAGGCTAGTTTTCTGCTATACAAGCCTTAAATAAATAAATAAAATAGATCAACAGCAAACATGCTTCACTCATTGCATTTTTTAAATTATTCTACTCAGAAATTATCATAAAATTTTAGTCGTTTCTGTCCACCCTCACTATACTACTCGTTTCAATCAATTGTCAAAAAAAATCAATTGTGATTTGTGGTTGTAGCTCTTTTGCTTGACGATATTTTTTATATTATTGTCTTAAAGTCTGTTAGATGTCTGTTTACCAAGTGGGTGTGCCCAAACCCATTGTCAACGGCAAATCCAGATACAAAAAAGAAATTAAATTCAAATCACAAACAATCAACACAAAAAATAAATACTGTCGCCAACAACAACGGCGACGTTTTTATGTAGATGCTCTTCAATCACACGCCCGGCCCGTCTGTCCATCCGTCCATCCGTCAAAGAGAATTGATTTTAATCAAACAGTGTGTCGGAAATTTCCCACAGTCGTGAGAAGAATAGAGTAAAATATTGTAAATTGGGATTTTATTGCCTTAAACACGAGTAGCATCAGTGGTGGCGAATTCTTTTTCGAGCTTAGAATCCTTAATTTTGTGAATCGCATTTTTTAGTCGGTGTTCGGTAATATAACCTGAATCTTGTTTGTCTTATAATACTGTTCCCTTACTGGAACAACAGAAATTATTTATTTAACTAGCGCCATAAAATGACCAATTGAGATTTTAGAGATCAGAGTCGAATAATATTTATTTAGGTATTTCCCTACAAAGCTTAACTTTCGATTTCCAGCCTATGAATAATTTGATGAGTTTGAAGTTATAGCAAAGCAACTCTCACGGATCGAAAATGGCTAGGTTGGTACTTTGTCCTTAGCTAGTCATAAATTAGTTGTGACAATTTCGAACTTGTCGTTCTATGTTTTCTATGTTTTTTGTGCTATGTGCTAACTTGATATCAAGCTAGCAATGCAACTCTCATGGATCGAAATCGTTAGGGGAGTAGTTTGTAGTTAATCAGTTGTGATAACTTCAAATTTTTCGTTATAGGTTTTCTATGTTTTTTTTCGAAAAGTGGTAAACCAAATATTTTATTGCTTAATAATTTTTCGTATAGTAGTCATTAATGTTTGTGATAAATTCAATTTTGTCATGTGATGTTTTCTCTGAATTTTGGAGTGATTTGAACTATTTTCACGAATAGAAAAATAGATAGATGGATAATTTTCCATTAGTTATTCGTTGATTAGTTGTGACCATTTCGAATTTGTCGTGCGATGTTTTCCATGTTTTCTGTGAATTGCTAATTTGACATAAATCGAGAAGAGCTGAAACTGCTAATCCTTAATTTTATATGGCTTAATAACTTGCTATTAACTAGTTGCGAAAATTGAATTCAATTGTGCAATGTTTTCCATGCTTTTTAGGTTCTGTGATAACTTCATATCAGGCTAGCCAACCATCACCTCAAAAAGGAGTAAAAACTGCTCATTTTTGGCTTAATAATTTTCCATTAAACAAGTCTATAATTAGTCGCCACAAATTCAAATTTTTCATACAATGTTTTCTATGGTTTTTGACTCTTTGCTAACTTGGCATCAAGTTAGCGTAACAAAAAGGGTAAAAATAGCTTATACAGAATGGTTTATGGCTTGGTAACTTGACACTCATAGAAAACAAATCACCTTCAAATACATAGAAAACATCGCACGAGAAAATTGAATTTGTTACAACCAATTTCCGATTAACTAACGGCAAGTTATTAAGTAGTAAAATATTTAGTCTTAGATGTTATACCAATTTTCGAAAAAAAAACATAGAATGGAAAATTCACAACTAATTAAAGACTATATCTAATACACGACAGACTATCCACCTTCATATCTTTCAATCCACGAAAGTTGCTTTGCTAACTTGATATCAAGTTAGCAAATCACCCAAAAAAACAAAGAAAATATTGAACAAAAAATTCGAAGCTGTCAAATGCTAATTTTTTGATCAGTGAAAGTTTCTTTGCTAACTTGACATTCATATAGAAAACACATCACCTCAAAATTCATAGAATTTAAAATTATTAGGACAGACTTTTGCATAGAGAAATAACTCCACACAAATCTGCTCTTTTAAGGAATCTTTTCGACTTTTTAAGATTTTTAAAACAAAATTTTTCAATATTAAAAATGTGCAAAAACTCATCCCACGCAATGCGATTGATGCACCTCCACTGGTTATCCCGTTGTTTCGGCCAAGAGCAACTTTTTTTAAATTCTCGCCACAATTTGATAAAGCCGGATTGCAATATTCATTCAAGAAAAGTTCGACTTGTGAATTGTACCATCATCATAAGCTTACACTGAATTATTTATGAAGATTTTGTCGATTCACTGCTGCATTCGCTGCAAGCGATATGGCTTTAATGCTGCACATGAATGAAGGCGAGATCTTGGCCAAGCGATTTGTGAAAATATAGTTATGGGTAGGTACCCATGCCTGCATAAAGAAATAAAAAAAGACCAGTGACTAGCGGTAATAAATTCAAATCGCACTGAATCTAGGCGAGGTGCACATAAATCTGTTGAGGTTTTTTTTTGTTTTCTGTACATTTCAGGTGCATCCTCGTTGCATGCTTCCATAGTCCACTGGACATTGGACGAATGTACCTATTGTTAGAACAATTTCGGTCTTTTGAAAATTTATATTTTTAATGTTGATATTTTTTTTAAATCTCATAGAGGGGGACCGTTGAAGTTTACGTACGTAGACCTAGGCCTAAGTGCTTAACGGTTCGGTGCACGTAGAGCTCAGATACGAGTAAATAAAGTTTTATTCACAATGACGATGGGGATTCGATGAATGACTCTATGGGAATGAAATTCAATTGGGTTGTATCTATGTGATATTAAAAACGGTGTTTTGGTCATAAAATCTTGACATAAGTTTTATGATTTTTTTTTTTGTTTAATTTCAATCGGACGTGCATTTTAAGTCGCATTATGGTAGTTAATTTGGTACTTATCAATAAATTATTATGGTTTTGAGGTTGTATGTGACGGAATTTTTAATAATATTTTTTCAGTGCGGGCATTTTTTTTTTGTTGGAAAGAAAAGATTGAAAGGTAGATTCAATAAGGGCCCACCCTAAATTCTTTGGAAATTTAAAGGGAATATAGGTATGAATGCCTTTTAAAGACTGCGCCAAGTAAAGAAGAAACAAAATTTTTTTTGCACGAGTGAAATGCTCACTGAATGGATACATGAACAAAAAATTGTAGTGTTTGACTTGTGTCAGAAATTCATAGGTTATTCTATTTGGGAAAGGTACATACATACATACATTTATGTATATTGGTTTCAACGCATGAACTTTTATGAACGACTATCCAATTAAATATCCAAACTTGATTCTTAAAGTTCGTGAAAGAGACCGACACTAAAGCTGGCCACGTAAGACAGAGCCACATTTATCCATTGGGTTCGGTTGCATTTCGGATTGACCTCACACGATTTATTTTGGGATCGGTTTGGGGCCATTTGGCTCGTTGCTTCAGTACTGTTTGGCTAGTTTAAGGAAGCTAAGAACCTAACAGCTTTTTATCTACATATTCATTTGTTATTGTTAAAACTGAAGGTTGCAAAGTTTTTCCTCTAATTGGATAATCGAGAGCACCCGGTGCTTTAGCTTAAGATCAGCAAAGACCTCACAGATACATATGATGAAAAAAATGTTTTATAGGCAATGTTATAAAGTGGCACAAGTCTCAAGCCAAAACCAGGCACAAAACATTCGAAAGTCCGTCTTATTGCTCACAAACGCTAAGGATATTGATATAATCTTAATCGGAAAAAAGGGTGTTGTCATCAGAGGTACTTTTGTAAGTATTGAAAAGGAAGGATGTGGTCAATGCAGGCAAAACCAATAAACGGGTGATTCATAAAGAGTTTTTTTAAATGAAGTTTAATGCAAGTTTTTTTTTTAAGATAACGCGAGACTGATGTCTTGCTATAATCTTATTTTTATTCAGTATTTGTTTGATAAGTCATTATTGAAAAACCTTACACTGCAACAACGATTCAAATATTAGAAGCATATACCTACATACATATGTACATATGTATGAATGTTTATTTTCTTAAAAATTAGGGTTCTGTGATAAATGAAAAATGCTGTTTTTGCACCGAATTTTGTTCAGTGTTGAAAAACATTTATGGCTGTCAATAAACAAAATTGTTGTATTATTGGGCTGATGAGTAACTTGAAGAGAGTCTCAAACTACCGTTGTATCTAAAGAATGCTTGAAGTGGTTTATGGGCTGGTGGAATCATCGGTCCGTACTTTTTTTTTAAATGAGGCCGGATATAACGAAACCTTCAATGGCGAGGGGGACAGTACCATGATAACAGGCTTTTTGCCTTAAATTGAAGCCCGTGATGTCAGCGACATATGGTTTCAGCAATATGACACACAGCAAGAGAAACAATGGATTTCTTAAGAAATCATTTTGGTAAACAGCTAGGGCCTGTCAACTGGAAACCTGAAAACACACCTTAGGTGCGTTTCCATTTGAGAGTACTTTCACTACTAAACTCACCTTAAAGGTGCGTTTCTATATGAGAGTTCTTACACTTCAAGGCTCTCGGTGGTGACCTTCAGATAGCAGTATGTTCTTCTGTGAGCTAACTCACGACTGTGTCACTTGCCAGTCTTACTCTTGAGAGCTGCTTGAGAGTTGCTCGCAGTCTTTTTACTTTCAAATAGACACGCTTCGGTTGTAATTTGGGGGCAGTGTAATATGACCAGTGGAAATAAAGCCCAGTCCCGTAGATGCTGTATCCTTTTTGAAATGACAGTAAAACCCAAGAAAATAAAATGCATGACTGGGTCGCACGTACTTGCTCTTATGTTCAAGACACTGTGGGCTTAAGAAAATTGTATATAAAAACATCGAAATTATGAGAGAAAAATGTAGAGAAGCATGAAATACGACATTTAAATTGAATAAAGCAACTCTTTTGACAGTTCTTGGTGGAAAAATGGAATGCCATCTTAATTCTTGATTGAATATGATTGTATGGGAAACAAAATTTTAAATCGTTGGAGCGGTTTTTAAAAAAAATAATTTTTTATATATAAAATTCTTAAAACATTTTTAAGAGCAAATTTTGGTATGCAAATCTAAGTATATATTTATGTGTATATAAACACAAAATTTAAAAAAAATTGTCAATCCGTTTTTGAGATATCGAATTTTCAAAAAAAAAATTTGAAACTTTTTTAAAAATCCAAAAACTTTTTTTTAGATATGCAATATTATTTGATCTTATCTGAATTTTGTATATAAAAAATTCATCTAAATCCGTTGAGCCGATAACGAGAAAATTTAAAATAAAAAAATACGTTCTATGACAGGTACTACAGGTACATAGTTGCCAAGTGTAAAATTTTATAATTTTTGGTAGTAGATCGTTAGAATTTTAGTATACAGAAGAAGTTTAATCAAAATCGTAGGAGTCGTTTTTGAGAAAAAAATATTTTCCTTTGCGGTTTTTTAACTTTTGTATGGAAGGTACCGTCATTTTTCATAAATGTAAAATTTTTTCTAAAAATATTTTAGAGAGTACTAAGAAAGTCTTAAATATTGAGTTTCAAACAAATCGATCATGTCGTTTTCGAAATATTTGATTTTCCAAAAAAAAAATTGAAACATTTTTTAAAAATCCAAAAAATATTTTTTCAAAAATTTTGGTACACAAAACTATCTATATTTTTTGGAAGCTTCTGTGTAAAAAAAAATAATTGAAATCGGTCGTATCGTTTTGAAGAAAATCAAAAAAATTGGTTCTTTGGGAGAGGTACCATTAATAACCATTTTTGAAAAATGGTTTGCCACCCAAAGAAAGCCTTTACTAAAATAAATTTATTGAATTTTTTTTAAGAAAATTTGTCGAGCCGTTTTTGAGAAAAATACGATTAATAAAATTGCTAACAAAAATTTGTATGGCAGGTAGCGTTATTTTTGATTCTAAAAAAATGAAAAAAACGTGTGGGCATAATCACCAAAAACCACTATGTACCAAGTTTGAAGAAAATCCATCGAGCCTTTAGGCTGTAGACGAACAGACAGAATTGTGCCACCCACTTTTTTGGTGTTCTCTATCATCGTAATATCATGTTTGATTGTTATCTCAAAAATTTTTTTGCACGAATCCAAAACTTGCTTTATAGTACCTATAATCGCATAAGTAAAAAGGAAACAAGAACCACGGGTGATATATTGGCTCTTGGATTTGGCACTAAGGCTCACATTTAAATTATGACTCAAACTTTCGGCTTCGAGAAATTAGGACCCAGAAAATAAGCCTCTTAAAGAAAAAATTAAATTTAATCGCACGATATTTGTCCGCTATTATGTTACTTGATGATGGTTTTAGACCTTCTAATAACGCTTTTTTTTTCAAGATCGTGTTGAAAACCACTAGCGAGAAACAAAGGCGTCAACAAAAGGAGTATTTCGATAGTTTTTGGTTCTATATTAGGGAAATTTCATAAAATATTTTTGTGATTTTTAGCATTTACAAGTTATGCAAAGGAAAATAAGGCCCCAAATAGTATTTGTAAAATAAAAAGAAACTAAACCCAAAAATGATGTTGGGGTGTTATTTCACTGGAGTTTTATTTCGTTACAAAACTAAGCCCTAAAAATATAGTGAAATAAGGCCCAACAAAATGAAATAACGCCCTAAAATTTGAGAATTTTTCATATTGTTGCTTCTGTGCATTTTTTTGAAGCCTTATTTCGTTTTTTTTTCCTGGGATCTAATTTCGCAGAGCCTTCTTCTTCATAGAATTTGAACTTCTTTTTCTCACTCTCGCCACTCCACTTGCTCCACATAGGGTATGTTCAGTTGAAGCATGTTCAGTCGCCAAGTAAAGGAGAAGAATGAAAAAGAAACAGCAACGATATGTGCAGCGACAACAACATGGCCAAAATAGGGAAAAATCTACTACTTAGGTGGCTGGTTGACCTAGAATAAATGGACACCAACAATGCTCCAGCCTGGAAAGTCTTTCAAACCAACCCTTTTGAATGGTGCCATTTAGGAGTGCAGCGTAACAGGTGGAGCACCATGCAAGTTGAAGAGGACCTCTAGCAAGAAAAGAAACAAAAGAAACTAAACCCAAAAATGATGTTGGGGTGTTATTTCACTGGAGTTTTATTTCGTTACAAAACTAAGCCCTAAAAATATAGTGAAATAAGGCCCAACAAAATGAAATAACGCCCTAAAATTTGAGAATTTTTCATATTGTTGCTTCTGTGCATTTTTTTGAAGCCTTATTTCGTTTTTTTTTCCTGGGATCTAATTTCGCAGAGCCTTCTTCTTCATAGAATTTGAACTTCTTTTTCTCACTCTCGCCACTCCACTTGCTCCACATAGGGTATGTTCAGTTGAAGCATGTTCAGTCGCCAAGTAAAGGAGAAGAATGAAAAAGAAACAGCAACGATATGTGCAGCGACAACAACATGGCCAAAATAGGGAAAAATCTACTACTTAGGTGGCTGGTTGACCTAGAATAAATGGACACCAACAATGCTCCAGCCTGGAAAGTCTTTCAAACCAACCCTTTTGAATGGTGCCATTTAGGAGTGCAGCGTAACAGGTGGAGCACCATGCAAGTTGAAGAGGACCTCTAGCAACTTAGCGTGCAGCTAGATAGATACCAGACTTAGGATATTTTTTCCACCATAATTCTCAAATATTGCGCAATATATTTACACATTCATCAACTTTTGACATGTTTACTTATTTAACTACCGAAATCTTAGGCAAGTCGGAAATAATTTTACTATACAAAAGCTACGGGGACATATTTAAAAACAAATCAAATTGGATTTTGCTAATAAATTACACAAATTTACCTTGTTTCCAGAAGTCAAACATCCAAGCAGATGCCATTAGTTTTAAATTTTTCTACTTAAGAATAAATATCTTTAAACCCAAAAGTACACCGCAAAAGTTTCGTTTTAAAATTGAATTATTACCCTTCAATATAACGGTTATTTATGGTAACTATATACCAATTGGTATGGTCAAAGTTAAAAATAACAAAAGAAAAACTCAATTGTTCGATGGTTTGTTCTTTCTCAAGATCAAATATACATAAGTCCCATCAAACACACCTATGCAAACACTAAACAAAAATATAAACATGAGCGATAGGGAAATTAATACCTCTATACCTAACCTATACTCACTTTCCAAAAAAAGGGAGCCAGTGTATGCTGTCCTTTGATTTCACAGTTAAATTCTAAAAATGCATATATAAACCAACATAATAAAGAAAGGGCGCGGGTAAGTCCAAGTTGTGTGATCCTCTTCATGCCCTTCTCATTTCATATATATGCTAACGTATGCGCCAAATAGCGCCCCCTTGTAAAACACTTTTAAATGACTTTGTGTGAGCTCAATTTATTGTTCTCTTGGGCTTCTTCGAATGCGTTATCGGTAATTTTATATATGATGCACCCTTCAATATAGCTATACCTAGAATTCAAAACAATTGCACTCTGGGATTCACTTGAAACCTGAATTAGTAATTCAAATACATTGACGCCTTGGAATACGGTCGTATATACGACTGCCAGTCAATATCAAACGGATACGGATACCCAAACGGATGTCGCGCACATGTAAGGGATCAGTTATGGTACTGGAAATTGTCGTGCCCGGAGAATTCAATATCTCAAATATTCCCAACACGATTTCAAGGATAAAAATATTTTCATCTGAATGACCCGATGTTGAACTACTACCTACCTTATAGGATTAAAGATATACAGATACCATCACCGCACACTCCGTGCCATATCTAATTTTAATTGATTTTAAGGATATCGTTTCTATGTAGTTTTCTTATCCTTATCCTTCAGATTGTTTTCTTTTTTTTTTAATTTTGGGAAAAATTGAATTGTCAGAGATACACATGTGGTCTTGCATTATTGAAGTTGAAGATGACTTTTGTTTGACGTTTCCTCAACATATGCGTTACGATTGAGTAAGGTCCTGAGGAGTACATACATATGTATGTATGTATATTTCCCTTGTGTATGTTCAAAAACATTATAAAAAGGGATTCACTTTAATTTTAGTGAAACAAATGTGCATTATGCCTCTACTTATACTCATTTGTATATAAAACCCGACATGCGGCTGGCAGGGAATACTTTCAGAATAACAAAAAAAAAAAAATATTTTTAAAGGTCATCTGGGGAATAATGAATGAGGGCGTTTTATTCTACTTCACCAAAAGACTCTATACTTTTTGGTCGCAGCAGTTTAAATTTTATTTACGGGAATAATTCCTTGCATGATGATTAGGTAGGAAATTAATTCGAAAGTATACGGTCAATAATAAATTATCGTGCGGTAGTGACTTAATCAGGGATTAAATTTACAGTCCAGTGAAGTTTGACTTTTATATCTACAAAAAAATATGCTGTGTCGAATTATTTTGGAGTTCATAGAGAGTTCCTCTTGGAGAGCAGATACTTAAAATAAAAAAAACAACGGTAACACTGACAAAAATGTATTGTATCCGTTTTGAAAGCAAAAATTTTGTTCCTTTTTATATTCTTCAAACTACATAGTTATATTTTGTCAACTGTTTTCGAAAAAAATAACTAAAATTAACAAAAAAAAAATAAACTGCAACCATTGCCCCTCCTTTTATCCGCACCTGAATTGAATTAATTGAAAGTGTTTGTTTCTATTTTCAAAATTTGTTGACAAATTTTTTATTAGAACAGACTTCTAGTTTTCCAAAAAATGTATACATAATACATTTTTGTAAGTGTTGCCATTGTTATTTGATATTTTTGTATTCATTTCATAAATTTCTTTTTAGCAAGATAAACGTTAAAAACCATTTTTTACTTACAAATTTCGACAGTTTTTCTACAATAACTTTTCATTGGAAAAAGATGAACTCCAACGATAGGTTTCATTTTAAATCATTAAAAAATAAATCAATTTATGTTTGAAAAGTGGTTCTTTTTTATTTATATCTTAAGTAAAACTCAGAGTTGATAATAGAATACAATGGGTCGTATGCTAAAAGATGAGCAAGATCTCTGAGTCCGAGCTAACGAGCTTGAACTCACATGTGAGATCGATCGAGCAGAGCCGAACTCGGACTCGATTTTATATGCAAAAAAATGAGTTCGCTCTGAACAGCTCTAACTCGATGAATATGAGATCGATCTCAAAGCTCTTCGTCTTAAATAGTTGTGACTGTTATTTGTGTGCAGTGCGTAGAAGAAGAAAAAACATGAATTTCTCTGAACGCGGAAACGAATTCAGTCCGATTATGTTCGTAAGCTTTTGCGAGTACTAGGGGTTAAAGCAATGAAATGAGATGCTACATGTATGTTTATGAAAACCGATTTGGTGTATACACAAACGAAAAAAAAATTCATTGAAAAAGTGGTCAGTATGAAATCGCGATAGTCAAACAAATTAATTTAATTTTCTATTTTTTATTTTCTTAAAGGTGTGAATTTCTTTTGAATTTAAATTTTTGAGTCAATTGAATGTAAAAGTCATGTAACATGTTTTTACAGCTTCACTTAACTTTATTTTGTGTTGGTGTACAATTTTGTTTTGCCTGAGATATCTGCCTTAAACTGAAGGAGATACCTTAGTCTTTGGTCACTTATATTTAAGCAAATAGTGCCAAAATACAAAATTGAAAGGGTGGTTCTAAGAACTGGAATATCTATTCTAAAGGAATCTTAGAGGATTTTATGGATTTTCTTTCACCGTTTAGAAAATCGCAAAAAAAACAACTTTTGTGATTGTCTCTTGGTTATTTGTTTACCTCTTTGCAAATATGTATTGAATTATTACCTGGTTTTGCAGATTTTCATATTAATATACCTTAAATATTCCTTTAAATTTTGCTGTTAATTTATTGAACGGGTTTTCAATTTATTTTTACTCTTGTTTTCTAACGCGGTAAAATGTAAAAACATAATCCTATACAATTTGAAAAGGTTTTCTTAGAATAGGTACGTAGCAGGTACTCATTCGAGTTTGAGTTTTGTATGTTGTCATTATTTGCTGAAATATTAGTGATCAAATATAAAAAAATCCAAGGAATAGAAAATTTTCGTCTCGTATCACTTCATATGGTTAGCAATAACGGTACCTACATACTTAAAAAAAAATATTTGCCAACAATCCTCTGTACAGGAAACATGAAACCGCAAAATCATTTTTCTTTCATCGCAATACGGCCACCTACCACAAAAATACAGCTCTTCAAAAATCACTAAACTAAATTGAAAAATATCTTGTTCCCTTTTTTTGACAAGAGTAGGTAGATGCATAACAATCCAATTTCCAATCTCCAATTTTTATAAACTTAATTTGTAACATAATTAAGCTGAAATTCTGGTATCTTGACGGTTGTACATGAGCTGAGTAAGAGAAAACCCATGCTCAACAATTTGTGAGATCGATCTCATGGAATCAACTGTTTTCTCACCTTTTTGCATAGCATACCGAGTTTTATCTCATAAGAGCTTTCAAAATGAGATCGAACTCAACACTGTGAGATCGAACTCACCTCATGAGATCTAACTCGGTCAGTAATTTTTTTTTTGCATACGAAGCTAAGAAAGTTCTCAAAAAAGTGAGAAAACAGCTTGAACTCATCTTTTTGCATATGACCCAATGGGTCGTATGCTAAAAGATGAGCAAGATCTCTGAGTCCGAGTTAACGAGCTTGAACTCACATGTGAGATCGATCGAGCAGAGCCGAACTCGGACTCGATTTTATATGCAAAAAAATGAGTTCGCTCTGAACAGCTCTAACTCGATGAATATGAGATCGATCTCAAAGCTCTTCGTCTTAAATAGTTGTGACTGTTATTTCTGTGCAGTGCGTAGAAGAAGAAAAAACATATATTTCTCTGAACGCGGAAACGAAAAATTGGTGTTTAAAATTCAGTTGGATTATGTTCGTAAGCTTTTGCGAGTACTAGGGGCTTAAGCAATGAAATGAGATGCTACATGTATGTTTATAAAAACCGATTTGGTGTATACACAAACGGAAAAAAAATATTGAAAAAGTGGTCAGTATGAAATTGCGATAATCAAAAAAATGAAGACAACAAAATTTAAATACAAATTTTTAAGTGTATTTTGATATGAAACAGAAAACAACCTACTGCTTAATTTTTCTAGTTTTTACTTTTGTTTGCAAATAATTTTTTTGTGCAAGGCAAATATTTTCTATTTTTTATTTTCTTAAAGGTTTGAATTTCTTTTGAATTTAAATTTTTGCGTCAATTGAATGTATAAGTCATGTAACATGTTTTTTCAGCTTCACTTAACTTTATTTTGTGTTGGTGTACAATTTTCTTTTGCCTGAGATATCTGGCTTAAACTGAAGGAGATACTTTAGTCTTTGGTCACTAATATTTAAGCAAATAGTGACAAAATACAGTATTGAAGGGCGGTTCTAAAAACTGGAATATTCTAAAGGAATCTTAGAGGATTTTATGGATTTTCTTTCGCCGTTTAGAATATCGCAAAAAAAACAACTTTTGTGATTGTCTCTTGGTTATTTGTTTACCTCTTTGCAAATATGTATCGAATTATTACCTGATGGTGTTGCAGATTTTCATATTAATATACATTATATATTCCTTTATGTTTTGATGTTAATTTATTGAACGGGCTTTCAATTTATTTTTACTCTTATTTTCTAACGGTAAAATGTGAAAACATAATCCTATACAATTTCAAAAGGTTTTTTTTAGAATAGCTACGTAGGAGGCACTCATTCGAGTTTGAGTGTTGTATGTTGTCATTATTTGCTGAAATATTAGTGATCAAATATAAAAAAAACAAGGAATAGAAAATTTGAGCAATAACGGTAACTACATACTTTAAAAAAATATTTGCCAACAATCCTCTGTACAGGAAACATGAAACCGCAAAATGATTTTTCTTTCATCGCAATACGGCCACCTACAACCAAAATACAGCTCTTCAAAAATCACTAAACAAAATTGAAAAATATCTTGTTCCCTTTTTTGACAAGAGTAGGTAGATGCATAGCATTCCAATTTCCAATCTCCAATTTTTATAAACTTAATTTGTAACAAAATTAAGCTGAAATTCTGGTATCTTGACGGTTGTATATGAGCTGAGTAAGAGAAAACCCATGCTCAATAATTTGTGAGATCGATCTCACGGAATCAACTGTTTTCTCACCTTTTTGCATAGCATACCGAGTTCTATCTCATAAGAGCTTTCAAAATGAGATCGAACTCATCACTGTGAGATTGAACTCACCACGTAAGATCTAACTCGGTCAGTAACTTTTTTTTTGCATACGAAGCTAAGAAAGTTCTCAAAAAAGTGAGAAAACAGCTTGAACTCATCTTTTTGCATATGACCCAATATCTCCCAATGATTACCACATCTGCAAATGGTGATTATTTTGATTAAATATTGCGCTTTTTTTTTTCTTTAAGCGCATTAGGAGTGGTGGAATATTGGCGTGAAATGTATCTTAAATAAAATGATGACTGCGGACAAGGGTGGTTCAAATTTAACGCTTGCTTCGATTTTCTTGATACTATGAAAAGTAGGTAGCTTGGGGCTAAAAAAAATGTCCGTAAGAAAATGAGCTCAAAATGTTAACGTTTAGAGGTCCCTCATCGCCATTTTGTTTTTTCCATACAAATTTTATAACTTCCTAACCGTGGAACCTGGAAGAAATTCAATGACATATTTGAAAAGAAAATTTAATTTTCTAAAAAAAAAGATCTTAATCAAAAACTAGATTGGAAATACCGTTTAGAAGATATTCAGTGCTAAGTTAAGTTGTTGAGATTTCACTAGTTTTTAAATAATCTAGGCCGAGCTTTTGGATTTGAGTAGATGAGAACCACTTTTATCAAAAATTGGGATTTTGATGCAGATTTGTTAAGATGGGCATATTGAATAGTTTCAAAGGAAAATTTGACAGCCTTACCCCTCCAATCCCCTTTAATATCGATGTCAAACATCGTAATTGTCTCCAAAACTCTCCATATCCACAGGGCAACTTGCATCAAAACTTTCCATATCCATTGTAGATATGCAGTAGGTTTGGTTTCAAAACTCTTCTTAAATGGGTCATTGAAGATTGGAAAGTAGTGTAGTGCTATTATATTAGAGGGTGCAATTGAGAGAGGGGGGGAAGGTGTGGAAACTGGTCATATACAATCATTTGCAGCAAAACTCTTTATATCCAAATTTAATTGTTAAATATCTTTTAAACGGAACACCCAATTTATTTTTGCTCTTAATTATACTATAAAGATTTAAAAATCTTTACTATACAAAATAAAATCTTTAAAGTATAGCAACTATCATTTAGCCGTATTAAGTTTTTCTCCATTTGCACATGCAAAACGAAAATGTTGGATATAACGAGTTTTGGTTCTCAACTACTCTATTTAACACTCGTCAACAAAGTTTGCTTTTAAGAAACCAAAACATGTTTTTCTATTGGTTTTTGATGTGTTGAGCTTGATTCTGAAGCCAACAATATTCCATAGGATCAGGTTGTTGAGATATTCCCGTTAGAAAATAAAAAAAAACGTTTTTTGCTGTTTTCTAAAGCTGGCCATACACTACCGAGCCATCCAATCCATTTGGCTTGGTTGGATTTTAAATTGGCGGATAATCCAAATGGATCTGCAGCTGATCCACCTCACACACGACTAATTTCGAATCGGCGCGGGGCCATTTGGCTCTGTCGTGTATGGCCAGCTTAAGAGCCAGTGGTCGGCAGTCTTACGGCATTTCAGTACGATTCAAATTATGTGGAGCCATTCTATAAGACTTCCTGAGCATGGAATGGGAATTCCAGATCCAAAGTTTGCAAAATTGTTATGAAGATTTGTAAATTCCATTTCAAACGTGGGTACCACATCAGGTGTGGTGTTTACTTGCGATATAATAAAGGGCAAGTTTTGGATTCGTGCAAAAAAAAATGTTTGAGATAACAGTCAAACATAATATTACGATGATAGAAAACACGAAAAAAGTTGGTGGCACAATTCTGTCTGTCTGTCTGTTTGTATCTGGATCTACAGCCTAAGCCGATGATGCGATTTTCTTCATATTTTTAACTTAAGGTTTTTTTGTAACTCTCCAGAGGAGAAATTGGAATTTTTGTTTAAGCTCTAAAAATAACAGTAGTTACTTGCCATACAACCGTTAAGGTAAAGCTTATTTATCTCAAAAAAGGCTCCAAAGATTTTGATAAAAAAAATCAGAGTATTATTAAAGATATGGTGTACTGTCCGGTAAGAAAAAAATTTACCAAAAACATTTATAAACGGTACCTGCCATATAACGGTTTTATTGATTTTTGGTTTTTTCTACAACCGCTCATTCGATTTCTATTTGATTTTAATAAAATTTTTCGCACAAAAGCTTTCTTAGAATATAAATAATACTGCATACCAAAAATTTGGAAAAATTGGCGTACCGAAATATTCGCGGTTTTTTGGATTTTTACCAATGTTGCGTTCGGCGCTCGAGGTCGAAAAATCGGATTTATTACTAGGCCAACATCATAAACAACTCAGCAAAAAATCAGAACTACCGGACCTGACGCAAGGTCTAATGTATATAGTTACTCGACTAGTATACTTTTGGAGGTTTCAACCAATAATCACAAAAATTTAAATGAAAAACAGCCTTCTAGGCTGTTACTAGTTTCTTATTGTTAAATTTTCATTTTCTTCAACGGTCTTTTAACATGGAAGGTACCGTTATTTTTAAAAAAAAGTTTAATATTTTTTTTGTGTTTTTAATATTCTAAGTGTTGGAAACCGTTAAGCACTATGTATCAAAAATACCGACTCAGCTGTTTCCAAGATATATATTGAGTTATCAAAAAACATTGATATTTTTTTTTATCCAAAATATACTTTTTTTTAATTCACAAATTCAAACTTTTTGCATAAGAAAATTATTAAAAACTGTCACACCGTGTTGAAGAAAATGGAATATCAAGAAAATGGTTCCGTGGAGGTTACAGCACTTACTAATAGTAATTTATTGATTTTTTTCAAAAGAAAAGTAGTGGAGCTGTTTTTTAAAAAATATCTATCTTTAGTTCTTGTTCTAAAAAAAATAAAAAAAACGGGAGGAATAGTTAAAGATCACTATGAACCCAGTTAGAAAAAAATCGATCCAGTCGTATAGGCTGTAGCCGAACAGACAGACGGACAGAATTGTAAGACCCACTTTTTTCGTCTTCCCTATAATATGTAGTAATGAAAAGTCTGTTGTCTGATCAAAATCTCGAATTCAATTTATTCTCTCAGGCTACCAGTAAGCAATAAAGCAATTTATTTTACGAATGCATAACTTGCCATGTAGTAAACTGTGCAGAAATGTAAGAATACATTTTTTTAAATGCATTTTGGTTTGCATTAAAAAGTAAAATTTTAATGCAATGAGAAAATATTTTGCATTAAAAAAAATGTTAATGCGAGTCAAAAATGTTCTGCATTAAAAAAAAATTGTGAATGCGATATGAAAAATTTCTTGCATGTAAAATAAAAATGTCAATAAAATTTTTTTGAAAATTTCGTGCATTCAAAAAAGCAATGCGATATGAAAAAATTCTTGCATTGAAAGAAAAATCTAGATAAAATTTTAAAACGACTTGCAATAAAAACAAAATTTATAAAAAAAAAGTATGAACAATTTTTAAACTACTTCAATAATATTTAAGGGCATCAAATCGTAGATATGTTTTAAGAATAAAATCGTATAGGAGAAAAACATTTACCCCCCCCCGGGCAGTTGTGAAAAATTGTCCCCCCTCTGGGTCTCGAGGGGGGGCCAGTTGTGAAAAATTGTCTTTAAATAAAAACAAATATTAAATATTAAAAATCAAAGAAAGCAAAAACCTAGTTTAGTTTAGTTTAGTTTAAAATTTTTTGTCATTGTATAATTGAAGTCATATTTGGACTATTGTTGGAATGGGTTTAAAAATGAGGAGAACTATTAAGGCTTTGACTAGCTGATCAATTGCCCAAGCGTGTTCAAAGAAAATCTTATAAATACAACCGGTTCTATCCCGCCCCTTTCTTATAGTAGTTGTCTATGTTTCCTTATAAATGTTTAATATTTTTCGGAACTCTTTATTGTTATTCCATCAGGACCATTGAATATAGTCGAAACTTTTTTTCCATATCCAAATAAATCTTTAAGTAAAAATCTTTAACAATTCTCCGAACTGTGTCATTAGTTCAATGAATTCTGATTCACTTGTCGTCATAATTCCATCACCCATCAACAGACAATTTATATTTTTTTTTTAAATATTTAAGACCAACTACATACATATATGCAGAATGTAGATATATCAACCCCTATGATCAGTTCTGCTGTCTGCCATTTAAGATAGTTGATTTATCAACAACTTGCAATGAGGAAACACGCAATGCTGTCAATAGAATTTCATCATTTAAACGTCAAACGCACCGAAATTGACTTCAATTTTCGAAATAGCTATGTATAAATACAACACGCCGCCGCCGACTTTACTAAACAGACTTGTCAATCATCGTTAACGTTTGTATTTTTTAACTTAATTTTTCCAACGTCCAAGGGTCTAATTTCTTGGACTTTTATATACATACATACATAGTGCGGCTGTCGGCAGCGACCAAGTGGTTAAGTCAGTCAAGCATTTAGCAATTTAGATCTGTTCTCGCACCCTTAAGTGCATTGGCCCTGCCAAAACTTATATGAAACAATGAATAAAAACCGAAAAAGGAATATGAATCGAATAAAATATGTGGGTTTTATTAATTGAATGGGGTGCGTCCTGCGTCGCTTTGGTCGTCTCGTAGACGTAGAGAGATTTTTTCTTTGTTTTTTTTTTTGCAATGTTTTTGTTACGTAACTCATCATAACATTTATGTTTACAGATGCAGTTAAGCACTTTAGTTAAAAATAAATAAAAAGAGGCGGAAAGGACACATACAAATGAGGGCTGTTAGGGATATAGGGAAAGGGATACGGATCAAAATCAGGATTATTGATCATCTGTATTAGACAAACAATGCGGGTGCGAAATAATATTTGCATCTTTATACAAGGTTATTTGTTTTTTTTTTTTTGCCAAGGCTCAAGGGAGTTCAGAACTAATTGAATGGGTTTTCTACATCTGTCAGCTTTTTTTTAAAGGTTGTTGTTACAGGAAAGGAACTGTCGATTTTTGATAGGCAGATTCTTTATTATTCTTTCACGTATTAAAATGTATTCTCAGAGTGAACTCTGCATAGTTGTTTTTTTTTTCGAGAAATCACAGATCTCCTCTCTTTCAAAAATTGTACCTAAAAATTTCTCAGCCATTTGACAGCTGAAGCAGAAGGGTATTTTGTGTTTTCTAAGAATGAGGATATCTTTGACATATTAGAAAAAAAGAAAAAGACTTTTTGTCATATCGATAGAAATTGGTAACCAGAAGATCATTTCAACAAACAGTTGTTGTTTTTGTAGTTATAAGCTTTTATGGACAGTAGCTTCAAATGAGAAATTCAATGAGAAATCAAAATAAATCCATCCACATACGAATGACAGAATGAAGTTGAATTAGTCATGAAAACTGGGTAACAGATATTATTTACTGTTGACAGTTTAAACTGTCAATTTCGTAACATATTCAACTGGATCCCATCATTTAACATGCGTTTTTGTTCGGTAGTATTTTCATATTTTTTTTGCCAGAAACTAAATCAATGTTGAGCTGACATATCGCAGTACCATCTGTACTGCTGCAATTGAAATTACATCAATTTGATGTAATGTGTTTTGACATAATAATGTGTCTCCATTGTGACACTTCAAAGACGACATTAAAATGTATTTTGCTTTGTTTGCTTTTATTTGATTGATGACTTGAACAATTTAATACAAATATTTAGATTGATTGTAATTGCAATTAGCTGAATTTTATATTTTATAAATGAGGGTTACATGGGAAATAATAGTGGTGTGGATACGACAACAGCAACTGCTGTCAAGTCGAATTAAATGTTTGGATAAAGTAGAAATATTAAAAGGATTGATTTTTCGCTTTTGATTTTTTTCTACGTATGGAAGGATAATATTTCTAATGTGGATAGAATTTATTGAGGAGCCAAATCGATTCTCGGACGTTTCAATTCAATACGGGAATACTGAAGACTTGTTTCTTACCTTTGACCCTGATAAATACATTTTTAATGTATTATCGCCTCTAGCCAAATCAAACCACTGTGTCATATCAGCTGATTCTTCGTGCCAAGGAAAAAACCCCTCAGAAAACTGTTTGGCTCAATGATTTATTCAGAAACTTTAACTGGTCACTATGATTCCTGGATATTGACTAAAACTCCAGGGCAAGTATGATACTAAACTTCATTCCTTACGGGATGAGAAATTTTATTCTGAATAGGATAAAATCTACAGAACTGAAAGAAAACTCGTGGTTTGATTCGAGCTGTGAAGATTATTAAGGCTAGAGAAGTAAGTTTCGATGTAATCAAGCCAACCCCACAGAGGAAGATCAGAATAAGTTCGAATAAAATATGTTTACTACCTTTCGAGCATGGTAGTACTTTTTGCCTCAATTTTTGGGTCATGCTAAAATTTTGTTCTTTGAATATTGCCAAATTCAAGAATTAAAAAGTTAGCTTGACCCAAAAATTAAGTCAAAAAATACTACAATGTCCCAAAGGTAGTGTAAAATTGTTTGGTCATTTGTAAAGAACATTTAAAATCACTGCTTCTTTTGTTCCGATGATCGTCTTCAACAACACTCCTTATGTAAGCTCATTTTATAACGCCAATTTGCTTGCAGCACAGTTTGCTGTTAATTAGACGCTCATACTTGAGAGCGCTTACGATTTCATGGGACATTTCTTTAGCACTCGTGCAGTTACATGAGTCCTGAAAGATCTTGATATACACAAATCCACTGGTACAAGATGTAAAACTGCTGTTTTCCATTCACTGGGAAGAGACCTATAGACTAGGGCACCTCTTCAGAAAATGGGAAGGAAGTATCCCTTCCATTTTTCTGAAGAGGTTCTTCAACGCTGGAAAAACCATTGCGTAAAACTTTTCCATCTGCCCAACTCCAAGTAAATGGAAAACAGCTTTCCAAGTAAATGGAAAACAGCATTTGTGTTACGTCTCTTCTTTCCAAGGCCATGGAAACGCTGATTAATTATCAACTCAAGAAAAATCTTGAAGAAAACGAAAGCTTTTTAATGACCCACAGTATGGCTTTCGTAGCAAAAGGCCCAACTAGTGATCTGATGGTATATCTCACCGAACAGTGAAACATAAAAATGTTTACAACATTTTGAAAGAGTTTTGGCATCAATCTTATCGAAAATGCGTGCTTTTGGTTTCGATAAATCTCTTCTTCGTTGAATTAGATATTCAAATAAAAACTGCTGATGTGCCCCAGGGCTCCGTTTTGTCTCCGAATTTCTTTCTCATTTTCATTAATGATCTCTTGTCTGAAATTTCTAATTCATGAAATTGGCTGACAATATTACGCTCAGCTTTTCATATTAGTTTCTTAATTCACATTCATGTCCTTCGGATGTGGAACTTCAACATTCAACAGCATTGTCCAATGGGGATTGGGGAATAAAAACCAAGTAGAGTTTAATACTTCATGAAGCCAATACTTTCTGTGGTAGCTGAAGATAAAATAGATTGTCATCTTCACTATACAAATTCGGACAACAAACATTTTTGAAGGTTTAAGTGTTTGCGAGACATCGCGTTGCGTCCTTCAAATACCATACTGTGTCCATCTTCGTTGAATATCATGCATTCTGCAACAAAATCTTAAAAACAATCTTATTTTGAAAGCGTGTGTCATTCTAGACTGGTTAGGAAACCGAAAAGCCGTGCACTTTTTGAGGGACCCTTTTTATGATAAGAATTAATTTCTTACACACTAATGATGAAATTAAGCTTGATCAAAATATTAAAAACTACCAACAAAAAGAGTGAAGGTCCCACCCTTTAACATACAAAAATATGGTCTCGAAAAGTGGTAACATTGATATTTCAACAGAAGGTGCGTCTGCTCAACACCTTTTTTTTAAGATATCAACTGTTATTTCTTATCTGGAAGCATTTCTGAATCTTTTTCATGTTCAAAGTATTAAAAATGATTACAAAAGTGGAGGTGCCCCCTTGACATAAAAAAGGATGTTCTCGTAAAGTGGCAACACCTACATTTTACCTGATTATGGGTCTACTCAACACCTATCTTATTAGACATCAACCGTTATTTTAACCATGGAATTTTTCCAAGAAATTTATGATTTTTTTTTTTTAATATACATACTTTTTGGCTCAGATTGCCTGGGCGCCATTTTTGAAAATGGCTTCAAGGAGACAGGATTACAACAATGACTAATAATCTAAATTTAATCCATAAAAAAACTCCTTCCCCAAAAAGCGCTCGGAATTCGTTTTCCTGATCGGACTATTCCCTGTCATTTCTCTTATTGTTAGTCCCTTCTACTTCTCTTAAGAGTTTTTTTTTTCAAAATCTGATTAAAAAAGAAACATTTTCCCCAAGTCATAGCCTATTAACAAGAAGGTATATGAGATCCATACCAGCTTGGATTTAATAGTTTTTAAAACAAATTGCCTTTTCAACAACTTATAACATGATTACTTGACGGAAGCCCTTAAACTACTTGTAACCATAAGAAGCATTTAATCTAAAATTACTCTCAATTCTTCCTATACCAATACCGAAGAATTCAAGAACCCTCTAAATTCTTCCCCCTCCTATGCTCTGGGGCAATGAAACTTGAACTCATCTCGCCAATTAACCATATATAAGAAAGACCTTGAGCCACTTGGTTAACATTCATATCATGCGTCTATACAATTTTCTTCTTATATTTATTATTATTACCCAATCCTTGAATCTAGAGCAAACTTTGTTCAGTTCCACTTGAAATTTGTTTCTATACCGCATTCAATTCTCAATGCTCTTAATTCAATGGCGCACGAGTTTAAATCACTTATACCATTGCCGAGCTGCCGTCCGCTGCCGAATATGTGGAATACCTATACCTCCCTATACCTTACAATATACCATCAGTTTTATATCACATTTCATTTGATTTTTTTTTTGTTGTTGTTGTTATTAAGTAAAATGGAATAAGAAGATATCACAACCATATTGCATCTAATTGACTTAAATAGAATTGAATTGAGAATATTTACATAGCATTTTGATTGCAACAGATTTGATATGAAATACCGCAATAGGACACAAGATACCTATGTATACGTAATGTTGCGTCGGAATTGGATTGGAAAACGAACATCAATAAAATTAGAATCTTTTTGTTGAAATTTTATTTATGGTTTTATTTTGCAAGACGTTGCAATTGAAAAAGTCTGGAGAATGTACCTAGTCATTCTATTTTTTTTCTAGGGTATACGAGTTCAATTTCTTTGATAGGGGATAATATGAAAAAGCGTTTAATAGAATGAAATTTGTAAATGAATTAACTAACTATTACAGGCGCAGACTAAGGAAACCGAACTTAAAAAAAAAAAATGGTTTTAACTCACAAAATATTTTCTGAAAAATTTGATTGCAATATTATTTAAGTAGGTACCTATACTTATTGAAAATTTTTGTATAAAAATTTACTAAAATCCAATCAGCCAATAATGAAAAAATTCAAAATCAAAAAGAGTGTTCTTGTTTACCTACAGTTACTAAATACATTTGTTTTGTCTAGTCGTAGGAGGTTTTTTAACAATTGTAGTCATTATGTAGATTTTTATTTTTGCATAAAAGTAAAATATAAATCAAAAATCGACTGCATCATTTTCGAATTACATATTGAGTTTTCAAAAAACAAAATTGAAATTTTATTTTAAAATCCGAAACAATACTTTTTTTGAATTTTTTTTTATTTACAATATACTAAATGCGTTGAGAGCTTGTGCATTAAAAAAATAATTTAAATCAATCACTCCGTTTTCAATAAAATCCAAAATAAAAAATGGTTATTTTGGAGTTAGGTACCACTAAAAACCATTTTTTTAGTTGTATCTCATCCAAAGGTAGCCTTCACCAAAAGCTATTTATTAAACTTTTTTTTAGAAAAGTTGCGAAACCTTGTTTTCTTAGAAAAACAAGATTTTGAAATTGTATGATGATGATAGGGAAGACGAAGAAATAAGTGGTACTCACAACTTTGTCTGTCTGTGTATACGTCTATTCGGCTACAGCCTTATCGGTTGAATCAATTTTCTTTAAACTTGGTATATAGAGTTTTTTGGTCATTCGATTTTTCATTTTCTTAAAACCCAAAAAAAAAAACGGAAAATGGCTCCGAAATGACTAAAAAAATCAATAAATTGCTTTTGGTCAAGTCTATATTTGAGTTAAAAACTTTTTTTTCAAAAATTGTTTTTAATTGTATAACCATTCTTATGGCTTTTGATTCTCTTGAAAACGATATAACTGTTTGTGGTCATTTTTACTTGCGATTTTGATCAGACTCGTGATTTTGATCAGACTTGTCATAACGATGACTGGGAAGACGAAAAAAGTGGGTCGCACAATTCTGTCTGTCCGGCTACAGCCTAAGCGACCGGATCGGTTTTCTCAAAACTTGGTACATAGTGGTATTTGGTGATTCTGCCCACATGTTTTTGTATTTTATTTAGAACGAAAAATAACGGTAGGTACCTACCTGTAATACAATTTTTGCTAATTTTACAAAATCTTACTTTTCTCAAAAACGGTTCCCTAACTTTTCTTTAAAAACAAATTTTTATTAATTTTCGATTTTCTCCGAAACGATACTTCAATGATTTTTTTTATACAAAAGCTTCTAAAACATATTATAAACAATATTTTTTTAACCACAATTTTCAAAAATACATTTTTTGGATTTTTAAAAAATATTCAAAATTTGTTTTTTGAAAATCAAATATTTTGAAGTCTGTTTTTTTTTCAAAAATCGGTATTTAAGAGTTTTTAAAACTTTAAAAAATATTTTGAGAACAAATTTTACATTTTTGAAATAATAACTGTACCTTCCACACTAATGTTAAAGAACTGTTAAGGAAAATATTTTGTTTCTTAAAAACGGCTCCTACGATTTTTATAAAACTTTTTCCTTTTGCTTAAATTTGTGCGATATACTAAGAAAAATTAAAAAAAATTTAACTTAGCAACTATAAATAACACCTGCCATTATTTTGTATTTTCTCAGTATCGGCTGAACGGATCTGAATTATTTCTTACAAACAAATTTCAAACAAGTTCAAATACCTAATTAAACATACAAATTTTCAAAAATAAATTGTTTGAATCTTAAAAAAAGTAACAAATTTTATCTTTGAAAATTCGATTACTCGAAAACGTGTTGACAATTTTTTTTTATTTAGCTACCTAAGATTTGCATACCTATCAAAATTTGTCCTTAAAAATGTTTTAAGAATTTAATATATAAAAATATATTTTTTCTTTTAAACCGGTCCAAAGATTTTAATAATTTTAAGCTTCGTACCGAAAGTTTTTTAATATTTTTTCAGAACATTAAAAAAAATGTAATTTGTCTCGAAAATGATTTTGACAAAATTTGTTCTGTGCTAAAATTATTACGTTCTACTACTAAATATAGAACAATTTTACATCAGGAAATTTTGAACCGTGCCTCCCGTAGAATAGTTATAATAGTTTAGATTTTCTCATTACTGGCCAAGCAAATTATGATTAAATTTTGTGTGCAAAATCATCTAAAAAGTTAAAAAGCTATGGGGAATTTGGTCAAAAATTTAGTAATTATTGATTTTTTTTTTTTTTTTGGTATTCGCTTACTTTTGTTGCTTATAGCCCAGGAAAATTAGACTTTCACTTCGAAAACAATCCAAACCCACTCATGAGCTATTTTACCCAAGCAAGATGAAGAACAAAATTTCATTACAGTTAAAAGCTCTTATTATAACGTTTCTGCATGTTTTTCTCAAAATTTGTTTGTTCTACGAAAAAAAGTTTGATGATCTTTTTTGTGTAGAATTTTATGAGCAATAATATAAATTTATTCATTTTTTGAAAAAAATATATTTGTTGAGATATTTAAAAATAACTGTAATTTATCCCTTTTACAGTACAAAATCAAAAGCGCTACTTTAACACGTATAACTTCAAGACTAATCATTCTACAGAGTTGGTGAATAACTCATTTCTTAGAGAATTTTATTGACTTAACATTTAGTCTCTATCATTATTTTGTTGCAGTTGTTGACCAAATCACTATCCTTTTCAAAATGGCGGCCTTCCGCTTACCTCGGACACCCCAAAAATTTGTTTTTATAATGAGGAGATGTAGCCAAACATAAATCGTACACAAAATTTTGCCCATCGATAAATGGAATTTTATTAAATTTTTTGATAAAATTTGCTCCACCATGAAGTTCTTGCACGATTTTCTCTGAATCTATTGATTGTATTAAAAATAAGCTACAAGTTGTACTTTCACCCTTTTTCAAAAAAACTGAAAGTTTTCGAGAAATTAAGAAAAAACTGAATTTTTGTACCCCCTTTCCTCCCCCCCCCCCCCCCCCCTAAAAATTTAGCCCCGGCCCAAATTTACGGAATTTTTGTTGGAAATGCTAAAGGCGACAAAACAAATCTCCCAACCAAAATTCAGCTTTGTCGGAATTTTTTCGAAGTTTTGCCATTTTTTTGTCTAATTTTTCTGGGCTATTAAGTTTTTTTAAAATGCCAGGCTTCATAAATTGTTTTTCCAAAATCAAATTCAACAACAAGTGAAGAATTTAGATGTTAAGTTGTTAACGGGGGATTCTCTATTATTTTAATCTTTTCGAATAAACTTCCCAATGTCAGTATTGTATTATCATTTATAAGAAAATTGATATACACAGCCACAAAAGCTTTGATTAAAAACCCCAAATGGTACCTAAATCTATCTTAACCAATTAACAGTAAACAAAATAAATTTATCAACACCTTTGGCTCAAATAAAAAAAACACACACATTATCATACAAATGTCATTATTGTCAATGGACTTGAAAAAATAATTATAGAAATTATTACTACAAACCTTAAAATCCACCTACAAACCTTTTGTCATTATCTATAGTTTATTTTGGTTCTTTCCACTATCCCATCAGATTGTATATTCGACTACGATCTAAGATCTAAAGTATAATAAATGCTATATGTATCCCATAAGAAACTCAAAACAAAAAATATTTAAACCAAACCCATTAAATCTTCAACACCATGAAAATGATACCCTTTTGTGATCTTTGTATTTCAATCTGTCTCCATTTATAATGAGTACACACAAACAAAAAATAATCAACAAAGTTAAAATCAGAAAGAAAACCAAAACTATCTTCATCATTAGGCTGGGCCACGGATAGGGAACGGGGCACGGCAAAGCTTCTAAGATATTCTTATAAGTATAATATCCCTCCACCCATAATACTTTTAATCACCCACACAAAAGACAATGCACTATTATGTGGCGGTTTTAGGTGAAAGTTCACAGATGCACAACAAAGATAGAAAATACACATTCTGTCTCAAGATTTGTGCTTGCTCTCTTCGTAATCGTATGTTAATTCGAATGAAAATCATAAAAATGCAATCTGAGGCCGTTGCAGGGCCACAAGTGCAACATGACCAAATAAACACTCTGATTTACAAGTAATTACATGCGATATAAGTGATTGTACGAGTAGCTGCAGTTTGAAGAAGGCTTGTTTCGGTATATATCGTTGGGGTGACGGATTGTGTGCGGAGATTAAAGAGCAATTGAGGATTGTTATCTTTTCATAAGAATTACATAAGAAAAAATAAGAGCTTTGTAAAAGGCTGATGAGGGAGAGATAACATTATACCCTATGATCTAATAAAACGACTTATTATTTTTAAAAACCCTGTAGGCTTGTAGGATAAGTGTAAATGAGAAGTTGTTCAAAAGGTACAACAGCAAAAGTAACAATATTTGTATAGGGAAAGTAATTGTTATGTAAAAAACAAAAAAACACAAATTTACCCTATTTATTAAAAAAAATCTTCGAAGTATCAAAACACAAATTGCTGTTATGATATTCCTCATTCAAGAACACAGGAATAAATCATTATGATGATTGCATCCGCCCGTTTTTGATCAACGAGTATAAATATGAAGTGATCATGGTGATCATGTGGCAATATACGGTCCATCAACGGACCTCTAAGATGAGTTAAATTAAAAAGGCTTTATGAATGAGGAAACTCTTTACACATTTGGTCAAGTGACACAATTCAAAATGCCTCTAGCTGATGCTTAATGTTGTTCTTTGCTCTAATGAGTTTGGTTTGTCTTATTTTGGGAAGCAGCACACGTTTAATAGATCACCAAGCCAAGCCAAACAAAATGTGTTACTATTACTAACTACCATGGAAGTCCATGTAGGGTCTCTGATGGAACTGGGACTTATTTGTTTTGTCTTCTTCTAGCCATTCTCTGGTGATGCGGTATCCTATAGCCTCATTATGTTTTGTTTATTTTTTTTTTCTTCTGATATTTCTATTTGTGTAGCTTTTATTTTTTTTTTATTTCTTCATCTTGAATTTGTGGATAAAAGGTGTGATCGTGTCTGGCAAGCAAGTTTCCATAAACGAAGATATATATAATTCCAGTAGGATAGATATGTTGTTGGATATACTGAAGTTGAAGAGACTGTGCGATGATGCTATGCTATATGGAATTCAAGGAGATTATGGAGCATGAGAGTGGAAGATAAATAGGGATCAGTAAGCGGCACGGCCCTTACATGGTCTGTTGGAAGTTGATTTAAAATTAGCAATCATTTTGGGATAAGCCAAGTCTAAGGTGGATTCCGTTTATACAACTTCAGCAACAACAACAAAAAAGAAGATAAATTTCCTTTTTTAAATTGTTACGCTACAGAAAAAGGGGAGACAAGATTGGAATAAAAATGTTAGAATATACTAAGTTGCTAAGAATAAACAGTGGGGCCAATATAATATTAATGTGAGCGTAATTATATTTTTGTATTGAAATTTTGAATGTAGGTATTAATATTTCTGTAAATAGTTCAACCTTTAAAATGTGATTTTGATTAACATAATAAAAAAAATCAAACTGGGTGAATGCGAAGCCAAGTAAGTCAACAATCAATTTGTTTTTCCTATTGTCTACGTCACTGCACCTGCTTAAAAAGTTTTGATCGATCGCGAATCTTATTTGTTGGTTCCATTAAAATCAAATTCGTTTTCGCAATCAAATTACATCTGCTATGATCTGTAAAATATGACTCGTTTCCGAATTCATCATGCAGGAACCATTCAAGATTCATTCACAAATCAAGAAACCGTTCGAATAAGAAAGTAAAATGCATTTTTTTTTATTATTTATCTAGGCACTATATAAGAATAAATAAATTTATGACTTCAATATTTTTTAAATAGAGTGCATTTCGAAACAAATGTCACCCAACTGCCCTAAAATCACCTTTTTCCGGAGCAGTAAGAAATTTGGGAAATTTTCTGATTTCTTAAAAGTTTTTATAATCAAATGACGATGCAGCCATCTTGAAATAAAATTTGACAGTTGATGGCTCGGCAGATGAAGAGTAATATTTTGATTGAAAAAGTGTACATATTTCGAAAGTTAACTCATTCCATCAGACCAGAAAAACTGTGAAATTTTCTAATTTTTTTGAAATTCTTTAATCTATCAAATTCGAAGCCATCCTTTTAGAGAGTTTGACAGTTAATGGCTTGACAGATGGGGACGAACTATATTGTGACCAGCTTCTTCGTCATAAGAAACTTATTTAACTAAATCAAATGTCTTTATTTTCACCATTTCAACAATATTTCACTAATGCGTTTTTGAGAGAATGGTCACACTGGCCACTTTTTAATAATGTTTGGTATAACTCGGAAACTAAGCTGAATACGGCAGTTTTATATTTAAATTTTTTTTAATAGAAAATTAAATTTTCTATCGAAATGAAAGATTTATAAAATTCTTAAAAACATTTAAGCAGGAAAAGTCAACGAAGCACGAGTGGGTCGTACGTATTTGTTCTTTTGTTCAAGGCGCTTAAGGTTTCAGAAAATTGTATATAAATAAAATACGATATTTAAATTAGCTGAAACAACATAAAAATTTTAAATCGTTGGAGCAGTTTTTTAAAAAATATTATTTTCTATACCAAATTCTTAAAACATTTTTAGGGACAAATTTTGGAATGTAAATCTTAAGTATTAATTTTTGTGCATAATGAAAATAAAATTTAAGAAATCAGAACCCATTTTTGAGATATTGAATTTTCAAAACAGAGTTTTAAACTTTTTTTTAAAATTCAAAAGAAATCTTTTTTTGAAGATTTTGATATATGTAGGGACAAAATTATTTGAACTTATTACAAATATGTTTACCTATACAAAATTAATCTAAATGCATTCAGCCGATAGTGAGAAAATCTATACATCTATATTGTTTACTTGCTAAGAAACATAACTGCATCATTTAAAAATTTTTTGTCTGTCTGTCAGCAGAACAGGTTATAATGATACTTTACGTACATGTAGTGGATAACTCTGGGAGTAATCTAGGCTATTTTTAATTGTAAAAATGTTAACAGTGTCTTTAAAATATAAGAAAAAGAATGAAATTAAGGGAAAATTATTTCGAAACAAAAAACTAATATATGAAATAATTACAAACAAGTAGAAATAATCGATTTTAAAAGTGTCAGACAATTAAATTAGAAACATAAATGATATAGTCTTAGAAGTGGTGAAAGCCTTGCTCAATTTTTTTGTCGACGTACTGTTTGGATTTGTGCAAACTACATGCCACCAACAAGGCAGCGATGCCACGGACCTTTGACCAAAAAAAAAGGGTTTTATCTTAACCTCACAATTTTAATTCTGTTTGTCTTTAATATGGAAGTAATTGAAAGTTGCTCAGGTGGTTGTTTATTTGCAAAGAAACATAAGTGCATCATTTCTGAAAATTTTGTCTGTTTGAACACAATTGTCTTCAAAACCATTCCGTCGAGACTTTGGTGTTGGCAGTGTTTTTGAGAAGTTTGGTTAAATTCGGTCTTGCGTTTTGCCAAAAAGGTGCGGAAGCGCACTCTGGGTACCAGTGGAATCTGGATCATCCGATATTTGATTAATCGAGGACACAAAATAAGAATGTTGTTTTGTTAATTTGTTCTCGAAATTTTTGTCTACCCGGGCAGAGCCGGGGCGGGCCAGCTAGTTTAAAATAAATAAAGAATTTATGAGAAGTACCTACTAAAGGGTGTTTTTTAGATTTGTGGTTTTCAATCTGGCAATACTTTTTTTGGAGTTGGTTTTTTTTACAGCTGTCACTTGGTTTAAGCTCAGTTTGGATGGCCATTTCATAATAAATAGACTTAGACTCCTTAACAACGTTCGCAATCGTGTAAATGAAAAATTATGAAAAATTATGCCGGTCATAATGTTACAGTCAATGGGGAACGCTATAGAGCCATGATTAATGCCTTTTTCGTGCCTGGATTGGAGGATGTTGATGTTGACGACCTTTGTGTCTCAAAAAGACGGTGTTACATGCCATACAGCCAACGAAACGATCAACAACGTGTTATTGCTGGCATACGGCCCCATTTGCTGCAAAAAGTGGTCGAAAATTGGGCCTCTCGGCTGGAATTTATTCGAGCCAGCAGCGGTGGCCACTTGCCCGAAATCATTTTTAAAATATAATGGCAAACCTTATCTTTATTATAAAGCTAAGTTCTTGGTCATAACATAAATAATATGCGTTATATTTCTTCTTGAAAACTACACGTCTTAAAAAAACACCCTTTTAATAGTGTAAATTTATATAATTTTTGATGCCTAATAGATCGCGCTAATTTTAGAAAACGGAAAATGTTTCATCAAAATCATATGAGCTGTTTTTGAGAAAAAATATTTTCCTTGACAGTTTTTTTTAAATTTGTATGGAAGGTACCGTTATTTTTTCATAAAAGTATAATTTTTCATGCCTTAGAGAGTGATCAAAAGCACTTAAGTATCGAGTTTCAAAAAAAAAAAAAATCGAGCACGTCGTTTTCGAAATATTTGAACATCAAAAACAAAATTTTGAAACATTTTTTAAAAATCTAAATAAATTTTAAAAATGTTGGTTCACAAAAATCGATGCATTTATACGGCGCTGGTGACAGAGTCCAAACATTTTCAAAATTGTTTGTTCGGCACAACATGCCTTTTTACTTACGGTAAATAAAAACAAATTTTAAATGGTGTATCGAGATTTTGTCGTGACAAATTGATTGCCATTTAAATTTTCAAAATCGATTCAATTTTACGGCGCTGGTGATAATCCAAACTTTTTTTTGTTAGCACTTCTTACTTTTTTCATCATATTTTTTATCGCGGTAAATAAGAAAAAATAAAAATGGCATATCGGGATTTTATCGTGACAAATCGACTAATGCTACATTTCCACCTGACGCTAATCTGAGATTTAATAAGATTTACCTCAAATCTCGGAGATTTACCATACAAATTTATTTCGTAAATCTTGAAGATTAGAAATTAATCTTGTTAAATCTTCCTAGGACAAATAGTTTTACAAATCGAACTGACCTTTTCTTAAATGGTGCTGAACGATTCATTCGAGACTCGCATTCAGTTCTTCATCGTTTCACACGAATCAAACATTCTGTCTCATTCGCACTTCATAAGAAAAATTGGAACGCCATTTACATTTTTGAAGGTGCTGTCAAATTTAATCTTTTTTTAAATCTTTTTGTGCGGTGGAAACACTAAAAAGATTTATTAAGTCTAATCTGAGATAAACCTTTGGTGGAAACATAGCATAACGTTACATTTTTTCAAATCGAACCATTTTCACGCCACTGGTGATAGTCCAATATAATGATACTCAAATCGTCTGCAAAGTTCAAGGTCATGAAAAAACAACCCGCTAGTGGGACAAGTTGGACCACTTGGACTTGGTGCATTTAAAGATATCTTATTCTTCTGCTATAACATATTTTTAACTTCTTAAAATTTATTAAAGAAGCCGAAGTTACATTCTTTCTATAGATTCGAGTTTTATTGTTATGTTATGAATAGGTAAAAAGTTATAAGACTTCAAGTAAAAAGTGGTCCAACTAGCCCCGCTCTACCCTACCGTTATTTATGGTTCTAAAAAAATCGATTGGGAATGACCAAATAACCATATGAACCAAGTTTAAAGAAAATCGATGTAGCCGTTTAGGCTATAGCTCAACGGACAGACAGGCAGACAGACTTTTTTCATCTTCTTACCATTGTAATAACAATTTTCATCGAAATCAGTAGTTCAATTTTTGTTACGAAGGCATAACTTGTCGTCAAGAAGCTATGAAAAACTGTAGAAAACTATGTAAACCTTTAGAGGCTTTGTTGGTTGAACTTGAGGCCTATATAAGTAGCATGCAGTAGAAGTGTCACAAGTAAAAAATAATAAAGTAATGTGAAGCTTGTATTGCATGATGATGCGCATAGCGACATAGCTATGTATGATATTGCCAAATAATCGCCATCAACATCAATAAGCTAACTAAACACATTTTATTGGAATCCATTAACTCTTCAATATCAAGTTCTGAAAAAATGCATACCTATGCTTGGCCAGGGCGCCATTAAATAAAGAAAATTAAGATTTTAGTTGTATAAAAACCATGAAGTATTGCATTTCAAGTCTCCTTTGGCTTTGCGGCTTTATTGGAATACATTTAAATACAAAAACAAACAAATAATTTATGTGACAAAGTAGTCCAGTCAACGAAGGAAAAATAAATGCAATAAATCATGCTCTCTGGGTTATTATTTAATGTGGTAGGGGTATAATGAAAACTCCTTTTTTTAATAATTTTTGTTGAGTGTTACTAAGTGTTTCCGAAAAAAAGGAGTTTTAATGATTTTCAATTTTCTCAAAAACTAGAAACCCTACAACCGTCTGGTTTTCAGCATTCGACTCAAGGCTAACAGCAAGATTGAATGATAAGAGACAATTTACTACTTTATAGTGTAAAATAAAAAATGAAAAATCATTTAAAAACATTTTTCAATTTTTATTTATTAATTTTGAGTTTTCAAACGAATTTTTCAAAAATTGTTAACTTGATTTGACTATATAATAAATGAATCTGTTTTAAGCTTTTGAAAAAGATGTAGCACAACATTGTTTTTCAATTTTTTGAATTTTCTACTCCCCGTATCTTTCTTAACCTTGCTTCTACTGAAAATATAAACAAGAGTTTTTTTGTAGGAAATTTATTATTCTTTCATTTTGTAGTGTACACTTTTCCGCTCAAACGCTTAGTTTTCAAAATATTCCCGAAATATTACAAAAGGGGACCTTTAACCCCCCCCTCCTGATTATAGCTCGCAGCCCTGGGCTGGGGACTTTTAGTATGTTATACCTGGTGGTCACCCCTACCACATTAAATAATAATTCAGAGAGCATGACTTATTGCATCTATTTTATAATTTTGAGTCTTCGTTGACTGGACTAAAGCTATTTACAGCTTGATCTAATATTCGCAAGTTCAGAACAATAACGTCAAATGGCTACAACTTGAAAAGAAACATTTTTTTCAGGAAAAGCAAGTAAATCTATGAATTTAGGTTATGATAAGTTATTTATGATTTTGTTCTCCTTGAATTTATTTGAAAAAATATTGGGCTTTACTATTAGTGTCATTTGCTTTGGATAAACGACTTTTGTCGAAAGTCAACCATCGACAAAATTAGTTTTGGAAATGAAAATCTTAATTATTATGAACGAAATTTTTCGTTTTTATTTGCTAACGAAAAATTTGTTTACAAACAATTAAAATCTTCAACACCAAAATTAATTTTGTCAATGATCGACTTTTAACAAAAGTCGTTTATCGAAAGCAAACAACTCTCGTAATAAGGGCCATAGTCTTAACTTCATTAAAAATATATAATTTGTAATCATGGACCTACATAGACCGAATTATTAATTCAAAATAAAAAATCACAAAGTTCTCTGGAGTAAAACACTGTTCATGAGACATTTTATGCAAAATAAGTTCGAAGTAGAAACGATGATCATGGAAGAAAAAATAAACGGGGTCAATTATACACGTTTCGACTCCACTGTATTTCAGTAAACATTGAATCCCGACAAAAGTAGTTCAGCTACATGGAAACTACAACATACTCAATACAAGTCAACATCAGCATAAACATTATTCAGAATATGTACCTCTACATATGTATAATACACAAAAACATATATATAAATCTTTAAAATCAGAGCATGAAAAAGTTAAAAAGTCGAAAGCAAAATACATATCTACACAACCTATACCTACATTATGTGTTTTCCTGCTACATCTCCTCCAAAATATTAATGCATTTTCTAAATATAGGATAGCTATAATAGTGGTTCAAAAATTTTCGAACAAAATAAAGCCTTACGTACGTTACGACCAACCATTTCGGTAAGCCAATAATTTTGTTTGGCCTCTTTTTCGTCGTCGATGTTTCATCCAAAATAATACAAAAAAAAAGAAAAGAAAGAATATGTATAAAATTTTCTATTTTTAGAATCACTACGTGTACAGCATATATAAAACAGCAAAATGATAATCTAATACCTACAATACAATCCTATATATACAGTCGCAGCCGGTTGATCTCCCACATTTTCAATCACAAGCCAAAAAAGATATAAACAAACTTTCCTTCCCGCCTATGACGAACGATCTTCAATATTTTTTGTTGTTGTTTTGTTTTTTTTTTTTAGTTTTTACCTGTATGTGTAAAATTGACGTAATGAATTTTAAAAATAAGTAAAGATTTACTTATTCAATCAAAAACCTAAACGATAAAAAAAAAGACGTTGAAAGTTCATATAAATCATTTGAAAATTATGATCTACATTCACATTTTTTTTTGTCTATATTCGAGATCATTTGACGCACTTCATCAATTGACAACTGAAGTTCATTAATAACTTTTTAAAAACCAAAAAAAAACACTAAAAACCATAAATAGATTGAAGATACAAGACACAGATGCAGAACATGCACTTGGATATTATCTAAATTTGGTTCTTTATTGTTTTTGTTGAAATAAATCGAGTGGGAACGGGGTATCTTTTCAAGGAGGTTGGCGGTGGTGGTGGTCATGGAAGATGAATTTCAGTGTGAGATCACTACTTGAGGGACTTCTTAATATTGAAATATGATATTTAACAATTTTTTTATTGCCTAAGTGTCAGGGTCTTGTGATTTTGATTAAAAGGAAAGGATAGTAGTCTGACATTTTGTAAATACATATAGTTAGAATGAAGTATGTAGCAACATAATGTACATAAATATATATAATGTAATACAGAAGGAAGTGAAAGAAGAACTTTATTCGTTGTGTTGGGATAAATGGAGATTAATGGGAACGAAAAAGATTTAAATTTCAAGGGATTGGTCACATTAACAGTGTTTGTGAAGGATATGTTTCGGATTGATACAATGGTGTGCCCCCTGGCCCTGAGTAATGGATGGGAAATCAAAATAATGACCTTATAAGAAGTCTATTTCAGTCTGTGTTTTAAAATCAGACTTTTCGGGATCCATTTTGTTTGGACAGAATCGAATCAAGTATTATACTAAGAAAATATGATATCCCTGCACAAAAGTTAGTTTGGTGTTATTGATATTGATGAATCGATGATCTTATACCTACAATTAAGTGAAAACAAAAAAATAATATTTTCGGACATCAGCACTCCAATATATTTGAACCGTAAACCTTTGCACTGCCCCTATGCGTTTGTTGGCCAGTCATCGATTTTTTTAAAGGAGAATGGGCGTTTCGTCCCATATATTGTAACACTTTCTGACCTATATCTCGGGAAAGGTCTCAATGAATGCTATTATTTTTTGTGTGTGCATAAGTCTGTATCTCGTGCAAGGAAAGTGTTATAGTCCAATAACTTTTGCACTGCGCTATAACACCTTTAACAGTAATTGGGCTATGAAACTTTCTCTGCACAAGATACAGACTTATACAACAAAAAATAGCACTCATTGAGACCTTTCCAATGATATACGGAGAGTATAAGAACAATTTGAACAAGTTTGCCTCATGAATTCAAGTGAACAGTAAAGTGTTATAACACTTGCGACGCAACTTGTGCAGCGAAAGAGTACTTTTGCAGTGCAACAGTTACTATAGCTAATTACATTTTCCCTGCACAAGAAACAGACCTAAGCCCACACAAGAAAAAACAGCACTCACTGAGAACTTTCCATTGATATATATTAGAAGGTGTTACAACACTTGGGACGTAACTTGTGCAGGGAAAGAGTTATAGCGCAGGGCAACAGATATTATGGGCAATTACACTTTCCCTGCACAAGATACAGACTTAAGCCCACACAAGAAAAAATAGCACTCATTGAGACTTTTCCATTGATATAGGTCAGAAGGTGTTACAACACTTAGGACGCAGTTTGTGCAGTGGAAGAGTTATAGCTCAGTGCAGCAGTTAGCATTAGCAGGCTATAACACTTTCCCTGCACGAGATACACCCTTATGCTCATAAAGAAATAAATAAAAGCACTCATTGAGACCTTTCCAGTGATATAGGTCATAAAGTGTTACAACGATGGGACGCCACTCATATTATTATGCCCATTCTTCTTTGTACATATATGGAAGGTAAGTACAGGCTATTATTTTTAAATCTTAAAAAAATAGTTTTCAAGAACCGGATTGTATTGTCATTTAGGAAAACGATAAAAAAAGAGTGGTCTATCGCTGTGCGAGAAGTGACAGGAGGGTGAGGTTAGATGGACGACTCGCAGGTAATGCAGACAACGCTGCAAGAAGAAGAGATATCCGGGAATTGTAACAAATATTCAAAGATGTTTTTGGGAAAAAAGGAACACCAATCATCCTGTAATCGATGTGGATGGCACACTTTTGGTATCAATAGAGGATCAGACGCTGATAGAAGGCACATTTTTGTGCCCTACTATGAGGATTCCGTTGAGCAGAGTGCAGAAGTGCCCCAACGTAACGAGATGCACAGGTCCTATAGGGGTATTGACGTCGAACCCTCTGGTGCAGGGAACTAAGTCCCCGGGAACCAAGTCCACCGAGGGACTTAAATCCACTATAACGAAGTGGACTTAGTTTCCAGGTAAGGTGAGAAAGTAGTCCACTTCTTTATGAGAACTAAGTACACATTTTGAAATATGAAGAGGGAACTAACTTTCAACGATAAAAATTACAAGCATTCAAAATTGCGTGAAAGCCTTTGCATTCACCCAGCCTCGCACTTACCCCAAATCCTATAATGAGCCCAAGCAGGGGGGTTGCAGGGGGGCAGCATGCCCCCCCATACATACTTCACTGTTTATTCGCCGTAATGCTGGGTGCTAGCACTGTATTGTGGCAAGACAAAGCCTTACGGCGAATAAACAGCGAGGTATGTATGAACTGCAACCCCCCTGCTTGGGCTCACTATAGGATTTGGGGTATGTGTGAGGCTGGGTGTATACAAAGTTTCTTTTGCATTTAGAGAATCTGGATTTAAAGAAACTTTGAATTTATCCTATATATATCCAACAATATTGTGAAAAGTATTTCTGTTTTATTAATAAGATTGATTTTTTTACTTGGAAGTGGGAACTTAATTCACATTTAAAGGGAAGTAAAACCACTCAGTTTTTGAGGAATTTAGCTCCCACCTTCTATGAGAACTAAGTTCACTTTGCTGAAGTGGACTTAGTTCCCATTAAATGATAACTAAGTCCCTCGGTGGACTTGGTTCCCGGGGACTTAGTTCCCTGCACCGAACCCTCTTCAGAACCGAAAATCCAAAATTCAATAAATCTCCTCAAGAACAAGAAAGCAGCTGGACTCAATGGAATGCCAGCTGAAAACCGATCCCCCAAGCCCGGCAAGTATTCTACATCTGTTGATTTTATTCTGTTTATTTGGGAAAGCGAAAGCTATCCCAAGGGCTGGAAGGATGCTGTAATTGTTAAGAGTTGCCAAAGAAAGGTGCCCTTAAGAATAGCAATACATTGGCGTGGTATCACCGTTTTGTCCGTTTTCCCAAAACTAAATACAACCATCATTCTCGTGCGGATAAAAGATATAGTCGGGTCTACACTCAAGACGCATGAAGCTGGCTTCCAGATTGGTCGATCGTGTGTCGACCATATCAACACTCTGGTTATCGTCCTTGAACAGTCGATGGAATCACCGCTTTATCTCATGTTCGTGGATTTTGAGAAGGCCTTTGATCGAGTTAACCGAGAATGTTTATGAATATCGTTTCTTGGTAGAGGAATTCCCTCGAAAATTGTTGCTATTATTAGAGAGTCCTACCACAACGGAAGGTGTTTTGTTTTACGCAACAACAGGGTGTGAGACAAGGGGAAGTTCTATCGCCAATTCTCTTCCTGCTGGCAATGCACGACGCTCGTATTGAAGACCGTTTGAAAGGCTCAATCATTTAGACTATGCTCAAGCTCATGAGTCATGACATGTCTACTAGCAAATAACATCAGTGTGCTGAACACTGCAAGTGAAGGGAGAGTCTAAGTGGTATAAGAATAAATAGCAAAAAGACAAAAATGCTGCTAACAGGCCGCTCCACACAGCAGCGTATTATTTTATAGGTGACATCATTGGAAGAAGTCGAACAGTTTAACTAGCAGAACTGTTTCTGTGAATGGCAGGACGTATCTAGACGTTAAAAGTAGAGTTAATAAGGCTCTTGCTACCTTCGGTACTCTGTCCCCAATTTGGAAATACAGTCAAATCTCCTTGCGCACTAAGTTGAGATTCTTCGAATCCAATTTCAAATCCGTGCTGTTATATGCTTGCGAAACCTGGAAAGTCACGAGACTTTTGTCAATCGCTGTCTACGCCATATTCTTAAAATTGGATGGCCACGAGTTACATATATCAAACGAAGAATTGTAGCGCAGTACAAGCCAAGAGCGGCTGGACGTCGAAATAATAAAGCGTAAATGGCAATAGATTGGTCACACGCACTAAAGAAACCAAATGGTGAAATTATGCAAGGCAGTCCTTTGAATGGAATCCTTAGGGTGCGCGGCGGGTTGGAAGACCAAGGCCAATCAACTGTCTTAACAGAAGCAGACTCCCAGAGAAATACCTTTTTTCTTGCTTTTTCAAAATCATGCAAAGAATGGAAAAAATGCAATGCAATCCTTGTGGAGATTAAATTATAGATTCAAATTTTCTGTGCTATCATAGGTTGCCGAAATATCGACGATCAAAGACAAAGTAAATCCTTTTCCATTCAAAACCGGTATCTCAGCGATAGAATCGTCGAATCCGATCTATATGGTAGGTATTTAAATGGGAATTTTTTTTAAGTTCTTACATACAAAAAAAGAACCAAACAAACTTCCTTAGGATTGCGCGATGCACATTACTTTGAAGAATTTTTCGTCTTAAGATCTCAAAACTAGAGAATAAGCTTCAAAATTTATTCAAACGATTCCGATACGATCATTTTTACATTTTTATCAGAGTGAACTTCGTCTTGTCAAACTTCCAAATAATTTCTCATCTTTGATTTGTTAGCAAGTGTTTTATTTGTTCACTAAAAAAATACCTTACAAAATAAATTGATTCAAAAAGTCTTATATTATGACTATGGGAGTAATAAATAACTGAATGAGCCGATTGATCATAACGACCGCTATAGCTTTTAATTTTCAAAATCGAATGGTAAATGGAATCATAACTAAAACTTAAAAAAAAAATATATATCACGACCTTTCTACACTCCTTATGCTACTTTATTCAATGTTTAAAATTTACTATTACTCCTGTCCTATTTTTAACTATATAGCAAAATAAAATAAATTTAAAACAATCTACCCATTTAAATTTCACACTCTAATAAATTGATTGAAACCATTTTTTTATGTTTTCCGTTTCTCCTATCAACTTTTATACAAGAGCCATATAGCTAAGCTATATAGTTTGTATACTTCAATTTAATAAATAACTTTTCATAAAATAAAATACGTTCGGACAGGAATAGCATCAACTACAATAATTTATCATCCTGGTTTGATGATAACCTTTAACATTTAAACAATCTTTTTCCACCGATACACATTCATCCGCACGAATATACTATGTGATCTGTGGTCCAGCTCCACTCGCGTCGGCGCGGCGCGTCGCAACGGTCATTGAAATCGTCGCATCATCATCGTGCAACAAGCAACACATTTTGGAGGCAAACAGTGCATCCAAGGGGTGTATGTGGTGTGGAAGTTAGCTCGTTGAGATCATGGATCACTATCAGCTGACCAATCCACCATCATTGCATGCTTGTCGAGATAAAGTCTGAACTCCCCGAAAGAAAGAAAAAGTGATGAAGATTAAATACAACATAATGGCTTTTGCGGGGAGCTCAGACAAACAAAACAACAACAACAAAAAAAAAACGAAAACAAATGTTTACTCAAAGTATCTCTGAGAAAATTCGTTCGGATGTTTACTTTTGTTTTTTTTTTCTTTTTGTATAGTTCGACTAATTGCAATCAAACTGTGCGATACAGGGTGATTCGAAGTTTAAAGATTTTTTTTCTTAATAGGTATGTATATAGATAACTCAGGAACATATACTTCTGGTATAGGTATTGAAGCGAAAGCTGATAAATGTCAAGTGATTTCTGACGAAAATTTGATTTGATGTTGACATATATTTAAAACTGTTAAAACTTTTCAGTATTATTTCTCGCTGACCTATCTCTCAATCCATCCTTACCAAAACTAAATTATAATCAATACGTACCATATGTTTTTCCCTTCGAAAAATTTAACCTAGTAAAAGGGTTAAATTCAAATATCATTTAGATTAGCATCAAAACCTAACCCCATCACTTCCGTTTCTGTCACCTCGCATCATATCCTACTCTATTATAATTTTATTAATTACCAAGTTTTGAGGCTTCCCTAAATAACCACATAGAATAGTGAATTTTTGTTTCGCTTCGCTTTGCTAATCACAAACTCTCCAAGGAATGATATAGCAGGAAGAAGCAATGAAAAAAAAAACTAAATTAATTCCTAATGGTATGAAACTGTATATCACTGGACAAACTTGGAAATGAAAGAATGCATTAATAGAAGGGTTTTTCATTGTTAAAAATAAAAAAGAATGCATTTTGGTGAAATAAATTCATGGGTAATTTATTCAAAAAAACAAAAGAAAGGTGAATAAATAAAATATAGACGTATAGGATGATGACAAACTTTGTTTTTTTTTATATTTAATGATCCATGAAATGAGACTTTCGTTTCCAAGATACATTTGTTTAATGATTGAAATGCAATAATACTGGTAATTTGTATCACCTTTTTTCAATTTTTATAAAGACTTTGTAGATATTAGGTAATATTTTCTTTCATAATGTTTCTGGTGGCTAAAAGTAAGGCCTCATTTTTAAAGAAATACGGACCGATTATTCCACCAGCCCATAAGCCACATGAAACAGTAAGTATATTTTTGTGGATGAAATGGTCGAGACTTTTTTCGCGACAGCTAAATAATTTGGAGACGTTGTTGCGCTGTGTCTTTTTATCAACCCCGGATCTATGGGGGGCAAACCGGGGCCTGTGCTCCGGGCGGCAGCTTACAGGGGCGCCAAATCTATGTGACTGAAAAAACTGAGAATTTCGAGACTTAATTAAATGAAATGAAATTAAATGAAATGAAATGAATTGAGATGCGGCAATGGAATATCAAATTGTATTTCTCCGTCAACCATTAGCAGTTGTTCTATTATTATTCCTCCATTTAAAATAAATTAAAATTTAAAATTAAAAAAAGAAACGAGCTATAATACATTGTTACAAGTTTTTCTGGTGTTTTTTTAACAATAGTTTTTTGCATTGTATGTAAGTGTATTTTTATAAAACTTCCCCTGCTCCCTTAACTGTAGGAGATAGATACTACTTCTTCAATAATAAAACATTTGAACTGTGTCCCTCTACAAGCATCGCGTCGCACCACGCCGTACAAATCCTAGTCTTGCCTAAAGAATTATTTGCTGGATACTGACAACTTTATAACACTGTTTTTTAGATCTTTTTTAATTCACAAAAAATCTAAATACCCACAAAAATGTAGGAAATCAGGTGCTCTAAAAAAACTGCTTAGTAAAAATGTTTTCGTTTAGATGAACAAAAAGTGAGATAAACGCTGAAAACCATTTTTACAATTTTCGACAACAATTTTTCATGATTTCGATAATTTTTGGAAACAAAAATTTGAAAAGATATTTTAACTTAAAAAATCAAATAAAAAATGTTACTCTCCAAGAAAGTTAGATTTACCTTTTTCAACACCCTTTTTCAACAACAAAACATTTCTCACCATAGTCAGAGACTGCTCTTACGCGTATCGAAGAACCAGCCAATCTACATATATCTTGTGTTTTGACGATACTTATTAAGGTTTGAAATTGTGTGTGTCAATTGCATTGAAATCGTTCAAGGAACAACAAAGTTATAATTATGTTAACGTTTCTTGAAAAATCCTGTTGTGAAATATTTTTTTCTGTTACAATCTTGTATCTGCTATCCCCTGAGTAAATTTCATTGCAATCTCTCAAGAAAGAACAAAGTTGCAAAAAGTTGACATATTTTAGAAACATCCTATTTTGAAAATATTTTATCCTGCTATAAATCTGTCTCAGTTATCACTTTTGTCAATTTCATTAAAATAGCTCAAGGAACAACAAAGTCCCGAGGATTTAAAAACTTTTTTCGGAACTTTGTGCTTCGATACAATATTTTGCTTAACTTTGGCTTTTCGAAATTGTGTCATGTCGTAAATTTACATTTTTCTTCCTTCGGTTCAGGGAATGGATCTTCAATAGTTCTCCCATGATAAATTCGGGAACGAACCATACCTTACAGATCCTTGCAGATTTGATTCGAATGAAAACGAATTTTATTAGGAACCAAAAAATAAGATTCGTGATCGAATCAAAAATAAAATTCTATTGAATTGTTCACGACAGAACGAATCATATTTTATCGTTCTACGAACCTTGGTTGTGTATCGTCTTTGTTTAGGCATTGTTAATTTTCTTATCTATACCTAGTAATAAGTTGCTGAATAGTTATGGGCTGCAAATCCATTAAAAAGTTTTATTCTCCCAATGACAAAAAATCCAACCAAGCAGATATGTGTTTTTTTTCATTTTCATCAAAAACGGCAAGGGCGCCAAAATCAAGATTTGCCCCGGTTCGGAAAAATCGTAGATCCGGGGCTGCTTTTTATGATGACTTTTCAAACAATTTTGAAATTTGAATAAAATTAAAATGACATGACAGCATGACACTATATAATTTATATAATAATAAATAATAATAATTTTTATAATTGTTATATTTTAAGTTTTATTAATAATAGTATAAGTATATAATACAATATTTGATTAAGATAAGTTTTAAGTAGGATAATTATATTAAAGTTATATTAAATGTAAGATAAGTATATTGGCTGATACTTGTAGTCGTCTCAAAGTTTCGCAGAAGAAGAGCAAGTCGATTGCGCGCTGACACTTGAGGTTAGGTTAGTTTCTGTTGCTAGTAGTTCAATATGGCTGCTTCAGTTTCCGGATTAGTGTTATGTTGGTATTGTTGATGAATACATACGGTGTTGAACAGATTCACATTTATTGAACGCATTCAACTACTTCACTAATCACGTGTGATCTGTAAAACCAAAACAATTATCCATCGTCTGAGGGTCTTTTTTGAGAGGTAATGTCTTACCTATTCTAGTCAGTTAGATAACTTTTTATGAAAGCTTGTATCTCCGTTATTTTGATTTTATTGGATTCAGCATTAAAACATACCTTCAAATCATGTACCATATTCCATTTATGTACGACCCCATCTTGAGTACGTCTCTCAAGTATGGGCACCCTTCTACGAAATTCATAAAAGTCGTATTGAAGCAATACAACATAGATTCATTCGTTTTGCCTTGAAAGGTCTACCCTGGGCTGATCCGTATAACCTTCCACCCTATGAACACAGAATTCAGCTTCTGCAACTTCAAACTTTATCTCAAAGGCGTGTCAATAATGATTTGGTATTTTTTCATCAACTTATCAATGGTGAAACTGATGCGCCTGACTTGCTAGCCCATGTAGGAATTAATTACCGAGGAGGATCCCACCACCTGCGAAGATTTGAACTTTTTCACGTTCCTTTTCACAGAACAAACTATGGCACACACGAGCCACTCAATCGCATGTGCAAACTTTTTAACTTGAACGCCTCATCTGTTGATTTTAACATGAGTAAAATAGGATTAAAAACATTATTTCGAACCAGTGCTCCACTCTCGTTAATGTATTAATTGTTTTAACTTTGTATGTTTAGTTTAAATGTTTTTTTATATTATATCTAATTTTGTATTTGTTCTAATTTTGTAGTTATACATGTGCTTGTGTTAGTCTGCTTAATTTTACTAACCACTAACACATGCACTCATGATGAGCCTCTGATTGTAGAATGCAGCTTGCTCTAAGCTCACTACAACAAAGAATTCTGAAGTGTAAAAAAAAAAAAAAAAAAAAAAAAAAATGTATGTATGTACCTCGGTTTCAAAAAACATAAAATGTTATGGGTCAAAAACTCTGATTTTCATTCCCCCTAGAAAAACACCCTCTTACCGTGGATATTTGTTTGGTCTCTTTTGATTCTTGGTCTTGATGAAAAGTCAAACGTTTTCACCAATTTTTATCAAATTTCCAGTTTTGAGAGGGGATTCACGGTAGTAGTTCAAAATGTTTCCTTTTCATTGAAAAAAAAACACCCTTTCACTATAAATATTTTTGTAGACTCTTTTGATTCTTGTTGCTTATGGGTTATGACAAATGTGGACCGAGTTTCATGTCAATGCTGCTAGAATTTGTAAATATTTTACTTGTTTCACAAAAAATTCAATCACCATTTATGGAACAGACTATAACTTTGAAGAAAGTGACTTTTAAAAAACCAAAGCAGGTTTTTAATCAAATTTGGATGTAATGTAGTAGATTGTAATATTCTGCGCCGACACCAATCTTTAAATTTTATTAATGTAAATCAGTACCTTGGTTCTAAAAGGGCCAAAGTCCATTTTTTACAATATTGACTTAAGTTCACTTTTTGACTCAGCGAAGGTGTTCTAAGACTGTAATAAGGGCAAATGTGCTCCAATTGTTTCATAACAAGATACCGATGGTTAAAGAGAGTTTAATTTTCAAAAGTTATATAAGCATTTTAAGAAATAATAAAACTTAATTTTCGATTTCCCAAAAATTATCAAATTGGACATTGGCCCTTTTAGAACCAAGGTACAGAAATATTTTCTAACTTTTCTTTTCTTTGCTAAATTTCTTTAAAAAGTAGCAACTCTGGTAGCCAAAACTTCGGATTTAATCTGCCTTTTCCCAACAAAATCTTAACAAAATGTCTAAGCCATTGTCAATAAAAAAAAAAAAAAAAAAAACAATAAACTGTGCTATAAACTTTAGACTCTTAAAAATGTAGTTGAATTTAAATAAGCCTTACAAAAATCTTCAAAAAAAAAAGAATTACTTCAACTATTCATGGTTTGAATACCAAATTGTTACTTGGGCAAAAATATGCGATAAGAATTTACTGAATCGTGCATCAGTTTTTATTTGAATTATAAAGAAATGTGAATCTAGATTTTATTTACAAAAACAATCTACATCAAATAATCTTCGCCATAGCATTGTCGTCGTTGGTTTTCTTAAACGTTTAGCTATTTTTATGGGCCTGCCAATTTTTTACTATTCAAACATGCTAACATTACTGTCTTCAAATGTAGTCATTCAATTCTCGACTCAACTTAACCTAAGCCCAAATCACACCCAAGTCTTTGTTGAATCTTATATTCTAGTCAATTGGTGCTCAGAAGGGCTCTTAGCGAGCGAATAAGGTAGTTTAGGACGAAGGCTAACAACTAATTAATCATTTTATTTAGAAGATTCAAAAAGAATTTCGAAGAAAAATTTTCATACTTCAGAATGATCATAACCATAAACTTTAATTCGAAAAAATTACCTAAAGAAATAATAACCCCAAATTTGCATCAAAAGCGCTTTTTTCAAATTTTTAGACTCTAATATTTTAAAAATGTGACATGCCATTTAAAAGCCAGATTCGAACTCAGCGCATCAAAGACTATCAGAAAAGTATAATGGTTCATGTTAAAGACAAAAATTAACATTTTGTCACGCATAAGGAAGTCAAGTCAACTAGCGCTTGAGCCCAAATGGGTTGGCGCACAAAAAACCTTAAACAGAGACTTGTTAGAAATTGTTTTTATTTTGATGTAATTTACGAATAATAGATAGTTTACGAGCTATAATTAAATACTCCCAAAAAATGAATTTTTGCATCATTTTTTTCCATTTTTACATGTTGCGTCACGAAATTTTAATCGCAAAACTGAGATTTTGATTCAGCACACCCGAAAAGAATAAGCAGGGAAATCAAATCAAAATTACCCCACAATTATTTTGTGTTTTGTAAAAACACAATACATATGAGTGGACTATTATGCGAATCAAAAATTATGTTTTAAGATTGTGTTTCTCTTTTTTCTTGTTTATTTCTGATAAAGAATATGCAAACATTTTGATATAACATTCTAGAACCCCTACATTTAAATAAAAACAAAAATAGGACAAAATTGATAAGATTATTATTTTTGTTGGTGGTTTAAACAAACACTTTAAACACGTATGTAGCTTCCTAAATGAGGATATAGGATTATCAAAAAAAAAATACTAGGTTTGGTTAAGAGTGTAGATTACGTTTCTTTTTATTTTTTAAAAAAACTCAGATTATCGTATCTACCAACAAATTATGCTACTAAGCTGTTTTTTTTGTCGATGACGTTGTTGTTTGAAAGCTTAAAGATTAAAGTAATTGTTATCCCAACTTCTTTGTTATGTTTTCAGAGTTAATTTAAATATTTTAAACATTAAATGGAGTAATATAAAAGTTTTTATGAGAGCAAGTGACTTAATACTGTAAAAATAAAATCTACATATGACTTGCTCACACGAACATAATATTACATTAAGTTCTAAGGTACATATATTTCAAGTGACTTGAAGCCGTTTGCTCAAACGAAACTGCTGTCACATAAGCTCTTATATTGAACTTAAATATTTAAGTTTCATTTCAACAAATTGGCCTTAGTTTGAGGTGTAAAAAAGAAAGACTTCTATCTGATCAATTTATGAATGTATAGATATTTCTTAAAAAAATGTTATTTATTTATAAAATTATTAAAACATTTTCTAGTACATATTTATTAATATTCACATAAAATATAATTTCAAAAAATTGCTTACTTGTTTTTGAAATATTAAATTTACAAAAAAAAAATTGGAAACTTTTTTTATATTTTTTTGTTTTGAAAATTTTGATGTGCTCTATTTTCTCAATCTATTTGAAATTTGTATACACAAATTAATTTTAGTCATTATTGGAAAAAATTCCAAATCAAAATAATTGCTCTATAGGAGGCAATACAAATAAAGAGTTACAAAAGCAAAGTTTTTCACTATTTAGTGAACGTGTGAAACATTTTTGAGAAAAAAAAAAGATTTTGATTTACATGTTTTTTTAACTTTTGAATGGAAAGTACGGTTACTTTTTCATAAAAGTAAAATATTTTTAAGAGTGTTGAAAAATCATTAGGTACCTACCTACTTAGCTTAAAAAAATCGACCAAGTTATTTTCAAAAAAAGTTGGAATATTTTTTAAAAATCCAAAAAATATCTTGTTTCATAATATTTTTCATATTTTTAAGAAATTTCCGTAAAAAAAAATTATTAAACCCCATAATACCGCTGTCAGTAAAAACGTAAATAAAAAATGGTTCCTTGGGAAGTATACCATTATTAACCATTTTTTGAAAGAAAAAATAGTTTCCCATTCAAAAGTAATTTATTGTTTTTTTTTTAGATTTTTTTGTAATACTGTTAAACAAAATTGTGATGCCAGGTACCATTATTTTTGATTCTAAAAAAGAAAAAAAAAATATGGATACGGACAAACTTTATATGTACCTACCTATACCAACATCCAGCCGTTTAGGCTGTAGCCAAACAGACAGACACACACAGAGAGGGAATATAGAGACCCACTTTTTTCGTCTTTTCTATCATCCTATTGTCAATTTCGATCAAAATCTCGAGTTCAATTTTCTTAACGAAGGCATAAATTGCCATAAAGTACCTAACCTATACATATAAATCGGATATAAACCTGAAACCGATTCGACAAAAGTGAGATAAATGCAAGAATCTTTGATAGAAATACCAATTCGATCAAGAATTTTCTATTAAATTCTATTCTGTCAAAAACCAGAAAACTCACTTTTTGACAGAATATGTTTTATGACGAATATGTTTTTTAACTTATTGAATGTGTTTTTTTTACTCTCTTTCGAAGAAAAATTAAGTTTTTGAGAATATTTTTTGATTTCAGAATTTTAAGACAGTTTTTTTATATTTTTCTCAAAACTCAAAAATATAAAGTTATCTGTTTTTGCACCGGATGATTTCATTGATAAAATTAGCAAAAAGAATAATCGGCTTTAAGTCTATTTGACTATAATGCTAGATTTAAACGAATATTTTAACCATTTATTGCCATCTTATTTTATAACAAAAAATGGGTGTTTAAATAATTAAAATAAAATCATTTGGGTTGTTTATCATTTGTGTAAATCCAGCGCAAATTTATTTCTAATAATACACTCTCAAAATCTCGCATTATTTGTTTAAAAATCTTGAAAACGAAATCTCGGAAAATAATAATCCCGCTTTTCATAAAAAATCGCTTTTAACAATTTTGCGTTTACATTTCGCACCAAAATATCAACCGAAATATCACAATCTTGCAAATAAAAATCTCGAAAATCAAAATCTCAAAAATCAAAATTTGACAAATTTGAACATCACAGTAACATATCGTTGTCGATTTCACACTGAGAAATGAAAAGCCTGCGGACCATAAAACGAAAATCGAAAACGAGAAACTTTTCTTTGCATTTTATTTTTTCTAAAACGACTTTTTAGTAATAACAAAAGTTATTTATTATATTATATGGCATTTTTAATCAAAATTTCGCACGTAATTTTTGCTTTCGAGATTTTGTAATTGCGAAATTCCTAAATCCGGGATTTTTTATTGCGAGATTATGAAAAGCCCTGATTGTGTAATTGCGAGATTTAGTAATGGGAGATTTCAAATGCGAGATTTATTTTATTTTATTTTATTTTATTTTATTTTATTTTATTTTATTTTATTTTATTGTATTTTATTTTATTTTATTTTATTTTATTTTATTTTATTTTATTTTCAAAGGATACAATATAAATAAATTTACATCGTCCGGGATATAATGCCGGGGTGTATAAGTGAAGTGCCCATATGGCCTTATGCGAGATTTAATTTGCGAGGTTTCGCACCCAACCCATGTAGCAAGACTTCAGATAAATTTACTTATTTTAAATTTTAAGTTAGAGTAGTGTAATCTGTTAGATCATCTTCGTATCTTTGCATTAGGAATATCAAACTCAACAGAGATTTATTTTGCATGAAAGCTTCCCAATGTTGAGGAAGATTAAGTTTTAAGATTCGCCTTAAAACGACTATAAAGATCACTACTTTAGGCAAGTATTTACCTTTTTTGACTAAACAAAAAATTATAAAGTTCTTCGAAGTCAATATGAAACAAAGATACCTATTATATTTTTAAATTATATACATAATATGTACCTACATTATGTTTAAAGAATAGATAAGAACAATTAAAACAGGTTTTACTACTTGATAGTAATATGGATTATAGTTTTGTTTCAATTATAAAAAAATTATTATAAAACAGAAATAAACTCACCATTTTGAAGGATATGCTGCTCCATTACCGGCACTTTTATACAATGCCACACTAAATCCAAACATTGATCCTCTATTGCCATTGTGTTTGATGAAAGTTGGTAAATCCAAATTAAATCCCATCGCAGTCGATTGCAGTAATGTGAGAATTAAACATATTTTTAAAAGGCAAAATGCCATTTTTATGATTTCGTTTTTAATCATAATTTCGCTGAATTTTTCATACACACTGATTGTTATTTTAAAAAAATATAAATATGTATTTTTTTTTGTATTCGAGTGTATTTTTTATTTTTATTATATTTCTAAAAATATGTTTTCCTTATATGTACTCGTATTAGAGTTAGTTTATTCGATTATATATTATTTATTTTATTAATATTTCTTAACACTAGAGCACATTTTTATCAAAGTGAGATTCTGTAATGAAAGATTTTTTGTTTACATTTAAGGGGTAGGTAATAGAAAGAAAACTAAAAACAAAGGTGGCAATTTGTTAACTATTATGGCAACTTTTGTATCAAGACACATTTCAATTTTCAACCAGTTTCGAACACAAAAATAATTTAATCAACATTTCAATAAACTTAAAAATAATTAAAACTATTGGAGCAAATCTTTTTAAATGTCGATTTTTCGAAATTCTTCTTAACTTTCCCTGTCAGCCTCACTTTTATAGACATGGCCTTGAAAAGGTTATAATACTGAATAATTATTTATCTAAAATTCTTATCGTATCTGTCAAACAATAATAAAACAAACAAAACAAAATTTCCCTACTCTCGTTAAAAGAGTTTTCAAATCCATTTTTTTATTGGTTTAAATCAAAATTTATCTAAAAAGATAAGAGTAAAAAATGCTAACAAAATCTCTATAGACAGAATAAAGGTATGGTATATGATCTACTAGGCCTATACTTACGTTTTCACACATAAAATAGTTAACTGAAATTCACATGACCTATCAATTCTAACATTTACTCAATCCCACGCACGTTTTGAACTGATCTTTTTAAATATTTACCGCCATTAATGATTCTTTAAAAAAAAATATCATCCCAATGTCAATATTATTTACCCACTTAACCTTCAAACATATTAATTACAATAATTTTAAACAACCAGATGGGACAGAAAAAAAAATGAATTCCTGTTTTCTCAAACCGTCACAAAATCATTTGAGCGGGTAATTTAGAGAAAACAATACTATGCGGTTCTATCTTTTGGATACATTGCGATCAGCTAGGTTAGACACACCAAAAATTGGAAATATTTTTATTAAAAATTATAATTACCTTATAAAGTTCGTACTGATACACATATCGATTTGATATGTAATATTCATAGAAAATTATTATTAGTGTGTAAAATTTTCATAAGGCGTGATTTATTGGCTAAGCATATTTTTCTTTCGAATACATAACTAGAGACAGTCTTAAAAACGGTCAAAAAATTTCTGAGTTAAAAATCGTTGAGAATTAGGTTAAAAAAATTATATTTATGGGGTTCTTAATTCCTAAATTTTTGTTTCTGATATTTTTTAGGACAAACCCAATTTAGGTGGGCAGTAAGTGGAAAAAAAATATTTTCAACCCCTAGTGAATACATATATTTAAAGGTGGGTTTGGGGGAAGTTTTGTTCATGCTTTTTTTTTTTTTGAAAACCCGTTATTTCCATTAAAAAATAAAACTCAAATATTTGCGTTTTTGCATTAAGAAAAACATTGAAAAATAAACACAAATATTTTGGGACCAGTGGAACTTTATTTCAAGAGAAGTCCAAAATCGAACGGAAAAAAGGAAATCATGAAACACCCCCTAACGCTTTGTGGAGGAAAATAAATTGGTGGTGTGGAATAACCTTTAAAAAGTACATTGGTCGTTAAAAAAATTAACGTAATCTTGGATGGGTTCTAAATGAAAAAAAAATCCCTAACTTTTTCTCAATTTTATTTTCATCCCCTATTGTCGCTGTAAGAGTAAATTAATAATTTTCTTCATTTGGAGCTGGAGAGCATTTCCCAAAAAGTACCTTCCCTAAATTTGAGAAGGGGTTAAAATTTGTAAAAGGGTTAAATTCAGGTTTTTGCTATTTTTCTCCCGAAAGTTTTTGCCTCTTCCCAAATTCAGAAAGTACTTAAGACGTCAAAACAAAAGTCTCCACCAAAATTCAGCTTTGTCGGAATTTTTTCGAAGTGAAAGTCAAATTTTCCTGGGCTAACATAAATATAAACAAATATGTACAACACGCTCTTCTGATTTGAGTTTAATAGAAAACGTTTGGCTAGGATTTGGATGTATTATAAGACACTATAATAGTTTTCAACCACTATTTCATTGCTGACGGAAAAGTGTAAGAAAAGTACAAACAAAAATTAATTTTGTCTTTGATTTTAATATTTGTACAAAAAATTAGTTTATTTGTGAACATTTTGGAACTTAATATTATTTTTTGCTTATAAGGTGCACGTGTGCAAAATTATAACAACATTTGTGGAGCCGTTTACAAAATTATATGAAATTAGCAGAAACAAATAATACAACTTTCTCAAAAAAATTCAGAATTCTTTAACCGGCTACAATCAGATTATTTTAGTTAAAATGTTTAATCAAAATCTTAAAAGCTGTTTGAAAGACCAAAACATTGCCGCTACCCGTTGTAGGTACTTCTAATATAGGGAATCACATAAGAATGCGCTGTACAAAATTAAGACTCCTGCTCTATGTCAGTGAATGCACCAGCGCACAGACGATCAGGCATATAGACGTATGGACGCATAGACGCATAGACTCATAGACGCATAGACGCACGGACACATAGAATGAACTTTCTTTATCATATCGTACTGTTATAGATTTGATTAAAACTTCAAATTTGTTTCTGACACGATAAACCAGCACTTGCCCTATTATTAGAACAAGTACGTAAACAATTACAGTGATGAATGAATGATTAATTTATTTACAAAAAACCGTTCTTCAGACTTAGAATTTCCACACTTAACACTTTATACACTTGTCAACAAAAGTAAAGGCACAATATTTCTCCAATTTTTGTTAGTGTTTTTTGAAGAGCTGTATCTGTCTCGAGATCTGTTTGCAGTTTTTTTTTTCTTTAAGTACCGTTATTGCGTTATTGCAAGAAATGACATGAGACAAACAAATTTTTTTTTAGTTTTTTTGAAGGTCCTCATTTCTATGGATTATTTTTTCTTACTTTTATTCTAAAACTATCTCTTTTAAAGACCTCATTCAAAAAATTCGATGTTAAGTAAATATTTCAATTTTCAAAAAATTTGTTTTTACATGGAAGATCTTTGATAATTTTTCAGGCTCAAAAATTCTCATTTTTTTTTTAATAAATTTTTGAATGTGATCTTTTAGAGGGGTGATAATGAAATTAAAATCAACAAATAAAATGTACTTTGAGTGAAAAAAGAAATAAAACGTAAAAAGTGTAAAACTTTTCACACAAAATGTATGCAAAAATGTTTTTGTATATAAATTTTGTAGGTATGAAAAACAAAAAAATGCGGTGCGCAACCTATAAATATCAGCATAAAAAGTTCAAAGGGAAGATACTTATTTTAGGAGCCCCTACCTCTTGAGACCAATCATGAAAATTAGCATTTCGATTTTTCTGGAACAGACAAAGGTAAGTATGTACCTATACACTTTCATAAAGAAATTCTAAGATATATTCGAAAAATCCATGCTTTTTCCATCCGGTTTTATTTTAAAATCGAAAAACTCCACGTACACCGCATCCCTTGCAAAAATCATCTATTAGCTGTCAAATTTACTGTCACTTTGCTTCTAATTTAAAAACCGAACCTTTGTAATAAAAAAACACCCTCTACTGAAATAAAGAAAAATTGCACAATCAGCTCTAATAGATTTCTTGAAATAATAAATATTTCATTAAAATTTCTCGTTTGATTTTTGCGAAAAACATTATTCGAAAAATTCTTAAAGTAGAAACATAGGTTCTCTTAGACATATGTCGTACATTAAGCAAAATTTTAAAGAATATTTTTTTGTTTAAATGAATATTTTCACATGAACCGCACTGTTTATAATACTACTATTCATTAAGATACAAAAAATGTATCTCTTACTTAATCAGAGAACAAGATTGTTTAAAATAGAGAATATCATCTCATCATATCACAAACAAAACAGCGAATAAAAAAACAAAAAAAAAACCGCATAACAAACAAAAATAAGTATTCATCAAAGCGCAAACATTTCTAATCAGATAAAAATGCTGTCAGCGATAGATTCGCTTTAAAACCGTTTCAAAGATGTTGGGTGTCTAATTAGGTTGCCATAATAGTTAAACAAATTTTTTTTTCTTTTTATTTTTTTTTTTATAATTCTAAGATATTCCGCAAAAGATAAAATTCTCAAGTCAACCACAACAAAAGCAGCAGCATTTTACTTGCTTAAATCTTGATTTTTCTTAAGTGATGCTGCTCTCATTTATGTCTAAGTTTTCAGTTCTTAAATGATGTAATTTTTTGTATATATCTATCTTAAAGTTGTAGATACACAATGCCAATGGCTAATAAATTAATAAAAATCCATCTCTTAATGTAGGTGTGTGTAGCTTTGAGGTGAATATTGAAGCAAGTGATGTGTGATCTCATACGTTGGCGTTGTTGTATATTGATGCGATCAGCATTTTTTTTTTTTTTCAATTTATTTCTTCACTCACGATCGCGCAAAATTTTTTTTATAAAAATTTTATTTTTAAATCGAAATTTTCACATTTATCACAGAACAGATGGTCATATGTAGGTAAATTTACAAAAACTTAATTTTTAAATAATAAACAATGAGTAAGACCACAACAACAATAATAGATAGGTAGGTTTACCAATCGATCGTGATCGCGATCAAGTTGAGTAAGGAGTATATATTTGAATGAAGGTTATATCTATGTAGGTAACTATCCGCGCATAAAAAGATATCACAGCTGTTTGGAAAAACTCAAAAATTTACCATAATTGCAGTTTTAAAAATTCGATTTAACACATTTATTCACCAGTTAAGTGTTAAGTGATCGTGTAAGCATAAAATTAAGTCAACGCGACACACCGGGTATTCATTCTATTTTTATGTTAATAAAAGCAACAACAATGAAATGCATTAAACTGCAGCATACTGTATAAGAAGTATGTTGATACACTTTGACCCGAAACAATAACAACGTTGAGTTATTCTGTTTTCTTCTTCAAAAAAAAAAAACACACCCTATAGAGACCCTTTGTATTTAATTTTTTGTATAAGTTTAACACAAAATTATATAATCAACACCTATGAATGGAAAATGTAAAGAAATAAGTAGGTAATTTCTAAAAATATCTCAAAGATACTTTATTTTATCATTTTTTTTTTAATTCTTTCTTTCCGTTTTAAATTTATTTTCTTTTTTAGGATTTAATTCACTTTAAGACCACACCACGTATAAAAACCGCACTTAAGGATTTTTTTAAATTAAAAAGATATGTAGTATATATACCAATAGTAAAGACTAAATACTAATCTGCTAAATACAGCGATTTAGCAGGAGCAGCAGAATGAAAGAACATCTATCCGCCGCGAGATCTCAACTCTAACTAAAAGACTAAACGTCTTTTAAGAAAACAAAAAAAAAATATCTTTAGAATGAGCGAGAGTAAGCGACGACGAGTGCCATATGGATAGATAGTCTTAAGATTGAGATTTGAGAAGAAACACATAAAATAGACAACAATTCTCAGTTTTTTTTTAAAGATTCAGAGAGTATCTAGCAGATACTTGTAAATTATAACCTACTCAGAGTCATAGTAAGTAGGAGTTCGTTTTTAATTGGTATGAATATGTTCTATGAAGGCGGCAAATTTGAAGGTCATCGATCTATGATTTTTCACGCACAAAAAAAAACAAAATTCACACTGAAGCAAACTGTTGAGACACGCGAATAAATTTATTTATACTTTCGATAAACGAATCTTATAAGAGAGAATCGGAACGCGAGATTATTTTGTCGTGCGACAACAACGACGATTCGAATGCGAATGCAAGAGCAGCGAACCGAGAGGTAACAACACCAGCAGTACCAGCAGTACAGCAGCAGAAGTTAGCACAACACAAGTACAACAGCACCATTGTACATTTCTATGCTACACGATGACGTATTCATTTCTTTATCGTTGGCAGTTGTTGTTGATGGTGGTGGAAAGGAAACGGAAAAGCTATTTGGCGGTTAATAATGTTTAGAAGATACTTTTTATGGTCGATGGATTGATGGTTTAGGTTTGAGTGTTGCAGTGTGTTGTAGTTGTTATCAATTTGTATTTGTTGATTTTTTTTTTTAAGTTGCTTACGAACACAACACAACATGTTGGATGGATGTTTGACCTGAATTTTATAAACAAAACCGTTTTTTCAATTGTTGAGCAGTGTTGTTATATCAATAAATATTGAGGATTTTACAAACTGTTTTTTTTTTTGCTCTAGGATATTGGCAGCGCATTAAGTCATCTAATTGGTGAGTAATGGGTTAAAAGAGTACAACAAGTTTAAGGAATTGGTCAGCCATAGAAAATTTTAAATCTCCTCATATTTGTGGGGTATTTTTAAACCACCTGAAAGGCCGCACTAGATCGTGATAAGACATTGAATCAAGTTTGATGTAATTTTTTACTGACTTTGAAAAAAATACTTTAGAAATTCATAAAAATTCTATGTATGAGCTTCACCCCATGAAAATATTTCATCCGAAAAATTTTTGTTCACCCGGAATTTTAAAAGCTGTTATGAGTTTCACCCGAACTTCTCCTGTCCTTAACTAAAATAAAAAATTTGAGCGAAGGACACGAGAAGATAACCCTTCTTTCGTTGGAGTAGATACCCCGCCTTCTTTCGTTCGGAAGAAACTCCCATAATATGCGAAAAGTGAAATGTCAACTCTCTGGTTGGAATGTTATTGTTTGGATGAAACTCACAACAAAGCTGAATGACCTTTAATAGCGATTGAGTGACCTTTTAGAGGTGCCGTGACATAAGGCCAAGTGACATAAGGCCAAATTTGAATATTTGGCCTTATGTCACTTAACAAAAGTGATATAAAGCCAAATTTTAAGAGTTGGCCTAGTGTCGCTTTTACAAAATGACATAAGGCCAATTTGGCCTTGTGTCACTTTCAATACTAGCGTACCTGTTATTTTTTTCATTTTTCATTCAAAAATTTTATTAAATCCAGTTTCTTTAAATGCATAAGAAACTTTGCATACACCCAAATTTGCACCCACCCCAAATCCTATCGTGAGCCCAAGCAGGGGGATTGCAGGGGGGCAGCATGCCCCCCATCCATACCTCACTGTTTATTTGAAAATTTTTATATTTCACAAACCAAATAAAGGAGAGGTTTTATTAGGTTTGCAAAATTTAAAGATTCGCAATAAACAGTGAGGTATGTATGGGGGGCATGTTGTCCCCCTGCAACCCCCCTGCTTGGGCTAACTATAGGATTTGGGGTATGTGCAAGGTTGGGTATATGCAAAGTTTCTTTTCCAATAATTACTGTTTTTTTTTTACAAAACATTTTACGTTTGGCCTTAAGTCACAGACAAATTTGGCCTTATGTCACTTTGTAAAAGCGACATAAGGCCAACTTTTAAAACTTGGCATTAAGTCGCTTTTGGAAAGTGATAAAGGCCAAACTTTTAAATTTGGCCTTATGTCACTTGGCCTTATGTCACGGCACCCCTTTTAGATGGTATACATTTTTTGCGTAACAATATCCCAAAAATGGGGTTGCAAAAATCATTCGTGACCTTAAAAAAAAAAAATTGAAAAATCATAAAAAAGTCAATTTCTGAAACTAGTTGACCTTTTATCACGATCCAGTGATACAAATCGTTATAACCTTGAAAAACTTTTTAAATCTAGGTCTGACCAATTACTAAAGCTAGCTGAACTTCATGATCATTTAGTGACCTTTCAAATGGTATACCGTATACTTGTTTAATTTTAATTTTGTTCGCCTAAATGTGGTGTCAAGTATTTTTTCTGTAAAGCCTAGTTTATACTTCAAAGCGAAGTGAAATCAAATTTGAAATGAAACATCAATAATTAATGAACCAAAAAGTTTTCAAAAAAATAGTTTTCGTCATAATATTTAATAATATTTATTATTTAAAAAACTCTATCGCTAACTAGTTACTGTAACTGTTACGCTTTTATCACGCTCTATAGGGGCCTTGCAGATGGTATACGTTTTTTGTGAGTATACCACAAATGAGATGTCAAACATTAACCAATGATATGTTAATAGAAAACTATAATAAAAAAAAATATCAACAATAATGCTAGAAAAATATCATGATATAAAGACTATCATGCTAGGACTCTATCATGCTAGAATACTATCATGATAGAACAATTTGCTAGACAATTTTCATGCTAGAAAACTATCATTATAGAAAACATAAAACTGTCATGCAAGAAAACTTTCATATTACAAAACTATCATGCTGAAAAATTAGTATTCTGGAAAACTATCATGATAGAAAATTATTATGAACATGATAGAAACAATCTTGAGAAAAAACTATCATACAAGAAAACTATCATGAAAGTAAATTAAGAGAGATTAGGTACTCGGTAAATATTCTAAGCTTAGTATAGATAATAAGTTGATTTTATACAGGCAGTTACTTAAACCTGTTTGAACTTACTTACAGCAGACAACTCTGGGGTTGCACCTGCGATACAATTTTAAATAACTTACAAATGCTTGAAAATAAATTACTTAGGTCATTTCTTAATGCACCATGGTGTATATAAGAAACGAAGATCTTCACAGGGATCTCGGGATTCCTACGGTTCGAGACGAAATTAAGACTTTCGCGCGAAAACATAGAAATCGGCTACTAGAACACGCTACACGCCAATTCAACGATTATTTCCATTCTTGACGACTCGAATTTAGTATGCCGCCTGCGAAGAACAAAACCTTCCGACTTGGTGCGGTGAACAGAAAACCGCTTTTTAATCGCGGAATAAACAGGAACTTTCACCGGAAAGTTACCTGCAACACGTTACTTAGCTTCGTTTAAAATAAATTGCTAGATAAGTTTCAACTTAGTTGCAATCGGGAAGTGGAGGTGGTTTTAGTGCAGTAAGAGTCTCACACACCTATAAGCATGCGTTTTTCGGTCCTCATAGAGCCTTTTGAAGGTTTTGCACTTACCCACGGAAAAAAAATAGAAAACTAACATTAGAAAACTATCATGCTAGACAATTTTCATGCTGGAAAGCTGTCATGATAAAAAACAATAATGTTAGAAAACTATCATGATAGAAAAGTACAATAGTTGGAAAAAGTATTTTGACAACAAAAATATTTCGCATTTTTCTTTATATCTTTCGTCTTATTGATAGAAAAAATCTGAAAAAAATATATTTTAATAGTATCTATCAAGATGAGCTTCCAAAAACACAAACAAAAGATAGATTCATAATTATATTGTATTTCAAAAACGTATAGGGATAAAAGTTTTTTGACAAAATTAAAAAGGATAACTTTGTAGTACAGGCAGTTAAGATTGTTTTATAATACGCTTTTGGATGGCGAATTCAAATCCGTCATCCATTTGTGGCTATCAGCTCAGGTTTGTCAAGAAATTCCCATTAGCGTTTTTTCGCTATTTTTGAGGCCTTGTAACATCAAGAAATAATTATCACAACAAAAACATAAATGTTAAAAAGAGAGCCAAGTTCTTATATGTACAAGAAACCTGTGCGTAAAAAGTTAGCCAAAAAAAGTAATGAGATCTAAAATATATGCCAAGTTTTAAGTTCATGAAGTTGTATCTTAAGTAGAGTAATATCGAAACAATTCCAAATCATGACAGAAATTTGCTATTTTTTAATGATTACTTTTTTTTAAATATGGTGGGTTCACTGGTAAAGTTTTCATAAATTTTAAAATTGTGAGTAAGTTATTAAGAGAAAAATTGCCAAGTTAATCCACCAAATTATAGTCAGTAATCATTAAATAGCAAATTTCTGTCATGATTTGGAATTGTTTCGATATTACTCTACTTAAGATATTTGATATTTAACTTCATGAACTTAAAACTTGACATATATTTTAGATCTCATTACTTTTTTTTGCTGACTTTTTACGCACTTTTTATAAGAACTTGGCTCTTTTTTTAACATTTAAGTTTTTGTTGTGATTTCATTCCTTTTTGCAAAGATTTACTTTGCCAGGTGAAAATCAAGCCCTGCCGCTCTACAAAGTTTCATAATTCTACGACAACCGAAAGTGCTTAATTTAAATAATAGGAATTCTGATAAAGTGGGTAGAAAGCACGCCCACTGAATGGAAAATTCCAAATATTCAATTTTGTTCCTTTAAAGTACTTCTAACCCTGCCGATCTACCAATTTTCATCGTTCAACAACAATCGGAAGTGCTCCATATAATTTATAAGAATTTTTAAGAAAGTGGGTGGATGCCACGCCCTCTGAATAGAAAATTGTAGATTTTCGATTTTTTCCGTTGTATGCACCACAAGGCCTACCGTTGTACAAAATTTCAATTTTCTATACGATATCGGGAAGTGCTCCATAATTTTGATGATCTGTCAGTGAGTCAGTCAGTCAGTTACGGTTTTTGCGATTTTTGAAGTCCTATATCTCAGGAATTACTAATGCTAAAGAGTTGAAATTTGATGAGCCACCTATGTTTGATCAGCTCAGCAAATACTGCGAATTTGAAGTTTCTGACTTTATTGGTACCGAAGTTAGAGGGGGGTTGAAAATCGCCTGAGTTTGTTCCTGTAAAAAGGGCTTAGTGCCACGAACTTGGCTGGGCACTACCATGCCCTTTGATTTTTCAACAAATTTTGTGAAACTATCTGAAAGCACTAATCTTCGTCTGCAAATATCAGTTAAAATATTTTCAATATCTCATTTACTTACCGAGAAATTCTTAGCTAGATACTAGCCTTCACTTTAAATTTCTTAATGTAAAATAAACCATACATTTCCACAAAAGATTGATCCGAGAGGAAAGAAGATACATATTGGAAAGATATTAAGATGAAAAGTTTTCGGAAAATCACTCGTACCGAATTTTAAAAAGCCCAAGAAATATTGTTAACTTATGGGTGTTTCCATCGTTACGGGTGTAATATTGAGACTCCATATTTTATTAATTATTCACATACTATTCCCAACTGATAAATTAAAACTTAACTTAACTTAACTTATGTGCCCTGTAAGGGCACATGAAGCCCCTCAGGTAAATAAATAAGTGTACTGAAGTTTTTCATATTAATGGTTAAGGGTGTGACATTAGAACACTGGTGATTTGCGGTTTTTTAATTAGAAGGAAAGTTGTGTTTCCTGAGTCACATTTTTTTGAAAAATTGCAATCACTGATGGTAAAAAATTTGGTGTTGCTTTAACCAGAGTATTGCGTTTATCGAGGGTTGCTTTTACATTGCTCACATGAAGTGAGAAACTCTTCCTCTAGAAAAAAGAAGTTTTTCTCGCTTAAAGTGAATAGAGTTCTCACTTAAATGAGATATTTTTCCATTTACTTTAAAGTAGGGAAATCTTTAATAAAATTGAAAATAAGTTAAAAAAAATCAGAAAGAATAAATTTTGAAATGCCAACCTGTTACGGGTATGACAAAAACTTTAAATTTTTAATTTGGGATCAGCATTAATTTTAAATTCTTGAAATATCGTTCTTCTTTTTTCCCCAAACATCAGTTTCATAAAAAAATTTCATCTAGTAAAGAAACATAACGTGGTCTTAGAGTAAAAAGCGGCTAACTCCACATTTGGGGCATTTCACGTGAAGCGGACAGCCAAAAAAAAATTTGGGTCTTGAAATTCGTTCAATTTTGGGTCACTTGTACTTCTTTTGATACTTAACAAATTCAGAAGGATTTTGAATTTTGAGGCCTGGTGCTGGAGATATTGGCTTGTAAAGTTTCGGCAAGCCATGGGGTAAAGTTTGAAAGAAAAATTTTTATAAATTAAATGAAGGGATAGGAAAATTATTTTAATAGTGGAGTAAATAGTAAATTAGATGTTCATTTCATTAATGAAATCTAAACCGGAAATCGATTTTCTTTATGGGTAGAAAACCGGAAGTTAACATTTCAAATCAGATTTTAAGAAACTTCGACCATTTTAAGTTTTTTTTTTTAGACCTCAAAATACAATATATGTAGGAACTACATGTAGTTTACGAGTGGGATCTCAATTCGTTTAGATTTTAGAAGATACATAATATTTAGTGCGTGGCTCTCATTAAAAAAAAAACAGATTTTTTGTTTAGAAAATCGGAATTATAGTCCAGGAGCCGAGTATTTTTGTCAGCAATTTTCCACTGAACTAATTTTTGTGTTGCAATATCTTCAGGGGTGTCCTCCACATGTAAATCCAAGGTGGCGGGACGGGGTGGCGCAAGTGTCAGTCGCCACCTTGGAAAACACGTTTTATCAAATATATCGTGAACCGTGCATCGTACGAATGTTATAGTGAATTTATTTTAAAGCTAATACTCTATTTTCTTATTTGCTGTTTAAATCAAGTTGTTTCAGTGGAAAACTTTTTGAGAAATTAAATTTAAAAATCAGTATTTTTGAACATTTTTATTTTAAGTTGATTTTTTTCAAAATGTTACCATGTTTAGCACCACTTTTCTATTTAGTATTCAATGCTCTCATAAATTTGAAGTCAAATACTGAAAACTAGATGTAACAATATTTCTCAGTTTTTGAGAAATAAATAAAAAACAAAAAGTATTTTTTCCCAAAATAACCCAAAAAAGAGTTCAATTTATCAATGGTACTTTTTTGCCTCATAGACATAAGAAAACAAACAAGAAATGAGAAAAAGTACCTTTGTTTTTTTTTTTTTTTTCTCAAAAGCTAAGAAATATTTATATATCAGGTTTTCAGTATTTGACAAATCAATGAAAGCATTGAATACTAATCAGAAAAGTGGTGCTAAGCATGGCAACATTTTGAAAAAAATCAACTTAAAATACAAATTTTCAAAAATACTGACTTTAAAATTTAATTTCTCAAAACAGTTTTTTACTATCAAGCAATATAAAATTTACAAAACCGAAGTTATTCAATTCTTTTACTTGTACTACTATTATTTTGACCGCAACTGTACATTATATATGCATACTATAATAAAGTCACTGATTTATTTTTCTTTTAATTTAACTGTAGGTACATTTGATCCTTTTGTTCGCTACTTTATTTTTGCAACCATTATTTCTTTTTTTGAGATTAAAAGGAGTAAACTGGAAGGAGAGACTTTAAAAGATTACAAGAAAACTACGATTATCCATTAGGTGATCGTGTAGCCATATCGCACCTAACCAAATAAGCTGCATGCATATACCCCCCGAAATTCAAGCTATTTCTCCAGATTACAAAAACACATAGATTAATGCAACAAATCAGTGATTTATATTTGTCTTCAAGTTCAAATAGACCGCACACAAGATGTAATGTTGGCAAACTGTTCTTGCGTATGAATTATTTATGCAAAATATGTTTAGTTAAGTGCGGTACCTATAAAAAAAAATCAAAATTCTACATTAAGAGCAAGGCTTGTGTACTTGCTTTCGTAACTGAAAGTAGTATTGAATTGTAAATAAAAAATACATGTGTGCGATCACGCGTTTTTGCTCCTATAATTCAATGCTAAAAAGTGAATTGGCGTTCAATGTAGATGTAGAGTATTGGTAAAGCTACTTTTTCTTTGATTTTTTAGATAAAACATCTTTGGAAAATCGTTGTTATCAAAAATTATTAATTTAGCTTTGTTTATAAGAATTTTAATAAAATCGGTGAACCCATATCAAAATTAACGAGGAACGAGTTAGTCTTGCTATAGAATTTGTAAAACTCCATGAGAAATTGAGCATCTAACCCATAATATAATAAATCGTCATCTTTCGCTATATCAATTATTCATGATTAAATCTAGTTACAAACAAAACTGCCAACACTATTCTCAAATAGTGCCATTCCATATTGCCGATCATTACTCCAAGTTGCAAATCGGTCTGTGTCTATTGGGCTTCTTTCTCAGTTGCAAGAAGAACTAACCAGAGATGCACTGATGACCACAACCACAAGTAGGCTTATTGCAGGCAATTTACTCAAATTGCCACCTTGAAGCGAAACGCAAACGAGATCCACGATATCGCGTCAACAATTCAATAATTCCCAATTGAATTTGAACACATTTCTGTCTTGGTCTCGGCGGTATCGGTTGTGTTGCACAATGCCAGTGCCCAAGATTTCAAAACAGACGACACAAACATAATGAAGGAACTGAAAGAAATGTGCTCTCTCTTTATTATCTGTGATGGAATGGAAATAGATTGCTAAACCAAAGGAAAGGTGTCTGGCTCTGGAAACGTGGGGATTGCGGACTATTAGCGTATGCACATTTTCTTACGTACCTAAATTATACAGATTGAGCATCTTGCTGCAGTGGATTTATGGAATTGATGCATTTTAAAATCAGTTATACTGATGTTAATGCTCTGTCTCTTTATGTGGATGAAGATGCCATCAGCGGAATAAGGTAATCGACGAAGTCTTCATTCAGGATTAACTATATTTAAATTAATCAAGAAATTGAGATAGCGATGATTGAATTAGAAAGATGACTGCTGGTTACAGTTCTGCGTTCAAGCGCTATCTGTAAAGTTGATGATTTGGGGAATTAAAGTGTAGTTTCTTTTCGAAAAACAAGAATCAGTAGTTTATTTTTGAAGTTATACTTCTTTACGTTCATTGAGGGTAAACATTTAATGACGGAACATGTCAGTGATTCTGTCGGTTTACACTACTATAAAGGTAATGGTCGTATGAGTTTTTTTTACTATGGCTGTTATTGATATGGATTTTTGTTGAAAAGTTTGAATTTCTAACTTACCGTTTTGCGGAGAAAGTTGCAGTTACACAGTGATTACAGCTATCATTTAATGACTCTTGAGCGCCTCCATAGATTAATGTATTTTGTGTTCACAATTCGCCAATCTTGATTAATCGAAAGAACTAAAATATACCATCTTAATTCAGTCACTGATGCCAAATCACCATGGCAAACATCAACTCAATCAACGAAGATTTCTACCGATCAATGATAAACAACACGATATGTGGTTTCAACAAGACAGCACTACGTGTTACCAGCTGATCCATTGCGAAGGTCACGTCAATTGATGCCTTCAAAGCCAACATAAGCAGACAATCACTCAAATTCATTCCGATCTATGCGGCAGTCATTGAAAATTGAACTTCTAGTATCCATAATCCTCTCAAATAATAAATAAGTTCGTTATTACCCCACACATAGCTTGTTTTATTCCATTTCAACATCAACCCGCCAGTATTGGAAAACCCTTTATTCAATTGTACAATGTATGATGCTCTTATAGTCAGGATTAATATGGAAATCGTCTTCTTCCGGGTATTTGCTCTACTCTTTCTGGTTCTCACTCACAATGGCATATTCTTTTCTTCCATAAACTCAGTCAGAAAAAAAACAGTGAATCAATTTTTTCTGGTGGGCTTGCTCTATTAATTAATGTTTACTTCGATTTTCACAGCTCATATACTGAAAGAATTGAATTTTTAAAATACACAGGCCTGTAGTGTCAATAGAATATTTAGGTACATGTTTCGAAATTTAAGTTCAGTAAAATCTCGCGAATATAGTTTTTTTTTATTAATTAGTTTATTCCATCATATTTTGTTCTTCTTAAATTTATCAAAAAAAATATTTATAATAAGAACATGAAATTAACGTAAAAATTGTGTTTAGCCTGAAATGTTTCTGTTAAGTTTTTTCTTTTATTATTTGCTTGATATTCATAAATAAATGTGTTATTATTATATGCGTACATACTTCAAAAAACATCTCAGTTGGGTTTAAAAAAATACAATTTTTTTTTTTAGAAATTTGCAATTAAAAATAACATACTTGTTGGACATACGACAAGAAGAGCTTGTTAAATTTGATTTGCTGTGAAGTGAAGTGGGTTTATGAGCGAGTGATTGGCGTATTGGCGGGCAGAAACACAGAAAATGTTGAGTCAGGGGTTTAACTTAACGAACTATACTCTTTTTTTATCGATTATAAATTAGATCCATTTAGTGTTTTTTTTTTGTATTATATGAGTTCTTTTTTTTAAAGAGGGTACTTTGTCTTACCCCGGTACGGAACATTCAGTTTGATTATTTTAGTTGTGATTTTGTTTAGTTTTTGTCAATTGAATTGTTACAACACTTATTTACTGCATAAGTTGGCCCTGGACTATTTCTAAAATCATTTTATGTCTAAAGTAGTCCATATTCTGCTGTGAGAATGTTATTTCCCGGTCGCGGCATATGAACTCGGCAAACATGCAACTGAATACCCCACAATCGCTTCCGTTCTTCTGCTGCGGTACATCTCTGACACTTTCTATGAGAAAGCCTGAAGTATCAAACGGTCTCTTTCGCTTGTCCAGGGATTCATTTCGCAAATACTGCTCCAGAGCACTCAGTATCTTCGGATTTGGCGTACCCATAGAATCGTAGTACTTAATGTTGCGATCGCGCAAATGAATAATAGCCATGCACCAATGAACTCCACCAACGTGCACAGGAACTGGAAGGATATCGTATGTGAAGATGTCCACTTTTCTTGTCCATCGGCGGACACCACTGTGACCTGACTGCATTAATCTCGGCACAAAGAACGTGTTCATTGCGTAGACCTTTGGAAGGCCCTCTTCGTAACGATTCTCACCACGTTCAGTAAGGAGATTCATGTAGAAGTTGATAACCTCGTCGTTAAGCCAAGTTTTTCCAAACAGAGTGGCGATATCGCGGCGGGTGATGCTCATATTGAATTTTGATATCAACATCTTAGAAGAAAGAAAAAATCCGTCCAATATTAAAATGTTCTATAAAATATGACAAGACATCTTACCTGGTCCGCTGGACCACCAAAGAGAGCGCCTTTAATGATTGCCTCATGTTCTGGAGTAATCGCTGGGAATTCTGGTTCCTCATCACCTTCAGGGAAATCATCAACGATTATAAGATCCGGATCGACAATTTGCAGCTCCTTGAGTCGCACTTGCATTTCCTTCTCCTTGTCGCGGGTTTCAGCAGAAAGTTCTTCCACTCTAAAATTACGTTATTTCTTACTGAATTAAAAGAAGGAAGCAATAATACCAAAATACAAAATACCACACCACACTATATTGGACTTCAAAGAAGCTGAGTTGAGGAGCTATTGCTTGTCTTTTAGATCACTCAGTCTGCACAAACCCAATATGGAATAGTGTTGTTTCAGATTTTTTGATGAAATTTTAAGGACTACGTCTACATTTCAAAAAGTGTTATACCACAAAGTTAATTTACTTACTCTTTTTCAGTCTCAGCAATTTTTTGTTTTCCTTCGAGATGTTTCTTTTGCCATTTTTTATGGAATTTCTCAAGCCAGTCATTTTGGCAAACTGGCGACAGATCGAATTTTTCTTTCAGTGTATTCACTGGCTCAACAAAGGGACTAGAAAAATTAAAATTAAAAGAAAGTTATTATTCGAACAATAAAATGCAAAATTGTTAAAAGAGGAGCAAATCGGTGGATAACAGGAGCAAGATCAGTGGAAAGCATAAAATAAAATCTACTCACAGTTGTTTTTTCTTTTCCGCTGCTCGCTTCTTAACGTCATATGTGCATTCGGCTTGGTCTTCCTGTAATTTCGAGCATGCCGACAACATATTCAATTCGTCCTCGGCCAAGTCAATAATTTCACTCACATCATCGTCATCGGACAGTTCAAGGGTCAAAGTATTTTCTCCAACCGAAACCTTTCGATTTCTCGACGGCCGCTCTGTACAATCGATAATCGCTGGTTCTTTTGTTCGATTAATTGACAAACGAGACTTAGTCGGAATAGATATTTTTGGGGAAGTGCCTTTGATGCCATACAAATTGGGCATTAACTTTTGCAAAAGCTCTCTATACTGCTCCTGATCCTTGGATACATTTTCTTGAGCAATAATCGAACGGGCTCCTTTGTATGAAAAGTTATTAGCGACGCCATTGAAGAGAAACGGTGATGCTGTTCTCTGGATTGGCTCTTTAGGCGTGGATCTTTTGGGAGCTGCATTATCGAATCCATTGGTACATGCTGAGAATATTGAAGAGTATGTTTGTTGACGAATTGGTTGCAAATCAGGCATTAAAGTCGACGCCAAAATGTTACCGGTACGAGCTTGAATCAGTGGCGGTGGTGGTTGTCGTTGCTTGAATGGAATGTTTGTCATTTTAACCGAAGATGTTGAGGGTATTATGTTGGCCCTTGATAATACTGGTCTGCTGATACTCGGTTGAGGGACAAGATCGATAGTTTCGCCACGCGAATTAGTGACGATGAATTCAGCATCATCATCGTCGGAGAATTCAATGTCAGCAAAGTTTGTATTTGTAATATGCTTCGTGACAGTTTTTGGACGCACAAAATGAGATCTTTTCTCTTTTTCTGTAAAAAAAAACAGTTGCAATCATGAAAATATCGAGTAGAGTTAGTAGGAAAGGAGACATTTTTAGAATTAGTTTTTTGTTGAAAACTTACGATTTTGCTGAGCCATTACCAGTGGAGATTTGTGAAGTCGTTGCGGAACAATTTTTATTTCATCTTCGAGGGGATAGGGTTTCCAGACCATTCATGTTTTTTTGAAAAAGAAATGAATTATTATGATGTCAAGGGTTTAGAAAAAAAAAAAACAATGGGCCTTACTAATAATCAAATTTAGCAACGAGTTAAATATTTCAGTGAAATGAACCATAATGTTATCGATCCCAAATAATGAACTATACATGGAATGTTATTTTTTTTTAGTTCATACCACCTATGGTTCATTGTTAAGAGCTCAATTAAATATAAAGGTGATACCATGTATGGTTTATTATTTAGAGTCCATTTCATTAGGGTCCATTTCAATGAAATATTTAAGTCTTCACTAAATTTGATTATTAGTAGGGCCCAATAACTCGAGTTTAGCTTTCCTCTACGGATAATTCAATTCTGTTTCAAGGAATACAAAATAAAATATTCTACTCTGCGTCTGAGGGAAACCATCGTTCCAAAATCAAATAAAATTGCCATAAATTACCATTAGAATACAATTTAAGAACAAACAGATAATCATATTTTGAACTGCCTATATTTTCAATGATCTATCGTTAGCATCTCGGCACACACAGCATTGGTTTTTGTTTGTTACGTACAAAAATAGAAACCACTATAGTTTGCTCACCATTGGTTTTGTTAAAGTAATTTCGCATAGCTTTCTTCTTATAGCCAGAAATAATTTTTGTCCGTGCAAATAATTTAGAAAACAGAAAAATCAAAATTAATGACAAAATTAAAATTAAATAAAACATTTCGGTCTGAAAAATGACGAGAGATAATAAAAATTGAACTACAAAAATTTTTTGAATTGAGTGAGAATCAAAGAAAAAACTGAAGAATTGTAGTACAAGTTTTCATACATTTTAAATTTGTGATAAAATATTTAGGAGAAAACTTGCCAAGTAAGTCCACCAAATTTTAATCAGGAATCATTAAATGCCAAATTTCTGTCATGATTTGGAATTGTTTCGATATTACTCTACTTAAGATATTTGATATTAAACAATAATTGAATATGAAGAAAATTTGAAAATAAATTCTTCTGTTTAAGTGGAGTGGCCGAATATACAATTCAAAGTTAAAAGTTCAAGTGAGCTCAACTCCATGATTGCGTTTCGCCCAGGCAAAACGCAATCATGGAGTTGAGCTCACTTGAACTTTTAACTTTGAATTTGATATTAAACTTCATGAACTTAAAACTTGGCATATATTTAAGATCTCATTACTTTTTTTGGCTGACTTTTTACGCACAGGTTTCTTGAACATAATAAGAACTTGGCTCTTTTTTTAACATTTATGTTTTTGTTGTGATTTCACCCCTTTTTGCAAAGATTTATTTTGCCGGGTGAACATCAAGCCCTTCCGCTCTACAAAATTTCATAATTCTACGACAACCGAAAGTGCTCCATATAAATAATAGCAATTCTGATAAAGTGGGTGGATGACACGCCCACTGAATGGAAAATTCCAAATTTAAAATTTTTCTTTCTAAGTACCTACTTCAAGCCCTACCGCTCTACCAATTTTCATCGTTCTACAACAATCAGATGTACTCCATATAATTAATAAGAATTTTTAAGAACGTGGGTGGATGCCACGCCCCCCTGAATGGGAAATTCCAATTTAATTCCAAGTACCTCAAGCCCACCGACTTACCAATTTTCATCGTTCTACAACCACCGGAAGTGCTACATACAATTTATAAGAATATTTAAGAAAGTGGGTGGATGCCACACCCCTTGAATAGAAAATTGCATATTTTCGATTTTTTCCTTTGTATGTACCGCAAGGCCTACCGTTGTGCGAAATTTCAAGTTTCTGCGATGTCGGGAAGTGCTCCATAATTTTGATGATCTATCAGTGAGTCAGTGAGTCAGTCAGTTACGGTTTTTGCGAGTTTTGAAGTCCTATATCTCGAGAATTACTAATACTAAGGAATTGAAATTTGGTGAGCCACCTGTGTTTGATCAGCTCAGCAAATACTTTGAATTTGAAGTTTCTGACTTTATTGGTACTGAAGTTAGAGGGGGGTTGAAAATCGCCCGAGTTTGTTCCTGTAAAAAGGGTTTAGTGCCGCGAACTTGGATGGGCACTACCGTGCCCTTTGATCAAAGTCAGGCAGGATTTTTTTCTCAGCTTTCAGCATACAATAACAATAAAAGATGTATGTGGTGTGGATCGAATAATAAACGAAGGCTTAGGATGAAAATCAAAACGTCCAGTTACTTTAACAAAGTTTAAGACGATAGCTGATGCTCAATTTAATGACAGAATACTAACTTTAGTACAAGAAAAGTAGAACCAGCGCTAAGACAATACTTCAACGAACCTTTCAACCTGTCAATCAATAACATAACAAGCTTCTTATGCATGACAACTAGCTAATCATCCCAGCTAAATTGCGAGCAGATATCCTAGAAAAAATACATACTGGTCACTTAGACATTTTAAAGTGTAAAGATAGGGCGAGGCAATCTGTATATACGGATACATAAAATCATTTTTAGCAAACAAAAAACTTTGGGTAAAAACCAATAACGTATACTCTTCCAGCTACCCACTTCATAACGGTAGTCCCCAGGGATCTTAGCTGAAGCAGGACTCCCCAGCATCGTGGAACGAAGAGACGCACTAACATTAAGAATGCTCGCAAAACTTGTATTCTCTAAAAACTCTATTATTGATAACGACATCAAAAAAACAACAAATCAAAAATTAACAAAACGAATCCCATCCGCCATCGCTGGAAATATTAAGGAAGCAAGGCTTAACAATCTGCCTACCAAAAAAGAACGGCTTATCGCCCCACGCTACCCACCATGGTTCATCAAACCTGAATCGCTGATCTTAGATTTAAACAAATACAAAAAATTAAAAACAGCGAATAGCACATATCGCCAATTATATAATTGTATCGCCTCTGACTTAAGATCTGAAGGATGGAGATTTATCTTCACCGATGGCTCTAAAACTCCAGACTCCACATCTTACGCGGTGACCGATGAAAACGGATCAACTATAAGCATTGGCATTCTCCCAGACTTTGTCTCGGTCTTTACAGCAGAAGCATTTGCCATCCTTCAAGCGACTAAAGCTGCAGCCAATCTATCTGAAAAATGCATTATATGCTCCGACAGCATCTCAGTAATCAAAGCGATTCACAACGCAAACAACAACACCGAAATCATATCAGCAATAAGATATCAACTGATAAAATTTAAAGCCATTAAGCTAATGTGGACTCCTGGCCATGTTGGAATATGCGGAAATGAATATGCCGACAGTGCTGCGAACTCAGCCAAAAACCCACCTGTCTTCACCTTCAACATCTTCACCAAAACCGATCTCCTCAAGCATACCGGAAAAATATCTGTTACAAAATACATCCACGACTGGAGTCTGTTTCATCATCACTACAAGTATATAAACCCCTTAAAATCTACGCCGATGTACCTTACGAACTGTTCGAAACAAAAAATAACTAACTTTCCTGGACTTCGACTTGGACACCCCACTGCTTCCCACCAACATCTCCTCAATAAAAACAACGCCCCAACCTGCTCCTCCTGCAACACCCGCCTTGATCTAAAACATATTTTGGAACTTTGTCCGGTGTCGCAACCCATAATTATCAATATCTTCAAAAACAATTCCATATATGAAATACTCAAGAATCCGAGCCTAACAAATATAAATAACATTACTGAATTTCTCAAAAATGCAAAAATTGTAACTTAAATTCATAAGCAAGAAAGCCAATAGTCTCTGCAACTAGACTTGTTAAGTTTGTATATTATCTTGTAATTTAAATTGCTTGTTAATAAATAATAATAATAATAATATATACAAAAGTGTTGGATTTGCATCCAGCAAGTAACTCTAAGACATGAAGAACTAAACAGTATCTCATAGGCGAAGACTCCATCTTGGAGATTTCTACTTCAATGATCCTAGTGATTTAGTAAATGTTGACATAGGTAGTCTGTTACGCTTCATAAGAAGCTCCAAATGGTTCACCGAGTAGGGAAAAAGGCTTCCCAGATTCTTGTGGTATCACAATGGGCCAACTTATGGTCTAAGTGTGTCAGTTTTCATGACTGACAGCCACTTCAACCTAACCTAACCAGTCAACGAAGACTCAAAATTACAAAATGAATGCAATAAATTATGGCCCAGGGTCGCAAGCTTTTGGCTGGAGGGAGGAAGGGGATGTTGAATGTCCCCTTTTGTAATTTTTCGTGAATAACGTGAAACTAACAGCCGTATTTATTAAGAAAACTTAAAGGCCACTGCACACGGTCCCGCGCTTCGAGGGGCCCCGCAAATGCTCGGAAGTTCTTCGTGTTTCAAAGTTAATAATTTTAACATGCATAATTTAATTTAATTCAGAAGTCTTCCTCACATTTTACAGCCAAAACTCATTTTAAATTTCAAAAGATTTACCAACACAGTCATCCCAGTGGATGAGAACAGCGATTTCCTACCCTAGTATATGAAAAATTGCAAATTATTTTTGCAAATGAACCCGATTTAATTATAGACGTTAAGCTAATGCTGCAAAGCATATCAGATAACGACCTAAGCGAAATTTTACTAAATAAATGTCAAGTCATTTGCGTAAAGTCGATTTTTTCGTTGTAAAGTTATTTGCGTAAATATTTGATTGAATGACATTTTCGTTTAAGGACACTCTCACAGCTGTTAATCCAAAAAGGCAGACAATAATTCCTTGACGAACATGCCAGCAGACAAAATCTTAATGCTGAAGAAAAACCCAAAGAAATCCTTGGATTTAGGTCAACTTTTTTTTGGAAGCCTAAACAAAGCCGTTTTGCTTGGAACAAATAGTCTGCCTCTTTAATATATTTAAGTTAATATGTAATTTGATAGAAAAAGTAATTGGCAGACTTCTGATGCAGATCACCTATTCTACTTTTTTTTCTTGGAAAAATGGTAATTCCATTTAAGGAATATGTCTGCCCGCATAACATGTTGGACTTTATGGTTCATTTAATTGAAAAATGCAGTTGGCAGACATTATTGTATTAAAATTTAATACAGGCTAGAAAATTCTCCATATAAATTACGTTTTTTTTCAATGTCAATACTTATTTTTATAGCCATTCCTTACGTGACATTTTAACAATAAGTATCACTGAACAAAAAAAGACCAAAATCTTTTCTCATACACTCCAGTAGACATGTTTTAAACTATTGCAATTCATATTTTGTTTTTATAAAATCCTTTGTTTTGAGTAACGTTACTACTTTAAACTCTAACCAGGAGTGATTTGCGTAATATATTTTTGACTGCCATTTCAGGTCTCAGTCTCAGGTCAAAAATGCAGAACAAAATTCCTTGACGAAAGCCCTTTCAGACAGTTTTGTTCATATTATGTGTAACGTTTCTGCCTAAGACCCCAACCGGAAGTGATTTTGTATTATTTTCTTGAATGCCATCCCTTTCTAGATCTCCTCACAAGACTCTTTTCAAAAAGGCATGCGGAAATACCTTGACGGACACCCTGGCAGAAATGCTTGATCAAACAATGTGAAACAAGTCCTTAAATTTATATACATAACTTAAATTAGATTTTCGCAAACTGATCTCGCACACGCCTCGTTTTGGTCTAGCGCCTCTGAATGCTGAAAACCATACAGTTTTTGAGAAAATTGAAAATTATGAAAACTCTGTTGTTACTACCAATTAAAACTGTCATTGGCAACACGGGTTATTCGCTCAACAGATACATTCTATTTTTGTATCTTTCTATCTTCTATATATCTGTCCTTCTTTTATATTTTCTCTTCTTCCAATCTATATTTGAATTAACTGACTTTTACTTCTGAATAAACTTTTGTGAACGGCAGACGCCTTTTTTTAACGAAGTGTTTTATTTCAATCGGAATCGATATATTTTCATTATTAATGTACAACAGGTTATGGGCCCAGACCCAAACTGCACAGTATTATATAGTAAATCGTTTTTTAAATAAATCAGTTTAGTTTATTTCGCAAGAAAATCAGACATAGAAATTCGTCGTAGATTGTTCTAGATTTAAACCATGTCGGGCCACGCTGTTCACATAGAAAAACTCCGTAAAGATAATTTCGATACTTGGAAGCTACAAATATGTGCTATCCTGGTAAAAAATGACCACTGGGATTACGTTAACGGGACGAACCAAAAACCAGAGCCTATACAGGCTGAAGATGGCACAGTAAGTAATGCAACTGAAATTAATTCCTGGGTAGTTGCCGATCAAAAGGCACGAGCAGACATTATACTGGCGATGTCGCCATCCGAACTTTGCCACATAAAACATTGCTGTACCTCAAATAATGTTTGGGTGAAACTCGATGAAGTTTATCACTCAAAAGGACCGGCACGTAAGGGGGACCTTTATTTTATCGAACCTAGTTCCGAGTCAACATCAGCTGCCAGTGACAAACGTAGCCAGCTGGACGAATGGCATCAGCGGTATGGTCACCTTAATGAAAAAGACCTGAAGAAGATTATCGCCAAAAACATGGTCAAAGGTATCCCACATTTACCTGCTGGTCAATTATCGGTATGCGAGATTTGTATTCGAGGGAAACAAAGTGCTGAGCCCTTTCCAAAACAATCGCAGACAAGTACCAAAAAATTGTTGGAGTTGGTTCACTCCGACGTGTGTGGTCCAATGCGAACAACAACACTCGGCGGTGCTTCATATTTCGCAACATTCGTGGATGATTATTCAAGATTTGTTGATGTTAGTTTTCTGAAGGCCAAAAGCGATGTCAAGGAAGCATTCATAAACTACAAGAATTTAGCTGAAAACCTGACGGAACAAAAAATTAAAACATTACGGACAGACAATGGACTTGAGTATTGTGGACCAGATTTTACAAAGTTCATATTACAAGCTGGAATAAAAAGGGAACACACTGTAGCGCATACACCTCAGCAAAATGGGACTGCAGAAAGGATGAATAGGACCCTGGTCGAAATGGCAAGGTGTATGTTGCTGCAATCAAATCTTGCACCGAGCTTCTGGGGTGAAGCTATTGCCACAGCTGCGTATATACGAAATCGATGTCCAACCAAGAAACTCAACAATATGACGCCTTTTGAAGTCAGATATGGACATAAGCCGGACGTGTCGCACTTTAAAGCTTTTGGTTGTAAAGCATTTGCTCTTAACAAAAAACCGAACAAGGGCAAATTTGAATCAAGATCCACAGAATGCACATTCGTAGGGTATTCAACTACATCAAAAGCTTACCGCCTATGGGATCCAGAAAGAAAAAAGGTAATTGTCAGTAGAGATGTTAAATTTATTGAGAGTTCTCTATGTAATGAAGTAGTAAAAAATAATATAGAACTAAAAGAATTTGAAACTATTTTTAATTTTGAGAAACCTTTAGAAACAAAAACTGAAAATTATAAATACATAGACAATACTGAAAATACAAATAAACATGACATACAAAACAGTGAACTAAAAGTTTTTAATGATGAAAGTGTCGACTATGATCAAAAAAGCGAAACGGATTGCGATGTACGAGAAACTCCACTTAAGAGGGGGCCTGGAAGACCAAAACTTGAAAGAACTGGCCGAAGGGGTAGACCCCGCAAATTATTTTGTATGCTTGAGGCGAAACTAAAACCAGAAGCTGGACAAGCAGAAGAAGCAAACCAGGTCAACGTTCTTATCAACCCAACATTGAAGGAAGCAATGGAAGGACCCAATTCTTGCGAGTGGAGAGCAGCGATGGAGTTAGAGTTTAATGCCCTTCGTGACATAAAAGCTTGGGAACTCACCGAACGTCCGAAAAACAAGAAAGTCATAGGCTGCAGGTGGGTATTAAGAACCAAATTCAATGCTGATGGAAGTGTCGAGAGACACAAGGCTCGATTAGTAGCAAAAGGCTGCTCCCAACAACCGGGTATCGACTTCCAGGAGACATTTGCACCTGTAGCTAGACAAAGCTCGATTCGAATTCTCATGGCGTTAGCAGCAGAGTTTGACCTATTACTTTTTCAATTAGACGTTGAGATGGCCTACATAAACGGAGATCTTGAAGAAGAATTATTTATGGAACAGGCTGAAGGTTTTGTTAAACCTGGTGAAGAACATCTTGTTTGCTCTCTTAAAAGGGCACTGTACGGATTGAAGCAATCTGGAAGAAGATGGTACATCAAGCTGGAGCAGAAACTTTTGGAACTGGGGCTGAAACCGCTAAATACAGAAAAATGTATATATTTGATGGAGACCGAAGACACTTACATGGTTGTTGTTATCTACGTGGATGACCTTATCATCGCGACAAATAATTTGAATGCATATGAAGAACTGAAAAATCAAATGTCGCAAGAATTCAAAATGAAGGACCTCGGTAAGTTGCATTATTGCCTTGGTATTGAATTTAACCAAAATATTTCTAAAAATACTGTAACTATGAACCAGTCCAAATACATACAAAATATATTAGTTGACTATGGCATGAATGAATCTAAAGTTATGGCAACCCCGTTAGATGGAAACGTTAAGCTTAGCAAACAGATGGGACCGAAAACTGAAAAAGAAAAATCTGAAATGGAAAATACACCGTATTCTTCATTAATCGGTTCACTAATGTACCTTGCTGTTTCAACACGTCCAGACATCGCGCATACTGTCAGTGTGCTAAGCCAGTACAATTCCGATCCAGGACAAGAACACTGGAAAGCTGCTAAGCGGGTGCTTAGATATTTACAAGGGACTCAAAATCTTGGACTTGTATACAGGAAATCCAATAAACCACAACTGTTTGGGTACGTCGACTCAGACTGGGGCGGAAATATTGATGATCGAAAATCATATACTGGATTTGCGTTTGTTTTAGCCAACGCTGCCGTTACATGGGAGTCAAGAAAGCAGAAGTCTGTAGCTCTCTCAAGCACCGAAGCAGAGTACATGGCTCTAACGGAAGCTGCTAAGGAAACTATTTACTTGCGAAACCTATTAAAAGAACTTGGTTTCTTGGATCAAGACGCGAAGCCAACTATTGTTTATTGCGACAATCAAGGAGCGCAAAAATTAATGAAAAATCCTACACTTCACTCAAGGACTAAACACGTCGACATTCGACATCACTACATAAGAGAAGTTTTTGAGAAAGGCGAAATAGAAGTACAATACTTACCAACAGCGGAGATGATAGCTGACGTCCTCACCAAAGGCTTATTTGGACCATCCCACCGAAAATGCATTCAAGGACTTGGAATAGGAGAACAGCAACCCGCGTTGAGAGGGGGTGTTGTTACTACCAATTAAAACTGTCATTGGCAACACGGGTTATTCGCTCAACAGATACATTCTATTTTTGTATCTTTCTATCTTCTATGTATCTGTCCTTCTTTTATATTTTCTCTTCTTCCAATCTATATTTGAATTAACTGACTTTTACTTCTGAATAAACTTTTGTGAACGGCAGACGCCTTTTTTTAACGAAGTGTTTTATTTCAATTGGAATCGATATATTTTCATTATTAATGTACAACAAACTCTTTTTTGTTAGGAAATTATTTTTGTTGGGAAGTAAGTATTAAGTGCTTCTGGCTTAAATAACACAATTTTGTGACAAAATAAGTTTACTATTATTTTGCATAAAAGAATGGTTTCGTTTAGCTTCTGAATATACTAAATTAATTTCTGTTAATACTGTACAAAAGTAAATACTGATTTTTGTTCCACAATTTGAAAACTATGCAATTTTTTTTGTTTTTCTGCTCTGAAAGAATTTTTAGTTTTATGAAGAACTCCTTTCGCGAAGAATAAAGTTTCTATGTCGGTATTAGAGGCTGAAATGATGATAAATCAAAAGTATTATATGACGTATAGAGAATTCAAAGAATTCTGTAAACAGATTCTAGTTTTTTAAACTAAACTACTAAACTGTTAACAGAGTTACATCATCAGAAAAATACATTTAAAATGCATGATATGGTAAAAATATATGAATTTGTGTTTTATCGAAAAGCATTTTTGTATGTTTTGAGTCAACAATTACATAAAATATTTTTCCTAGTTTTGGTTTTCAATTCAATTTATACTTTATTTTTTATTTATTTATATACCTAAGGCCATCGCTACGGTGATAGCAAATTTTACTCTTAATTTTGAGCGATTGGTCGCTCAAGCAAAAAGGTTGGTTTCAGTGCAGAGCTTTCAATTGCTAGATCTAGCGATTGACTAATGACAATAGCCTCGTTTTTTAGTGCGTTTTTATCGTGCCGTTTTTATTTCTTCTCACTTTTGTATATAATGTTCATATATAATCACCTTTATTACGATAGTCGTTTTACTAAAACGCCAGTAGAACGACACGGCTCTAGAAACGACATTTGGCGTTTCAGTAAAACGAATACAGTTAAAATGGTGAGAATAGTGAAGAGCGGAACTTTTAGTTTCATTCAAACGCCAATTGTCGTTTCTGGAGCCTTGTCGTTTTACTGTCGTTTTAGTAAAACGACTATCGTAATAAGGGTGAATATTGCATATAACATACAAATCTTGAATTATCTCTACCAAGAATTTGATCAAAATGGTACATACAATAATAAGGAGAATTCTGAACTTTCTTTTTATAAAAAGACAAAGTTTTGATTGCTCTTAATTTTATTTTATTTTTTCCTCAAAATAATATTTATTACAGCTTGAAAACAAATTACATATAAGCAAAAATGGAGATGTTTTTTCTCAGCTATCCGGAAAGGCTTGTGTGGTTGTAATCCCTTGTTAAAAACTAGCTAATAACCGCTAACCCAACAACTCAAGTTGTCTTGAAATTTTGAGGATAACATACCGAAAAAACATCGGAACGCGAGTATTCCTTTTTATAATTATATATGACATGTAGCCTTGGCCAAAATTATTAGGCACCCCTTAAAAGTTTCCATAGTTTAAACAGGAAGTAAATATAAATGAAACGAAGTATGCAGTTACGTTACAAATATGTTTTAATCAAATAAATTAGTATTTAGTGTTGCTACCTTTGGCTTTTAAGACTGCTGCTATAGTTTTAAGCATAGATCGTTTAAGCTTAGAGCAATCAACTGAACTTGTTTCTTAATTTGACATATTTTTAAGCATATTTTTTAATGTTGATAGATGCCTTTAGGTGTTCCGAATTAATATTCTTCAAAGATTCCCAATTTTGTTTTTTAGTGCGTTTTTATCGTGCCGTTTTTATTTCTTCTCACTTTTGTATATAATGTTCATATATAATCACCTTTATTACGATAGTCGTTTTACTAAAACGCCAGTAGAACGACACGGCTCTAGAAACGACATTTGGCGTTTCAGTAAAACGAATACAGTTAAAATGGTGAGAATAGTGAAGAGCGGAACTTTTAGTTTCATTCAAACGCCAATTGTCGTTTCTGGAGCCTTGTCGTTTTACTGTCGTTTTAGTAAAACGACTATCGTAATAAGGGTGAATATTGCATATAACATACAAATCTTGAATTATCTCTACCAAGAATTTGATCAAAATGGTACATACAATAATAAGGAGAATTCTGAACTTTCTTTTTATAAAAAGACAAAGTTTTGATTGCTCTTAATTTTATTTTATTTTTTCCTCAAAATAATATTTATTACAGCTTGAAAACAAATTACATATAAGCAAAAATGGAGATGTTTTTTCTCAGCTATCCGGAAAGGCTTGTGTGGTTGTAATCCCTTGTTAAAAACTAGCTAATAACCGCTAACCCAACAACTCAAGTTGTCTTGAAATTTTGAGGATAACATACCGAAAAAACATCGGAACGCGAGTATTCCTTTTTATAATTATATATGACATGTAGCCTTGGCCAAAATTATTAGGCACCCCTTAAAAGTTTCCATAGTTTAAACAGGAAGTAAATATAAATGAAACGAAGTATGCAGTTACGTTACAAATATGTTTTAATCAAATAAATTAGTATTTAGTGTTGCTACCTTTGGCTTTTAAGACTGCTGCTATAGTTTTAAGCATAGATCGTTTAAGCTTAGAGCAATCAACTGAACTTGTTTCTTAATTTGACATATTTTTAAGCATATTTTTTAATGTTGATAGATGCCTTTAGGTGTTCCGAATTAATATTCTTCAAAGATTCCCAATTTTGTTCTGCAGAAGCCATGGAAGCAGGTCAATACCGTTTTAACAAAACTTTGTAATGAAAGGGCGGATTCGTGACAGAGTGCATTATCTTATTTGTATATGACGTTCCGTATGTTAGAAGCACTAAAAATATGCCTTAAAGATGACATCGCAATCTTTTCTATCACTCTTTCTTGAATCCATACGACGCTCACAACCGAATATTTTTCCAACTCTCTCTGCAGCTATGCAGCCCCAGACCACTGTTAAGCTGTTGCTACCAACCATTCAGGGCTGAGTTCTTCACCAACTCCTCGCCACACAAAGAACTACACCAAGTTTATCAAACAACTGTAGTTAAAAAAACACTTGTTTACAAAGCTCAAATAAGAAGTGGCCAATGTGAACAACTGTTACTGTTAACAACTACGGGGCTTAAGTATATGCGTACTTTAAAGTTTGATTCATCTAACGACAAGACGTAAATCCTCGACTGTAAAATATTGGTATTTTTTGCTTTTTCCAGGCGAAACTTTTTTTTTGTGAGCCATGGTTTCTTCTTCACCTGTTAACCTTGCACCTTCTGAGTTGTCTCCTAAGAATTTTTTTAGTAAATAAATTTGTAGGACTTTTCATTTTTTTTTTAAAGAGAATCTATTTCAGAATATTGTTTCAGAATCTTTCCCGCAAAGAAATTTTTAAGTTTTAAAACTATCTCAAGCACCGTAAAGTTATTTGAATTAACTTGCCATTCGAACTTAAAGAACCACAGTCGTGTCTAACTTTAGACAGCCGTCCAACTCAAAAAAGTTATAAATGAACTTTGTTTAATGTTGTCTAACTTGGACAACGGAATCAGTTGTCAAGATTTGCGAAACTTAACATTTTATTTAAATAAATAAAGCAGTTTTTAACTATTAAGGACTTTTAAAAAACTGTATAATTAGTCAACCGTCTAAAAAATCTCATAAATAAGGCTGCCAATGTACCTATTACGAATCATTGTATTAAGAATTCGTGTATTTTAAGTCCAAATATTCGTGTAGTAAGTAAATAAAAACACGTGTTTTAGGAACACGAATTTTTCGTTGCAAATAATAACACCGACTCCTTGTCTCCTAAATACATGAACTGAATCGTAGTCTCTAGTTTTAATAAATGAGTCCATGAAACCTAACTGATTTATTGTCGTTGAAATAATGCATAACCCCATAGAGGTATTCTTAGTAGTAACGATAATCAGCTAGGGGCCATTGAATAAAATAGCGAATAAAGCGGCAGCACACACACAAGGTGTTTCAGTAAACCTCCAAAAAATGTGAATATATAAACTTGTTCTTGCCTTCAAATCCCTGAGTTGAAAAGCGGCCAGGCGAAACGAACTGTAAAATGTGAATTACCTAGTAGTCTAGTTTATCAATTGTATTCATTTGACTTATCATAAAATTTCTAGGACAAAGAATTACATACCTATACCTACATAGGTACGCAATAATACATATTCTAATTTCTGATAGAAGATTGAATTCATTTCCAAAAGGTTTCAGGTTTGTACAAAATACAAAAATATATTTCCATCAAACTATTTCGTGGTTAAACTATATTAATAAAAAAACAACAGATTATTCGTTGCGCAGGACCGGGTGGCATTTTTTCGAAACCCCGGTGAAACTTTCCTCGTTCTACCTAACCCTAAACCTTCTAATAATTCCAATTAAATACAAATAGAAAAAAGTTACCTTCTTCGAAAGACTTCTTCGCAAATTTTGGAAATTCGTTCTCCACCCGCCGATACTTGAATTGCGAAGTGGGATTCCAGTCACCGTCGTCCGCCCTGCTTATTATTTTATTTTTGAAAGAAAACAAAATCCAATTAAGCGAAAGTTCGTCATAAATTAGTTGATTTTTTTTATTGACAAACCTTCGTTTTCGGCCAAATACACCGTCACTGTGATCACTAAAAAGTTTTCGGATTTTGGCAATAATATCAAAACCCATTGGGATGCTGCTGCTGCTGCCGCCGCTGGTGTGGCTACCACTGCTACCAATGTAGCCCCGCTTGATGAAATTTGTGGATTTTCGTGCAGGAATTAGTTCACTGCATTTGCGTTTGGTTGCACGGCGGTGGTTCCTTAGCTCAAAGAAACCGTTGCCGTTCTGGACAATGCTTATATCGTCGTCGATGCCGTCGTCACCACCTCCACTACCACCAACCGAGACACCAAAGCCAATAGTTGTTGTAGCCGCTGATGGGTACTGAAGATGCTGCTCGGCCTCGTCGAATAGATCAGTGGGAGAATATTCAATGTACATTGGGATTTAAATCCATTTACACTTATTCACTTAGCAATATAATTGTTTGATTTGAGTGAATAACTTTGCGATATTATTCAATGATGATTGTTTTATCGATAATAAATGTTGGAGAAATTTTATTATTCGGTGAAATTGAAATGCTTTTCTAGCTTCTTACTTTTTCTGGTTTTTTGCGAAAAAAGAAAACGATTCAGGGACGAACGAGTGCAAAAGTGAAAAAGCCGCCGTCAAATGACTTTTGGATTGTATGTGTTTTGCAGTTGGCAGTACCACATCCAAAATGGACGCATTCATAGAGATGCGAACGATATGGATAAGATGATAGCTAGGTTTATAATTTGACAGATAGATGGCGGCATAAAGATGTCCGTTTTGTTTGATTTCTTTTCAAGAAATAAATGAATGCATAGTGCCCATTTACACCACCCGATTTTTCCTCAAACGATCTTTTGTTCATAGATGAAGGGAGTAGAAAGTGAGGGGTAAGGACGAAATCGTCCGTTCCTGGCAAACTCACACGATTTTTCCAGTATGTTTGCGTTCTCTTTTATACTTTTCCCAGAGTCTTGTGTGCTCAGCGTTGCCACTAATCGGAGAATTTTCCGAAGCAGATCCAAAAAGAAAATGCAGTAACTAGATTTTTTTTTCGCAGTAGATATGCATTTCCAAATTTGTATTTGTATTTTCGAAGGAGAAATTAATGATGCATATATAAAATAAATAAATTGGGTGGCGCAACAGCTCGAGGAGAACCAGGGCCTAGTGACTTACAACTCACTACCATTCCTGTGTGCGTGTTTGTTGGGCAGGAATGGAGGGGACCTACAGTTTTTTGCCGAGTCCGAACGGCTAAATGAGAAGCACTTTTTCATGACAAGTATACTCTTGGAGGATTTGTCAGTTCCTCGCAAGAGGCAGTACCTCGAATAAAACATTTCTGTTTTTAGGTGGCACGGCTGGGAATCGAACCCACACCTTCGGCATGACAGTCCTACGCACTAACCATCAAGCCACGAGGTACTACATATATAAGTGATTGAAAACACATACATAGTGTACGAAAGTAACTAAATGTCATATTCTCGGAATGTCATAAAATTAATGAAATGTATGTACGATCGCATATACACCAAGTCATATGACTTAAAATTACACATTAAACATTTTCATTTAAAAACAAGTGGTTGCATTTTATTTTCGCCTTGTTTCAATTTACTCTTTTTTCCTAATTTTTTATAATAAAAATCTAGGCGACAACACTTAGTTTGCTACCATAGATTTTAATATATACCTAGATAACCAACTTCGCCTTCAAAAGTGAAGCTCGGCCACCATTTTATTGGAGGCATTTACAACAACAATTCTATTGTGTTTTGTGTTTTGTTTACTTTTTGCAGAGGAGATTTTTTCTAAAATAAAGTATTTGTATTTGTTTAATTGGTTTTTTTATTTATGAAACGTGATTTAAAAGTGTGCAAGATTGCAAAAATATAAAAATACCTAGTGCTGGTAGTGTCTATGCGTGCAAATACAGTAACAAGAAAAAATGTATAAAAATGAATTAAATGAAAACACCATTAATTTGAGATTTGGATCTTCATAGAATAAACAACAAAGTTACGATTGCAATCCATCATAAGAACACCAACACTTTGCGATTCATTCCAAGTGATTCATACACACCCATACAATACAAATTAGCTGCCTTTAACTCTTTAGCCCACCGTTTAGTGAGTCTGCCACTTTCTACAACAAATTACATGAAAGAGTATAATTATATAAAAAATGCTGCAGAAATCAATGGATACAACCAAATTATAATCGACAAAATAATACATCGCCATTCAATTAAGAGAGAAAGATCAAACCTATCAACATTATTTTCACAAAATAAAACAATAGAAAGAGATAAGAAGAGAGCCAGTTTGACGTTCATCCCAGAAATAACAAATACATTAAAAACATCGTTCCGGAAAAATAACATTGAGCTAGTATTCTCCAACCCATATAAATTAAAAAATATTTTAACATCTACCAAAGACAAAAGAGAAACACTTGACAAGTCCGGCATATACGAAATTACATGCAACGAATGTGACAAAAAATACTATGGCCAAACAAAACGCTCAGTGAGAACGAGGTTCAAAAAACACAAAAACAACATAAAAAATAACGAAGTGAGAAAGTCCGCTTTCGCAATGCATGCGATACAAGAACAACACTTATCAACAACAATTGACAACGTCCGACTCCTCAAGTGCGTGCATGATAGCCGAAAATTGGATGCATTTGAAAGCCTATATATACACAGGAATGCTGCAGCTTTAAACGCTGATATGGGCAACATTGAGTCTGAGTTGTTTGTGTTATAATTTTTCTCTATCTGTTGCTTGCACCCCCCTCACTGCATTTAACTATGTTATTGATATTTCTCTTTTTTCTTTCTTTCACACCTTTTATATTCTAATATTTTACTGTGTAACTTGTTAACTATCTATATGCGATCTGTAAAAAATGTAACAATGTATGTAATGTAAGCTTTTTTAAATAAAGAGATTTTGCTGTCAGTCGTGTTGCTGATGATGGCTGGTAGACCGGCCGAAATGCATCTAATGCCAAAGTTTTTTTTAAATAAATAAGTAAATTTTATAAAAAATTTTAAATTTGTAATCTCAAATTAATGGTGTTTTCATTTAATTCATTTTTATATGTTTGAGAGATTACGTGATTCCGAAATAATAATTAAATAAGAAAAAATGGTATTTTTGCCATATTTATCTGAGTAATGACAATAAATTATATCTGCAATTAAAGCAAACAATTTAAGCTTTCTTTTAATACCAAAAAATGTACACGTCATCACAGAGTTTTAAAAGATATCAGTGTACAAAAGCAAGACTAAGAAAAAATTTCTCACAAGAAGTTAAATGTAAATATCTCAAAATTTATTAAACGTAGCTATATAATTTTGTTACCGTTTAAGAGATAACAAAAATACCTTTCATTTGATACAAAAATCATTTTATTACCTCTTCTAAATTCCAAGATATGAACATTTATTTAGAGAAACCACTAAGGCATTTAATTCGATTGTTTACGTTTTTTGCCTCCAACAAAATGGTCGCAAAGCTTCACTTTTTCTCTGTACAAAAGATCCTATGTTGGCCATCTAGGTATATATTAAAATCTATGCTTTACATAAAAGCAAAGGCTACCAACCTTCAAGTAATGAATATTTTGTTTATAACTTAGTTCAGCGCCGCCTTAGTTTCAACTTTACGAAACTTTATCTCAACTTTTATATTCACTTTACTGCCTTATTTATCGACACTTTTGGGGTTGTTGTTGTTTACTGAGGGAAATTTTTCTGTGCTAGCTATAATTTTTTCCAATAAAACACGCCTATAATTATGAGCTTTTCTCAAAGCTCTTGGCCATATGAAATGAAACAAAAAAGATTATTGGTGCATTATTTTTCAAACCATAGTTAACTATTGTTGTTATGTGAAAAAAGGTTGTTGCTATGTCATTGCTAGACTTTGCTAAGATTGTTACAGTACCATTTAGGAACGATACGTTTGCTAAATATTGGTTAATCTGTCAAATGAATGACCGAACAAATATTAAGGGTATTCAGGCAACAGCGTAAAGTTGTCGTAAACGTAGTAAAGTTTTAAACTTCGTAATTCTGTCATAATTTGTATGACAAATTTGACAGACTAATGCTATGTTTCCACCAAAGGTTTATTTCAGATTAGATTTAACAAATCTTTTAATAAAGATTAAATCTGACAGCACCTTCCAAAATGCAAATGGCGTTCCAATTTTTCTTATGAAGTGCGAATGAGACAGAATGTTTGATTCGTGTGAAACAATGAAGAACTGAATGTGAGTCTCGAATGAATCGTTCAGCACCATGTAAAAATAGGTTAGTTTGGTTTGTAAAACTATTTGTCCTAGGAAGATTTAACAAGATTAATTTCTAATCTTCAAGATTTACGAAATAGATTTGTATGGTAAATCTACGAGATTTAGGGCCAGTTTGTTCACACCTTGTCAACTTAAATCAATGATTATTCCAGTTGGTTATCTTTGAATGCGTTTGTTCAGCAAAATTTTAAACAGAGAATCCATGATTTGAGCACTTAATTGGAGAAATCACTAATTCGCCGATTCTGTCTGATTAGCATGATTTAATCAAAGATTTTCTGGAATTTCGTTTGTTCATCATTGGTTTTCCTAAGCGTAGGTATAAAAAAGAGAAACAAAATCTATTAAATTCCTTCGAACAAAGAACATGAATGAAGAGAAACCAAGCATCGTCCATCTTGCAAGAAAAAAATAAACAATTTGTACAGATTTTACTACAAATTGTAGTTATTTTATTTACTATCGAAAAATAAAGTGCTTTTTTGCAAGGCCTAATATAAAATATGCATAGAAAAACTACAACTGGGAAAAAATCCCATCACTAGGTTTCACAAAATGCCAGCACTACCTACACACTTCAACTATATATTTGGAAAAGAAATCAATTAGCCGCATTAAAATAAAAACAAATTTCACGTGTGTAGCTATTCTGTATAGTAATTTAACAGGAAATAATCTTAAATTGAACACAACATTATATTTCAAGCACTGATTTTCCGTGTTTTTTTTTGCACAAAAAATGTTTTTTTCGAAAGCTCACTCACACTGAAATAAGTTAATGACGGAATATGTCTGACAATTGATTGACAGATAGACTGGAAAATGGAAAGATTATTGGAAAAACTATGATTTATTAATCAAACTGAAAATTGAGTGAACAAACACTCTCTGATTATCACAGATTCATAACTATGGGTTTAACAGAATCAGTGATAATCTAATTGCTAATTTAACCCACTGTGAACAAACTGGCCCTTAAGGTTAATCTCATTAAATCTCAGATTAGCGCTAGGTGGAAATGTAGCATTACGCAGTTTACAACTTTACGAAGCTTACGACGACCTTACGCAGCTGTTGCATGAGTACCCATATTAATTTGCATTATTGCTGTGTAAAATCGTATATTTTTGCAATGTTCTCCTTCATCGCTTAAAATCGGCACAAATGCCATTCATTTTTTTTTTTTTAACTTTAATCAAAACCAAACAAAATTTGGTTTGTTTTGTAAACAAAATGACGGTGTTCATACGAGCTTCACGTGAGGTGACTCATTTTGACGTCTATATAGGTATAGGCTAAAAATAGTTCTGGTTCGTCAAGAAAAGTTCGCATCGATACAGGATTTCATTGAGATGTCAATGAAATCTCGCATTTGGACTGAAATATCTGAAATCCGACATTATTCTCTGAAGAGACATGTATATTACCCAAAACTTACCGCTTAACTGCTGTGTTTGATAACGTTAAATTTTTAATTGTTTGATGTAGTATTTTCTTTCTAAAATTAAGGCTCTTCCAAACCAACGTGAAATCATAGCGAATAATTCGCAAAGACGATTTTTTGTTCTTTTGTAGCATTAGCTGCATTTTATTACCCCCCATATCTGATCCGGATTAGATTATCATAATAAAACAAACAGGATCCCAGTGCGACATGAGTGTTATATACCTATCTCTGTTTGTCCTTTTGCTTCTGTATTTTTTCTCTACTCTATTCTCTATTTTCTCCCTATTTTCAAAACAAAAAAGCCATCTACACGTCAGAGAAAAAACTAACTTTTGCAAGAAAATGCTAAGGGTGTGTGGTCAGAATGGGTTTGTAAATCGATATCCAAAATCAATGTTGGATTTTGTGTTGTTTTTGTAGACTTGTATTTTCGTATGCAAATCCAATCCAGGTCAGATCCTAGCCCTGTTTTTTAGTGCACTTTTAACTTAGCTTATAAAAAAGAAACATGTTAATTACAACAACAAACTGGTATAATTCCGTATTGTTGTTGTATTTAACATGCTACTTTTTTCTAAGCGAAGATAAAAATGCACTAAAAAACAGGGCTCTTGGAGAAAATAAAATACAGCTATTGTGTATCTTTGTCGCTGATCACACATGAAGAAATTCAAGCATTTTCTGCGATTTGTGATGGTGAGCGGGGTTACTTGCAGAAGAGGGAAGGGGATAAAATATTGTAAAATATTTGAAAATATTCGGTGTAGAAAATTGACGTTCTCTTTTGTATTGCTTCTCCTATCCAATCCAACCAATCAAATCGTGTCTTTCATTATGAAAATACGAAAAACACAAAAGAGGAGAACAAATCTGCAGAATAATTTTCTTCACATCTGAACACTTACGTTCTTCACGTGTAAGCAGGCACTTTCATATTTTGTATTATTGTGAATGATTTCGCGTCGTTGGCGAATGTTTCGCGTTGGTTTGGGAGAGCCATATACTGCATTTTCATTAGGCCAAATGAGGTAATTTCGTTGAAAATTTCCAAATGCGATACGAAATCATCTCAAATTTGCACGAAATTAGGTTGGAAATTAAGTCAAAACCTAACGAACACACCCACTTAGCCACAGTTTGAAGTGCTCTGAATTGGTTTTGTATGAAAATGTCAAAGCGCAATGGAAGGAGACAAAAGAAAACAACAACAAAAATCAATTAACAGCCAGTTGAAATTCAAAAATGAAATGATAGCTGTCAAACGAAATTACCAAATTACAAATGAAAACACTTTTTCTGTGATTTGCGATATTAGCTCATTTCAGCTCTAATGAAAACGTAGTATTAATACTCCGTTTTCATTAGGCCAAATGAGGTAATTTCGCTGAAAGTTTCCAGATTCGATACGAAATCATTTCATTTCCCAAATACAGATTTTGCACGAAATTAGGTTGGAAATTAAGTCAAAACCTAATGAATACACCTCATTGGACACAGTTTGAAGAGCTCTGGAAAGGTTTTGTATGAAAATGTCAAATGGAAGTAGGGAGAAGAAAACAACAACAAAAAACCCCAGTTGAAATTCAAAAGTGAAGTGAGCTGTCAAACAAAATTACCAAATATCAAATGTATATAGACTTTTCAGTGATTTGCGAAATGAAAACGTCGTAAGGGTGTTTTCACCTTTTGACTATACGGAAAGCGTTGGTTGGTAGGTTTTGGCATTAGCTTAAGTGCCCTTTTGACCGTTAGGGTAGAACTTTTAAAAAGGCATCTACACTCTCAAAGTATTAACACATGTTAAAATACAGTGGGAAAGAATTTCATACGACTGCCAAATTTTTGTGATGAAAATGATTTTCATATTTTGCTTTCACACTTGCATCCAAACAAATCAGTTTCACCATAACCTCAAACCTCCAAGTGGGATAGAACGTTCCTAAATATTTCCATGTTAGCATAAGTCAAATCGTGTTGGATGCGCTGTCAAGTTGTGTGTGATGAAATTTCATAATTTGCTTCCACACTTATAAAGTTTTTTTTTTTTTAGAGGTATAGAGCTTAAGTTGGCAACACAATTTTTACTGGCAGCCGTTGTTTGGCATTTCAATATGAATAGACTGACGCCTGAACAACGCTTCCAAATTGTTCCAAATGAGCCCAAAACAAGATTGCCGTTGATCCCAATTTTCATAACCGAATTTTGTTTAGCGATGAAGTCCACCTTTGGTCGAATGGAAAAGTCAATCAACAAAACTGCCGTATTTGGAGTGATGATAATCCTCAAGTGTATGTTGAGACACCGTTACATCCACAAACACTGACTGTTGGGTGTGCTTTATGGGATGGTGGAATAATATTGGTCCGTACTTCCCTAAAAACGATGCTAGCCAGAACGTACAGTCAAAACTGACAGCTATATAGAGCTAGACTTTTCATTCATTAATTGAACAACCATATGATGTGCAGGAGCTGTGGTTTCAACAAGATGGCACAACATGTCACACAACTCGTGCACAATTGATTAATTGAAGAAAACGTTTGGTAGCCGCATAGTTTCACGTTACAGACCCGTGAATTGGACTCCAAGATCGAGCGATTTAACGCCACTTGACTATTTTCTATGGGGATAATGAAGTCGCTAGTGTACGCCGATAAGCCCGAAACGATTGATCTCCTGGAGGACAACATTCGCCGCGTTATTGCCGATATACGGCCACAAATGTTGGAAAAAGTCATCGAAAATTGGACCTCCAGATTAGACTACGTCCGAGCCTGTCATGGCGGTCATATACCGGAAATCATATTTAAATTATAATGCCAGAAGATTATCTTTCGAATAAAGTAAATTTCATGTCAATTTAAAAAAAAGTCATATCTGTTTTATTCCATTTCAAAGTTCTATACTTTTAAAAAAAAACACCCTTTACATGATTTTCTTCATACTTTTTTGACATGTTGTGTTAATACTCAGTGGGATAGTGTGGAGTGGCAATAAGGTAGAACTAACTATAAGGGCCCGTTGTACAAACGTAGTTCAAATTTTGATCCGTGGTTCAAATATTTTTAATGTCTGATTTTGGCGGAATTACTGAGGTTCAACTGTGAGTCAAGGTTCAAGTGTGTTATAGTAGCCAATTTAATGCCTGAACAATTGTTGAATCTAAGTCTATTCTCCAAAGTCGGTGAGTTAAAATTGCTGAACCACGAGTTAAATATTTGTACAACTGGCCCGCCGACTTTGGAGAATGGACTGAGGCTCAACGGTGGTTCAGGCATTAAATTGGCAACTATAACATACTCCAACCGTAAACCATTGTTGAACCTCAGTAATTCCACCGAAATCAGCCAATAAAAATATTTGAACCACGGATCAAAATTTGAACCACGACTGTTCAAAGGGTTCTAAGTCAATATATATATTTATTATATTATGTAGCTCTCTTCTAGCCTTAAGGCTCTCCCAAACCAACGCAAAATCATAGCGAATCATACGCAAAGTCAGTTTTTTGTTGTTGTTTTGCATTGTGTATCTTTCATATTTTGTATAATTGTGAATGATTTCGCGTCGTTGGCGAATGTTTCGCGTTGGTTTGGGGGATCCTTTATAGTTCTACCTAAAGTGTTATGACTTTGACATTTAGAAATTATTGGTAACTATAGCTAGCGCATTAATGCATGCACCAATAAAAGGCTATACTCTCTTTTAAATTCAATCCAAGTCCAGAGAGCCGCCTAAGTTTAAACTTAGCAAAACTTTATCTCAACTTTTAAATCCACTTTTATACTGACTTGTTTATCGACACTTTTGGGCTTGTTGTTGTTTACCGAGGGAAATTTTACTGTGCTAGCTATAGTTTTTTTTCCAATAAAACACGCCTATTTTGGAATAAAGGAAAGCATTATGTGGTTCACAATTGATTCACTTTGCATAAAGGCTCTTCCAAACCGAACATTCGCTGACGACAATTCTTTGTTGTTTTTTTAGATTATTTCTTTATCGTTGCAAATAATTCTCTATTATTGTGGGTTGGTTCGGGAGAGCCTTAATAGTACGAGAGAGGAACGTAAGAAAAGTCAAATATGACTAGTTTTTTGACCATTTTGAAAAAGGGTGCTGAAAAACGTAAATGCGATTTTCTCGGCTCCTATTTGACGTAGATTTAAACAGTGCTATTTATAAACCCATTCCAAGCGATGTCTAACTTTAGACACCTGTCCAACTCCAAAATGTTATTTATAAATACTTACCCTGAGGCCACACGAGCAAGTACTTGCAAGCAAGTTGGCTACATAAACTGCCTGTCAAATTCTTAATTTGCATTCCACTTGCCTCCCACTTGCTTTCCACTTGTATTCCACTTGCTTGTCTCCCAACTTGCTTCTCAACTTGCTTCACTACTGGCTTCAAAACTTGCATGCCAGTTGATAAGCAAGTTGCTTGGGTTTGTTTGTGTTATTAAACAAATTTGTATGTATTGCAACTTGCTTGCAAGTACTTGCTCGTGTGGCCTCGGGGTTAGCACCGATTGACATAAACTTATCCACTGAAATTGGTTGTTCAAATCTTATTTGAAAGTAGACACGTTTAATGAATAAGGTAGGCAAATATTTCTGGTTTTCTAATTTTCTAGTTTTGAAATGAATGAAAAGCTAGTTGAACGTGCCCCAACCCAAAGCGTACTAAAATTCATTAATTCATTCAAAAATGAATAAATACAGGCATGTCAGTGAATAAATGAGGCCACATTTGGGCAATTGTTGGAATGCGTTTATAAATAACAAGTTGCCTAAACTATTTAGGCATTGACTAGCTGGACAACTACCCAAGCGTGTTCTAAGAAAATCTTAAAACTTTTGGTTACAAATATTTTTGGAATAACTTTCCAATGAAAAGTTTTTTTTTTGAAAAAATGTCGAAATTTTAATTCTTTTAAGCGTCTATCTCACCTCTTGTTCATTTGAACGAAAAAATGAGTAGGTAAATATTTTTTTTAAAGAACCAAATTTCTACTTTTTTGATTATTGTTGCCAATTTCTAGTCTTTTAGTCAATTAACTGCAGTACTAAAAAGACTGCAGTCTTAATAACTCTGATAATCATTATGCTGTCATTTATACATATGAGTCAGTAAACATCGGTCAAAATTTGGTCTTATAGAGTTTTTGCTTTGACCTGCGGAGTTATACTCCTTTTACTCCTAATTTTCGCTATACGGTAGGAAAAGTAATGAAACAATTCCAAAACTGATCAAAAATGACTTTAGAAGGGAGCATGGTTGTTTCATGATCACCATTTCACTTCACTTTTTAAAAAACAGGAAATGCTCTGTCACCACTTCAAACCCAACCCGAATGTCCAAAATTGTCAAAAAAAAATGTTTTTTTAAATATTCTTAAAAATATATCCAATTAATTTTTATTTAAATTTCTATTCTTTACAAAATATAAAAATTAAGTGCCACAAAAGTATACTAAAATTATATAAGGCAGCTGAATAACCAACACTGGCTTGAAACGTATAATGATCAACAATCAAATGAGCTCCAACACCCCAAAGAAGTATAAGCAATCCGTTTGTAAAATGAACTGGATAACGTATTATGCTCCACTGTGCTCGAGGCATACTTATCTGTAGAACTAAATCTTGCAGGAACATTGTGACCGCCTGTCCGAAGCCAAGCAGTACCGAAGAAACGCTTAAAAGCAGCTTTGACGAAGAAACACTTATAACTGAAGAAAACAAATAATTAAAATAAGGGATACTAGTAAAACACTTCTATACTCACATAACAAGGCAAGTCCCTTACAAATACAACCAAGTGTATGCCATTCGACCTTCTGTTTAGTTAGTGCATTGCCAAACCGCGGCGTCATCAGTGAGAAACACATCCACGGGAATGCCAGTAATGAGAACAAAAATGGAATCTCTGCACTTTTAATTGCATGTAAATTTGAAGCCAACCCTGGAAGTACCGTTAGACACATGACATATGAGAAGATATCAGTTGACAGAAGCAATGTTGTCGAATACAGCTTAGGCATACAAATTGCATTCCGCAACGGAAGTAGCATTGTTTCCAAAAAACTTCCCCACAAAGTAATTGTTATGTTCTTAGAGAATTCTTGAATCTTTGCTAGATTTGTTGTATTCTCTTGCACCGTTGAACATTTGATATTCTGAGAGGCTGACAGACTTATACGTCCGCCGTAATTGTTTATCGTGGCAGAGCTTGACCGTATCACAGAGACGTTTTCATCATCTTCTTCGGGAATTATTTCCATTATTTCCACTCCATGAGGATTGAGGAACGTCACGTAAGCTTCTTCGTGCGTTAGCATATAATTACAATGGACTTCTGAGTCAGTTGGATTCTTCCAAGGACGCTGTTGCATATCAATGCCATCCATTTGGTCTACCATTAGATGAGATGATAGTTTGCCAAGTGGATTAAGCGGTTGAAAACTTTCGAAGCGGGAGTCAGTTTTGATCAGCGAGATTCTCTTGGTGATGGCTCCTTCACGATGTCTGGTTATGAGAAGACTTATTGGTATCAAATTGACAAACATTGCACCCATCAAAACTACGGATTGTGAAGTGCCATATAATGTTCGTAAGCTGGTAAAAACGAACGAGAGAAAAAGCTGACAAAAGGCTTCTCCGCAAAGGTGAATTGTTTTGCACACATATTTATCTTCTCGTGGTCGAACGGCTTCCAGGATAACATGGGTTTTCCAAATAAATAATGCTGAGCCAATACCTAATTAAAAAAAATAGATTAATTTACTAGTTTGTCTAAAAATAAATGACGTTTTCACCGAACACTTAACCGAGATTTTATAAGTTTTACCTCAAATCTTCTTCAAATCGTAGATTTACCAATTCAAAGACTATCCATACAAATTTATTTCTTAAATCTAATGCTACATTTCCACCTAACGCTAATCTGATATTTAGTAAGATTTACCTCAAATCTTCTTTAAATCTTGAAGATTTACGATACAAATATATTTCATAAATCTTGGAGATTAGAAATTAATCTTGTTAAACCTTCCTAGGACACATAGTTTTACAAATCGAACTAACCTATTTTAAAATGGTGCTGACGATTCATTCAAGACTCGTTTCAATTCTTCATTGTTTGGCAGGAATCAAACATTCTGTCTCTTTCGCACTTCATAAGAAAAATTGAAACGTCATCAGCATTTTTGAAGGTGTTGTCAGATTTAATCTTTTTTAAATCTTTTTGTGTGGTGGAAACAAGAAAAAAAAATTAATCTAAACTGAGATAAGCCTTTGGTGGAAACATAGCATAATGCTACGGTTTCACCGAACACTAAACAGAGATTTAATAAGATTTACCTCAAATCTTCTTTAAATCTCCAAGATTTACCATACGAATTGTTTTCGTTAATCTATAATACTACGTTCCCACCAGAGTGAAATCTCGGATTTCAGAGATTTCGGTCCAAATCTTCACATTTCCCCATACAGTTTTGAGATTTCGAAATGCGAGATTTCGTTGAAATCTTAATGAAATCTTGTATCGATGCGAACATATCTTTATGAACAGACCCATTTTCAGCTTGCACCACACAATGGTGAAAAGCTTTTTGATACAAATTGTGATCTTTCACTCCAACGCCAAGCAGGCAAAAAGAGAGAGTATGATATTGTATTTGACATTTGGTTGGAGAGAAATACAAACACATAGGAACACAAAGGTAGTAGTTTGTGTTTATATGAGACGAAATCTTGGTTTTGGCAGTGTGAACACTAATTTGAAATCTCGAAAGTTTTCAGCTGAAAACCCAGATTTCGCTTTGGTGGGAACATAGTATAATGCTACATTTCCACCTGACGCTAATCTGAGATTTAATAAGATTTACCTCAAATCTCTTTCAAATCTCGGAGATTTACCATACAAATTTATTTCGTAAATCTTGAAGATTAGAAATTAATCTTGTTAAATCTTCCTAGGATAAATAGTTTTACAAATCGAACTGACCTTTTCTTAAATGGTGCTGAACGATTCTTTCGAGACTCGCATTCAGTTCTTCATTGTTTCACACGATTCAAACATTCTGTCTCATTCGCACTTCATAAGAAAAATTGGAACGCCATTTGCATTTTTGAAGGTGCTGTCAAATTTAATCTTTTTTAAATCTTTTTGTGCGGTGAAAACACTAAAAAGATTTATTAAATCTAATCTGAGATAAACCTTTGGTGGAAACATAGCATAAAATTAAAAATTAATCTTGTTAAATCTCTCTCGAACAAATAGTTGAACAAATCAAACTAACCTATTCCTGGCGCTGAAGGATTCATTAGTGGCTGGATTCAGTTCTCTAATGTTTGACACAAAAATAAAAATTCTGTCTCGCTTCCACTTCATAAGAAAAAATGAAACCCCTTTTGCTTTTGAAGTGTGCTGTCAGAGTTCATCTTCTTTTTAATCTTTTCAGCTAGTGAAAACACCTCATAAATCTTTTTCCTTAAATCCGAGATTATATTTTGGTGAAAACGTAGTATAATGCTATGTTTCCACTTAAGGTTTATCTCAGTTTAGATAAAATAAATCTTTTTGGTGTTTCCACCGCACAAAAAGATTTAAAAAAGATTAAATCTGACAAAACTTTCAAAAATGCAAATGGCGCTTAAATTTTTTTATGAAGTGCGAAAGAGACAGACAGTCATATTTATTAGATTTTCTTAGAACACGCTTGGGCAGTTGTCCAGCTAGTCAATGCCTAAATAGTTTAGGCAACTTGTTATTTATAAACGCATTCCAACAATTGCCCAAATGTGGCCTCATTTATTCACTGACATGCCTGTATTTATTCATTTTTGAATGAATTAATGAATTTTAGTACGCCTTATGGCACGTTCAACTAGCTTTTCATTCATTTCAAAACTAGAAAATTAGAAAACCAGAAATATTTGCCCACCTTATTCATTAAACGTGTCTACTTTCAAATAAGATTTGGACAACCAATTTCAGTAGATAAGTAGTCAATCGGTGCTAAGTATATATAAATAACATTTTGGAGTTGGACAGGTGTCTAAAGTTAGACATCGCTTGGAATGGGTTTATAAATAGCACTGAGAATGTTTTATTCGTGTCAAACAATGAAGAACTGAATCGAGTCTCGAATGAATCGTTCAGCACCATGTTAAAATAGGTTAGTTCGATTTGTAAAACAATTTGTCCTAGGATGATTTAACAAGATTAATTTCTAATCTCCAAGATTAACGAAATATATTTGTATGGTAAATCTTCAAGATTTAAAGAGGATTTGAGATAAATCTTATTAAATCTCAGATTAGCGTTTGGTGGAAATGTAGCATAAGAGATTAGAAGTTAAATCATGTTAAATCTTCTTAGGATAAATAGTTTTACAAATCGAACTAACCAATTCTTTTATTTCACTGAATATTTCATTTGAGGCTATATTTAGATTCAGTTCTTCTTTCTTTGGCACAAATGAAACATTCTATTTCACTTGCACTTCATAAGAAAAAATAGACCCCATTTGGCTTTGAAGTAGATATGCTGTCAAAGCGAAGCTAGAAATATATTGCTCGAAGGGGTACTTAAGTGGTCGGAAGAAAACAAGCGAATACACGGGAAGCATATGAAGCGGCTTAACTTGCGGAGTGGAACGTTTTGTCAAGTTTAGTTCAACTTTGCTTACGAAAAGTGAGGTGCGCTTCGAAGTACACCTCACCTGAGTTAAACTCACATTTGGTGAAATAGGAATGCCAAAAGGAGAAAGATGATAAGTACAGTATGGGTGTGTTCCCTTTTTGACTGTACGGAGAGCTACTTTTCGTTGGTTTTTGACATTAGCTTCATAGTGCCTTACCGACCATTATAGTTCTACATTTAATCTTCTATTTACTCTTTTCATGCGTTGGAAACACCACACATAAATCTTCTACCTTATATCCCGGATTATCTTTTGGTGAAAACGTAGTATGAATTTGACTGCACACTTCGAAAGCAAATGGGGTTTCAATTTTTCTTAAGAAGTGGAAGTGAGAAAGAATTTTTCATTTGTGTCAAAAAATTGAGAACTGAATCTAGCCTCAAATGAAACAAACATTCAGCGCCATAAAAGAGTTGGTTAGTTCAAATTGTTAAACTATTTGTCCTAGGAAGATTTAACAACATTAAGGGTATTCATTCAATAGCGTAAGGTCGTCGTAAACGTAGTAAATCTGTAAATTACAACTTTACTACGTTTACGACGGCTTTACGCCGTTGTTTGAATACCCTTATTAATTTCTAATCATCTAGATTTACGAAATAAATTTGTATGGTAAAATCTTCGAGATTTGAAGAAAATTTGAGGTTAATCTTATTAAATCTCGGTTAAGTGTTTGGTGGAGAAGAAGAGAACCATAGTTTTTGCTGTGGTGAGTTTAGGTAATGAACAAACTGTCTAAGTGACACGAGTTGTAAGGCATTTGTTTTGTCATGGATTTGCATTTGCTGGGCCAGCCTAGGGAAAAATTCAACGAACAAACTAGTATTATGATTACTGGGGGCTTAATTCTGCAAACGTGAATGATTTTACTTTTGTAAGAATACACTCTTTTCACGTCCACAAAAAGTGTGAATAAATCTGACCCATAGGGTGTAGGTACATTTTATGTGTCAAAAATTTTAAACGTGTTTATGATTTTATGTGTTTACAGAGAAAAGTCATTCTTGTGGAACTGAGCCCCACTTATTATGTGTATGTGATTGATTCATTCGACTGACAAACCAGCTGTATTCTACCAAAAAAAAAGAATTGGTTCATTCTTTTGCAATTTTTTCTTTTGGAAAAGTAATGCTATATTATTGCCAATTTATCAGTCAGAGTTTAGTTAAGCGTGGTACACATTATCAAACCTGAGTGATACTCGTATTGTATATCAAACCGAACTGACAATGTCAGGGCCGGATTAACAAGTAGGCAGAATAGGCAGTTGCCTGGGGCCCCCAATTTTAAAGGGCCCCCGAAAAATGAAAAAGACTTCTAAAATTTTCTTACAAACATAAAATTCTAGTAACACTTTTTTTTATTGCAAAATGTTGTTGTCAAGTCCGGCAGCAATGGAGTAGGTCTTTCAGTTGCTATAATCACACATTTGTCTACTGAATTCCACTTGTAAAAGGGTTTGCTTATAAGTTTTTCAATAACACAATCTCAACGGTTTTTAATAACGACTTTTTCACTACTTGATGCCAATTTCTAGTTAAATTTTACACGCAAATTATAAAAGCATTACTTTACATTACAAAAACGACTTCCAAATTTTGTGATGGAGACCTCCACGAAGCTATAAATAACTTAGTTCGTTTTTATTCTAGAGATTTGGAAGAATTTTTCATTTGAATGAAACAATTCCAAAGTTACGTGAACTCCAGATACACTGATGTACAAAAAACTCATAGTCATTTGTATAAGATTCTAATGGAAGATCAATTAACCGATGTATTTCCTAACACAGAAATAGCTCTTCGGATTTTTTTAAACATTAATGATCACAAATTGTTCTGCCGAACGATCCTTCTCGCAATTAAAAAGAATCAAAGCTGCTGAAAGAGCTACAACGCGACAAGAGCGACTCGAGATGTTAGGTATACTTTGCATTGAGTCAGATTTATTGAACAAAATCGATATTGATGATATAATTAATGAAATTGCCGAAAACAAATTATTTAGAAAACGACATGTTGTTTAAAATGTAGATAGTAATTTTATTGATATTATTACATTGTTGCAGTAAAATTTTTATGAAAGATATAAGTTCGTATTTTTTAATCGAAAAAAGAAGGGAACGGACGTGAAAAAAAAGGGACCCAAATTGATGATTGCCTAGGGCCCCGTTGAGGGTTAATCCGGCCCTGGACAATGTGTACACGCTGAATGATGGTTTGACACTCAGAACTGCCTGCTCACAAAATTTTTTGATACTGCGTGACAAACTGACAAGCCTCGGTTTGTTGGGTGGTTGATCGATGATGTGTACACAATTTCAAGCCTGATTCACAATGCAACGAGGAAACGAGACGTGAGCGTGACGAGATCCCGTTGTTGCTGTCAAACGAGTTTCAAACAGTGAAAGTGTATGAGGATATACACAAAGAAGCGTTTCTCGTCGTCACGTCACGCCAAGAACTCGAAAAATTGAAAAAAAGACGCGACCGGACGACGATTTTTTTTTTTGACAAGTTATTTACATATTACATAATGGAAGTATTTTTTTAAAGAAAAAATACGATAACTTGAAATTAAAAGATGAAGTAATTCCTAATCTGTTGTCTTTAAAGCTTTTTTGGATAATTTTTATTATTTTTTATTTAAAAAAAAAAGTTTTCGTTGTAAAGAATCTCACCGCATTGTGAATTGGGAAACGATTTTATAACTAGAAAAAGATGACAGCGAATCACGTCACGCGTTTGATATCCAACACGGGTGACACTCAGGTTTGATAATGTGTACCACGCTTTAATCCTGCTTATGCTTGGCAGTGTTGTGATAAAATGTTATTTTATTCAGGACATATTTTAACCAATAATGCTGTAGGTACTCGGGTAACCTTTAAAAAAAATGTGCTGAATGGCAAGCAAGGTTTTCGATCCACAATCTATACTTTTGGTGCAGATAAGAAAGAAAAGAAAAATATTCGTGAAAAGCGGATATAGTTCAAGGATTAACAGAGTCGATAAACGGAAATATGTAAAATTTGAATGATAACACTATATGCTTCATATACACGAAACACGAGTAACAAACTGGCATTATTTTCACAGTAGTCTGTCAAAAGAGTGGGCAAATTCATTCTTTTGTTCGTTGTGCAGTTTTCGTATAAATGCGGCATAAATAGCTTGTTTTGAATATAGAGTCACTATTTGTATCGATCTTACAGCGTTGTTATTTGCTGTCACTACGTGACTATTTAGGTTAAAGTCATGGAGGTTAACATGGAGGCGCAAGGCATACAAAATGTGAGAATACTAAATTTGCTAAATGAATAAAGTGACATTTCAATTTTGACATTTCAGACGAACTTAACGAGTTCCAAACGGTAATGCGAATACCAAATAGTTCCAGTCGCCGAATTTATGTTGCTAGTCGTGATGAGTCATAATAGTTGCCAAAATAATAAAATTTGTTTATAAAAGTTTTTTTTAAATTGTTTTTAAAATTGCTGGGCTTGTTCATGTATGGTACCCAAATAAGTTCCCAAGAAAAATGACTTGTAGGTAGGTATATGTAGGCATGATGACCAGCCTTAATCAAAGATTAAAGTTTTCCAACATTTGAAAACATTTGGCACACGGTTCTAAATCCTAAACAATCAACCTTGATTGAAATTAATGTAAGTAAGCAAATTTGCCCATTTCCTTTAACTGCACGTGTACCAAAGTTGTAGACTTTATGAAAAAACAAATATGTAATAACCAATTCAAAGAAGAATTAACCTGATTTCAATTTAAAGTTTTTGCTAATTCTCCTCGTATACCTTGCTTAAATTTCCCTTATCTGAGGTACACAAAAATTTTAGACTTATCTGAGTCTCCCATTCCGCCCTCAAATACAAACAATCTCACCTGCAAAAACCCCATAGCAAACAATTGCTATCACTTGTGTTGTTGTTGTCACTGTGAGCCATGCCGAGGAGAAAAGACATCCACATATCAGCAACGAAACGCATATGATGACAGTTGCTATCAAAAATACCCGACGATATGCGGTTGTTTCATGCTCTCCTCCCCGATATTCTTCGGTCAAGTGTTCCAATATCGATCGACAGATTTGTATGATGGCCTGATAAATGATCGCTGGCCATATTCGAATGACCCACTCCTTATCCGTTTCAACAATGTTGCCGTAGAGGTATGCGGGTGTTGCCAGGAAAGCCTATAGAAACGCACAAAAACAAAGTGGGTGTGAGCGAGGGAGACAGAGAGAGTGTCTTTAAGGATCCCGCAAAATAAGTGGGGTCTTAAGTAATCCAAAGAAAAAATAACTACATGTATTGCGAACCCACATAACAGGTACTTCTGTTGGATGTGCTTCTTAAGAACTCGCCGTCTGACACCTGCTGTTGTAACTGTAGCTCGTGGTCGCCGGGCTGCTACTGGATCAAGAGCTTTTGGTGGTTGTGGTGGGATTGTATCACGAAAAGCCTTCAAATCCATTATTGCATTCTTTCACTTTAAAATCGAACTTCGAAAAAGTATTTGCGACCGTTGTTGTTTAAACTATGAATCACTTAATCAACAAAACATGTTCAGCGGCATGTTAGATGCTTGATTTTATTACTTCACTTTTAAAAATGGCCCACCGTACGTAACGATTTTGAATAACCTTCTGCTGCTGTGTTGTGTGGGATCACTTAGAAAAATTACGACAATCTTCTGAATCCGAATCCGACTCCGACTCCGACGACATTCACAGTGACGGGAATGGATCTTTTCTTTACATTTAGATTTAGTTGTTCGAACGGATTTGTTTGTCACCTTCTCTTGACATAAGACATAGTCTAAGTGATACAAAATAACCGTTATAAATAATGTTGACGTTTTGTGTTGCCTGTGTAATCTTATCTCAAGTTTGCATTGCATGTTTATGTCTGTATCTACTCTATATTCCAAGTACATACATACATATATACGGTATGTCAGTTCGAGTACAGAAGCTGTTACAGTTAAAAGATTAATCATTAATTAAAAACCAACACAAAGGAAGAAAAGCTGATTTGAGAGAAGTGTCCAACTTTTCATCTCAATATTCTATTCGGAGTTAAAAACTTAAAAAGCTATCAATAAAGCCTAAAAATATGCACTAAAAAGTCATTTGAGTTGCAGCCTATGGACCGGTGTAATATAAGTAATTCTCTATGAAAAAAAGCTTGTTTCAATGCGTAACAGGACAGGCTAAAATTAATATTACTGATAAGAACTTTATAACTGACAAAAATTATCATTTTGATATCGAAAGGATGTAAGAGATGTCAAAACTATCTGAGCTGTCAAACCAAACAGTGTCTGGGAAATTAATTTGTTGGCTGATCAGTGATCATTGACTTGGAATTTGGTTTAATGTTTAATGTCTTCATTTTACATCGTTTGTTTTGCATTTGTGGCACGGAATAGCTAGGAGTTTTTGAGCATAGGCTGGGTCTTTTTTTTTCCGAATACATCCATTACTTTTTATCGAGCCTACTAATTGCCATTTTTTATTTCAGTTTTGTTTTTTTATTCATTGCAAATTGCAATCCAATTACCTAGACGTTTCCCCCTATGTATTAACGACGAAACGGATAACGTTAACTTTGACCATGTTTAATTTAATGGATAACTTTTTAACGCACACATGCATATATTTTATACAACCGTTAACTACTACAAGCATGCATTTCATAAATCACTGCATTTTTGTGTGTGACACATGTATTGGAAAGTCACCACAGTTGTTGTATGAGGTGGTGAATTTGGTGAGTGATAAGAACTGAACTGTTTATTAAAGCCTAGTACGCAGATCGAGCTAAAATTTCACTCCCATACAAAATTCTCTTCAAAATTTAGCAAAGCTAAAATTTAAAAACAACGATACCTTCCATACAAAAGTTAAAAAAACGCAAAGGAAAATATTTTTTTGCTTAAAAACGACTCATAGAATTTTGATTAAACTTTTTTCATATACTAAAATTAGTACGATCAACTACCAAAAGTTATAAATTTTTAAACTTAGCAACACTAATAATAGTACCTGTCATAGAACATTTTTTTTATTTTGAATTTTCTAGTTATCGGCTATACGGATTTAGATGATTTTTTTTTATATACAAATTTCAGATAAGATTAAAAAATATTGCATATCAAAATTTTCAAAAAAAAATTTAAAAAAACTTCCAATTGTTTTTTTTTTAATTCGATATCTCAAAAACTGGTTGACAAAATTTTTTCAAATTTTGTTTTTTTATATTGTAATAACTTTCCATATTTGAACTATAACGACTCCGAAATGCAAACAAACGGACACAATAAAACTTACGGTCGCAGTGCAAACATACCCTTACTAGCTATAATTATAGCAACTCTCAAACGAAGGAAGCGCCATCTGCCGGATTATAGCAGATTTACCAGCTGTCAAATAAAAGCTTTTGGAAGGGAAATTATTGGGAAATTTCCCCTACGGAAAGCTCTGGAAGCAGAGACCAGAACGTTCTCCTTATTTCGAGAGTTTGGAAAACAAGTATAAAAGGCACAGGTTTGAACGGCAGCGACACAGTTTGTTTTTAATCGTGAATGAATAAAGTTGGTTGTAATAAAAGTGAAAAGTAAAGTTTGTGAATTAATTCAGTGGTGAAGAATAAATCGTTTTGTTTGTAGTAAGAAAAGTAAAGTGTTTTATTTTGCGAAATAAATAAGTGGACGTTTTGAATAAAGTAAATAAGTTTTATTAACGAACCTGAGAAAATATTACATTGGTGTTAGAAGTGGAATAAAACTTATTTTATTTGTTCACTCAGTAAATTTATTGTGTGGAAAGTGAAAAAAAAAAAGACAATGGGTAAATCTTTGAATGATTTAAATTTAGTGGAACTAAAGGCAGAACTGAATAAACGAGATCTTCCTTCTGCTGGAACAAAGAATGATCTTATAATTCATCTGCAAGAAGATTTAAGAAGATGTGGAAAAAACCCGGACACGTTTATATTCGACATTGAAATGGAAGAACAGCAAGAGCAAGTAAGTACATCGGGCATGACCAATATGCTGTCTCAGCTGCTTGCAAAATTTGATAGTCAGGAAAAGAATCTTCTCGAACGTTTCGAACAACAAAGCCAAGAACAACGGAGTGAACAAAAGAATCTTCTCGAACGATTCGAGCAACAAAGCCAAGAACAAAAGTGTCTGCTGGAAAAACAGACAAACATGCTCGAATGTAAGTTAGATGCCTTTGACAGTAGAATTGTTGCCCTTGACGAGCGTGTCGATAAGCAATTTTCTTCTATCGATAAACAATTGTTAACTCTCGATCAACAATTCGTCGGCTGGATGCTATCTTGTTCAATGTCCATTTTTCAAAATGTTGGGAAATCGATTTTTAAAGTTCAAATTGAAAATTTGTGTTTATATCAAAAATTTTTGATTAGTATTGTTTTTTCTTCTGAAAGCCTTGACAATTTTGTTTATAAAACAAGTCACAGAAATTGATTTTCTTTTATTTTGAATTAGTTATAAATTAAAATCAACAAGGAAGTCATTTTGGATATTGAACAATGTTATATGGAGTGACAAGAAGTTGGTAAAATTTTTGGATATTGAACAAAAATAGTCAATATTGAACAACATAGAAAAAAAAAACAAAAAGAGCGGAAACATAAAGCTGATTATGTTATATTGAACAAAAAATAGTTTTATTGATTCGAGCTGATTTAATAAAGAATTTTTAATGAAACACATAATGGTGGTTGTTCTGATATTCGGTCGAATTGAATCCATACGGATTGAAAACATTTAACAAAAAGATACCGGAATTGAAAACGTCAAAAAATGGCAGGTTGGTGGATCCATTCGCTTTTTTTGAACATCTATGATTCTTAGCTGTTAGGCAAAACAAACGAATGCACAATGCGCCGTTTTTCGACGTTTTCAATTGGGGTATATTTTTGTTTTCCGTTATCAATCCGTACGGATTCGATTCGACCGAATATCGATGCCGCACCGCACCGCGCTACACCACCAACCAACGCCACACCGCGCCACCGCATAGAAAATATGTCCAAATGACCGTTATGTCTTTTTTGAATGGAAATATTGTCAATGGACGGTATTTCTTTTTCAAGCGGTCATAAGGTCTACCTGTACTTGGATCTGGTCATAATGTCAATGGACCTAATGATCTTGTGATATTGGGGATTATTTTTTGACTTGAATACTTACGCGTATATTAGAAGATAGCTTCATACGTTTGCATTAAAGAGAAAAAACGTTTTGAAGGTCATAAACAATAACTTCCGTATCTTCACAATTATTCTTTCGATCAATATCATACTCAACCTTCGTTAAATTATGATAGCTGTGATGTGCATTGTAATATCGTGTTTCAGTTGCATTCGGATTTTTCGTAGCTTTAAACTTAGCACATTTATCGCAAATGCCTTTTTTTTAGGCTTGAAAAAAGAGAAATTAAAAACAAACAAAATATTTGAATGCGAAGATCGGTGATTTCAGATACTTTCGAAATTTGTTTTGAAAAACAATTATTTCTAGATGTTCTAATGGCAATTTCTTGAAAACACAAACTGAAAGCCACAGCAGATCACGGATTTGAATTCTACATCCGAAATCCCACTAAAAAACAATTCTCACTACCTGTACTTAAAAGATAACCGGTGACTGCGGGCCTTTTTAATTTTGTCAAAATATTTTTCCCCGATACGTTTTTGAAATAAAATTTTTATTTTCAAAGCTATAATTATGAATCTAACTCTTGTATGTTTTTTGGAAGCTTATCTTGATACCATTATAATATATTTTTTCAGATTTTTTCTGTTAATAAAAAGAAAGATAGATATAAAGAAAAATGCGATTTTTTTTTTTTTTTTCAAATACTCTTTCCGACTATTGTACACTTTGTGCATTTTTGTCATTGAAACGCCAGCTTTAAGATATTGATTTTTGTGTTTGTTTGGCAGAAGTGGAAATCCATCACGGGGAAACTTTTTATCACCCCTGTTCTGAATTCCGATCAATTGAAAAATCCTTTCGTTTTCAAACTCTCGATGTTTTTTAATTTTTTTCGTTTTAAATACTTGCGATATGATTGTGTTTTGATTTTCGCGTGAATTAAAAATCAGCTTGACACTTGAAATTCATTTAAAGTTTAACCTTTTCTTGAATTTTAAAATAATTTTAAACATGTATAAGCTTATATTTTTGAGCAGATACGCCACTAGATTTTCACTTAAAAGCCACGGACCACGACACCACTTATGTGTTTGCTGTTGTGTTTAAATTTAATTAAATTATACAGATTTTTTTTTAATTGTTTGACGTTTTGAATTATTATTTTTATGGATTTCCAAAGAAAAACAGGATTGAATATCGACTATTGCGGAAGTGAATTCAAACTTAATTGAGAACATGGTTTTTGAATCCGTACGGAAATCAATTTCGTATACGGATTTGAATCCGAACGGAAATCAGAACAGGGGTGTATGTTCTTTTACTATTTTTAAATCTTCTTTTGGTGTAACTCTTTAAATAACTTATCCATGTTGAGGAGTGGAATGAGTACCTGTTTCATTATATTTTGTCAGTGTTGCTGAGAAATATCAAGAGTCGACAAAAAGAATTTTTTATATAGCTACATCAAATTAATAGTTTTCTTTTAAGAAGAAATACTTTAACGTAAAGTTCCTTCTCGATCCAGTTTTGTCTGTTCTTTTCCGTTTTGGTAGCAGCCTTTTTCGGTGTCATTCAGGGGCCAAAAGCTAAATTTTCGTTCGCATCTTCATACACAAATTTAGTATACCTAACAATCATGACTGAAAGCAATGTTGCAACTGCGGAAACTTGAATTTTACGTTTTCTACACTTGTGACCTTTTGCATTATGATATTCCTGTCCACTCTGACGCAATTTCTTTTACGTTTCTTTTCCATAACGATGGAGTTGTAATTTTTTTCTTACCCGATCCACGTAAAGTTTACTTCAGTGAAAATTCGGACTTGCTCATATTCTCGTATCTCATTTTCCAATAATAAAAATAATAGAATCTGGAGTTGCTGCATTTATCATACTATAAAACAAACATATTTTTTTTAAACGAATAAAAAATAATAATAATGTTTGCTTAAAATAATACCTTAAAAGTGTTTTGGGATACTGCACCAATTCTGCAACTTGACCTGACCTTTCAGGAGTTTAAGACTCAATATCACCAGGCATTTTTTTTAAATGTTGTTAAAATCAATACCAAAAATATGGAGCAACATTTTTCCACACATACGTTAAGGAATCGATTGTAGCCCTATCTGGGGTAGATAAATCAATATCATTTAAAATCCTGAATGAGAATATAGGGAAATCAAATGCAACAACGGAGATCTCGTTTGATATTGAACAAAAGAGAATGAAAGTATACGGCTGGATATTGAACAAAAACTTAAAGTAATTGGATATTGAACAGAATAGAAATGAATGAAGTACATACGCATATTGAACAAAACATCCAAAATTGTGGATATTGAACAAGATAGAAATTATGAAATAGTTTTTCTTTTAAATATACTAACAAGTGTTCAATATAATACAAAAAAGATGAAAAGTAGTTTATTGAACAAAAATGACATGAAAAATCGTTAAAAAAGTGTCCTATTGAACAAAATAGTTCTCTGTAACTTGAAAACTAAAAGAGATAGAACAAAATGGTTTGCGCCAAACGAAAGAGCGTCCCAAAATTATGAAGACTGCATACCTAACTCAATTTCGTAAAAAATGGCCTTTAGAACAAGATAGCATCCAGCCGACGAATTGTCTAATGTCGATAAGCAATTGTCGACAGTAGAAGCAAAGTTCGAAGATAAAATCGAATCCATTACAAAGGAATTAGATAAAGTAAAGAAAATGAAGGTTCGAGAAAGTTCTGGCGACTGTCCGAAGAAAAAAGAGATGCATCCACCAACCTTCGATGGGAAAACTTCTTGGTCAATCTACAAGAAGCAGTTTGAGGCAGCCGCAGCAACAAATGGCTGGGATGAGGAAGACAAATGCATAGCTCTAACGCTTGCCCTCAGAGGACCTGCTACTGAGCTGTTACAAAGCATACCAGCAGATAAAAATGGCAACTTCAGTGCTCTCGTTCAGGCCATTGACAAACGTTTTGGAGATGGCCATATGCAAGAAGTCTTCCGCGTCCAGCTCAATTCCAGAGTCCAGAAAAGGGGAGAAACTCTGCAACAACTCCAAGCAGACATCGAACGGTTGGCGCACCTGGCATATCCAGCTGCAGGAGATGAAATCATCAACCAATTCGCAACAGAAGCCTTTGTTCGTGCTGTATCTGACATCAACCTTCAGCGAGCAATTCGAACTGCTGGCAAACGCACGCTTCCTGAAGCACTAGCATTCGCCCTCACTATGGAAGCAGCAGAGCAGTCTTCTCAAGGAGTCCATCGGGTAAGAGAAATAGAAATTGAGGAGTGCTCTTGCCAGAGAACAGCATTCCAAAGGAACCAACGCGATGGACCTGCTCGATGCTGGAATTGCAATAAGACCGGACATCTCCAACGCCAGTGCAGATTGCCACCTAGAAGATCTGCTTGTCAACATTGTGGAAGCAGAAATTTTAACAACAACAATGTCAAAACTCCTACCCACCCCGTTTCTCAACCGGGAAACGAGTAAGAACCAACTTCGAGGGGCAGAAGCTGGTTTCTGGTATCGATGGCCCCAGAACCACCATCCAGGTCTCACAGACGAAACGAAACAACAAAAGTCTGACTGTGGCGGCAACACTTAACGGCAAGAAGCAAGTGGCTACGATCGACACCGGTGCTACTGCCTCCATTGTTCGAAAGGACTTGGTGAAGATGACATGGCTGCATAACACCAACACTTACCGTCTGAAAACAGCAACAGGAGAGGCAGCCAGAGTGTACGGGGAGGTTCGTCTTACAATCCGTTTGGCAGAACTGGAGTTTTCACACCTATTTCTGGTAGCAGATATATGTGACGAGTGCATCGTTGGAATCGACTTTATGAAAGAGCACGGAGTAATTCTCGATATCGGAAAGCAAGTTCTCAAATACCGAAATGTGGAGATTCCTATGGTTTATGGCAATGAAAATTCATCAACTCTGAGAACTGTCATAAAGGAAGATATTTGCCTGCCACCTTCTTCAGAAGTGTTCGTTTGGACAAAAATAAAGGGAGATTTGGGTAGCCATCGATACCTAATGGTGGAACCAGACTCTGAACAGTCTTCTCAAAACATCATCCTAGGGAAGACCCTTGTGGCGCCAAAGAACAACATGGTGCCCGTACGGATACTCAACATCAAACCGTACGAAGTCAAGCTAAGAAAAGGAGAAGTTGTTGGAAAATGTGAATCCGTATCCGCAATAACTAAAATTACAGAAGTTGATACACAAGAATATGTGGACCCCAGGAAAGTGAACACTATGAAGTCAAACATTCTCAAGTCTTCAAAATTAAGTGAATATCAGCTAAGTGTTGCTGGAAGCCTCCTTTATGAGTATGCTGATATACTCTCTTCACCCAATGGGCAGTATGGTCGAACACAACTGGTGCAGCATCGAATCGACACAGGAGACGCAAGACCTATTCGACAACCAGCAAGACGTCTCCCATTAGCCAAACAAGCCGAAGTTGAAGAGATGATATCGACCATGAAGAAAGATGGACTAATCGAAAACTCTAAAAGTCCATGGGCATCCCCAGTTGTTCTTGTCAAAAAGAAGGACGGAAGTACTCGATTTTGTGTGGACTATCGGAGGCTGAACGATGTGACAAAGAAAGACAGCTACCCTCTGCCAAGAATCAGCGATACTCTGGATGCGATGGAAGGAGCTGAATGGTTTTCAACATTGGACTTGAAGAGTGGCTACTGGCAGGTAGAAATCCATCCAGAAGATCGAGAAAAGACGGCTTTCTCCACAGGAAATGGTCTGTGGCAATTTAAAGTTATGCCTTTCGGACTATGCAACGCTCCGGCAACATTTGAGCGTTTGATGGAGTGCGTTTTACAAGGACTTACTTGGAAATCTTGCCTAGTCTATTTGGACGATGTCATTGTTTATGGTAAGACATTTGATGAGCATTGTGGAAACCTTAAGGCCGTGTTCCAGAGGCTTCGAGAAGCAAACTTGAAATTGAATCCAGACAAGTGCGAGTTTTTCAAGTCTGAGGTAAAATACTTGGGACATATCATCTCTTCCCAAGGAGTGAAGACTGATCCTGAAAAAGTTGACACCGTAAAGAATTGGCCGACACCACAGGATAAACATCAACTCCGGAGCTTTCTTGGTCTAGCCACGTACTATCGACGATTTGTGAAGGATTTTGCTGGGATCGCGAAAAGTTTGCACCAGCTAACAGAGAAAAGCAAACCGTTCAAATGGTCAAGCGAGTGCGAGAAAAGCTTCCAGGAACTTAAGCAGCGCCTTTGCAATACACCAGTTTTGGCCTATCCCACACCAGGGAAACCTTTCATCATCGACGCTGACGCAAGTAACGTAGGAATTGGTGCCGTACTATCACAAGTCCACGAAGGAGAAGAGAAGGTCGTTGCCTATTACAGCAAGGTGCTCTCAAAGCCAGAAAGAAATTACTGTGTGACCAGAAGAGAACTTCTAGCTTTAGTATTGGCAACAAAACACTTCCATAAGTACATCTATGGACAGAAGTTCCTTCTTCGAACAGATCATGGCGCACTTAATTGGCTGTTGAACTTCAAAAATCCAGAAGGTCAAGTGGCAAGATGGATTGAGAGATTGCAGACATACGACTACCAGATCCAACATCGAAGAGGAAGGTTGCACTCAAATGCAGATGCTTTATCTCGGAGACCATGCAAACCGGACTGTAAGCACTGCACACGTCCATCCAGCGATTAAGAGCCGATCCCATTTACGGTTGGAGTAATGAAGAACTGAGGACTGCCCAACAAGAAGACTCGGATATTGAACCCATTCTTGCGTGGAAGGAACACCAAGAGAAACCAGAATGGGGTGACATCTCCGATAGAAGTCCAACTCTTAAAGCGTATTGGGCACAATGGGACTCGCTTCATGTACAAGAAGGAGTACTAAGACGTAAATGGGAATCCACAGACGGAAAATCATATGTGATGCAGCTAGTCATACCTCGTTCCAAAGTTAATGACGTTCTGCAAGAGCTGCATGATGGAGCTTCCGGAGGACATTTGGGTGTCAATAAGACACTGGAAAAGGTAAGGCAGCGATTCTACTGGCTACACGCAAGAGAAGACGTCGAAAAATGGTGCCGAAAATGTGATACTTGTGCTGCAAGCAAGGGACCAGGCAGAAAAGTCCAGAGTAGAATGCAGCAGTATAATGTGGGCACGCCCTTTGAGAGGATTGCAATAGACGTTGCAGGCCCTTTTCCAGAAACCGAAAACGGAAACCGATACATCCTGGTAGTAATGGACTACTTCAGCAAGTGGCCTGAGGCATTTGCCATCCCAAACCAGGAAACCAAAACAGTCGCGGATCAGATTGTTTTCAACTGGGTAAGCAGGTTTGGTGTACCTATGGAACTCCATTCAGATCAAGGGAGGAACTTCGAGTCCAAAATTTTTCAGGAAGTTTGTACACTCCTTGGCATTAAAAAGACGAGGACAACACCACTTCACCCACAATCTGATGGGATGGTTGAACGATTCAACCGGACCCTTAAAGAACACCTTTCCAAAGTTGTAAGCGACAACCAACGAGACTGGGATCGGCATATTCCGTTATTCTTGATGGCCTATCGAAGTGCGGTACAAAGCTCAACAGGACATACACCATCAGAAATCCTGCTCGGGAGCACAATACGACTACCAAGCGAAATCAAATTTGGATGTTCTACAAGTGAGCCACAAGGAATAGACGACTACGTGGACAACCTCAAAGAAAAGCTAGTTGACATTCACGAAATGACGAGGGCAAATATAAAGCTATCGAGTGATCGGATGAAAACAAGATATGACGCAAAAGCCACAACGACAGGATTCCAAGTGGGAGACCTTGTGTGGTTTTATAATCCCCACCGTCGGAAGGGACTCTCACCGAAGCTTCAACAAAATTGGGAAGGCCCTTATACTGTTGTAACACGAATAAACGATGTCGTCTACCGCATTCAGAGAGGATTAAGAGGCAAGCTAAAAGTAGTTCACAGCGACCGTTTACATCATTATAATGGTGATGGAAGTGATGGATTTGCTCGGGACGATCAATCCTAAGAGGGGGGCAGTGTAATAACTTTCCATATTTGAACTATAACGACTCCGAAATGCAAACAAACGGACACAATAAAACTTACGGTCGCAGTGCAAACATACCCTTATTAGCTATAATTATAGCAACTCTCAAACGAAGGAAGCGCCATCTGCCGGATTATAGCAGATTTACCAGCTGTCAAATAAAAGCTTTTGGAAGGGAAATTATTGGGAAATTTCCTCTACGGAAAGCTCTGGAAGCAGAGACCAGAACGTTCTCCTTATTTCGAAAGTTTGGAAAACAAGTATAAAAGGCACAGGTTTGAACGGCAGCGACACAGTTTGTTTTTAATCGTGAATGAATAAAGTTGGTTGTAATAAAAGTGAAAAGTAAAGTTTGTGAATTAATTCAGTGGTGAAGAATAAATCGTTTTGTTTGTAGTAAGAAAAGTAAAGTGTTTTATTTTGCGAAATAAATAAGTGGACGTTTTGAATAAAGTAAATAAGTTTTATAAACGAACCTGAGAAAATATTACAATATTAAGATTTGCATACCAAAATTTGTTCTTAAAAATGCAATATCCAGAGATTGTCAAACAAGTATAAAAGGAACATGTTTGAACGGCAATGGACAGTTTGTTTTTAATCACGAATAAATAAAGTTGGTTGTAATAAAAGTGAGCTAAATTAAAGTAAGGTGTTTTATTTTGTGAAATAAATGAGTGGACGCTTTGATTTTTTCGCATGGGCACTGTAAACTATGCTTTTAACATGACAAGTTTTTCAAGCGAAGATAAAAATGCATTTAAAAACAAAGCTCCATTCCTGCCAAAAACACGCACACAAGAATGGTTGAAAGTTGTAAGTTTCTAGCCTCTGGTTCTCCACGAGCTGTTGGGCCACCCAATTTATTTAATTTATTTTAAAAACAAGGCTTCTAAAGCCCTCTAAAAGTACTTGAGAGTGCTAGGATGCCATATGGCCCTAGGCTCAATGATAGGAAAATCCCTATGCACACCTCCGCGTGGTAGAGGGCGGGTAACGCTAACGTGCATTGGGACCGAATGGATGCCGGGATAAGCAGACAACCCAGCGTTGCTGGTCAGGGCACAAACTTGTCCTTGGGATGGTTAAAAGCCCCCTTAAGATGGATGAACTGCAGGTAGCGGTCAACGGCATGGTAGTCTGGTGGCGGAGGAGCTTTTTTTGGTAAAAGGCCAACGGTAGCAGCAGGTAGCGTCTGTAACCCATATTGGGCGGCTACAAAAGGCGTCTGTTTTCCCATAGTGGGCGGCCTCGAGCAGTTATGTGTTTGACCACACAAAAGGCAGGTGTGCCTGTCAAATCTGAGCTTATGTATGTTATTAATCGTATCTCGGAAAACACCATGGTGGAAGGATATATGCAAATACATGAACTATGACAACAAATGGAAATGAGAGGTAATCTTTTTATAGAAAATCCTTCTGTAGCTTCGGTTGCAGTAAACCGCACATCGGATTTGGGGGTGCGGCATCTTTCATGTACGAGCGTCAATCAAGACGCCATAATAATAAATGAATCGTTGACAAATAGAAGAAGTCTTTCAAGAAGCGCAAATGTTACTTTTAGCTACCGCATACGTACGAAAATCGGAGCATGGAACGTTCGATCCTTGTACAGCGATGGTAGATACGAGCAGGTTGAGCGTGAAATGCTTTGCCTAAAGATCAGTATCCTGGGCATAGGCGAAACTAAGTGGAGAGGAGGATCTGAATACAGATCAGACACTGGACAGACGAGAATGCTGTATTCCGGGGAAGATGAAAGAGAGGGTGGCCAAAGACTGCATGGTGTCGGAATTATGTTGAACGAAGAAGCGAGGCGTATTTTGATCTCCTCTGGGCGCCCATTTCTGCGAGATTAATGACAGCAAGGTTTCGTTCAAAAATTCGTAACGGCACAATTATTCAGTGCTACGCCTCCACAAATGAAGCGACCGAGGAAGACAAAACCGCGTTCTACACTCATCTTAACTCGGTTTACAGTAGTGTTCCGAGAGCTGACATCATAGTCGTTATGGGAGACCTTAATGTAGTATAATCAAAAGAGGTGATCACTTTGAGTTATCTTTATTAACTGATCTAATATATACCTTATGCTAATATTACATAGATTCTTATATACTAAGAATAAGCATAAATTAATAGGAAGGGAGATGCAGTTAGTACTGTTCATAAACATATTATGTAGTAGGGTGCAATACGCACTTATAGGCAATACTTATTACACTTAATGCCCAAGTCGGTTCAGACAATTATGGACTGGAACGCGTGATGGGAAAAAATGGCTTGGGGTCACGGAATGAAAATGGTGACTTGCTTGTCGACTTTTGTAACGCGAATCGTCTTGTGATAGGTGGGACTGTATTTAAGCATAAGACGTGCAACAAAATTACCTGGGTGCATCCAGATGGTCAAACCGAAAACCAAATTGATCATATCATGATTCAGCAGCGATGGAGGAAGTCTATGTGTGATGTCCGGAGTATTAGAAATGCCGATGTGGGAAGCGACCACCATTTGGTTCTGATGAGTCTCAAACTACGAACCGCTGCCGTATAAAGACCAGCGCAGGATGCAGCAAGGAGCTCAAAATTCATTACTAATGCTTTAAATGACCCCAACATATGTCGAAACTATGTCACCACCCTAAACGACAGAGCCTCGTCATTAAACGGAATGCAGAATTCAACAATTGATGAGATGTAGGGTGAAATTAAAAGTGTTTTTATGGAGGCTGGATCCGAAACTGTACCCAAGCGAACGAGACGTAGAGACTCTTGGATATCCCAAGACACCTGGGATAAGATCGAACTTCGCAAATCGTTGAAAATCCAAATAAATGCCGAAGCAGATGTTCAACGAAAGGCTGACTTGCGAAGAGAGTACCGCATTGCACATAAGATGGTCTATCGCTGTGTGAGACGTGACAAGAGGGTGAGGGTAGATGGACTCGCAGATAATGCGGAAATCGCTGCCAGAAGAGGAGATATCCGGGAATTGTACCAAATAGCCAAGGATGTTATCGGGAAAAATAGCAACACCAATCATCCTGTAATGGATGTGGATAGCACACTTTTGGTATCAATTGAGGATCAGCTTCGAAGATGGAAGGACCATTTTTGTGCCCTGCTAAATGAGGATTCTGTTGAGCAAAGTGCTGAAGTGCCCCAACTAAATGAGATGCGCAGGTCCTATAGGGGTATTGACATCGAACCCCCGTCAGAATCGGAAATCCATACAGCAATAAATCTCCTCAAAAACAACAAGGCAGCTGGACTGGACGGAATACCAGCTGAATTCCTGAAAGCCGATCCCGTAACAGCGGCTAGTATTTTACATCCGCTGATACAAATCATTTGGGAAAACGAAAGCTATCTCAGGGACTGGAAGGATGGTGTGATTGTGAAGTTGCCAAAGAAAGGTGACTTAAAGAAGTGTTGGTACAGATGAGCGACAGGGCATTCAGTGGAGACCGTTCGAAAGGCTCAGTCATTTAGACTATGCCGATGACATATGTCTACTGGCAAATAATATCAGTAGGCTAAACGGGATGTGCCAAACACTGCAAGTGAAGGGAGTGTCGAGTGGTCTAAGAATAAACAGCAAAAAGACAAAAAATAACGCTCACAGGCCGCTCCACACGACACAGCAGCGTATTTTTCTACAGGAGATGCCAGTTGAAGTAGTGGAACAGTTTAACTACCTTGGCAGTATTGTTTCTGCAAACGGTGGTACGGATCTGGACGTTAAAAGTAGAAGCTCGTGCTGCCTTCGGTACTCTGTCCCCAATCTGGAAATCAAGTCAATTCTTCGAATCCAATGTCAAATCCGTGCTGTTATATGCTTGTGCAACCTGGAAAGTCACGTCTATCATTTCGAAGAAATTGAACATCCTAAAGATTCGCTGGCCACAAATAATATCAAATGAGGAATTGTGGCGCAGGACAAGTCAAGAGCGGCGTTGGCGTTGGATTGGTCACACATTGAGGAAACCAAACGATTAAATTGCAAAGCAGTCCTTTGAATGGAATCCTCAGGGTGCACGGCGGGTTGGAAGACCAAGAATAACATGGAAATCAACTGTCTTAGCGGAAGCAGAACCCCAGAGAAAGACGTGGCCACAGCTAAAGTACCTTGCAGCAGACCGTGAAGGATGGAGACGTTTTGTTGACGCCCTATGCCCCCCCAGCCGGGGTTACAGGACACGATGATGATGATGATGTAAAACAAGGCTTTAGTAACGTGAAATTTTTACCAAGTAAACATTAATTTGCAAGAAATTTCATGTTAGGTTAACACACCTAGTGAGTCACGGATGCATGAAATTTCACTCCACCTTCATTTTATGCCTGGAACGTGAAATTTTCAAAACATTTTTCAAACTTTTTTTTTTCTGGGTTTCTAACAACAAATTTTTAAAAAGTTGAAAGAAATTTCATGTTATCAAACACACCTTGTGCGGAGGAAGTTTTATGGGGTTTTTAATTGGCAAACTGAATCAATTAAGTAATTTTTGATTAGGACCCGTCAAAAACCCGATTTTAACAATTTCGGCCATGGTCGAAAATTTAATTTATTTTTAAATTCAAAATCAATATTACAGATCTAAACTTTTTGGCAGATTTATCCTTCTCTGTACTTATACCAATAAAATTTTGAGCTGTCGGCTTCTAAATGCGGTTTTTAATTGGTTTATTTTGATGGAAATAATATAATAGAAACAAAATCTGTAAAATGAATCGGTAAATTCATGAAGCTTATGTTTCTCTGCGAAAGCAGACCAGGTAATGCAAATTTTTAGGAGCAATGAGAAGGACAAAATATTACTTTCACAAAAACATTCGTCAAAAAATATTCAAATTGAAATAGGATTCTATTCGCAAGGAAAATAATCAATGTGCAGATTGAATTACCAGAGAAATTTACCCAATGGGCTTTGATCCGTGAATCAGTAATTTTCGTTTAACTGTCTACTATCGCATACTCGAATCATAAACCATCGTTGTACATATGAACCTCATTTAAATCGCCGAAATCAGAGAGTTAAAATTCCTTAACCACGGATTAAAATTTGAACCACGTTTGTACAACTGGCCCGTAGCAAATTCAAATCGGCTTTCTGTTCTGTTTTAAATTGGTAAATAAACCACCGACTCCCTTAAAGATTTTATTATTTTCCCTAGTATTATTATTTAGTTAAGAAGTTTGTTGTTTATCATCCAACTATCTTGTTTTTCGTAAACATGTTTTTAATACAATAAGGCTGAGGTATAAATATATTTTTTTCTTCTTTAAATAAATAAAAATCCCTTTTGATATATTTATAAATTATGCATATTATACAATCTTGTCGTGGAACGGAAATGAGTTAAGAAATGTCATTGATAAAGATGAATGGAAAACTTCATCGTTTATGACTCCTTGTGCATTTTTGAGTTAAACACACCCATAAACAAGATTAGTTCTGTTTAAACTATTTAATTTTTTGTTTAAATTTAAGCCTGTAGCACAAATTAATCTTTTTCTTAATAATGAGTAACGATTGCATCTTTTTACACTTAGAGAAATAATTAGTTGTTGCAGTTAACCCACAAAAATTTTCTGTTAAATGAATTCACATAACTGAAGTGATACTGATGGCATTTTGCGGTAGTAATATGATATTTTTTCTATATAATGGAACCGCTAATCCTCAATACCAGTTTTTTCGCCCAGTTCAGAACTGAGATTAAAAAAAAAAACAACGGCTGTTATAAACCACGTTTACTCTTGCCATTTGAAAGAAGACAAAATTGCTTAAAAGAGGGTGAATGGTCACCGTTATTATATTATCATTTACATTTTTGTATCCAGTCATTCAATGTGTAGATTTTATCTTAGTTCTGAAGAACGAAAAGCCATATTTTTGATATTGAGCTAGTACTTCAAAAATTTATTGAACACCTTTAAATCTTTATCATTGAATTAGTCTCTAAAAATTGATTTTTAATTTACGGGTACCTACTTAATTAAATTGTTAAAAAAAATTCCAAACATATGGTGTGACTTATTTCATAAAGGTGATAACATGACAATAAAAAATAATTTGATAAGATGAACGAACTGAATATCGTCGTAAGGAGATGGAAATTCTCTGAGGGCCAATTTTTCTGTGCAGAATTAACTCTGAGTTTAATCAGAGTAAGCTAATCCCGAAAATAAAAAAATGTGCTATATTGTGCTCAACTTGTGCTGCCTTGAGCCGTAAATATTTTTAAAAAATTTGCAAATTTGCAAATTTTACGGATGAAAATTATTAAAATTTTGCAATTTTGTAAAAAATGTAAAGTTGTGCTGTTTTTTGCGCTATTTGTGCTGCCATATTCCGAAGAGAAAACAAAAAAAATTCGCATATTTGTAACTCTTACGGCCAAAACAGTTTTGCGAAGGACCATTTGCAATTTAAAAAAAAAAGTTGTGCTGTATTGTGTTCAACTTGTGCCGTAAATATTTTTAAAAAATTTGCAAATTTTCATCCGTAAACATTTTTCAAATTTAGCAATTTTGTAAGAAATTAAAGTTGTGCTGTTTTCTGCGCTATCTGTGCTGCCATATTTCGAAGAGAAAACAAAAAATTCGCTTATTTTTAACTTTTACGACCAAAAAACAGTTTTGCGAAGCGTGGAAGTAAGCACCGCCATTTGCGATTTTCAAAAAAAAAACTAAAAGTTGTGCTGCCTTGTGCCGTAAATATTTTTCAAATTTTGCAATATTATAAAAATTAAAGCTTTGCTGTGTTCTGCGCTATCTGTACTGCCATATTCCGAAGAGAAAACAAAAAAATTAGCATATTTGTAACTTTTACGGCAGAAAAACAGTTTTGCAAAAGCGTGAAGTTAGCACCACCATTTGCGATTTTCAAAAAAAAAGTTGTGCTGTATTGTGCTTAACTTGTGCTTCCTTTTGCCGTAAATATTTTGAAAAAATTTGCAAATTTGCAAATTTTACGGATAAACATTTTTCAAATTTTGCAATATTGTAAAAATCAAAGTTGCTTGACTAGGGAACCATGAGAAGCCATTTCATTTTCTCTACACAATTTTTAATAAATTATAATAAAAAAAACGGAAAAGATGAAAATTTATCATTTGTTTTCTTTTTTTTATCGAAAACTCTGCTTACCTACTTATCGCAGAAAAAATTTATTTTTGGCGAAAATATGTAAACATGCACCAGCACATGGGAACGCGAATTGGGCACAAAATAGCTTCGCAAAACTGTTTTTTGGTAGTAAAAGTTTCAAGTATGCTAATTTTTTTGGAGCATGGCAGCACAAATTGAGAAAAACACAGTACAACTTCGATTTTTACAAAATTGCAAAATTTGAAAAATTTTCATCCGTAAAATTTGCAAATTTGAGCACAATACAGCACAACTTTTTGTTTTTTTTTTGAAAATCGCAAATGGCGATGCTAACTTCACGCTTCGCAAAACTGTTTTTTGCCAATTTGCGAATTTTTGTTTTATTTTTCTTTTTGGTTCCGAGTAGCATTTGTTGAGCACCATGCAGCACAACTTTTTTTTTAAAAGAAATTTTGAAATTTCGTAAAAATTTCATTCGGAAAATTTGCAAATTTGCAATTTTTTCAAAAATATCAAGCCAGCACAAGTTGAGCACAATACAGCACAACTTTTTTTTTCGAAAATCAAAAATGGCGGTGCTAACTTCACGTACATTAGAACATATATGTAAGTTGGACCACTTTATTAGCTTTGGAGTTATGTAATTTTATTTTTGTTTATAGCGTGACTGCACTTTTATTCCTAAGCTTGAAACTGATATGTACATGTTCTTCAAAGCGTTCCTTATATACTTTCTTAAAATTTTGAACAATAATTTTCGTACGAAAAGGGCTAAGACTTGTATGAGCTTATGGGTTGGAATATTTTTTAAAGTGCCTAGTATACTAACTCTCAGTAATATTCAGCAAAAATTCTCTCCGTGTATCATCGATAGAATTAAAATACCTTGCTCAGTTCCCTGCACTATAATATGTTTATGCATTTGGCTTTATCTTTACGATGATGGTGGCAAATACAAACAAAAAAAGATCATCTTATCTGTGCATCTTTAATGAGGCCACTAGATAAAGATTTTGAATATAACTTACGTTGCATTTAAATTGCATGTAATATGTGCCATTACACATTAGTAACGAAAATACCCTCGAAATGAAAACTATACAGACATTTGCTCTATTGATCCTGTTGGTATGATAAACATTTTTCTTTTTTTAATTTTGACTGCATTGTTCTCTAATTAAAGTTCGCAGCAAAAACCTATTCCCAAGAAGATATTGCTCTGGAAATAGATATAGGATCAATAGCAACTGAAACAGCAGGTCCTGAAGCTTTGGCAGCAATCCCAGATGATAAAGTTGAGCCTGTGGGAGGTAAGATAAAGTTTTTAATTTTAAACTTTTTGAACAATGATCCATTGATAGTATTTATCTAAAAATTTATTTATTCGTTGTTTTTCCTCAAATATTAGAAGAACTTAATACAGGAGTTGATTCTTCAACCTTACCATCACAAGCGACACCAACTCAAGACATTGAAATTAATTCTCCCGACAGCCCCCCCAAAGAAGAAGAAACTCCAGCAACCGTTGCTGAAATACAAGAATCAAGTTCAATAGCAATTGAGTCAAAACCGTCTACAGAAAGCCCCGAAGAAGCATCTCCACAAGAAACACCAACTGAAGACAATGAAGTGAGTTCTACCGACAGTGCCCCCAAAGAAGAAGAAACTGCAGCAACCATTGCTACAGAAAGCCCCGAAGAAACATCTCCACAAGAGACACCAACTGAAGACAATGAAGTGAATTCTACCGACAGTGCCCCCAAAGAAGAAGAAACTCCAGCAACCATTGCTGAAATACAAGAATCAAGTTCAATAGCAATTGAGTTAGAACCATCTACAGAAAGCCCCGAAGAAACACCTCAATTAGTAGATGAAGCAACAACTTTAAAGGAATCTAGACCAGAAGTATCAGAAAGTACTTCAGATCAACAACCATTAGAAACAATAACTTGTGTTTGTAACTGTGGTGTTGACTCAGACCTACCTCAAAAATGCGAAGATGAAGCAACTCCCAAAAACGAAAATGCTTCACCAATAGAATCGACAACAGAACCCTTAGTCCCTGATATTCAAAAAGAAGCAGAAGCTGAAAATAGTGTAACAATTGAAACAGATTTACCTTTGGAAGGAGAAACAAGTCCATCAGAAACGGACACTTCGGTTGTAAATGAAGAAACAACAGAAAAGATTGGTACAGAAAAAGAAATAGTAGCTTCTGAAAATACTGAAAATTCAGAGACAAGTGCAACTAGCAATCTACCACAAGAAGGAGCAGAAACAGCTGCAACTAGTAATCTTCCACAAGAAGGAGCAGAGACAGCAGCAACTAGCAATCTACCAGAAGAAGGAGCAGACCTAACTGTAAACACAGAATCAACACCTAAGACTGAAGAAAGTTTATTAACAGAGGCTCCTTTAACATCTACAGACTCGGAACCAGAATTGAATTCTAAAACATCTTCAAACTTGCCAGATTCATCTACTGAATCTACCAAAACCACCCTTCAAGTTTCTTCTGAACCCGAACCAGCTATAACCGATGAACCATTAGAAGTCTCCTCAACCACTATCACCCCCTGCACTGAAGTTGGTGACACTTCGCATCCTACTAATTGTCGACAGTATTTATCATGCTCTGGAAATGCAACAAACCTTGTTTCCCAAGAATTACAATGCCCCGAAAGATCAGCTTTTAATCCACTTCTTCGACGATGTACCAGAGACCTATCCCCATGCGTGGATGAAGAGCCAATATGTCTTCGAGCAAGCAGCATACCCAATCCAAATGGAGAAAATTCTTCTTACTTCTGGTGTGTTCCAAGTTTATTAGGAGGTTTCCATAAATATCATATTCAGTGTTCTCAAAATGAAGTTTTCGTACCCTTGTTAGGGAGATGTTGGATTGATATGTCACAACTTGGAATTGGCCTAGGTCTTGGTCTGATCAATCCTGAACCAAGCGATCGGGACTTAGTAAGAGCTGAGTGGAAACTTTTAAGAAGAGAAATGAAACTGAAAGCAAAAGAAGAAAAACTTAGAAAGAAGTTGGAAGAGAAAGCCAGAGCCCGGGCAGAGAAACTTGCTGCTAAGGAACTAAAGAAACAAATAGGAGTCGTTAGGAAAGTTGAAGATGATGATAGTGATGCTGTAGAAGATGATGATTAGATAAGTCTTATAATTGGTTATTCATTCTATTCAATGATAATTTAATTGTGTTCATTTAATATTTAAAATTTATCTAAATTGATGTTTTTTTCAAACTTATTTATTGCCAATACTTATATTAGTCTTAATTTTAGACGCAAATAAAACACAAATCAGATGCTGAGATCACTGATTTGTTTTTGTTTTGCGTTTAATATAAATTCTAAAATGGTACTCAGTATGTTTTGTTTTTTCAATAAATTGGCTTCATAATTTAAATTTTATATGTACCACGTTTGAAATTTCGTAGCTGTTTTTCTTTTTTTAATTAATCTTTGCTGTTGGAGCTCGAGAACAGAATACAAAAAAAACGATGTTATACGGTACGTATACGTAAACTTTTTAGATACAAGATATGGATGTTGGTACAGATGTACTTTTTGTATTTAGGTACGAATTCGACCTACTTCTAGCGGCTGTATTTATTCTCACGGAACGTGCCTCGTTTGCACGACACCAATCTTTGCATATTGTTTTTTTGTCTTTAAAAATTAATATTGGGGTCAGGTAGATAAAACTTATTTTTAGAATTAAGTATAACTACATTTATGTGTGTACAAATAGTCGGAAAGCTATTAAAACAACCAAAAGTAGCTTTCCTAAAATTAAATGTGTTTAATGAATCTTTTCTGTACAGAAAATTTATTGAAAAGATCACCAGTACAGGATGATGTGTTTCATGTTCTGCATTCTGTCATTTTGAGTTGCAAGAGTTTACGAAAACAGTTTCCTGCACCTACTTTTGAGCTGGAGCAGTTTGAATAATAAAGTGGCGCAACAGCTCGTGGAGAACCAGCGCCTAGTGACTTACAACTCTCAACCATACATGTGTGCGTGTTGTTGGCGTGTAGATGACTTTGAATTTAAAAAATTAAATTTGTTTGAAGATTTCCTGCATAACTATATTGTCCACGACTTTGTCCACCTGTCCTGTTCACTACTAACAAGAAGAGAAATCTCAAATTTAAACTAAAGTTAGAGGCACCAAATAATTCTCACAAAACTTCTTTTTAAACAAGAGTACTTGACTAGCCATTTTCAATGGAAGGCACAAAACTTATTTTTATGCGAGAAACAGATTATGCTCGTTCAGGAAAATGAGATCTCAGAGCACTCAGCAAATTTTGATCCGTTTGATTTTTTTTTATTATGTAATTTGACAGCAAAACAGAGAAGTTTTGCCGAGGAAAACTGTTCACGAGACTAGGATTGCTGTAAGAAACCATATGAGAAAAAACACAAGTTTGGGAAACTGTGAGAATTTCAGCGACAGTTCGATTCTTCATTTTTCTAGTTCCTGTTCCCTTGCATAACTTTAGGAGAAGTATTTTAATAGGAACAGAAATAATTTTAAATACTCTCTGCGGTGATAAGAATAATAAATTTAAAAATAGTTTTTCTTTAATTTTTTGTTTTTTTTTGCCTTCCAGTGGTATGGTAATATTTTTATAAAATAGCTATTCGAACGGCTCTGGACCTTTGGCACCTCTTATGAGGGAAATTTGATAAACAAGCCCATCTAATTGGTCAGAAAAGGTCAACTGGTCCCAGAAATTGGTCAGATAACTTTTCATCAAGGCTTAAACTTTCTCAAGGTCACGCGCGATTTTTGGCACCTCATTTAAGGGAAATTTGCCAAAAATTTATACCATCCGAAAGATTTCTAGATCGTGATAAAAGGTCAACTATTTTCAGTAATTGGTCAGCCATAGATTTTTTTCTATGAATTTTTGAAGTTCGTTTCAAGGTCACAAAAAAAACTTTTGGCACCTCATTTGGGTCATTAAGTCATTAAGTATTTCTTTTTAATAGTTCAATGATCATTTTAAGGTGGTCGAATAGGCTCTGGACCTTTGGTATCTCATATGAGGGAAATTTGATAAAAAAAATCCCATCAGTAATTGGTCAGAAAAGGTCAAATGGTCCCAGAAATTGGTCAGCCCTAGATAACTTTTAATCAAGGTTTAAACTTTCTCAAGGTCACTCAAGGTCACGCGCGATTTTTGGCACCTCATTTAAGGGAAATTTGCCAAAAATGTATACCTACCATCCGAAAGATTTCTAGATCGTTATAAAAGGTCAACTATTTCCAGTAATTGGTCAGCGATAGATTTGTTTCTATGAATTTTTAAAGTTCGTTTCAAGGTCACAACAAAAAACTGGTGGCACCTCATTTGGGGCATTTAAAAAAAAGTATGCAATTTCAGTAATTGGTAAGCCATGAATATTTAATGAATTAAAAAAAAAGTTGAACGTCAAAACGATTTTTGGCACCTCATTTTAGGGAACAATAATTTAAATATTCATTAAAAAAAACCTATATGGCTGACCAATTACTAAAACTAGCTGACCTTTTATATAGTTCTCAGGACCTTTCTGATGGTATTAAATTTTTGCAAATTTCCCATAAATGAGGTGCCAAAAATCGCTATGACCTTGAAATTTTTAAAAATTCACTAAACAAAATCTATACCTGACCAATTATTGAAACAAGCTGACCTTTTATATAGATCTAGAGATCTTTCAGATGTCACACTTTTTAGGCAAATTTCCCAAAAATGAGGTGTCAAAAATCGTTTTGACGTTAAATTTTTTTTTTAAATTCATTCAATATTCATAAAAAAATCTATGGCTGACCAATTACTGAAATTGCATACTTTTTTTTTTAAATGCCCCAAATGAGGGGCCAAAAGGTTTTTTTTGTGACCTTAAAACGAACTTTAAAAATTCATAGAAACAAATCTATCGCTGACCAATTACTGGAAATAGTTGACCTTTTATAACGATCTACAAATGTTTCGGATGGTATACATTTTTGGCAAATTTCCCTTAAATGAGATGCCAAAAATCGCGCGTGACCTTGAGTGACCTTGAGAAAGTTTAAACCTTGATTAAAAGTTATCTAGGGCTGACCAATTTCTGGGACCATTTGAACTTTTCTGACCAGTTACTGATGGGTTTTTTTTATCAAATTTCCCTCATATGATATACCAAAGGTCCAGAGCCTATTCGACCACCTTAAAATGATCATTTAACTATTAAAAAGAAATACTTAAATGTAAAGTGCGTGAAAAGTTTTGCGAAGTAATCAGTTTGTGGGCTTTTACTATCGCAAAACAAGATCAGTGAAAAATGAAGGCTTATTTTTCTAATAAGGAGTTTAGCAGTTAGAAGCTCACAATTTTCATCAATGTAGGTAGCTACAGTCTCAAGGAGCTCGTGAATTGAATACGGCTACATGGTATAAAGAAAATAAGTGACTGAGGCATGTCATTTGTAGAGAATTCGACAATTTTTTGGTAAAATTTAAGTTTTTTTTTTCCAATTTTAGAGGAAAAAACTTACGAGAAAACTGAGGTTTTCAAAGAAAAGGAGTTTTTAACCACTTTAATAATAATAAGGCATGTTTTTTTTCAGGAAATTTAATCACCGTTATTCTGTAGAAGGTGGTTTTACCACATATTTCTACAACCTTTTTTTTCAAAAAACTGAAAAAGAATTGGATTTTCGTCGTGAAGGGAATAGCAAAGTTAAAATTCGGATTCAGTACCCTAGAATAGGTACATTATAAATACATACGTAGTCGTGCCATAAGTTCTGTTACAAATGTTTTATAGAGTATATTTCCTAAAAACTCGCATGCAACTCCTTGTTATAAAATTTATCATAAATAATGAACAGTAATCTTTAAAAAAATAGGACTCGGTCACTCAGTTAAATTTTTGATTTATTGCACTTAAATTAAATTTGGTGGTGCAACAGCTCGTGGAAAATTAGAGCTTATACTCTGTCCAACAAGAATTGTCAGTACAGGGAAGATATAGGACGTTTGCCTCTCAGTCTGGTTGCATTGGCTTGCATACATCTGCCGCAAGTTAAAGCTCTCATAGGGTTCTCATACATTGAATAATAAACTGCCGCAAATTGGAAAACAATGTGCATATGGTAATCATCGTCTGATTTTAAACATACTAAAAAATCCGTTTATCGTTTTTCGCCGAACCACATCTTTTCAAATGTACATTATATGATCACGTTATACCCTGATGTGAATAATTAAAAACTTAACGCAAATAACTTTTTTCTTCTGACAAATCAAAATCCAACAAATTTTAACAGCATTTTAACGACATTAAGAATCATTAAGAAATAAAAAAAAAATAAAAAGGGGACAATTTTTTATAAATTTTGTTCTCTTAAGCTTCAAAACAGAAAGTTCTTTGATAAAAACCATTAAAAAGCTCTATTGAATTGTTTCCAATTTGGCAAGGGCAACTCTGTTGCAATGTGATTTTTTTTATTCCACACATTGAAGGGAAAAGCGAAAGCGAGTTTATCATCAGATTGTCTTTGGCTTTGAAAGAGGACCGGATGGTCATGTTGGAGCGTACGAAATTTCAGAATTACAACAACAATTCCTGTATGCTAATCAGTTGGTTAATATTATTTTTAGTGGAAGATTTCTTATCTTAGTGTAGTAATAGTATACGCAGACACCACTGTTTGACAAAAGCTTGCACATTAGCCCCTCGGAAAAAAACTTTTCAGTTTTTATTTATCAAGTCAGGATTAGGAATATCGAATTCGTTTATGTTAAAAGCTCTCCAACCTCTAGGTATAAATCGCATGTTAGGGTGGAGTAAAATAAAACGGAATTTCAATCACCGCTTAACCTCATGTTCGTGGATTTTGAGAAGGCCTTTGATCGAGTTAACCGAGATTGTATATGGAGATCGTTGCTTGGTAGAGGAATTCAACCAAATATTCATTCATTCATTTCGATTGCAAATTTTGTCTTTTTGGCTTTCAGCATTATCTCAAAATTCTGCTTCATTTTCGAGTTTATGCAAAAACCCAAAAAGGTTGCGTTAACCCCCCTCCGTCCAAATCGCACCCTCTATATCTTATAGTACTGCGAAGTTTTACCATCTTCAATTACACAATTAATGATTTTCTCCATAAAACCCATGAATTTCTTAGTTCCTTTTTATATGAAATACCTAATCAATAGCCTATATGGGATACAGATAGGCCATAAACGGTCTTTTATGTGGATAAGTATCATGTGTCAGAAACCAGTTTTTTTCAACTGGATGCCAACACAAGGGATATACAGTATCAAGGAGACATTCTAGAGAAACAATAATTGTTGATTTTAAATGACGACTTATTCTTAGAAATGCATTCTGTATTTCAAATGGACTCGGCTCCAGCCCACAAAGCGAAGTTCAATCAAAAGTGGTTTTAGAAGCATGATCCACGGACGGCCCTCCTCCGGTTGTAGTGCAGCTTAATTCGGTACATTAATGGCCTTACAGACTAACTAAAGCCCTGTGTAAAGGCTGAAGGTGGTCAATTTGAATGAACAATAAACTTTTCAAAATATTATTACTCTCTCATTATGCTTTCGTTATTAATATAATTATTTCAAAAAGAAATACTACGACTACGAGAAATAATACAAATTACTAATATAAGAAGTAAGTTTAGTTCGAATGATAGGCACACAGTGATTGACCAAAATTAATTAATCGCGCTCAAAGTGAGGAGATTGTAGCTTTTCGGCATTTGACGTTTAGAACGAGATGCGTTCACAGTAAAACTTATTTTATGTTTGTTAAGGAGGCACCACACTAAATAGAGGTAGTCGCGTAGCAATTGTTAATAAAGAAACAAGTACTTTTATACTTTGAACTATTTATTAATATAAATTATTTCAAATCTTAACATGTACAAATTACTAATATAAGAAGTAAGTTTAGTTCGAATGATAGGCACACAGTGATTGACCAAAATTAATTAATCACGCTCAAAGTGAGGAGATTGTAGCTTTTCGGCATTTGACGTTTAGAACGAGATGCGTTCACAGTAAAACTTATTTTATGTTTGTTAAGGAGGCACCACACTACTCCCCCGCTAAATTTTTACATTATATATTAATTAAAAATATATTGATTCGTTTATAAAAATTATCTTTGATAGCGTTTTGGAATACGAACAGTTCGTCCTGATCGAGTTTTTTGTACGAGGGTTATGATCATCTGTATCGGTGGAAACCTTGGTTGGTAGCTTTGGTATGGCTAGACTTAATATCCTCCTTATATATTGAACGGAGACCAAGTAGAATGGATGGCAGAATTTCACACCAATCTTCTGTTTGGTAGCATTTAATGGCTGATTTAAGAGCACGATGCCATCTCTCTATCATCCCGTTCGATTGCGGATGATATGGCGTTGTCTTGAGATGTTTTATTCCAAATAGACGAGTTAGTTCTCGGAAGATTGTACTCTCAAACTGCCTTCCGAGGTCGGTTGTAATACGTAAGGGAATTCCAAATCTAGATATCCACCCCGAAACTAAGGTTTTGGCGACGGTTTCAGCTGATATGTCCTGCAGCGGGTATGCCTCCGGCCAACGTGAAAATCTGTCGATGCATGTCAACAGGTAGCGATTTCCTTGCGATGAAGGCAAAGGACCGACGAGATCTATATTGATGTGCTCGAATCGATGATTTGGCAGCTCGTATGATGTCAATGGTGTTTTGTTGTGCCTGGTCACCTTGCTCCTCTGACAGGGTATACAGCTTCGAACAAACTCAGCTATGTCTTTCTGCATGTGAGGCCAAACGTATCGTTCGCTGATAAGCCTTGATGTTGCTCTAGTGCCTGGATGCGAAAGATTATGTAAAATCTGCATAATGGTGTTTCGTAAGATTTTAGGAACAATAGCCCGAATCCTTCTCCCAGAAACGTCACAATAAACTGGAGTTTTGGCTTCTGGAAGTGTTAACAGTTTAATAGTTAAGGAATGTGACATCATTTTACCTCCTTCCATTAGCTCTTGTAGTTCTCTGTCCTTGGCTTGCTCTGCTGCTATATCATCTGCACCGATGTTGACTTTGCTGACTTCGGATATTCGCGATAAGGAATCAGCTACATTATTATCAGCCCCTTTTATAAACTGAATGTCCGTAGTGAACTGAGCGATAAAGTCTAGCTGTCGTATTTGCCGGGGTGACGATTTTTCCATCTTTTTCTTGAAGGCAAAAATAAGCGGCTTATGATCCGTGTGGATGCTAAATTGTCGGCCCTCCACAAAGTGAAGAAAATGCTTGACGCCCAAGTACATAGCCAAGAGCTCACGGTCGTACGTACTCTGTCGTTTTTGGGATTCGCTTAATTTTTTAGAAAAAAAACCCAAAGGTTGAACAACTCCATCTACGATCTGGTGAAGGACTGCCCCAACTGCGATATCAGAAGCATCGGTACTAAGAGCAAGTGGTGCATCAATGGAGGGGTAGTGTGCCAGTAGCGTAGCATTAGCTAGATCTGATTTGCATCGCTGAAATGCTTCTTCTGCTTCTGCGTTCCACTTGATTGGAGTTGAATCGTTCTTCTTATTGCCTTTCACCAAACTCTGCAGTACTATTTGGTTATCTAAAGTGGAAGGTAAAAAACGACGATAAAAGTTAATCATTGCTAAAAATCTTTTTAATTATTTAGCTTTAGTTGGTTTTTTGAAATCCTGAATGACCTTGACCTTCTCATCGAGTGGCATTACACCTGCGCTGCTGATCTTGTGACCTAGAAAACGAACTTCTTTTTGGCCCAGAATACACTTGGAAGCGTTTATTATTAGGCCGTAGTCACTTAACCTCTGGAAGACTTGACGGAGGTGCTCTTCATGTTCTTTGTCGTTTCTTGAAGCGACGATAATGTCATCTACATAGGGAAAGGCAAAGTCTTCCAAGCCTCTTAGAACTTCGTGCATATGGCGTTGGAATGTTTGTGCCGAGTTTCGCATTCCATATGTCATAAACAGGAACTCGAGGAGGCCGAATGGTGTTATTATAGCCGTCTTCGGGATGTCAGCTGGCTCGATAGGTATTTGGTTGTAAGCCCTCTCCAAATCGATGGTTGAGAAGATGGTCCGACCATGCAAAATAACGGAAGTGTCTTGAGCAAAGGGCAGAGGGTACCTATCAGGTGTTGTTTTGGCGTTCAGGGCCCTGTAATCCCCACATGGTCTCCAGGTACCATTTGCTTTGGGAACCATGTGCAAGGGGCTTGCCCAACTACTTTTCGATGGCCGGCAAATTCCTCTTTCCATGAGAAAACGAAACTCATCTTGAGCAGCTTTTAATTTCTCCGCGTTTAATCTTCGAGCACGCGCAAATACAGGTGGGCCTTTGGTCTCTATGTGGTGTGTTGTCGTTATACCTTTTGTTGCGTTTCGGCCATTGAATTCAGTCAGATGCTTAAATTCTGCTAATATGCCTGCAAAGGGATTATTAATGTTGTATGTAGTTATGCTCACTTTATTCCCTGGGACTGTTACTGCTCTCGATGTGATGTTCGTGGTGCTATCGATGAGTTGTTTACGCTTCAAATCTATCAAAAGTCCAAAATGGCTAATGAAGTCTGCACCGATGATCGGCCGGGAAACATCAGCTATCACGAATGTCCAGGTAAATGCTCGTCGTAGGCCCAAGTCCATTGATAAACGTTTTGTGCCATATGTTTTTATTTCGCTCCCGTTCGCTGCAAATAAACTAGATTTTGATGAGGTAAAACGATCATTGTATGCTGCGGGAAGAACTGAAATGTCAGCTCCACTGTCAATGAGAAACTGATTCTTCGATGATTTGTCGTGAACAACTAATTTGCAGATGTATTGGTCAGCGTGTTCACATGTGTTTTTTCTGACCAACACATCGGAGCTCAGTTTTTTGATGCCGTTAGCTTAAAACTGCAAGGCGCACGACAGTTTCTGGCATACTCTCCAAACCGCTTGTGAAACCAACACATGCCTTCGTTATCTTTCGATTGATGATGACGAACCGATGCAGAGCCCCTGCTGTGACTGCGACTTCGATGAATTTGCCTACCTCTTGTATGTTTCATGATCTCGTTTAGTTGATTTGTGATTTGACTTATTTGTCGTTGTAGATTTATATCGGAAGTAACTGTACTATTAAGAACAGATGATGACTGCGGTGAATTAATTTCCATGATATTCTTAAATTCCCCTACTTCCATGACTTTATCTGCCAGTTTTGCCAGTTGAGACAGCTCTTCGTTAGAAGCTTGTAAAATTGCTCGCACTTGTGCTGGAAGTCTTTGGAGCCACAATGGTTTGAGGAACTCGTTATTAATCTGTGTTCCAGCCAAACCACGAAGTTCATTGAGAAGTTGTGACGGTCGTTTGTCTCCTAAATCTACTTCTGATAGGAGTTTTTTTATTTTCTTTTGTTCCGAGTCACCGAAATGCTCAATTATAACGCTTTTGAGATTCTCATATTTGTTTGTGGCTGGTGGTGACAGAACGGCGTCAGAAATTTGTGCGAGAACCTTGGATTCGATAGCACTAACCACGGTATTGAATCTGGAAAGGTCGCTGCGAATTTTTGATATTTCGAACTGTGCCTCGATCTGGGCAAACCAGATTTCTGGTTTCTCGTGCCAAAACGGTGGAATTTTAACAGTTATTTTGGAAACTGTTTCAGATTCCTCGTGGTGGTTTGCTCTAAGCCCGTTAGTTCCGTTGGTTGCTGTACCTCCGTTACCCATCTGCTTGTCATCACTTTCGTCACCTGAAGACATGCTTTGCAAGCAAGAGGAGTTTTATCTCTTACCAGATTATATGAAATTATCGAAAGACTTTTATTAATAGCTTCTGCAGTGCTTTTGGCAAAAAGATTTTTTTAAGAAATCGAAATAAAATATTGCTGCTCTAACAATACCAATTTTTATTCGGGGTCACCAATTGAGGTAGTCGCGTAGCAATTGTTAATAAAGAAACAAGTACTTTTATACTTTGAACTATTTATTAATATAAATTATTTCAAATCTTAACATGTACAAATTACTAATATAAGAAGTAAGTTTAGTTCGAATGATAGGCACACAGTGATTGACCAAAATTAATTAATCACGCTCAAAGTGAGGAGATTGTAGCTTTTCGGCATTTGACGTTTAGAACGAGATGCGTTCACAGTAAAACTTATTTTATGTTTGTTAAGGAGGCACCACAGCTTTTATGTTTAAAAAAACTGTAGTTTAAATTTAAAAACTGATTTAAGGTTTTCACGTTAAGCGTGTTTTTACCTCACCTCAAAATAAATAGTTTTTCTTATATTGGTATTCAAGTAACGTCTTGTGAAGCTAAAAATAAAATATTAACAAAATACAATTTTGTATTTAAATCACAAGCTAGACAGTTCTAGCTTAAGCTTTGTTTCATGTGGATACAAAAAAGATAACGCTAAATACCTTTAGCTAGAAAATTCTAGCTTAAACTTAATATTTTTAGCTTTCGTTTGTTTATTCACATGCTTTGGCTTACAAGCTTAAGCTAAAACTATTTTTTTGGGACCGAAAAGCAAACGCAAGGAGATTTTTAAAGATCCAAGTTAAAGCTTAAGCTCTTTGTCTATTCACAAGACCCATCAGCTAGAAGAATCTAGCTTTAGCTATTTTAAACTAGCTATTACTAGAAGACATCTTTTAGTTTCTAGCTAAAGCTTGTTTTTAATCACACAAGACCTAGCTTTGACTTAAAAATCCAAGTTTTAGCTTTAGCTTTTTTTTTATTCACAAGACCCATTGTTAGGTAAAAACACTTATTTTGCAATATCTACTCTTCTTAAGTTTGTTAAATGCCTTTGTCAGATTTGAAAGCCTTCTGCTTTGAATATTCACTCCACAATAAATTCTTATAGTATTGTTGTGCTTATTACATGAAACACCTTCTAAAGATAAGAATTAACCATGAGTCAGTGCAGTCGAAAAGCCTTATCTTGACTGAATATATGACGCAATGAAAGTTCTTACGTCTTAAAATGTTTACTTTTTATCAAAAAACAAAGTTCTTGATTTGAGAATTATGTGCATGATGCGAAATCACTGAACAAATATTTAAACGGAATAAACATATCAAAATGCCTTTCATCTTGTTTCTGATATCAGACAACTTTTGATTATCTTTAAATCAAAAAAGCAACAAAAATGACAATGTGATTGTTAATAAACATAATACGAGTAGTGTACATAATAATGACTGTATCATTATTAAAATTTATATTTGTTTTTTGTATTTATTTCTTTATGGAGCTATGTATATTTATAAAATTCGACCTAACTCTAGATCTCATTTGGGGTCCTTTTTATTATTAAATAAGAATGAAAGAAGGAATTCGATATGTTGATTGGCTTCTCTCTCTCACAAAAAATAGTTTTTGAGTCCAATAAACTATAGCTATAAGCAGACGCGCTATATAAACTATCTACATGTAATCTAATCTGCAAAATAATTTCATTCTACAATAATATTATGTTAATGTCAAGTTTTAATTTATTAAAATATTTTCTCTGATCAAGAAAGAGATACTTCCTAGTTGATTTAAGACAAGATTTACTTAATAATAATAACTTACGAATGTTTGCATAAGTTCTATTATATGAGATCTCCTTCTGTACAGTATACAACCAGAAAAATAAGTTTTGAGATTGGAAACATTTAATTCATAAAATATTAAGAATGCACCCTACACCGGATTTTGGGGGACTTTGGATACAAAGTTTCCCAAAATCCACGTATATTAGCTTTTTGTATAAACACATTTAAAGAAGGGGTCAGGGAGTTCCATTTTTGAGAAAGTTATCCTGCTAAGTTCATAAGAAGTTAGCAGGACACCTTTTTTTCCCAAAACTAGAAAGCAATATATTTTTTTTTTTTTGCGTAACTAATTCGCAATTCGGTGGTTGGATGTTGTAGGAACTGGGGGCCTCGAGCTGTATCTTTTCCTACACATCAAGTGCTTACAATACCTCCACGTTGGTAGCCGCCGGAAACTGGTCTTGGCTTTATGCCTTGACTTGCTAAACTTGTAAGTGCGAATGTTGACCAAGGAAAGAATTGCAACATTAAACCCATGGCCCTACAGATTGGAGGTTAGTGCGTTGGGCTAACGGCCCGACCACAGTAAAAAAGCCAATTGTTATGAGAGAGACGCATGAAGCCTCGGATAACGACCCCCCTCAAATGGCAACCAGACCCGGAACGAAAATGGACTATGATCTACGAGTGTGCACCTGGAATGTAAGGACACTCTATACACCAGGTGCTACTCAAAAACTTGAATCTGTCCTCTCGCGGTACAAGGCAGATATTACCGCGATCCAGGAGATACGATGGATAGGATCAGGTATAACGAAAAGAAAAGATTGCGGCATTTATTACAGCTGCCATCAAAGACTGCACATGTTAGGATGCGGATTCGTCGTGGGAAATCGACTCAGATCGAAAGTCATCGATTTTAAGCCGATTAGTGATCGCCTGGCTGTGATCCGCATCAAAGCTACCTTCCAAAACATCAGCCTAATATGTGCACACGCCCCTACCGATGAAGCTGAGGAGTTTTACGACCTCCTGGACGGAGCCTACGGAGCCTGTCCGGAGTACGATGTCAAAGTCGTGCTCGGAGAATTCAATGCTAAAGTCGGAAAGGAAAACATCTTTGGTGGATTAGTTGGAAAGCACAGCCTCCACGAAACGACAACAGACAACGGCTTCCGACTAATCGACTTTGCTGCAGCTCGTAATACGGTGATAAGTAGCACTAGGTTCCCCAGGCGAAGGATACACACAGCAACCTGGCAATCTCCAGATGGTCGAACCGCCAACCAAATTGACCACGTGCTAATTGGCGCAAGGTATGCATCGAGCATCTTGGACGTGCGAACTTTCCGAGGCGCAAACGTGGACTCTGACCACTTTCTTGTTGTGACAAAGTTCAGAGCCCGACTCTCCAACGAAAAGAAAACGAAGACCGCCCAAAGGAAGAAATTCAACATTGCATGCCTTAGCACATCTGAGAAAGCCAGAGACTACAGTGAGCAATTGACCGGGAAACTCTCTGCCGTACACCCAGCCACAAGTGCCAACAACCAGTGGAACCAATATCGTGACATCATTAAGGAGACAGCCGAGACCTCCATAGGCTATCAACCACCCAGAAGAGAGAACCCGTGGTATGACGATGAATGCGCGGTATTGAAGCAGGAGACGGAAAATGCAAGAATGCAAATGCTGCAACGGAAAACAAGAGCAGCAAGAGAGGAGTACCGTGAAAAGAGAAGGAAAGAGAAAAAAAACCCTGCGTAGAAAGAAAAGAGCATCCGCAGCCTCTCAGCTCAAGTATCTCGAAGAGTCTAGCACCGCCACCAACACCCGCCGGTTCTACAAAACAGCCAAGCAACTGGCATCTGGTTATAGGACTGGCACGCAAGCTCTTCGAAACAGCGAAGGTAACCTAGTCACGGAAGCACAGGGAATTGTAGACGTGTTTAAGCAGCATTTCCAGCAGCTGCTTAGTGGGCATTATGTAGAGGAGGCAACAGAGGAACAAAGAAGCATAAGACGTAACTAATTCGCAATTAATTAGCTCTCAATAATCAAATTTTCTCAGCTCGATTATCTTTATTTTTGAGAAAGTTGTCCTGCTAAGTTCATATGAAGTTAGCAGGACACCCATTTTTTCGCAAACCAAAAATGCAATTAAATTTTTTTTTGCGTAACTAATTCGCAATTAATTAGTCCTCAATAATAAACTTTTTTCACTTCGATTATCTCTATTTTTGAGAAAGTTATCCTGCTAAGTTCATATGAAGTTAGCAGGACACCCATTTTTTCCTAAACCAAAAAAGCAATTAATTTTTTTTTTTTGCGTAACCAATTCGCAATTAATTAGCAACTAATTATAGGATAGTTTCTAACATGAATTTCCAAAAGTGTCCTGCTAACTTTATATACATCCGAGTGCTGGACGAAAAGTTAACAAGGGGAATTGATACTGGGCACTTTCGAGAGAAAAATTCTTCGGCGGATATTTGGTCCTATATGCGAAGAGGGCGATTGGAGGAGAAGATTCAATCGTGAACTGTACGAGCTGTACCAAGATGTGGATGTAGTCCAAAGGGCCAAAACACGTCGACTACACTGGCTCGGCCACATCGAGCGAATGGACAACAACGCTCCAGCCAAGAAAATCTTCGAATCCCAGCTCCCAGGTTCGAGACGACCAGAAAGACCGAACCTCCGCTATAGGGACCAGGCGGTCACGGACGCAAGAACGCTTGGTCTCGACGACTGGTGGGAGCGTGCGAGGACCGCAATCGATGGAAGACCCTTCATGGATCGGGAGCCGGATAAGTAAGTAAGTAGTAATTCGCAATTCGTGATACTTTGTAATCTAAATTTCCTAAAATGTTCTGGTAACTTAATACACATACGAAGCTTTTGGTATATTTAATTTTTCAATAGAACCAATAATCAAAAAAAGTCCCTAAGAATATCTGTAATGAAAGGGTTTTTTTTTCTTGCAGGGGAGGGGCAAGTATGGCACTATCACAATAACACCCGTTGCGAACAAATTCCAAAACCAAAATCCTCATAATTGAATCATTGAAAAATTGAAAGTTTCAGAAATTTAAAATGTGCACTTCCGGTACACAGTGGATCACATGGAAAGGTTAATAATAATAATTTCTTTTGTGCTTAAATTAAAGATATAACATTAAAGAAGCTTTAAAAAAAATTGCATGGCTTCTATATAAATGCGAGCTCCGCGGCGCAAGAAGTAAAAAGTGATCCACTGTAGACACCTTTGCCCTAAGTCACTTCATAAGAAATATTATATTCCATAAGTTTCAGCTGAATCGGATGATCAGTTTTTGAGTTTTAAGTTTTCGTTTTACTTTTTCCGCTTACCTCCTTCAAACATAGATTATAAAATATTAAGGATTAGGAGACCTTACCGGCATCCACTAAGGTGACTAGTTTTGCGATATCTTATCTATGTTTTATGTTTTACGTGAATAATAAACAATAATTATCTCCTATCTGTTTTTAACAAAAAAAAAATATTTTTGTCGGTCGAGGTCTTTTTTTCTTCTCTACCTTACCTCAAATATTATCTTTTATTTAACCTACAAATAATTTGTATGTATGTGGATTGTGAATCTTGACGTCACTATAGCGTAAACTATTATGTTTCCATTGTTAATCATTATGATTCATACAATTTGTTATCTATTTCATTTTTATCTCAAAAAAAAAAAAAATGAATGATTGCTGAAAAGAGTCACACACTTATTTTTTGCCATAAAAATAAAAGTAGCTTCTTGCTACTAAGCGTTGGAAATAAAATTGAAATATTTACCGAAGCAATTTTTTCAAAATTAATTCCAATCTTTGATTAAACAATGTTTTTCATTGTCACTCCCAACAATATCTAAAGATTAAAGTATATTTGTTATCCAAGCTGAAAATTCGTAGAATTTTACTTAATCAAGAACAAAGCTTGTTAAAAATATAAATATATAAAAATATTGAATAAGTACCTACTCATAAAAAAGAGATTTTTAATTCATTAACCTTTTGTGTTTGCATAGACAAAACTCAATGCAACTGCGCAGCATGTAACGCAGTATTTTTTTTTATTTAATTAACAGACAATGGATATTTAATACTCTATTTTTGCAATTAATACAAAATTACATCTTCCTATCATTTTACGGAATACTTCTTCAAGCATTAAAAAGGAGTATAAAAGGAGTACTCCGAACTTTCAAAAGAAAACATCGTAAGTTACATAAAAGGTGTGTTTTTTCCAAACACGAAAGGAATTACTAACAAAAATTACGTTGAGGCTAAATTTATTTATTTATATTAAATTTGGGGGTTTACCCTGAAATGTATGTACCCAACTCGCTAGCGAGTACTCGCTCGTGTGGCCTCCGGGTTAAGTATAAAGATTGTCCTACCGGATTATTAAGTTGTTTTCGATAGTTTGTATGGAAATGAAAAAAAAAATTTCGAGCCATCTAATCAAACAATTTTATGTTATCAACGGTCGATAAGTGCGTTGGAATTTAAGTCAAGTGAAGAGTGTTTTTATAGACGGTGTTCACATTGGACTGACTCTTCCGACTTTTGTTGACGTCTCTGTACTTTATCTCACTCCCACTTGATGGTGAGAAAGAGATGGGAAGGACAGGCAGAATATTTTAAATTTTTTGAAAATCTATGGATTTTTTTTGACGTTTTCTTTTGTGGCAACTGCTTTCTCTCTCTCTGTACTTTTTCTTTGGCAAACAAATACTACACAATTCAATTTTATTTCATTTGAAAATATTTTAAATAAATGAAATTAAAGTTTTGGAATGAAAAAAAAGAAGTTGGATTTTGTGTGTATATAGAGCCTGATAACACGGTTCGGTTTTTTGGTCGTTTCGTGTTTCGTCTTTTCGACGGCTCTCTAGGTACGTAGGTACCTTCTTGATTGCACGTTTCGTTAAAAAAAAAAAGTCAATTCGTGATTTTGACGTTAAAAAAAATTGTGGCGAATTTATTGGAAAATACACAGCAATAACAATCAGAAATATTTTTAAATCACTTTTTGTTCACATCTATACCTTTTAAATTATGAAAAACAATCGTTTAAAAATGAAATTTCGAATTTCTACGAATTTTGGGCTAGATTCGTAGAAATCCGTAGTTTTGGGAAGTACCCGAACAAATATAAAGTTTATAAGTATCCTTCGCCTCTTCTCGTTTGTCAAATAGGTAGTAAACGTCAAAGTTCAACCAGAAAAACGTATTAAAATTTGTGCATATACATACATACGTGCTTTCGTGACTTCATTCCCCTTACATTCCTATACCCCTCGCTTTGAGCCTGATCACACGATTCTTTTTTGAGGTCGTTCCGTGTTACGTCTTTTTGACACATGGGGTGAGAGGTGTAGAAATGTAGGGAGAATGACGGTCACAGTATACATATTGTTTCTTCTGCGCATATATCAAAATTTGTGTCAAATGGCAGTATTTGTTGTTGTTTTTACGTGTATTTGAGTCCTCACGCTCACAGCCATTTTTATTTCTGACAATTTCAATTTTAATTTGTTGTTGTTTTTACTGTGTTTTCTTCCTCACGCTCACAGCCATTTTTTATTTTCGACTGACAACCTGCGCAGTATAATACCTTAGATTTGTGTACTGTGAATGACGGTGTTCACATTGGACTGACTCCTCCGACTTTTTTTGACGTCTCTGTACTTTATCTCACTCCCACTTGATGGTGAGAAAGAGATGGGAAGGACAGGCAGAATATTTTTAATTTTTTGAAAATCTATGGATTTTTTTGACGTTTTCTTTTGTGGCAACTACTTTCTTTCTCTCTGTACTTTTTCTTTGGCAAACAAATACTACACAATTCAATTTTATTTCTTTTGAAAATATTTTTAATAAATGAAATTAAAGTTTTGGAATGAAAAAAAAAATTAATTAATCCCTCAACGAGCTCAGATTTGTCTTTTCCTTAAACGACTTCTCAACTTCAAAGTGAGCCTATTGGTGTTCACATTAGTTTGTGTCTGAACAAAAGAAGTTGGATGAATGTCAAAATAAGTCGGAGGAGTCAGTCCAATGTGAACACCGTCAATAGAGATCTCTACCAAATTGTCAAAGTCAAAGTGACAGCTAAGAACTCGGCACGTTTGACAGACGCAATTACCAACACAAAAAGAATCCAAACATTTACACTCCACTTCAAATGAAAAAGGACACACATTTTCAAAGGTACTTTTTCCATTTTTGCTTAGCATTGTGCATTAATGAATCATTTGATTATCCTTATTGTTTGTTTATGATGTTGGGAAAAGAAAACAGAAAGATTAGTTCAAAAAGCACTGCTATTTTTCATCAAAGTCTTTCCATAAGGAAAATGCAGTCTTTTTGTGTCAACTGAATAAGCTAAAATATTGAAACTGGTAATAAAGTTAATGGATGGAAGTAAAAAAAATTTGTTTGAAATAGTTTTTATTGTTTATATTTATTCTCGGACAATGCACAATGTTTGAAAAAAAAATTGACAAACCAACTACGAAAATCCATGTGCTCATTCTGTTGAATTGGAGTGTATTGGCCTCCGAAATAAAAAAAGAAAATGTGCCGAGGTCCTGAGTTTGACATTTAGAAATGAACATTCGTATTTGCTAAAAATCCCTATTAGTGTTCCTTTAACATATCGATAGTCTATCGATAGTTATCGATAGTAAATGACTATCGAAAACATCGATGGTTTTTATAACTATCGCATGTATCATAATATATATAAGTTAATTTCCCATTTCATTTATTACCCTCAATAACAAATTTCGTATTTGGTTGTGTTTGTTAATGTCAGTGCTCTTATCTTGTTTCTATATGGAATCGGTTTCTGTTCTGTCACACAATGATAAAAATAACTGCGAAGAGGATTAAACGAACTGTTTTTTTTTTCTAAAGCAAAACTATGCTATTTTTGTAAAAAATTATTTTTTTGTAAGTATTTCTGTCTCCTAATAAGCATTGTCTTGTCACAGATTTTGCTAGTTAAAATAGTCGATTCATAGAATTTAACAAATGTTGTTTTTATTTTGTTTATGAAAACTATCGATAGACTATCGATACTATCGGGTATTTTCTTTTAAATAATCGTGAACTATCGCAAGTGCCGACTATCGATGTTTAAGGAACACTACCGTCAATGAAGTAGGTAACGAAAGCACGTATGAAAATTTTAATATTTTTCCGGTTGAACTTTGACGTTTACGATTTGACAAATGAGTAGAGGCAGGGGATGCATATAACCTTTAAATAATGAGATTAAAAATAGTTTCTCATAATTAAATAGACATACATTTGAACAGGAAGTGATTTAGAAAAATATTTTTAGCTATCATTTCTGCCTATTTTCCATTGCTGGTGTGATTGTTAAGCTGCCAAAGAAAGGTGACATTAAAAACTGCAACAATTGGCGAGGTATCACCGTTTTGTCCGTTTTCCCAAAACTAATGGCAACCTTCATTCTCGAGCGAATAAAGGATATAATCGAGTCTACACTCAAGAGACATCAAGCTGGCTTCCGCAGGGGTCGATCGTGTGTCGATCATATCAACACCCTACGTATTGTCCTCGAGCAGTCGATGGAATTTCAATCACCGCCTTACCTCATGTTCGTGAATTTTGAAAACAAGGCCTTCGATCGAGTTAACCGAGAATGTATATGGAGATCATTGATTGGTAGAGGAATTCCGCCAAAAATTTTTGCCATTATTAAAGAGTCCTACAGCAACGCAAGGTGTTTTGTTTTACACAATGGGCAGCTATCCGACTCCTTCGTAGTGCAGGAGGGTGTCAGACAAGGAGATGTTCTATCGCCAATTCTCTTCCTGCTGGCGATGAACGACGTATTGACGGCCAGTTTTGGTACATGTCATTCAATGGAAACCGTTCGAAAATCTCAGTCATTTAGACTATGCCGTATGCCGATGACATACGTCTAATGGCAAATAACATCAGTGGGCTGAACGGGATGTGCCAAACAAGTGAAGGGAGAGTCTAAGAATAAGCAGAAAAAAGACAAAAATAATGCTCACAGGCCGCTTCACACAGCACCGTTTTATTCTACAGGAGACGCCAGTTGAAGAAGTGGAGCAGTTTAACAACCTTGGCAGTATTGTTTCTGCAAACGTAGGTACGGATCTGGACCTTAAAAGTAGAATAAATAAAGCTCGTGCTGCCTTAGTTTAGTTTCGTTTAGTTTAGCCTTCGGCACATTATCCCCAATTTGGAAATCCAGTAAAATCTCTCTACGCACTAAGTTGAGATTCTTCGAATCCAATATGTCAAATCCGTGCTGTTATATGCTTGTGAAACCTGGAAAGTCACGTCTATTATTTCGAGGAGATTGCAGGCTTTTGTGAATCGCTGTCTTCGCCACATTCTAAAGATTCGCTGGCCACAAATAATATCAAATGAGGAATTATGGCGCAAGACAAGTCAGGAGCGGCTGCACGTAGACATAAGAAAGCGTAAATGGTGTTGACTTCGTCACACACTGAGGAAACCAAACGATGAAACTGGAAACCAGTCCTTTGAATAAAATTCTCAGGGTGCACGGCGGGTTGGAAGCCCAAGAACAACATGGAAATCAACTGTCTTAGCGGTAGCAGAATCCCAGAGAAAGATGCTGCAGCATACCGTGAAGGATGGAGACGTTTTGTTGACGCCCTATGCCCCAGCCAGGGTTACAGGACACGATGATTTGCAATAATTAAACCTCAAATTTTTTGAACGTCAAAATCACAAATGGACTTTTTTCGTTGTGTGTAATAACGAAGATACATGCGAACCTCTCAAAAGAACGATAAACGAAACGAGCGAAAAAACGATTCGTGTAATTAGACTCTTAATGTGTCAAAAAGACGAAACACTGTCAACAAAATTATTAAATACATTTTCGATTGTTTTGGCGCCTACCATTATAGCTTGACCACTATTGTTCTTGAGCAGTGTCATTATTAGGGTTGGGGCAAAATGGCGGTTGCCCCAGGTGCCGTGCTGGGAAATGTGCCGTACACTGAAAGAGGGGTGCGGAGAAAGTGACAAAGTGTATAAAAAGCGGGTTCTCATGAGCTTGCCCTAGGTGCTCTGGCTATAGGTAGGGCACTGTTCTTGAGTTTCAGAATTTTTGTATGAATTATTTGCGTACTATACACCCCTCAAAAAAGTAAACAAAATTTCAATTTACAGCTCTGTGCTGGCCAAGGAACCCCAAAAAATGACTGATTGTAGGTAGCTCTCGCTGAAACCAAAGCTCACTAAAGTTAAAATCCTCAGTTTCTTGCCATACAAAATCGGTTATCCTTAACATGCTTTGTTCGCGCTCTCTTGACTATAACCGTTCAATGTAAAGAAAACCATCACCACTGTTCAGGATGTATTGGCTTTATTATGGCAACGTTGTGCCCAAATACGGAAACTTGGATTTTTTACGTACATGAGTCCGTTGGACCTTGTAACGTATACAAATAATCCGAAATCAAACAAGTATCACGATCGTCTTCCTATCGCTATCCTAATGACAGCATCTTTGACATTTTGTTTCCGTATGAGACTCATCATAGGTTTGTTCGTTGAGCTTGGAGGTCATCCTAGGGTCAGCCAAAACAAGTATTTTAAAACCCGAACTCGCTATAAAATTTCAGCCAATAAGAGAAACATTATATAGAAAATTATTATCTTATCACGTTACTTTAAAATACATACCTACTCCGTCCACATGAACTCGTACTTATTTTCTATTCAAAGTTTAAAACTCAAAAGTGCATAAATAAATATAATTATTTAATTTGAAGACAACTTGTCTGCCAAATTAAGGAGATAATTCCTAGGAATACACGATGCTTGATGCACTGTAATAAAAATAATTTATTTCAAAAAAATTGGCCTTCACTGATTCATACCTTCAGAAAATAACACACACACAAAAATTATCTGAAGGCACAACAGATTTAGAAACAGCGATAACAACGAAACACTTACCTACTCGACTTCTATTTGCACCTCACAAAATACTGCAAATTAATTAACCTGCAAGATAATAAATTCTAGTCCTTATCAGCACCCTGATGTAAGATAAAAATTTTACATATTTACCAAGACTAGAGATGCTGCGATTGATAACAGAGAAATTTAGAGAATTTTGCATAAAAGCAGCTTCCATATCAGCGATAAGGCCAGTAACGAAACTTTACTTCGAAAAGGATGGAAACGAAAAAGTTCTTCGGAATATATCTAATCATAGTGGTAAATATTTAATCGTATTGGATTCCAAAAGTAGCCTTGATCCACATTTTGGATTTTTCTAAAAATTGTTTTTCTCATCGATATTGTGTTTAGAAAAAACAAATTAATGCTATACATATTTCTAAGCTATTCGGAATTGTTCTAATTTGGATAAAGGGAATCAAGGCTTTTGGAGAAAATACACTTCAAGCTGGCTTAAGTGAAAATAAAGTGATTTCTTTAAGTTCCGTTTTCTATAAATGTTTAATAAATTGAGTCTTGAATAATTTTGAAAACATACACGCACCTTTTTATTATAATGGAAAGTTTCTTAAAAATTGATAATAACCACAATTTTGTGTTTTTTTTTTAGTCTGCTGCATATGCGATAGCAGTACCAGCCACTCTTGATTGCCATGGTAAAACTGCTGTTTGCGTGGGACCATTTAACCAGAAAAATTGTGAGATAAGTGATGATGGAAACTACTATGCAGTATATGGAGCCTCCACACCTTGTGAGCAGAACTCAAGATGCATGAATGGAATGTGTGTATCGCTTGGAGATACTACTGATGAACCAACTACCGCTGCCCAGGAGAGCACAACACTTCCAGAAGAAACGGGTGAAGGTCAGATTCAAACAACTTCATCTAATGTGCCTGCTGAAAGCCCAGTAACCGATGGTCCAACTACGTCAACAGATGCTCCACCTTCCATAGTATCAACAATTCCAGCTGAACAAACAGATGCACCGACTACCCCAAATAGTGGTTCAAATGACTCAACTGCTAGCTCACTCACAGATGAGCCTAGCGCATCGACCAACGCTGAAACAGAAGAACCCGAAATATCTGTTATACCAACCGAAATTACTCCTGTTGTAGTTCAAACAACAAATGTGTCGGCTTCGAACACTAGTAGCCAAACTGACTCCACTGCACGCCCTCAGACAGATGAGCCCGCAGTTGAACCAACAGATTCTACAACTAGTAATAGTAGCCCAACTGACTCCACTGCAACCCCAGTGACAGGTGAGCCTAGTACACCTACAACTGCTGAATCAGAAACTTCTGGAATACCTGTTGCACCAACTGAAGCATCTCCTGCCACAGCTCAACCAACAGATGTTCCAGCTGGCACAACTGACTCGACTGCTAGCTCATCTACAGGTGGGTCAAGTGCAGCCATAACCACTATTGCACCAACTGAAACATCTCCTACCGCAGCTCAACCAACAGACGCGCCAGCTGCTACAACAACTGGCCCAAAAGACTCCACTGCCAGCTCCACTACAGATGTGTCAAATGCACCCATAACTGCAGAATCAGAAGGTCCTGAAGAATCTATTGCACCAACCGAAATATCTCCTGCCGCAGTTCAAACAACAGACCTGCCAGCTTCTACAAATAGTAGTAGCAGCCCAACTGACTCCACCGCAAGCCCAGTGTCAGGTGAGCCTAGTACACCCTCACCTACTGAATCAGTAACTTCTGGCATACCTGTTGGACCAATTGAAACATCTCCTACCGCAGCTCAACCAACAGATATTCCAGTTACTACACCAACTGGCACAACTGATTCCACTGCTAGCTCCACTACAGATGTGTCAAGTGCACCCATAACTGCAGAATCAGAAGGTCCTGAAGAAACTATTGCATCAACCGAAACATCTCCTGCCGCAGTTCAAACAACAGATCTGCCAGCTCCTACAACAAGTAGTAGCAGCTCAACTGACTCCACTGCAAGCCCAGTGACAGGTGAGCCTAGTACACCCACAACTACTGGATCAGTAACTCCTGGCATACCTGTTGGACCAATTGAAACATCTCCTACCGCAGCTCAACCAACAGATATTCCAGTTACTACACCAACTGGCACAACTGATTCCACTGCTAGCTCCACTACAGATGTGTCAAGTGCACCCATAACTGCAGAATCAGAAGGTCCTGAAGAATCTATTGCACCAACCGAAATATCTCCTGCCGCAGTTCAAACAACAGACCTGCCAGCTTCTACAAATAGTAGTAGCAGCCCAACTGACTCCACCGCAAGCCCAGTGTCAGGTGAGCCTAGTACACCCTCAACTACTGAATCAGTAACTTCTGGCATACCTGTTGGACCAATTGAAACATCTCCTACCGCAGCTCAACCAACAGATATTCCAGTTACTACACCAACTGGCACAACTGATTCCACTGCTAGCTCAGCTACAGATGTGTCAAGTGCACCCATAACCGCTGAATCAGATGGTCCTGGAGAGTCTATTGCACCAACCGAAACACCTCCTGACGCAGTTCAAACAGATCTGCCAGCTCCTACAATTAATAGTAGCAGCTCAACTGACTCCACTGCAAGCCCAGTGACAGGTGAGCCTAGTATACCCACAGCTACTGAATCAGAAACTTCTGGAATACCCGTTGCATCAACTGAAACATCTCCTGCCGAAGTTCAACCAACAGATCTGCCAGATTCTACAACCAGAAGTAGTAGCCCAACTGACTCCACTGTAAGCCCAGTGACAGGTGAGTCTAGTACACCCATAACTACTGAATCAGTAACTTCAGGAATACCTGTTGCACCAACTGAATCAACAACTGGCACAACTGACTCAACTGCTAGCTCATCTACAGATGGGTCAAGTGCAGCCATAACCACTGAATCAAAAGGTCCTGAAGTATCTATTGCACCAACTGAAACATCTCCTACCGCAGCACAACCAACAGACGTTCCAGCTGCTACAACAACTGGCCTAACTGACTCCACTGCAAGCCCAGTGACAGGTGAGCCTAGTACACCCACAACTACTGGATCAGTAACTTCTGACATACCTGTTGGACCAATTGAAACATCTCCTACCGCAGCTCAACCAACAGATATTCCAGTTACTACACCAACTGGCACAACTGATTCCACTGCTAGCTCAGCTACAGATGTGTCAAGTGCACCCATAACCGCAGAATCAGAAGGTCCTGGAGAATCTATTGCACAAACCGAAACATCTCCTGCCGCAGTTCAAACAACAGACGTTCCAGCTGCTACAACAACTGGCCTAACTGACTCGACTGCCAGCTCATCTACAGATGGGTCAAGTGCAGCCATAACCACTGAATCAGAAGGTACTGAAGTATCTATTGCACCAACTGAAACAACTTCTACCGCAGCTCAACCAACAACAACTGGCCTAACTGACTCCACTGCTAGCTCATCTACAGATGTGTCAAGTGCACCCATAACCGCAGAATCAAAAGGTCCTGAAGAATCTATTGCACCAACAGATTTACCGGATTCTACAACTAGTAGCCCAGCTGACTCCACTGCAAGCCCATCTGTGTCAGGTGAGCCTGATACACAAACTACTGCTGAATCAGTTACTTCTGGAATACCTGTTGCACCAACCAAAACATCTCCTACTGTAAATCAACCTACAGAGGTGTCTGCTTCTACAACTAGTAGCCAATCTGACTCCACTGCTAGCTCCTCTACAGATGGATCAAGTGCACCCGTAACTGCTGAATCAGAAGGTCCTGAAGAATCTATTGCACCAACCCAAACAACTCCTGCCGTAGTTAAACCAACAGATGTGCCGGCTTCTACAAATAGTAGCCCAGCTGATTTCACTGCAAGCCCAGTGTCAGATGAGCCTGGTACACTCACTACTACTGAATCAGTAACTTCTGAAGTACCTGTGGCACCAACTGAAGTATCTCCTGCCACAACTCAACCAACAGACGTTCCAGCTGCTACAACAACTGGCCTTACTGACTCCACTGCTAGCTCATCTACAGATGTGTCAAGTGCACCCATAACCGCAGAATCAGAAGGTCCTAAAGAAACTATTGCATCAACCGAAACATCTCCTGCCGCAGTTCAAACAACAGATCTGCCAGCTCCTACAACAAGTAGTAGCAGCTCAACTGACTCCACAGCAAGCCCAGTGACAGGTGAGCCTAGTACACCCTCAACTACTGGATCAGTAACTTCTGGCATACCTGTTGGACCAATTGAAACATCTCCTACCGCAGCTCAACCAACAGATATTCCAGTTACTACACCAACTGGCACAACTGATTCCACTGCTAGCTCCACTACAGATGTGTCAAGTGCACCCATAACTGCAGAATCAGAAGGTCCTGAAGAATCTATTGCACCAACCGAAATATCTCCTGCCGCAGTTCAAACAACAGACCTGCCAGCTTCTACAAATAGTAGTAGCAGCCCAACTGACTCCACCGCAAGCCCAGTGTCAGGTGAGCCTAGTACACCCTCAACTACTGAATCAGTAACTTCTGGCATATCTGTTGGACCAATTGAAACATCTCCTACCGCAGCTCAACCAACAGATATTCCAGTTACTACACCAACTGGCACAACTGATTCCACTGCTAGCTCAGCTACAGATGTGTCAAGTGCACCCATAACCACAGAATCAGATGGTCCTGGAGAGTCTATTGCACCAACCGAAACACCTCCTGACGCAGTTCAAACAGATCTGCCAGCTCCTACAATTAATAGTAGCAGCTCAACTGACTCCACTGCAAGCCCAGTGACAGGTGAGCCTAGTATACCCACAGCTACTGAATCAGAAACTTCTGGAATACCCGTTGCATCAACTGAAACATCTCCTGCCGAAGTTCAACTAACAGATCTGCCAGATTCTACAACCAGAAGTAGTAGCCCAACTGACTCCACTGTAAGCCCAGTGACAGGTGAGTCTAGTACACCCATAACTACTGAATCAGTAACTTCAGGAATACCTGTTGCACCAACTGAATCAACAACTGGCACAACTGACTCAACTGCTAGCTCATCTCCAGATGGGTCAAGTGCAGCCATAACCACTGAATCAGAAGGTCCTGAAGTATCTATTGCACCAACTGAAACATCTCCTACCGCAGCACAACCAACAGACGTTCCAGCTGCTACAACAACTGGCCTAACTGACTCCACTGCAAGCCCAGTGACAGGTGAGCCTAGTATACCCACAGCTACTGAATCAGTTACTTCTGGAATACCTGTTGCACCAACCAAAACATCTCCTACTGTAAATCAACCAACAGAGGTGTCTGCTTCTACCACTAGTAGCCAATCTGACTCCACTGCTAGCTCCTCTACAGATGGATCAAGTGCATCCATAACTGCTGAATCAGAAGGTCCTGAAGAATCTATTGCACCAACCGAAATATCTCCTGCCGCTGTTCAAACAACAGGTCTGCCAGCTTCTACAAATAGTAGCCCAACAGACTCCACTTCAAACCCACAGACAGATGGGCCCAGTACAGCGGCTACTTCTGAATCAGAAACTTCTGGAATACCTGTTGCACCAATCGAAACAACTCCTGTCGTAGTTCAACCAACAAGTGTCCCAACTTCTTCAGCTGGTAGTCCAACTGGTTCCAGTTCTACTCCACCCACAGCTGAGACAAGTGCATCCAGTACTTCTACATCAGTAGTTTCTGAAATTCCTGCTGAGCCAATTAAGACATCTGCAAGCCCAGTCACATCAAAGCCAAATACAGCTTTCACCACTCTATCAACAGCTCAAAGCTCTGCAATTCCTTCTGAAGGTTTGTCACCTACAAGCGGTACCAATGCAGCGGGTACTTCCTCATCAACTGGTTCTTCAGCTGCAGCCATAGAAACTTCTACTGGCCCTGTGGTTCCTGCATCAACAACAAGTAAACCATGCCATTTGCGTCCCTGGTGGTGGCCTTTCCACTCAAGTGGTGATTGCAAAGAATTCCAAGCAGGCAGCATAAATCTATTTAACTGGACACATTTAATCAATCGACCTGGATGGCTACGAACTAGTTCTGATTCGGAAGAGTCAAATGAAGAAAAGCACCCACTACCTGGAAGCCTTCCTCCACGTCCCAATTATCCCTCAGTAGTCTCAACAACTGCTGTTTCCACTCAAGAATCAACTGAAGATTTATCAGAGGAAGATTTTCTTACATCGAATCCCGATTTGATAAGTGGAAAGCCTGATTCCAATAAACCAAAATCAAGCGATGAAACTTCAGAAGAAGATAAAACTCAAAAACCAGTTTCAAAGACAAAATCAAAAATTGACTCGGAAGAGGACGATAAATCGTCTAAGAGTAGATCTAATGGAAAGTCTTCAGAATCTAGCGAAAAGAAACCAAAAAAGAAGAATAACAGCAAAAGTAGCGATGATAATGATTCCAATGAAAGCAACGAAGAAAAAGTAAAGTCAAAGAAAAAGAGGAATAGTAGTAAGAGTGATGATGATAACAGTTCTTCTGAAAGTGGTGACAAGAAGAAGAATAAGGAGAAATCTAAGAAAAACAGTAGTGAAGATCTTTCATCCGAAAGCAGTGATAAGAAAAAGGAGACATCAAAGAAGAACAGCAGTGAAGATGTTTCGTCCGAAAGCAGTGATAAGAAAAAGGAGAAATCAAAGAAGAACAGAAGTGAAGATCTTTCATCCGAAAGCAGTGAGAAGAAGGAGAAGAGAAATAAGAAGAAGAATATAAGTCAAAGTGATGATAATAGTAGCCATGAAGAAGATGATAAGTCCTCAAAAAGACATAATCATCATCAAAATCATCACCGACACTAAGTGATACTTCTGAAATGATAGACCAATCTTCAAAGCTGTTTATCTATATATTTCAAGGCCATATCAGATCAAAAACACAACGAACCGACCAACTTTTATGGATTTTGTATTTAAACTAATTTAAACAAATTGATATTTTAGTAACATTTATGTTATTTTATAAAATAAATCAAATTCAGCAATTAAGCGATAGTCTTAAAACTTATATTCATAACTTTTTGTTTTATTTTATATTATGCTCTATTAATTCTAGCTAAGATGTTTCGGAGTTTGTAGTATGCTATGTAACATAGCCCCTGTTCGTCCACTTCCCAAAACTACCAATATCTACCCAAGTTCTGTGAAAGTTCATATAAACAAAACTAAATTGGACTTGAATTAGTAAAAACTGGTGTTTTTTGGAAGCAAATAACAGACCAAGAGCTTCATTGAGCTTTGAACACAATTTATTATTTTTTGAACAACTTTGCCTACAAAGCTTACAAAAAACATTTTGTCTTCATTCTGAAATAAAAAGTTATTTATTTATTTTTAAGCATTAACAAAAATTACAACGGAAATGAGTTGCTTTTATCTTAAGGTGTTGTTATGGAAAAATTTTAATTAATACAGATGGCAATCACTAAAACCAAAAAAGATTTGAACCAAAAAAAAAAAAAACGTAGCCTACCCTAACACCTAGCCATACAAAAAAAGTTCACCGCTCAGCAAGATAAGATTTGACTACCTATTCCTAAGATATAGAAAGCTAGAAACACATGTAGAACTCGCACCACAGACACAATAATTAAATACCAGCCTGAACTTACCAATAACCAAAAATTAAATTGTATTTAACTATAAAAGAATTCATTAGAAATTGCCCAAGTTTAGTTTAGAACTTGCTTTGCTTAGTATCGCCGTGTCGGTTAGCAAGCTCTTGAATAATCGAACGAAAAAAAAAAACACAAAAATGATTCGTATTCTTGTGATTGCATTTTTGGCAATAGCATTTGGCCATGAAGTACCTATAAGTGAAGGCCCATGTGTTATGCCGGGAAGATTTGGACTTTTTCCTCATTCAAAAATATTTTTCGAATGTTCTCGAAATCCTGCCGGTGGACTATCAGTTTCATATTTTCAATGTGAAGATGGTGAATATTTTAGCAATACAATTCAAAAATGTATCAGCAAATCTCGACGCTCAGACGTGACAAATGATGAAGCAGAAACAACAACACTTCTAGCAACTTTTCCCACACTACCAAGCATCACTGAAGAACTGACAAGTATATCATCAGTGCCAAGTGTCAGTTCAACTCCTTCCATTGTTTCAAGTGAAGCACCTATTACTAGCCCAGAACAGTCAATTACAACAGAAGAATCTTCTTCGACGAGTAAAAATCCAACTAAATCAACAGAAGAACCAATTTCTACAACACAAGAAGATATTAGAACAACATCGAAAGAAACCATTACAACTGAAAAACAAACATCATCTACTGATTTACCGATTTCTTCAACTAAAGAATCAGTCTCTAGCTCCTTAGCTACTGATTTCACAACTTCTGTGCCAGAGTCAACTATTGACGTGTCGGATTCTACTACATACGTTCCAGAATCAACTGAAGGTGTCTCAGAATCTACTACTGAAGAAATCTATCCAGGGTCATCAACTATCCTTCCCGAGTCAACTGCAGATGTGTCTAGTTCAACTATTGAACAAGAAAATTCTACCACAGATGTTAACAGTTCATCTGAATCAGATGCTACTACAGAAAATACAACTCCAACTGAAGAGACTGAGGTTTCAACAGTTGAAGTTAATTCTTCTTCTACAATATCTGAACCAGAACCCACAACAGATGGAGAATTAGTATCTACAACATTGGGAACAGATTCTTCGTCAATAGGACCTGTTTCTTCTTCTTCGACTGAAAACTCATCAGCTTCTACAACAGAGACAATTGTTTCATCTTCAAGTGACGCGGCTACTACAGAAGATATTCAAGATTCAACTATTGAAGATATAACATCAGAAGCATCTGTTTCCACAGAATCTTCATCAGAATCCTCAACAAAAATTCCCACCTCAACAGATGGAGAATTATTATCTTCAACATTGGAAACAGATTCTTCTTCGATAGGGCCTGTTTCTTCTTCTTCCACTGAAAAGCAAGTTTCTACAACAGAAACTATTGTTTCATTTTCAACCGACTCAGCCACTACAGAAGATATCCAAGATTCAACTATTGCAGAATTAACATCAGAGGCATCTGTTTCCACAGAATCTTCATCAGAATCCTCAACAAAAATTCCCACCTCAACCAATGGAGAATCAAGTTCTACAACATTGGAAACAGGGTCTTCTTCATCGACTGAAAAAACTGTTTCTACAACAGAATCAATTGTTTCATCATCAACTGTTTCAGCTGCTACTGAAGATATCACAGGTTCTACAGTCACAGAATTAACATCAAAATCTTCTGCTTCCACAGATTCGTCTTCAGAATCCACAACAGAAGTTCCCCCTTTAACTGATGGAGCACTAACATCTACAATATTGGAAACTGATTCTTCTTCAATTGCACCTATTTCTTCTTCTTCATCCACTGAAAAATCAGCTTCTACAACAGAAACAATTGTGGCATCATCAACTTCCCCAGCTGCAACAGAAGATATCACAGATTCTACTATTGCATCTTCTTCTCCAGGAGCCACTGAAATTCCAACAAACTCACCCACAACTAAAGAAATTACACCTCCAGAATCGTTCTTCAAATGTTCTATGGAAGGATTCTTCCCAGTAGAGTCTCAATGTAGTCAATTCCATATGTGTCAATATGACGGTGATGGTTCACTTATTCCATTCAAAATGACCTGTCCAAAGGGTCAGAATTTTAATCCCTACACTCAGTACTGTGTCAACGCAGCAAGCTATTCAAATTGTAAGTCACGAAATTTCCAAACGGATATAGATACATTTAAATGCTCCAGCGAAGGACTCTTTGCGCATAAAAAAGATTGCTCACTTTTCTACAACTGTTCTCTGAGCTTGGATAAAAAGAAATTTTTGGCTTTCATTAAACGTTGTCCACGTGGCCAGTTCTTCAGTTTGGCAACCAGTACTTGCACTCATGGAACTGCATTCTCCTGTCTTTGGCGTTCAATTACTTATTGATAAAAGTTAATAAAATGATCTCTTTGATTCAATGTTAGTTTAGTTGAAGACCATTTTATTCTTCATTTAAATTATGTTAAAAGTAATATTAACTGTTTATTTATCAAAAATATAAAAACTAATAAATAAATTAACAAAAAATAAATATATGTAAGTCACACTGAATACTCCTTGCAATGTGCTATCTTTTCAGGAAGACATTCCATAGAATTGTCATCGAATTTAAATAATTTCGGACACTTGATTTCGATAACATTGTCAACGAAGCACACAAAATAGCTTCGGCAATCGTCGATGCTTCGAAAACGCATGGGTGTGGTGCAGTTGATGTTGCTCGATGTTTGATGGGTCTTGGCCTCGCAGCGTTTGAAAGCAGCAATAGTGCATGTTCGACTAATGCAATCATAGGCCGTTTGTCGAGGACACACAAATGTAAGCTGCATTGCGGGTGAAAACTGTTTCGACAGACATAGATGATAGACATGGCAGTCAAATTCATCGGCATATTTTCCAGGTTTTCGATTTTTACAATCGGTAGTGTATTTGATTTTTCTTCTGCCAATTTCAATATCACTATCGTTCGGATTACTTTTTCGTTCTTGTCGGATTGTTCCTTCTAGGATGCAGCTCTTGAGTGTATCGTCAAAGTATCTATCACGACCACATTTCATGTGTCGCAGGAGGAAACCATTTCCATTTAATGGTACATCGCAATGCCAAAAAAGGCTTGAGTTTTGATTATCTAGAATATAAAACTTGTTCAATGTTTTATTTTGTATCACGTTTCTAGCGATAAAGAGTTATAATTAAATTGTAAAAACTTTTGTGAAATAGCAGTAAATCGAGATTTAATCGAATTGTGATTTTTATAATTTTTGTTTCGTAATAAAGAGTCGCCTAATCGATGTATTTATTTTTGGATAGCAACACACACCATCAATCACATGAAGCGATAGGTCTTACGTTCCGACAAAAGTTATGCCAATATGTCGGCTTATCGCAATAGAAAATAAAGTAGGTTTCAGTTATCAACCCACTTCCTTGTTGAATGATAATTTGGTCAAAGTTTCATACTCAAGTTTATGAAAACTTGGCAATTAAAAGATGATAAACACCGAAGTATTACCTCGTGGCATGATGGCTAGTGCGTTGGATTGTCATGCCGAAGGTGTGGGTTCGATTCTCCGCCGTACCACCTAAAACAGAAATGTTTTATCCGAGGTACTGCCTTTTGCGAAGAACTGACAAATCTTCCAAGAGTATACTTGTCATTAATAAGTGCTTCTCATCTAGCCGTTCGGACTCGGCAGAAAACTGTAGATCCCCTCCATTCCTGCCAACAACACGCACACAGGAATGGTTGAAAGTTGTAAGTCACTAGGCTCTGGTTCTTCACGTGCTGTTGCGCCACCCAATTGTTAACTCTGAACTCCAAAAAAAATACATTGTCACCTGACTTGATGGAGCAATCATTTTCATGTCAGATTCTAATTTTTGGTCATCAAAAACTTTTCGATACATCCGGCTTTTTGTGGTAGAAAAGTGTAAACATTCTATTTTTCATTTTATCAAGACCAAGAATTTAGCTTGTGTCTTAAGGTGCCGTCACACCGTGCAAGTAAATTACTTGCAGCAATTGTTTCAAAAATTTCGATTTTGAAATATTCGTGCAAGTACTTGAGGAGAGCAGTCACACCAGGCAAGTAAATTGCTTGCTGAAACGACTTTTTACTTGCTTGCAAAACAAACTTGCTGCAAGTACTTTTTAGGTCGTCACAACGAGCAAGCAAGTACTTGCTGAACAGCAGCACGAGCTTGTCTGAAATACAAATCACCCTCACCGAAGTACATTTCATCATAGGAATTAATTCCATCCTTCACAATTCCACTAGTCTGATGTCCATCTTTATTAGCATCCTGCAGTAACTTATTGGGTGCTTCTTTCGGTGTACAATAAGAGGGATTGTCTTCGTCACAGATAAAATTTGCATCGCATTCATATAATTGAGGTATATCAGTTACGCCATCAACAACAATTGGACAAAATTCTAGGGTTTTCTCATTTAAGCAATTAAATCCATATTGGCCACATTCTTGTGATTGTTCTTCTGTTTCTTCTGCAGCATTTACTGTCATAAACAGTGTCAGAATTATGAAGCATGATCGACAAAGCATCGTGATATAGTTTGATGGAAGCTTCATCTGTCAAAAAAGAACACAAATTAGCGTCGTGGTAATGAACTTGTTGATTCCTTATTATATATGTATATTCCTTACCCAGGTAATTCATAAAAAAATTATTAAAAGAAAAATGCCAGATTCAGGGAAATTAAAATGTCTAAAAGTAGTTTTTTAGTTGAAAATTTTACTGTCAATCAGGGTGACATTTTTTTTTTCTAGCACACTTCTATAAAATCTATAAAAGGTGGTATCTTAAAACCGCTGTAATATCTTATTATGTAGGTTTGTGTTCTAAATTGTGTTTGGTCATATTTTAAAGCCCCCACTTCCCTTTGAATATAAACAAATGTCTATGATTGCACAGAATTAAAGAACCTTCTACTAAAACCTACCAACCATTCAGATAATCGTAAATATTTCCCATTCAAAACGTAAACAGTTTGATTGATGATCGACAGAAGTTGTATGAATCATGAATGCACGACCATTAATTAAATATCTATTAATTAATTTATATTTATTATTTGAGTAGAGAAACATGAAATTATTTTATTGTTTTTTTTTTATGATAAGTATTGCAATTGTTTAGTCATAAAAGCATGTGATTTGTTAAACTTGATTGGATATTTTTTTAAGTTGATTTGGTTTTCATAGCAACTTTTTACCAACTTCTTTTTGTTTTAATTCTAGGAAAACACCGATTGTGGCAGTTATCAGTTTAAAAAATAAGGAAAACACGGACACGTAAAAGGCGCCCACAGAATCTTTTCCAGGGGGGAATTTCCGGTGTCTAGGCTTGTTAGAGGCCTTAGGCAGCCGGCATTGCTAAATGAGGCCCCTTGTGTGATCAGATCTTTTTTCAGTCTTTATACCTAAACGTCAGCTTTTACAACAACCAAAAATATAAATCATAGTGATGATGATTATATCTAATACACGTACCGAACCAGAAAGTAAGAATACACATCAACATCGCAAGACAAGACGCACGGGGTGGACCTCCCCATCCCTACCTTAGTCCGCCAGGGAGACTAATCATGGGCTCCAACAGAATAATAACAAGTAGTTATTTATCAAAGGTCCATATTAAACGCGCCACTGGATCGTACGTACTTGCTCTTATGTTCAAGAGGTTTAGGGCCAGTTTCAAATGTTCCGGTTAAAGTCTCGGATAGCCTATCCGGAACTTATCTGCAAGATAAACTTAAATTTTTGGTTTCATATGTCTCGGATAGTGATATCCGACACATAAAGTTTCGGATAGCCTATCCGCCAGTTCAAGTAGCTGTTAAAGGTTTTATCCAGAAGATAAGAAAAATATTAAATCGAAGCGTTTGTAAAAAATATAGTTTCAGACCATTTTATTGTTGAAGATCGTAAAATGCAGTAAAAAGAAGTCCTGGATTTATGGATTTATGTGAATTTTGGAAGACGAAATTGTATAAATCTGCATCATTGGTTCTAGAAGGGCCATTGTCCATTTTTTACAAAACTTACATAAGTACACTTTTTGACTCAGCCGAAGATGTTCCACGACTTTAATAAGGGCCCATGGTCTCCAATTGCTTCTTAATGAGCATTTTAAAACATTAAAAAGAAACATTTTAGACTTCCCAAAAACTAACAAATTGGACATTGGCCTTTTTAGAATCAAGGTACAAAAATAACCTATACAAAAACTGAAGCCACTCAAGCAAATTAGAACGCTGCTATAGTTCCGTCTACCCTGTTTTTTTCTAAACAATGCATACACGGATGAATGAGATGTAAAGAATTTTGTAAATTATATTTTTATTGCAATTTATTATTTATTTACATTATGTACATCTTAATCATTTTCCAAAATTTTAGACTCCAGTGCATTTTCGGGCATGTATTGTGAGGGGTGGCCGGTGGCATCATTTGTTGCATAATCACACCGCTTGTGGTGTCTTCTTCTCTTCTTTTTGGGGAATCTATTTTCAGCACTTATTGTTTGCAGGCAAAAATCCTAGGTCCAACGTTGAGGATTGGATGTCTCTATGCCTAACTGCTAAGAGTTTCATCCTAATAGTTTGAATTTTCTCTGTAATTCGATCCATCGCGGTTCGTACTGAATTCAAATTATAGACATTTTTAATAAAAACGACAAATATTTTTTGTTTTGACAGCAAAAAATTAGTTTTCAGTATGTTTTTGATGTTTTATGTTGTTCTCAAACTGTATGTGGCTAGTGAATTTATCCAACGGTTAGTATATCCGAGACTTTGACGATGAAACAGAAAATAACTTATAGCAACTTTTATCTGCTGGATAGGGTTATGTGTCGGATATCTATCCGAAACTTTAACCGGAACATTTGAAACTGGCCCTTAGAGTTTAAAAAAATGAGTGTACTGTAGGTACATAGACATGAAAGTTATGAGCTAAACCAACTTCCATTAATAGTTTGAGGTGAAAAGAGAAAGTGCCAAATGAATGAAAAACAAGAATTTAAATAAATTGTAGCAGGTTTTTGAAATATGTAATTAATTTTATATAAATATCAAATTTTTAAAAAATATTAAGGAAAAGTTTTGGTTTATTAGTTTTAAGTAGGTAGGTATTTGTTCATATGCATATAAAAACTATGATTTCAAGGAAAATCGTAGAACAATTTTAGAGATATTGAATTTTCAAAAAACAAGAAACATTTTAAAAATTCAATCATTTCTTTTTTGAAAATTTTGATTAGCTAATACATATGTTGAAATGTTATTCGAAATTTGTATAAAATGAAATGCACGACAGGATAGCACGTACTTGCTCTTATGTTCAAGTTGTGTGGAACTTAAGAACTTTTAAAAATATTCAAATAATTATAGAAAAAGTATAAAAAAGCATTTAAATCGTTCTTTTATTTGTTTGAACAGCCCGATAAATAACTTAAAGCTCAAAAACTAGTATGCCATTTGATTACTTGAAAAAATATGAATATGAGAAAAAAAAATTTAAATCGTTGGAACCATTTTCTTAAAAATTATTTTTTGTATACCTATATATAACATTTTTGTAACACTTTTCAAAAAAATTTTTGGTATGCCAATTTTGAGTATATGTATAGTAATATACATTTAAAACTGAAATTTCAAAATAGTCCATCAACCCGTTAAAAAAAATTTTTGAATCTTTTTTTAAAAATCCAATATTTATTTTTTCCAAAATTTTGGTATGAAGTATTATTTATAATCTAAAAAATTAATAAATAAATGTTTTTGGTTATTTGTTTTCTTACCAAAAAGTACACCATATCGAAAATAACTCACTGATTTTTTTTTTATCAAAGTCGTTGGAGCCATTTTTGAGATAAATTAGCTTTTTCTTAACGGTTGTATGGCAAGTACCGTTATTTTTAGAGCTAAAAACAAATTTCAATTTCCCCTCTGGAGAGTTACAAAAAAACCTTAAATTCAAAATTTGAAGAAAATCGCATCATTGGTTTAGGCTGTAGATCCAGCTACAAACAGATAGACAGACAGAATTGTGCCACCCACTTTTTTTGTGTTCTCTATTATCGTATCTAATATTATGTTTGATTGTTATCTCAAATTGTTTTTTTGCACGAAGCCAAAACTTGCCATATAGTACCTATATCGAAAGTAAAAATGATCTTTATTCGTAAAGGTGAAATGAGAAAATTTTGAATAAGACAACAAAACAGTTTATAAATGTTGCTAAGTATAAATTTTTATATTTTTTGGTAGCTAAGCATACCGAAAAAGTTTTATCGAAATCATAAAAGCTATTTTTGAGAAAAAAAGGGGGCATTAGTAGGTACCTACTATTTTTTTTTTTTTGAAACTTCTGTTTAAAAAAAATATAAAAATCAGACATACCGTTTTGAATAATGTTGAAAATAATATAAAGGTTATATAGGAGGTAGGTACCATTAATAACCATTTTTTCACCTTAAGGTAGCCTATGCTACCTATGTAGTTTACTCAATTTTTTTAAGAAAATATACATATGACTGGGTCATACTTGCTCTTATGTTCAAGACGCTGCGGGCTTACAAAAATTTTATAAATAGCTACATATGGAAAATATGAGAGAGAATTGTTTTACAGCATGAAATACAATATTTATATAAACTTAAATAACTCCTTTGACAGTTTCAAAAGAAAAAAGAGATAGCCAACTGAATTCTTGACTAAGACTAAGTATACAGTTCCTTCACAAAAAAAAACTACAAGTATTTCTTATCGTTTAAATTTTTTTGTATCGAACTGTGAACTACCCAAAAGAAAACAAATTTTATATTGACACGAATTTCTTTCGTACAAAACAATGTCACTGACATTCCTTTTCCGAAAAATATTACGTTTGGCTTTGTGCTTGCTTTTCCATAGATCAGTCTCATTGAGATTTTTTTTTTTTTAACTGTATACTGACGACGAATAAAAAAGAATTTTACACCACAGACATTTTTTCTTTGTCGAAAATATTTTTTTCTCACCTTGAAGAATTTTTTTACTCAAAATATGTAACTGTGTATACTTAGCTGAACAATAATTGTATGAAAAAAATGTTTAAATCGTTGGAGCGGTTCTTCAAAAAAATAACTTTTTATACATTATATCAAATTCTTAAAAAAATGTAAGGAACAATTTTGGTATGCAAATCTAAAGTATTTATTTATATGTGATTATAAAACTAAAATTTAAAAAATTGTCAACCCGTTTTCGAGATATCGCATTTTCAAAAAAAAATTGAATCTTAAAAAAAAAAAAAATGAGTATTTCTAAAAATCCGAAAATATTTTATTTTAAATGTTGGTAGAAAAATTATTTATATTCCTTGGAAGCTTGTGAATAAAAAAAAACTGTGAAAATCATAAGTACCGTTTCGAAGAAAATCGAACAAAAATGGTTCTTTGGTACGTACGATTAATAACCATATTTTGAAAAATGGTTTCCTATCCAAAGGTAGCCCTTGCTAAAATAATGTATTGAATTTGTATTGTTAAAAAAAATGTATTGAATTTTTTTTAAGAAAATTTGTGTAGCCGATTTTGAAAACAATACGATTTTTTTTAAATTGCTAACAAAAAATTATGGCAGGTACTGTTTTTATAGTTCTAACAAAAACTAAAAAAAAATGTTGGCAAAATCAGAAAATACCACTATGTACCAAAATTTGAGAAAACCGATGCAGCCATTTAGGCATTAGCCGAACAGACCGACAGACAGACAGACAGATAGACAGACAGACAGACAGACAGACATACAGGCAGATAGACAGACAGACAGACAAACATACAGACAGACAAAATTGGGAGACCCACCCAGATTTTTCAAAAAAATATTTTTTGGATTTAAAAAATTTTTTTTTTTTGGAAAATTCATTATTTCAAAAATGACACGGTCGATTAAAAAAAAATCAAAAATAGTTCAAATACCTACCATACAAATGTTAAAAAACGTTGGAAACAATCTAATTTTTTTTTAAAACGGCTCGTAAGCTTTTGATAATCTTTTTTTTCTTTGTGCAAAAATTACTGTCTACTGGAGATCGTTGCTTGGTAGAGGAATTCCACCAAAAATTGTTGCCATTATTAAAGAGTCCTACAACAACGCGAGGTGTTTTGTTTTGCACAATGGGCAGCTATCCGACTCCTTCGTAGTGCAACAGGGTGTGAGACAAGGGGATGTTCTATCGCCAATTCTCTTCCTGCTGGCGATGGACGACGTATTGACAGCCAGTGTAGGTACAGCTGAGCGACAGGGCATTCAATGGAGACCGTTCGAAAGGCTCAGTCATTTAGACTATGCCGATGACATATGTCTACTGGCAAATAACATCAGTGGGCTGAACGGGATGTGCCAAACACTGCAAGTGAAGGGAGAGTCGAGTGGTCTAAGAATAAACAGCAAAAAGACAAAAATAATGCTCACAGGCCGCTCCACACAGCAGCGTATTATTATTCTACAGGAGACGCCAGTTGAAGTAGTCGAACAGTTCAACTACCTTGGCAGTATTGTCTCTGCAAACGGTGGTACGGATCTGGACGTTAAAAGTAGAATAAATAAAGCTCGTGCTGCCTTCGGTACTCTGTCCCCAATCTGGAAATCAAGTCAAATCTCCTTAAGCACTAAGTTGAGATTCTTCGAATCCAATGTCAAATCCGTGCTGTTATATGCTTGTGAAACCTGGAAAGTCACGTCTATCATTTCGAAGAAATTGCAGGCTTTTGTGAATCGCTGTCTTCGCCACATCCTAAAGATTCGATGGCCACAAATAATATCAAATGAGGAATTGTGGCGCAGGACAAGTCAAGAGCGGCTGGACGTCGACATAAGAAAGCGTAAATGGCGTTGGATTGGTCACACACTGAGGAAACCAAACGATGAAATTGCAAAGCAGTCCTTTGAATGGAATCCTCAGGGTGCACGGCGGGTTGGAAGACCAAGAACAACATGGAAATCAACTGTCTTAGCGGAAGCAGAATCCCAGAGAAAGACGTGGCCACAGCTAAAGTACCTTGCAGCAGACCGTGAAGGATGGAGACGTTTTGTTGACGCCCTATGCCCCAGCCGGGGTTACAGGACACGATGATGATGATAATAAATATAAAAATTTTATACTAGGCAACTATCAACACTAAGTAGATACCTATGGGTTACGTACGAATGACCGACAAAAAAAATGTCGACTTTTGTCGACTTTTTTGTAAGTTAAAATACCGACTTTGTTTTGACCGACTTATTAAAATGTCGACAGTTTGAAAATTCGATTTGACAAAAAGTCGACTGCCCTGATAGAAGTCGAGAAAAATATCAACTTGTCCGAATTTTTCCCATACAGAAAAGTCGATATAAAATATAAATCGACATTTTAACCAGTCGACATTTTGACTTGTTGATATTTTGTCTGTTGGTCATTTGAAAGTAACCCAAAGAACAACGCTCTGACTTAAATGTTTGCACGGAATAACTATAAGCTCAAGAATCAGAAACTCTTGTCTCTTGTCTTTAGATAGTTATTAATTTTATATTACCTTTTGTTAAGCTTCAAGAAAGTTCAATAAAAGGCATTTTTGTTGCCTTCCTACATTATAACTAATATTTCGAATTTTTAACTGCCTCATTTTCTGGATGTTTTATTATTGTATTAATATTAAAACACATTACAGACTTTGAATAAGAGGCAATTAAGACGTCGAAATATATAGGCAATAAAATTATATAGGCAATAAAATTAAATTACAAAAAATGCGATTTATTCAACTACGACAATGCGATATTAGATAATAATGATCTGATCAAAATGTCGACTTTCAAAATGTCGACTTTTAAAATGTCGACTGTTGAAATCTCGATTCATTAAATCTCGATCATTGTCGATTTTTTGAGAATCGACATTTTAAAAAGTCGGTCAAATTTGTGTCTATATTTTGATCTGTCGGTCTTTTAAACAGTCGAGCTTTTTTCTGTCGCGATTTTAAAAGTCGATCTTATGGAGTCGATATTTTAAAAGTCGACATATCGTACCCGATTCTATGCCGTTAAAAATTATATTAAAATTATATTTTTATATAAAATTATATTTTTATATAAAAACTTCCAGAAAGTTAAAATGATCAAAACTTACAAAACAAAAAAAAATAAATATTTTGAATTTAAAAAATAATTTTTTTGAAAAGTTGATATCATGAAAGAACGGCGTGGCGTGTGTTGAAAATTGTTTTGATCATTCATGTTGGTTTTGGTTTTTATTTTTTTTATTTGGGTGTAACTGCCAATTCGATGATTTTAACTATGGCGTAAAGAAAGCACTGGTTGAGTAATCTGTTTCAGGTGAAATATCCCATAATTTACCTCTGGCGTCATGGTTCTACGAATACGCTTTTACCACTATGCCAAAGGGTGCTCACTATTTATTTCAAAATAAAATATCTCAGGAATCCCAATAATTCATCATTACGTCAAATGCTTACAAGCAAAGTGCTATACGCAATAATAATGTTGTCATAGGTCTATGATCTGCTCACGTAATATGAAGCAATTATCGAAATTCCTTAAACGAACAATGCCCTGTTGTTAACAAAAAAACACAACATAACCATCGATTAGCCCCTCATTATGAGCTATCAGTGTACTTTTTTTGCGTTCATTAAAATAAAATGAGTATAGGAGAGTAAGTTGGTACATACCTACATTAAAACACCTTGCACCTAAAAATCATCACTCACCGCACAAAATGCCATGCCAACAATATGTCCGTTTGTAACTTTATTTTTTTTTTTTTTTTACTTTTTGTCTAGAAAACTACAAATTGTTCAATTAAAATGCAAGTAGCATGCATATACCCAACAGTGCAACATATTTTTTCGTTTTAATGACCGATAAATCACTTTCCCTTGGCATATTATTTAAGCGTCATCGCGTCTTCGCGTCTAATTGTCATAGATTTTTGTAAAGTGTTCATATTACGTGCCGCACTTGCATGTGTATATTTACTTTAAACTCAGTCTCATCTGCCTTTAACAACAGTTTATCGCCAAAATTGACCATAAAGAGAAATAAAGGGGGGCTTGAATTGGTCACAAGAAGAGTATTTGCATTCATTTGCCAATTTTTGTATTTGCTGTACACGCTATACTGTCAAAACTTGAAGTTCACGTAACAAGCGGACTTTAAAGTGAGTCCATTGTTAGAATACATAACTAGACGCATATGATACACATAATGCAACAATGATAAAAGATAAGATGTCTGCCAAAATAATAACTTTTTTACCAGTGACGTAGAGGTATAAAGAGGAAGAGTTATAGGGGGTGATCTTAAATACCACAACTTTCTAATGTTAAGGATATGAAATAAGTTATATTTGCTGTTCAGTTCTTCATTGTTTTATTTTGTTTCACTCTTCGCGTGGTAATATCTGAATAAAGTGGGTTTAAATACCCTTTGAACTTTAAAGGATTAAATAAACCTACTGCGAGTTTTAAGAAAATGAGGAGGGGTTTAAAAAAAATATTGATTTTGCTGAGTTCTTTTTTTAACGTGGGGAAGGGGGAATACAGCTGGGTAAAGCATATTTTTTGATGTTTCTTAATAATATTTTTCCCACCCTCACAATTTTTGTCTGGTTACACGATAGAAGATGAGATAATGTATACAGAATCAATTAGCTATAGATTGGCTTTGGCTGAAATGAAGTGTAACGATATTTAGATATTTGAAATATGTGAACTAAAAGCTTTGAGACTGATATGGAGAGATTTTTTTGCGTATTTAATAATAATCAGAGTCCAGGAGGGGTTGTACGATTTATGGTCTTTTCTATTGGTGTAATTCTTGTTCTGAAAAGCAGAACAAGTTTTTCTGGATTTGACTTCGAAGTCAGAATACCAGTCCAAACAGCCATTTTGTATACACCCCCAATCTAAACTTTCCTAGATACGTCACTGTTTTTTGACATTCCCTTAAAAAAGGTTATTTCACTTATCCATTGCGTTGTTGACAACAATGCCTTTTGAAATAACGCTTTTTTTTCTAGGTATGTTAAGCATGTTCGCAGGCATGATCGGAATACCTTAGCTATAGGTTTATAACGAGAGTATGTGCACCTTCAGCTTCAGGTGAATATATATCAAACAACAGAGGCGACACTTTTACTCAACTTTAAATGATAAGTTTATTAAAAAAAACGCCTGTTTTATTTGGGATGTACCTAGCTAGAGGTATAGGACTGAATGTACCTTTATGGTTGATTTTGGACAAATTTATTCTTCGGTTTCATCAGTTTCACTTTCTTTACATAATTTCAGTGCATCAACAAAGGGATTTTATGTAATCGTTTCTCTTCTTTCCATTTAAAGTTGGTGTAGGTTATAGTAATTTAAAAAGATTGTATTTTCTCGACCATCATTCATCTAACCGTTTTTCTTTTTTCATTGAAGCGAAAACGTGCAGATTTGCTTTATGTATGAGTTATAAATATGACAAACTTACATGAACTCTTTTGGATCATGTGCTTGTGCAGTTTCTTCATTTCCATATAAATTGCTTGCGAGCGTATGTTACAACATACACACTCCTTGGTTTATGATTTCTTTTAAAATGTAAAATCTGTCTTGCAATGCATTTTGGACAGTAAGAAAGTAAAGTTTTGTGAGCAATATTTGGAGAAGAGCTAAAAGCCCAGATAACGAAATTTTCCTGTGGCCTGCAAATAAGACAACCTACTGCAGAACGAATTTTTTTGATTTTGATTTCGTTGTGTCATTTTTGTATGAGATTTTTCGTTTCACATCAGAAGCGTACTAAGCTTTATCATAGACCAGATGAATTTATCATCTAAAATATCACTGGTTATTCGACTTAAGAACATTGTATTTTTGGTCTAAACTGGCTTTCGTTAATACAAATTTACTGATTTTTTAACAAAGTTTAAAAATGTTCTCTAAGGAATAAGTTAGAGATCCATCCGAAAAAACTGGAAACTAGGCTTTAGCCAAGAATTACACACATACATTTTATTTAAGACTAATGTAAGTCTTATAGAAGTCTCTTATAGGAGTTATTATACTACAGAAGAGCTTATATCGACAGAAAAATATTTCATAACAATAAATGTAAAATGCGCGACTGGGTCGCACTTATGTTAAGGCGGCTTAGGATTTTGAAAATTATTTATAAAGACATGGAAATCATGAGAGATAAATGCTAAACAGAATGAAATTATATATTAAAATTCACTTAAACAACACCTTTTAGTGTTGGAAAAAATAAAAAAAAAAATCGTTAGAGGTTTTTTAAAAAAATAATACCTATAATAATTATAAATAAAACTCTTAAAGCATTTTTAAGAAAATATTTTGGTATTCAAATCTTAAGCATTTATTAATATGCATAGGGCAAACGTTGGAACGGCTGAGAGCCAGGGCATTCAATGGAGACCGTTTGAAAGGCTGAGTCATTTGAACTATGCCAATGATATATGTTTACATATGTATTTCTGGATCTGGGGAAACCAAACGATGAAATTGCAAAGCAGTCCTTTAAATGGAGTCCTCAAGATGCACGGCAGCGGTTAGAAGACCAAAAACAATATGGAAATCTAAGTTGGGTCTTGTGTGTAAGTGAAAATTCACACACAAGTGCAGTGCATGCTGCGCATTATACATCAATTTATATTGAATAATTTTGAATGAACAACAACAACTTGTGTGTGTTACCACCAAGTTTATAGGCTGGGAGTTATAGCCCCCCCCCTTGTATGACCAACGAATTGTTGGCATACGAATCGGTGCATGGGGAAAAAAGAAAGAAACCGACTGAAAAATAACAAGCTGGTGTGTGTTAATAAAAATGCTAGTCGCTGTTGCAATTGATAAACAACGAAACCTGCATTGGGATAGAGCTAACCATGTGGCTTCAGTGGCGCGGTGTGTAGTGCATCGGCCTCTGAATCGCAAGGTTCATGGTTCGCTCCCATATGACGGCAAAGAGTTTTTCAATTAATACGAGCATAACCAGGCTAAGCACCACTAAAGGAGTCTGATGATCGAGGTGGCTCTCGTGAAATAGCTATAACTCCAGCCTATAAACTTGGTGGTAACACACACAAGTTGTTGTTGTTCATTCAAAATTATTCAATATGGAAATCAACTGTCTTAACAGAAGAGAATCCCAAGGAAAAACGTGGCCACAGTTAAAATACCTTGCTGCAGGCTGTGAAGGATGGAGATTTTGTTGACGCCCTATGCCCCAACCGGGGTTACAGGACACGATGATGATGATGTTCTGAATGTAAAACTACCAGTTTTTGTATTAAAACGCTATGATTTACGAATAAAATATGTTTTGAAAATTTTGCATTTGGTGATTTTTCATTTCTCTCCGTGTAAGTGTAATTTTGTTTGTATGATCTATGAAAGTAGATCGCAGTAATTACAGCATACCAAAATAAATTTTTCAATATCCTAGGATCCAGTTTTGAGAATGATAAAAGTTTCCTTAGCGGGTTCCTTACCTGCCATATTTTATGGAAGCCGTTATTTTTCATAAAAGTTAAATATTCTCCTAAAATATTCTAAAAAGTTTAAAAAAATCTTCAGACACTGAATTTCAAAAAAATCTACCATATTGTTTTCGAAATATTAAGTTAAAAAAAAATTGTTATCTTTATTTTCGGTATTCGATATGGTACACAATACTATTTTTAAAAAGCTTCTGGGATAAAAAAAAAGTTATAAAAGCAGACATACCGTTTTTAAGATGATTAAAAATAAAAAAAATTGTACATAGGATGGTAAAATTGCCGTTGATAATCACTTTTTTGAAAATGTGCTTCCACCCAATGATAGCATTTATTAAATGTAATTTACTGATTTTTTTTTAAAGAAAAATTGTGGTGCTGTTTTTGAGAGAAATACGATTATGTAAAATAATGTTTTTTTTTTTTTAATTTAATGTACAATTTTCTAACATACATACATATTTCTGTTTTTAGTTTGAATAAATGGCTATTTACTTCAATTTCCATTCGAGGCATGACAAAATTATCTACTTATTCCACAGTCACCGTGGCAAGTTCATTGCTTGTTTTTCCAATTAAATATTATGTTGTTTGTAGAAAAAGTTTGAGTGCAATATTATTTGCTTGGCTATGTTTTGCAAAAATTAAGTAAAAATAAGTTTCGAAAAACATATTGTGTTTTGAACCTCTAACTCCTACTTTATCTATTTACCTCCGTTTATTTCTAACGCTCCACTTTTTCTATGTGTAACGTTAGGAAGATTTAACTAATCCTTACCGATTTTTTTTAAGTCTTTTGCTAGGAGCAGGGCCGTATCCCACCGGTTATTTCTGTGCCTGCCCTTCTTCACAGAGTACCACAGACAGAAAAGCTTGTTACCGCGAGAAAAGTATGGATTTTGAGAGGAAGAAGGTTGTATTAAAGCTGTGACCTAAGTGTATCGCGGACAAGGCTAAACTCTTACCCTTTGAACAGAATGAATGTAGCTACAGCTTATAGCAAGGCTGAATTTTGTTTAACTTTTGCTACACCATACATTTATTGCTACATTTTTGTAACTTCACATTGTGGCACTGGTACCTATTTTGCATCTTTCTACTTTGACAGTGCTACACGCCACAACAACTGCTACACCATTATGTTCTGCAAGTTAACCTGAACTAATTATTCTCAGTCTTTTGTTACGAGCAGGCTGTACCTGCAAGTGCACCGATTATTCTTCTTGTCTTTTGCTAGAGGCAGGATTGATCCCAACACACTTATACGAAATACCATACTATATGATTTGAAAAATATTCATTGTTAATTATTATACAATTGAAAAATAGTATACACTGTTAACTCATTTGGTTATTTAAATTTACAATACAAATTGATTTGATTTGGGGTTTGGAAACTCTTAACCCAAGTTTTTTTACTTTCTTTGGGATAAACCTCCGAGCCTATCTCAGCTGGCCATCTTATGGTAGTGGACTGGAAATGCACTTTCTTAAACTTAAACTTAAACTTAAACTTAAACTTAAACTTAAACTTAAACTTAAACTTAAACTTAAACTTAAACTTAAACTTAAACTTAAACTTAAACTTAAACTTAAACTTAAACTTAAACTTAAACTTAAACTTAAACTTAAACTTAAACTTAAACTTAAACTTAAACTTAAACTTAAACTTAAACTTAAACTTAAACTTAAACTTAAACTTAAACTTAAACTTAAACTTAAACTTAAACTTAAACTTAAACTTAAACTTAAACTTAAACTTAAACTTAAACTTAAACTTAAACTTAAACTTAAACTTAAACTTAAACTTAAACTTAAACTTAAACTTAAACTTAAACTTAAACTTAAACTTAAACTTAAACTTAAACTTAAACTTAAACTTAAACTTAAACTTAAACTTAAACTTAAACTTAAACTTAAACTTAAACTTAAACTTAAACTTAAACTTAAACTTAAACTTAAACTTAAACTTAAACTTAAACTTAAACTTAAACTTAAACTTAAACTTAAACTTAAACTTAAACTTAAACTTAAACTGGAGACAGCTAGCTAGAAACCGAGCTGGCTGGAAGAAGGTTGTTGGTTGAGGCCCTGGTCCACCCAGCGCCACCTTAAGTAAGTAAGTAAACTTAAACTGCAAATAAAATAATATCCATAAAAGCTACTAAATTAAATTTTGCGCAACAAATAAGCATTCAAAAAGTTAAAATGTTTTGCTTTAACCGAATTAAAGTTTTCTGATTTAAAGATGTGCGTGAAGTTAGCACCGCCATTTTGGATTTTCAAAAAAAAGGTTGTGCTGTAATGTGCCCAACTTGTGCTGCTATGTGCCGTATTTAAAAAAAAAATCGTACTAAGGGTTTGGTTTTTAGATGGTACCCGTTTTGTTTTAGCGTGAAGTTAGCACCGCCATTTTTTATTTTCAAAGAAAGAAAAGTTGTGCTGTACTGTGCTCAACTTGTGCTGGCATGTGCCGCACATATTTTTGAAAAATATGCAAATTTTACGAATGAAATTTTTACGAAATTTCAGAATTTCTTAAATAGCTTTTTATGGCCTTTAGTCCTACAAATTGGAGTTTCGTTCGACTTACTCACTTTCGCAAAAAAATTCCTTTGTAAAATTTGCAAATTTTTGTGAATTTTTCAAAAATATTTACGGCGCAAGCCAGCACAAGTTGAGCACAATACAGAACAACTTTTTTTTTGAGAATTGCAAATAGTGGTGCTAACTTCACGCTTCGCAGAACTGTTTTTTGGCTGCTAAAGTTGCAAATATGTGAATTTTTTGTTTTCTCTTCGGAATATGGCAGGACAAATAGCGCAGAAAACAGCACAACTTTAATTTTTTACAAAATTGCAAAATTTGAAAAATTTTCAAATTTGCAAATTTTTTAAAAATATTTGCGGGACAAGCAAGCACAAGTTGAGGACAATACCACACAACTTAAATTTTTTGGAAAATCAAAAATGGCGGTGCTAACTCCACGCTACAGCCCTTCGCAAAGTATAGTTTTGGCCATAATAAATGCAATCATGCGAATTTTTCTTTTTTTCTTTTTGGTTCTTAGTAGCATTTTTTGAGCACAATGCAGTACATTTTTTTTAACCCTAGAGAGGTAACACCAATTTTATTTTTTCATTTTTCTCTTTACCCATCCTTCGGAATGCATCCTGTTTTCATGTAGCTTTAGTCATCCAAAAGTGTTTGTAGTGTGTGGGCGTTCGGTGGCGTACCTGCTTGGGGAAGTACTTTTTTTTATTGTAAAAGGACACCAATGTACGTCGAAACGACGAAGGTTACCTTTTTTGTAACTTTTAGTGCTCGATCAGATAAGATCAGACCCACTAATATTACAGCTAATATTGAAAAAAGTACCCTCCAAAATAAAGACCCGTTAAGGGAGGATAATGTTATTGCATCAAAAACAAAAACACGTACGTAAAACGACGCATGACCAAGTCAACATACAATATATGTGATGCGAGCATTATGTGGAGAGCATAAAGTTGAACTATGCAACAAATATTTTTTTTATTTTTATTTTTACTTTTATTTTGTTATTTAATGAATTATCTCTTATGTTCCTACTTTTTTTTTTGCTATTTATTAAAAATAAAAAAAAAGTGATCTCAAAAAAAATGTGTTCAAATAACTTTTTCCAAAAAAAAAACTCAAATATTAATACAAATTTTTTTTTTCTGTTTCTTAATAAAAAATAACTAATAAACATAAATTATTTAACTTCGCAGGAATTAGTTAATAACTTTTCTTATACCGGGCAGTTGAATACAACTTCGTCGATTCAACGAATGGATACCTGTAACGTACTAAAAAATTCCTTTCTAGGGTTGAAATTTTGAAATTTCGAAAAAAAATCATTCGTAAAATTTGCAAATTTTTGAATTTTTCTAAAATATTTACGGAACAAGCCAGCACAAGTTGAGTACAATACAGCACAATTTTTTTTTTGAAAATCGCAAATGGTGGTGCTGACTTCACGCTTCGCAAAACTGTTTTTTAGCCTTAAAAGTTACAAATATGCGATTTTTTTATCTCTTCGGAATATGGCAGCACAAACTGAGCGCAAAATAGCACATGTTAGTTTTTAAGAAAAATGTAAGACTTTAAAAAAATTATTAATTCATTTTTGGCATAAAAGTTACAAATATGCGAATTTTTTTTATCTCTTTGGAATATGACTGCACAAATTGAGCACAACTTTCACTTTTAAGTAATTACGAAATTTCGCAAAAATTTCATTCGTAAAATTTGCAAATTTGCAATTTTTTTTTAAATATTTACGGCACCAGGCAGCATAAGTTGAGCACAATGCAGCACAACTTTCTTTTTTTTGAAAATCGGAAATGGCGGTGCTAACTTTTTTTGGTTCTTAGTATCATTTTTTGAGCACAATGCAGCACAACTTTTTTATTTAAGAAATTCTGAAATTTCGCAATAATTTCATTCGTAAAATTTGCAAATTTGCGAATTTTTCAAAAATATTTACGGCACATGCCAGCACAAGTTGATCACATACAGCACAATTTTTCTTTTTTTCGAAAATCAAAAATGGCGATGCTAACTTCACGCTAAAAAAATGGGTACCCTCTAAAAACCAAACCCTTAGTACGATAAAAAAAAAAAAATACGGCACATAGCAGCACAAGTTGGGCACATTACAGCACAACCTTTATTTTTTGAAAATTCAAAATGGCGGTGCTTACTTCACGCAAATGATTTAAAGTCCGCCATCTTGAAAATTTGAATATTTAAAAAACCGTTGGAACTACAAATTGGAGTTTCTTAGCATTTAATTATTTAATTAACTACAGATTTAGATGATGATTAAAAAGTAAAATTCATTGCCACGTAAATAATGGGTCACTCAACTACACACCCTCCCCGTTTTGATGCAGTTATTTTGAAGCTTACAACAAACAGTCAACAAAGCCCTTACCTTGCCAAAGTATTTTACGTTATTTAATAAGGAATGCCTTAGGTAAACCATACTTCACAACTGAGTCCCAAAACTCCATGAAATAAATGTCCAATTTTGGGGAGTTTCTTCACACGCAAAATACTTGTCATCTCCATACAAATTTTTGGGGAGTTATTTAATTTTTGGTTTGGGAAGTTATTTCTTTATCTTGGATCAAAAAAACTTACAATAATTATAGATTCCTTACAGGCACACTTGGGCAATATTTTAAGCACTCAACAGCAATAATTGCAAGTGGGTTTATCCCAAAGAATTTAAAAAATACTGTCTGTTAGTTAAGTTCTTCGGTGGCCATTTTGAAAATGTTTAGTTTTCAGTCCATATATTATGTAGTTATGCAATTACTGAAGTGAATCATTTGGAATGTAAACAGATACGTATAAGATTTTCTCAGAGTTATGGTAATTTATAAATTTTTGTCTGTATCACAGCCAATCTGGGCGTAGACAACCTAGTTTCTCGATCTTCCCATGAACTAGCACCCTATAATTTGCTTAAAATTGCTACTTTTTATGACAAAAAATTATATGAAGTAGCTTTGCAATTATCACCAAATCTATACTTAATCATGGAGAATGTCCAAATCCAAAGGCGCTGAAGCATTAATTTACTGCCATTACCTGCGTAACTTCATCATATAATCGACATAAATTACTATACCGACTCGCGTTCTGTTTTTGCATATTATTACCCAATTTCTCGATTGATCAATTGGCAGCTTGGATTGGCCAGTACATACAGGACAGGTGCTTTCAAATTATCATATCCCTTCAAATTTTGTATCAAGTATAGAAACACCTGTAATAGGGTAAATAGACATATTGTTGGCACCCTTTAACTATAATTCTCTCTTATGCTTTCCAGAGTGAACCAAATTTATTTTGCCAATTAGGTGCTTAAGGATAAAGTTTCAAGAAAATCTATTAGAAGCTATTTATTTTGTAACGTAATAAAAAAAAAAAGAAACCAACTAGCGATGTGAAAACAATGACAAGGAAATATGGTGGACAATATATTTTAAATTCTTTTGTCCAGAGATGATTTCGGGTGATCTTGGGCCGAATATTCCAACTGATCCATATAGCAATGGGTTTAAAACAAAAATAAAGCTGGTCGTTGCTTACTAAACACTTAAGTTACTGTTAATCAATGTGTATGAATATGCGCCCCAATATGTTTACGGAAAAAATTTACTTTAAAAATGTACTATACTATTAAATTATTGTTTACAGATTAAATTATATTTTACTAAACTATTGTATAATTTATATTATATTAAGCTATAAAGCATAATCTGTTGATGTTATAATCGTAGATTAAATAAATAAATAAATAAATGAATAAAACATTATAAGTGTAACCATTTGTTGTTTACCCTACCTCATTCTGATTTTGCTCGAACAAAAGTGTCAAATGTGAGCTAAAATTTCAAAAAAACTGTCACGTTTTATAAATGTTTATAGCAAACCTTACTTACAATACAAAAGCTTAAAATTCAAGTCAACATTTTATGCGAACTTCGCGTCAGCGTCGTCGTCTTCACTGATATATAGTGGCAAAGTCATTCGTAACAATGACATAGCTTCTTCTCTCTACACTCAACATAGAGCATTTGTTTGGACATTTACCAAGTAAAATGATGGGTTGGTCTTTTTGTACAAGCTTTTCTTGACACTTACTTAAAAACTTAGCGTGCGAAGTTTCTGTCTTCTGTCCGATGATATTGTCAATGAAACTCATTCAGTGTACTAAACAGCAAGATTTGTGTAGATTTAAATATTTTATTGTAAGCACACGATGCCATGGACGTTCACTTTCTCTATAGTGGGGGAGTTTCTTTCAAAACTGCAAATGAAATATACTTGGACTTAAGTTTTTGGGTAATTTAGATGAGAAATTCCAAAGATTTTTTCATTCTTCTCATAGTAAGTACATATAAGTATACAAATGAAAACAAACTAAACAGTAAAGGTTATTGTTTAGATAAAATAAATATTTTGTATGCTATAAGTAGATATTTTGGTAGGCAACGTTTTCACTTTCATTTGAAAAAAAGCATTTTGGTATAGTAAGTGCATAGTTAAATCAGATTCTTCTAATGGGTACCTCTACCTATTATGGTTCTTATTAGAAGCCAGGGTTGCCATGCCTTGAACTAGTTCGTAGCTCAATTTAAAAAATTGTGTAGCCCAAAATCGGAGCCGAAAAAGTAGCCCAAATAGTAGCACAATACCAAATTTTTTTTTTTTCTATTTCAATACAACTTCAATTACATTTTATTTTTTTTTTTTTAATACCATATTGAGAAAGTTGAATTTGACACAATATGATTATTATCAAATTTATTTGCTTGCTGCTTTGTACAGCTATTTTGTTAACGGGGGAAGGTTGAGAAAAATGTTGGTTCTGTGTGATACTTTTTTGACAAGCATGAGGTAAACTCATCACAGTAAAACTCGGGTTAGGCTATTGATTATTTCTTAAAAACAGGCCAATAAGGAACTAAGATATTCTTGGGTTTTATTGTAATAATCATTAAATGGGTCATTGAAGATGAGAAAGTGGAGTGCGATTCAATTAAAATGTACAATTTGGAGGGGGATGGAAAAACAAACTCCTCGAAGACGAGGAGAAATTTCGTGATAATTATGCAAATGAAAACTTTTTTGTAGAGAACTAAATAAATTTATTCTTCAAAATTTGTTTAAGGATAAATTTTATTTTCTACAAAAAATGTTTTCAGTGTAATTTCAAAATTTTGCTTCGTTTTAGTGTTACATGCAGAAAACCAAGAAAGATACTTTTTTCCACCTCCAAATTGTACCCTATAATTTAATAGCACTACACGGTTTTCTTATATTCAATGATCCTGCTAATGGTTTTCACAAATAAACCCATGAACATCCTAGTTCCTATTAATATGAAAATTTATACCTACCTAATCAAAAGCCTTTTTAGAAGAAAGGAACTTTGACCAACTACTAGTCTTTATAATTTTCAATCTTTGTTTTAACAGTTGAAATTATGGGAATTTGCAATATCTTACAATTTAATTTAAACTTATTTAGGGTATTCATACAACGGCGTTAAGCCATCGTAAGCTTAGTAAGGTTTTTAAATTTGTAAATTGGACAGATTTGTGCAGTTTACAATTGACTACATTTACGATGAATTTACGACGACGCCCACCCGTTACAAGAATATAGTAAATAATACGGTTTTTCATATACACAAAATCTTGATATGATGGGAGTAGCCTCAGCCCACAATACAATATTCATTTAAAAAAAGTGAATCACGGACAAAACGGTATGAATCTGATCTCATACCAAAAAAAAAACTATAAGCATAAGACCCAAAACTCACTCAGAAGATGTAATGAGGGAGAACAACTGATTTCAGTCCAAGGCTTACTTAAGGGAGATCAACTCTTTTACTTTACTTTAACTCACTCAGAAGGAGGAAACAGGGAGTAAATGGAGCAAGCAGGGAGAACCACCAACGGCAACGGTTGGAACCTGATTCTAAGCCAAGGCTAACCCAAGGGAGGGCAACTTTTTATTTTATCGATAGAATCGAGGGGACCAAACAAATTAACTTTAAAAAAAGTGCACCACAAAAAGAAACCTATGAGCTATGAAAGTTGAAAATTGCTACAAACAAAGCTCACTTGGACCTTAATTACTCTATAATTCTAAATTATAAATAAGGAATTAACACCAGTTGATAATTGTTGAATTGAATCTGAACTGTGATATTTCTGTCAGGGCAGCCGAATGTCCATTATCATCATCGTGTCCTGTTCACTTCAACCTAACCCCGGCTGGGGCATAGGGCGTCAACAAAACGTCTCCATCCTTCACGGTCTGCTGCAAGGTACTTTAGCTGTGGCCACGTCTTCCTCTGGGATTCTGCTTCCGCTAAGACAGTTGATTTCCATGTTGTTCTTGGTCTTCCAACCCGCCGCCGCCGTGCACCCTGAGGATTCCATTCAAAGGACTGCTTTGTAATTTCATCGTTTGGTTTACTCAGTGTGTGACCAATCCAACGCCATTTACACTTTCTTATGTCGACGTCCAGCCCCTCTTGACTTGTCCGGCGCCACAATTCCTCAATTGATATTATTTGTGGCCAGCGAATCTTTAGGATGTGGCGAAGACAGCGATTCACAAAAGCCTTCAATTTCTTCGAAATGATAGACGTGACTTTCCAGGTTTCACAAGCATATAACAGCACGGATTTGACATGGGATTCGAAGAATCTCAACTTAGTGCGTAAGGAGATTTGACTGGATTTCCAAATTGGGGACAGAGTACCGAAGGCAAAACGAGCTCTTTTTATTTTACTTTTAACGTCCAAATCCGTACCACGGTTTGCAGAAACAATACTGCCAAGGTAGTTCAACTGTTCCACTTCTTGAACTGGCGTCCCTGTAGAATAATACGCTGCTGTGTGGAGCGGCCCGTGAGCATTATTTTTGTCTTTTTGCTGTTTATTCTTAGACCACTCGACTCTCCCTTCACTTGCAGCGCTTGGCACATCCCGTTCAGCCCACTGATGTTATTTGCCAGTAGACATATGTCATCGGCATAGTCTAAATGACTGAGCCTTTCGAACGGTCTCCATTGAATGCCCTGTCGCTCGGCTGTACCAACACTGGCCGTCAATACGTCGTCCATCGCCAGCAGGAAGAGAATTGGCGATAGAACATCCCCTTGTCTCACACCCTGTTGCACTACGAAGGAGTCGGATAGCTGCCCATTGTGCAAAACAAAACACCTCGCGTTGTTGTAGGACTCTTTAACAATGGCAACAATTTTTGGTGGAATTCCTCTACCAAGCAACGATCTCCATATACATTCTCGGTTAACTCGATCAAAGGCCTTTTCAAAATCCACGAACATGAGGTAAAGCGGTGATTGATATTCCATCGACTGCTCGAGGACGATACGCAGGGTGTTGATATGGTCAACACACGATCGACCACTGCGGAAGCCAGCTTGATGCCTCTTGTGTGTAGACTCGATTCTATCCTTTATTCGCTCGAGTATGATTGTTGCCATTAGTTTTGGGAAAACGGACAAAACGGTGATACCACGCCAATTGTTGCAATTCTTTAAGTCACCTTTCTTTGGCAACTTAACAATCACACCATCCTTCCAGTCCCTGGGATAGCTTTTGTTTTCCCAAATGTTTTGTATCAGCGGATGTAAAATACTAGCCGCTGCTACGGGATCGGCTTTCAGGAATTCAGCTGGTATTCCGTCCAGTCCAGCTGCCTTGTTGTTTTTGAGGAGATTTATTGATGTACGAATTTCCGATTCTGACGGGGGTTCGATGTCAATACCCCTATAGGACCTGCGCATCTCGTTTAGTTGGGGCACTTCAGCACTCTGCTCAACTGAATCCTCATTTAGCAGGGCACAAAAATGGTCCTTCCATCTACGAAGCTGATCCTCAATTAATACCAAAAGTGTGCCATCCACATCCATTACAGGATGATTGGTGTTGCTTTTTTTCCCGATCACATCTTTGGCTATTTGGTACAATTCCCGGATATCTCCTCTTCTGGCAGCGATTTCCGCATTATCTGCGAGCCCATCTAACCTCACCCTCTTGTCACGTCTCACACAACGATAGACCATCTTATGTGCAATGCGGTACTCGCTTCGCAACTCAACCTTTCGTTGAACATCTGCTTCGGCATTTATTTGGATTTTCAACGATTTGCGAAGTTCAATCTTATCCCAGGTGTCTTGGGATATCCAAGAGTCTCTGCGTCTCGTTCGCTTGGGTACAGTTTTGGATCCAGCCTCCATAAAAACACTTTTAATTTCTACCCACATCTCTTCAATTGTTGAATGCTGGATTCCGTTTAATGACGAGGCTCTGTCGTTAAGGGTGGTGAAATAGCTTCGACACATGTTGGGGTCATTTAAAGCATTAGTTATGAATTTTGAGAATTTTGATATGATTGTATGTACATTCAAGGAGCAAGGCTTGAATGTACATACAATCATATCAAATTTCGTAACAGTAAATCAATGAATTTTTGAAAAATAAGAAAATCGTAAAGAATCAACAAACTATAAAAGTTTCAACAATCAAGGATATGATCATTTAAAATTCAGAACTCAAAATAATATGTAGTTCCAACAGGACGGCCGTCACCGTACAGTATTCCGTTTGATGAATTTCAGCAACAAAAATCACTTTCATGCAAGTTCTTGATAGATCATATTGAAATTTGGTACACTTGAACCCATTTGCCGATACGAAACTTAAATAATATTTAAGTAGAACATAAGCACTTATGTAGTTGTCAGTTTACGCAGAGGAAATAGAAGAACATAAGCTTTTTAAGTACAACATAAATATTTAGTTTTCGTATCAGCAAACGCGACACTGAATTCAGTTTAACAACCAATTGTCTGCTCTTCGATGCAGGGCTTCACAAATTTGGTCTGAATATGGTACAAAATATCAAAATATCAAAATAATAAAAAGAACATTATTCAAACCAGGAATTGAGTCAAGTTTTTGTTTTAATTCCTTATAAGTTGTGCTTGAATGCATTCTTTCATGTATGAAAATGATTACAATATACATTATGTAGATTTGTACGAAATTTAAAAAAGCATTCTTTTTTTTCACCTCAAACTGTCAAAAGAGTTGATTTAACCAATTTAAATGTCGTATTTTAGGCTTCTCTACATTTTTCTCTCATAATTTCCATGTTTTATATATAATTTTTTTAAACTCGCAGTGTCTTGAACATAAGAGCAACTACGTGCAACCCAGTCGTGCATTTTATTTTAATGCAGACAGTTTTTGATTCGCATTAACATTTTTGCTTGCGATATAGGTACTATAAGTACTTACGACTCAATCGATTTTCTTCAAACTTGGTACATAGTGGTTTTTGGTTCGTTATTTTCATTTTTTTAGAACCAAAAATAACGGTACCTTCTATACAATTTTTCTTAGCAATTTTACATAATCGGTTTTTTCTCAAAAACTTCACTGTGAAGTTAGCATAAAAGTCCTTTTCTCAGTAACGGTGATACTTAGAAACTTGCAGTTAGGCTCCAAATTTGTAGTTTAATTTGCAGTTCAAGAAAAATTAATGTCCAAATTTTTAAGTCCAAATTTGAAGAAAAAAAATCGAATGAATTCATTTTTCACTGTTAACGTCACTGTGAAGTTAGCAGTACATACCTTTTTCTCAGCAAATTTGCAGTTTTTTATGCACTTCAAGAAAAAACTAAGTTCAAATTTTTAAGTCCAAATTTGACAAAAAATCGACTAAATTAATTTTTCACTGTTAACATCACTGTGAAGTTAGCAGTACATATCCTTTTCTCAAGAACTGAGCCAGCTAGAAAATTGAAGTTTAGGCATTGTATATCCAATCTATAGTATTCTCATGAAACACGATTTTGTAGGTAGACATTTGGTCGATAGGTTCGCTGTGATCGCCTTACCGAGATCCCTTAACAAAAATTAGTATGACATTTGGACGCATAGATGGCCACGAGCTTTTTTTCTTCATGAGAATACTATAGAATTTATATACAATGGTTTAGGTCCAAATTTGCAGTTTTTTATGCACTTCGAGAAAAAACTAAGTTCAAATTTTAATGTCCAAATTTGACAAAAAATCGATTAAATTCATTTTTCACTGTTAACATCACTGTGAAGTTCGCAGTACATATCCTTTTCTAAGGAACTGAGCCAGCTAGTTGGTGTCCAAATTTGCAGTTTTCCATTTACTTCAAGAAAAAACTAAGTTCAAATTTGTAAGTCCAAATTTGACAAAAAATTCGAAAAATTCACTTTGCACTGTTGCTTAACTTAACTTAGTTTTTTCTTGAAGTGCATGAAAAACTGCAAATTTGGACTCTGATTGCAATTTTCTAGCTGGCTCAGTTCCTTAGAAAAGGATATGTACTGCTAACTTCACAGTGATGCTAACAGTGAAAAATGAATTTAATCGATTTTTTGTCAAATTTGGACTTTAAAATTTGAACTTAGTTTTTTCTTGAAGTGCATGAAAAACTGCAAATTTGGACCTTAACTGCAATTTTCTAGCTGGCTCAGTTCCTGAGAAAAGGATATGTACTGCTAACTTCACACTCACGTTAACAATGCAAAATGAATTTTTTGATTTTTTTGTCAAATTTGGACGTACAAATTTGAAACTAGGTTTTTCTTGAAGTGCATGAAAAACTGCAAATTTGGACTCTAATTGCAATTTTCTAGCTGGCTCAGTTCTTGAGAAAAAGATATGTACTGCTAACTTCACAGTGATGTTAACAGTTAAAAATGAATTTAATCGATTTTTTGTCAAATTTGGACTTAAAAATTTGAACTTAAAAATTTGAACTTAGTTTTTTCTTGAAGTGCATAAAAAATTGCAAATTTAGATTTTAACTGCAATTTTCTAGCTGGCTCAGTTCTTGAGAAAAGGGTATGTACTGCTAACTTCACACTGGCGTTAACAGTGAAAAATGAATTTAATCGATTTTTTTTCAAATTTGGATTTCCAAAGTTAAACATAAATTTTTCTTAAACTGCAAATTAAACTGCAAATTTGGATTCTAATTGCAATTTTCTAGCTTGCTCAGTTCCTGAGAAAAGGATATGTACTGCTAACTTCACAGTGATGTTAACAGTAAAAAATGAATTTAATCGATTTTTTGTCAAATTTGGACATACAAATTTGAACTTAGTTTTTTCTGGAAGTGCATAAAAAACTGCAAATTTGGACCTTAACTGGAATTTTCAAGCTGGCTCAGTTCTTGAGAAAAGGGTATGTACTGCTAACTTCACACTGACGTTAACAGTGCAAAGTGAATTTTTCGATTTTAATGCCAAACTTTGACTTCAAAATTTGAACTGCATTTTTTCGTGAAGTAAATGAAAAACTGCAAATTTGGACCCTAACTGCAATTTTCTACCTAGCACAGTTGCTGAGAAAAGGGTAACTTCACAGTGAAGTTAGCAGTACAGTCGGTTACACCCACTATTTGGTGAACTGCAAAGTCCGGAATAGAAATGCATAAAAAATGCAAAAAAACTGCAAATTCCTGCCCATTGGTTTAACTTCACACACGTTTTCCAAAAACGGTTATTAATGGTACCTCCCAAAGAAACATTTTTTAAATTTTTGATTTTCTTCAAAACGGTACGACCGATTTCAATTATTTTTTTTATGCAGAAGCTTTCAAAAAATTTAAATAGTCTTGTGTACCAAAATTTTTGCAAAAATGTTTTTTGGTTTTTTAAAAAATGTTTCAAATTTCAAAATCAAGTATTTCGAAAACGGCTTGATCGATTTTTTTGAAACTCGATATTTAAGAGTTTTTCAGTACTTTCTAAAATAGTTTTAGAAAAAAAATTTACATTTATGAAAAAATAACGGTACCTTCCATACAAAAGTTAAAAAACCGCAAAGGAAAATATTTTTTTTTCTCAAAAACGACTCCCACGATTTTGATTAAACATTTTCTATATACTGAAATTAGTACGATCTACTACCAAAAATTATAAAATTTTACACTTAGCAACTATTAATAGTACCTGGCATTGAACGTATTTTTTCGTTTTGAATTTACTCGTTATCGGCTAAACGGATTTAGATTAATTTTTTTTATATACAAATTTTGGATAAAATTAAATAATATTGCATACCAAAACTTTCAAAAAAAAAGTTTTTGGATTTTTAATAAAAGTTTCAAATTTTGTTTTTGAAAATTCGGTATCTCAAAAACGGGTTGACATTTTTTTTCACGCAAATAAAAAATTTTAAAAAAAATGCATTTTTTTGCATTGAAATTTGTACAACTCTGTAATATATGTAACCTGCTTCATCCTACATACATAATTCTTTTCTTTGTTTTTGGTTGTTCTTCATAATTTTAATCGAATGCACCAGACATCATTTTTACCTACATACTTTCATTTTATGAAAAAAAAAAACAATTACACAGTCAGTTGTTAGGGTCACCTCCCTCGTTTTGTAATGCTTTGCCAAGTGTAATAAAAAAAAAAACAAATAATTTATTCTCAACTCGATTTTGACCGAACATTGAAACCATCATGTAATTAACTGAACTCCAACTTCAAACAAAAACTGTGAGAAATCAAAAATTTGCATAAGAAAAGACTAAATGTATTAAATGTTTTACATGGAACAGCTACCGCGACACAACGCTACCAATATGACGACGAAACAGGAAAATGGTGAGTAAATTTGTTAAAAAAATTGTTAGGGTAAGGAGGGGAATTATTAAGAAGAAGTACATAAAAGTCTGGCATTGTATGCTAAGAGTGACCTTTTGATACATTTGATCGTTCTTGTGTAGAATGTAGTACCTTGTAACATGATGGTTAGTGTGCAGGACTGTCATGCCGAAGGTGTGGGTTCGATTCCCAGTCAAAAGAATTTATACCAACTTGAGCGTAAAAATTAATACATAACTTGTTCAACCAACTTTAAGAAAAGCGGAAATTAACACATTCAAATAGAATGGTACACTGTGGATTATGCGTATTATTATTCAAAACTATAAAACAACCATATCGCAGCAAATAGGAAAGCAATATCCAAATATTTTGATGATTTTTGATTAATTAAAATGATCAAAAATATACATACTTATGCATACCTACATATATGTGCTCAAAATAAAAATGACTTATGTGATGAGATATAAATAATTGTTGAATAGCTTATACTAAAAAATGTATCTTGAATAATTTTGAATGAACAACAACAACTTGTGTGTGTTACCACCAAGTTTATAGGCATGAGTTATAGCTATTTCACGAGAGCCACCTCGATCATCAGACTCCTTTAGTGGTGCTTAGTCTGGTTATGCTCGTATTAATTGAAAAACTCTTTGCCGTCATATGGGAGCGAACCATGAACCTTGCAATTCAGAGGCCTATGCACTACACACCGCGCCATTGAAGCCACATGGTTAGCTCTATCCCAATGCAGGTTTCGTTGTTTATCAATTGCAACAGTGACTAGCATTTTTACTAACACACACAAGCTTGCTATTGTTCAGTCGGTTTCTTTCTTTTTTCTCCATGCACCATGCACAAAGAGTTTTTCAATTAATACGAGCTAACCAGACTAAGCACCACTAAAGGAGTGATGATCGAGGTGGCTCTCGTGAAATGTTTTTCTTAATTTCTCAAAAACTAAGAAGGATTTTTACATTGGTACTTGAAAGCACAAAAAAAGCACTTAATACGTAAAATTTTGAAAAAAATCGACTTAAGAAGAAAAAATCACAATTTTTTTTTTAATTTTGACTTTGAAATTTTATTTCTCAAAAACTATTCGCTTAAACAACTTGATTTAAAAACCAAATGCAAGAGAACTATAGCACATTATTAGATGTGTTTTCGTTGATTTTTAGTGCTATTTTTTGCATTTAAAGTCAATGTTTCAGAAACTGTCCCCCCTGTTTAGGGAGGGGAGATACAACTTTCCCACTATACAATTTTTTCTTAGAATAAACTCAAGAACCACACCCTTAAATACTTCCACTCAGGTCTGGGACACCCTATATAATAGCTCATAGAGTTAAAAATGCGCACTTTTAGGCTAGGACCGCACTTGCGATTTTCAGTCGGTGCGATTAAAAAATCGGGATCGCAACAAATAATTAGCATGCACTCACTTGCGGCTAACTATCGCTCGATTTTTTAATCGCAAAAAATAGAACATAAGGCTTTTAATATATGAATGCACGCACATGCGACTATTTAATTTTGCGACAGAAAAAACGCTCAAAAAATAGATCTGGTTCCATATTTTTAATCGCAGCGATTTTAAAGTCGCGTATGTGTGCTTTCACATTTAAAACCATGTGTCTCATTTCTTGCGGCTAAATAATCGTACGATTGAAAATCACAAGTGCGTGCACAATTTTTTCTAGTTGCGACTAAGATTGTTTAGTCGCGCTATTTTAAATCGCAAGTGTGAGCACAACCATCTAAATCCGTTTGATTCATTTTAAATTTCGATAATCGCATCGCCTGAAAAATGGAACAAATTTTCGACTTTTAATCGTCGCGATTTCTCGGTAGCATGTGCGTTCATTCTCATTTAAATTCATGTGTTCTATTTCTGGCGACTGAATAGTCGTGCGATTGAAATCGCAAGTGCGGTCCTAGCCTTAAGCTCCTATTGTACCTTTATGGAGTAAATTTAGTTACCCCGAAAAACACTTACTGGACTCAATTTAGAGGTCTTATAGAAGAAGGTGGAAAAATAAAAAAAAAAAATATTTCATAATTGATTTATATTTATTTATTTATATTTTTATTTTATATTATGTATTTGCTGATGTTTTATTAGAAATTTTTAATCTGAAATGCAATCTTAGAATTTATTGGAAAATATTTAAGTTATAAAAATTTCAAGGTTTCTGTGCAATTCGAACACCATGAAGCTCTCACACTGAAAGTTTACCATGCTAACCACTCGGCCTTGGAAGAATATATTTTCGATGAAAAAAACTTATGCACTTTCTCCACACTGCTGGTTTAAGCCTATACTCTTTAGTATACCAAAAGTGGTTTGTGTTTTGACTAGTTTTGACAAAAAATGGCTTCTGGTTGCACTTAAGCATACCAATACAAGCAATATAGAAACGAAGTAATAGAAAGTAATATAGAGATTGTATAATAATTTTATAGGATGACTATAGAAGCAAAAGCTCCATCGAGATTTCATAAGAGCAATATAGAGAGATTAAAGAAACATTGGTAGATCGCTTCTATCAAGCTGATATAATTTGCTCCAATAAGGTATTTACTTCCAGTCAGAGGGGTAATAGGAACGCTATAGAAATAAATAACACTTTAATGTCTGAAATACGAACAAATTTTGTTAGTTGGGTACAATATATAATACAAAAATCTTATCACAGAGGGGCCTATTTCCCCCCGTTCAGGTAGGAGGGATAATTTTCCAAAAAGTTGATTCAAAATAGAAAAAAAAACTATTAAAAAACAACGGAACATCTCTACATCGACCCAATTGTATTGGAAAACCCTTTCATTTCCGTATGTGCTTTGTACAGTACATATATTAAAATAATTTTCATAGCACAGAAAACGTCAAGGCGGTGCGTTTTGGGGCGTCTTGGAGTCAAGAGACGTGAGTGGTGACATGCACGTCACAAACTTTGCACCGCCTCTGATGATAGGTACGGTCGGAATGATAAATTAAGGGGCTGTTGGCGCAACAGGGGCTGAAATGTTCATAATTGTTACGTCAAATGTCATTTTCGATAGTTTTTAGAAAACAGTTGGCCTCATCAACTCCTTTTAATAACACTTGCATCCATTCCCCCACATTCTTACCTACCAAATCATGAGCATGACTCATGACTTTACTAAAATGAATGAATGATGAAACAAAATTGAACCAATTAGAGCCTCATTATAACTATTTTCTATTGTCTCGTTGTTCATTAAAGGTAGTTGGAAAATTATTCAGTTTCTTATGGATTTATCATGAATTTAAAGGGTTCATACATTATTATATGTCCAAAACGATTTGATGGTATCTAAGGTCTTATTTATTTTCGTAAATTTTATTTTCAATTAGTATTTCTCAGATCCAACTTTGCAGAGTTATCAGTCTTTCAAGAAATGTGTTGCTCATCAATTATAATAATCACCGCAGTTTATATTTTATTTTTCATTACAACCGTTAAAGTTTTCGGTGAAAATACTGAGTTAACTGAGCTGATTGAAAAAATTCACGTGGAAAGTGATTCCGCGACTGTGCTTTTCCTTGGCATTGAAAATAATGCCGTGAGCTGTTTTGCTCGGAAAAGAACTAATATTCCAGTGGCATTTTTTAATTCTAACTTTCAACTTAGCAGAAACGATGAACTTCTGTTCTTCAGCAATGTTATTCTAGTTGTTCAAGATCCTTGTCCCAAATGTGATATTTTAAATATTTTACTTCAAAAGCTTCATCTCCGTAAATTCATCATAATAAATGCAAATAATTTGAAAAATCTCAAAGAAAGTTTTACATATTTGTTCAGGGAGAAAAAGTTTACAAGACTTTTTGGAATTATCCGAGGTGTTGCTTATGCATACCTTCCTTACGCTGATATTCAAGTTGAGGAACTCATTTTCACAAAACCGATTCCCAATGCCCTAAGCAATTTAAATGGATATACATTTCGAACGGTTGCCAAAGAAGACCTCCCAAGGGTATTCTGGTATACTGACAAACGTGGTCAATATCAACTTGGAGGATATGTTGGGCAGCTGTTTAAAACATTCTTACAGAAACATAATGCAAGTTTCAGCAGAGCCGACGTCAAGAATTTGGACACACAATTTATGATGGCAGTTATAAATGCAACCATCACCAATAAAATCGATATTAGTATAAACGCTTATCAGGACTACGAAGGCATTAAGCTGAGTTATCCTTTCAAACAGATGAGTTGGTTCGTAGTTGCTCCATTAATAGGCAACTTGAATCCCAATCAGTATTTTCTGAGGCCATTTTCTTCGACAGTTTGGATCAGTATTGGACTTTGTACTTTCTTTATCATTGTGATGGATGTGATGAGAAATAAACTGTGTGGCAAGCCTGTAAGAGTGTGGGAAAGCTTTAGCAGAAATTACCTGACGATACTAGCATTTCCAACGGAAAGGCCAGTAACCAGAGCATATCGATTCCATAGCCAGGTCTTGGTGTTTTCGTTTGTTCTAGTGAATTTGTATTATGTTTATCTGACATCATTTCTAACCGTCTACATAAAGGTCCAACAACACAAAACTATTCGCGATCTTATTGATAATGAAGTTCCAGTGTTGATGGTAGACTACGAATGGAGGCTTATGTCGGTTCGCGAACCAGATCTTGAGAAGATTGTCATTCGAGTTGAATATGATGTCCTAATGAAAGAACGAAATGCCATGAAGAATTTGAATTACGCCTTTGCTCTGGGTCATGATAAGGCCGAGTTTTTTATAGGACTTCAAAAATATCCAAAATATCATATAATTTACGAAAGCTTAAAAGATTACTATTTGGGATTCATAATGGTGGAACATTCTCCTTTCAGTGAGATTCTCAATGATTTTATAATACAAATTTCGGACACTGGATTGATGGAGAAATGGAATCGAGCTGGGATGGCAATGATTAAAGAGCAAAAATTGTTGGTGTTAAAAACTACAGATAATAGCTTAAAACCACCATATCCGTTGTCAATGTTTCATTTAACTTTTGCTTGGGTTTGCTTATTAACTGGATTCACTTTTGCCCTATTAACTTTCATTTTTGAAATATCCTTATTTCGATATCGACAAGGAAAATTGAAAATAAAATTATGTTTCAGTTAAGAAATGATTGTGTTTCGAATAAAATATTTAATTAAATGGTTTCATAAATATAAGTGTTTCTTAATTGATGGAACTTTTTAGAATTTACAATTCAATGGAAAGTATTGAACCAATATGGCAATCCCCATGCAATAAAACTATCAGTAAAATAACTCAATCAGTCGTTCTATGTATGTATTTACTTCAAATGGCGTAAGGGGAGCTTTTTCAAACAACAACAAGTTTTTAGTCTTATTTCCAGTCGACAGCAGATTTTAAGAGAGAATATTTATAACCAAAATCTGAGTATGAGTAACTCTATTATAATGGTTCATAGGTACATTTTTCGTGATATCGAATGCCAAAGTCTTGCAGGATTTTTTCTCTGACTTTGGGAGGGCTGAGGGGATAAAACCAGTTAAAAATTGAACTCAAGGTGATTTTCAATTTTCTTGAAAACGGTGTGACTGATTTTTTTAAAATGAAAAAGCCTTCAAAAAGTTCTAATAATATTGTGTACCAAAATTTTCAAAAAAGTATTTCTTGGTTTGAAAAAAACATTTTTTTTGAAAAATGAATGTTTCAAAAACGACTAAATTGAAAATTAGTTTTTAACGGTTTTTATACTTTTACGAATATTTTCAAAATATATTTTACTTTTTTGCAAAACTGAGGTTAACTTCCATTCACATTCTTCAAAATCCGTTGAAGAGAATCACATTCTTCTATAACCCGACTGCTACGATTTTGATAAAACTAGAATGGTCTACTTTAAAATAAAAAATTACATTAAAGCAACAATTAAAAGTTAAGAACTTCTTTTTTAGAATGTTATTTTTGTTTTTGAACTACTTTTGAATGATTTTGCATAAAATTCCTAAAACATTTTTAAGAAAAGATTTTGGAGTACAAATCTATTTCTATTCTATCCATCTATTTTTTATGTGCATATGAAAATAAAATAAAAAAAAATATCCATCCATTTTTGAGATATCTTCTCCCTTCTCTATCACCTTTTCTTTTCTAACCGCCTCTAGTTCCCTTATCTACTTCCCCCTTCCCCGTTTCGTCCATTATTTCCCTCATCCATTTCCTCTATTGATTTTCCTTCATCCCCGCCAGACCTGCATCTTTCTAATTCATGTGCCCATGTCTCTTGTTTAGTCTCACATATTCTACACATTCTTTCCTCTTCCTGTTTCCAGTACCATCTTTCTCTCTCCTTATTCCCTTGCCTGACTCTTGTAGCTCTCCTTATTCTTTTTGTCTTCCATCCCGCTTTCAAATATTTTGGGATCCTTGCTGTCATTACTTCTTTATACCACCTGTTGTACCGGGATTCTATTATATTATCCCTTCTTTCCTTCTCCTGCTTTCTCTTTCTACTCCCTCGTATTCATTGACACTGTCTTCTCTTCCCTCTCTCTTTCATCTCCTCTAAACATTCCCTTGCTATTTCGCTTCCTTTTCCATCTGTTTATTTCTGTTCATAATTCCATGCCCTTTTCCCTGCTCTTATCATTGTCTTATCTCTTTTTGTTTCCCCTTTTACCATGTATCCTGGAGTTAGGCATTCTACCCCTAGCATCCACTTGAATTACCTCTCTTGCATCCTTTCCATTTCTTGTCTCTCCTCCCATCCCCATACTTTCGCCCAATATCCCAATACTGTCCACACCAGAGTGTCGAAAACCCACATCTTTCTCTCCCAATCCTTCTCGAATTTCCTCCTTCCAATCCCCCTCATGCTTCCTTCTTGGCCGCTGCTGCCTTGTAAAATTTTATAATTTTTTAGTTAGTGCTAGATCAAACTAATTTTAGCATACGTACACAGTTTTATGAAAATCGTAGCAGCTGTTTTTGAGAGCAAAGATATTTTCCTTAACATTTGTATCGGAAGTTCCGTCATTTTTTCGTAAAATATTTTTTTTTTGTTAATATTCCACAGAGTGTTAAAAAACCCTTAAAATCGATTAGAAAAAATCCAACAGTGTAGTTTCAAAATATTTGATTTTCAAAATTATTTCTGTGAACCCGATTTTTTTAAAATGTACTTAAGAATCTATGTATGGCTGATCAATTATTATACTCAGAGAAAAAAGCAGGTATAATTAACCAATTTCTGGTCAATTTTACTTTATAGGTTGTTATTTTTCAATTCGATATGGATCAGATTAACTGTTTAACCAGATACCTGATTTGTATGTCGTGTTCAATCAATGTAGGTTGTAGGTTAAATCTACATGACTTCTTGTAAATTTAGCACTGGCTTAAAAAAGAAATCCTGTACATTTAACATGACAATCAGGTAAAAATTACATACAAATTTAGTTAATTTAACATGACTTAATGTCCTGTAAATCATACATGAAAATCTGACTAACTTAACATTAAAATCTAGTTAATTTGATATGATTCAATGTTAAATGAACAATCTAGGTATCATGTGTTTATGTTATGAACCCATACGTCTCAGCCTCAGCTGTATCTAACGCTGTTTAACACTCAACTCGTTTCGCATTATTCTGAAAGTATAGGAATTAATTTTAAACTTATTTTATTTTAAAAGTTCTTTGTGAAGCCCTACTTAGTTTTTAAACGGGAACCTTCCACTCACGGATATAGCACTCATCCATTGGACCAATTATGTAGATACGGAAAAAACTGGTGCCGCAAACCAATAATTTAAAACTCATTAGATGACCTGTGTGTGTGTTTAACACTGGTGACACGTTGAAATGAACTGTAGATAAGAGTGCTACTTGAACAAGAAGCCAGATTAAATTCAAACTATTTTATGTGGATGGCCTGTGCGCGTGTCACGATAAAATGAACTGCCAGAGTGCTTCTTTAACAGGAGGCAGGATAAATTCAAATCATTTTATAAGAATGATGGCGATGGCCTGAATGTGTGTTTTAACAGTGGTGTCACGGTAAAATGAACTGGCAGAGTGCTTCCTTTACAGTAGGCCAGGTTGAGTTCAAGTTCTAATCATTTTATTTTGATGGCCTGTGTGTGTGTATTTTAACATTGGTGTGACTTTGAAATTAATTGTCAGAGTGCTACTCCAACAGGAGACCAGGTTAAATTCAACAGGTAAAAATTGTAAAAATAAACATAAAAACGTCAATTAAACTTGATCTGTGTTTTTGTCAAAATTTCTTATTTACAAGAATTAAGGGTTAAAATAACAGGACATCCTCTTAAATCAACCTGAATATGGTTAGAAATGCCACCAGGCTGATTTTGCACTGAATATAAGGTTATTAAAATTAGGTAAATTTCTGAAATTTCTGTATCTTTATATGGGATAGTGTACCTTAATATAATTTAACCCGGCCCGTGTTAATAATTTACCTGATATTTTTCTAAGTGTAGTTGACCTATTGTCACAATCTATTGACCTTTCCGATGGTATCTTTTTAATCGATTATCCCATAAATGGGGTTAAAAATCGCTCGTAACCATTAAAAACTTTGACCAGTGATCAGAAATTTTCTTTCTGAACTTAAATGAGTCAAGGGAAAAAATGTACCTATAACATTTCAAAAATTTGTTTTTGTGTTTTGTAGCTTGCAAAAGAGGTGAGTTTTGTAAACTTTGAAAACATGCACTTAAGAAATTACAGCCTAATCATTAAAATGTGCTCAGACTTTAGATATATTCTTATTAACAAATTAACTAAAACGTTGATCAGAAATTAATTCACAAACTAAAATTTCATAAAAATAAAAATTTTAACTGCAAATTCAAGTTAAGTTCAAAATCTACTACAATCAACAAGAAATCTGCTGATAGTGATACCAAAGAGTATTTATTGAACTTCACATATATTAACTTTCTCAATTGACGTGTGTGAAGTTGGCATAACAATTTTGAGCTAGAGCAATGGGACCATGGCAGGAATTTGCAGTTTTTTTTGCATTTCTCTTCCGGACTTTGCAGTTAATCAAAGAGTGGGTGTAACCGACTGTACTGCTAGCTCCACTGTGAAGTTAGCATAAAAGTCCTTTTCTCAGCAAAGGTGATACATAGAAATTTGCAGTTAGGCTCCAAATTTGCAGTTTAATTTGCATTTCAAGAAAATTAAGGCCCAATTTTTGAAGTCCTCATTTGAAAAAAAATCGAATATCCTGTTTTCAGGAGCTAGCTAGAAATTTCCAATAAAGCTCCAAATTTGCAGTTTTATGTGCACTTGCAGAAAAAACTAAGTTCAAATTTTTAAGTCTAAATTTGACAAACAAAAAATCGAAATATTCACATTGCACTGTTAACGTCACTGTGAAGTAAGCAGTACATAATATCCTTTTCTCAGCAACTGAGGCTGCTAGAAGATTGCAGTTATGTCCCAAATTTGCAGTTTTTGTGAAAAAATATACAAATGTCATTTTTCGGCACACAATTAATGGTCTGGATAGTTAATTATTGTGCGAAAAAAGAGTGTAGACTTCTCCAAATAATCTGCTACAATTATCAATTTCACTTGTCGAACAGCGTACAGCACAACGTAAAGTAGAACCAAATTTTTCGTTTATGATTTCTTTGTGTCATTTTTGTATGGGATATTTGGTTTCGAATCAACAGTGTTCTTTCTAGGCCTTAGACATAAGAAAAACTGACGACTGTCTGAATGGATTCCTGTAAGAAAATTATGTTGCTAGAGGCCTGGGCTTACATTTCCACCATTCCTCCTTGATTCCTTATCAGAATTTTCCTTGACAATCTAAACATGGTTAACCAACCCATCAAAGATTCATACACAAAAGCAAACCACAATTTATATAAATTGTTTTAATTAAATTAATTTAACCACAAAGCCGCATCCACATCTGAAAGAATTCATGCGTTGACTATTTAAGATATTTCTTTAATTTAATTACATATATTGACGAACTGAACGCATAACTTTTCTTTGAGTTTATAAAGTTTATATTAATTGAATACTTAAGCTTGCTTCTTTAAGTTGAAACCTTCGCATTTATTTCAATAAATTGTATTCCAAGTAGCGCACATGACCCTCTGCTTATTAAGCGACATAAAAATAAAAAAAATATTTGACAGTACATGATCATACCTAAATAATATATTTTACCTTGTATAGGTATGAATAATTGAGGTTAGGTGAAGCCTATCAACTTTGACTGTAAAAAACTTAATGTGGCTTTGAAAGAAACATTATAAAATCTACTCTAATAACCCATTATTATTGTTAACCTTTAACCGTGGCATATTTTTGTTGGTTTCATGTGTCAGAAAAACTTAAAAAAAAATAAAATACAAGAAAGATAGCTACATAATATTTATTATTCATCCTTATTTTCTTAAGATTTATTTTGTGACACGCTATTTAAGAAATCATAAATATTCAATGCGTTGGAGCTTCCACGCACACCGCTCTCTCTGTTCCAAATCTAATTCCTTCAACACACTGACAAATGCTGAAAAGTCTCCACTACGTGCTCCACTAAGATATATATCATTATCTTTAGCTTTGATAAAAAATCCTTTCGTCGGATCTCCCTCCTCAAGATATTCAATTTTCCACTTTGTATTTGTTGCTTCATTCGCATCAATAAACATCGTTTCTGCCGGAATAATTCGACTTAAAAAATTTGCAAATGGTTTTATCCAGCACAAGAGCTGACCTAAGGGATTTTCAATTTCAAAAAGTTTCTCATCTCTGAAATGACGAAGAGTCCAATTCATTTGTTTGGAATCAAATGTTAAAGTCGGAAATACAACTGAAGCTGATTTTTCACGAACCATTTCCATATTCAAATGGCATTGATTGCCAAGATTTGTGATAACTACTTTGGTTTGATCACTTAGATCTTCGGGATAAATTGGTAAACACTTTGCCATGTTTGTCAAACGCAATCGCTTTTCGGCTGTTATCTGAGAGAATAATGGTTTTGCAATCATTTCTTGCAGTTTCCTTGAAAGTTCATATGATTCCTTGGTGTCAATCGATTCATCATAGATTTTCTCGAAAATTGCTTCATAGCCCATTATTGCTTGAAGGTCATATTTAAAATTGCTCACAATTTGCAACATGTCATTGAAATTGAATTTGTTGTCGAAATATTGCTTGATGCCATTTTTGATTTTCTTTTCAAATAATAATTTATCAAAGTCGTAGAGCCTATTGGCAAACTCAAAATCGAAACGCTCGATTTCTAAGAGGTCTTCGATAATTGTCTTGGAGAAATCTTCAATTTCATTAAAAAGAAAACTTCTAACAATTGGACAGTGCAATTCTCTGGTTTTTGTATCATTTGTAAGATTATGACTGTTTGAAAAGTCAAGGCTATCATAGAGGTCAATTAGCTGATCGAGTACATCATTTCGGGTAAGAAACATGTTTTTGTTTTTTATTCTGAAAGTAAAAAAAGAGAATGGTTAAATGCATATTAATACAAAATTTATTGAAGAAGTTCAAATTTAATAAAATTATATGTAATTAGCTGTATCGCATGAACTTAGGAACTCGTAGCTATGTTGCTATGTTTCAAGGCTAGAATTTTTGTTTGTAAATATATACATGATACATTATTAATGAAAAAGCCTATTAGGTAAAGGTTTCGATTGTGTTTTTTCCTCCAAAAAGGACAATCAGTAGAAAAATTAAATCCGAATTAACTATTCCTTAAAGTTTCACATTTTTCGAATGATCCTTTAAAAGTGATAAAAATCAGAAACCCTCAAAGATCGAACTTAGAAACCGCAAATGTACTTGAAAGATTGTTGAAGTTTCGATCTGAAGACTTATTCTGTCTTCAATTTCATTCAAAACCAATAACTCTAGTTCAATATCGCAACTTATTTTCGGAAGGATGAATATAGGATTTTTGAAAATATATAAATAATTTTTCAAAGTAAAAAAATCACCATTTAGTGTGTAATCGATGTATTGTCAAGAAATCGAATTCCGTGAGCTTTTTGTCGAGGACCTATTTTTTATGATTTGAATTAATTTCAAATGGCCACGCTTCACCAATGCTTTATCGATTGAAATCTGTTCGAATAATATACATCAAAGGGCACGATAGTGCCCAGCCAAGTTCGAGGCACTACACCCTTTTTACAGGAACAAACTCAGGCGATTTTCAACCCCCTTCTAACTTCAGTACCAATAAAGTCAGAAACTTCAAATTAGCAGTATCTGCTGAACTGGTCAAACACAGGTGGCTTACCAAATTTCAACTCTTTAGCACTAGTAATTCCCGAGATATAGGACTTCGAAAATCGCAAAAACCGTGACTGACTGACTCACTGACAGATCAAACAGATCAAAATTATGGAGCTCGACTGATAGAAACTTGAAATTTCGTTCAACGGTAGGCCTTGTGGTGCATACAAAGGAAACAATCGAAAATCTGCAATTTTTCTATTCAGGGGGCGTGATATCCACCCACATTCTTAAAAATTCTTATAAATTATACGGAGTGCTTTCGATTGTTTCAGAACGATGAAAATTGGTAGAGCGGTAGGGCTTGAAGTCTTTAGAAAGAAAACAATTGAAAAATTGGAAGTTTTAGTTCAGGGAGCGTGGCATTCACCCACTTTCTTAAAAATTCTTATAATCTATATGAAGCACTTCTGATCGCTGTAAAACGATAAAAATTGGTAGAGCGGTAGGGCTTGAAATACTTTGAAAGAAAAAAATTGAAAAATTGGAATTTTCCTTTCAGGGGCGTGGCATCCACCCACATTTTTAATAATTCTTATAAATTATATGGAGCACTTCCGATTGTTGTAGAACAATGACAATTGATAGATCGGTAGGGCCTAAAGTACTTAGAAAGAAAAAAATTGAAAATTTGGAATTTTCCATTCAGGGGGCGTGGCATCCACCCACATTATTAAAAGATCTTATAAATTATAAGGAGCACTTCTGATTGTTGTAGAACAATGAAAATTGGTAGGCCGGTAGGGCTTGAAGTACTTAGAAAGAAAAAAATTGAAAAATAGGAATTTTCCATTTGGGGGGCGTGCCATCCACCCACTTTACCAGAATTGCTATTATTTATATTGAGCGCTTTCAGTTTTCGTAGAATAATGAAACTTTGTAGAGGGGTAGGGCTTGATTTTCACCTGGCAAAAAAAATCTGTGCAAAAAGGAGTGAAATCACAACAAAAACATAAATGTTAAAAAAAGAGCCAAATTTGTATATGTACAAGAAACCTGTGCGTAAAAAGTCAGCCAAAAAAAGTAATGAGATCTAAAATATATGCCAAGTTTTAAGTTCATGAAGTTTAATATCAAATATCTTAAGTAGGATTATATCGAAACAATTCCAAATCATGACAGAAATTTGGTATTTAATGATTACTGATTAAAAATTAGTGTTCATGCAATAGTCGGAAAAAGTATTTTGCCAAAACAAAAATTCGCATTATATTTCTTTTGATTGATATTAAAAATTTGAAAAAATATATTGTAGTGGTATCAAGATGAGAAAATTATATTCATAATTATAGTTTTGAAAATAAAAATTGTTGTTTAAAAACGTATAGGAAAAAAGTATTTTGTACAGGCAGTTGGGATTGTTTTTTAGTGCTTTTGGATGTTGAATTCAAATCCGTAATCCATTTGAGGCTATCAGCTCAGGTTTTCAAGAAATTCCCGTTAGAAAATGACCAGATATCGATTTTTTGCTAATTTTGAGACCTTGTAACATCAAAAATAATAATTATTTTTCAACTAAATTTGCGAAACTATCTGAAAGCACTAATCATCTCCTTCAAATATCTGTTTTAATCTTTTCAATATCTCTCTTACGTTCCTAAAAATTCTTAGTTATGGATATTACTCTTCACTCGATATTATTCTAAATGTAAAATAAGCCGTATATGGGAAAATATTCCAAATGCATACATTTCAACAATGGATTTATCAGAGAGTAAATAAAATATTGGAAAAATATAAACTGATATTTGAAGGAGAAGATTAGTGCTTTCAGACAGCTTTGCAAATTTTGTTGAAAAATAATTATTTCTAGATGTTACAAGGTCTCAAAAATAGCAACGACATACCCCGTAATTATAGTGAAATCCAAATTTTTGCGGATGATATGAACATTTTTAAAAGCGTTAAATCTGTGAGTGATCGTTTACTTTTGCAAGAAGATATAAATAGTTTTGTTATTTCTATGGAGTCTGCTCGAAACAGAATAAGTCCATTTTTGTCAAAATTGAGTTATGTATGCACAGCTATACACAAAAAAAAATCTATTTTCGTTTTGTCTAACAGCTTAAGTCTAAGTAAACCGATTCACAAGATATTCTATGGCCTTAATAATACTTAGGTTTTGATTTTTATATTATGGTTGGCCAAAACGACACAACTTCAATTGTGTTGTTTTAACTGAACACAAATTTTTCAAATAAAAATCTGGTCAACATAACATAGCTTCATCGCTTTTATTTCGTAAGTAAAGTTAAATGCTTGATGTTTAGTAACGACGGTTTATTTTCAAAAACCAATCGTTTTGTTACAAAGGGAACCAAGTTTTCTTATGTGCAAAATATCTGTGAAACAAATACCTAAGTGACGAAAAGTAATAGATAATAGGTATGCCAAATTCTAAGTTTAAGTTGAGTTTTATCGAAATAAGTCCAAGATATGAAAAGAATTTTTATTTAATATTTACTGACTACAATTTGCTAGGTATATTGGTCTAAGTCTTTTTAACTGTGGGTTATTGAGTAAAAATTAAACCTGCCAAACTTAGAATTGGACATGGTCCATATAATAAATATAATACAAATTTGGGGAAAATGGGCGGATAAATGAAAACCTAAAAATTTTCCATTTTTTTAAAGATTTCAGGATTCTATAGTGGATGTTATAAAGTGTACCATAATTTTGATGATCCGTCAGTGAGTGAGTGTTGAATCAGTCAGTTATGCTTTCAGTGATTTTTTAAGTACTGTGTCTCAGAAACCACTAATTCTAAGAAGTTGAAATTCGGTGAAGCACCTAAGCTTGACTAGGGCCGTTTTCGAAAACGTCAAATCAAAGTCAGTTTGATCGTCATTTTTTGACGCAGATGTTGCTATCGTCAAATATGTAAAAGCGTTTTGATCAACGTTAGTCAATATCCTTGCAAACGCATTTGAAGCTTTCGAATAAGCTCTCTGGCTTTTCAATATATGAATGAAAGAGTTCGGGGTATAGGTGCACTGCGACCATTAAGATCTATTAAGCCCTTTTCAATATATAGTTCGTCAACAAAATTTTTTGTTGCACAGATGCAGCGCAGATGATGTTTTTGAACCTATGACTTTAGCAAGCTACATTATCGAACACAATGCTAATGGACTAAAATTTGTTTTCTCGTTTTCGAACAAAAAACTTTTGCAGTTTGCATGAAAGAACATTTTGCAAATGCATTTTATGACGCAGTTGACGTTTTCAAAAACGGCCTAGTTAAGCCAATATTTAGAATTTGAAGCGTCTGACTTAATTGGTATACTGGATGAAGTTGTTGTTGGCAAAAAAGACGACAATCGAAACATGTTTGGTTTCTAAACGATATTTTAAAACAGATACCGGAAAAGTATTTTTCAAAACAATGTTAAATGTAGAAACAAATTTCCGATTTGGTAAGCTACAGGTAGAAATTCATCGATTTTCGCAACGGATAAAATGTCATACCAGCACCGATAGGTATCGGAAGAAAAATATGATATAATTTCTCTTATGCCGTTGCTTTCAACAATTTTCCTCAATTTCTTTAAAAACTCGAAATCAAAGGAGAGAGTAGAAGATCAAGATCCTTATCCAATTGATTCTTCTGATGAAGAATACAAGTTCCATCAAAAAAGTACAAACCACTTAATTGAATACTTTGAAAACTCCATTATTCGTTTCTGTTTTTGATTACTGTTTTTGAATATTGTTTTTGCAATTAAAGTTATGTAAATGAATTAGTTTGTCTATAAAACAGCTTATTATTTATACAAATTATTTCAGTATGGGTCTTATCTCCACCCATTTAAAGGAACCGTTTGGTCAAAACAACATATCTCCCTTAAAACATACATAGAAACATAAATTATGAAATATGTTATTATTTTTATGTAAATATCATTATTTGTAGAAATACTGCATCACAATATTTTTGAAATAACCAAAACTGGATGAAGAGGAAATTTTAAACTTTAAAATGCAATTTTCTCAAAACTAAGATTTTGGACTTTTGTTGTTTGCTTCTAAATGTCCAATGGAAAACGCATAAGTGATGAGCACTTAAATTGTGCTTGGCAATTCCTTTGTTGCAAGATGCCACTTGTACTAAGCTCTTTTCGGCAAAGATCTGATATTGATATTGATATTGACAATAAAACGAACAATGAACAATGTGAAAAATTTTAAAGTCAAAAAAATTGTGGGGAAATTACTTGGAAAGTTTCTATGATCAAAATAACGATTAATCTCTTCAAAGATAGGTGTTGAGTAGACGCACCTTCGGTTAAAATGTCAGCATTGCCACTCTTCGGGAACGTACTTTTTACTATCCATAAAGGTACTAAGTATAGGGCAAGTTTTGGATCCGTGCAAATTGAAATTTTTTTTTTAGCTCCAAAAATAACGGTAATTGCCATACAGCTGTTTATATGTCTATCGATTTTGATACAAAAAAATAAGTATGATGCACTTTTTGGTGAAAAAAATGACCAAAAACGGTAGTTCACGGCACCTGTCGATTTAAATTAAAATTTGTATGCAAAACCTCCTTAAAAATTTTAATAAAATTGCATATCAAAATTTAAAAAAAATTAATGATGGACTTTTAAAAAAATATTATTTTTTTTTTTTTGAAAATTCAGTATTTCAGATTTTTTTGAAACTGGGTTTATAAATGTATTTTAATAAATACTTAAAATTGACATGGTAACATCTTTTTTTAAAATGTTTTTTTATAAAAAAATAATTTATAAGAAAACCGCCTTAACGATTTAAAATTTAAGTTAAGTTAAAGTAATCAAAAATTTTTTTTAACCTCTACCTTTCAACATTTAAACATTAAAATAAGAAATTTTAAATTTTTAAAATCGACCAATGTAGAGCTTACGGATTTAAAAACGTTTTTCTCACAAAATTTGAGCAAAATCTAGAACAGAAGAGCAAAGAATTTTGTTTTATCTTATAGGGTTTGATATGAAAATATTCTAATAGGTACAAGAATTGTTTTAACAAGGATTTATTAAACATATCGGCGCAAAGTTTTAAACATTTAAAACCAATCCTAAATCACTCTTTAAATGCGAGTCCGCTCTAAATCAAATTTTTAGAGCGAGAGTCGACTCTTTTCTAATTTCAAACGATATAAAGAATACTTAAACGCTAAAGCACTCGTCTAACTTTAAAAGTAGCAAAACATTTCTTTATCTCATAAAAAGTATAGATACTTTATCTAATGGACAATAGTATTATTTTACAATTAAAAAGTGAAGCAAAATGTTTTTTTTTGAGATTACTTTTTATGTAGAATTTTGTACTTTATAAAAACTTTATGAAAACATATACATAAAGTGCGAGAGAACTCAAAATTTTTAAATTGAAATAGTATTAGGTAACCGTATTCGTATAGATCCATGAACTGTTGAAATTCCAGCTATTTATAGAAATTTCATTCCACTTAAAAAAAAACACCCTTTATTTCTTGTACACAAACATATAAACACTAGTAGGTTTGTTGTATGTATTTGCGATTTTGTAGTAGGTAGGTAATCATATTCTATCTGTGATTTTAAGCAATTAAAAACGTAATCAAATAACGTATCTAAACATTTCACTGTTTCAAATGTAGCACATTATTGTACGCTTTGGTGTTTACCTTTTATTTTAATTTCAGCTTTTTAAAAGTTGAATACAAATTAAAAATAAAATGAGACTTTCCACCACCGATAATCTCAACTATTCACTGAGAACGATCAGAAATACTGACTATGACTAACAGCCGAGTGATTGTTGTTGAAATTGCCATGCTTAACCAAGGAATGGTTTATGTATTGAAGGCACGAATGAGATATCAAACGTTTTGTGCGTTGAAAAATTTGCAGCGATTAAGTAAAACGTCATAAATATCAAAATAAAGTATAAAAAGTAAACAGAGAACTGCTAGACTGGGTGTTCTGGTCCAAGGTTTTATTATAAATTGCTCAGAATTATTGCACATTTTAATGGATTTATTTATTAGAGAAGTGAAGATTCTTAATGTAGAACTTGGGGTGAGGGCAAGAATGCCACATTATTTATGTATTATCATAAGATGAGTTACATTATGTGAGTAATATACTGCTTTTTGAATATAACTCGAAAATGAAGCACAATTTCGAGACAATGCCCAAAACATTTTTGTAGACAGTAAAATAACCATCGAAATGGATTATTAAAACAAATTAAAAACTTTATTTTATGAAATTAAGAACATTGTTTAAAAAAAGGTGAAAAATCACTTTTTTTACTTATTTGCTTTTAACATTTTTACCAGCAGAGATATGTATAGGCATTGAAAGATAATTAAATTTCCTTTAAAATGACCCATTAAGAAATACTTTTGAATACAAGTCGACCGAGAAACAGTCGTTTAAACTAAATTGATTTAAAGTTTTCAATGTTAAATAAATGACATTTTTGGTTATTTTTAGAAAATTGTTACATGGTATACGCTCAAACTGGGTGTATGATTCGTTTTTGAGCAATTAAGTCAAAAATATTGGTCGAATTTCTCGCAGTTTAAGGGTTGCCATCTAGTTTTTTATTCCAAATTTAAAATAATTGCCAAAACCAACACACCTCCCATAAAGCCTGTTTTTGAGCTTATACATTAGTATAACGTGAACAAAATAGTGCCAGATGACTTTTTTGGTCGAAATTACTTGCCAGACGAGCTCAATTTTTTGTAAGTAAATAGGTATTATAAAAAAATACTTTTTTATTTCTTTTTTCAAAATTTCGAATAAATGTAAAATCTTCTTCTTAAATATATACACAAAATAGTGCCAGATGAGGTTGGATGTCGAAAGTGCTTGCCAGACGGGCTTAAATCTTAGATGAAGGTATTATAAGAAATATTTTTTCTAAGTTTTTTCATTATAATAAATAAATAAATAAATTGGGTGGCGCAACAGCTAAGGAAAACCAGGGCCTAGTGACTTACAACTCACAAACATTCCTGTGTGCGTATGTTGGCAGGAATGGAGGGGACCTACAGTTTTTTTCCGAGTCCGAACGGCTGAATGAGATGCACTTTTTCATGACAAGTATACCCTTGGAGGATTTGTCAGTTCCTCGCAAGAGGCAGTACCTCGAATAAAACATTTCTGTTTTTAGGTGGCACGGCTGGGAATCGAACCCACCTTCGGCATGACAGTCCTACGCACTAATCATCAAGCCACGAGGTACTACAAGTTTTTTTCATTAACCTATTATAAATAATTGCCGAAACTAACAAATCTACTTCAAAAATCCTGGGTTTTAAACATTTCTTAGCTTATGCCTTTTGTAGTTTGGAAAAAATTGTTCTAGGATCAAGCCATTGGAAAAATAAAAATAGTCATTTCTTATAACACTTACTATATCAACTTAAGGCACTTTTGGCCAAATATTTTCATATCACGAAATGCATAAGCTAACAAAGGTAATTTTGTGATGTTTTTTATCGAGGCTGAGGCAAGCTCATCGTAGCCCGGGTATTCCTCAAAAAAAAAAAAAAAAATAAAAGCCGGGCTAGGAAGGAAAGAACTAGGACCAATTACTAGTTTTATAATATTTTCTCTTTATTTCTACATATTAATAAAAAGAGGGTTTACAATCTTACAATTTCGGTTTTAACTTAAGTTAAATAACACGGTATTTCATATGAATTTAGGCTCGGCTTTGTAGAGCTACAGGAGTGGACTCTGTCCACAAATTCACTTAGAAAAAGTGAACCGGGGACTTAACGGTAGGAATCTGATTCCAGCCAAAGGCTAATCTAAGGGAGAGCAACTTTATTTGGCCTTCAACCAACTCAGAAGGAAAAGGTAGGGAGAACAACGGCAAATCTGATACCAGTCCCAGGCTTATCCGAGGGAAAACAACTTGATTTGGTCCTGAACCAACTCAGAAGGAGTAGGCAGGGAAAACAAGGCCAGGAATATCTGATTCCAGCCCAAGGCTAATCCGAAGGAGAACAACTTTTTTTGGTCCTGAACCAACTCAGAAGGAGCAGGCAGGGAGAAGAACGGTAGGAATCTGATTCCAGCCCAATACTAATCCGAAAATTCGAAATTATTAAATAATTAAGAACAAGTATACAGAAGTAAGCTTTGACTTTTTCCGGAATTCGTGCCTCCTCATAATGATTTTTCTGCCACAAGACAATGTGAACTGTAAGGAGAACGAATGCAAACATCATATGGTGTATATTGATCATTCGGTGTGTGGTGGCGGGTGCATGTTGATATGGGCGTAGATAGATATTTGATGGCTCAGCTAGTGAAAAGGGGGTAAAATTCAGTTTTTTCCTTAATTTCTCGAAAATCAGTTTTTTTTTTGAAAAAAAGTGGATGTACAAATTGTAGTTTATATAATTCTACACAAAAAATAAAGCAGCTGGAGCTGATGGCCTTGCGGCTGAGCTATTCAAAGCGGCTGGCGATGAATTGGTTAGGAGTATGCCCCAGCTCATCTGTAAAATATGGTCGGAGGAAAGCATGCGCGATGAATGGAACCTCAGCATTGTTTGCCCGATCCTCAAGAAAGGCGATCCTCTGGACGCACCAACTACAGAGGCATCAGTCTTATTAATATCGCCTACAAGATCTTCTCTGCCATACTTTGGGAACGCCTGGAGCCATTCGTCAACAACCTGATAGGTCCATGTCAGTGTGGCTTTAGGCCAGGGAAGTCCACAATCGACCAAATATTCGCACTACGGTAGATCTTGGAGAAAACCCAGGAGATTCAAATCGATACCCAATACCTTTTCATCGAGGCCACGTATGACAGCATCTATAGAAACGAGCTATATAGAGCAATGTCTAGTTTTGGCATCCCTGCCAAACTCGTCCGTTTAAGCAGGATGACGATGGAGAATGCACGCTGCTCCATCAAGGTCGGCAACGACCTCACCGACACCTTTGATGTCAAAAAAGGTTTTAGGCAAGGCGGCGCGCTGTCATGCGACTTCTTCAACATCGTTCTTGAAAGAATAGTGCAAAACTCTCACGTCAACACTAGAGGCACAATCTTTCAAAAGTCCGTCCAATTACTCGCTTACGCTGACGACATTGACATAATCGGACGAACAAAGCTTGATATCATGGGTGCTTTTGTGAGTATTGTGAAGGAAGCCAAGAAGATGGGTTTAACGGTGAATGAAAGCAAAACGAAGTATATGCTGTCAACAAGAAAGGACACCCAACACCGTCGTCTAGGAAAGAACGTCACTATAGACAGCTATAATTTTAAGGTGGTCAGAGACTTTGTCTACCTAGGATCCGCTATAAACGCAGCGAACGATACCAGTGCTGAGATCAAACGAAGAATTACTCTTGCCAATCGCTGTTTTTTCGGGCTAAGAAGGCAATTGAGAAGTAAATCCCTCTCTCGAGCAACTAAACTGTCACTGTATATAAGGCGCTTATCATCCCGGTCCCGATGTATGGTGCAGAGGCATGGACACTGCTAACGGTGGATGAGAACGCGTTAGGCTGTTTCGAGAGGAAAATTGTCTGGGTGATTTTTGGTCCCGTCTGCATACACAGAGAAAAAAGTACCACATAAAATAGAAGAAAAGTAATAAGATTTCTCTATGGTTTTCATCCAAGAAGAAAGTCTTATTAAAACCATAGAGATTATCTTATCAGAATGTTGATGACCATTTTATAGGATATCCACATATTTTTAAGAAGATATCTTATTAGCTTTCAATACGAATGCTTCTTAAAACAATAAGAAAACTTATTGAAAAGTATGAGGAAAACTCTTAGGAACAATATGAAAATCTCTTTGATAGTATGTGAAAATCTTTTAGAAACAATAAGAGGATCTTATTGATAATATGTGACAACCTTTTAGAAACAATAAGATGGTCTTATTGAAAAGGGATGAAAATCTCTTGGAAAAACAATAAGGTGAGCTTATTGAAAGTTTGTAGGATTCTGTCTGAAGTAATGTGAAATAGAAGAAATTAAAAATTAAAATTAATTTATAAAAGAAATCTAAGATTGAAATTAAAATTTCTTTTATTTCACATTATTTCAAACAGAATCCTACAAACTTTCAATAAGCTCACTTTATTGTTTTTCCAAGAGATTTCCATCCCTTTTCAATAAGACCATCTTATTGTTTATAAAAGATTGTCAAATATTATCTTAAAGATTGTCACATATTATCAATAAGATCTTCTTATTGTTTCTAAAAGATTGAGAGAGATTGCCAGCCAATAAGGTTTCCGTAAGATAAGGTTATTTTTTAAATTCTTTTTCACATGACGAAAAGACGCAATAGTTATATTTTTTTCAATGTTTTTATTTTTTGTTGCTTACAAAAAGTGTAACATAAAACATCAATTCTCAATAACAAAAAATAAAGGAACACATACACCTTCAGCAAAGTCGACGCCGAACTACTCAGGCCCCAGGAGTCAAAAATTTGCCGTGTCTCCGCAATATCCTCATCTTTCCATACTACCGCTGGAATGCTCACTAATTCACCGGGTAGTTCAATTTCACTTTCACTCGCGTTAAAATATGGAATATTTTCCATTTCAAAACTCTTTTTACTTACTTTATAATTTTTTCCCAAATACGATAGGCCGATACGGGTCAAATCACACGCACGTCTAATTGCGATCACAATTCCCTTAACAATGCAAATGCAAAGCACCGTTGCAGATATCACACACAAAAACAATGTTTATGAGAAAACTCATGCTAATAAGAAGGAATTCTTTTTGTTTCAAGAAGATTTCCTCAGACGAGTGAAAAGTAATAAGTTTACCTTTTTAAACCAGAAAGCTAATAAGAATACAATCTCATAGACGGTGTCCACATTGGGTATGAAAAAGTGGATTTTTAATGACTTTTCATAATTCACATCTCACTTCAATGAAGGAGTGGGAGCGAGATGTGAATATTGAAAAGTCATTAAAAATTCACTTTTTCATACCCAATGTGGACACCGTCATATGCATGACATTCATTTGAACAGTAACATAACCTACCCCCCATTATAAGTTTATCTTTTTAAAATTGAAAAGTAATAAGGTTTTCTTATTGTTCATCAAACGCTTGATCTACTGCCTAAATTTTTAAAAGAAAAACTTTTCGATTTAAGAAGATGTCTTCTAAAAAATGATTAGTAATAAGGTTTTCTTATTGTTTACGTCATTTAATGTGACTTTCCATTTAGAAACTGTAGTACAAAATTTTCAAAACTTCAATAAGATTTTCTTTATAAAATCAATTAGATTTCTCTATGAAAATATCATATTATTCAATACTTTCAATAAGATTTCTTAGCAAAGTAGCTCAATAAGGCAATCTTATTGATTTTATGTAGTACTTTTTCTCTCTGTGTAGATGGGGAATGGAGGAGAAGATACAACCACGAACTGTATGGGCTGTACAGCGACACCGAGTTAGCCACAAAAGTGAAAAGAGCGAATGTTCACCAATGCTCCGGCCCGGAAAGTCTTTGAATCCAACCCCGTGGGACAACGCAGTAGAGGTGGACAGCGTAAAAGGTGGCGCACGCAAGTGGAAGAGGACCTCAACCAACTTGGCGTGCGAAACTGGAGACAGCTAGCTAGAAACCGAGCCGGCTGGAAGAAGCTTGTTGGTTGAGGCCCTGGTCCACCCCGGACTGTAGCGCCACCTTAAGTAAGTAAGTAAGTTGGTGCGGTGAATAGGGAGGCTGAAGAAGGGGACAGCTCTTAGGCTACGTGGATTGGTATTAATATTAATCCATTCGAGCAACGCCGGACAGTCTATGGCGCCAATGATAAGCTGATGGACGAATATTATGTCAGCGATACGGCGACGTTGAGAAAGGGTGTACATGCCAATTAGTTGCAAACGGTCTTCATAAGGGGGTAAAATGACGGGATCAGACCAAGGTAGACTACGCAAAGCGAATCTGAGAAATCTCCTCTGAACTGCTTCAATTCTAAGAGATTGAGTGATTTGGAAAGGAGACCAAACCTGACTGGCATATTCAAGGATAGGCCTGACGTATGTGGTGTATAAAGATTTGGTAACATGGGGGTTGGAAAATTCTTTAGACCATCGTTGGACAAATCCGAGGGAAGAATTCACTTTCCCAATGATATGATCAATGTGAGAGCGAAAATTTAACTCCTTATCACATATAACCCCGAGATCACGAATAGATGAAACGATAGGGACAGGTATGTTACAGAAGTGATAGATTCGAGGATTTGAAGGTATACGTTTACGGGAAAAAGTCATAGATTGACATTTACTAATATTAAGCTCAAGAAAGTTTTTGTTACACCAGGTAAGAAAGGTATTTAGATCAAGTTGAAGCAGCTAAGAATCATGAGATGACGAGATTACTTTAATTATTTTAATGTCGTCTGCATAAATAGAAAGTTCTGAGAAGGAGATGATTCTACCGACATCGTTTATAGCAAGCACAAATAGAAGTGGACCGAGATGGCTACCCTGGGGAACGCCAGAGGAGGCGAGGAAGGGATCGGACACTTCATTTCTGAAAACAACCCTGTATAAACGGTTCTCGAGGTAAGATTTGACCCACTTGATGAACGATGGTGGAAAGCCAAAGGCTTGTAGCTTTAAGTAGATAATTTGGTGACTGATTTTGTCGAAAGCCTTACTGAAATCAGTGGTAATAACATCAACTTCAAAGCCTTTTTCCATTGCCAAGAGTGTCATGGAGACAAACTGGGTAAGATTAGTCGTAGTGGATCTTCCCTTTAAAAATCCGTGTTGAAGTGGAGAAACAATTGATTTGCAATGGAAATAAAGGGAATCATACACTATACTTTCAAAGAGCTTAGGGATAACGGAGAGTTTAGCAATCGGTCGATAGTTTCGTTTCGTTCTTACAACCCTTTTTAAAAATTGGAAAAATAAAGGATTCCTTCCAAAGAGAGGGAAAAACTGACTGTGAAAGCGAGAGTTGAAAAAGATTAGTGAGGGGTTCACAGAGTGCAAAAGTGCAATTTTTAAGAAAAATTGCAGGAATACCATCAGGTCCGGGTGAAAAGTCTTCATTCAGTAAGCTTAACTTTTCACGGACGGTATGCGAACTAATGTTAAGAGAAGACAGAGACGTGTGCGGGCTATTTAAAAGAAATTTGTGGTAGTCAAGGTCAGGTTCATTTGAATTATTGCTATAGGATTGACTAAAAAAGGTAGCAAATAGGTTAACGTTAACAATTACTTTAGCTTCAGAGGAAGTGGTGCCGAAGAAATTGAATGTTGAAGGAAGACCGTCAGATTTTCTTTTCACGTTTATGAATTGGTAAAAGCGTTTTGGTTCAGTGATGAGACAGGTTTGCATTTTATTGAGATATATTTGGTATAGAGAATGGCAGAGAACAGAAAAATTAGAAGATGCTTGTTGGTAATAAAAATAGTTTAAAGGTGTTTGGGATTTTAGGTAAGTTCCATAACTTATTTCTAATATTACGGATGTGTCGTAATTCTTGTGTGTACCAGGGAGGAGATGATACACAAGTATTTTTAACTGTAATGGCCAATTTCATAAACAAACACTAAAATTACTTTTATCTTAACTCCTTCTAAATTTTATCAGACATTTAAAATTTTTCAGTTTCACCAATATAGAAAAGGGATATTTTAGGGATATTTTAATTTGACTGAGTTTGTTCACATCCCTGGATTCAAAAATAGAGGTTGTTTCCCTCGCACATGCGAAGTCTATGAGAAAAAGTGAATAAGCATTATGGATGAGGGACAATAATTCTGACAGCTAAATATCAGCTGTTGTTGACTGGAATGGCTTCACAAAAAAGACTTTTAAAATTTAATGAGACAAAAACGAGCTTTTAGTTTACAAGGGCATTTAAAATCTTCTTAAATATAAAAGCATTTGGTGAAACCAAAAAACATCATTTTAAGGCTAAAAAGCTTTTTAAATAATTAAAAGCCTTTCGTGAAATCGGCCATAAGAGACACATTAAATGAAACAAGCAAAGATAGAGGTGTAAAAGAAAGAAAGCGATATATCGATGGGAGTAATGAGGTTGATGAAAAGGTTGAAGTTTATGTTGTTAAGGAGATTATTAAGTTTATTGAAGTCGGCCTTCCGAAAGTTGAAACTGGAAGAGTTCTCAGATTCGATAGTTGGAGAGCTATCATCAAGACCGAATATAAAAGAAAGAGGGGGGTGAAAGTGATCTAGAGTGGAAAGAAGATGGGGGCTTTTAGAGACACCTGAGTTAAATGGATCCGAGGAGAAAGCAAGATCAAGTTGTCTCCCTAAATTGTTGCAGATACCACTTATTTGGAAAAGTCCAGACTGAAGTAAGTTATCTGTGAAAATAAACTCTTTTTCAGAAGAAGTATTAGAGGGCACAAAGAATGATTCATCCTCTGATGGTATCCATTTCAGATCAGGTAGGTTAAAGTCCCCTAGGATAATAAAGTCGTCATTGGAAGTTGCACACTCGACCAAAGAACTAAGTGAATCGACAAATTGTTGATAGACAGGGCTAGGTTGTGAGGGACGCATGTAACAACAAATAAGATAAAAACAACGTTTTGATACAGATAATTTTATGCATACAAATTCAAATAGGGGTGATCTAGAAGTTTCGACAAGTGATGCATGAAGACGATTGTGGACAGGAAACAAAACACCACGCCCAGTAGGAGCAGTATCACTAGTTAGACCCTCCGCACGAAAGACAGTAAAATCTGATGTAAATAATTCGCTATCCAGAAAATCAGAGAATAGATTTGTCTCTGTTAGAGCGAAGATGTCAAAAGGAAGGTTTTGGGAACTAAGATAAATGTGGGAAGTTTTGGTACGGATACCTCTTACATTTTGATAATAGAGAGATAGGGTAATTGTGGACACAGGCTTAAGAGCCACATTACAGTTAAAGATATTGTTTATTATCGTGGCGAGCGAAAGGTAAACATTTTGAGCGTATGTGCGCGGCGTAAGTGGCGAGGTCGAGTAGGGGGATAGAAAAGATTTGGCACAGTGGATTGAGATCAAGGTGTTTATTATCTCATTAAATCTCACGGGTGGCATCCAGTTAAGCTGGGTGAATATAGAAAAGCATGCTGTCTAGAATGGGACTCGAACCCACACATCTAAGTTAGCGCGTCAAGCACTACATCCACTGCACCATTGCCAACCGCTATTATACCCACTTATTACAACGTTACTGCGCGTTTTTTTCAAAATCTGTTACACCTACGAAAAATAGTGTCATAATATTTTTTGTGTATAATCTGAAAAATAATTAATTTTACCCCCTTTGGCACTTATTTTAAATTAAAAAATTTAGATGGCAACCCTTAAACTGTGAAAAAAATAAAATTTGGCCATCATTTTTGGTTTAACTGGTCAAGAATAAATCATACATCCAATTTGAGCGTTCGGTTTGTATCGAAAACTTTTTTTTAAAAGGTAATTTGAAAGGAAATTTGATCATCTTTCTTTAATATGACGCAATGCCTATACCTTTCTCTGCTAGTAAAATAGTTATACGCAACGTTTTTTTTTTTTAATGTAACCAAATGAAACTTTAAAATTTGTATTCCATTTCGAGGTAAATTTTATTGTCTACAGAAATAGTCTTCAGCATTAAATCGAAATTTTGCTTCGTTTTCGAATTATGTATATGCAAAGAACCTATAAGGTGGCTTTAGATCTTGGTTTTCATTGGCAGTACACCATCCTTCCAAGAACTTTAGCCTATTTACTCAGCCAGTAATTTCCAATACAGCAATATAATGCTGTAATTTTTGTCAGTAGCTACCCGCATTCAATAATATCCAACCACAAAGACATAACCTATTTACCAACACTTACATAAATTTCCACTGAAATTATGAAAACAAAAAATTATATTTTAATAATATTTATGGTCACTAATTAATAACTTTGACTTGACTTCTTTCACCTCCAACCCCAGATATTTCCGTATGTCTATTAGTTTTAGAAATCACAAAGCACATTTGAATCGATTAGAATTAGAACACATGTCCAATGTCCATCAATGTTTCTCTATAGGGGAATGACAAAAGATAAGTGTTTTTGTTCTTCTCAAATAATAGGTACCTGAAGTACTTGTACACTTTTACTTCGACACAGAGAAGTTGGAGTGGAAGACGCTAGTCGATAAAATGTCTCCACTAGTTCTTGCAACGGTTTTACTTCTACATAAAAGTGGAATAAGCTGTGATAAATATTTGGAATTTACTGAACTCATCCAGCGGATACACAGTGAAACTGATTCAGCAACAGTAGTTTTCTTTGGACTTGAAGATGATTTCTTGCGTTACTTTATGAGAAATCATTCTGATAAACCTGTGATAATTTTCGAAAGTTCAATATGGGAATTTCGCAACAAGTTGAACTGGAATGCCATGTTAGTGGTACAAGCTACAAGCAAAAATAACTGCGAAACACTACAACAAATAATACCATCGCTAAGAGTTCGAAAATTCGCCATTGTAGCTGCTGACAATTTTGAAAATCTTCATCAGTGTATGATATTTCTTGCAAGGACAAACTTCACAAAAATATTTGGCATTGCCAGAGAAAAAGCTTTTGCCTACCTCCAATATGCAAACGATCCAGTAAGACCTCTTTCGAAAATAGAACCACTCCCTGATTCGTTGAAGGATTTAAATGGCTACAAGTTTCGAACAGTTATAAGCCCCGACTTGCCAAGGGTTTTTTGGTTCAAGAACGCACTTGGAAAACGTAAAATTGGAGGTTATGTTGGCAAGCTGCTTGTGAGTTTTCTGGAAAAACATAATGCAACTTTGGTAGAAGTTAATATCAGAGATTTGGAAAAACGTTTTATGCTTGCCGTAACGGAAGCAACCAAAAACAATAAAATCGAAATAAGTATGAATGCCTATAAGCCTGTAAAAGGTCTCAAAATGAGTTATCCATTATTACTGATGAGCTGGAACATTATAGCACCAATTAATGGTTACTTGGATCCAAATGAGTATTTCGTGCGGCCGTTTTTTCCAGCTGTCTGGTTATCGATTGCTCTGACATCCTTCTACTTAGTGGCAATGAGTCTGCTGAAAGATTATTTGACCAATAAGCCTGTTAAATGTGTCTGGCAGTATTTTAGTCAAATTTACTTAACAATGCTTAATCTCCCAACGGAAGTCCAATTCAAGCGAGACTTTCGATTTTTCAGTCAAGTTATGGTTTTTGCATTTATCCTGGGAAATCTCTACACGGTGATGCTGACATCATTCCTAACAGCTTACATACAAATCAAACAATTCGATACAATTCAGGATCTGCTTGATAATAATTTGCCTGTGATGATGATTCACTATGAGTGGAAGGCCATTGAAGACCCAGAACTTCATCCGAAGGATTTTGAAAAAATTGTAGCCTTAGTCGAACGGGAGGTAATGTTTCGTGAGAGAAATTCAATGGTCAATACGAGCTTTGCCTATGCCATGGGAGCTGATAAGGCTATGTTTTATATGAGATTTCAAAGCCGATTCGCGGCAAAGTCATTGTTTCGAATGATTCAAGACAATCTGGGATATTATTTTTTTGGATTCCTTTTGACTGAATATTCGCCGTTTGCAGAAATTCTTGATAATTGTATTATGGAAATTTTATCAAGTGGATTACTGCGAAAATGGGTATTTGATGCAATTTGGCAAGTAAGGACAAATGGGTTACTGAAAATTGGTACGGTTCTTCCAGATCGTAGTGTTCCGTATCCATTGACAGTTTATCACTTGAGATTCGCTTGGATTTGTTTGGCAAGTGGACTGATTATTTCAACAGCTGTGTTTGCTTGTGAAAAATTGTTAAAGGCTTGCGAGCACAGCCCATTAAAAATTGTTAAATGAATATAAACTTTTATTGTTAATTAATTATAATAAAACATTAAAGGACAAAAACAGCTTGTTTTATGTTTAGGTCCACACCAATGTAAATTATATAGAATACATGGTATGATGTTGCGCATTATGACCTCATCCTATCCCTCTCACGCATTTTGTCAACGAGTGGTGCAATTCTCTTTGCATTTGTTTCTGTTGTCGTTTTTAATTTGTGGTGGTATTTTGTACACGTTTTTGTCAGCAAGTCAACAGTTAAGCCTTACATACTCGTGAATCCATACAAAATTTGCATTTTTCTTCACCCGTGAACGTGCTCGTGAATCTGTGTGGAGAATTTTCGTTCACGAGCAATTCCCGTGCAAAGTATGCGGAAACTCTTGGTGAACATTTGACACTTCGATTACAAAAAAAACAAAATACCTCACGTCAAACGTTCACAACACATTCGAAAGTCTGTACCAGTGAGCAATGTCAAAAAATCATTTGCTCCACTGGTGATTGTTCACTTCACAAGGAAGTATGTACTAGGCTTCACGTTGAAGCACAGACAGAACGAACAAGAAATTCAACGGTGAATGGTGGTGTACCATACCATGGGTCCACAATATCTATTCTTTTCAGCATGGTTTGGTAAAAAATACAGTCAAATGCGCTTAAATACAATAACCGTGAAGGATTCAAAATTTAATTTACAAGGTTTGTCAAGTGAATAAAAAAAATGTTTGTGCTGATTATTTTAGATAGATACATAGATGTGTTTTGTTAAGTTTCACAAAAGTTTACTAACGCACATTTGACATGGAGTATGGTGAGTTTATACAATATTACAGCTAAATAGAATATACATAAATAAATAAATAAACATACCCTGGGGGCGAATTCTGGTTCTGTGAAAAAGTGAATCGAAAAACTTTTCACGCTTTCACACTAATTCCGATTGCCGTTCTGTGAAAATGTGAAATCAAACATCAAAAACTTTCATATGAATAATTTGCTTTCACGCCGTCATTTGGAAGTGAATATCCAAAATGAAAGCGTGAATACGAACAAACGATGACAAATTCAATCATATCTCTTTCTCTGTCAAATCCATAAAGAAAAAAGTGTTCCTATCCCATGCATTTCTCTGTTCTCTTAAAAAACACAAGAAAATTGATGCTCTTTTCAACAGAAATGGTAAGGTGGTTCAAGCATCGATAGTATAGTTTTCATTCTCAGAATCAGAATCGCTTATTTGTGGCAACTGAATTGAAAAAGTGAAAGCAATGCTTGGCAAGGAATGTGAAAACGATATATTCGATTCACTTTTTCACAGAACCAGAATTAGCACCCTGGAGGTCAATTCTCGATCTGTGAAAATGTGAAGTGATAAATACGATAACGCCTTCACGCCAAATGCGATTCTCGAAGTGTGAAAAAATGAAAACAAATGCCAAAATGTTTTCATATGATAATTCGTTTATCACAATCATTTCATTCTGTGAAAACCTGTGAAAAGAAAAATGATAAATATAAACAAATTGTACTCATTTGGAACACCCAAGTCGCCATCTTGGTCTTTCTATGACGTCACAATCATCTTTTTCTATGAGCAAGTGGTAGCATGTTTCATGTTAGTACTTTTTAGTACTCACATTGACAGCCGTTTTTCATAACGAGTTCGGGAATCGCCTTGCACGTGTTTGTGAAGTGATAAACTGATACAACTCTGTGAAAACTGAAATGATAACTTTGTTTTCATTTCACAGTTTCACAGATCGAGAATTGACCCCCTGGTGTGGTTTCTGATGAGATTAGGGGTATAATGGCAAACTTTACAGTAAACATGGTAAGGCGTTAGTGCACGATATGAGGGCATACCTTTAATTTCGACCTGATAGGTTGAGCTTTAGTACACTAATAGTTCATGTCCTAACTTTACTTTTAAGAAGTGCTGCCAAGGTGGCAACACTGTCAGAAGGATTAGAGAAGGGTTGCCACAATTCCGAAATGTTGCTCATAGATTGAAAACCAAGGGTCGGACGATGACCCGAAAACTCCCGTTGGATTTAGCACCCTTGAAACCATAGGACCACATTATTTTTTTTCTTTCACCCCTCCCCTTGTACGAAGGAGGCGGAAAAAAGTCGTTTTGGAAACAAAACTTGAAAAGCCAAGAAAAGTTAGAAAAATATTTTTATTAATAAAATTCAAAGATGATGTCGACGCAGAATATCACAATCTACTACCTTACATCCAGAGTTGATTAAAAACCTACAATGGTTTTTTTAAAAAGCCACTTTCAAAGTGCTGGGAAGGGGTGATATGAAAGATTAACAAACTTAAATATTTATCTTGAAATAATTTAAGCACATGACATGTTTTAAGGGTAGTTTTTAATGCCCAATCTTACTAAATCAGAATGAACTCGATACAACTACCTTCAAAAAAGTTATAGCCTTCTTCATAAATGATGACCGAATTATTAGTGAAACACGTAAGATATTGCCAAATTTCAACAGTATTGACACGAAACTTGGTCCACATATTTCATTTGTCATAAGCAACTAAAACTAGCTCACCTTTTATATAGTTCTCAAGGCCTTTCTGATGGTATTAAATTTTTGCAAATTTCCCATAAATGAGGTGCCAAAAATCGCTGTGATCTTGAAATTTTTAAAAATTCATTAAGAAAAATCTATACCTGACCAATTACTTAAACTAGCTGACCTTTTATATAGATCAAGAGATCTTTCAGATGTTACACATTTTTTGCAAATTTCCCTAAAATGAGGTGCCAAAAATCGATTTGACCTTGAAATTTTTTCTAAAATTCATTAAATATTCATAAAAAAAAATCTATGTCTGACTAATTACTGAAAATAGCTGACGTCTTACAACCGTGAATAGGCCTTTCAAATTGTATACTTTTTTTTTTAAAAATGATCCAAATGAGGTGCCAAAAGTTTTTTTTGTGACCTTGAAACGAACTTCAAAAATTCATAGAAAAAAATCTTTGACTGAAAATAGTTGACCTTTTATCACGATCTTGAAATCTTTTGGATGGTATACATTTTTGGCAAATTTCCCTTAAATGAGGTGCCAAAAATCGCGCGTGACCTTGAGCGACCTTGAGAAAGTTTAAACTTTGGTTAAAAGTTATCTAGGGCTGACCAATTTCTGGGACCACTTGACCTTTTCTGACCAATTACTGACCAATTAGATGGCATCTTCTTTATCAAATTTCCCTCATATGAGGTGCCAAAGGTCCAGAGCCGATATTTCCACGTAAAGTAACGTGAAGTGATGTTATTTAGGTAGATAAATAATCTTAGAATACTATAAGATTGAAATTGTATGGCAATTTGCTATAAAAATACAAAATTTGTTGAAAAAAAAAAATATTCTTTAATCCAGTGATTTCGTTGAGACTCATCTGTCAAATGTGAATTTCTCATACAGGGTGGAACAAGTTTTTATTGGTGATAGCAAGGCGCTCAAATCCGTTTACCGCCCGTAGTGCAGTATTATTTTTTTAAGACTTTAAATAAAATATTTTCAAAGGTCTTTCTGCTGTTGCCCCTATCTACCATGTTGGTTTTGTATATTCTTCAAGAAGTGTTCATGTAAGTTAAAAAATACGCTACGGTAAAAAACTTCACTTTAAATATAATGTAGCTTTATGTAGTAGAATATGAGGCAAAACATATCTGTGAAATGAAAAATTTGTACACCGTATTATAGGTTTTTTATAGGATTTGATATACAGCATCACATATTGTTTTATATATTTTTTATTTATAAATTATTGCAAAGTATTCACTAAACTAACTTTAATTACACTTTTTATTCAGGTAAATAAGCTTCTTTCACTATACATATCTACGATATAAGAACTCTCTACACTGTCCTATAGCTCAGCAAAATGACGGAAGCTTTTTTTTTAATTTTGTTAATTTTTTCTTAATCCTGCTTCCTTTGGGCGCCCCAGCCTTCAGTCGTGTAACTGCACGCCGACCCTGTGGCAATGCATTTGTGTTTGTGTAACTCACTATTTTGAATAAGGCTTCACTATTTTCACGATATCGCAGTTCCCTTACTTCTTTTTTGTTTATAACGTAAAATAAAAATATTAATCAGTTTTAACAAAATTTGTCAATTTTATACAAGTTAAGCATTACAATGTTAGGGAACATGAAAAAAGTGGGTCTCACTCTTCTGTCTGTTTGGCTATAGTCAAAACGACTTGATCGTGTTTCTTTAAACTTGTTACATAATGACTTTCAGTGATTCCCTCTACCCTTTTTTTTAGAACCAAAAATAAACGTATACCTGCTATACAACTTTTTTACCAATTTTACAAATATTTTTTTCTCAAAAACAGCTCCACAACTTTTCTTAAAAAATTCAATACATTTATGGCTGATTTCACTAAAGGCTTTTAATTTTTTAAAAAGCCTTTTAGCCTTTAAATGATGTTTGTTGGTTTCACAAAATGCTTTTATATTTAAGAAGATTTTAAATGCCCTTGTAATCTAAAAGCTCGTTTTTGTCTCATTAAATTTTAAAAGTCTTTTTTATTAAGCCATTCCAGTCAACAACAGCTGATATTTTGCTGTCAGAATAATTGTCCCTCATCCATAATGTTTTTTTCACTTTTTCTCATACACTTCGTATGTGCGAGGGAAATAACTTTTATGTTTGTACTAAACTGAGTTAAACAAAAATATCCCTTTCTACATACATTAGTGAAACTGAAAATTTTTAAATGTGTGATAAAATTTAGAAGGAGCTTAGATAAAAGCAATTTTAGTGTGTATTTATGAAATTGGCCATAAACCTTTTGAACATAAGAGCAAGTACACATTATTGTATGGTAGCTTTTACAGTGCTTTTATAAGTTCCGACGTAATAAGCATTTTTCTAACGTTTTTGTTGGAACACCCTTTTCGAGCTGTGGTTTGGAAGCCAACTTTAATTATTTTTGATATATTTTTGTAGAATGAAATAAAAGTTCCATCGTAAAATGCAACATTTAAAGTAATTTTATACTAGCTGTCAAATTATTGTTTTTTGTTTATAACTACACAAATGGCGATAGATTCAAAAATTGCTTTAATTTTGGGACACACTTTATAAGAGTTTATTAATGAATAAAAATGTAACTACTTGACGATGGGTTCTATTTTTTAAGGCTCTAATAAATTCACATTAACATAAAAAAACAAAACATCAAGAATAAAACACCATGACGTTTTGTTTTTTATGTCAATTTGAATTTTGTCCCTATGTTATGACAGTTGATATGTCATTATCTTCCAAAAAAATTGTTAAAGTGGTTATAGGATTTATAATTCCATTTAAAAACAAAGCCATTGGTATGAAAAAAAGGCAGTAAACAAAATCAATTAACACTCTAAAGCACTTTCACCTTTGTGCCGGTATGGACTTGCTGTTTTTCAATTAATTATTAAAACTAAGATTTCTAATTTCTAATGACCATAAAACTACCGATGAAAGGGAAAATGATAGCAGTAGACTTTATTGAATAGCCGTGACAGGAGTGTTAGGAATAAAATGTATCAATTTAGTTCACTACTTTCACTACTCGCTGTCAGTCTAGACAACAGGTTCCTTGAAATGACTCAAGTCCTTGAGAGAATCCACAACGAAAGTAATTCGGCGACATTGGTTTTTATTGGTTTTGAAAATGATTTCATCTGGAGTTTTATGAGAAATCGAAGTGATGTTACAGTGGCAAATTTTGGATTTTCCCTATCGGAAATGTTATCTAACAAATCTCAGTGTGATTGGAACGTGATGTTAGCTATGCAAGCTTCTACTGATGATCGCAATATTGAAAAACTACATCAATTCCTAGAACGATTTCGTGTAAGAAAATTCGTACTGATATTCGGAAGTAGTTTTGAAACTCTCCAACAGAGCTTTGAAGTCTTTGCAATTCACAAATTTACACGGATTTTTGGATCTACTGGAACCAATACTTATGCTTTTTGGCCTTTCGGAAATAATGAAACCAAGCAGTTTTTTCCAAGTGATCCAATTCCTGATGCGGTAAGAAATTTAAATGGTTTTCAACTTCGAACAACTTTCAATACTGATATTCCGAGGGTTTATGGCTACATTGACAAACGTAATAGTGAGCGGAAGGCTGGGGGCTATGTTGCTGAACTATTTTTAAGTTTTCTAAAATATCATAATGCAACTTTCAAAGAGGTACAAATTGAAAATTTAAAAAGTCGTTTTATACTAGCAGTCGCTGAAGCAACGCGAAACAACAAAATCGATATAAGCATGAATGCATATAAGCCCATGGAAGGACTGCAGTCGAGTTATCCTTTCGGGTTTCTAAGCTGGGTCATCTTAGCACCTCTAAATGGCCTCCTAGATCCCAATGAGTACTTCTTGAGGCCGTTTTCTTTGAATCTATGGACTACGATGGGGATAACTTTCGTCCTCATCATAGCGATGGATGTACTAAAGAATGTTTTTTGTGACATGCCAGCGGACATTTGGAAGAGCTTCAGTAAAATATACTTGACAATGCTTGGCTCGCCGACGGAGAAACCAATTAAGAGCGCTTATCGTTTCCTATGCCAAGTTCAGGTATTTGCATTTATCCTGAAGAACATCTATCTTGTTCATCTTACTTCGTTTCTGACTGTCTACATCGAAATAAATCAGTATCGGACGATTCAGGACTTGATTGATCATAATGTGCCTGTAATGTTGGTTGAATACGAATGGCTAGCAGATAACTATCATCCAGAGGGTTTTGAGAAAATTGTAAAACTCGTAGATCATGTCACATTCGATGAGAACAAATTTTCAACAACTAACACCGAGTTTGGTTTTGCGCTGGGATCAGATATTGCAGAATTTTTGGTTCATTACCAAACGATGTTCAGCAAACCTAGATTCCATATAGTTGAAGGCAGTTTGGAAAGTTATAATTTAGGATTTCTACTGGCAGAGCACTCTCCTTTTTATGATATTTTAAGTAGATTCACCATTGATGCTATGAGTTCGGGATTATTAAACAAATGGAAGCAAAATGCAGGAATGCAAATCAGGAAAGATGGTTTGGTTTCTATGAAAATGACTTCGAATGAAATAAAAAAGTTGCAGCCATTGAATTTGTATCACTTTAAATTCGCTTGGATGTGTTTGTTTCATGGATTATTGTTATCATTTATAGTTTTTATATGTGAAAACATTTTAATGTTTAAAAAGTGTTTTAGAAGAAAATGTTTTAATTAAAAATAAAATGCATCATTGGATCAAATGAATTGTGTTATATTATTTTAAAAAATTTACTGCGTGGCATTATTGTTCACCGCCAACAATTGACTATCTTTAGCAGAGAAAAGTTTCATTTTCCACAAAGTTGAAAAGTTATGTAAAAATTTTTTAAAATATTTAGTATCGGATTTGCGCCAGTGGCTTTCACTTCTGACTTGTGTTTCATAGAAAGGGATATTCATACTACTTAAAAACGTAGTGCTCCGATTAAAAAGCCTCTTGCGCAAATCCGACAAAGATATTTTTAAATGTTTTTTTGTTTTTTTAACAAAGTGACAATTATTGTTTTAATAGTTTGATTCAAATATTTTTTCATTTCTTACTTATCTTTATTTATTAAGTTATTTATTTATTCATATTTTATTTAAATTATATTTGTTAAAAAATTAAGCAGGAAAAATTAAAAAAAAGAGAAAACTTTTTGCTAAATTGCACATTGTTTTGTTCAGAGCAAAGAAAGGCTCTAGACATACTAAAATATAACAAAAAAGAGACTCAAGACTTTGAAATGACATGGATCAAATTTTAATTTAAAACTGAAAGACGTAGCCATTCAAGTGATACCATTCCTTATCAATTTTCGTAGTTTTTTAGTACTAAAATACAAATTTAACATTCCTTGCACCTAGTATTCACCAAGTCTTGTATTTATCGACCCAGCCGTTGAGTCTTTATAGGTCTGGAAGCATTTAAAAACAACCAAAAAACTAAATTGTGTGCTTACCTACTTCTTGAACATTCTCTTTAATCTTTACGTTATATTTGATCAAAATTTTGAAATCAGTTAATGTTAACACGTGCTGGCAAGCACTTGAAAAAATAATTTTCAATTTTTTTGAGCAACCTGTTTAAAATAAAAACAAATATCCAAAACCAACTTTATTAACTGTTGTTTTAACCGGGTAAAAATTGTTTAAAAAAACCCATGTGGCAAGAGGGGAATTTTTGAAAAATTGACCTAAATTGAAAAAAAGAAAAATATTTTTTAAAACCGATATTTTATTTTCTTATTTGTTTTCAAAATAAAGCTTTTTGAGTGAATAATTTTTGAGAAACTAATTTTAAAGACAATAAATTGTTTTGAAAAAAATTATTTTTATTATTTTTTTCCAAAATTTCGCGTAATCAAGCACCACTATTTTTTTTAAATTTTAATGCTCTTATCAATTCTTAGTCAAATATTGAAAACTGAACGCTAAAATTTTTCCTCGTTTTTGAGAAATAAAAAAAAACACTTTTTCCTATTGCTTGTTTGGTTGGTAACGTTTATGACGTCAACAAAAAAATACCATTCACTAACCTTTTTAACGAGTTTTTTTTTAGGCAAAGTATCTTGATACTTCCCATTAATGGTTTGGTTGGTAATGTTTAAAACGCCAAAAAAAAATACCAATCATAATTTAACCCTTTTTAACGATTTTTGGGAAAGAGTATCTTCCGTTTATTTTAATTTAAAAACTAGCAAAGCTTTTGGATTAAGTGTTTTTTATTTGACTTAGAATTGATAAAAGCATTGAAAATTCAAGAAATTAAAAAAAAAGCAACTTACAAATTCATAATTTTTTTCAAAAATATTGATTTTAAAATTGTATTTCTTAAAAATTTCATCCAAAAAATTAAAAATCGCCACCTTGCCTCAGGGGAGGAGATTGAATTTCCCCCCATATACTATATACTTATATTTGGGTTTACCTAATGAATTTTCAAAAAATTATTGTAATTTTAGTAAAATGCACCTCCTGACACGCCCACTTTTATAATTTTTTGATTTCTTAGAGAGCAATTAACTGATTAAGATGACATTTCAGAGATTTTTCTTATGAGTAAGAAAAAAAATTTAAGTTCAATAAAATCCGCCCATTGCCACGCCCACTTTTTATTATTTACTGGTTTCTCTGAAAAGGCTCGTATGCTAAGATAAGAATCTATCGATTTAGATGATAATTTCAGATTTCATTATTATGAGCATAAAAGCTAAAGAGCGGTTTAAGTTATATTCACCACTTTTATTATTTTCTTCTCGGAACGAACTCTAATTATAAGTTTTCAGACTTTTTTTTGAGATAAATAAAACTGTATTTTGTCATTGTTTTGCTTCTTTATGTTAATGATATGATATTTCAGAGACGCCCGTAACGATATAAATAACATTTTTTTTATTTTGTTCTTATTAGCGACAAAATCTTAGAAAGTGGCGTTAATAAAAATCGCCCACAGTCACACCCAATTTTTATTTTTATTAAATATTTAGAGCTTCCCTGTTTGAAGATTAAAATTCATGGAAAAGTATTTTTTATGAAAACTCACCTATTGCCATGCCAACTTTTTTATTTGTTGTTTTCTGGAAAACCGTCTTAATAATTGTATTTCTTCGTAACGACTCATATGATTTGAATGATATTTTGAGAGATAATTAAAAAGATAGAAAATGAAAAATGACTTCAATAAAATCCACCATTTGACAACCCATTTTTATTAAACATTGAATTCTCTGAAATGGTTTAGGGATTTGGATGACATTTGCATAGCTTGTTCTTATAAAAGCGAAAATAAAACAAAGATGTTTTTTTTTGTAAAAATCACTTTTTTTTAATTGAACACGGGCTTATTTCTTTAGTTTTTCGAAAATCGCTCTACCAAAAATAAAACAGTTATAAGCGAAAATCCATGAAAATTTGAGACAAAACTTTCTATTGGTCGATACAACTTTTTTAATTGCGATTATAGGTACTAACGGGTGATTTTTTAAGAGGTTTAGAACTTAAAAAAAAAAAAACACAAAATTCGAAAAAATGAATGAAATATTTATTTGAATCGATAGTTTGAACCTTGCAATTTAATGTTTAAAGATAATTTCATGCAAACGTTGACCGCGGCTGCGTCTCAGGTAGCCCATCCGCTGAGTCCAATTTTGGCATACTCTTTCACACATATCGGCCGGTATCTCACGAATGAATGCATGGATGTTGGCTTCCAGTGCGTCAATCGAAGCGGGCTTGTCCTTATAGACATTAGCCTTGACATACCCCCACAAAAAATAATCTAATGGTGTCAAATCGCACGATCTAGGCGGCCAATTGACCGGCCCGAAACGTGAAATTAACTGTTCACCAAACTCGCCTCGCAATTGCGCCATTGTTTCGCGTGCTGTGTGGCATGTGGCACCGTCTTGTTGAAACCACATATCATGCAAGTCAAGAACTTCCATTTCGGGCAAAAAAAAGTTTGTTATCGTCGCTCGGTAGCGTTCACCATTGACAGTAACGCTGCGATTTGCATCATCTTTGAAGAAATATGGCCCAATAATGCCGCCGGCCCATAAACCGCACCAAACAGTGGCTTTTTCGGGATGCATTGGTAGCTGTTGCAATGCTTCTGGCTGATCTTCACTCCAAATGCGGCAATTATGCTTATTTACGTACCCATTCAACCAAAAATGAGCCTCATCGCTGAACACAATTGAACAGCGATGAACATTTCGAACCGAGCACGAATTTTGATAGTAAAATTCAATAATTTGCAAGCGTTGTTCATTTGTAAGACGATCCATGGTTAAATTGCAAACCAAACTGAAGCTGTTTGACAGTGACACAAGGTACTAAACACACGTCAGCTGTCAAAACCAGTGTTGCCAAAACCAAACCAGCTAAAAAATCACCCGTTATAAGGCAAGTTTTGGATTCGTGCAAAACAAACATTTTAAGATAACAATCAAACATGATATTACGATGATAGAGAATACATGATAGAGAATACATAATCGTATTTTTCTCAAAAACGGCTCGACAACTTTTCTTAAAAAAAATTCAATAAATTTAATTTATTAAAGGCTTTCTTTGGGTGGAAAACCATTTTTCAAAAATGGTTATTAATTGTACCTCCCAAGGAACCATTATTTAAATTTTTGATTTTCTTCAAAATGGTATGACCGATTTCAAATTTTTTTTTATACAGAAGCTTCCAAAAAATGTTAATAGTTTTGTTTGAAACTCGATATTTAAAACTTTTTTAGTACTCTCTAAAATATTTTTAGAAAAAATTTTACATTTATCAAAAAATAACGGTACCTTCCATACAAAAGTGAAAAAACCATAAAGGAAAATATTTTTTTGCTTAAAAACGACTCCTACGATTTTGATTAAACTTTTTTAACATACTAAAATTAGTACGATCTACCATCAAAAATTATAAAATTTTACACATAGCAACTATTAGTAGTACCTGTCATAGAACGTATTTTTTTATTTTGAGTTTTCTCGTTATCGGCTCAACGGATTTAAATTAATTTTTGTATATACAAATTTCAGATAGGATTAAATAATATTGTATATCAAAATTTTCAAAAAAAAAGTTTTTGGATTTTTAAAAAAAGTTTAAAACTTTTTTTTTTTAAATTCGATATCTCGAAAACGGGTTGACAATTTTTTTTAAATTTTGTTTTTATATACACATAAATATATAGTTTAAAGGAGAATAGGACAAAACGGTCTACAAGACCAATAACGACGAGACATATGTCGTCGGAAAGGTATTTTTATGTACTACAATAGTTACTATGGGGGCTTACTTCAAATCACTGTGTGAAAAAAGTTATTCGCTAAATAGGATTGTGCTCTGGTGCATTTTAGTATGAATAAAATATATTTAGTATGGGGAAAATTTATGAAAACTGGTGTAACAAAAAACGACAATATATATGTCATTGGAAAGGTATTTCCATTACCTACAATATCTTTTATATTAGTTCAGATCAAATCACTGTGTGAAAAAAGTTATTCGCTAATTGCTACTCATGCTCCATACATTTTATCTGTGCTAAAATTCCCTAAAACAGCGAATAACTATTTCCACACAGTGATTTTAAATAAGTTGTTATGGTAACTATTATTGTTCATAAAGATACCTTTTCAACGACATGCATCTTATTAGTACTGGTAAGACCAGTTTGTATACATTTTGTCCACACTTAATGGTACCAAAACCAAACGTTGTTTAACGAATAACTTATTTCACACAGTGATTTGAAATGAGCCACCATAGTGACTATTGTAGCGCATAAAAATACCTTTCCAACGACATACGTCTCGTTGTTATTGGTTCCTAGACCACCTTCCATACATTTTTGCCGATTGTCCTTTGCATACCAAAATTTGTTCTTAAAAATGTTTTAAGAATTTTATATATACAAAATTAATTTAAAAAAAAATCGCTCCAACGATTTTAAAATTTTTTTTCCCACACAATCATATTCCATCATGAATGAAGATGGCATACTTTTTTTCACCTCAAACTGTCAAAAGAGTTGTTTTAGCTAATTAAATATCGTAGGTATTTCATGCTTCTCTACATTTTTCTCTCATAATTTCCATGTTTGTATATACAATTTTCTTAAATTCGCAGTGTCTTGAACATAAGAGCAAGTACGTGCGACCCAGTCGTACATTTTATTTCTAATCATTCTACAAAAATATGACATCAGACCATTTATATAGATGGTGTTTTAAGGAATAATTTTCACTATCAACTTTTTAACTTATGTATATTCACTATAGTTAAGGTTTTACAGCGCTAAGCAACGAGTGCTCTTCAGTATTTATAAACATACATATCTAGATATGATGATGATTTGTTATAATTTTTAGAATCTTTTAGTAGTTAGTTTTTCGTGCTTAATTCAAATCCGTTATCCGTTTTTCGATATCAGCTCTGGTTTTCGAGATACTTCCGTTAGAAAGTGCAAAAAAAAACTTTTCTATTTTTGGAGTTATGCAACTATGAGAATTGATTTTTTTTAATTGTACAGATTTCTGAAAGTACTAATCTTGATCTTCAAAATACACCTTCAATCGTCCCAATTATCTTTTTTAAGTCTTGAGAAATCCTCAGTTGCATTTTTCGATATATTGTGATGAGCAAGGAGAGCGACTTCACTAAGATTTAGAAAGAATAGGAAGAAATTACAATGGTCCAGTCAACGAAGGAAAAATAAATGCAATATAAATCATGCTCTCTGGGTTATTATTTAATGTGGTAGGGGTGACCTCCAGGTATAACATACTAAAAGTCCCCAGCCCAGGGCCGTGAGCTACAGCCAGGAGGGGGGGTTAAAGGTCCCCTTTTGTAATATTACTTGAATATTTTGAAAACTAAACGTTTGAGCGGAAAAAAGGACGCTACAAAATGAAAGAATAAGAAATTCCTACAAAAAAGATCTCATTCATATTTTCGGTAGGAGCAAGGTTAAGAAAGATACGGGGAGTAGAAAACTCCAAAAATTGAAAAACAATGTTATCGTCTTACAACATCAATGGTTTTTGATCAATTAACCCGAAATAACCAAAAAAGTACGTATATATTGATTCATGGTCATTTCAGTGACGTCATGAGAGCAAGTTGAAGTGTACAGAAGCTGGTTGTGTTTAAAATGTCCTTATTTATTTTTGTTGATACAGTGTTTATTTTTATATGAGAAACACTGTTTCTTCAAAGGTAAGAAGAACACAGAATATTTCCAAGTTACAGGCCAATACTTTACGAGAGCATTTTTGGACATATCCTAAGAAATAAATTCTTAAGGTGTATTTACCTCTCATTTCTATAAGGGGGGACAAGTTCCATAAACATTGACTGAAAATAGAAAAATAGCAATTTAAAAACAACGGAAATACTTACAATACTATACTGTCTTTTTTTATAAGCTTAAAACAGATGCTTTTATTATATAGTCAAATCAAGTTAACAATTTTCGAAAAATTCGTTTGAAAACTCAAAAAAAATAAAAAAATTGAAAAATGTTTTCAATGATTTTTCATTTACTTTACTCCCCCCCCCTGGCTGTAGCTTGCGGCCCTGGGCTGGGGACTTTATGTATGTTATACCTTCTAAGACTTATTTGAAATTAAAAAATAAAACTATGTTCAAAAACGGGTGATTTTTTAATTTACTTACATAAGTTGAGCCGATAGCAAAAAAATGGATTTAAGATTTGAAATCTACACTAAACTCTCTTTTTAGAACATATTTTACCTCCTCCTGTCAAAAACGAGGTAAGCCTAGAGAAAGCATTTTTCAAATTGTATGCAGTCAGGAGGACTCTATAGAAATGGTCTAATGTCATTTTTTTGTAAAGTAATTAGAAAAAAAGTTATATCGACCAATATAAATTTTTTTTTTCTAATTTGCATGTCACTTGACAAAAGTTGTAGATTATCTTATTTGCTACAAAAATTGTTATCTAATTTTTTTTGTGAGACCTATGGCTCTTCAGATAAACCATAAAAACCATTTGAACCCCTTTTTCCATTATGGTGGCCGCGGGACAAGTGTTGCAACCCCGCAAACTTGGAATAAATTTTAATCAAGGGGGGGTCACCCTTGATATCTAAGAAAGAAAATTGCATCCTCTGACAAATGCAACCCCAAATGTAACTTTTCAATGGACTATTGTCATTAAAAGGCAAACAAATTAAATATGGTTTTAGTAAAGAATCCACTCACTACCAACTTCCACGCTCAATTTTATTATTTCTTGACTTCTTGGAAATGGCTTTAAAGAACGTTTAAAAAACGTTGGGCAGTCTAGACTGATATTAATAACACATCGATGTAAATAAATCAAAACAGTTTTTAAGTGAGAATCTTTTAACTAATTTTGTTAAAGTTGCATAGACTTATATTCAAAAAAAAAATTAATTTGTATGCAAAATGTTCTCAAAATTTTCAAAAAAATTTGGAAAGCAAATATTTGCTAAATATAGATTATACAATCATTAGATAAAAGCAGAAACATTATTGCAATATTGATTGGAGAAGTATAGCTTATCACCTCTATTTAATTTAAATATTAATACAAATACCTACAAAAAAATTTAAAAATATTTTCCGAGTGGAACTCGGGCGACCGGTACTCTAATAATTACAACATACATATAAAATTTTAAAAAATAACCGAAAACTATGTAGGTAAGCAAATAGTTCTGTTTTGAAGGAAAAGATATGAATGAAAAAACTATGGCTCTCTTAAAAGTTAAAATCTTAAATGCTGCTGTTATATTCTCTTACTGATCTATTTCTACAACTTTGCATACAAAGTTCATAACATTTTCTTATCTTTCAAACTTGCAAAGTTAGTTTGCGAAGCCCGCCCATAAGTCTGCCAAAAAGTCTACCTACCTATTTTCAAGTTTTGTTGATCTTCTCAATTCTCTACTAAACTATGAAATGCTAAGTTCGGAAGTCCAGTAAAACACACCTTTAGTCACGACCCTTGAGTCTGGAGAAATATTAACTGGAATTTTCAATAGTCTTACCCAAACACGATCCGAGTCTAGCATCTTATTTGTATTTATTCAACTGATAGCTGTTCGCTTTAAACATTTTATAAACATAAATTCAAAAGGCAACATAATTCCCCCTCTCGATCAAACACATTTCTCTTCTTCTTTGCCACAAAAATGTTGCAGCAAAAGAAATGTTACATGTTGATGGCAGATACACAAGAAACTCAGATACATTCCGTAAAAATGTTATTTTGTATTACCTTTTTCAGTTTTAGTTCAATTTTCAAAGCGATCGGTTTGGCATTCACCGTCTTTACTTCCATCGCACCAGACCTTTGTCGGATTTAAATGCGATCTTCATGTTTTCAACGTTGTCGTCGTCGTTAGCGATTTGTTTGTCGTATCTGTATCTCTAAAGTTCGGTTTGTTAGATTAATGAAGAGTGTCAGGAATTAAATGTATTTCTTTCTTTAAATAACAACAAGTACTACTACTAGTGTGTGAAAATAGAGAATCACTTGAGTGTTATATATGTAATTAGTGAGGAAGATCTTTCTGAATCTATCGCATTTCAATAACAACAACAACGAAAAGAGTTTAAGTTACAAACCTACCTACCTTATATTGTGTAGTGTGAGATAGTTCTGTGGAAGTGATAAAGAAAAATCATGTCCTTAATCGACATTTTTATACCCTAAGTTCGGTCCCTTTAAATCTCTTTATTCTTTGTCGAAATAAAATAAAAAGCAACAAAAAATCTTGGATATTCCTGGAAAAACTATTTAAACCTATCAATAAGTCATCACTACATCTTATAGGTACCTGTTGAGGATATTACATCGTAAACCTTTTTTTGTGTGGATTTTCCCAGCTCTATTATGGTAAGTCGAAAAGAATTGAGGAAAAAAAATATATATGGCTATAGTCCAGGCTCCAGGGTCTTAGAAGATTTCTGTATTGGATTACTTACTCTCTGTAACATTTCCTAACCCTCATCAGTTTGACCTCTTTTTGTCGCAGCAAAGGGAGTTTGACCTGACTTTGGGGTTAGGTTTCAATAAAAGAGATTACTTGACAGGTCCACCATTAAATGATGATGATGACCAATGATAAAATGATAAATAATTTTCCATCAACATTTGACAGATGGAGTATCTGTTTTTTTTTTTTTTTCTTAATGAACAACAACAATGATGTGTCCCTGATTGTGGGATTTTTTTCTTAAAATGTTTTTTTTTCTCACTGAGTGATAGAGAAAGTATCATCAAATGGGAGGACAGTGTAATAGTCGTTAAAGATTGCTGAAAACACACAAAATAAAAAATGAAAGAAATATGCAATTTCCATTTCTATGATTGAATCATTGTTGAGTTGTGTTTTTGTTTCTGTTCTGCATATTAATTTATTTTGTTGTTGTTGCTATTATTTTATTTTCCTGTGGTTTATGTGCGGTTTCCTTTAAGTTATTAAATCTCAATGAGATTTGAGTTTATAGATAATATGTGAAGGGAGAGTGAGGTGTGATAAAATAAGATGGTGCTTAAAAGTGATGGTTGACTAAGTGCATTCACATCATGTGCTATTACATTCATATATTTGGAAGAATGAGCATTGACATTTTAGGATTGTTCCACATTTGAAAGTTGTAAGAAGATAAGTAAAGAAATTAGTAGATATACAAATTGTTAACAAATATAAATAAAGTTGATTTTACACAAACTCTGTATGTTTGAAAGAAGGTCGTTTGTACCTACGCTACGTACTGAAAAATTCAATTACTACATATACAGCATTCGATATATGTTGGTACCTAAAATATTGTGTACGAGATTTTTTTGATGTTTCTTGGATTTTATTAACCTAAGAAAAAAATCGGAACATTAGTATTGCTTTAAAATGATTTCATCATCATCAAGTCCTGTAACCCCGATTGGGGCATAGGCAGTGGCGGATCCAGGGGGGAGGTCATGGGGGTCATGACCCCCCCCAGAGCTCCAGAGAAAAGAAGAAATACGAGCAATTTTTACTTGTTATTCAACACATTAGAAGACAGAGTTAAACTTTTTGGGTAATTCCATATATTTTAGTAAACTATACAAAAACCATGACATATTAATGTAATGGTTAGCTTCTATTTTCCTTAGCAAATTCTTACTTCGTAATGATATGGTCAGGAAATAAATTTTTGAAAAAATTACTGGTAGCCCTGGACGCGCACCCTATTAGATAATATATAGGGTGTCCACCAGTCATGGTTTTCATATGCGGTCATTATAGTCTAAGAGCCAGTGGTCGGCAAGTTTACGGTATTTCTCTACGATAAGTGGAGCCATTCTATTAGACTTCCTGAGCATGGAATGGGCATTCCACCGGGGTAACAAAAGTCAAAAAATCGACCTCAAAACGTGATAGCAGTATATCCACCCCTTTGATATGTTAGACCTTAAAGTTGTTTCTATTCAAAAATAGAAAAGGCAGGCATAGGGTGTAGTAGATCTTGTAGTTATACCTTCAGGTCTTTTATATTTTGATACAAAATACCTAGTAAATATAACCAAAAAAATTATTTTTAGACACCAGTTGCAGTATCTGGATTTCTAACGGAATTTTGAGATACAAAAAATAAGAAAAAATCTCCATTCACATTTTACTGTTTCTTTTCAAATAAAATAAATTGTGTTTCCTGTTAATTTTTATATTTGAAAAAAGATGTTGGCAGACAAATGGTGAAGTTCCTAGTTTTTAATTGAATTTTAAAAAATAGGCTTTAAAAATCTCATACAAGTTCTAATCTATTTCAAAGTTTAAAAATCCACAATTTTCCCTGAAGGAATATGCCTGTCTCTTTAATACTTAATTTTAATTTATCAAAAAAAAGTTATGTGCTGATACTTGGTGCAGTATCAAGATTTGTAACGGATTTTTTTTAAAAATGTCCATACAAAAACCACTGTATTTCAAAGCAAAGACAGCTTATTTTGTATTTAAGCAATATGTCTGCCGCTCTGATATATAAATTTGTATAGGTACTCTTTTTCATTAGAAAACCAATCTAGCAGAAGCCAGGTGCAGTACCTGGATCTATAATGGAATATTGAAAAAACGGCTTTGAAAACTCCATACAAGCTCCGATATATTTCAAAAACAAACAAAAAGTTTTAACGAAAGCCATATATATGTCCACCTCTCCGTTATGTGAATCCTAATACTCTATTTTGTTAAAACAAAACTACAGCAAACTTGGATTTATAACGGAATTTTGAAAAAGGGCTTTAAAAAACTCCATACAAACTCTCCTGTATCTTAAAAGCAAATAGAAAAACAGTTTTGACTTAATCAGTATACGTCTGCCTCTTTTATATAGTATTCGCAAATTAAATTATCAAAAAGGTTTAACCTAAACGCAAATAAGTTTCACCCAAGCGCAAATAGAACTAACCCAATCGCAATTCGATTTAAACAAAACACAAATATAGTTAAACTATACGCAAATAATTTAAACTATTGACAAATCATTCTAACCAAAAAGCATATTGAATTGATAAAAGCTTGATTTATTGTTCCAGCTGTACTTTTTGGGTCTAATGGATTTTGGTATTATCCATAATTATTTGAATAGCTATGATAAAGAAAAATCCGCAGAACTAGTTGAATTGACAATTGAGGTTTTGTTAAAATCTTATGGGGAACTATTCCTACTGTTATAACCCTTTTATTTCTTCACCACACATGCTGGAACAACAAGTTGATTCAATTTACATTTTACAGCTTTATGTTTTTTGTTTCGAGATTTGTTTGCAAACAAATTTTTTTGAAGTACCGTTATTGCGTTATTGCAAAAAATGAGACGAGACAACTAAATTATTTTTTTTTTATTTTTTTTGAATGTCCTCATTTCTATGGATATTTTTTTTTGAGTCAATTAAATGTCATGATCAGATACCTTGTTTATTCAGCTTCAATTCAGTTTTTTTGTTGTTGTCGTACGATTTTTTTTGACATGGTTTATCTGACTTTGAATGAAAAAAGATACTTTTAGCCTTGATTACCAATATCTCAGCAAATAATGACGTTATAAAAAATTCAAAGACAGTTTTGGAAATTTGAAAAAGCGTTTTACAAGATTTTTTTATGATTTTGTAGAAATTATTTTTTTTTACCATTCACCGTTAGTTTAAAAAAAGTACTAAAAACTGACGTTTTGTGGTCTTTTCGTAAATCTTTTTTTTTCGTTGCAAATATTGATTGCATGGCTTGCGTTGGTATGCAAATTTATAGACTTTTAAATCATCAATATTCTTGTAAATTTTCAAATTGATTCATCGAACAGTTTTTCCTCACCAAAACTTCAAAGTCTTACAAACCAGGTAAAGGAACAAATTGTGTTATTCCTAAACAGTGCGTAGTCGTCATCAAAATGACAAGAAAAATGTAATTCCAGTGGATTTTTTTCACAGTTTTGCATTAGTTATATATTTTTTTGAATTGAAATGAAATAAAAAGTACATTTTTCCAAAAAAAATAATTTCAAAAATTTTTCAAACAAAAAAACTTGATTTTTTTTTAAATTTTTTTTTTGGAAAAATGTACTTTTTATTTCATTTCAATTCAAAAAAATATCTAACTAATGCAAAACTGTGAAAAAAATCCACTGGAATTACATTTTTCTTGTCATTTTGATGACGACTACGCACTGTTTAGGAATAACACAATTTGTTCCTTTACCTGGTTTGTAAGACTTTGAAGTTTTGGTGAGGAAAAACTGTTCGATGAATCAATTTGAAAATTTACAAGAATATTGATGATTTAAAAGTCTATAAATTTGCATACCAACGCAAGCCATGCAATCAATATTTGCAACGAAAAAAAAGATTTACGAAAAGACCACAAAACGTCAGTTTTTAGTACTTTTTTTAAACTAACGGTGAATGGTAAAAAAAATAATTTCTACAAAATATTTAAAAAATCTTGTAAAACGCTTACTCAAATTTACAAAACTGTCTTTGAATTTTTTATAACGTCATTATTTGCTGAGATATTGGTAATCAAGGCTAAAAGTATCTTTTTTCATTCAAAGTCAGATAAACCATGTCAAAAAAAATCGTACGACAACAACAAAAAAACTGAATTGAAGCTGAATAAACAAGGTATCTGATCATGACATTTAATTGACTCAAAAAAAATTATCCATAGAAATGAGGACATTCAAAAAAAATAAAAAAAAAATAATTTAGTTGTCTCGTCTCATTTTTTGCAATAACGCAATAACGGTACTTCAAAAAAATTTGTTTGCAAACAAATCTCGAAACAAAAAACATAAAGCTGTAAAATGCTTTTTATTTCAACTCAATACGACCACTCGTCACAAAGATACAGATCTTCAAAAAACGCTAACAAAAATTGAAAACAAATTTGTTCCTTTAATATTGTTGAGTAGTGTAGTTTAAATTATTTGCGTATAGTTTAACTATATATTTGCGTTTTGTTTAGTTCGAATTGCGATTGGGTTTATTCTATTTGCGTTTGGGTTAAATCTATTTGTGCTTGGGTGAAACTTATTTGCGTTTAGGTTAAACCTATTTGCGATTAGGTTAATTTAATTTGCGAATGCTATATTTAAATCATTATACTCTGTTTTACTATAGAAACAATTATAACAGACTCCTGGTACAGTACCTGGATTTTTAAATGGAATTTTGAAAAAAAGGCTTTGAAAAAATTCCATAATTAATAAAATTAATAAAATTCCAATAATTATAGCAGATACCTCGATTTATAACGGAATGTTGGAAAAACGCATTGAAAAACTCCATACAAGTTTAGAGCAGTACTCAAATTTGTAACGGATTTTTTTTAAAAAGTTCCATGTAAGAAAATACCCTCCCTTTGCATTGACAACAGTTTTTCTTTTCGGCATCGGCATGGATTTCACCACATATTTGCAATTATTTCTAGCTTTTTGTTTCAAATTGACACTTGAATTATTCCTTTTTTTTAGTTACTGTCAAATTTTTTTTTAATATTGTAAATTTTGCTTCCAATCTTATAAATGTTCATCATACTCTCATAATTGTCTGAAAAGTTTGAAATGGAGCTTAATCATCTTGTTGATAAATAAGTTTATATATATATAGCAAGAAATTTGTGCACTATTACTCTAAGCAGGAGTCCGATGCAGTCTTAGGGCCTGGTCACGTAGTGAGCGGCAAAGATCTCTGATCATGCCTTCAACTGTTATGAAGTCATGATAAGATTGGACTTTTTCTAATCACCAGATATGTAGAAAATTCAAGGCTATATATTTCAAGAGGTTTCAGTTCAAATTAGGTATGATGTTTCAATCTCATGACCCCCCCCAAGCTGAATTCCTGGATCCGCGCCTGGGCATAGGGCACCAACAAATCGTTTCCATCCTTCACAGTCTGCATATAGATATTTTAACTGTGGCCACGTCTTTCTCTGGTAGTCTGCTTCTGCTAGAATGATTTACCAATTTTTTATTAATACTTATTTGGCTGAACCTTATCGTCTAAGTATTTTTGTTTTTATATAAAACTAATATTTTTGTTTAAATGATTGTTTCTTACTCGTTGTCCTTGCACTTAAAAATCAATCAAGAATTTTATTAATTTATGAATTGAAAAATTGAACTAAATTTGCTTTTGCACTTGCGATGTGTTTATTTCTTGGGGAGTTGGTGTTATAGTGGGACTATTACCATTCAATTTGTGGACAAAAATGGTACCCTCATGAATATTGGTACAAATGTGCTATCAAATTGATACCAGAATGAGAAACCAAAAAAGGCAGATAAAATATCTATGATAAAAGGGTGTTTTTTATGTGTGAAGGAAAGCACTATTCTTTTTCCAAAACAAAATTTGTTTACTTATATGGGCGATTCTCCATAAACTGGTACTTTTATGAGTATAACATTTGCAAAATTCTAAGTTTCTTAAAGTTTTTTGATTTCATAATGATAAGTATCCTTTCAAAAGTTTATGCTGAAAGTAGGCTAGTGCAAATTTTTGTACACTTGTTTTTACATTTAAAAATGATGAAATGCCACGGCACTGACACGTTCTTGCTTACCGCGGTGGTGAGATTTTCATACTTAAATCCATTTTGCAAAAAAACTGTTCAGTCAATATATCCGTTGTGGTCGTGAAGAGCCAACTAAGTCGAGATAACTGAAGTGAATTATTATTTAATTAATAGTTCTGAAAGAAATAGTTAACAACGTATAACGACGTTTTTTCCTTAATCCTTGTGTAATACTTTCCTAATAATCTGGAAGTAAAGGGTGTTTTTTGATACGTGTGGGTTTCAAGAAGAAATAAAACGCATTTAGCATTTAGCTTTATTATAAAGATATGGGTTTGTCATTATGTTTTAAAAATGATTTCGGGCAAGTGGCCGCTGTGGCTGGCTCGAATAAATTCCAGCAAAGAGGCTCAATTTTCGACCACCAATTTTCGACGCGATGGCGGATGGACTCATTCGGGTCTTCTTCGATACTCTGCTCCACAGCAGCCATAGGGTGCTCGGTGCGCACTGTACGGCGGCGTCTCTGAAGATGCGCATTATCGACTAGAGTAAACGTGGTGAAAAACCGATCCCTGGTTGCTCGAGTTACCGACTCTGCTGGGCGATTATGTCGACCGAATATTGGACGCAGAGCGCGATTTATTTTTTGGTAGTAAATTTGCACGATTTGAAAACTGTGTTCAGGAGTAAGTCTATGCATTATGAAATGGCAAACCAAGCTGAACATAAATCAAGTGACACCTGTCAAAAAGAGCAGCTCCCTTTACATCATGAATGCGTTTTTCCATATTTGAAAGGTTTTGTGAATGATACTCAACAAACACTCCGACCTTACAGTTTTTACTTGCGATATATGTAGGTACCTACTTTAAGGCAAGTTTTGGATTCTGGCAAAAAAAAAAATCGAGATTACAATAAAACATGACAGAAAAGACCAAAAAAGTGGGTGGCACAATTCTGTCTGTCTGTTCGTCTACAGCCTAAACGGCTCGATCGATTTTCTTCAAACTTGGTACATAGTGGTTTTTGGTGATAACGGTACCTGCCATACATTTTTTTTAATCAATTTTACACAATCGCTTTTTTCTAAAAAACGACTCGACAACTTTTCTTTAAAAAAATCAATAAATTTCCTTTATTAAAGGCTAACTTTTTCAAAAAATGGTTATTAATGGTACCTTCCAAAGAATAATTTTTTTAATTTTCGATTTTCTTCAAAACGGTAAGAGTGATTTCAATATTTTTTTATACAGAAGCTCTCAAAAAATATAAGTAGGACTGTGTACGAAAATTTGTGAAATTTTTATTTGTATTTTAAAAAAATGTTTCAATTTTTTTTTTTTGAAAATCAAATACATATTTCGAAAACGACAGTATCGATTTTTTGTAAATCGATACATAAAAGCTTTTTAGTAGGTACTCTCTTAAATATTTTTAGAAAAAAATGTACATTTATGAAAAAATAACGGTAGGCACCTTCCATACAAAAGTTAAAAACCCGCAAAAGGTAAATCTTTTTTCTCAAAAACTACTCGTTTGATTTTTATTAAACTTTTTTCATATACTAAAATTACTACGTTTTACTACCAAAAATTATAAAATTTTACACCTAGAAAATATTAATAGTACCTACCTACCTGTCAAAGAACGTCTTTTTATTTTGAATTTTCTCCTTATCGGCTAAACGGATTTAGATGATTTTTTCTTATATACAAATTTCAGATAAGATTAAATAATATTGAATATGAAAATTTAAAAAAAAGTATTTGAATTTTTATAAAAAGTTTCTATTTTTTTTTTGAAAATTCGATATCTCAAAAACGGGTTGACAATTTTTTTTCAAATTTTGTTTTTATCTACACATAAATATATATTTTAGATTTGCATACCAAAATTTGTCCTTAAAAATGTTTTCAGAATTTTATATTAAAAATAATTTTTTTAAAAACCGCTTTTTTTCCATAAAATCTTATTCAATCAAGATTAAGATCTTTTTTTCCACCTCAAACTGTCAAAGGAGTAATTTTACCTCATTTAAATATCGTATTTCATGCTTCTCTACATTTTTCTCTCATAATGTCCATGTTTTTATATAAAATTCTTCCCCTTAGCCCGGACGCCCCGAAAACTTGGTTTTATAATGAGGACATGTAGCCAAACACAAATTGTACAAAACATTTTGCCCATCGATTAATGAAATTTTAATACATTTTTTGAGAAAATTTGTTCCACCATGAAGTTCTTGCACGATTTTCTCATATGAACAAAAGTATGGGAAACTTTTTTGTGTACAATTGCATAACCTACATTTTTTATCATTTCACAATAAAAAAAATGCTAGTTTTCGAGAAATTAAGAAAAAAAATAAATTTTACCCCTTTAACACCCCCCTTCCCCCTAAAAATTTTTGCCCTGGCCCAAATTTACGGAACTTTTAGGAAATGCTTAAGACGTCAAAATAAAGCTCTCCACCAAAGTTCAGCCTTGTCGGAATTTTTTCTAACTGAAAGTCTAATTTTCCTGGGCTAGAACGAAAAAATGTTCGATCTATAAAAATTTATAGTTCTCTCACGAACAAACTTGATACTTTTTTCTCCTCTTGTTAATGAAAGATCGGTAAAGTAAAATTCAGATAGATTATAGTTCTCTCACGATAAGGATCTGAAGAGATCCTTAAACGGAATCACTCATCATCATCCATTCACTTTGTGTATAGTGATTTATTTTTTGAAATAATTTTTGTTGAAATGGGGAAACTAAAGTCATTAAGTTAAATATTTGTCTGTTGGCGAAAAAGCTGGTAAACTGTCAAAATAAAGTTCGTACCCATCTGTCAAGCGGTTCATTATCAAACTCTATTAAAAAATGGTCACTATGTTGAGGCAGTAAAAACATCTAAGAAATCAGAAATGTTCACAGTTTTTTAATGGTAAAATCACTGAGGTTTAACGATGATGGTTCAAGGTTCAAGTATGTTTTAGTAACCAATTAAATGCCTGATTCATCGTTGAACCTCAGTTTATTCGCCAAAGTCGGTGAGCAAAAATCACTGAACCACAGATTAAATTTGTACAACTGGCCCTAAGTTTCACCAACTAACTTTGTTAGAGTGTGTTTTTTTTGTAGTTATTTGTGGGAGTTAGTTCGTTGGGCTGAAAAACAATTTTTTTTTCAAATGTGTCTCCATTTTTTAAATACAGCTTCACAAATTTATTAATAACAAGTTTCAAAGTGGATTTCAACCATAGAGCACCCTACTACTTTATCATGAAAGTTCAATAAAATCGGCTAAAAAATTGAAAATAGAGGAACCGCAACCGTAAATATTAGGATTTGCAAAAAGCAATGCGACTGTGTTTTTTCTTCACGTGTTTTTTTTTTAATACGGGAAAATCATTGAAGTATTTAGGCCTTGAGATAGGAAATTCAATCAAATCACAATTTCGATGAAGAAAAAGAAATCATCTTGAAAATTTATACTTTCCACAAATTTTTATGACAACAAACTTGAGGCGATCTTGAGGCATCTAACACTCAAAAATTCAATGACAACAATGAAGATGATGAAGATCATCATCCAAGGTGAATGCGGGAAATGAAAACTAAGAAAAACAAACTTCTCTCACTTGGTATAATTCTCCCACACACTAATCAGCTATTCTACTCTGTATTGCGGTTTGTTTTTTATTTGTTGTATTATTTTTGTCTGTGGTCTTCTTCATCTATGGACTTTTTTCCTTTGTAAGTTCTATAGTGTAGTTGACAAGGAAAAAGTGAAAACTACTCACCGACTACCTTGGAATTATGCGCTTTTCACACACAGTAGCAAATTTAATCGGAGGTTTCATCATTGTTCCCAAAGAAAACATCACACTTTATTCAGTATTCCATGAAGGTACCAAGTCTGAAAAAAGGCAAAGGTTGCCCATCATTATTAAAGGTGGGGTAGTATAGGTATAAGATCAGACATGAGAATGAAAGTCAAAGCTTGGAATTGGGAAAAAATTGAGATTCAAACAATCTTTTCGCGGAAACTATGTTTTTTCTTGTCATATTTCTTTTTTGATTTGCCGGAAAGAGTTTACTGTAAATATTCATTTTTTTGAGGGAGGTGAAGATTAAGACATGGGTATATCAAATGTAGAGTATATTAGGAACTTGCCCAGGCTTGAGTTGCAATTAAATAAAATCTTATACAAATTACTGTGAACTTATAATTTGGAAAGAAGCGAAAGTAGACGGACTTTTTGACAATTTGTTTTTTATTTAAATCGTGAGACTTTTCCGAAATAAATTTGAATAGAAAATATCCATGATCTATGTTTTTCAAAAGGTACAAAGTGTATAAATCTGTTATATAACTTATGTTTACTAGAGTTCTATATCTAAATAATGTTCAACAATAATGGACAAAATTAATAGCTTTGAACAAATAGTATACGAGGAGTATTTTTTGACAAAAAGCGATTTTTGGCTTAAACTTCTTTGTGACAATAATACCTCTGATAAATGGTTTCACTAAGATATAAATATAAAATAGTAAATAAATATGGTGAAAGCGCCATGGTTCGAGTGGAAGTGAATTAACTGCCACAGCTTATGTTGCCAAATTTTTTTATGCACTTCATCAATATTTTACTTCAGCCACAAATTTCAGCTTGCGGTTTACTTTAGGTACACTATATTAGGTCACTTTTGGGATTCGTAAATTTTAATCATCAAAATGAAAGAGAACAAAAAAAAATTGAGCCATGAAATTCTGTTTGTCTGTCTGTATTATAAAAAGATAGGTCCATTCAAAATTTCACGCCATTTTTGAACCGAATAATACTGCGATGAATTTTCATAAGCAAAAGCTGTAAGTAACGGGTGATTTTTTAAGAGGTTTAGAACTTTAAAAAAAAAAAAAACACAAAAAATTCGAAAAAATGAATGAAATATTTATTTGAATCGATAGTTTGAACCTTGCAATTTAATGTTTAAAGATAATTTCATGCAAATTTTGACCGCGGCTGCGTCTCAGGTAGCCCATCCGCTGAGTCCAATTTTGGCATACTCTTTCACACATATCGGCCGGTATCTCACGAATGAATGCATGGATGTTGGCTTCCAGTGCGTCAATCGAAGCGGGCTTGTCCCTATAGACATTAACCTTGACATACCCCCACACAAAATAATCTAATGGTGTCAAATCGCACGATCTAGGCGGCCAATTGACCGGCCCGAAACGTGAAATTAACTGTTCACCAAACTCGCCTCGCAATTGCGCCATTGTTTCGCGTGCTGTGTGGCATGTGGCACCGTCTTGTTGAAATCACATATCATGCAAGTCAAGAACTTCCATTTCGGGCAAAAAAAAGTTTGTTATCATCGCTCGGTAGCGTTCACCATTGACAGTAACGCTGCGATTCGCATCATCTTTGAAGAAATATGGCCCAATAATGCCGCCGGCCCATAAACCGCACCGAACAGTGGCTTTTTCGGGATGCATTGGTAGCTGTTGCAATGCTTCTGGCTGATCTTCACTCCAAATGTGGCAATTATGCTTATTTACGTACCCATTCAACCAAAAATGAGCCTCATCGCTGAACACAATTTTTCGATAAAAAAGCGGATCCTCGGCCAGCTTTCCGAGCACGAATTTTGATAGTAAAATTCAATAATTTGCAAGCGTTGTTCATTTGTAAGACGATCCATGGTTAAATTGCAAACCAAACTGAAGCTGTTTGACAGTGACACAAGGTACTAAACACACGTCAGTTGTCAAAACCAGTGTTGCCAAAACCAAACCAGCTAAAAAATCACCCGTTAGTAGTTAATTATGGTTCGGTACTGACTTGCACAATGGTTTGTTTGGAAACTTAAAGATCCTGATTTTGTGCACACAAGTATTCTGAGTGATTTGCCTCATTTCTAGGACTGGCCAAGATACCAAACCAAACGATATTTTTGTAAGTATCGTTTCGTTATCGTCAAAATCGAAAAAGTTGAATATCATCTCGGTATCGGGGTCGGTCTCGTATAACAAAGTCTTGTCTCGGTATCGGTATCGGGAAATGGTATCAGTCGCTGTCGCGTAGGTGGCTATTTTTGAGATTTAATCAAAAATTATTACAAAAAATAAGCATAATGAATGAAAGACAATCTTTTTAGCTATAAAGTGCTATTTTGTGGCCCTAGTATTTTTAAAGGGCTTGTTTCACAATGTCTGATTGTACATAGGTAAGGTTAAGGAATAAGTATCCGACACATACATTTTGATGCAGCACCAGGGTCATAAATTCACCAGGAATAAAATGCACAATCTTTTTTATGCGCCCATTGAATGTGTTGATAGTACAAAAATAAATTTTTTGCTTTTGAACTATGAGCCTGTCTCTAACTTTATGAATTTGTATCAATCAGAACTTTGTTCAGATGTTGTTTATGTATACCGTAAACTGTAAGAAAAGTTTGATCCATATTTTTGGTAAGCAAGTAATAAAAAAATTGAAAAAAAAACGGTTCTATCAGTGTAATTGGTTTATTAAAATAATGAGTTTGGTAAAATTATTACTTTAGGGGGCCGGTTTCGCGGATTTAAAGAATCTTCACTCTCTTTTTGGGTCCAACTATCGGAACTCCGCTCCGCTTAACTTAGGTTAGAGTGTGCTCAATCGCTGAGAAAGCTTCTATGTATAGTGTATAGACAAAGGATAGTGCAAATGCCTTAGCGCAAATCCTAAAAATAATGGTAAATAATGTTGAATTTTGGTTTTTGTGTTGTTTTTGCAAGGTGAGTTCATTTTAATTTTAAAATGTTATCTAAGCGCAAACGAAAAACGAATTAAAAACCATATGGCTTTTGTAGTCCCTTCAAAAGAATAAAAGACTGTATGGCATGGCTTTAAATATTATCCCGGGGCTTATAGCAGTGCACCGGGACTTTGATGCTCAAAATTGGTATTGGGAGATTTCGATAAGGAACGATTTTTCCATTGCTAAATTTTATTTAGTAAATGAACCAATTTGTGATAAAGAATATATTTTATAATAGAAAGTGGTTGCGGTGGCCCGGCGAAGCGGGCGGGTAACAGCTAGTTTGTTAATAAATTAATAACTACAAATATTAAAAAATCTTGTTTTTCTGCCGATACCAAACGATACTACCAAGAGTCTTGGTAAATTTCGGTCCAAAAAGTTCGGTATCGGCTCAGTTTCGTCTCAGTATCATTTTAGATACTTTGGAGCTGGTAACGTTTCGGTATGGTTTTTATTTCCGATACCAATACCAGACGAAACTGAGACTTTCCTGGTATCGTGGCCAGCCCTACTCAGGGCCGTAGATATGGTAGGGCGTTGTGGGGCAATGCCCTACCTTAAAATACGAATGCCCTTCCTTAAAAATACCATCAACCATCGGTTCAATTTTCCTAATTTTCTTTAGTTTACAAAAATGAAATTAATTTGAAGAAAGGGCATCTTATCGTCGCAAGTTGATGTAAACGAGGGGTGTGTTCTTTAGAAAAGTTGCCCACTTTTGGGAGGGTTTTTAACTTAAATATAGTTTTTTGAATAATTTGTATGAAAACAAAACGAATCACCCTATTAAAAGGTTAAGAACACAACATGATGCTAAATATTAGCCTTCCCCAAAAAATTTCTTTTCTTATCTTTTCCTAAAAAAAATATTAGAGAGATGCCTAGAGTAAAATGTGTAGAAAATGCATTTTTTTTTAATTAGGTCATACAAAAATTCTTACTACTTCCACATTTGAGCGGTGTATTGGAAAGAAGTAGTAGATACCTATTAAAACTTACAAAATTTAACACTCTATTTTGTAAGCGATAGTCAAAGGCGTTAAGGAAGTCATAAATTGAATAGTTTACGGCCCCTTAAAATTGTTCTTAAGAAGGTGGATTTCAAATAGTACTAATGCAAAGATCTAGCTCCAAAAATAACATTCATAAAGGTTTTCCCATAATTTAGAACAAGGATTTGAAATCCCATAAGAAAATATCATGCATTTTTTATTTTACGGGGTTTGAAGGACAAGGGAACATTAACTTTTTCTTACGTGAATTTTTTATCTCACTTAAAAATGGGACCGATTTAAGAAATTCGCCTTAAAAAAAATTCTCAACGATCACAATTTTTTTTTCTAAAATTGAATCTTTATATGCTCAAAAGAAGAAGGAAGAGGAGGGCTAAAAATAATTATTTTTGAAGTATGCTCATTTTTGGCTTCAAAATAACTGAAATTTCATTTATCTGGAATTTTATATTCAGAAACTAATTTAATAAAAAAATCCTGATTCATCTATTACTTGATCAAACTACACTGTCAAAAATCGAGTCGAGAAAAAGGGAAGCACAATTTTTTTTTCAAATTTTCTCAAAGATAAATAGGATCTTGTTAAAAAATTCGTACCTGTTGCAATTCTTATTTTCGGCTTATTTCTGTTATATATTTCTTTGATTATTGCTCGAATAATTTCGTTTTAATTTAGCAACACTATGTACTTTTTCAAAATACCAATATAATTCCGTTTCGAAATTTTTCAAATTATTTTTTTTTTTGCTATAAGACCTTTTGAGGTTAGAAAAAAAAATTGTCAAAGAAAAAGTGTCCGTTGTGTAAATGATTTTTGTATGCGTTGTCAATTTACAATTTGCAAACAAAAATCGCAATGAGACAGTTCAATGCAAAAGAATACACAAATGCCAAACGAAATTTTTGTCCCCAAAAGAAAATCAGTGACGGTCAATAAAAATTTAATATTTTTTATTACTTTTTTTAAAACTTATCCCTTCATAACATTGGACCACAAAAGCAATTTCGTGCGATCCAGTCATACGCAATTTTTTTTTAATTCTGCCCTACACTGATAAAAAAACATCCTTTCCATAAGGAAGAAACTGCTTGCCATAAGAGTTAAAAGGCGCCAAGCATTTAAGCTGTTTGTAGTGAATGTTTTAATTTTTGAATAACGGCCTTCAATCCTTTTCTTGCTGAAACCAAAACTTCGAACTGCAACTAAAAAGTTCTTGTTGCTAACAATATTCACTATCACAACTCATTTTATTACTTTTACCTCCAAGCGAATGAGCCTTGAAGTTAAGCGGTCTAATATCTACTTACACGTATTTTTGAAATTTTGGCGTAGGCACCACCCAAACTTATTTTACTGTGTAACTCCTGCATCGTTATATTTTTAAGAGATTTAATCTGAAGCAAAAAATATTTTTTTTCCTTTGCTTTATCGTTTTCTTATCAGAAATCTACTTTAAACAAAATTCTTTCACAATTTTGGAACTCATCAACAAATTACTAAAATGTAATTAATTTTATACTTTCAATCGTACTTATCGCTATCAAGCGTGATGAATGCCACTTGTAATTACTGTCATAAGCTAATTTTGCAAAAACTAAGCAATTTGTTTCCTTTACAATTACTATGAAGGAGGTTCATTATTCAAACATAATATCAGCTTTGTTGCGTTATCTTAAGTTAAAACATGTCTTTCTTTCAACGTCACGTTTGTTGAACATTCAAATTAAACATATCGTTATGGAAATGTAGACATTTTTTTATATTTCTTGTGACACCTTCACTTGATTTAATAAGCTTACAATTTTGTTGCTTTGTTCCTTAATATGATTTTAATTTATTTAGTATTTATTGTTATGGTAAAATATTTTACTTGAACAATACATTAAGGAAGGTTGGATATTTTGCAAACAGAAAAAAAAGAAGACATTTCACTAAAACTTTTGTGTTGAGACAAAAACAAGAAAATATGTGGAGACGGGAGAGTTCCTAAGCTCACGCGATAAGTTTTTTTTTTATTAAATCCTATAAAGCTGTGTCTTTCTGACTAGATTCTAATAAATTGTTTTGCTGCAGAAGTTTTCTTGAATATTTATAAATAAATTGAGTAAAAACAGAAGCGAATCAAGAAGTAAAGTTACTAATGGACCCAGCCTTGATGTTAAAGTCAGTTGAGAAGAACTTAAATGCTAATTCCAGATTACAGAAATAAATTAGCACTTTACCACCACCTAACTCCTTACCTAAAGTACCTTGTGCAATAATTGTTAGTGCATTGAACTGTCATCCTGAAGATCTGAGTTCGATTCTCAGCGGCTGCCACCTAAAAAAAAAAGCATCTGAGGTATTGTCTCTTACGAGGAACTGAGTGCTTCTCATCTAGCCGTTTGGACTTGCCAAAAAATTGTAGGTCCCCTCCGTTCTTGCCAACAACAAGCACACAGGAATGATAGAGAGTTGTAAGTCACTAGGCCTTAGTTCTCCACGAGCAGTGCATCGTAACATTTTTGAATTTCCGTTCTATAAGGCCTTGCTTGACGGGCCTACATTATATGTTGGTGTATTTACTGGAGACAGCAACTCATCATGAACGAATATCTTTTCATATTCTTTCTCACAAATCCTCAATCTGATACTCATGATCATGATTACAAATGACACCGACCTTAAGGAATGAAAATAAATAACCCTATGTCCGTCAAAAATCAAAGTGTCAGCACAAAATAAGTTCCCGCAAGATCATATCCTCTTATACGTCTAATAACCCCTCATTATTATTTCTATCCACACCCATGACACCGCATAATAAAAAAAAACAGCCCATGTCTTCAACATCACTTTCGTTGTGGTTTCATTTTCGCATTCAAAAGTTGCACCGAATGGTGGCGCGGTGGAGGCACTTACCAAGGATTCCAATATTGCTGTGACTTTCCACCGCTACAATTATATTGCCAAGATGACAAAAATTTATGATGCCATGTTTTGTCGAAAGTATCTTTCTTCGGTGTGGAGTGAGTTTTGATTTTTCTATCGTCTTGTGCATCACACACCATACCATCCACAGCCAGCTGGGAAACGTGCGTCGATAGTTTGACATTCTCTCCAACAGAGGTAGACTTCATCTTGTTTAAATGTGTTTCTTTTGCTGCCGATGCTGCTGTCCAGAGATGTTAAGAAGAGAGTGTTTATTGCAATTGATGACGACGATTATGACAACGATCATCATTGTGATCATTAATAACTACTTTGCATGGATCATTTGAAATGGCAACACCACAAAACTTGATGTTCAGAGTTTACTGACACCAAACCAGTGTTGAAGTCGAAGTACTATAGTTTTGTATTGTACTCATCTATAGTTGGATGGAGGAAGAAAAAAGTGTTGCACAGTGGTCGGTGTAGGTAATTATAGTGCAATTACCTGCGTATGTTTTGTTATTAACTATTTTCTAAGAATGAAAGTGTCAAGTTGGATATTTGTTGTGTCATATTATTTTGCTCGCTTTCTGTGAGTTTCTTAGATAACTCATGTTTAAATGTGGCAGCATAACTAATTGTTATTTAACCGCATACGGGGTCAGAGTTCTTAATGGAATGTTAGGAAAATTGTTTATTAGTAATTTGTAACAACGAAAACATGTTTGCAAAGAGACTACATATCTATTCAAACATTGGTACATTAATTTTCAATTAAAACAATAAATTTGAAAAAAACATCTTTGGGATCGAACCAATATCTCGAAGGGAGTAAATACAGTGCTGGGAAAAAAAATTGTTCGTTTTAAATGATTTGTGTTATAAGGGTTAAATATATTATTAATAAAACAAAATGTTACCTACTCAACGCCACAGTATATGGGTGATATATTTCAAGTAAAGTTACTAGCTGTTGCCCAGTTACCCCCCCATACTCCACTAGTTTCCACGTAAACATCTTTTCTTTTAAAAATATAACCCTTTTTTACCATATGAAAGGTGCAAATGTCAAATTTCATTAAAATCCGTTCAGACTTTTTAAGTATGATTGAAGAACAATCATCTTCACAAGCGAAATTTCATATCAAGTAGGATTTAAAAGATATTGGTAGTACTAGAGTAAATTAATAAATAAAAATCTTATTTTTTGTATGAAAAAAATGATACACATACGCCATAGTGAACAGTAGGAAATAAAAACCTACCTTTATAGTTTTCAAAATATGTAGGTATTGACTTAGTTTATAATAGCAATTTCTGTTAAGTCACTCTAAGAGCACAAAACGTCTGTAAATTTAAATTCCACAAAGAAATAAAGTACACGACTGAGTCGCACGTACCAGCTCTTTATGTTTATGTTAGGCTTAGAATGTATATTTATATATATGTATATGTCGATATTGTAAGAGAAAATTTTTAAAAGCATATAATTTGTTAAAACAGATCCTTAAATATGAATTCTTGAAGAAATATGAATTTATGCTACAAAGCTTAAAAAATCCTAAGCATTTTTTTTAGGTATTATCTATACCTACAAATGTTTGAAGAAAAAATTAGTGTGCAGTCTTATTCAGTCAAAATTCTGGTTTCAAAATTCTGCTTTAAAAATTTTGTTTTTTGAATTAAAATTCTATTTTTCAAAATTCTGCTTTTTTCAGTTCTGTCTTTCGAAATTCTGCTTTTCAAAATTTTGTTTTTCAAAATTCTGTATTATAAAATCTTAACCAATAAAATACTGCTGACTCTGGTTTTCTTAAAAACGGAAAAGAAAAAAAAGTGATTTTTCAACTTTATTGTTAGACAATTCAGTGCAATCTGGAAGAGATTTTGGTTTTGCTCTTCATTTATTTATGTTATTTGATTGCTACTCATATTTTTCTACAACGAACTATCCACGCACAACTTATAATTCACTTTATTTTATACTTTAAAGGGTTAATGAAGCTGTACCTAACTGTAAGTGCAAAAGTTGAGTAAGGCCTAGCTTACAGTTTGATTCAGGTGAAACACAAAACCATATTGGTTATTGGTTAACAGTTTCATAAGAAATACAAAAATTCCTGTCATGGAATTTCATGCAAACCGATTGGCCGGCATGCGAAAAATTGTGTGGTGAATAATAAGTTTTTTCTTATGGTTAGTTTACACTTTGAAAAAAATATATTCATTTTTTGCATGGAAATACATTTTTGCATCCAAAAATAATTGTTTTCCATTTTTAGACCAATAGTTTATCAATTTAGTGAAAGTAAATGACTCAATGAGTGGCTGAGGCCAAGGCAAACATTTTCGTCTAGATTATTATAAAAATTTTGCACAGAATAGGTGCAAAAATGTTTACAAAATTTTGTTTTTTTTAACCTATAATTATTGTCTCAGACAAAAGAGCAGTCTTAAAACCAAATATGTACAAGAAATTTTTGCAAACAATGTTCCAGTAAATTAAAAAAAAATTTAATGTTTTTTTTTTTCAAAACTTAACATTTCTTATAAAAATTGTTGGATCCGTTAACGGGAACGGTAAAAATAAAAACAGCAAATCTTTATATGAGAGATTTTACTTTTAATAAAAGTTGAGACAAAAAATTTAATTGTGTGGAAAAAAATTAACAATTTGTATATATGGAATTTTTAAAACATTCTTAAGGAAAAACTTTGGTAAGCAAATCTAAATTACTTATGTATGTGGGTATAAAAATCAAATTAAAAAATGTCAATCTGTTTTTGAAATATCAAATTTCCAAAATAAAAATCCAAACTTTTTTAAAAAAATTCAAAAACTTTTTTATACAATTTTATTAAATATTACTTGAAATTTGTATACCAATTTATATAAATCCATTCAGCCGATAATGAGAAAATTCAAAACAAAAATAATGATCTATGAGAGGTCGGGTAGGGCTTGAAGTCCCATAACTTTTCACCTAGTTGGACCAAAGCCTTAAAAGTGGAAAAAGAAGCTCTATTAAGGACGTGCATGCTGTTAGTTTAAACTTAATTTGATCCCAAACAACAACTTAATTCAAAGCACCACTGTGGAAAATGTAAATGACCCCAAAGGCCAGCAATAGAGAATCTTATGTAGGGGTCCAATATAGGCAGAATGACATTTTACCCAGTCCTTGCCGGGTACAGTTTCAGAATATTGATAACAACATAAGTTATTATATTTTTCTTCTTCTTTGGAACTTTATCTGTCAAAAATGTTTCATACTATCTTCCGAAACACAACATTTATTTCTAATTCAGCGGGGCAAGTTGGTTCGTCTGGTCTAAGTTACCCCTACTCCTAGTTTGATGAATATTCATTTTCCGTCACCTTGAAAAAAAAAACACTTAGATTTTTGCAATTTCACAAATAAAATACAAAAATTAAATAACTCTCAAAATAACTGTACTTTTTTGAAAAATTTGCACGTTTTCATCACAATAGCACAAAATGAAACAAATTTTGTTTTTTTACTTTTCTACCCAAAAAACAAAAATTTGCGTGTGGTTCTCTTTTGGCGGACAAAACTGGTTTAGAACGTATGGGCTGGTACGTATGCTTCATTTGTGTATGATCGTCTTCATTTAACTCTTGTGGTTTCTGAATTATTCGCGTGGTTCAGCTAGCCCCGCTCTACCCTACTATTAATATTTTTTGGTAGTATCTAGATTGTACTAATTTTTGCATACAGGAGTCGTTTGAAAGAAAACAATATTTTCCTTAACTGTTTTTTAACATTTCTATGGAAAATACAAAACGATAATATTGGTTAATTTTTCCAAAAATTGAAAATGTTTAAAAAAGTTTCAAAATATTGACCAAATAGATTTCAAAATATGTATTTGATTTTCAGAAAAAAATGAACATTTTTTAAAAATCCAAAAAAAAATTGTTTTGAAGATTTTGGTAAGGAAAACTATTTATGTTTCCTAGAAGCTTCTTTATAAGAAATTATTTAAATCAGAAAACTGCTTTGAATACAATAAAAAATTTAAAAAGTGGTCCCTTGGGAGGCTTTTTTAAAAAGAGAGTAAACCATATTTACAGAAACTATAAAACGATTTTTCTTACAAAAATCCAAAGAGCGACTTTTGGGATAAATACACTTTCCCTGAGCTGAAAAAAACTTAAACATTCTTTCTAGTTAAGCTAAGTATACAGTTCTTTTGAGTAAAAAAATTCTTCAAGGTGAGAAAAAAAAATATTTTCCACAAAGAAAAAATGTCCGTGGTGTAATTTTTTTGTATTCGCCGTCAGTTTACACTTTCGAAAAAAAAATCTCAATGAGACTGATCCATGGAAAAACAAACACAAATGCCAAACGCATTTTTTTTTCGGAAAAAGAATGTCAGTGACATTGTTTTGCACGAAAAAAAATCGTGGTGAATATAAAATTTGTTTTCTTTGGGTAGTTCACAGTTCGATAAAAAAAATTTAAACGTCAAAAAAAATTTTTCTCGCAAAAAGCGCTCCCATAAGAAATACATGTAGTTTTTTTTTCGTCAAGGAACTGTATACTTAGCTTTAATTACAAAAAACACCTTAAGTGAAAAATTTGAAGAAAAAAATCGCTTAAAGTCGAGGAACGGATAGAGAAAATTAGGTCTCTAAAGCTTCCAAGGACACCAATGAGAAGTTTAGAAGTTGATGAGAAGTTACGGTAACAAAAAATATACAAATGGGTGACCACTTACTGAAAAATATAAATCCTTTAATGATAATTTGGTGGCCTTAAACATGGTGTACATTACTTGCGAATATTCCAAACATGTGGTGGAAAAAATGTTGAGCGACCTAGAAAAATTCACAAATTAAAATTCTAACAGAAGAATTTGTAAGATTAGTGGCCAATTTCATAAACAAACACTAAAATTACTTTTATCTAAACTCCTTCTAAATTTTATCAGACATTTAAAATTTGTCAGTTTCACCAATACAGAAAGGAGATATTTTAGGGATATTTTAATTTTACTGAGTTTGCTCACATCCCTGGATTTAAAAAAAGAGGTTGTTTCCCTCGCACATGCTAGGTCTATGAGAAAAAGTGAAAAAGCATTATGGATGAGGGACAATTATTCTGACAGCAAAATATCTGCTGTTGTTGACTGGAATGGCTTAGCAAAAAGGGCTTTTATAATTTAATGAGACAAAAACGAGCTTTTAGTTTACAAGGGCATTTAAAATCTTCTTAAATATAAAAGCATTTGGTGAAACCAAAAAATATAATTTTAAGGCTAAATGGCTTTTAAAATAATTAAAAGCCTTTCTTGAAATTGGCCGTAGCTTTGTCATAATTCAAACATTTTTTATTTCGAGATAAATGCGACTATGAGACTTTCTACAAAAAAAAATCAAGATTTTTTTTGTCAAAAGTCAAAAAAATCCATTTATTCGTAAATGACGAAGGTGTAAAGAAATAATTTATGCTCATTAAATAGGTAAGTATTGTCTACTAAATATGTTGTATGCAATACTTTTTTCCATAAGAGTGATCAGTTAAGAGATTTTTCTATTTCAAAAATGTGAAGTTTTGAAAATATATTATATAGTATGTATGCATATGTGCGATTCTCAGCACATGAGTTAATGCTGAAAGTGGTCACATTACAACTGTAAATTTTTTTATACCAGATTTTACATGTAAAAATGATGAAATGCCACGGTATAGTGACACGGTTTTGCTTTTCACGGTAGTGACATTTTCATTCTTAAATCGAGTTTGCGAAAAAACCGTGACAGTCAAAATATTTTCCGAACTTGTTTAAGATAAATTTAGCAAACTCTATTCAAAAATGGTTCGATCCATGAATAAAAGTATATGGTGTCTGAAATAGCGCATACCACGGTAGTGACCATTTTTTCGTGCCAAACTGATGTCAAATTTTTGATGCTTGATAAAATGCAAACCAATTTAGAGAGAAACGTTTGCTTATCGTGTTAATATGCGGTGACGTATGTTGATCAGGGTGATTCTACAAAAAGTGGAAGAAAATGACAATAATTTCGGCAAAAAATTTTGGAAGCAAATAACCGTAAAAACTAACTACAGTTGAAGTTTAGAACGTTCTTTCACATAGTTGAAAGTGGCCAGTCAAAAAAATTAAAAATAACGATTTTACGGCAATTTTTTGAAAACAGGTGTTCCTGGGAACTGAACATTTTTATAAATATTTTCTTATTTTAGGTAATTTTTTTAGAAAATCGTGCCCATCATCTAATCGGAGAGACTACACCCCCCTCCCACACAATTTTTTTCTTGTTTTGATCCAACCTGTGTCCCGTAGCGATTTTATGCATTTTATGCAAAACACTCTGTATAGCTTATCACTAAATTTCCAAGCAACTTAAAAATTAGAGCAAGTTCGTGCGACCGAGCCGTGCTTTTTATTTTACAATTATTTTTAAAGAAAAGCAACATGTACTGAACATTTCTGAGGCCTCCAAAAATAGAAAATCTGTCATTAAAGCCAAGTTTACAGTTCCCGTGCGCAAAAAAAAATCTATGCAAATATTTTCTCGCATGTCAAAAATAATTGAGGTGAAATGTAAAATTAATTGTTTGCATGATTGGTTTACAGTTTCACGCAAAAAAAAAAAAACTATGCTGTCATGGAATGTCATGCAAAACAATGGACCGGCAATTGATTTGCATGCGAAAAAAAGTGTGGTGAATAAAATATTTTTTTTTTGATGGTCGGTTTATATGTACTTCCGAAAAAAAAAAATATATTCACCTCAAGGCATTATTTGCATGCAAATGGTTTTCGCATCCAAAAATAATTATTTTCCATTTTTAGGCCTATAGCTTGTCAATTAAGGGTAAATTAATGACTCAATGGGTGGTTTAGGCCAAAGCAAACGTTTTTCGCCTTAAATATTATTCAACTTGGTGCGCAGAATAGGTGGAAAATCGTTTTGAAAACTTTGATTTTTTTTCGCATCGGAACTGTAAACTGTGCTTAAAATGCAAGGGGACTGAGGCCAGGGGACTGAGTGTTTTCATAGTTTTTTAGTAACACATTGTACGAAAAAAGAAAATATACCATTAGACTTTTACTTAGCCTATAATATAATGTACAAAAATATGCCCACTTGCTTTGAAATTTGTCCTTCCTGTAAATACTCATCAGGGTACTGATGAGATACTAAACCGACATTCCATGATCTCTCGCACAAATGCCTTCTTCACAATTGAAATAACAAATGGGCCTAAGATATGGACATGATTATATTTTCACGAAACTTAATACTTCACGCTGCTAGATCTGAAACTTCGATAGTTTTAAAAGTTAACGATATTTTTGCCTGTTTCAATCTGTCAGGAGACTGATAAGGAATCCGTGGGACAAAGTTCAATGACATTTTTTTTAAGAAAGAATAATATTATTAAAAATATATTTATATCATAGAAGGATATATTATTTAACGTCAAACATTGAGGGTTAATTTTGGTTTTGAAACTAAACTAAGAGAATTGTAAGAATTTTGCTCTTCGAAAACGGGCAGGGGACACGTCAGGGGACAGAGAATTAGACACTTTGAAGAAGTTTTTGAGTAATGAAAGTGGATCAGATCTTAATAATTTTATCTGACCATGTAGATATCAATCAGATTTACAGTCATACAAAAATCAGAATAAATAATACACAATTGTCTTATGATTGATAGCATCAATTAATCCCCCAAGACTTTCGCTGTTATACTTTACTTCCTTAGGCATATGAATTTACATTTTTTCTGCTTATTCCATTGTGCTTAAAAGACAACTTGATGTTCCTATGTATATGCGAAAAACATAATAATTTCATTAATCATTAAATCAACCCACAAATCAATTATATATTTTTTTTTTAATAAAGTGTGACAAACTGAAAACAATCATTATTCTACTTTCATTTGACCAAATCAAAATATTTCTCTCCTCCTACGGAGTTTCTCACTCTTGCTGTTATTAAATTTTAAGACTGGTACCTACGATCACCATCCATATAAGTTTCTATTGGAATTTTTTAAAATTTTTTTTTGTAAATATTATTCTGTCTTGCTGTTTTTTTCTGCAAATTACAAACTGTCAAACACACCCATTCTACAAAAAAAAAAAAAAAATACAACAAAAACAAATGCAACAAACAAAAAAGCATACAGCAAATCCGTGATTGTTTTCGCGGTTTTGTTTTATTAATGAAGCAATTACATAGAAAAAAAATAAAAATAAAAATATAAATAAAACACGTTAACTCTTAAAGACCCATGATACACCGATGGGTAGATAAACTATCAAGATATAAAAACATTACCGGTCGTCGTCGTCGTGTCGTAGATATACTTCCAGTCATTAAACTCCAATCGCAAGCCAAACAAAACCAACTAAATTGAGGTATAGAAACCAAAGAAGAGGTATAGGAGCAGCAGCAGAAGTAAAAAACCTTCGTTGCCGCGCAAGGTGATAGCCGTGTGCTCATGTGAAGTTTTATAGTTTGATTAAAGGAAGTCTTTGGCATGATTTAAACGTTAGATGCGTTTTATTTCTCACTTTGACGAGTCTGATGTACCTACTGTAAATGCAGTGTTGCAGTGCATTGAATTTGTAAAATTTTGGTAGTGCAAGTATTTTTTTTATAGAAAATCAAAATTAAAATATGAAAGCAAAGATGGTATAAATCCTCTTTCAATTCTTAACAATAACTTCACTTTATTCTCAACCAACAAGCCGGATCGGTTTCTAGCTAACTGTCTCCAGTTTCGCACGCCAAGTTGGTTGAGGTCTTCTTCCACTTGCGTGCGCCACCTCTTACGCTGTCCACCTCTACTGCGTTGTCCCACGGGGTTGGATTCAAAGACTTTCCAGGCCGGAGCATTGGTGTCCATTCGCTCTAGGTGACCAAGCCATCTTAGTCGTTGGCTTTTCACTTTTGTGGCTAGGTCGGTGTCGCTGTACAGCCCATACAGTTCGTGGTTGTATCTTCTTCTCCATTTCCCATCTATGCAGACGGGACCAAAAATCACCCAGAGAATTTTCCTCTCGAAACGCGTTCTCATCCACCGGTAGCAGTGTCCATGCCTCTGCACCATACATCAGGACCGGGATGATAAGCGTCTTATACAGTGACAGTTTAGTTGCTCGAGAGAGGGCTTTACTTCTCAATTGCCTTCTTAGCCCGAAGAAACAGCGATTGGCAAGAGTAATTCTTCGTTTGATCTTCGTTTGAGCACTGGTATCGTTCGCTGAGCTTATAGCGGATCCTAGGTAGACAAAGTCTCTGACCACCTCAAAATTATAGCTGTCTATAGTGACGTTCTGTCTTAGACGTTCGGTGATGGGTGGCCTTTCTTGTTGACAGCATATATTTTGCTTCATATATATATTTTGCAGCATATATTTCATTCACCGTTAGACCCATCTTCTTGGCTTCCTTCTCAATGCTCACAAAAGTACCACAGACATCACGCTTTATTCGTCTGATTATGTCAATGACTTTTGAAAGATTGTGCCTCTAGTGTTGACGAGAGAGTTTTGCACAGCCCGTCAGCTTGGCTAAAACCTTTTTTGACATTAAAGGTGTCGGTGAGGTCTTTGCCAACCTTGATTCTCCATCGTCATCCTGCACAAACGACGAGTTTGGCAGGGATGCCAAAACTAGACATTGCTCTATATAGCTCGTCTCTATAGATGCTGTCATACGCGGCCTTGAAATCGATAAAAAGGTGGTGGGTATCGATTTGAAACTCCTGGGTTTTCTCCAAGATCTGCCGTAGTGCGAATATTTGGTCGATGGTGGACTTCCCTGGCCTAAGGCCATACTGATATGGACCTATAAGGTTGTTGACGAATGGCTTCAGGCATTCACAAAGTACGGCAGAGAAGATATTGTAGGTAATATTAAGAAGACTGACGCCTCTGTAGTTGGTGCAGTCCAGAGGATCGCCTTTCTTGAGGATCGGGCAAACAATGCTAAGATTTCATTCATCGGGCAAGCTTTCCTTCGACCATATTTTACAAATGAGCTGGTGCATACTCCTAACCAATTCATCGCCAGCCGCTTTGAATAGCTCAGCCGCAAGGCCATCAGCTCCAGCAGCTTTATTGGACTTAAGTTTAGATATGGCTATCCTCACTTCGTCAAGATCGGGTGGACGGAATTGTTGGCCTACGTCGTCTAGGTGGAATGGTGCACTTTGCATGGTAGCGGAATTCGGTTTGTCATCGCCGTTATACAATTTGCAGGAATAATTTTTCCACATCCTCAGCACCGGCTGCAATTCCACCACGATGTTCCCCTGATCGTCCTTGCAGGCTTCGGTTCAGGCCTTGTAACCTTGGGAGGTTCTTTTTACTTTTTGGTAAAACTTCCGAACTTCATTCCTGCAGTGGCATCCCTCTAATTCCTCGTTCGCTCACTTCTCATGCTCTTTCTTTTACCTTCTAAGAAGTTTGTGCTCCTCTCTACTTTTCTGCTCGTAGAGCTCGCGAGCAGCTCTTGTCCTTCTATGCAGCGCCGCTTTGTATGCCTGTTGTTTGGCTGCATGTACTTGCTGACATTCTTCGTCGAACCAGGGGTTTCGCTGTGGTGGTCATGCGAAGCCCAGCACGTCAGATGCGGCATCTCTCATCGCTTCCTGGTAGTTTTTCCACTGGTTTTCGATGTTTGCAGTTGGCAGCAAATGACTAGTTAAGAGGGCGCGAGAGATTCGATCGGAGAAGGACCTGGCGATTTCTTGCGACTGTAGCCGTTTGACGTCGAACTTCCTCACAGTATTTCCCTGTTTTAGCTTTGGTCTGGATATCCGTAGCATTACCTTTGCTACAACGAGGCCCAAGCCAACATTGGCTCCTGGGAACGTTCGGAAATCCTCGATACTGGAGGAGTGCCTTGCGTCGATCGCAATGTGGTCAATTTTACTGGCAGTTGATTGACCAGGAATTCGCCAAGTCCCCTTATGTATATCGAGATGCGGGAACTGCTACCACAATGTTTCGCCCTGCAGCAAAGTCGATAAGCCCGAGTCCGTTATGGGAGGTGGTGTCGTGCAGGCTGTATCTTCCGATTGTACCACCAAAGACGTCTTCTCTTCCTAGTTTGGCATTAAAATCACCTGAGACAATTTTAATGTCATAGCTAATGCATTGCTCAAATATCTTGTCCAGGAGCTCGTAGAACTCGTCCTTGATGGTGTCGTCATCTTTCTCCTCTTTGGGGGCATGCGTGCATATAAGGCTGATGTTGGCGAACTTAGCCTTGATGCAAATCGTCGTGAGGCGTTAGTTCACATAATTGAAACTCAAGACTTCTTGCTTAAGTCTGCCTCTAACAACAAATCCACATCCAAAAAGACGCTGCCCTTGTGGTCGGTAACAGTCACCGTAGTAGATATAGCAGTCTTTCAGTTTTCTTTTGCCCAGCCGATCCCATCGCACTTCTTAGATGGCAGTGATGTCTTATTTGTAGCAGTCTAGGGCCTCCGCTAAATGTTCGGCTACACGTGGTCTATTGAGAGACAGAACATTCCTCGTGCAGATCCGAGGTTCGTTGTCCTTATTGCGTTTGCTTGGTTCGTCAACAGTAAATCCGTCCGTATCCGAGGCTTGTTGTTGCTTCACAACTAAATAGCTTTACGTGGCCGGGAAGTCACCCCAACGGCACGACCGACCCCCAACCAGACCAGGAGGACCAGACCCTAATATAGAAGTCCAAGGGCGGGAAGCCGGTTTAACCGCTCCTTATAGGCCTGAGCTCCGAATATGTTGTAGTAGCCCGTATAAGGTGTTCACTTAGTAGTTCAGCCTAACTGGAACTGTAGACGCCACCAATGATTCCATCTTGAGAATTCTTCCGCTGCCGCCTGGATGAAGGAGAAGTGCCTTAGTGGGAACACTCCTCCCCCCTCTCTTGTTTGCGCCCCCTAAAACCGTCCACACCACAGGGATTGGAACCCCATCTTCAGTTAAAGGAATTAGGCACCCGATGTTCACCACTTGGAGGTGAGAGTAGGAGTTGATAGACAGAGGACCGCTTTGAAAAAAATATTGTGGACGCTTGTGTCCTCTTGAATGCACCGTGTCTACCCTTTGAACATCAACGTAGGAAGCTACGTAATTTCATACCTCACGTCGGGCCCTCACGACATGGTGGCGCCTTTTACGGAATGTGGTATGCCATTTGCGGTAAGCGGTGCCTTTCATGGTAAGGCACCTGGGGCATGCCCCAGTCAATGCCAGGTACAGCCCTGGCTGTGCTTATTGAGGGCTTTTTGTAGGAGATCGCATAGAGTTGGGACAAATTTGCCCGAGGCCATTGATACAATGTAATCGGCGTATTTTTAGTAATTTTTAGTTTAACTAATATCTGGTTGCCGACAAGGAGCCAAAGCAGAGGAGACATGACTCTAACCTGTGGAGTTCCCCTTCATTTTCTAACTTTTAACTTGGTATCTCCCATTTCTAAATTAAAAAGTCTTGTCTGAAGCATGATGGAGTTCAAAGCTTGTCGAATCGCACTTTAATCAACGTTGTTAAAAGCCCGTTCTATTTGTCAAGGAATGTACCAGGGTGAATTCTTTGAAGTGGATTGGTTGATGTCTTAAGAGAAAGGTGTTGAGTATACGCACCTTCGGGTAAAATTTCAAAGTTACAGATTTTGAAAGTTAAAAATTCACGGGAATTTCACATACCAAAGTTTAATTACTTCAATATACCAAATCATAGAGAGGTTTCACATCCCGGTAGATGATGCTTCAAATACATACAAAAAAGCCTCATTATTTGTACCTAATGCAAGTGACAGTCATTTCTGATGATTATAATTTGAAGATCTGCAAAAGTTTCCAATCTCACCATGCCCATTAGGCCACAGTATAAGTAATACAAAAGCCCCCATGGTGCGACATAATGTCAACTTTAAATTTATTTTCTTTGACAAGAGACCCTTCCAAGAACATAATTCACGTGGGTACCTAATTTCAATTTCCAACTAATGACATCTTCATTTAAGTTGACTTTCACTACCAACGCGACGCGCCGCGATCGTTCGAAAGTATCTAGATACACAAAAGACGCTTGGATATAGGAATCTCGAGTTTGATTCTAAGGTAGGCATACTGAGCTTGGATGAAGGAAGGAAGGTTAATGCCAAAATCGCGTGCAATTGCATATGCATATGCATAAAATTGTATGCATGCGACTTCTAATTCAAGAGGTGGCTTCATGTCTGGCCTTTTCACTTTTGTTGCCTGTCGTGTTGCTTTTCTGCATTACACCGCACACTCATTGTGGTTCCTCCAAATGTAAGCTAGTTTGGACTCTGCAGAAGTCGTTCCCACAATCAAAACTGACTTAAAAGGCAGATTGGCATGGTGTGGTGTTATGGACAAGATCCAAGACCAAACCCAGGGTAACATGTTTTCTCACTCTCTCTGTCTTTGCGTCTATCTTCCTCGAGAAAAGATGAACCACCAAGGCTACCTTAAGATATGACCAACTCTCCAACTAGGTATATTGGGGTGAGCCCGAGCACGTAATTCTGCAAATGGTCGTGAATCCATGTTACTTATCTGAGGTGCAGTTGAAAGCTATTTTGCTTCTATTGCCATCTTAGAGTCTCACTCGTGGCCAGGGATGTGCGGTATCAACAATTTTTCACTTTCTTTGGGACACGAGGTGACCTTAATACTGGTTTTGTGATGTTGTGTTTTTATTTTCATAATGCGAGGATAGATTGGCTTTGGAACTGGTTGATGTTGTTGTTGTTTTGTTGTGGGATTGCCTTTGATGGAATCTTGTGGACTGTCGACTTGTAAAAAAAAGGGGAAAGTGATTTTTCATATTTTTTTTAGAGAATTGTGGGGGTGCAATCGTGCGTGATGAACTTGAATTGAATCAAAATTAATTTTAAATTTATTCAATGAAGTGCGGTTATAATGCTAGTTTTCAAAAAAATATATAAAATAATATTTGAAAGGAATGTGGAACCTGTTAAGAGATAGGTTGTTTTTTGTTTTGGAGAGTTTGTCAATTAAAAATCCTATTCACATGGAAAAACAAAAGAAAGCATTCAACTTGTCATCAAAAGTGTCAACAAAAGAGAGTGCAGTGGTAACGAACAGCTGTATATTGGAATGTTAATCAAAACATTTCTGTTTTGCTGCTAAAAGTTTAAGCCCTGAAGACCTTGAGTAGGAGTAAAAAAAAATGGATAAAGTTTTTATATTTTTGATTACATGTATCACCGGGGATAAAGAAAAACCGTGACTAGATAGAGCTTTGTTTTTTTTACAACCTTTCATTTCACTTTTAATCTCTCCGAAACTAAGAAAGATTTTTATATAAGGCTTTCAGTATAGTTGACAACAAAATGTTAAGAGTATTGAATATTAAAAAGAATAATTACGCGAAGTTTTGAAATAAAATCAACTCGAAAAAAAATCACAACTTTTTTCGAAAATATTGACTTTAAAATTTAATTTCTCAAGTGAGAAAATAATCTACTTCTTTATGAGAACTAACATTTTAGTACACATTTTGAAATATAAAGATGAAAGTAACTTCCAACGATAAAAATTACACAAATGCAAAATAGCTTTTCTTTAAGCCCAGATTTTTTAAATGCTGGGTGCTAGCAATGTTTTTATGTAAGGCAGAGCATTACGGCGAATAAACAGCAATATATGTATGCAACCCCCTGCATGGGCACACACTATAGAATTTGGAGTAGTTGCGAGGCTGGGTGTAGGAAAACATTCAGTGGCATTGAAAAAATCTGGATTTTAAAAAACTTTGAATTTATCCTATATCCAATAGTTGTAAAAAGTATTTGTTTTGTATTAATAAGATTCATTCATTAATTTTTACTTGCGATATATGTAAGGCAAATTTATGATATGTATTATGATTATAGAGAACACCAAAAAAGTGGGTGGCACAATTCTGTCTGTCTGTCTGTTCGTCTACAGCCTAAACGGTTAGATCGATTTTCTTCAAACTTGGTACATAGTGGTTTTTGGTGGTAATAATTTTTATTTTTTTTAGAACCAAAAATAACGGTACCTGCTATACAATTTTGTTCTATCTATCTATCTATCTCAAAAACGGCCCGACTACTTTTTTTTAGAAAAATTCAATAAATTTATTTTAGTTAAGGCTTTCTTTGGATGGAAGACCATTTCCAACAAACAGTGTTGTTAATGGTACCTCCATTTTTTAATTTTCGATTTTCTTGAAAACGGTATGACTGATTTCAATTATTTTTTTATACAGAAGCTACCAACAAATATAAATTGTTTTGTGCACCAACATTTAAAAAAAACATTTTTTGGATTTTTAAAAATATGTTTCAAAACTATTTTTGGAAAATCAAATATTTCGAAAACGACATGATCGATTTTTTTGAAACCCGATACTTAAGAATTTTTTAGTACTCTCTACTAAACTATTTTTAGAAATAATTTGACATTTATGAAATAATAACGATACCTTCCATACAAAAGTTAAAAAACCGCAAAGGAAAATATTTGTTTGCTTAAAAACGACTACTACGACTTTGATTAAACTTTTTTCATATGCTAAAAATAAATACGATCTACTTTAAAAAATTATAAAATTTAACACTCAGCAACTATTAATAGTACATGTCATAGAATAACGTTTTTTTTATTTTGAATTTTCTGGTTATTGGCTAAGCGGATTGAGATGATTTTTTTTATATACAAATTTCAGATAAGATTAAATAATATTGCATATCAAAATTTTCAAAAAATAAGTTTTTGAATTTTTAAAAAAAGTTAAAATTTTTTTTTGAAAATTCGATATCTCAAAAACGGATTGACTATTGTTTTTAAATTTTGGCTGTTTTTCAAAGCAAATGTAGCCTACACTATAGCATTTCTTGCAAAAAAATGTTTAATAACACAAAACTCCTTATTTTTATTATGCCACTATTGGCAAAAATAATAATGCAAAATAAAAATGCTTGTGAATTTTGAAAACACGCTTTTTTGACGGTCAGTTTGTATACCTAATGGTCCTTTTTGGGCATTTTTTTTTGCAGTGGGTATAAATTCAATATATTTTCACGATTATTGTATAATAAATTAAATAATCATAATTGTATCATTTGATATTGAAATTTTTAATTCTTAAAAGCCACCTTTTCACAGAAAATTTATGTAAATTTGCAAGTTAAAATCAGTTAATTTTAGAAAATTTTATGTTTTAGTACAATAAAAATGCAAAGTTTTATAAAACAAAGTATCTGATGAAAGTTAAACAAAAAACCGGCCTTATATATGCAAACAAAAAAGTTAGCAAATTACTGGTTTTGTTCAGTTTGGAACACTCATAAGGGAACAAAAATTTTCCAATTTTTGTTAGTGTTTTTTTGAAGAGCTGTATCTTTGTGATGAGTATAGCCATATTGAGTTGAAATAAAAGCATTCTGCAAAAATTGTTTTCTTGAAGTACCATTATTGCGTTATTGTAAGAAATGACACGAGACAAAAAATTATTTTTTTTTTATTTTTTGAAATCTTTATTTCTATATAAATAATTTTGTTTGAGTGAATCAAATGTGATGGTCAGATACCTTGTTTAATGAGCTTAAGTTAAGTTAAAGTTTTGTGGAAATTATTAATTTTACCCTTCACCGTTAGTTTAAAAAAAGTACTAAGAAACTACTTTTCGTGGTCTTTTCGAAAATCTTTTTTTTTTGCAAATGTTGATTGAATGACTTGCATTGGTATGCAGATTTTTAGATTTTGAAATAATAAATATTCCTGTAAATTTTCAAAATGACTCATCGAACCGTTTTTCCTTACCAAAATTTTAGCTTGCTTGTAAAACTTTGAAAACTTGGTGAGAAAAAACGGTTCGATGAATCAATTTGAAAATTTACAGAAATATTGATTCCTTAAAAACCTACTAATTTACATACCAACGCAAGCCATGGAACGAATATTTGCGAAGAAAAAAAAAAGATTTAGGAAAACGCCACAGTAAGTCGTTTCTTAGTACTCTTTTAAAACTAACGGAGAAGGGTCAAAATTAAATAATAAGGGTATTTATGCATCAGCGTAAGGTCGTCGTAAACGTTGTAAAGTTTAAAATTTCGTAGTTCTGTCACAATTTGTATGGACAGCGTAACTTTAGTACTTTATGCTGTTGCATGTATACCTTTAATTTTTATAAAACCTTAAAAAAGCTTGTAAAACTTTTTCGAATTTTCAAAACTGTCTTCGAATTTTTAATGAGGTCGTTATTTGCTTAGATATTGGCAATCAAAGTTAATACATAGTATCTTTTTTCATTCACAGTCAAATAAACCATGCAAACAAAATGGTACAACAACAAAAATAAAATGAATTAATGCTGAATAAACAAGGTATCTGACTATAACATTTGATTAACTCAAACAAAATTATTCATACAAATGAGGACCTTCAAAAAAATAAAATGCACGACTGGGTCGCACGTACTTGCTCTTATGTTCAAGACACTGCGAGTTTAAGAAAATTGCATATACAAACATTGAAATTAGGAGAGAAAAATATAGAGAAGCATGAAATATGACATTTAAATTAGCTAAAACAGCTCTTTTGACAGTTTGAGGTGAAAAAAAAATATGCCATCTTAATTCATGATGGAATATGATTGTATGGGAAAAAAAATTTTCAAATCGTTGGAGCGGTTTTTTTTTAAATTAATTTTTATATATAAAATTCTTAAAACATTTTTAAGAACAAATTTTGGTATGCAGATTTAAACTATATATTTATGTGTATATAAAAACAAAATTTGAAAAAAAAATTGTCAACCTGTTTTTGAGATATCAAATTTTCAAAAAAAAGTTTGAAATTTTTTTTAAAAATCCAAAAACTTTTTTTTTGAAAATTTTGATATGCAATATTTTTTAATCTTATCTGATATTTGTATATAAAAAAAAATCATTTAAGTCCGTTAAGCTGATAACGATAAAACTCAAAATAAAAAAATACGTTCTATGACAGGTACTACTAATAGTTGCTATGTGTAAAATTTTATAATTTTTGATGGTAGATCGAACTAATTTTAGTATATGAAAAAAGTTTAATCAAAATCGTAGGAGTCGTTTTCAAGCAAAAAAATATTTTCCTTTGCGGTTTTTTCACTTTTGTATGGAAGGTACCGTTATTTTTTCATAAATGTAAAATTTTTTCTAAAAATATTTTAGAGAGTACTAAAAAAGTCTTAAATATCGAGTTGCAAAAAAATCTATGATGCCGTTTTCGAAATATTTGATTTTCCAAACAAAATATTGAAATATTTTTTAAAAATCCAAAAAATATTTTTTCAAAAATATTGGTACACAAAACTATTAACATTTTTTGGAAGCTTCTGTATAAAAAAAATAATTGAAATCGGTCATACCATTTTGAAGAAAATCAAAAATTAAAAATTCCTTGGGAGGTACCATTAATAACCATTTTTGAAAAATGGTTTTCCACCCAAAAAAAGCCTTTACTAAAATAAGTTTATTGAATTTTTTTTAAGAAAAGTTGTCGAGCCGTTTTTGATAAAAATACGATAGTGTAAATTTGCCAAAAAGAAATGTATGGCAGGTACCGTTATTTTTGGTTCTAAAAAAAAATGAAAAAATGTGTCGGCAGAATCACCAAAAACCACTATGTACCAAGTTTGAAGAAAATCGATCGAGCCGCTTAGGCTGTAGACGACCAGACAGACAGACAGACAGACAGACAGAATTGTGCCACCCACGTTTTTGGTGTTCTCTATCATCGTAATATCATGTTTGATTGTTATCTCAAAATTTTTTTTTTGCACGAATCCAAAACTTGCCTTATAGTACCTATAATCGCAAGTAAAAAATAGTTTTTTGTCTGTAGTGTCATTTCTTGCAATAACACTATAACGGTACTTCAAGAAACAATTTTTTCAAACTCACAATCAGTACGACCACTCATCATAAAGATACCGCTCTTCAAAAAACACCAACAAAAATTGGAAAGCATTTTGTTCCTTTAATTTGTTTGACAAGTGTATTTAAATAAATAAAATGTTCCACATACATTATGTCATAATGACCTTTGATTGTTCCATTGTATTTATTTACTTTTAAAATAGGTGCAGGGAACTAAGTCCCCGGGAACCAAGTCCACCGAGGGAATTAGTTCTCATAGAAGGTGGGAACAAAATTCCTCGAAAACTGAGTGGTTTTACTTCCCTTTAAATGTGTATTTAATTCCCTCTTCCAAATAAAAAATCAATCTTATAAATAAAATAGAAATACTTTTCACAATTGTTGGCTGTATAGGATAAATTCAAAGATTCCTTAAATGCCAAAAAAACTTTGTATACACCCAGCCTCGCACCTACCCCAAATCCTATAGTGAGCCCAAGCAGGGGGTTGCAGGGGGGCAACCCCCCCCCCCCCCCTTGGGCTCACTATAGGATTTGGGGTAGGTGCAAGGTTGGGTGTATGCAAAGTTTTCGCGGAATTTTGAATTTTTTGTAATTTTTATCGTTGGAAGTTAGTTCCCTCTCCATATTTCAAAATGTGTACTTAGTTCTCATAAAGAAGTGGACTACTTGCTCACCTTGCCTGGGAACTAAGTCCACTTCGTTAAAGTGGATATAGTTCCCATTAAATGAGAACTAAGGCCCTCGGTGGACTTGGTTCCCGGGGACTTAGTTCCCTGCACCTTTAAAATAGACATAATAACTACATAGGTTACATTATCTAGCATGCATATTATAATTCCTCAGAAAAAAACCCACATACGCCACAGTGAACCATATTATTTTTTCGAAAATAAAATGTTCCACATCCCCATATGCCATAAAATGGCTATAAAATATCAGGTTATATTTTATGTTTGCTTGAAATTTTGAACATTTCATGTTACAGAGGTTAAATTTATTTATCCGTTATGTTTATGATATTTAATGCCAGTTTGACTGAACAAATTGTAAAATATTCTTTTCACTTGTCATAAACATCGAACAAGGAAATAAAATATTGGAATTGTTTGCATGTACATAAATTGCCTCAATATTTGCCTTAAACAAACTAATTACCTATAGTTTGTATAGTTTAACAATTATATACTCTCAAAGTCTGTATAGTTAACCACAGTGACGGAAACATTTAAAACCGAACAAAACTTACTTTTGTACCAACATACAATAATATAGTTGAAGACTTTTTTTTAGTTCTACAAATAAAAGAAAAAAAAGAACCCAAAATGGTTGATTCAGATGGCTTAAGAAGAGCCCTTTATTGACAAATTGTATTGTATAACCCACAATTTTTGTCCTCTTGGTATAGATACGTTGAAAAAGCATTTCCCGTGACAATGTGCGACAACAAGTGTGTTCCATATGAAAAACAACCATAACAACAACTATCTAGGAGACTAGGTCAACATCAGCATTGTGGCATGCATTTAGGTTGGGTGTGAGAATAACGAGCGCCACTTGTACTTTTTTTTTTTCAATAAAATACAAACAGACAGTGATGTTTGCATTCCCAGCGAATAGCTTTTGTCTGTCCGACAAAAGAGGGAGACATCACCAATGTACTATAGGTATCGTTAAGGCACACAAATAGACGGAAATAATGGTTTGGCGGAAATATGCTTTGAACACGCCAAAGTAAATAAACTTACCTTTACACTCCGCATTACTAGATCGAGTTAGGATTTCATAAATATATACTCTTAGCCTTCGCAAAAAGTCGGGGTGGTTTACATTAGATTTTTTGCACTAGGGAACATGTTTCAGGAATTAGCACGAACTCTAAAAACGCGAGTGATCCAAAAGTGAGCCTCAGCTTACGCCTTGACTTGGGGGTACGCTATCTGTATTTGGTATTTTATTCCTTATAAAGAGGAATACATTTATTCCAGCTTTATCTCTTCACTGGCCCTTATGCTTTTGGATAAAATTTGACAATTTCCAAAAAAAAAAAATATAAACTTCACTCTCTAAACGTCATTTTGTACTTGTTGAATGAACAACAACCTAAATCATTCGATTCAGAGTGTAAATGTGGAAAACAAAATTCAGTACTATAGTTCAGACTAATTATGAAGGTATGCAAATAATGTGAATTAATTATACAGAACAAAATAAAATATGTAAAATATGTAAAAAAAAGTCGAAGAAGAAAATTGAAATTAGTATAGGAAAATGCATTCCTCCGTGGAAGAATTAAGACAAGAAGAAAGCTCAATCTAGTTTTGTTTTCCTTTTTTTGAACTTCCTTTTTTACTCTGGACTATAAAGTGGAATATCATGATCGGCTTATTAAACCTCGATCACAGAGTCAGTCATGCAATTCAGAAGCCATACAGAAAGACACACTCAGTTAGCTGGGGAAGCCCAAGGTGTATTATGATGCATCACCAGCACCACGAACTTTCTTGGTCAGTGGCTGAGTGGATAATTGAATTGAAAAAAAAAAAACTGGAAACTGACCTCATCCAACCACAACAACTTCGACATTGGCATTGGCTTTAAAGTTGGAGTTGTCAGTGCAGTATAGACTATAAAGAGCTCTTGGTGGCCGGTTGGTGGTACCGGCTAAAATGTATTGCTTGAATGGGATGAATAATCGATAGACTTACGATAAAGACATGTTGAAATAAAAACAAAAAAAACCTGTTGAAGCTTCGTACACCGGGTTTTTGTCGTGGGGAGTGTTCATTGGGACAAGTTCGCAAATCACAGTATACAAAAACGCACTACTGCATGGTCATTCTTGAGTATAAATCAGCTCTAGGCTTTCTTGCTCCAAAAATGACAATTACTTGTATTTATTATCAAAATAAAATTTGTAGTTTTATAATAAACGAAACGTCATTCACTTTCATAAATTATTGGTAATAAATTATAGTTCTAGTTTTTGATTTTTCGGTTTTCTTAAAAAAAAAAAATTCTTGACCATGGTTTAGAATGATGTTTCTAAAATACACGCATTGAAAATTGATTCTAAATTTCTGAGAGATTTTTTTAAAATATTGCGTCATACGTGCCCTTCTCCCTTACTTGGCTATTATTTTTGATTGGCCTGACTTGAATCATATCAACACATTATTTACTGTTGCATGGTTATAGTTTGCTTAATTTAAAAATAAACTATTAACAAAATTAATTGTGCATTATTACAGTATAGCATTCCTCAGGGAAGTCATTTAGAACCCGAATCATTTATTTTGTCGAAAATTCTGATCTTTCGTTGTCTGCCGACGGCGCGGCGTACGTTAATTTCAACTTTTCTTACAAATGCAATATTAAATTATTTATTGATTTCTCCAGTGTCTCCCTAGCATTAAGTGTGTATCATAATTGTTAAATAAAATTTGTTATTTTAAAAATTTCTATTGTGGAGGAAATTTACAGAAAGTAATTATTTAATTTAAATACTGCTATAAATTGGCTCTTACTCGCATTTCTTCTCACGGGGTAAAATTCTGGAATCCAGAATGTAAGAAATATTTAATTCCCAAAATTTTATCAGCTGTTTCAATTCCCATATGGCGTAATTTTTTTAATGAAGAAAATCTAGCAGGCATACGTTTTTTTTTTAATTTTAAGCTTTAAAACCCCCAACGATAAAAAAAACCAAAAAGGGTAACCCTGAAGTTATACGAGTATAAGAGCTTTCCCTTCAAGCAAAGGAGTCCATTTTGGATCCGAAAACGTAGTGAACAACGTATGAGCGATTACGTTTTCGGTTCCAAATGTAGATCCTCAAAACTGCGTTTTACGGCTCGGATTAGTATGGAAATTAGAATCACCACGGACCCACTTGCGCATGCGTTGTGAGATACAAAATTCACCATACTTAGCTAGTACCGAAACCAAGAGGTATGAAGAGAAAATTCCCTTATCGAGTTCTAAATTTCCTACAAGCAACAACCACCAGAGACAGAGGACAAACAGAGCATAAGAAGAATGTTTTTCCTTCCAAGGCACATTTGTTTGGAATTTATACAAATATTTACAAAAACACACTTATTTGCACTAAAAAAGATTAAACAAATTACCATTGTATTCAGATTGTATTATTGACCGAAAATTTGTTTAAGTTTTCACAACAAAACGAATTAAAACGAGATATGATCTCCACCGCACGACTTACAAAAATAAACTAAAAAAAATAAGTGGGGAAAAAATAAAATCCCCGTGCGAGCTCATTTTTTAAGGATCCAAACAGTACCGACAAAGTTGGGTCAGTGAATTTGCTTGAAGGGTTATTACGGTATGCGAATCAAATGTTCGCTACAGGTCGAACACCATAGTATTTTGCACAGGTTCCGTGAAGTATCCTACAGGTATCCGCTGGGTATTTAAAAGGTATCCATCAGGTTTCCATTTGGTTTATACGAGATATCCGCGAAATATCCGTCAAGTATCCGCGAGGTACATCTGCGAGATATCCGCCAGGTATCCGTGAGGTATCCGCTTGGTACCCAACAGGTATCCGCGGGTGTCTAACAGGTATGAACTAGGTATCCACCAGGTATTCATGAGGTATCCACGGGATATCCGTGACCGTAAGCTACCCACCAGGTATCCGCGAGGTATACCCGAGGTATCCGCAAGGTATCCGCTAGGTATCCGCGATGTATCCGACCGGTATCCACAAGGTATCTGTGAGATATCCGTCAGGTAAGGTATCCGCGAGGTATGCAACAGGCTTATGCCAGATATCCACCATGTAGTCACCAGGTATCCGTAACAAATCCGAAAGGTATCCATCAAGTATCCAGGAGGTATCCACCGGGTTTCCACGAGGTATCCGTGAGGTATCCGCGAGATGTCCACGAAGTTTCTGACTCCATGAATTATCCGCTAGGTATCCACCAAGTATCGCCTAGGTATCAGCCAGGTACCCGCTAGATTAGATATCCGCCTGGTATTCGCGAAGTATCCTCCAGGCATTCACTAGGTATTGACAAGCTATCCGCCAGGTATCCACCATCAGGTACCTACGAGATATTTGCCAGCTATCCGCTAGGTATCCGCGAGGTATCCACAAATTATCAGCCAGATATCCGCTAGGTATCTGGAATCCGCGAAGTTTCTGTAGTACCTCATTGCATTATGATTAGTGCATTGGACTGTTATGCCAAGGTCTGGGTTTGATTCCCAGAGCCACTGCCACGTCACCCAAAAACAGAAATGGTTTTTCCGAGGTATTGCCTCTTTGCGAGGAACTGACAGATCCTCCAAAAGTATTACTTCACTTGAATAAGTGCTTCTCCTCTAGCCTTTCGGACTCGTCAAACAATTGTAGGTCGTCCCCATTCCTGGCAATAACATGCACACATGAGTGGTTGAGATTTGTAACTCACTCAACCCTACCTACCTACCCTATCCGCGAGGCTTCTACCTGGTATCCGACAGGTATCCATGACTTATCCGCCAGGAATCCACTACCACTAGGTATCCGCCACCGCACCGTACTGCACAGTGGTTCAAGTTGTATGGAGAGGCGGGTTTAAATCTTTAAAATCCGAAGCAGTCAACCGATATAGATGAAATTTTCAGGCATGATAAGACATCATAAGAGAAAAATTTCGCCAATGCCACTTCTTTAAAAAGAAGTATGATGTAATTTTTGGTAGTACCTCGTGACATGATGGTTAGGTTAGGTTAGGTTGTAAGGGGTGATAATACGGCAAGCCGCACCATCTCACTCGCGGATCTCAGTGGATCCATTGTGCTCCCTAGGGTATAGATTGTTACTTAGGAGGAATAGGGAGGGAAAGACATGATGGTTAGTGCGTAGGAATGTCATGCCGAAGATGTGGATTCGATTCCCAGCCATGCCATCTAAAAACAGAAATGTTTTATTCGAGGTACTGCCTCTTGCGAGGAACTGACAAATCCTCCAAGAGTAGGTATACTTGTCATGAAAAAGTGCTTCTCATTTAGCCGTTCGGACTCGGCAAAAAACTGTAGGTCCCGTCTTTTCCTGCCAACAAACACGCACAGGAATGGTTGTGAGTTGTAAGTCACTAGGCGCTGGTTCTCCACGAGCTGTTGCGCCACCCAAATTACTTATTTTTTTGGATGATGTAATTTGTTATAATTCTTCAATAAACAACTTTCTACCACACCCACTTTTTGGGGCGTTTTTGACAAACATTTTGTTTTTTGACTAATTTCTATAAAAACAAAACAAATTACCCTAATAACGTGTTAAGAACTAGAAGTGATGCAAAATGTTTGCCTCGTTCTCTCTTGATGGCGTTTTTCACAAAATTAATTCTTTTTTATCGTTTCCTAAAAATACCTTATACAAAAATATGTTACAACAAAATGTCTAGGAAATTCCTTTTTTTTTATTCAAAGTTTTTTTTACAATGCCTACCTTTGAGAGGGGTGTTGGGAAGAAGTACCTAATACCTACTGGAACTTAAAAAAAAATTAAAACTCTATTTTGTAAACGATATTCTAGGTCTTGGGCGTTAAGGGACTTATAAATTGGATTTTGTATGGCTCCTAAGAAATGTTCCTTAGAGAGTGGATTGAAAATAGTACAATTGCAAAAATCCTATAGGCTTTCTATATTTAAGGGTAAGGATTTTAGATCCCACAAAAAACGTTATTTGAGAATTTTTATTTTAGGGGTCTTAAGATATAATCACGGTGCTGAGCAGCTGAGCAGCAAATTTTTTGTATTCGATATATTATGGTTCAGTGTAAAATATGTACTATAAGTACAACCGGTAAAGCCCGAAGAGATTTTTAACTTTTTCTTAGTTGAACTTTGACTCAAAAAAAAGTACCAATTCTAAAAACTAGCGCAAAAAATTCTAACTATTATAAATGGAGCTTGTACCGTACGAAAGATTTAGGTCTTTTACCTACCTACTAGCAAATCGCAATCATACGTCTTTCTCTGATAAAATTGTGTTTGGAGATCAAGCTATCAAACTAATATCATCAATCAAATTGAATATGTGTAAAACCATTTCCTCCTAATACGACCTCTTTGCTATCTCCGATCTCCCATAATATTATATTAACACACAATCCACACATCTACCACCATTCAATTTCAATCAGGCAGAGTCTGCCCGTCTGGTCTTAATTAATTTAACAAAACTGACTCAAAGGAGACAAAGTTTCTAAATAATTATTTATGTATTTATTTTGTACAATTGTACGTTTTTATGTTTACACAGCTCAACCTACATGAAAATTTACCCACGCTCTTAATATTTCTGTAGATTTTAATCAATTAAAAATCAATTTCCTTTCTCGCGTTTTTTAATATGAACTATTTGTCATTATAATGTCGAAAGCAAAATTACTGCATTTAATTTATATGTCAGTGAAATGATGACTTTGTCCCAACACTGACATATAAGGGCAAGGGCTGACTTACTTATAATATTAAATTTAATGGTCATTTGTGTTAATTGTTGGTTTTTCGTTATTATCTTTTTATATAGATCAGTCAGTAACCAGTTTGTCACAATATTAATATTGGTGTAAAGCTGGATTTCGGTATAGGTTATGTTTCGTGATAAGTCCCAGATATTTTTGTTTTTCTTGCGTTGTCCCGCCCAAATCCCTCCAAAGTTCTCAAATGTAGTGTTTCACAAAATCTCTTTTGAATATAAATACCATGGTTAATTTTTTTTTTAAACTGCTTGTACGAGTAATAATATAGGGCAAGCTTTGGATTCGTGCAGAAAGAAAATCGAAATCACACATGACAGAAAAATGGTAAAGAACATGGACTTGGGTGGCACAATTATTCTGTCTGTCTGTATATGTACAATGTACATACCTTGACGTACAGCTCAAACCACTGAAGAGTTTTTCTGCCAATTTTGAACATTTAGTAATTCTCCAGAGGGCTGACGATTTTGATGAAAAAAATCTGTGTATTTTTGTAGATATGGTGTACTTTTTGGTAAAAAATAAATAACAAACAAAAATTGTTATTAACGATACCTGCCGTACAACGATGTTTCTTTTATTTTCGATTATCATTAACGACTCAACCGATTTCAATCGAATTTTTTTGAAAAAAAAACTCCTTAAAAATGTTATTATATGAGTTTTAGCTCAAGAGAAAGCTACATAACTAGAAACGCTATACGCTCACCAAATTGAGCAGAGAAATAAAGAAGCTCAAGTCTAATAAAGCTCCAGGGCATGACTTAACAACAGCAGAAACATTAACAAAACTACTGGTTGATGGACAAGCTTTATATGGTCGCAAAGGTTAGAAAATGCACTTTTCAAGTTGCATTTTCCGAAAAATGTACCAATAATATAAGCAACTTCTATAAATGGGTTTAAAATGAAAGCTAGTGCCCAGTAGTGTAGCTAGATGGGCGAGGGCCCTGGGGCAGAAAATAAAATGGGGCCCCTTAACAGAAATTGGTTTCGTTTTTGATTAACAAAACAAAAATGAGAAATTTTAGAAGTCAGGCATCTAATGTTACAGGAATATGTTTACAAAAACTGTCAGCATAATATATGTATCTGTTAGGCAAAAATTGGCGGTAAGAACAGAAATGTTAGTAGAATGTTTCAAAAAATTGTTAATGAACCAATATATTTGAGTGGCATTCATTCAAAAGTTCAGTTTGGCAGTAAAAATATTTTATTTTTCCTTTGAAAATATAAAAGATCGACAAGAAATTTTGCCTAAAACATTTTATTTTTGAGTGATTCCATATGAAAACGTCTATCGAAAAATCCAGCACATATCAGATTTTGTTCAAACTTTTTGAGATGCCCCTACCCCCTTTGAAACAATTAAAAAATTTTGTTTGTATGCTCAATCGTACATAGCTCTACACAAATTTCCTATTTTAAGATGGCATTTTAAGCTGAGGTATTGTAGTTTTTGAGACAAAAAAAATAATTCACACAAATATACCAATCACGGTGCTGGAAATACGTGTATTATACAGATTTTTTGTGACCTTCAACTGACTGCAGTTACACGACTGTTGATATTTTTCAGATATTATAGTGCAAATATCATAGAAGAAATCAAACTCAAAAAGACCGGTTCAGCACACGCCTTATACAAAAAACCCCAACATTTTTGAGAAATTGTATTTTTTAGGCCAAAATATCAATGGCCACGTTCCGATATTAATTCTCAGTTATCCGGATAGCTTTGTGCTATTGTAATACCTTGTTAAAAAACAACTAATGACACCTGACACAACAATAACACAAGTTAACTTGAAATTTTTGGGATAACTAGATAACATAGCGAATAAACATCGGAACGCGATGAATGTGTTCTAGTTTTCCCATTTTCAAGCTTAAGGAAGCAAAAATATTTTTTTGATTTGATTTTCAACATTTCTGGTCACAGGTCTAACTATTTGCCGTTAGTATCAAACAAATTAGAGATCGGGAAAAGTTCTAAAAACTATTTTTGTACGTTTTAACCTCAAAAAATAATCAAAGGAAAGAACTTTAAATTTAAGTTATATACTTAAGAAATGAAATAGGAATATTTGCATATCATATTGGCTTCACCTCCATCCCGCAGTTAAGTTCACTCCTCTACCGCCAATTCACACCCTCGGGTAAAGATTTTTGTCCACACTTTTCCTCTTTACCAATTGAAATTGAATAAAATCGACGTTTGGTTTGGAATTGTTTGTGTGAATTTAATTATTTTTCTCAAAAACTACTATACTTTAAAATACCATTTTTAACGTTTTTATTCTTCAATAGAAACATTTTTATAGACGTTTTGATATGGAATGACTCTTTCGTAAAAAAACAATCCACATTACGGAAGTTTTTAGAGTTAGAAGAAATAAGAACTTAACGCCTACAAGAAACACCGACTATTATTAAAGAAACGGGAACCGATGAATGAGCTGTTGAGGGAATCAGACTCAATTCTGACATTTTTACTTGGGCGAAATGTCAAAATTGAGTCTGACTCCCCTCCGCAGCACACTCATTGGATTTTTGAATTGGGGTGAATAAATGAAATGCATTCTGTCCGAAAAAAGAACAAAAACATTTCCATAAATAATCTGCTAGAATAATCAATCTGGGCCGTATAACAAAGTTCCAGAAGAAAAGTCAAAATAGAATTGTTCGTTTATGATCCGAGCAGTCAGTTTTTATGGATTTTTAGTTTTGCATCGCGTGAAAATCTGGAAAAACGATATCACGAAATACTCCCATTTCTTCTAGTTGAACTTCGCACTAAATGGCAACATATAGCTACTTCTGAAGTTTATTCACAAGTAAAAATCTTTACTAGAGGCTGAAATTTGAGAACAATTTTAAAAATCAAACACATACTGAAAATTAAGTTTTTGTTGTCAAAACTGAAAATTCTGCGTGGACATCATTTTTAAATTTTATTAATAAAAATATTTTTCAATTGTTATTGGCTTTTCAAATTATGTTTCCAAAACGACTTTTTTCCACCCGCTTCGTGCAAGGGGAGGGGTGGCAGAAAAGCAATAACGTGGTCCTATGGTTTCAAGGCTACTGAATCCAACGGGAGCTCTCGGGTCATCGTCCGACCCTTGGTTTTCGATCGATAAGAAACATTTCGGAATTGTGGCAACCCTTCTCTTGTCCTTCTGACAGTGTTGCTACCGTGGCAACACTTCTTAAAAGTAAAGTTAGGACATGAAGTATTAGTGTACTAAAGCTCAACCCGTCAGGTCGAAATGAAAGGTATGCCCTCATATCGTGCACTAACGCCCCTACTATGTCGTTTTTGTTTGAAATGTATCTGATTTTAAAGATTTAAATTCAGTATAAACCATGACAGATCGATTTTAAGTGTAATTCGAAATATTAGGACGGAAACTCTTAGCAGTTAGGCATCTTCTATAAAAGCTTTAACAGCCAGGCCACTTGGAACGTCATCAAATAGGCTATACAAGATTTTATCTGTTGGATATTATTGTCCGAGATATTTGAAGCCAAAAGTTGCAATTTATCTGGCACAATAGTTCCGGATAGACTATCAGAGACCTTATCTACAAGTCTTGAAACTGACCCATAATATTCAAAACAAACTTAGCCAAAACTTTCATAAGGATAAGAAGAGATTTTATTTTCACTTTGAAAAATTATTTCTGTCAGTCTCTGGAGCCCTGAAACCTTCAGGGCCCTGGGATGCCACCCCAGTTTGCCTCTAGGTAGCTACGCCACTGCTTTTATACCTCTATACGATACCAATAGTCGCACAAACTTTTTTTTTGACTGTTGAAATGAGTCCAACCATTTTTATAAAATATGGTCTTTTTTTAACAATGCGTTTTACATTAAGGAAAACTGAGTAAAATCATATCAAATAGCTATGAAAGTGGATTAAACCACTTTTTTCATTTTCTTCCAAATTTTAAAAAATTTAAAAAAAAGTGGTCGGACTCGTGGCAACAGCCGAAAAAAGTCTGCCTGACCATTGGAATTGTGTTTGTGTAGAGGACAGTCTTACCTTTCATTTGATATCCCATTTATAGGAGTTGCTTTTATTGTTGCTATATTTTGCGAAAAATGCTATTTAAAAAGTGCATTTTCTAACCTTTTCGACCAGATAAAGCTTGTCCAACCAGTTGTTATGTAAATGTTTGGACTCAAGCTATTTGGTATGTTTTTGCTTGGCCGCAATGAGATAGGTAATCTTTCGGTCGGCTCCCGGACTAAAACTCTTCGATTTCTCGGCACAGCCTTACTAGTATAATGTCTTTAACAACTTTTATAAATCGTTTAAAAGCATTTTGAGATGTTTTAAGAAATAAATATCTCACTGGTTTTAGCCCTACGTATATATCTGAAGACTGAAGTTTCAAATTGCTGTGAAGATTGTTCACTTTTTATACTCAAGATCTAAAACAGACAAAGTATGTAGGGTAGACGGGGGAGCCTTTGCCAGGATTTCGGGAATTTGACCTTACGCGAAATTTTTAGCTAGTTCCCAATTTTTTTCCTATCTAATATGTTCCCTTCTTTATTATTTTCATTTTAAAGTAGGTACATTTCATCTTGATACACTTTAATGTTTTTATATTAAAAATTTTTAGTAAAAAAAAAAATAATTTGTAATATGGCAAAGCCTCCCTGGTAGGGATGCTTAGATATGGGGATGGGGTACGTTTGCAAGGTATCTAAATATTAACGTCAGTATAAATACAATATAAGACTAAGCATTTAAATAACGTAACGAATCATATTTATTAATTCAATAATATTAAAAGTAGCTTTAATGTTTATAATTTAGACTTTTTATTGCGTTTTCATGGGGTGCCACTGCCAATGGCAGAGCCACGTCATGGGGTGCCTTTGCCAGGAAAACCTACCAACTTATAACCGGCAAAGGCTCCCCACTAGCTGTTTTTTTGAAAATTTACTTATAACTTTTTTTTGTAAGCAATTATTAGCTATATAACACAGTAAAGTACATGCAATAATCTTTTCAACAATGTAAGACACATTACTGACGACTTAGATGACCTAGACCAGCTCCCAACAGTGGCGGATTTTTCCTGGAAGGGGGGATCACTCTCAATTTTTGTGTAAACAAAATTTTTAGGGATCAGTAAAATTTTACTAATATTATAAATGTGAAAGTGAGTTTGTTTGTTTGTTTGTGACGCTTTCACGCCTAAGCCACTGAATCAATTATGATGAATTTTGATATAGAGATAGATGGGACTCTGGAAGCGTCAATAGGATATTTTTTTTTTACCATATGAGACAAAAAAGAAAAAAATATTTGGTACCAAAACAACTTAATATTATATAGGAACAAAAATAAATCAATAAAGTTTGAAAAAACAATCAATCAATTTTGATATTTCGTTTAAGAGATTGTTTTTTTGTTTGTTTTATTATTTTGAGGTTGTCGTATACCACAGTACACATATTAAAGGTAATATCATTAGAGTTTTGATTTTTGTTTCTTCTGCGCATATATCAAAATTTGTGTCAAATGTCAGTATTTGTTGTTGTTTTTACGTGTATTTAAGTCCTCACACTCCCAGCCATTTTTATTTCAGACAATTTCAATTTTAATTTGTTGTTGTTTTAACGTGTGTTTTCTTCCTCACGCTCACAGCTATTTTTTATTTTCGACTGACAACCTGCGCAGTATAATACCTTAGATTTGTGTACTGTGGTCGTATATTATTTTCTTCACAAACGATGGTTTAAATTAAACAAGAGCTCAACGCAAGCCCGGGCAGTAAAATTTACTCGATTAAAAAGCTATTCATTCATGAAGAATTATGGATGACAAATGCGTTTGCAAAATGTTCTTTAACGCAAATTGCTAAAGTCACATGTTCGAAAACATCATCTGCGGTGGAGCTGTGCAGTAAAAAAATCGGGTTGACGAGAAAAATAATTGAGGAACCAGAGATCGTGTTCGTAAACATCAAATACGAGTAAATTGAATGACGTTGATCAAACGCAAGCAGGATCTGCGTCAAAAAATGACGATCATTTGACGATGAAATTGAATTTGATTTGACGTTTTCGAAAATGGCCACTTTCTTAAGGAAAGCATGGAAAAAGTTCCATGTACATACATATGTAGCATATTCGCGTGTGTCCATTGGCCAGAATTTGTATGTTTATCTACGCCAAATGGAAGGAAATACATTATGTATGTATAGTATACAGCAGCATCCTCCGTGTAGTGTAAGAGCCGGCAGAAAATTCTGTGGTTGAATGCATAGTCAAAATATGAGTAGGTACATATGCATAAGAGGGTTTGTAGGTTCACGCGTCTTGATATCGAATGCAAAAGTATGGCAGGATTTTTTTGACCCCCGTGCTCGGGATGAGGGGTTGAAAATAGCACTTTTCAAATTTGTGTGTCAGGGGTACAACCACTTCAATAGGCTTATTTAAAATGATAAATTGTGCTCTGGAATTTTTCCTAAGTCCACAAACTTTAACTTTATGATCTGAGTAATAGAACTCAAGTTATGACCCTCTAAAGTAAAGCTTATCTACCTAATTTTTTGTTTGAATTTTTATATATCCAAATATTTCTGGAGATGGTGCACCTTAAATGGTTATATCTCAAGTTCTTTTAATTAGATCGTCAAAATTAAAGTTTATGGACTTAGGGAAAATGACAGAGAATCATTTCCTGTTTTTTGAAAATTAATTGATGTGGTTGTAACCCTGTCACAAAAATTGTAAAACAGCTATGTACATATTTTCAACACCCCGTCCCCAACACGGGTGTCACAAAAATCTTTCCTGACTTTTGAATTCAATATTAAGATGCATGCACCTACAGATTCTCAAACTAATATTTTGGTTATGCTTGCACCCAAAAAATTTGCTACCAGCAATTGGACTAATAGTGGGATATTCAGTTCGCAGCGAGGTAGAACCTATGACTCTGCAGTAAATATTTTTCATTTTGTGGTAATTTTATCTCCATCTGTATCTTACTAATATTATAAATGTGAAAGTGAGTTTGTTTGTTTGTTTGTTACGCTTTCACGCCTAAACCACTGAATCAATTATCATGAATTTTGATATAGAGATAGATGGGACTCTGGAAGCGTCAATAGGATACTTTTTTTTAACATATGGGACGAAAAAAGAAAAAAAATATTTGGTACCAAAACAACTTAATTTTATATGAAACAAAATTAAATCACTAAAGTTCGAAAAAATAATCAATCAATTTTTATATCGTTTCAGTGATAGTTTGTTTTTATTATTTTGAGGTTTTCTTATAGGTACTATATGCTTCACAAACACGGTTTAAATAAAACAGGAGCTCATCGCAATCCCGGGCATTAATAGTACAAGAGCCGATAGCAAATTTTGGGAGTGGATCTATAACCAAAATATGAGCAAATGGTTGTATAGATTTAAGCATCGTGATATGGAAACAAAAGTCTGGCAGGGTTAATTCTCAGCTTTTGGCGGTGGTGGGTGGCTAAAAAGTGCGATTTTTCCGATTTTTGTGTGAGGGGTATAACCACTTCAATTCATATATAAAATATAGGAAATGACCTTCTGATCTCAAATAATTAATTCCCAGACGTTACCTTTTCAGCTTTCTCCCCACCAGAAGCGCATCAAAGTGAGCTTAGTAACCAGCTTTTGATGTCAGGGTTATAACCAAATGTGCGACACATCAAAAAATCAGGAAAAAACTCCTGGACCCATGTTCTGTAACTATCGCATCGATAAAATTAGTCGAGAAACGATGGAAATTGAAACAAATTGTATGAGTTTTGTTTCATTTTTAAACGTTTCTCGACTAATTTTATCGATGCGATAGTTACAGAACATGGGTGCTGATTACAAATATATAGGTGCCAGACATTTTACTTTCAGCTTTCCCCCTGCCAGACGCCCCCAAAGTGGTGGAAGCCCCCTTTTTTATTTTAGCGCTATAAGCATAGCTTACAGTTCCGATGCGAAAAAAAAAATCAAAATTTTCAAAACGATTTTCCACCAAAACGATTGTAAACCAATCATGCAAACAATTAATTTTACATTTCACCTCAATTATTTTTGACATGCGAGAATATTTGCATAGATTTTTTTTTGCGCATGGGAACTGTAAACTAGGCTATAAACAAAAGTGTGGTAGGTATACCAAAAAATCATAAAAAATCTCTTGATTAAAAATATGTTAGTCCCAGACTTTTACCTCTCAGTTTTCACCCTGCCAGACGCCCCCTTAGTGGTGCAAAACCGCCATTTTGATGCCAGGAGTATAACCAAAAGTGTGGTACACCAAAAATCATAAAAATCTCTTGATTAAAAATATGTTTGTCCAAGACTTCTACTTCTCAGCTTTCACCCTTCCAGACGCCCCCAAAGTGGTGCAAAACCGCCATTTTGATGCCAGGAGTATAACCAAAAGTGTGGTACACCAAAAATCACCTGATTAAAAATATGTTAGTCCAAGACTTCTACTTCTCAGCTTTCACCCTTCCAGACGCCCCCAAAGTGGTGCAAAACCGCCATTTTGATGCCAGGAGTATAACCAAAAGTGTGGTACACCAAAAATCACCTGATTAAAAATATGTTAGTCCCAGACTTTTACCTCTCAGCTTTCACCCTGCCAGACTCCCCCAAAGTGGTGGAAAACCGCCATTTTGATGCCACGAGTATAACCAAAAGTTTGATACACCAAAAAACCATACAAAATCCCCTGATTAAAAATATGTTAGCCCCAGACTTCTATCTCTCAGCTTTTATCCTGCCAGACGCCCCCAAAGTATTGGAAAACCCCCTTTTTGATGCCAGAAGTATTACCAAAATTGTGATACACCAAAAAATCATAAAAAATCCCCTGATTAAAAAATGTTTGTCCCAGACTTCTACCTCTCAGCTTTCATTCTGCCAGATGCCCCCAAAGTGGTGCAAAACCGCCATTTTGATGCCAGATGTTAGGTTAACTCACAGATCGGAAATTTAGTTGTTATCCCAAATACAAAACCGAGCATGATGAGTATTGCCCCAGCTACTTATTATTTGATGCAATGAATGCTATATTCTGCTAATGCCAAAACGTATTTAACAACATTTTTAGGACGTGTTTTCTTTTGAGACTTAAGTACTAATAATAAAGAAGTATTTTTTAAATAAAGAAGAATTTTTCCCAAGCCCACAAATTTTAATTTTGTGACCTGAGTAATAGGGCTCAAGATATGACCCTTTGCAAAGCTTATCGGCCTTATTTTTATTTTTTTAAATCTCCAAATATTTCACTATATGGTGCATCTAAGATGATTATATCTCAAGTTCTATTAATCAGATTGTCAAAATTAAAGTCTATGGACTTAGCGAAAATGAAAGAGAATCATTTCGTGTGTTTTTGAAAATGAATTCCTGAACCCTGCCATAAAATTTGGAAACCAGCTATTTTCAACACACTGTCCCCAACACGGGTGCCAAAAAGGTTCTGCCAGACTTTTGAATTCGATATTAAAATGCATGCACCTGCAAATTCTCAAACTCATATTTGGGTAATACTTTCACCCAAAAAATTTGCTTCCAGCTATGGACTAACAGAGGGATATTCAGTTCGCAGTGCGACGCAAAGGCTATGACTCTACAATAATTATTTTTCTTTTTGAATATGAAGATTACATAAATAATCTGAATTAACCAATAACCTTGAAAATATATGTAAATAATAATAAACGTTAATGTTTTCTGTATCGATCGTCAACCAGAATCGGTTGACAAAATAAACATTGGTGCGATCGAAGCCGCGGGTAAAGGCTAGTTATAGAATAAGAATGAATTTCTTAAATTTTTATTAAGGGCCAGTTTTTCAGTGCGAGATCATCCTAGTCTCGGGGTTAAACCGGAGTTAACTCCAAAAACGTGTTTTTCAGTCAATTGAAATCGAAAGTTAACTCCGAGTTAACTCGTCTAATTTGGTGAGTTAACTCAGGCACCATATTGAGTGTCTTTTTAGTTGTGGCACCATCTCGATTTCGATATTGAAAGTAATTGCTAGTGCGATTCGTTGTGGCGCCATCTCTATTCCTATGCGTAAAAGACGTAGAAGGGTGATATCCATAGTGTTGCACATCGTTGGCCTCAGAATTTTGACAGCTGAAAAATAAAGTTAATCCTCAACTGAAAAACTGTTCCTGAGTTAGTTAGGTTTGGTAGAAGGGCTGACAGTTGATCTCGTTACCGTCACAATTAGATCTATGTAGGTCCGTTGTGATACCCTAGGAAATTGTATTCCACTTTAAGTAAAAACCTTTGTGTTCTGTTAGCAGTCAAGCCATTTAGAGGCGTTGATGAAATTCAGAAGGCTATTAGCCGAAGTTCCAGAAAGTTCCTCTAGGTCGTCATAGAAATGATTTCCTAGGTGTTTCTTTCTTAAATGACAGAGTGCTGGGCAGTGGCAAAGGAAGTGTAAGGTATCCTCATGTGCTTCTTCCTCACTGCAACCTCTGCAAAGGTCATCAGTACTGAGCCTCATTTTCTTTTTATGGTATCTCAGTAGGTTGTGTCCGGTGATTATGCTGACAAGGGAACGGAGATGTTACTTGTCCATTTGCATAATTTTGTCTGTTCTCTGCTTATTGAAATTTGGCCATAACTTTCTAGTTGTGGCGCATGTTTCAAGCAGATTCCATTTTTCATTGTTTTTTTCTAATATTTTGTTACCAATTTCCTGTTTGATGCTACAGGTTGGTACTTCGATATTTTGTTCGGCTTGACTTGAATCAAGCGACGAACCCGTTCTCGCCAGCTCATCAGCTCTCTCGTTTCCCTGTACATCACTGTGACCGGGAACCCAGCAGAGTCTAATGTTATGCTGCATGCCAAGAACCCTTAGCTCTTCGCGACAGCAAGTCACAGGCTTCGAATGTATCTCGGTGGCAGAAATTGCTTTTATTGCTGCTTGGCTATCAATAAAGAGGGTGATATCAGCTCGTGGTATCGACATCATTGATATTTGCGTAGCTGCTTTTGTCACTGCCAAGACCTCGGCTTGGGAGACACTGCAAAAGTCCGGAAGTCTGAAGGAGCTAGCTAGTCCCAGAGTTTCCGAGAAAATTCCTGCACCAACTCCAGTGTCCATCTTCGAACCATCAGTGAAGACAGTTATCGTAGATGCATTACTGAAAGGTTGGTTGTTTTCCCACTCCTCTCTATTAGGAAAAGAGGTAGTGAAGGGTCTGTTGAAGTTTAAATGGGGTGTTGTGTAGTCTGTGCAAACATTATTTCTCACATATCTCTGCAGAATCTGAGTATGGCCTGATGTGCTTTGCTTCCAGCATTTAGTCTGGCTTAGGCGCACGAATAGATCTAGGGGTCTCAAGTTGAGTATCGCTTCCAGTCCCGCTGTGGGAGTGGTTTTCTACGCCCCCGTAATACCTACGCATGCTAATCTTTGAACTTTTGTCAAGGTTTTTAGGTTTGTTGCTTTCTCAGTCGCGTTCCACCAAACTAAATTACCGTAGGTAAGTATCGGTCTAACTATTGCCGTGTACATCCACCTGATAATTTTTGGATTGGGTCCCCAGGATTTACCAAAAATCCTGTTGCAGGAATAGAATGCAACCATAGCTTTCTTTGCTCTCTCTTTAGTGTTGAGAATCCAGTTCAGTTTCTTATCAAGGATCACACCCAAGTATTTGGCCTGATCCGAGATTTTGAGTGGAGTCCCTGCAATTGATGGTAATCCTGAGTTAACTCAGGGTTAATTTATTTTCAGGATTAGCTAACTCTGGTTTAACTCAGAGTAAAGCCTGAACTGAAAAACTGGCCCTAAAGGAACTTCAAAAGGATCTAAACAACGTTAGTATATTTATAAACGCTTAGATATTTAAGAATTAATAACTTTGCTCTGCTTGGACGTCTTTTGATAAATAAATGTAAAAATAGGAGACAAAAGTATAAATTTTGCCAAAAAATGGGTAACACCACTTTTGCACTCACGGCCTCATTTATACATATATATTTTTAAAATAATTTTTGGAATTTTTGTTTTTAATAAAGTTAGATTTTTCAAAGGAAATTCTTGTTATATCAATTATTCTTGGGGTGTTTTCGTAGTTTTTGGCCCTGAGCTCAAATCCGTCATCCATTTTCTGCCATCAGCTTAGGTTTTCGAGATACAAAAAATTTAAAATAACAGTTTTTCACCACCTTTGAGTTTTTTTATTAAATTAGTAACGATTCCTCTAATCTTTCTCCTCAAAATTTGGTCAAAATCTTTTCAATATCTTTGTTACTTTCTGAGATATCCTTAGTTGGATCTTAGTTGTCACCGTCTTTTCACTATTTTTGACGTTACGTAACTACACGATCAAATAACGATTCCTGATCGTAGGTTGTATCCTCCTCTGTCCGATATATATTTGTTCCTCTCTGAGAAAGCCATTGAAATTTATCTGCTTAGTACATTACACCGCGTTTGCCTTTTTATTAAATAATGTAGGGATAGGTGAATACTTTCAAACAACTAATAGCCTATTGAATAGACCGGAAAATGAGGGGTATAAAGGAACAATAACTTGCAAGGGTTTTTATTATTGAATATGTTTGTTTGGCCCATAAGCATGCTTAAAACCGAAAATGCTACTAAATTCACCCATGCGTTTCTGAGAGAATGATCACACTGGCCACTTTTCAATATTTTTGGTGTAACTTGAAAACTAAGCCGAATTTGACAATTTTACATACCTAGTCAAGTCATAAATACTGATACAAGTCTAAACGCATCCATATAATATAATAAACTATTTGTTGCACATTCTTTATGTTTACCGTTATTTTTCCTGTTACATTTATGCTACATTGCCGCGTTAAAGTTTTTTGTTTCCAGTCATTAATAATCATGGAGTGGGGTGACATCGAAAATCGTATTGTTGTAATTGGGCTTTTCAAGTGTAATATGGAAAAAGGTGATATCTTTCGAATCTTGCAGCCGCTCGGAATCACGTGTTGTTTTGTTTATCGTACGGTAAAATAATTCGAGGTATAATACTTTTTGTTCAAAGTTAAATTTTATATTGGAATGGATAGTTCAAAAAATTTTACGAAAATATTTAAGCAGGAAAAGTTAACAAAAACCAACCTAATAAAATCAAAAAATCAAGGATATCTAATTTTTTTTGATTAAATGTGCATAACTTTTTTGAAGCAAAGATAGGGTCAAGACATTCAGAGACAAAATAATTTGCGGGTGGCAATGGTGCAGTGGATGTAGTGCTTGACTGCTAACTTAGAGGTGTGGGTTCGAGCCCCATTCTAGGCAGCATTCTTTTCTATATTCTCCCAGCTTAACTGGACGCCACCCGTGAGATTTAATGAGATTAATGAGATAATTGATCTCAATCCACTGTGCCAAATCTTTCCTATCCTCCTACTCTTTCTAACTAGTGCCGTGCAATTCAGGTTGCATTTAAAAGACCTTAGGTCTTACAGGCATATAGTTAAAAAAAAAAAAAAAAAAAAAAAAAAAATAAAGTAGAGACTAAAGGCTTTAAAATGGCATGTTCAAAAATTATTATTTGTTCATAATTGACAGAGATATTCCCATTCAAACCTTATCATTTCTAATAATTTTTTGCAGTTTTGGGCCGAAAGTCCCTTCTTTGGTACAATATGGCAAATTTCAGTTTCGTAAAAATGTTCAAAATCATACTTTTGATATAATAATATTATATGTTATATGTCATATTATGACATTAGAACTATAGAGAAATTTTTTAAAAGTATGTAAGTTCGCAATTTCGTTTTCCGGCTGTTTTTAAATGCTTTTAAACCTAAAGACCGAATGGCTGGTCGGATTAACATAAGATTTGGTGCTAGGTGCTAGGAAGGTTAAATTTGTCATAAAGTACCAAAAAAAAGGCTTTCGGGCAAAAACTGTGAAAAATGATAAGAAATGGCAAAGTTTGAATGGCTATATCTCTGTCAATTTTCAAATAATATGGCTTTTTTAACATGTCATATTAAGGCCTTAAGACTCCAGTTTACTTTGTTAATGCATGTCTTGAGCGTATCTTTGCTCCGACAAAAGTTATGCGCAATTTAGAAAAAAATTTAAAAATCTTTGATTTTTCGATTTTTTTTATGTTGGTTTTTGTTTACTTTTCCTGCTTAAATTTTTCTTAGAAATTTTCCAAACTATCCATTTCAATAGAAAATTTAATTTTGAACAAAAAGTTTTAAGTGTAAAATTGGCAAATTAGGGTTAGTTTTCAAGTTATACCAAAAATACTGAAAAGTGGCCAGTGTGACCATTCTATCATAAATGCATGGGTGAATTTAGTAGCATTTTCGATTTTAAGCATGCTTATGGGCCAAACAAACATATTCAATAATAAAAACCCTTGCCCGTAATTGTTCCTTTTTAAAAGGTCTATTCAATAGGCTATAACTAAGGATTTCTCAGAGATAAAACCAAATATTGGAGATTCCTTTTGAAGAAAAATATAAGTACCTACTTTCAAGAATCGTTACAAATTTTGTTGAAAATTGTATTTTGAACGAAAAAATAATGCAAAATATTTTACGAAATTACGTTATTAGAAATCTAAGCATTGTATGTCACTTGCATGGGGGGAGGGGGCGAGGGCTGAAGCCCCCTTATATCTCAAAAACCAGAGCTGATGGCGGAAATCAGATGATGGATTTGCATTTAGCGCCAAAAATTACCTTTGGATCGAGTCTTGCCGATCTGTGTCTAATTCCGTGTAAAATATTTATTCCACCAAAAAACGTCCACCAAGATAAGGAATTTCAGTTAAGCCATCTCTTAAAAACCTTACTTTTAACTGAATACAAGCGGTCAATAATCATAACAGTGCTATTAATGAATGTGTCACCCAATTTGAGTTGATTTAATGGAGCGCCAAAAATTACTGTCCCGGGGCGCCAAATATTTAAATACGCCATTTCTTAGCATCTTGAACAAAAGAGCAAGTTCGTGCGATCCAGTTGTGCACTTTATTTTTTTGTTTACTAAGCCATTTTTAGTCTAGAATATCTCGAAAGCAAAATATATTGGCTCTTAACTTAATTGCATTATATTGAACACCAGATAAAATTTTCAAAAATCATGAGTTGGAGATTTTTTAATACAAAAATAACATCGGGTCTCTAGGGTATACCAATGACGTGTGTGAAGTTAGCATAACATTTTTGAGCTAGGCCAATGGGACCATGGCAGGAATTTGCAGTTTTTTTGCATTTTTTATGCATTTCTATTCCGGATTTTGCAGTTCACCAAATAGTGGGTGTAACCGACTGTACTGCTAACTTCACTATGAAGTTAGCATAAAAGTCCTTTTCTCGGCAACGGTGATACCTAGAAATTTGCAGTTAGGCTCCGAATTTGCAGTTTAATTTGCAGTTCAGGAAAAATGTATGTCCAAATTTTTAAGTCCAAATTTGAAAAAAAAATCGTATAAATTCATTTTTCACTGTTAACGTCACTGTGAAGTTAGCAGTGCATACCCTTTTCTCAGCAACTGTGCTAGGTAGAAAATTGCAGTAAGGGTCCAAATTTGCAGTTTTTCATTTACTTCACGAAAAAATGCAGGTCAAATTTTGAAGTCAAAATTTGGCATTAAAATCGAAAATTCACTTTGCACTGTTAACGTCAGTGTGAAGTTAGCAGTACATATCCTTTTCTCAAGAACTGAGCCAACTAGAAAATTGCAATTAAGGTCCAAATTTGCAGTTTTTTATGCACTTCAAGAAAAAACTAAGTTCAAATTTGTAAGTCCAAATTTGACAAAAAAATCGATTAAATTCATTTTTCACTGTTAACATCTCTGTGAAGTTAGCAGTACGTATTCTTTTCTCAAGAACTGAGCACGCTAGCAAATTGCAATTGAAAAACTGCAAATTTGGACCCTAACTGCAATTTTCTACCTAGCACAGTTGCTGAGAAAAGGGTATGTACTGCTAACTTCACAGTGACGTTAACAGTGAAAAATGAATTTATTCGATTTTTTTTTAAATTTGGACACATTTTTCCTGAACTTCAAATTAAACTGCAAATTTGGAGCTAACTGCAAATTTCTAGGTATCACCGTTGCCGAGAAAAGGACTTTTATGCTAACTTCACAGTGAAGTTAGCAGTACAGTATGAAATTTTTTTTATGTAAGGATTTAGAAATTTGGTTTTTTCCTTTTCTGGAACTGCAAATTAAACTGCAAATTCAGAGCCTTATTTCAGATTCCTAGCTAGCCCGGTTGCTGAGAAAAGCATAGGCACTGCTAACTTCACAGTGAAGTTAGCAGTACAGTCGGTTACACCCACTATTTGGTGAACTGCAAAATCCGGAATAGAAATGCATAAAAAATGCAAAAAAAAATGCAAATTCCTGCCATGGTCCCAAAAATGTTATGCTAACTTCACACACGTATACCAATGGCCCAGTTACCAGTGTGGTCGGTCGGTCACATCCAGCATCTTTTTATCTTATCTTTCCTAAATTCTTTGTTTTTTCCCTTTTTATTCAAGAAAAAATTTATATTCACTAAAACAAAACACATTTGATAAAAATAATTATATATTTTTAGAAACCTGTAAAAGCTCAAAATTGAAAAAAAAATGTTTTTATCGCAAAGTCTAATTTCATAGTTATCTGAAATAATAACCTCATATCATCATATTTTTGTTCAGTAAAAACTGCGTGGCATTACTATGTAAGCATTCATCAAACGAAGTAGATACCTACAGAAAAATTATTAAAACTGTTTTAGAAAAAGTGAAAACTTAATGAATTGTGCTGAATTATTTTACAAAGCTTGACTATCCATTCAAAATGAAGGTATGTAACAAATAACACGCTTTGAAGATTGGGAATAAGTAATAAAAGTGATCTGGAAGCAATTTAAACTTAAACGTCTGCCACTAGAAAAACTGCTGAATATAATTTTTGCAATTTGAAAAAAAAAACGGCTGTACATATTTTTAACAGTGAGTGTAGAAGATTTTTATTGTTTTGTTTACTAATATAATGTTATTTTCAAGGCTTGTCTTTGTGTATAAAGCTGTGTATGTGCGTTTGTGCATATAGAGCCAACTGAGTACTGATACTGAGGTGGATGGATGTTTTAACAACACCAATGGATCCCCTTCGCCTTTTCGATGCAAGCAAATAAGTAGCCTAACCTACCAGCAGCAATGAGGTTTACGAGTCTCAGCTATAACTAAGTGTGACAGTTATTTAAAAAACTACGGTTTCGGAAACGATTTGAAACTAAACTTGGGAAAAAACAATTGCACCAGAACGTGCCAGAAAATGTTAATCTTTTTCCAGAAATATTCATTACTTATGTGCTTAGCAATTATCATTGATAATTCAAATTGTGAGAAAGAACTATATGAGGCCAACACATCAAGCAGTGGGGCTTATTGGATAGCAGTTTGCACAGTTAAATGTTTGTCAATTATTGAAAAAAACAATAATTTCGAATATTGTTTTAATTCGTGTCGGTCAGCCCAAAACTCAAATACCACCATTGAGTTGAAGCAAATTAATGAAAACCATAATCTTGAACTGTTGTGCCGAGATGATCGCAGTATTACACTTCAAGTAATTTTATCCTCCCAAAGTAAAGCTCTACATCCTCACCATCATCGTTTGACAATGAACTCAAAATCATTCTCCCACAAAGGAAGCATCACCCACGGGATGACCAACAATATTAACACTCCGTGGATTTACATAGTCAATATTTCCCTAACTGACGAAGCAAAAGATATTTCTGTGTATTTGTCAAATGAAAATATGATAACAATCGGAAATTTAAGCCAAAATACCAGCTACAGTATATCGGTGGCTGTAGTGTACCCAAACGAAGAATATTCAATTATTGCAAAAGGAAGACAATTTGAAACTCTTCGAAGAGACTATAAACCAAAGAAGATTCAAGATATATCTTTGTTGAAGTTTGATGAAGACGAGTCTGATAAAAAGCTTATAACTGCTTTGATTTCATGGAAACCATCATCCGATATGACATGCTACTACTACCTTATTTGCTATTCACCCGATGGACTGGATAAGGAAGCAACTTCAATTGATATTCGAGATACTGAACAAAAATTCACGTATAACTTCGAAAATTTAACATCTGCAACAGTTTATAATATTGGAATACGTGCGATGCACTCAAATGGCTCATCAAAAGAGAGCGAAATGAAGTGGGAGACGATAACAACCCCATCATGTAATATGTTAGGCACGCATTCTAAAATCTTTAATACTTGTGCTCCATCTGTGCCTGAAGATCTCTCGGTGACAGTTAAGCTCATAAGAGCAAATGTCTTTTCTTTTTACATTAAGTGGCGGCAACCTAGTTACGAACCAGAATATTACTCTTTGCGATTGCTTGACGTGGATCTACTAGACACGACAAATTTCATTAAGTACTATTATAATGTATCAAAGGACAAAACTTGGTACTCTATTCCCAGTCTTACCTTAAGTGGAATGTTATTCGAGGTTCATCTTACTGCCCATACACCAGGTGGATTTGCAAAGGCAGGTCTCATACAATCAATCAAAGATCTCCATTTAGTATCGGTATCACCTGATACTACAGATTCTATTTTGATGATTTGTTTAGTAATTTTTGCTCCATTGTTTTGTATTGCGATTTTGTCACTGATTGTCTTCATTGTATGTGATCGAAGGGCGAAATCGAAAGGCTTTCAGGAACGTTCCAAGTATTTCGAAGATTTGGTAGGAAAAGCACCAATTGATCCCAAGTTAACACTCGAGTTTCCTACAAAAACGCTGCTTTCAAAACAGTCTCAAGGTGATATCCATCAAATTCAAAGGGATTTGGAGGATAAGCTATTTTTTGACGATGATAGCATGGAAGTCAATAAGGACGATGTTAAGCTGTATGAGGTTTTGGGTGAAGGTGCTTTTGGACTTGTGCGAAGAGGAATTTTCTTGAATAGCAAACAAGATGTAGAAAATGATGGTAGTAATGAGAATAGCAGAGAAGTAGCTGTGAAAATGCTTAAAGATCAGCCATCAGCAGATGATATACGAGCTTTTAGACAAGAGATTGAAGTTATGAAATCCGTTGATCGTCATCCGAATATTGTTGGAATTATTGGACACTATACCAGAAATTGCAACGAAATGCTGCTTTTAACGGAATACTGCAGTTTTGGAAGTTTACTGTCTTTTTTAAGGAAAGAATGGAAATATTTATATGAACTTTCATTTTGCACAGTTAAAAATCTGGAAAAAACTCCTCCACGACTAGCACCAGCAAAGGATTCTGGTGACCGAATAAAGTCACCACAACTATTGGCAATGTTCAATAAATCCTATGGATACCAAGATATATGCACAAATGTTTGCAAGTGCCATGTGGACATCCCCGAACTGTGTAATACAGATCATTCGTCCAGGGAAGCCTCCACTAGTGAAGCTGCTAACTGTCAGAAGATACAAATTAGTACTACTAAATGCGAGTGCAGGCTGAAAAGCGACGTAAATAAAGGCTGTTACAATAATGTGACCACACAAACACCAATTACTGTTTCCAGGGACAGGGACAATGAACAACTTCCCCCAACAGTGAGATCAGGAAACGATGATATAGACATTGATATTGCAGCCAAACGGGGGCCATTGAAAATCACCGACTTATTAGTTATAGCCAAACAAGTGGCAATGGGAATGAAATTCCTATCAAAAAATAAAATTGTCCATCGAGATTTGGCTGCCCGTAATGTATTAGTATCATCAGATCGAACTGTTAAAATAGCCGACTTCGGTCTCAGTCGGGATGTATATCGGGAGAATGTTTATAAGAAAACTACAAATGGAAAGCTTCCTATCAAATGGCTTGCACTGGAATCAATGACTCATCAGGTTTACACTACCCAAAGTGATGTTTGGTCTTTTGGCATATTACTTTATGAAATAATTACTCTGGGTGGTATTCCATATCCTTCAATACCAATAAATCGATTAATGAATCTCCTTAAGACTGGCTACCGAATGGAGTGTCCAAAAAACTGCAGCCAAGAACTCTATAATCTTATGCAGAAGTGTTGGAATGCTAATCCAGCAAAGAGACCAAATTTTAAGGAAATAGTAATTATGCTGGATTCTTTATTGAATGAATCACCGAAGCAACTGCCTATTGAAAAGATAAAATCTGCATCAAAGGAAAAACATTACATAGTCCTGGAACATCAACAATTAATGAATTATGACATTTAAAACGTCGTAAACGTAAAAAGTTGAACTGATACTAAAGTAATGAAGCAACTTAACTGTGACCAATAACAAAAATGAAAATAAATAAGCAGAAATTGTGACCAACAAAATAATTGGATTTAGATATATAAGAACTTTTATTCCATTTTGTTTCTTTTTTAAGTTTTTAGTTTTAGTTTTTACTAATTAGTTTTAACTTGAAATCAAATTTTATAGTTTAATAAAAAAAATTGTTTGTGCAAATCACAAACTGCAGCCATTCATAAATCATAATAATTTATTTGCTTAACCGAAATCTTTCAACGAGTACGGAAAATTGCTTCTAGCTTGGAAAATAGTGCAGTAATCTCACTTGTCTAAATATTGTAATGACTTTCCATATTTGAACTATAACGACTCCGAGAAGCAAACAAAAGGACACAATAAAGCTTACGGTCGTAGTGAAAACATATCCTTAGTAGCTATAATCATAGTCCATAGTGACTCTCAAACGAAAGAAGCGCCATCTGCTGGATTATAGCAGATATACCAGCTGTCAAATAAAAGCCTACGGAAAGCTCTGGAGACCATAAGAAGTTTTATTTACGAACCTGAGAAAATATTACAATAGCCGTGTTTTGTTGAAAACTATATACAGTTGCGCGAAAGCTTTTCAACAAAACGATGCGGAACAAATTGGTTTATAAAGCTCTTTTTGTATGAGAGTTCCATAGTTCCAATTTATTCCAAAGCATTCTTCGTTAGTCACATTTGACTGCAGAAAAAAGGTAAAGTTATTGGCAGCTGGTGGTGGTTGTTGTACTACGTGTAAAATTTCAACTGACTTGCAACTTCTCAACAAAACAGGACTAATATAAACTTGAAACATTAATTTGTATTGTTTATTTTCATTAATAATATGAGTTATTTGAGAAAAAAGAAAAACGGAATAAATTGAATTTTATTGCTTAAAATTTTACATAACAGATTATAAACACCTTGATCTCAATCCACTGTGCCAAATCTTTCCTATCCTCTTACTCTTTCTAACTAGTGCCGTGCAATTCCTGTTGCATTTAAGAGACCTTAGGTCTTACAGGCATATAGTTAAAATTATTATTATTAAAATGTTGAAAAAGAGAATTTGAACAGATAGAACTTAGAAAAATAACATAATTTAAAAAAAACCTAATTTTTGTGAAAAAGAAAGAATTTCTTAAAGCATAACTTAGAAACCAGAATGTCCATTTTATGAGGGAAAAACGTTTGAAACCAGGCTAAGAAACTTTTTCAATTTAGCTCTAGCTGAAGAAGAGGAATACCACCTGAATTAATGAACAAAAATATGAATTTATGGAAAAACAAAAATTGAAAATCGTTGTCGGAGTGATTTTTTAAATGAAAATAATTTGTATATATAAAATTTTCAAAACATTTTTAAGGACAAATTTTGGTATGCAAAGTTTAGTTTTTCATTAAAATGAACCCGATTTGGAAATATCGAATGTGCGTGAAGTTAGCACCGCCATTTTTGATTTTCAAAAAAAAAGTTGTGCTGTACTGTGCTCAGCTTGTGCTGGCATGTGCCGTAAATATTTTTAAAAAATTCGCAATTCGCGAAATTTTAAAATTTCTTAAAATTAAAGTTGTGCTGCATTGTTCTCAAAAAATTATACTAAGAACCAAAAAGAAAAAAACAAAAATTCGCATAATTGCATCTACTATGGCCAAAACTAAACTTTGCGAAGGGCTGTAGCGTGAAGTTAGCACCACCATTTTCGATTTTCAAAAAAAAAGTTGTGCTGAATTGTGCTCAACTTGTGCTCCTTTGTGCCGTAAATATTTTTAAGAAATTTGCAAATTTTACGGATTAAAATTTTTCAAATTTTGCAATTTTGTAAAAAATTAAAGTTGTGCTATTTTTGCGCTATTTGTACTGGCATATTCCGAAGAAAATTTCATACGACTGTCAAATTTGCGTGATGAAAATGATTTTCAGATTTTTCTTCCACACTTGCATCAATTATAATCTTTAACCATAACCTCAAACGCCCAAGTGGGATAGAATGTGTGATGGTTTTAGAACCGATCCTAAATATTTTCAGGTATAAGCACATGTCAAATCATGTTGGATGCACTGTCAATTTGTGTGTGATGAAATTTCATATTTTGTTTCCACACTTTGATTTTATTCACACTTTTTTGACATGTGTTAATGCTTAGTGGGATAGTGTGGAATGGCTATTACCACCAAATCTGAAATGGTTGAATGGAAAACCACATTATGATTCTTAACATATATGACTCTTTTTGAATTTTCATGAGTAAAATACAACTGCTGTAACCATACTAGCGAGTTACTAATACATAGAAACTTTTCCAAACCGCTTATCAACTACTGGCTTACCTTTTTTGAAGCTGGTTGAGAAGCGAGTGATTTGACAATTAATGTATATGGGTCAATATTTCAAAACATAAATATTTTTCACTCCAAAGTGGACCCTCGCTCAAAAGAACTTATTTTGGTAGACGAACAATTATGTCTCTTAATAACTCTATAATAACCACTTTAAAACAAGGAGTCATAACATTTGATCAAATTTAACGGTTTTTTAAGTCAGGGAAATGATACTTGTATCAGGGGAATGACAAAAATCTATATTTACTCCGTTGATTAGATGGATATTTAATTTTGCGAATGGTTTCAGGAGTGTAAAGAAAAAGAAGAACAAATACTTACATGAAAAATAGCATCCACGACTATGTTGCACGAACTTGCTCTCATGATTCAAGAATTTTGTGAGACTAAACATTCTATAGTAATAATCGTATTTTTTATGATATTTTGACCGAGAAAATGTGAAAAATTCAAAACTACTTAAAATACTGTAAATACGTTTAAATGTAATAATATTGATTCTTCTAGAGTTACCAAAACGCAATCAATCATTATAATGAAAACTTGAAAGTCAGGGGAATGACACAAAAAATGATGTTAGGAGAATGACTCCGAAGGGTGTTTTATGAGAATTAAATGGAGGTTATTAGAAAATTAGATGTTTTATATTATTTTTCACGTAGGCCCTTGTAAAAGACACAGACGAGTAAAACTTTTTAATTTTTATACCACACGGTTAAGTAAAAAACACGCGTTAGAGGAATGACAATTTTGCTTGACGAAAAACAAAGTCACTGCCTTAACTTGAAATAAAAAAGACAAAAAAGTTTTTTTGAAACCTTTACTTCAATTTTCATAAAGAGCAATTCTGTACCGTTAAACAACAAAAAAATCAGTTTTCTATTTTGAGCCTATATATTTTTTTTTTAAATTTCCATTGATGGGATAGAAATAATCAATTTATGGGGGACACTTACTTAATAGCTCCTATTTAAAAAAATAAAGCAATTAAAAATCATTTAACTATTTTTTAGTAGGGATGCATATATTATTAAAAAGACTGCATCATTAGATTTTTTGTATCGTTTTTAGTTTCGTTGCTAAAATTCAGACAGTGTGGTAAGTAGGCCTGGAGACACGTCAGGGGAATGACATTTTGGGTGTTTAAATGAAGATAGCGGGTATGATATTTTTTTTAACTTTATTTTTTCTAGAGCGAATATTAGAACCCGTTTGTTTCAAGCCATCCAATTAACAAACTTATAATAAAATTTTGTACTTCGGTTCAAAAATGAAGGAGACTGAAATATTAATATTTTGAAATATTGACCCATATATCAAACTCGCTGGTGAATAAACTCGCTCGCGTGGCCTCAAGCCTGATTCACAATACTATGAGGAAACGAGATGTATGAGCGTGACGAGATCCCATCGTTGCTGTCAAACGAATTAAAAAAAAAAGAAAGTATATGGGGATATACACAATAAAGCGTTTCTCGTCGTCACGTCCCGCCAAGAATTCGAAAAATTAAAAAAAAAAAAGCGCGACAAGACGACGATTTTCTTTTTTGACGAAGTATTTTTTTAAAGAAAAAATACGATAACTTGAAATTAAAAGATAAATTTTATATTTTTATTTTTAAGAAAAATGTTTTCGTTTTAAAGAATCTCGCCGCATTGTGAATCGGGAAACGACTTTATAACTAGAAAAAGATGACAGCGAATCACGTCACGCTCTCGTCTCGTTTTCCCGTCGCATTGTGAATCAGGCTTCAGGGTAAGGAAAAGAGAACAGTTTAACATAGTGTAATCTTACCATAAGCATGAGCTTCAGACCTCGGAAGGTAGGTGTCGTACACCAAATTAGTGTATACAAAAGTATATCTGAATTGCTTGACTATGGAACCATAAGAAGCCTTTTAATTTTCTCTACACAATTTTTAATAAACTATAATAAAAAAACGGAAAAGATGAAAATTTATCATTTGTTTTCTTTTTTTTAATCGAATACTCTGCCTACTTAACGCAGCAAAAATTTATTTTTGGCGAAAATATGTAAATATGCACCAGCAAATGGGAACGCAAATTGGGCACGAAATAGCTTCGCAAAACTGTTTTTTGGTGGTAAAAGTTACAAATATGCGAATTTTTTTGGAACATGGCAGCACAAATTGAGCAAAAAAACAGTACAACTTTAATTTTTACAAAATTGCTAAATTTGAAAAATTTTCATCCGTACAAATTTCAAATTTCTAAAAAATATTTACGGCACAAGGCAGCACAGGTTAAGCACAATACAGCAATTTTTTTTTATCGAAAATGGCGGTGCTAACTTCACGCTTCGCAAAACTATTTTTTTGGCCGTAAAAGTTACAAATATGCGAATTTTTTTGTTTTCTTTTCGGAATATGGTAGTACAAATAGCGCAAAAAACAGCATAACTTTAATATTTTACAAAATTGCAAAATTTGAAAAATTTGCATCCGTAAAATTAGCAAATTTGCAAATTTCTTAAAAATATTTACGGCACAAGGCAGCACAATACAGCACAACTTTTTTTCGAAAATGGCGGTGCTAACTTCACGCTACAGCCCTTTGCAAAGTTGAGTTTTGGCCATAATAAATGAAATTATGCGATTTTTGTTTTCTTTTTGGCTCTTAGTAGCATTTTTTGAGCACAGTGCAGCACAACATTTTTTTTAAAGAAATTTTCAAATTTCGCAGAAATTTTATTCGTAAAATTTGGAAATTTGCGACTTGCCAGCACAAGTTGAGCATAACCCTTTGAACAGAATGAATGTAGCTGCAGCTTGTAGCAAGAGTTGAATTTTGTTTAATTAGGAATTCTAATCTTGTTGGATATAGTTTACAGTGGATTTTCGTTGAAAAATTCATGTAAGTTGAACTGAACTTAAAACAAATTGCGTCTGACAAAGCCCTCACTATGTCACTGATGAGTTCAAGTGAGTAAGCCGAACGAAACGCCAATTTGTAGGACTAAAGGCCATAAAAAGCTATTTTGAATCAATAATTCAACAAGTCCAATCCTTAATGCTAAGTCTTCTACTTGGCTGATTTATTTCAGTAGTATATAGAATTTGTATTATAAAACCTTCTTATATAGAAACTATGCCTGGCCCCGGGCAAAAAAAAAAAAAAAAAAAAAAAAAAAAAAAAAAAAAAAAAAAAAAAAAAAAAAAAAAAAAAAAAAAAACTTCCAGCTTAATGATTAGGAATTCTAATCTTGTTGGATATAGTTTACAGTGGATTTTCGTTGAAAAATTCATGTAAGTTGAACTGAACTTAAAACAAATTGCGTCTGACAAAGCCCTCACTATGTCACTGATGAGTTCAAGTGAGTAAGCCGAACGAAACGCCAATTTGTAGGACTAAAGGCCATAAAAAGCTATTTTGAATCAATAATTCAACAAGTCCAATCCTTAATGCTAAGTCTTCTACTTGGCTGATTTATTTCAGTAGTATATAGAATTTGTATTATAAAACCTTCTTATATAGCAACTAATTTATACATAAACGAAAAACTTCGTTGTGATTTTTGTTGTCTAGTACGCACGTCGATAGTGAAATGTCAATAAAACAGAAAATCGTAGTCGATACTAGAACCAAGTCCCCACTTATTTTTTGTACACAATTAATTGCCCATAACAATTATTTCAAACGAAAATTTTACAGTTTGCTTAAGATGAAAAGAACACAGACCGAACTATTTTTCGAACCCTTAACACCACAAAGGAAGATACGAAAAAAAAAAAATAGTTCAAATGATACAAGACTCTCCATATATTTTGTTTCCGCAATCTTTTCCTTTATGATTTCTTTTTCGAGATGAAGACCCCAGAAAATGTTTGTTTCACTTCAGAAGCCCCTTCAGAAGCGTACTAGGCTTTCAACGTGAAGTTGTGGAAACGCCTCAAGACGTTAAACGTGTGTTGGAAAAAAAAAATTGATGTATTAAGCCTAACATACTTCCACGTGAGGTGAACAAACACCAGTGGAGAAAGTGATTTTTTGACATTGCTCACTGGTACAGACTTGCGAATGTGTTGCGAACGTTTGACGTTTAAAACCACAATGCCTCGAGTGAGGCATTTTTCTTTTGTTATCGAACTGTCAACTGTTCACCAAGTGTTCCCGTACATTTTGCACGGGAAAATCTCGTGAACGAAAACTCACCACACAGCTTCACGAGCACGTTCACGGGTGAAAAAAAATGGAAACTTTGTGTGGATTCACGACATGATTCACAAGTATAGCCTAGTACATACTTCCTCGTGAAGTGAACAATCACCAGTGGAGAAAGTGAATTTTTGACATTGCTCACTGGTACAGACTTGCGAATTTGTTGTGAACGTTTGACGTTTAAAACCACAATGCCTCGAGTGAGGCATTTTTCTTTTGTTATCGAACTGTCAACTGTTCACCAAGTGAACAAAAATGCAAATTTTGTATGGATTCACGACATGATTCCAAAAGCATACTGGGAAGACAAGGGTTGATGACTGTTTATGTCAACACTGAGGGAAAAACCTATGCAGTCAGCACAAAGGTTTTTATGTAAAAGTTATGTACCGAAGTTTGTATGGGACTGCCATAAAAGTTGTATTTACTGAGTGGATTCAACGTGCACTGGTTACATTTTAAATTATGTGTCAAAAGAAATCACCAAAATATATGTATTCGGTGAAAAGAAATTTTATTACTTGCCTTGAATATAGATCATATTGACTCAATATATAATATTGTATTGACTAAACACTATCTAAAACTTTATTACAAGCATCGTGTGTTTATTCAATATTTATGCAGCAACCATTTAAAAAACTACCAGCTATAAAAAAAAAACATAAATCATAGCAAGTTATCCGATGGCTACAAGTAACGTGTATTCAGCCTATATTTAAGTATAGAAATATCTGACACTCACCATCTATCCAAATAAAAAACGGTTACTCATATTACAGCAAATAATGCAATGATTATAAGCAGCGTGTATCCATTCAATATGAAGAAGTTATATTTAAAACCTTACAGCTATCAAAATAAAACAATAATGGGTTTCACAGTCGATCATACGATGAGTAGAAGCAACGTGTATTGATTCAATATTCATGTAATAACATTTAACCAGTACACCAAGTTATACGCTGAGTATAAAGGTACGTTTGTTCAGTCTACATTATATGTAAAAGTATCTTAAACTCCCAACAAAAACTATAACCGCTACATAAAGATATGCGATGAGTATGTATTCATTCAATATTTTGTATGTAATGACATTTACTCAGTACATCAAGTAATGTGTTGAGTATAAAGGTAAATTTTTTCAGTCTATATTTTATTTAAAATTACCTCAAACTCCCAGTAAAAACTATAACCAACACACAGATATGCGATGAGTATAGGCAGCGTGTATTCATTAAATATTTATGTAAAGACATTTACTCAGCACATCAAGTTATGCGTTGAGTATAAAGGAACGTGTATTGAGCGTAGTAAGTCTGTAGACCATTATATACTCAACAAATAACTATTCGCCATAAACATTGATGCACTACTGCAGTTTTATTTTACAAAGTCGCCTGGGCTTCTTATTCTTCTCATTCAGTTCAGTTGATAGATTTCGAGTCGTGAGGACGTGTTAAGGAAAGTGTTCGTTCAAAAGTTTATTAAATTATTATTCAAACATTAAAAGTGTTTTAAATTTTTTATAAAATAAAAAAATTATTTTAGTGATTTAAATTTTAAATACCTACCAACTGATTTGATTTTTTGCACCTGGTATCTTAGAAAATGAAAACTTGATGTACAACACATCTCATGAAAACTTCATTTCTTAAGACTTTTTTATTTGTTTAAATACATTTTTAATTTTTGTTACTTAATTATACCGATTTCTTTCTTTTTTTAGCTTTAATTAGAGAAGATGTTTTATATCCGTCAAAAATGATCGTTTTTTTTTTGATGGAATAAAATATTCAATGAGCAACATGTCAGGAGCTATTAACTGTTATTTCAAGGTATACTTAGTTTGAAAGTCAAGTACCCAGCCGACTGCTTAAACGTATGGGGTTTCATCCAAATGTGGTTCTATAAACCAATGTTAAAAGGCAAAAAGCGTAATAAATTATCAAATTCAGTTGCAACTGATAACCTTATTGCAACTCTTGAACGAATTTCTAGGCAACAAACATGTACATAAATCCTAAACAGTATTATATTAAAGAAAAAATTATATGCAAAAACTAAAATTTTAATTTTTATTTCATTCGGAATAACTAGATTTTTTGTACATAGATGCTAAATATAAATTAAAGTTCCAATTTCAAAAAAAGGCCTTATGACTATTACGATCCATGAGAAGACAGAGTGGATATGATCTCAATCGTTTTTATGTAATGAGTACATATTATAATAGTTGCATTTATTTAATGAGAGCATTAAAAATGTACTCACTTCATAAATATTTTCTCATCACAGGTTACTTTTCAAAATTATGTAATGAATAAATAGTTCTTTACTCATCACAGGATTTCTAGCTTTACTTATGTACTGAATACAAAAGATATTAATTTTTATGTAATCAGTGCAAATAATCTGTAATCACTAAATAACTGTTTACTCATCACAGATAACTGCTACGTTTTTATGTAATGAGTACATATAATATTTGCATTTGTGTAATGAGTGCATTAAAAATGTACTCACTACATAAATAATTTCTCATCACAGGTAACTTTTACATAAATTTGTAATGAATAAATAATGTTTTACTCATCACAGGATTCCTAGTTTTATGAACACAAAAAATACTAGTTTTTATGTTATCAGTGCAAACAATCTATGCTCACTAAATTATCACAGATAAATGTAACGCATTTATGTAATGAGTGCATTAAAAATGTACTCACTACCTGATTATTTTCTCATCACAGATAACATTTACGTAATTATGCCATGAGTAAATAATTCTATACTCATCACATGATTATTAGCCTTATTTATGTAATGAATACAACAAATATGTGTATTAATGTAATCATTGCAAACAATCTTTACTCATCAAATAATTGTGTACTCATCACAGATAATTGTAAAGTATTTATGTAATAAGTATACATAAAATGTACCTACTACATAATTATTTACTCATTTATGTAAAGATTACATAGAGTATCTATATTTATGTAAAGAGTCCATAGATACTGTACTCACTACATATTCATCCAGTAATATTTTTTGTGATGTGTTAAAGGAATATTTATTTATATTTAATGAATGTGTGAAATCTTTACTCACTACATACAAATTTTCTCAACACAGATAACCGCCACACGTTAATGTAGTGAATACATGGCATATTTATATAAATGTAATGAGTGTATGGAAAATCCATACAACAGACGCAAATGTATGTAATGAGTCAATTAAGTACCTATATTTATTTAATGAATCCTAAGAATGCTGCATCGAACTTTTACTCACTAAACAATCATGTACTCATCGCAGACAACCCTCATGGATTTATGTATTGATTCAAATCGAACATTATTATTAATGCAATGATTCTATAGACGCTTTACTGAGTACATAATTACGAAAATTATCACGAGATATCCGACAGTGTTTTGTGCGATGGGTCAATAGATTCTTCATTGACAATACATCATGCAAATAAATGTATGTATACAGAACAGATTTGATAATGGAATCAGTACACAATGTTATGTGTGCAGAAAAATATGGGATGAGTCAATACATTTATGGGCTATGTGCATACATTTTTCCCTCAGTGAAAGGATAGGATTTCCACTTTTTTGGTATTAATTTAATATTTTGAACACGAAAAAACTTTCAAATTTTTGTGTGCCAACATGCGTTTGGCATCTGGAGGCATTTCTTGAAAAGTGGCAATACTGAAATTTTAACCTAAGGTACGTCTACTCAACACCTTCTTCTGAAAATATCAATTTTAATTTTCCAACTCACGTTTTATATCTAGAGCTTTTTTCACAACTTTTTTCATGTTTAAAATATTAAAAATGTTCAACCCGTTGACATGAAAAAAGGTTTGTTCCCGAAAAGTGGCAGCACTGAAATTTTACCCGAAGGTGCGTCTACTCAAAACATTTTTTAAGCCAAAAAACCCTTTCTTTTAAGACATAAATTGTTAAGTCTTTCATATTGAATACCTCAACATTTTTTTTAAATATCAGCGTAGCCGTCAAAAATACCATCGTTTGTAGAACGGACAACGGAGGTAAAGATGTGGAAACCGCGAATTTCTGGAAAATTTAATTTGAAATTCTCTTGAGGCATTATAAATAATGAACGAATATCTTTTGGGAATGTTTCAAGATTAAACGTATTTGTAAAACTTTTAAATTCGACGTAGTCTTGAGTCGAAATGCACTCCTACATTATTATTTTTGCACAGAAAAGTATTAGAAAGCTCATTTTAACATTGAAAATGTTTATAGGGTCGTTTTGAGTAAATTATGGTGTTACTAAAATGAATAAAGTGAACAAGTGTGTATCTGGCGTATAAGGGGGATAAGATCGAATTTTTGGTGGTGTTACTAAAATGAATAAATTGAACAATGGTAATATGAGATGAACGCTGGCGTATATGGGGGATAAGATCGAATTTTTGGTGGTGTTACCAGGGTTGTCAGATGTGGCGATTTGTCGCCAAACAGGCGATATGAAATTTGATTTGGCGACACGAAAATTGGTTTGGCGATGTACCTTAAAAAAGGCGATATTTTTAGGTTTTGGCGATTTTAATTTTTGTAATCAAAGTCGTAATATCTTCGGTCAAAAGGTAAAACTCACGGAGTACAGAAAATATATTAAAGTAAATGAGAATGCAATTAATTTTTTAATCCAAGAGGTCTCATTTTGCAAGGTAGATATTTACTAACACATTGAAATATATGCCCAGAAACTTTATTTAAAAATTTGCGGAACGTGACTTCAGTTTCAAAAAATTCTTTTCAACCTAATTTCAAAAGTATATTTAAATAAATTGTGAGTAGTTTTACCTTTTAAACGAAGACGACATTGTTTTTTTTTATCTTCACTTAACGCTGTGGCTCCATTGGCAATTTTTGAGACAATTGCAATTGGAATAGGAATGGCAATTATTTGCTTGGGTGGGCATTTTCAATTGAAAAATGTGTGTATAGAAATATTTGACTGCAAATGCAGTCAAATGCTGTTCAAATCCCCTGTTTTTAATAAAATTTTATTTTAATTCACTATATTTTGTCATGTGCGTTGTCATATTCTACGATTTAATTACTTAAATATTGCCAATGGAGCGACTGGGTAAACCTCGCATCTTTTTTATTGGTCTGCTAAAACTTAGGCATCAAAATACTAAATCTAATCGCACTCAAAACTGAACATCGATTCTTTCCCATCACTGAAATAATTTTATAACATTTTTGTGATTTTTGAATTTGGTCATTTATAAAGTGGAAAATTTTAAATTTGGCGATTTTTTGGCGATTTATATTTTACCTTTGGCGATTCTGCTTTTTTAAACCTGACAACCCTGGGTGTTACCATTCATTTTGGAATGAACAAATATGTATAGAAGATGATTGCAGGCGGATAGGGAGGGTACGGTTGAATTTTTGGTTGGTGTTTCTAAAATGAACAATATAAGTTTTAACTATACATATTACTATAATTATAAAATGCAAGAGCTAGTGCAGTCAGCACTCAGCAGTGCATTGTGCTTCTAAAACTAAATCTAAGCTTTGGAAATTTTTTGAAAATGTTTATGATAGGAAAATAATGTAGAGGTGCAATATGACGATTTTTAAAATATGGTTTTATGTGAAATGGTCGAACAAAAAAAGAAAACAAATGAGAAAGTGCCAGAGTAATATTTTTTTTTTGTTTATCGATGGTTAAGTTTAATATAACAATTTTGTACATATATTTTGCAATTCCAAAAAATCTACAAAGTGAGATATTATTGGTTGTAAGTTCAAAGTTCTAAAAAAGATGGCTCACAAATTCTACACATCAGAGTTAAGTCTGATTGTACTAAATTGTATAGTTTAAGAAAGATAATAAATAACAAATTGTTTCGTTTCAGGAAATTTTGATACCTAGTATTTTTTTATATTTTATATATTTTATATAATTTTTGTTGATCGATTTTTCGCAGTTATTATTTTAAATGGTTGCATTTAAAAATCTCAAATTCATACTGGAGATAGATTATATAGATTCACATATAACATGTAAAATTTGATTTTTTTTAATCGTACCTAAGCCGAGATAATAACATATTTCTGTTCATTTACATATCACCTATTAACTCTTTAATCTGTGCACCTAGACAATTAGTTTTTGTTTTATTAGCAGCTTGAATAATTGACAATTATTTTGATATATCATACGTTGCTGTACGTTCTATATAAGCTTCACAAATCGAAAATACAATTAATTAAAAAGTGGTACTAAATCTTTAATCAATATTCCTAAAATTCATCGTCGTCGATTTGCAAGTTTTTGTGCGGACAAACAGCCCAAATAAACAGAGCACAAAAATATAGTCCCATAGTTCATTGAAGATTTCTTTCTATCTCTGCCAGGGTTGCAAAAGTCGATAAGATTGTACTTTTTTCGATACACTCCACTTTGCTAAAGTACTCCACTTTTGCATTCAACGAAAAAGATAAAGTAAATTAAAAAGAAAATCATCTGACCTCACAAAATGTATACTGTGAACCGAGGCTGACATCGATATAACAGAAGAAATAAAAATGATTAATACAGTTTGTTCGAGAAAATGGCATCTACAAAATACCGGTTTCAACAATCTCGCAATTAAAAATCGAAAACATTAAATTTATAAAATTTAAATCTCGCAAAATCGAAGGGTATTGCAACAAATTCCTACAGTTTTGTTATAAAAGTTTCGCATATGTAAGTATGTATGTACCTTATATGTTAATTAACATAAACAGCTAAGTTGTTTTTTAATTAATTGGATATAGAAATATTACATACGTTCATACAACAGCAAATGTGGACAAAATATTATCAAATCAAATCAAAAAGTACAATTCGATACACTTTCCTTTTATATTTTGATACATTGCTGAAACACGATTTCATCCCTGATATCTGTCTAGTAGTTTATTATAAGAGACTGTTCATTTCAGTGTTCAGTGTTCAGTCTGTCTTCAGTTGCAAAGATGCCTTGGAGTTGGGAGGTTTGTTTGCGCTGCTTGCCGGTAAATATTTTTTTTATTAATAGTATAGAATGCGATGTGCGTGAAAGGTAAGTAGGATAGAATGCATGTGGGATGTTTAGTTTTCAGGTAGGTTCGTTAGGATATTTGTTGGGGGTTTTTTGTTTGTTTATTATTTTACTGTTGTGTTTTGTTTAGCTATGATTAGATGGATTAACGAAGAAAATGAAAAATATGAAATAAGAATACCTACAAGTGGGAATACAAATATAGGTCAATAAAATCACAAAACTAAAACATAAAAAAGTTATAATTTTTTAACTTCCCATTGGAAGTTATTGTAAATGGTCCGATTTGTCAAAATAAAAATTTTAACATATCTTCACGTTTCGCTCCCTAGAATCGGATTCCATTTTTGTAGAGAGATGTCTGTGTGTGTTCGTACGTTCCTTCGCTTTTTTTGTTCACCGTATCTCAAGGACGAATTAAGATATCGACTTCGGATGGATTTTATTGTATACACAGTAGTTTCATTACAAGCAGAAAGGACCTTTCAATAAATTCAAGAAGCAGTTCAAATTTCCTTAGTCTCAGATATCTCGAGAACAAATCGACTTCAGGTTAATTTTATTCTACGCAAATTGACGTAATAAGGAATTGATTAAAATATAGAAGTATATCAACTTATAGTTTTTTTTTTAATAAAAAAATGTAGATGAAAATTGTTGAAAAAAGTTGTTTGGCTCGAATATCTTGACAACAAACAATGATATTGGCTTCGAGGTTATTTTATTTTATACGCTAGTTTATAGATACAAATTGATAAAATTTTAAAAAATATTGAATTAATAGTTTTTTTTTAAGCGAAAAACTGCAAGCAATTCTACACACTAATTATTAAAAAATTGGTTTTTGCCTCAAAAATCTTGAGAACAGATAATGACATGACATCGGGTTAATTTAAGTCCACACACTAGCTTAGAATTGATAATTGATAGGATTTTATAAAAAAATTCAACAAAAAGTTTTTTTTTAAGTGAAAAAGAACTACAAGATAGGTACTTCACCAAAAATTGTGGAAAATATTTTTTCATCTCAAATATTTTGAGAACAAACAATGATATTGACTTCAGGCTAATTTTATTCTTTAAATGAGTTTATAATAAATGATTGATAAAATTTGTAAAAATATTCAACAAATAATTATTTTTATCGAAAAAAACTACAAGAAACTTAACAAAATTGTAGAAAATTTTTGTTCGTCCCAAATATCTTGAGAACAAACAATGATATTAGCTTTTGGGTATTTTTTTTCTATAAATAAGGATTTGTAAAAATATCCCATAACCAGTTTTTTAAGCAAAAAAACTACAAAAAACCTTACCAACAAATGTTGAATTGTTTTTAGTCTCGAATATGTTAGGAACAAATAATCATATTGGTTTCGGGCTTCTATATATGTATGTACTAGATTATAATTGACAATCGGTAGGTTTTGTATAATAATTCAACAAACTGTTTTTTTTTTAATGCAAAAAAAAAAAAATACAAAAACTATACCAAAAATTGTTGAATACAAAAAAATAACATTGGACCTCTAGCTTCCGGGGCACCACAAATTGGAAGTTACTAGTGTGGGTCACAACCAGCCTCTTTTTGAAAATGCAATAAAGGACCGTATTGCAAGAGTCTCTTCAAAACAGACTGGTTGATTAGACTAAAAGTCGATTTATCGTTATTGCTAATTTGTATTAGTAAATATTTTCCTATTTGATAGAAATTTTAAGTCCATCAAGAATTTTTGGTTGACTTTTGTCTTGCCGAATTTTTTCGAAAAGACTCGTAATAAACCCCAAAATTAAAAAAAAAACTACAAAGGGCATAAGAAAAATAGAATTTTTCTGACACGTACCAAACAGCAGCGTTGAAAATTCGTTTGTAGGCATATATTTGAGGGAAAATCAAATATAAGTAAGCGTTGCGTACCACAATTAAACAGTTACACGAGTTAGGATAAATCTATTCAAATACAGATCGAAATAAACAAGCAATAGGTGCAGAAATTTTTAATTTTTGTTTGGTGCTACCACAAAGCTAAATCAAAAAGAAAAAAGTAAGGTACCGCACGAAGTAAATGAAAAATATAAGATTAGAAGACAAGCGGGAAAATAATTTATGTGGGTCAATAAAAAAACAAAAAGAAAACACCTCTTTTGTATATTTGAAAATGAAACAAAATAAAAAAAACTACAGTGGGAATAAGAGAAGACAAATTTTGGGGAGAGGTAACAACTACCAACATTAAATATTTGTTTTTTGGAAAATATAATTTTATTTAGTGTTACAAAAAACGTGATTTTGGAAAACGAAAAACGAATACAGGACGAAATAGGAAAAAAAAGTTGCGCTTAGGGAAGAATCAAAATTTGGTTGAAGATAAAACGGAGGGAAAATTAAATGTATGTATTAAGCAATTAAGAGCTCCGATTTTTGTTGGATTAACGGCTTAAAAATTATCCTTCCTTAATTATTTTTAAAGCTGAAGAAAAAAAAAACAATTTGGTGTAACTAAGCGCAAGTAAAGATGGAAGTGCGAATAAAGTTTGTCTAACAAATTTTTAGTTTTCTTAGTTCAATATAATGTTTGGATTGGTCTTCATAAAAAAGATGAACTAAATTGATATGTATGTATAAATTGGTAAAGATAAAATTTAAAAGAGAAAAAAGATTGTATAAATTATAAAGATTAAGGATTTATCTAGCATTAGCAAGTCATTTTCAATGTCCCCATCGTTACTCAAGGAGTGAAATCTGTAAATTTTTTTCGTGGGTCCATTTGAAATTTTTATTCATGACAGAGCACAAGCGTTGATAGATTTCAGATCCAGGAGTTATAAAACTTCAGTTGTAGTTGTAATATAATTATGTCTTTAGTACATAATCTACCAAACAATTTTACTGATAATTATTTTTTTAAATTTATTTCCAGATCAACTGGCGACGGTATTTCATCACAATCACTTTGACAGTTGTTCTTCATGTTATAGCAGTTTCATCAGTCACAGATCATCTAGTACCTCCCCCACCACCATCAGCACCTGCAATAACAGTACCGAAACAACATCTACAACCGGCGTTAGTTAAGCAGCCTTCAGCTCGAGGGGGCCCTCCTCGACCACCACCTGGATATCCTCCAAATCGATATCAAAACAATCAACAGCCAAACAATGAACCACCTGGATTTATGCAACGCATAGCTCGATGGTTTGGTTTCAATGATGGTAGTGCTAATGAACAACAAAATCAAGCATCGCAACAATATTCGCAGTACAAGGAATCGCCTCGAGGCAATCAACAAAATGGACAAAAAGCTAATTGTGGACTTTGCAGCAAATACCCGTGGGTGCCAATGTTTCCGGGTCATATTCAATATCCCCTATCAAAACACTATCAACTACCGCAGGCTAATCAGATACATCAAGTTCAATGGACTCAGCAACAAGAGTTTTTGTATCAACAGCAACTTCATCGTCAGCAACAACAGCAACAACAATTTCTAAATCAACAGCAGCAGCAACAGCAACAACAGCTAAGTCGTCAACAACAGGAACAACAACTCGCAGGATACAACTTTCTACAACATCAAAAACAGCTGCCTGTTTATCCTCCTTTGAACGCTGTGGAAGCTCAATACGCACCTACACATTTGCAGCCACCTTTAGTCCAGCGGGCTATCCAATTCAGTCCACCACCTTCGCAGGACTTCCTTCCTCCACCACCAGCAACACCACTTATTCAAAAGGGTAACCCACCTCCACCATACTCTCCTCAGCCTCATTTTGCCCCGATACCACTTCCGAACTTGAGTCCATCCGCTTTACCACCGGTCTACGATGCCCAACCATTCCGACCAATCGAACAGGAGAAGTTGGATCCAACACAATTTCAACAGTTGCCCAAACATCAGCCCTCTGTGGAGTTTCAAAGTCAACCACAGCACACGCAGCAACAACCTCCTGGATACGACGATCCGCCCCAGTTCCAACAGGTACAGAACAATGAACATCCTCCAATCATCGAACACGTTGCTGCTCCATCAGAAATTCAAACCACTTATCCCACTCAAATTCCACCAACTAGTTTTAACAGCCAGAATCAAGTACAACAAACTCAAACTACTCCCAGCTTTGAGATTATCAAGAGCCATCAAGTGACGAATTTCGTATCCGAAATTGAGTATCCAGCGAATTTTGTTGAGTCACAGTCTATTGATGTTGCTTCACAACAGCAAACAACTACACTGGTACCTCCAGAAGAAGACAGACGACAACCTGTCACACTGACTGAGCTTGGTTCATACTCCCAGCAATATACTGTGCCGCAAGAAGAATCACAAAACTTACCACCTGAAGAACCATATTCTGAATCAGACTCAATCTACTATCACAACCATCAAGAAGTGGACAACAACAACAACTATGCTCCAGACAACTACCCATCGGCTTCATCTCACAACCTTTCCGTTCAAAATGACAATCTCCTCGATATTGATCCCATCCAACATTCATCCTCGGAAAACTATCTGCCCCAGAATGAGATTTTTCTTCCGACACCCGAGCCCACAACATTGCAGCCACAATTCGTGACCGACATTCAGCAGACAACAACAACTGTGGAAATCGTTCCATCTCTTCAGACAACTTTCTCACAACGTTTGAACTATAAACGCGATAGGGAAACACCCAAGCGATTACTTGATTCCCCAATTCATTACTTGCAACATGGCGGAAGCTCTCCTCGGCCATTTACCAGAGACCCAGCAAGTTTGGACATCCGAAGCTCAACAACCGAACAGCCTTCATACCAAAACCACCGTGTGGAACCGTCACCAACTCCAACTCCAACACCAAGGCATATGATTCCAACTCCAACATCCACTTACACATCAATCGATGCCAGTGGCCATTTTGCCGGAATAAATCCACCAGTTCAGCAAGGATCTGCCAAGAAATACCACCAAATTATAATTCCCTATACAACAAAACACAAGCCTCGGCCGTTCACACCCAAAGAACAAGCTGGACGGTATGATAATTGGTCAACATCCAGTGAGTTCGACCCACACGAGCAGCAAGAGTCGAAAGTTGTTACAGCCACACATCCACCAGGTCATAGAACAACAAAATATTTGACAAAAATTCTAGCCTCAAATTTGAGGGAACTTCTAAAGAAGGAGCACGAAATCAAGAACAGGTCGAAGAACGGGTTTGATCTATCAAAGCTGCAGAATACCATTGATGACTGGACGGAACAAGAGTTCACATCGCTCTCACATCGAGCTAGCACGGTATCACTAAGGGGACACTCAAAACACATTCCAACAGAGTACTTGACTACAACGCCATCTTTGCGAGAAGCGAAGACAACCATCTTCGCGCCCAACCACCATGAACCGCTTTTATACAAGGATCGAGGCACCAGACGGTATGAGCTCAATCCCTTCGAAGATAATCGAATAGAAGAAGCTGAAACAACTTCTATGACACCAGTTCCAAGTACGAGTACTATCACGACTACCACAACGCCATCTACACCAGTTTCTACCACAACGACAACAACAACAACGACATCAACGACGACTACGGAAGCACCTTCAAGAAGTCCATACTACATTCGAGCTATTTCAACGACACCGTCAACGACAGAAAACTGGAACCAAGCTAAGGTCACAGTATCTCCATACACCAAGGAGAAAATCTATGTCGTAACTCCTCAACCAGGTAGTGTGGGATCTTTCAAGTCTCCCCGGTTTATAGTGAGACCAACGCCAGCTAGTGGTGAGTTAGAAAAGCTTTGATTGATTTTGCTTATATTTGTTGTTTCGCCATCTGATTTCTTTCTCCATTTTAGCTGGATCAAATGTTTCACCAAAACCCACCCTTTACACTCCAGAACTATTCGGTTTGATGGGACTATCAGCTTATATACCAGCAGCTCCTGTGGAAACATTCGATGGACACTCAAAAGTATATCGATCAAATGCTCCCAAATAGACTTCCAAACAAATACTAATCTGATGAAATCTTTTTTATGTATTTTTTTTTGTGTCAAAACTTCTTGTATAAAATGAAACTTCCAGGTTATAACGGTAGTAACGCCATCGAATATTTCAAAAGGATCTGATAACAATGAAGTGGGATCTTCCAACAACAAATTGGAGTCTATCAACAGCTCTAATAACAGTGACCACAGGAGCAATAGCAGTTAAAAGCAGATCGAATATATTTTTTTGTTTGATATAAATTTGTTGTTATTGTTGATTGGTTTTATAAGTGGTGCAATTGTTGACCCCTCATTTGCTGTTGTAAAAATTATTCCATTTATCCTTCCAACATTCTAAGCCTTGCATTTTAAGAATAATTTGACTTTGTGTGTTTGGTGGATTCTGTTTCAGAAAATAAAGGGTTTTGCTTTTTTTTAACTCCTAAGGTGCCAGTGTGTTGGGAATAGTGTGAAAGTTGTGAATGAATGTATGATGAAGGATGAGAGTTTGCTTTGTATGATAATAATGCATTATAAGTGCTTAGAACTTTGTAGTTGTAAAAGAATGCAATCATTTTAGAATGCATTCTTTAATTAATTTAATTTTTCTTAAAGATTGCAATTTATATTTCCTAAACAATCTGCTTCCTGTCCCATTTCAGTGCGACAAAATTCTTAAATCAAATTTTGAATTAAAACAAAAGGTCCACTTCAGTGTGACAAAAAATTCGTATTCAATATTATCATATTCAACTTCAGTTTCAGTGTGAAAAAGTATCAAACCAAATTATAATAAGGAAAAAAAACAAAATTGGTCATTATCCATTGCATAAAAAGTCCCAAATTGAGCTGAAATGTCTTATGAAACATTCTAAAATTCAGTCCAATGTGACAAATTGAATTCTAAATTAATATAAAATAGCTTCATGTCCAGTTTTATTGCGCAAGAAGAAGTCCCAAATAATTGTATCAGCTAATAAATTAAATCTTATGTCCCACTTCAGTACTACAAAGTCCAAAAACGAAGAACAAAGTAGCACAAAACAGTCTAATGTGTTCCACAGTGTGGAAAATGTTTCAAATTGAACTAAGAATTAATATAAAATAGTCCCACTCCAGTATGACAATTTTCCCAAACTAAACTTTTGTATTGCATATATGCAAAGTCCTACTTAGGTGTAACAAAAACTATTATTTATCTCTTCGAATTTCAATCAAAAAGTCCCATTTCAATATAAGAAATGTCCCAAATTTAATTTTATATTAATCAATAGGCCCTGTCCTCACTTAGGAACAAAAATCGAAACTAAATTACAAACATAGGTAGTTCCATTTCTAACTTTATGAAACTAGTACAATATAGCTCCATGACCCAGTTCAGTGCGACCAAAGTACCAAATCAAATGTATAGCCAGATTCTCCCCCTTGTGAGGAGTCACAAGTCACAAGCTCTTGTGATTACTCCTTGTGAGGATTGTTGTGACTCGATAACATTTTGGTATTCTCCCCATAGTAGTCACAAGAAAACTCACAACGAAATTCACCACAGCATTTTGTTGGTAGCTTCTTGACCGATGAGCGCACACTTAAACAAATCTACAAATAATAGCAACGAACTCAACCAACACACCCACAATATGTATTCAGATTATCTGTCTCATAAATACAAAGCAAAAGAATATCGCACCTTTGTCCTACTCTTTTGCTTAAGAAATGAAAGAATTAATACATTTTGTTCTCTTTCGCACAGAGAACATAACGCCTCCTTAGAAAAAATATAATTCAATGATTTGTAGAAACTCAAGTAAATTGTGAGTTGTGACCTGCTCTGGGGGAGATCACAGTTTCGGTTGTTTTTATGACTCTCACAAGTTGTGACTTTAGGGGGAGAATACGAAAAAGTCACAAAATCAGTTTCACCACTTCTTGTGACTTGTGAGGTATCAGTGATGATGGGGAGAATAGGGCTATTAAAGCCAATAAGAGGCAATATAGTCAAGGCCGTAGCCAGGGGGGGGGATCACAGGGGTTTGATCCCCCCCCCGAAATTTTTTAGAATGGCATTTGTTAATCATACTTTCCATTTTAGTATGAATTTTGTACTCAAATTTGTGCGATGGTTATTAATTAATTTAATTTGATTTAAGGCCGTGTGCCAATTGCGTTAAAATTCTGGTTAAATTTGGTCCCAGCTAAATTGTATCCGTTTTTATAGGGGTGAATAAAATTTAAGGTTTTTGCTGTGTCAATTGAATTAAATGGGACTTTATTAAAACAAACATATCCCATTAGTTTTGTTGTTGTATTTTTTTTTTGGTAATGACAGTTCGCTGAACAAATAATTCAGTTTGCAAAATAAATGATTATCTGAAAAATTATTTTTAATAAATTTTATTGATTCTTTTGCATTTTGAAGGATTTATCACAGGTTATTCAAACAAACGGGGAAGAGAATGTCGAATTTTAAAAAAGGAGATATTTTGAAAAATGTATACTTTGAAAAGAACCATGAGACCCTATACAAATGAAAATATTGAATATTTCTTTGCTTTGATTTCTTGAGTTCATTTTCTAGGCTTTTGTCTATATTTCTTAATCTTTGTATTTATTTTAGTTTTTTTTCTAATCTTTCCCGAAATTATTCATGACTTCATGACAACAAAATTAAATATTTATCTACATTCATCTCCCTCACTTTTCCATGAGCATAGACATGTCAAAAATTAACCACTGGCTAAAAATTTTAACGAGCTCCTGAGCAGGTTAAATTTTGACGTCTATATTCACCTCAGTAATGTCAAAATTAAGCCATGGGATCAAATTTAACCAGGATTTTAACGCAATTGGCACACGGCCTAACTCACGTACTACATAATTTTGAATGAATATTGTAAAGGTACCTACCTACCTTGATGATTTCTTAAGTCAGCTTAAAATGAGATTCGTGTATTCTGATTCCCTTAAGTCTTGGCAAAAACGAACAAAAATTTAAAGAAAAAAACTTCAATTTTTAAAAATTTTTGGATCGTGACAATTTAAAGTTTAAAGACTGAATGCATGATATGGTAGACAAAATGCCACAAGCTTATTAAAATTTTCGCGACTCTAACGGTTTTAACATGCACACCGGAAAGAACTTTTTCGACAGTGAAATATCTAAAAATTGACCTAAGAGATTCTACCGATGAAGATAAACTTTTAGGGTTGGAGTAAATGTCAGTTCATCGACAAATTGAGACTAACACTGAGGCAGTTATCATATGGGAGGAATCTATTTGTCATAGGAGTGAGTTTTGCGCCAACAATTAAATGTTTGACGATAAAGCATATAGCCCGGGAGCTCGCGACAGATTTTTGTCAATCATTTCGCCAATGCTAATTTTTTGTAAATTGGTTAATTTGACATTGCAATGAAGAATGGTGGTAATCAGCTGCGGCGCGAGCGGTACCTTGGGCTACAGCAGCCTTTCAAAGATGTAAAAAAAGATGAAAAATTTAATCAAACCGCCAAAGCTTAAACTTTGCATACTGTTAGTCAATATTATAAGGAGTCGAAAAAAACAAATCAGCTGGCTGAAGCGCGGTACTACATACGTCAGCTGCTTACGTCAACATGTAAAAAAACGTGTGAAATTCAATGATTCCGCCAAAGCTGAAATTTGGTTATATGATAGCTTATACATTAATTTACGCAAAAAGACTAATCAGCTGGCTGTATTGCGGTACTAAGACCGTCAGCTGACGTGGTGAAAAGTACAAGTACAAAAATACGGTTTCACATCCCACGCACAAAAAACGATGTCAAACGAGGTTTTCCATCCAATTTTACAATCAGATGATGATTGTCATTCTATCATAAAACGATTCATTAACTTTTTGTATACCTAACCAAATTTTAGATTTAACAGAACATATATTGCCTATTTGCAGATATTCATCCAAACACTTAAATTATTCGTACATTTAAATCGCAATCGTTTTTGCTGTTATTACTTCGTTACTGTTACTTCGAGTGCCCTATATTTTATCCTGTCTTCTATTGTTGAATGTATTAAATAAAATGAAAACGTAAGCTTCTGATTTCACACTACAAAAATAATTTAATTCAAAATTATAAATTTTAGCAAAATCGAATTTATTTAATTTTGTTCCGTCTTAGTACAGGTAAAATAGGATAAATAAAACAAAAAAATTAGTACAATCATAAAACTTGGTAAAAACGTTTCATGTATTATGGGAATGAAAAATCAAAAGAGTCTATAAGAATATTTCACATGGAAGGGTGTTTATTTTTGAGGGGGAGACGGGAGGAAATGGTGGTGTATCAAACAGGTTTCGATGAATTATCAAAGATTTTCACCAATTTTCATCAACGTTCCAGTTTCGAGAGGGGACTCATGGTAGTATTTCAAAATTTTTCCCTTTCACTGAAAAAAAAAAACACCCTTTAACTATAAATATTTTTGTAGACTTCTCCTTTGATTCTTTGTGCTTATGACAAATGAAATATGTGGACCAAGTTTCATGTCAATGCTGTTGGAACTTGGTAATATTTTACTTGTTTCACTAAAAGTTCATCATTTATGAAAAAGGCTCTAACTTTTTTGAAGGTGTTTGAATTGAGTTCATTTTGTTTAGTAAGATTGGGCATTAAAAAATAACTTTAAAACATGTGTCATGTGCTTATATTATACCAAGTTACCAAGATATATATTAAAGTTTATTAATCTTTCATATTCCCCCTACCCAGCACTTTGAAAGTGGCTTAAAAAAAAAATAGGTTTTCAATAAACTTTGGATGAAATATAGTATATATACAACTTTTTTCCACCTCTTCGCGCAAGGGGAGGGGTGGGAGAAAATCAATAATGTAGTCCTATGGTTTCAAGGGAACTGAAGCCAACGGGAGTTCTCGATTCATCGTCCGGCCCTTGGTTTTCGATTTATAAACAACATTTCGGGATTTAAACTGGTAAGCGGCAGCCCTTCTCTTTTCCTTCTGACAGTATTTCCACCTTGGCAACACTTCTTAAAAGTAAAGTTAGGACATGAACTATTAATGTACTAAAGCTCAACCAGTCAGGTTGAAATGAAAGGCCCACATATCGTGCACTTACGCCCCTACTATTATAATAATTGGTCAATAAGTAATTAAGCAGTCCTGGTGCCTACGTTCTGTAACTCTCACATCGAGAAATTTCTCGCATGGAACACGTGAATCAAAACAAATATGACGTAAATTGGCATTAAAACTGTTTTCTCACGTTCGCCTGGTTCTGTAACTAGATTTTCTCGACTTGAAACTTTTCGGAATAAAATTTCTGTGAGAGCCTGGAAAAATATGAGTAAAACTGTGAGAGCCTGGAAAAATGTGAGTTAAACTGTTTCTGTAAGAAAAAAGTCGAGATAATTTCTCGATTTAACTGCTAAAATTACTCGACAAGTAAAACGCATGTGAGAAGAAAATTAAAGCGATTAAAAGTAGAGAAATGGCAAATATTTTGTATTTGTAATTTGTATTATTTCAAAACAAAAACAAAAGAACACTCTCCCTTTGGATTTAGCAAAGAGGGAAGTTTGGAAATGTAAATGTAAGCGCTAAAAACAAATATAGAAATACCTACTTAACAATCATTTTCTTCTTTAGTTCAACTTAAGTGAGGTGCGCTTGAGAACTCTCCTCACTTCAGAAGCAATATTGAATGAAAGTAGATACGTAACAGACCCTAAATAGGGGTGATCATACCTATAATTCACTTAAGTGAAATTAGTAATTTTGTCCATTACATATGTTTTTAAGGTAGTTTTGAATGCTGAATCAAATTACTTTTGTCATTTTTATGATACGATGACTATATTTTCAGTATAAAAGTTAAAAATTACCGAAAACCAGTTGAAAATAATGGTCCGTTGATGAAACTTGCCATCAATGGTTCATTTGTCATGAAAATCTATAACAAGAAGAGTCTAAATGTCTGCTGTTAAAGGAAAATCGACTGGTTTTAGTGTCATTTGATTCAGCATTTAAAACTACCTTAAAAACATGTGTCATATGCTTAGGTAGCACCAAAGTTAATTTATCTGTTTGAAACACCACAAGTCCCCCCGCACCCTCTCTCCCCCTCAAAAAAGACACCCTTCCACGTGAAATATTCTTATAGAATCTTTTGATTTTTCATTCTCATTATACATGAAACGTTTTGGCCAAGTTTCATGATTGTACTAATTTTTTTGTTTTATATATCCTATTTTACCTGTACTAAGACGGAACAAAATTAAATAAATTCGATTTTGCTAAAATTTATAATTTTGAATTAAATTATTTTTGTAGTGTGAAATCAGAAGCTTACGTTTTCATTTTATTTAATACATTCAACAATAGAAGACAGGATAAAATATAGGGCACTCGAAGTAACAGTAACGAAGTAATAACAGCAAAAACGATTGCGATTTAAATGTACGAATAATTTAAGTGTTTGGATGAATATCTGCAAATAGGCAATATATGTTCTGTTAAATCTAAAATTTGGTTAGGTATACAAAAAGTTAATGAATCGTTTTATGATAGAATGACAATCATCATCTGATTGTAAAATTGGATGGAAAACCTCGTTTGACATCGTTTTTTGTGCGTGGGATGTGAAACCGTATTTTTGTACTTGTACTTTTCACCACGTCAGCTGACGGTCTTAGTACCGCAATACAGCCAGCTGATTAGTCTTTTTGCGTAAATTAATGTATAAGCTATCATATAACCAAATTTCAGCTTTGGCGGAATCATTGAATTTCACACGTTTTTTAACATGTTGACGTAAGCAGCTGACGTATGTAGTACCGCGCTTCAGCCAGCTGATTTGTTTTTTTCGACTCCTTATAATATTGGCTAACAGTATGCAAAGTTTCAGCTTTGGCGGTTTGATTAAACTTTTCATTTTTTTTTACATCTTTGAAAGGCTGCTGTAGCCCAAGGTACCGCTCGCGCCGCAGCTGATTACCACCATTCTTCATTGCAAAGCCAAATTAACCATAATATACAAAAATCTAGCTTTGGCGCTATTGGTCACCAAAATCTGTCGCGAGCTCCCGGGCTAATAGTTTACAGTCCCCACGCAAAAAAAAAATCAAATTATTCAAAACAATCTTGCACCTATTCTGTGCTTAATTTTATATAATATTTTAGGCACAAAATGTTTGCTTTTGCCTAAGCTACCCATTGAGTCATTAATTAACCACTATAAATAAATTATAGGCTTAAAAATGGAAAAAAAATAATTTTTGGATGCTAAAAAAATTTGCATGCAAATAATGCTGTGAGGTGAATATATTTTTTTCGGGAGAGTTAATATTTGATATTCACCACTTTATCTCACGCGAAACAATTTCCCAATTGTTTTGCAGTTCTATGACGCCAATGTTCCTTTAAGCATGAAACTGTTAACCAATCAAACAAAATAGTAATTTTGTACTTCACCTCAATCATTTTTGCCATGCGAAAATATTTGCATAGATTTTCGCACAGGAACTGTAAGATAAGCTTTGTATTTTGCTTTACTATTAAAAAAAAACGTTTACAGCACAGACGTTTTTTTCTTTGAATACATTTTTTTTCACCACCAAGCGTTTTCTTTTCTTTACTCAAAAGAACCGTTTACTTAGCTTAAATGGTGAAATATTTGTTCGAAAAAGTATACCCCCCCCCGACATAATTGTCTGGCTACGGCCTTGAATATAGTACCTTTCATTTGTACGACTAAAATTGTTAGTTGGATTCTACAGAACTGTCCTATTTATGTGCTTCCAAATTTTCAACTCAAACTATGAACTGAATACAAAATTGTCCTTTGTCTGATTTTGGTACAAAAAAAAACCCTAGACCAGTTACAAGATAACAGAAAATAGTAGTCATGTCCCACTTCAAATTGACAAAAGTCCCAAATCAAATTAAGTTAAAAAAATGAAGTCATACTAAAATTGGACTAAAGTCCGTACAAAAAAAAAAAAAAACAACAACTTGAACAATTATTCTACAGATAAAAGTTCCACGTACCCTTGTAGTGCGACAAAAGTGCTAAAATGGAAATAGAAACCAATACAAAAAATCTTACTTTAGTATAATTAAAGTCCCAAATCGAATATTAGTAGCATAAAAATTGTCCCATGTCCCATTTAACTGCGACAAATGTAAAAAATTTAAGCATAAATTTCTTATACTTGAGTAGGTGCTCTTATTTAATTTAATTTATATGTTTCAGGTGAAATTGGAACTAAAATTTTGAGGCTAATAGGCTAAATATGGCTGCAATGCTTGCAGCCCCAGATTATTTTAAAGACATTATTATGAATAATGCTCGAGAGCAATGTCTAGTAGCTTAGCTTATCATTCCTCTATGCCCTAAATGGCACATGATATGTTGTGGGATTCATGTCCCATTGAGGTGGTACATAAAATCACGGCTCCGTGAAATAACTCCCCAAAGTGAAAATAAAATAATTCCCCAAATTGGGGACTTATTTCATTTGGAAATTAGTCCCAAAATTCGAAGATGAAATAAATCCTCAAAAACGAATGAAATTCCATCCATTAAATAACGCGTGTTTCCACGATTCCCACGATTGGGGACTTGTTTCATTGCATACTTTTGGGAATTTATTTCATTGTGAAATTACACCCCAACTTGAAGATGAATGAAGTCCCCAAAAATCGATGATATAAATCCTCAATTTTTGGGACTTCTTTCATTTGAAAGAACTTCCCAACTTCATACAAATTCTGGGGAGTTATTTCATGTTTTTTTTTTGAGGAGTTATTTCATTGGGGAGTTATTTCACGGAGCCTAAAATCACTCGGTATATCTGTCCCAATAAGTTTTGTTGCTGCAAATATTCTAAAATGATTGCAATCTTTTTCCACTATTTATAATAATTAGAACCCTGCTTGTAGTATATTTCTTATTTTATTTTTTTATTTTTTCTTAAATTGTTGCTGAAAAACACATTTGGAGGGATTTTTTTGTATTCCAATAGAAATTGTCATGGTTGGGTTTTCTTGTGTCCATGCTGTATCTTGCTTCAATCATATTATATTTATATAGTAAAAATGGCTTTTTTCGATGTAAGTTAAGATAATGAGTCAGCAAACTACGTTAAGGACCGATGTTATGTAACTTTCGCTTGAAGAAAAGTTGAAAAATAGAATAAACTTATATTGTCGTTGATACTGCAAAAAGTCATTTGCCACTTTTCTGGAAAATTTTCAAGAGATCAAAAAAAATTTTATTTTATTTATTTTTTTTAATATCGTAAAAACAATTAATAATATATATGCATATATAAAACTTATTTTAAGGATATTTAATGGTACAAAAATAAAATACATGTTTATTGTTTTTTTTTTTTTGTTTTTCTGAAAATATTGGAAAAGTGACATGAGACTTGTTGCAAAATCTACGATGATATATTTTTTTCTCGATTGATTTTTTAGAAGCGATAGTGATAGATCATGGGTTCTAGCTTCTGATTGGTAAGCTGTCAAATAATATCTAATAATTGACTGCGCTTATCCAATACGATAAACTAGATTTTTATAGAAAGTTGAATTAATGTTTTACTCACAAATTTTTTAAAAATTGTTTTTCATTGCCTCTTGTGTGTACTTTTTGTATTATATATTTTTAATATTTATAATTTTGAAAAAAAAAAGAAAATTTCATTGGTGATGCATTTTTTCTAACAGTTATTTTTAATTTTTTTCTCATCTATATTATTACTTTATTATGCATAAGAACAACTATTATTTTAAGATATAAATAAAAACTAAACATTGTAAAATATAACTGAAGTAGTTTTTTTTTGTTGTATAGGTACTATATTTTGTATATTAAATTGATTTGATATTGGAGATTTTCAACGTGTTTTTACATGACGTGACATGCCGATATTCCCTCTAAAATTCTTCAAAATATTCATGGTTTTTAAGCGTGAACGAAATATATATTTTTGGAAAGGACCAGCAACAATTAAAATTGGCTAACAAATAAATGAGTTAAAAATCAATCATAAGTAATCTTAAAATAAGTTTTTTTAGATTTTAGAATTGGACAAACCAATAAAATCGATATCATTTTTTTTTTTCTGATTAATTATGAAAAACCAGGATTTCTGAAAAGCCGGCCAATAATGACATACGATTTCAACTTGATTTTTTCGTGCCTGTAATTTTTTTCTATTCAAGTTCACAAATATGTAAGAGATTGATGATAATATCGACTAGGTACATATTATACAGCTTTTTTTCATTGGAGATAATTTACTTCATATTTTGAACACAATTCCAAACCAAAAGCGCCAAAATAAGTTAAACCGATCAAAATCCACATGTCCAAACTGAGATTCGAATTTTTTTTGTGTGTTTAACACAGAAAGAGTTGATTTGATATTGGAGATTTTTAACGTGTTTTTTTTCATGAAATAAACTAGTTTTATATAAAACTTACTGAGAATGGAAGCATTGCTTCCGAAATGCATTTAAGTAAATAAATAAATAAAATAAGTGTTTTAAGCTATTCAAAATAATATCTTTTATTTATTAAAGAAAGAGTATAAAATATATGCAGGGCATACAGGATACATCTGAACTGAACCAAGTCAAAAAAATAAAATTCGAAGATAATAAGAAGATTAGTAACTAAACTTACTTTTGCTTTTTTTTTACCTTTCTTGTGAAGCTCTTTGAGTTCTTGGGGGGGGGGGGGGGGGGGGGGGGGGTGTCATTAGGAGGAGGGTATTATGGCAATTTTGTATAGGTCGCAGTGCGGTGAAAATTTAGGCTTGAAAATTACTGATACTGACGGAGACCATATAAAAAAAGTACATTTACAGTTACATATTACAAGGCTTGCTTACATTTCTAAATATTTTTTATTTGTTTTCGTTTTTTTATGTCGATTTCCTTACAATTATTTCAGATTGAATTTTTGTGTTGAAGTTTTTTCCATTTGACAAAAACTTTGGGGCAAATAGCAAATAAACTAATGCGCATACAAATTTATAACAAGCATTTAAAGATGCATTGAAGTTTTCGCGTTGTTTACAAAGATTAAAAGCAAATACACTAGTCAACGAAATCAAAGGAACATTTTTTTTTTCCAATTTTTGTTAGTGTTTTTTGAAGAGCTGTATCTTTTCGGCTAGTGGTAGTATTGAGTTGAAACAGTAAGCATTTTACAGCTCTATGTTTTTTGTTTTGAGATTTGTTTGCAAACATTTTTTTGAAGTACCGTTATTGCGTTATTGCAAAAAATGAGACGAGACAACAAAATTAGTTTTGAAATTTTTTTTTGAAGGTCCTCATTTCTATGGATAACTTTTTTTTGAGTCAATTAAATGTATTGATCAGATAGGTACCTTGTTTATTCAGCTTCAATTCACTTTTTTTTTGTTGTCGTACAATTTTTTTTCAATGGTAATCCGACTTTGAATGAAAAAAAGATACTTTTACCCTTGATTACCAATATCTCAGCAAATAATGACGTTATAAAAAAATTCAAAGACAGTTTTGTAAATTTGAGTAAGCGTTTTACAAGATTTTTTAAATATTTTGTAGAAATTATTTTTTTTACCGTTCACCGTTAGTTTAAAAAAAGTACTAAAAACCGACATTTTGTGGTCTTTTCGTAAATCTTTTTTTTTCTTTGCAAATATTGATTGCATGGCTCGAACCGTTTTTTCTCAAAAAATCTTCAAAATCTTACAAACCAGGTAAAGGACAAAATTGTGTTGTTCCTAAACAATGTGTAGTCGTCATCAAAATGACAAGAAAACCGCAATTCGAGTAGATTTTTTTCACAGTTTTGCATTAGTTAGATACTTTTTTGACTTTAAATGAAATAAAAAGTAGATTTTTCAAAAATATTTAAAAAAAATTCAAGTTTTTTTGTTTGAAACATTTTTGAAACAATTTTGTTTTTTTTTTTTTGTGCAAAATGTACTTTTTATTTCATTTAAAGTCTCAAAAGTATCTAACTAATGCAAAATTCAGTACCAATCGCCTAGTTGATTACATTAGACGTCTTTTCTATTCTGTGCGGTATTTATCAATAAAATCAAAATTTCTAAGAGATCTCGATCTCCAAATGGTGAAGACACCATGTCTTCACTAAATAAAAATCAAAAACTGAGCTCTATAGAGCACAATCGTTGGATACCCTTGCAAACTCATCCAGATACAGACATTGATATCGAAGTGGATGAAATTGTTGATAAACCAACTGAATCAAAAAAAAAATCTAAAATTCCCTCGGTCTGCGTGTTGCAAAAAACGAGTGAAAATGTCCATGCTTTATTCCGTGAACTAAAAATGGAACTTTACAGTGTAAAGAAAATGTCGATTGGCATTAAAGTTAATTGTGAAAATCTTGAAACTCACAGCAAACTCTGTGATGCCCTTAAGTTAAAAAATTGGCAATTCTTTACCCACGATTTACCTTCTGTTAGATCGTTCAAGGTCATGCTCTATGGTTTACATGAAATAAACGTTGATGAACTTAAAGCTGAACTATTATCTCTCGGTCTCAAATGCCTTAGCATTAAAATGATTAAAAAAACCTACGATAGTTTCACAGACATTTTTTATTTAATCAATCTTGAGTGTGGTTCCATAAAGTTAATTGAACTTAAGAAACAATTTCGTTCTATTTTTAAAACTGAAGTTAAATGGGACTTTGCCCGTAGGCAGAGAAACAAAATGACTCAATGCTACAATTGCCAGATGTACGGGCACGGAGAGAAGAACTGTCACATAAAAACACATTGTGCTAACTGTTCCCTAAATCACGAAACCAAAAATTGTGACTCCATCAATATAAAATGTGCAAATTGCAATGAGACACATAAGGCCAATGACCCAATTTGCATTAGCCGCCAAAGCTTTAGCAAAATAAGAGAAAAATTATCATCAAGAAACAGAACACATCACATTCACAGCACAGCATATTCAAATAGAACACTGCACCAGCAGCAGCATACGTTTATAACAAACATCGATGAATTTCCCGCTCTCTCGCAGAGAACCAAGAAGCCCAAGGTGTCAAACCCAACTGAAGCTGTTGCTGCAAATAAAATCGTTGTGGATAACAACAATAGCCATAATGCTTGGTCTAACACTCCAAAAACCGGTTTTACTGGGACAAATGAACTTTTTACCATGGAAGAGATTAATTCCCTCACTGCAGAAATGATTACTCTCCTCGGTCGATGCAATACGAAGGCCGAACAATTTAATACGATTGCACAATTAGCTGTTAAGTATCTATATTCAGGTAAATAATGATGAATGCTAGCTTTAAGATAAACTGTTGGAATGCTAGAAGCATTCGAAATAAATCAATTGAATATTTTGCTTTTTTAAGCAAACATAACATTGACGTAAGTTTATTAAGTGAAACTTGGTTAGACAATAATGTTAACATATCAAATAAAGACTACATTTGTTATCGTTTAGATAGGATTGAGAGAAGTGGGGGCGGTGTTGCTGTCGTCGTTAAGAGATCCATTAAACACAAATTGTTGACTGTTATTAAAACCAAACTAATTGAAAATATTGGAATTGAAGTGCCATTTGAAAATGGGCGTTCAATTAAAATTTTTTCAGTTTATTTTCCAGGTGGTTCTTCATCGGCAAGAAAAAAGTATGATTTTAGTAATGATTTGCGAAAACTAGTCACACCAAATGACATATTTCTAGTTGGTGGAGATTTCAATTGTAGGCATAGGAACTGGGGTTGTATCCGAGCTAATGCGTGGGGCAATATACTGTCAGATTTGAACTCAAGACATCCATTTAACGTTTTATATCCCCCCCATCCTACCTGTATTCCCCCTAATAACCGAACAAACCCTTCCACACTGGACATATTCCTTACTAACCATCCTGAACTTTTTACCCAACCTAACGTAATAAATGATCTTAGTTCAAATCACCTACCCGTTGTAATAGATATCAGCTCTACCCCTATAGAATCATGCAATATTGTTTATGACTTTAAAAACACAAACTGGAAGAGATTCAAAAGTAAAGTACGACAAAAATTAAGAGAAAGACCTGTTGTTAGTTTAAATGATTTAAATACCACTCAAATCGATGAATCTGTGACAACTTTCACAGAAACTGTACTAGAAAGCATCGATCAATCTGTCCCAAAAATAATAGAACGCCGAAGTAATGGTAACATCCTTCCAGCGCAAATAGTGGAAACAATAAAAGTTAGAAATAAATATAGAAATCTATGGATTAGGACAAGAAATCAATTCTACTACTCTGAAATGAAAATTTTGAACGAAATTATAAAATCATCGATTTCTGATTTTAGAAACAAAACATGGAACCATAAACTTCAAGGTTTAGACAAAAGAAGTAAGCCCTTTTGGAACATAATGAAAGTTATAAAAAAGAAAAAGGTTCATATTCCGGCTTTTAAGCTAGGAAGTACAGTGTTGCTTACCAACGAGGAAAAAGCAAGTGCCTTAGCTCGTGAGTTTTGCACAAACCACTTAGTTGCAAGTAACGTAAATAGAAACAGATGTATTGAAAGGAATGTTTCTCAATCTATTGAAGCGCTAAACACAAGTACCATTGAATTAACGGATGATATAGTTTCCACTTACGACATAAATATTATTTTAGGAGCCCTTAGAAATACAAAATCTCCTGGATTTGATGGGATCAAAAATTTATTTTTAAAAAACCTACCTAAAATAGGCGTTAGGTACCTAAAAACCCTATTTAATGGATGTTTCAAACTTGGATATTTTCCAAATGCGTGGAAAATGGCAAAAATTATCCCAATACCAAAGCCAGGCAAAAATGCTTGCCTACCATCCAGTTACAGGCCAATAAGTTTGTTAAGTTCCCTAAGCAAATGCTTAGAAAAAATAATAAAAAATAAATTAGTTTCACACGTTGAACAGTTTAATATATTGCCACAAGAACAATTCGGTTTTAGAAGACACCATAGTACTGTGCACCAAGTTGATAGGATAACTAAAGACATTAAAAGTAGTCTTATTTTAGGAAGGAGTACGGGAATGGTCTTCCTTGACGTTGAAAAAGCTTTTGATTTGGTTTGGCACGAAGGGCTTATTCATAAACTGTTTACCTTGAACTTTCCACTTTTCATAGTAAAAATAATATCATCTTTTCTTACAAAGCGTACTTTCAAAGTTTCCGTAAATAATTGGTATTCCGATGTCATTGAAATTGTTGCAGGTGTACCCCAAGGCTCCGTCCTTGGACCATTTTTATATATTATATACACACATGATTTTCCTATACCCCAAAACTGTAAGACGGCAATCTTTGCGGACGATACGTGCATTTACTCATCAGGTTCAGTTGGTTCCTTGATTGAAACCAATCTGCAATCTGCACTGAATTTAGTTCAATCGTACTGCGAGGATTGGAAAATAAAATTAAACGCTTCCAAGACACAGGCTCTCTTTTTTACAAGGAAAAGAAAACCCTGCAACTTGCCAGGCAACAGGCTTCAGTTGAATGGGGTTCCGACGGAATGGAAATCACGTGCTAAGTATCTTGGGGTACACCTAGATAAAACTCTGACTTTTAATTTGCATATTCAGGAAACCCTTAATAAAATGAATATTGCTATAAAAACTCTGTATCCTTTTATAAATCGCAAGTCAAAAATGAGTGTAGACAACAAATTGCTTATATTTAAAGTAATATTCCAAAGCATAATGCTATATGGCTCTCCAGTATGGGGAACATGCGCTCAAAGTCATATTCGTAGATTGCAAATAATGCAGAATAAAATATTAAAAATGATGCTAAATCTCCCTTGGCATTATTCTACGGAATACCTTCACGAAGAAGCAAACATCGAATATGTTAAAATGCGAATATCTAAATTATATGAACGTTACAACCTTTCATGCGTTTCTTCTGACAATAATCTCATTTCAAACCTAGCAAATTAAGGTGTTGTAAATTTTATTTTCTTATTTACTAATTTATTTATTTTCGATTCCATATATGTTTGTTAATTTTTCAATATACTTTATCTGTTTATTTATTTATTTAATCATTAATTATTTATAAATTTATTTATTCTATGCATAGGTACTGTGATAAAATTGAAAAAATGTTTTATTTATTTGTGTTTGTTCATTTATTTATCTTTTCATTTATTTATTTATTTATTTATTTGTTTTTGTTGTTACTTATTTATTCATTTACTAATTTATTTATTTATTTATAAATTTATTTATTCATCTATTTATTTATTTCTTTATTTATTTATTTATTTATTTATTTATTTATTTATTTATTTATTTATTTATTTATTTATTTATTTATTTATTTATTTATTTATTTATTTATTTATTTATTTATTTATTTATTCATTTATCTATTTATTTATTTATTTATTTATTTATTTATTTATTTATTTATTTATATATTTATTTATTCATCTATTTTATTATTTATTTATTAATTTACTTCTGTGATATAAAAATTATATGTACATATATGTACCTATTTATTTGTTATTGTTTTATTTAAATAAAAATGTAAACAACATCTTTACTTGTAAAATCTCGGCCCCACTTCTCTCTCCTAATGGAAAAATTGTTTTCTTAATTAAATGAAGGTTTTTTGTAGTAGCTTTTCCTTCAACAAAATCGTTTTAAATCTGTGATATTAATTTAAATAAAAATGTTATAAGTTTTTTCAGTAGTAAGGTAGTCAATAGCCATATCTCTGTAAATTGTGCAATCTAGTTTTTAAGAAAAAATTATACAAATTCAGCTACAATAAAGATTCTATTCTTCTTCTAATGCAAAATTGTAAAAAAAAATCTACTGGAATTGCGGTTTTCTTGTCATTTTGACGACGACTGCGCATTTTTTAGGAACAACACAATTTTGTCCTTTACCTGGTTTGTAAGACTTTGAAGTTTTGGTGAGAAAAAACGATTCGATGGAATTTTAAAATTTACAAGAATATTGATGTTTCAAAAGTCTACGAATTTCCATACCAACGCAAGCCATGCAATCAATATTTGCAAAAAAAAAAAGATTAACGAAAAGATCACAAAGAGTCGGTTTTTAGTACTTTTTTTAAACTAACGGTGAACGGTAAAAAAATAATTTGTGCAAAATCTTAGAAAAATCTTGTAAAACGCTTTCTCAAATTTCCAAAACTGTCTTTGAATTTTTATAACGTCATTATTTGCTGAGATATTGGAATCAAGGCTAAAAGTATCTTTTCTTTTTTCATTTAAAGTCAGATTACCATGGACAAAAAAAATTGTACGACAGCGAAAAAAAATTGAATAGAAGTTGAATAAACAAGGTATCTGATCATAACATTTGATCAACTCAAAAAAAATTATCCATGGAAATGAAGACCTTCAAAAAAAATTTTTAAAAATATTTTTTGTGTCTCGTCTCATTCTTTGCTATAACGCAATAACGGTACTTCAAAAAAAAAATGTTTGCAAACAAATCTCAAAACAAAAACATAAAGTTGTTAAATGCTTTTTGCTTTAAATCAATACGACCACTCGCCACAAAGATACAGCTCTTCAAAAAACACTAACAAAGGTTGAAAAAAAAAAAATGTTCCTTTAATTTCGTTGAGTGTATATTTCTGAGAAAAGTTGCAAAAATAAACAAAAAAATAATTTTGCGTCCATTTAAATAAAACAAAAACATACTATAAGAGTTTTTGGTAGTAAAAAAACACATTGTATAAACATAAACTATAGATTTTTTTTGTGAGTTGTCGTATCATTTTGGATTTAGTCTCATTAAATTAAGCCACTCAACTATTTAGCGTTAAAAGGTACAAATATTTCAGTTTGATAGACTTCCAACTTTTTCCCCTTTCCACTTCTTCAAATGCATCTATGTAAAGCCCATATAAAAAGCCACATAAAAAGGGATTTTGGGGGACTTTGGATATGCTACAGAGCAGGGATGGCAAACCTTTTTACAGCCCCATGCCATTAAAAAAAAAATAGATAATTTAAAAATCCTTTGGCGTGCCAACATAACATACTGTCTCGATCTAGTTTTCTAGTGTAATAATTTCCCAGTGCGTAGCTCTTTATTTGTTAACATATTCGAAATATATAGTTTTTCACCACTTAAATAACAGAAACCAAGCAAACGGTTTCTATCCAAATTTGTAGTGTTATTAATTTCTGCAAGTAAGGACCGAAACGCATAGGTAAACGAATATAGTGTCAAGGCACGAGTGTTATTGCTTCGCCCTCGCTGCTATAGAGGATGCAAATCTACGCCGATACCAATTTTAATAATCCATGAATTAATTTTTTCAACTTCAGAACAGTGTTGCAAGATTTAAAAAAAAATATCCCACCAGAAAAATTTAGAAAATCCCCAGATTACCACATTTTTACAAAAAAAAAAAACCTTAAATTTGTGAAAATCCCCAGATTACCACATTTTAGCCCCCAACGACGAAAACCGTAAAAAAACCGTAAATCTGGGGGAAAACCCCCAAACTGGGAACCATGCATCAGAACCCTGTCCTGATGTTTCCAAAGTTTTAGTTGAAGTAGGGTTACTGCATTTGTCGATTCCGAAACCGAATGTCTAGATGAGAAGCTGTCAGGATAAGTATACTCTTGGAGGATTTGTCAGTTCCTCGCAAGAGGCAGTAGATATGATAAAACATTTCTGTTTTTAGGTAGCATGGCAGGGAATCGAACCCACACCTTCGGCTTGACAGTCCATCAACGCACTAACCTTAACTAACTAAATCGGATATTATAAATATTTATAAGAATCTTTTGCAAACAAATTTAATTAAAATCGGTCAAGCCGTTAATGAGATAATCGGAAATCAAAAATACTGCTGTATGGCAAGTACCGTTAATAACAATAACTTTTTGACAGACAGATGGTCTGCTCAATTAAAGCGCGGGCAACACTTGTTCCCTGGAAACAGATGTTACTCATTTGATACATAAATATTCATATTTCATTAAAAATGGAAGGTTATTTGCCAATTCCTAACTTTTCCCCCGAATCTAACAAAAGTCCACCGACGTATTTTTCTTTTTTTTAATCACGTATTAGAAAAAAATAGCCAACTCTTCCTTCGAAATGCATATGGCGTTTTTCTTTTTTGGCTCTGAGCAAAGCTCTGAGCAGAGGCTGAGCGATCAGAGCAGAGCTCCGAGCAGATTTTGATCAGATTCCTCAGATCTAATTATGAAATACACTTGAGCACTGAACTGTCATTTCATAGGTGTTTTTGGTAAATTTCGTGAAATTTCTTGCAATTTTGTACAAATGACGGACGACTGTCCAGGGAGTGTCCAGAGAATCCATTTTAAATTATGTAACACTAGAAAAATAAGTGAAGTTGGCTTCGCTCAGCGTTTCGCTCGATTCGCTCGGTCATTTAATCCTGAGCTAAATGAGCAAGCTCTGAGCTAGCTCCGATGGAAAAAAGAAAAACACTTTATATGCTCTGATATGTCTGAGCTAAAAAAGAAAGATAGAATTTTTGTTTGACAGTTCCGACATCTGCTCTGAGTTAAAAAAGAAAAAACGCCAATAGTCAAAAGCCATCGGTAAATTTGCTGCCATGAATTTCTCGTTATTTTTGTTTGATTAAGTACGCGAAATTTGGAGGGGATAAATATGGTGCAGTATAATAATACCCGCGGTAATAACGCCTGTGGGCGAACTTCAAGCTTGTGAACTTGTGACCTTGCGTTGGACTTTAGAATCTTTAAACAAAGTCATAATTATCATTATAAAAGGCTGTCATCCGTCTAGGCATACAAAAAATAGATGGGCCTTACTGGTTTTAAGTATTAGGTACCTAATGTCAAAATCACTACTTTAGAAATATCGAGTTCCTGTACATTAACCGGTTTCTACAAACCTTACACTGAGAAAAATATTGAACATATTCCTATTTAATTCAAACTCAAACACATATGATTTGGCATGGAAGCGATTTCTATTTAATTTAAATAGAATCGTATTAATTCATCGTTGAAACGATTTGAACATGATTTTGTTCAAATTTACTATGCTTTCTATTTAACATAAGCATATTTCTGTTTGTTTTAATTAACTTCATTTAATGTTGTTTCAAACAGAATCATATTTATTTTTTTTGAATATTTTTCGTGTTTGGGTCAAATATGTTTTCTGTTTAAAACAAATGATTTCAATGTTAGGTTTTCCAAATAGATGCTATATTCTTTTAATATATTACGAAATTATTCTATTTGTAATGATGGGAGCGTTTCCTATATAGCTATAATTAATACATACATACATATCGTGCTATCGGTTCAAAGTTAAAACTCACCTACTAACAAATTAAACTTTTGAAATAAATGGGATTGATAGATGGAAACATACTTTTTGATGCTAAAAGGTCAGTTTTCGCAAAATTTTAAATTAAGTTTCTGGGCATAGCTTTCAATGTCTTTATAAAAACTGGGCAAAATAACACTGTTGCGATTAAAAAAATGCATTTCATTCTTTTTTTTTTTGAACATTTGTTCCGCACTGAGTGAGTTTTACCTTTGGACCGACGCACGCGACGATACTACGGTGGCACTAATTTTTGAAATGTTTGAATATTTTTCACGAACGGTGGTCGCGAAGGATTCTTTTGCAATTTTTTTAGACGCCAAGTGTCTATACAAATCATAAGACAGTTGCAGTTATGTTTGTATTCCTTTGAGTTCAATTTAAATTGATTCGAGTTTAAATTAAACATATTTGTTCAATCCCTGTCTCTTTTTAATATTTTGACTGCATTTATATTTGAAACAAACTCGTGCATGTTAATTTCATGTTTAACATTTTTAAGTGAGTAAAATAATTTAACAGGTCTTTCGAAAATGAAACTCAACTAGGCTTGAATTCATGTTAAAAGTTACGTGTAGCTTCCAATGTAATAATTAAACATGATTTACTTTGATTTAAACAGATTTTACCCAAAATAATAGTATTTTTGAATCTGAATAGATATGAGGTAGATTTAAATTGAATTCTATTTGCACTAATTTAAACATATTGTTAAACATGCTTCTGTTTAAATAACTCATATTTCAGTTTTCTCAGTGTACAGACTTTTAAATCTTCAAATCCACAAGTTTTATAAATTAAATAAAAAAAATCCATAATAATTATTATTTTAATATTATAATTCTCTCTTTGTTTTAACATTTAAATATAATTATATTTATGTATAATAATAATATATATATATATATATATAACTATATTAAGAATAGTGTATTGTCTAAATGTTACATTTTATTACATAAGAATTTTATTAGCTGTTTCTCCTTAATTGGCCTTAATTAGCTTACAAAAATAATGTTTTTTTTGTTTTTTTGTTTTGTACAAATCTATCAGAAAATATTCACTTAAAAATATTTATTTTATACTCGTTCATATATATGTTTTGTTTAATTTGATGTAAATATTATATGTATAGCATGTTTTTTGTTTTAAATATTAAGATATATTTCTAAAATAAATGTGCATGTATGTAGGTATGTAGTGTTTTTTGTTATATGAACTTAAATCTAATTTATAATTTACTAATTTTGTTCTATTTTATTTTCCATATATTTAAAATTTTGTTTCATAGGATTTTTTTCGATTTATTTGTTTTATATTTTTTTTATTTGATCTTTTTAAAAAATCAAATCACATTTCTTTTATTTTGATATAATCTTTTTTTTAAGTAAATAATTGAAGTACTTTCTTATTATCATAGGTTCCCTATTTTGTTTGTTGTTTTTAAGTATTTATTTTGTTTTATGTTTCTAAGTTCTTTTTTTTTTTTTAATTGTAAAACAAAGCAAGCATTAAGTTCAATAAATTATGACCTCTACTGTAGGTTAGCTAATTCATTAACCAATTTATTTTTGTTTATCTAATACACAAACCATCTAGGCAAATTCTACATCTACGATATAATATACGATCTAAGTCTTGACACACTCCATTAATTTCTTTCTACGACGTAAATATCGTATTAGTGCTTCGGTTGACCACGAGGTTGCAGCAATAAACGTTAACGAATTCAAACAGTGTAGTGTAACGGAAAAGTCAAAGCGATCCCGAATTAAACCTGTTATAAGAAAAAAGATAATGTTTAAAATAAGTTTTTAAAATTTTTTTTAAATTTTATACTTACCGACCAGCGGTCCACAAGCCAAAGTAAACACTCCTGTTATAAGCAGCTGCAACCCAGAAGCTCCTGGTAATCTTTTCAATGGAACATATCCAGGTATGATCAAAGGCCAAAAGATCGTTCTCAAGCCTTTGCACATGCCAATCCAAACAAAACAACACAAAATGACCGAATACGATCTGGAAGACGCCACTACAGTTCGTCCTAGGGATATACCCACCACTCCGATCAGGAAGAACACCCTATTGTCCCAATCAATCTTCTCCGTTAAGAACGGCACCAGAAACCTCACGGTTATATCAACTCCCCCCAGCACTGACATTGCCAGTGATATTTGTGCAGTAGAAAAGCCAAAATCATTCAAAATGAACGGTGTCAAGATCGAAAAGTTCAACTCGCCGAAATTGATGATGGTCAGTCCAGCTACAAGATTCACAAAGGTAAAGTCCCGCAGAAGGTCCAAGTCGAAGAACGTCACCAGCTTGTGCATAAACGTCACCGCGGACGGATCTTCGGACGGTGGCGGAGTTGGTGGCTCAGCTTCTCGCTGTTTTTCGACAGCCAGTGCTAGAGTAGTCATGCCTCTGGGAAGTTCAAGGAGAGCCTTCTCCTCAGCACACGTACAACGCAGGTAGCTAAGCGAGTCTGCTCGAATATACAAATTATTCCTGCTGGCAGAGAGTTTTATCTCCTCCCGTTCACGACTGAAATTGTTCGGTCGCAGAAACGGATTCTCACGGTGCTCGTCCTCTTCGGCGATCACATGATTCAGACGGAACCCTGTTTCGATGTCTTTACAGCTGGACACTGTACGGAAGCGCAATTGTGGTGGTTTTATACTGGGAGCCAAGGTCATTTTCGATCCGAACCACCCATCGTTGGCACGCGATAGCATGGGAGTGCCAGGATCGATAATCTCATAGCCTGGCTTCTCCTTATCATCATCATTATAGAGGTATTGACTAGAAAAGATTCCTGTATTTTTGAGCCGGTTCATTTCGCAGTATTTGCAGAGGTACTCCGAATCAGGAGACGGTATGAGCTCGCCATTGACCTGAGTTGTGGGAGTTGGTCTGACGTGATACATCACTGGCTGATAGACCATGGCACAAACTAATGAATGAAGTGATATGGAAGCAAATATTATCACAGTTCCTTGGACCCCATAGGTCGAGAGTAAGAAGGTCACCGCATATGGAAGAAATATCGGTCCCAGACCGGTTAGAGTCCATGAGAAACCTGCCGCACGACGGCGTTTATTTTTGAAGTATGTATTTATGGCAAGCGATGATGCTGATACACTGATGCCCATGCCAAAGCCTTAAATAAGAAAATACAAAAGTTGAGTATTTTTTTAATTCAATTTGAGTTAGGAAATGGAAATTTCGAATTTTTGATTTGTGTTCACTTTGTGCTCAGTATGCTTTCCCGTTCTATCATAAATAAAATGACGTCAGGGCAATGTAGGCAAACTATTCATTTTGCATCGCATTACTTTTACTATCATTTTTAAAGAGTGTTTTTTTTTTAAAGAGAGGTCTGTTTTTAAATTTGAAAAAAAATAAACTTATTTTAGTGACAAATTTGACTGCTGACAGATGATTTGTGCTCAATTTATCTGCCCATTTCACCATGAGCAACGCTTACAAATTGTCCACTCTGCATGAGTTGCTTTATTATCTTAAAAGGATTTTATTTTCAATGGAAAATTGTTTAAAAATTAACAAAAATAATTTTCAATGACAATTAATTTGACAGCTCACAGCTGACAGATGGCTTATACTAAGTATATTTGGCAATTTAATAATGAATAAACATCCGAACAACGTTTGAAAATTGTGCAATGTGCATTATAGTGTTTGAATTATTATTTTAAAGGGTGTTCTTTATAAAGGTTTTTTTTTAACAAAAAAAGTTCAAATTCTAAATTTGACAGCTGGCAAATAATTTGTGCTCAATATGTTCTGACATTTAATCATGAAAAGAGCTACGGTGGAACAATGTGCTTTTAGCCCTAGAATTCTCATTTTAAAGGGTGTTTTTTTGTATAGGGGTTTTGATTCTAATTAAAAAAAATATCCAAGTGCAAAATTTGACAGCCAGCAAATGATTTGTGCTCAATATATTTTGACATTTAAACATAAATAGACTTACGCTGGAACAATGTGCATTATAGTTTAAGAATTTTCATTTTAAAAGGTGTTTTTTATAAGGGTTTTGTTTTTAAACACAAAAAATTCAAATTTTAAATTAGACAGCTGGAAAATAATTTGTGCTCAGTATGTTCTGATATTTAATCATGAATATACCTACGGAGGAACAATGTGCATTACAGTCCTATTTTATTATTGTTTTTCTCATTTTAAAGTATAGGGGTTCCGCTTTTAAATACAAAAAAATTCAAGTGCCAAATTAGGCAGCCGGCAAATGATTTGCGCTTAATACATATATTTTGACATTTAAACATGATTAGACGCTGGAACAATGTTTGCAAATTTTGCATGATATTCTTAGTACTCTCATTCTCAGGGTACTTTTTTATTGTAGTGGAGGCTTGGTACCAACTTATGGTCAAAGTGTGTCAGTTTTCATGACTGACAGCCACTTCAACCTAACCTAACCAGAGGTTTGACCTGTGTAAAGTCAGAACCCCGACCTCAAAATTTTTGGGTTTTTTTTTTATCGGATTCGTTTGTCCATCGTTAGTCCAACCACTAAAATCGTTTGTCCACCCCCAGGATAAAAGATATTCGATTTTTCTTTTTTTATAGCAAACTTCGAAAAACAACAAAGTCCTCTAGCATCCCCAAATAAAGTCATAGGAGGTTGGGGCTGATTGGGTTCGTTTGTCCACCAGCTCAATATCAAAATCCATTAAACAAAATTTTTTTACACCCCCAAGAAAAAAATATTCAACTTTTCTTTTTTGCACTGAAAAACAAAAAGTGCACCAACGCCCCCAACTGAAATCTTAGGGGGGTGGAGTCAGATGTGTTCGTTTTTCCACTGGCTCAATATACAAATCCATAAAAAAAAATTGTTTGTCCACCCCCAGGAAAAAAGTTATTCAACTTTTCTTTTTTGCACTGAAAAACAAAAAAGGGCTCTAAAGCCCCCAAATGAATTTATAGGGAGGTGCAGTCGAGTGTGTTCGTTTGTCCACCAGCTCAATTTGAGAATCCAAAGAAAAAAATCGTTTATTTTTAGTTACATTTAATGTAATTTATTTCAAAAAAAAAATTTGAGGTTCACATTGAGCTGGTGGACAAACGAAGCCAATCAGCCCCAACCCCTATGACTTCATTTGTTTGCTATACAAAAAGAAAAGTCGACTATTTTTTATCCTATGGGTGGACAAACGAACTTTTTTTTTGGATTCTCATATTGAGCTGGTGGACAAACGAACACACTTGACTGCACCTCCCTATAATTTCATTTGGGGGTTTTGGAGCCCTTTTTAGTTTTTCGGTGCAAAAAAGAAAAGTTGAATAACTCTTTCCCTGAGGGTGGATAAATATTTTTTCTTTATGGATTTTTAAATAGAGCCGGTGGACAAACGAACACAATTGACTCCACCCTCCTAAGATTTCATTTGGGGACGTTGGAGCACTTTTTGTTTTTCAGTGCAAAAAAGAAAAGTTGAATATTTTTTTTTTTCCTGGGGGTGGACAAGCAATTTAAGTGGTTGGACAAACGTGGACTAACGATGGACAAACAAATCCGATAAAAATAACCCAAACATTTTGAGGTCGGGGTTCTGACTTCATACAGCTAGAGGTTTGGTAAAAATCTGAAATATTATTTCAGTACATTTGCTTGTAAATTAAGCATTAAGCAAGAGGGTTGTTTTACTTAAATGAAGATGATTGAGTTTAAACTGGCAACAAATTTTTTCAGTGACAGTAAAGGTTGAAAGCTAAATTATATGTATGAGAATCAAATAAGTAAAGTTACTTTCACGGACCGAAAATTGAGAAAGTGGATAATATATCGATAATTACTTGTGACAGCTTTGAATGTTAAATCATTTTAATTAAGTATAAGAATTATCCAACTGCTTATTTTTCGATTCTTAAAAGTGGCTCTACGTATAGAAATCAATTCATCCAAAAAATATGGAAAACATCGCACGAAAAAATTTTATCACAGCTAATCAACGGAAAATTATTTAGCAGTAAAATATTAAGTTTTGGAAGCTTTGAACACTTTTCGAAAAAAACATAGAAAATATAGAATGACAAATTTCAAATTGTCGTTGTGAATACTACATTTTGAAAGTTTAAAACACTTTTCAAGAAAAACATAGAAAATATAGAACGACAAATGGGATATTTTCACAACTTATTTGCTAATAATTAACAACAAATTATCCTCCTACCCATATTTTAAGCGATGAAAGTTGATTTGCTCAATATATAGATTATAGAAAACATCGCATGACAAAATATTCTTCACAACTAATCAACCACAAATTATTGAGCAATAATATTTAGTATTTGAAGTTTTTGATACTTCGAAAAGAAAACATAGAACGACAATTTAAAATCATCTCAAGTAATTTACTACTAATTAATGACAAATTATTCACCTACCCATATTTCGATCCATGAAATTAGCTTTGCTTACTTGATATCAAGTTAGAAAAGTACATAAAAAACATAAAAAACATAGAACGATCAAATTGAATCTGTCACAACTAATATCCGACTAATTAACGGTAAATTATTAAGCCATAAACCATTTAATATGAAAAATGTTACGCCATAAGAGCAATTGCGAAGTATAAATTGATAATGCACTCAGAAACTGCTCAATAAAGTGGTCAAATATTGGATTTCGGATTATGCTACTTTAAAACCAGGCTCCCATATGCCCGAAATCAAATATCAACGATTATGTCAAAATATTCTCTTTTCAATAAAACCGACACCATATGGCAATTAAAAATATTTCTATGTGTTTTATTTAAATTTAAGATTGTATGTTCCTGAAAATAAAACACCCTTTTTTGTAAAGCACAGTGATCAAAGTCATTCAAAATTTCTTTTAATTTAAAACTTCTATTATTCTTACCAAATAAAAGTGCATACGTAAACATATAAGACAGGAACGTATCTGAAAAAGCTGTCAGCAATAGACCAACAAAATTAAACAAAGCTCCTGTCACAGCCACTTGTCGAAATGAGAATCGTCTAAACATCGGACCATTTAGTAAGCCTGTGCAAGCTGATATCGCCGGTTGTGTATTTATGATAGTTGTGATCTGTGAACTTGTCATACCAAGTTCGGTCAGTCTTTCGCGAAAGATAAAGCCAAATTGTTGAAGTGGTGGAAAGATGCATAGCTGAAATGATATAAAAATTAACAAAATTATTTTAAAGCCTCGACAATATGGATCCCGAACTCTGATGACAAATTTTCAATGATTTTATGAGGAATCTACGGTTGAAGATCGCATTTTTTTGAGCTGCTCTATACTGCTCTTATAGAAGACCATTTTTGAAGGTTGACAAAATTGAAAAACAGACCATAACTTTCGCTTAACATCATTTCAAAAATTGCATCTCTGTCTTCATTTAGTGACAGGTTGGTTATCAAATTTCAGTTCTTGGGCATATTTTTTGTCAACAAAGTTTGAGTCAAAAATAATAATAAATTGTCTTCAGAGCTTCACCCATCATTATTTACAACTATATTATACAATTTATACATACATTTGATAGTCCAGCAGCGATGCATACTACCCAGGCCCATCCCCCATCTGGAGCAACAAAACTCTCACCAAGGTCGCTTTTATCACGACGACGAGTCTTCGTCGGCTTTGTAGGTTGCTGCTTTGGTGGAGACTTTGACTTTGTGCTTTTTTGCATCTTTGACGCCGGCACTGCAGTTTTATTATTATAGACATTTTGTTGTCGTTGTTTTTGTTGTTTCTTTGTCATTTCCGGCTAATGAGATATTGATGGTGTGCTGCATATGCTGCAAGAAAATATATAAAACAAAATAAAAATGTTTTAATTAAATTGAAAACTTTTTCTGTTTTTTTTTTTTTAATTCTTTGTTATCCTTTGCTTTCTAATTGATTCGAATGAAAATTAATTGCACTATATTCTTCGCGTGCACACGACGACGACAACAAAACTAATAACATTGAAATCAATTATTTCAGGGACCGATGTTCAGATGTATGTGGAGTATGAAATGAAGATATAGAGAAAACAGACTGATTTGGATTGCATTTGGAACAAGGATGAGAACAGGGCCGTCTTTATATAGATAAGTTGTGTCCATATGAAATGTAATAGGTACTATATATTAAGGGCTCTGGGTTAAATAAGAATATAAGTTAATCCTAAAAAATAAATTAAACACTAGTTAATTAGAAGTGACTAGATGCGATAATTTCATATAATTTAATAATGTTCCACGAAGAAGTACACACGAACAGACATTTTATGAATATAAATTTCAGCAGTCGAAATTTTAGAGTTCAATATTTTGAAAAAAATTGTTAAGATCCTGTTTAAAAGTAAGACACCATTTTATATGTAATTCACAAGCTTATGTTCATTTCATGCAACTATTTAAAGCACAGTGTCACGCACAGTTAAAATGTCCACTGATTCTAACCAACTATGTATATCGAATTTTTGAGGTCCGTCAAGATAGCACCACCACGAAGGAAATTCAAAAATCTAATGATGCAATAATAAGGTGCTAGTTAGTCACTAATTAAGTGCTGCAATCTTAGCTGAGCACTTAATTCCTTTCTCCCTCAAACTTGTGGTGGGGCAAACTTGACGTCAAGATAGCACCGGTCACAAAAGAAATCCAAAAATCTAATGATGCAGAAGTAACGTCCTACTTCAGTGCTGCTATATTAATTTAGAAATGCATCCCAAAAGTGCATTCCAATAACCAAAAATGCCTTAAAATTATTATGCATTGAAAAAACTGGTCTCAAACTAAAGGTCTCTCAGAGTTCTTCTTAAAAAGGTGCATTTCAACTTTTTACCCGTACTCTTTCATTCTGAAACAGGTTTGTAGAAGCTTGTAGAACTAAGAGTCAAATACCCAACTAACAATTTAACTTGTATTAGGTCCGATTTTTAAAATCTGATAAGCTATAGCTCACATAGAACTAATATAAGGCTTTCATATACAATTCCACCATTTTCCAATATTTATTTTTGTTTATAGCCTGTTTAATGCCTTTTAAAATAAAATTAGCAAGTTATACATAAGGCTTGTATACTTAAGTATAAAAGCCTTGTTTAAGGCCTGCCCAAGTTGTTTTACTGAAAGTAAACAAAATAAATTCGTATACGGCTTTCTTAAATAAGCTTGCTACACAGCACACAGCAGCAAGATTTGACATTTCTCTGGAGTTGAAAATATTCTGCAGCGGGTGTAACAAATATTCTAAAGTGTTCGTCATTAAATTGAAAAGATTAAAAACAAATATTTTATTAAAAAACCTAATTCGTCAAAAAATAGTGAATAATTAATAAGAAGTTATCAAAACATCAATGAACTTCGATTTCAAGTGTCCAAAGTCGATTAACACTATGAAGCGCGCGCTCGCCGATGTGTTCCTCGATTGATGTGTTTCTTGATAGAATTTGTTTTTTTTGTTTTCTTAACTTTAATGAATGCATAACTATTTTGTTTATTTTTGCAACTTTTTTCGTAAATATATTTGTTTTCAATCTTACAAAACAATGCGAAAAAATAAATGTACTTTTGAATGTTTGATATGAATTTGTATGCGCATAAGTGTGTTTGCTTTTTGCCTCATATCTACTGACAAATGGCACACACAATCCCACATACAAAATTTAATTTTTACAAATTGAGCATAATTTTGTCTTTTTGAGACCTTTTTACAATATTGTTGGAAAGCTATTTAATTGCATAGGACTTGTGACGAAAGGTTTTAAGAGAATCAAATAGCTTCTTCAATGTGCGCCAAAATGATTTGCATAAGGCTAATTTAAGTTTCTAGACAAGTCAGAAAATAGCTTGTATTGACACTTAAACAACTTAAATTGTTAGTTGGGTAGGCTAGCCTTTCATGATCAAAGCTTGTTGAACTTGTGGTGGTATTAACTAGGCGTCAAGATAGCACCACTTCAAATGAAATTCAAAAATCTAATGATGCAAAAATTACTTCCAACTTAGGGGCTTATTAGGTGCTGTTGGCTACGAAATCTCGCAAATCAAAATCTCGGATTCGAAATCTCGCATAACGAAATCTCGCAATTACAAAAACCCGCTTTTCATAATCTCGCAATAACGAAATCCCGCAAACTAAAATCTCGCATATCAATACATATCCTACCTACTGCAAAATATATAATCCAGTATCTGAGTACTTTTAGACCACACTGTTATTATTAATTTGAACTAAAAAAGAGAGAGAACATGGAGAAGGTATATCCAGTTGTAAAGTGTCATGGGCAAATTGCATTAATCGTATTTGACATTGAACTAGATACTAGAAGATACTTTTAGTTCCATTATAAACGCGTAAAAGACAACCTAAATGGTTATTAGCATAGTAATAAAGGATGTACAAATTTTTTGTTGACGGGTATAGTTATTAGTTGGAAAGAAAAATTATGCAAAGTGCTCTTGGGTAGGTATGTTTGATTCGATGCGAAGTTGCGAGATTTTGATTTGCGAGATTTTGGTTGAAATTTGCGAGATTTTTAGGTTCGAGATGTAAATGCGAGATTGTAAAAAGCGAAATTTTGTAATTGCGAGATTATGAAAAAAAAGATTTTAAAGTTGCGTGATTTCGTTATTCGAGATTTTTAAAAAAATGCGAGATTTCGTTATTCGAGATTTTGGTTTGCGGGATATCGTAGCGCTCCCCTGAATTATCAACGACGCACTTAATTCTGATGACCTAAAAACCAGCTGCAGAGTGCAACAATAATTGTAAGAAGTTGAAGCACCAGAATTAAAGTGTTGTCCAATAGGTTGCAGAAAGCCAAAAATCATTTTTCTATTCCAAGCCATTTGCCCTTAAGGGGCCAAATAACAATTTTGATCAATGCACTTTTTTCAAAAGAGCACCACCACAACGGAGATTCCAAAATCTAATGATGCCAGAGTGATTAGAGGTGCTAAAGTGCTCATACATTTATCATTTTAGATGCTCCATGACTTGACCTTTAAATAGATTCCAATAATTGTATCATTTTGGCATCATTTTGGAATCTCCGTTGTGGCAGTGCTATTATGACGAATATAATATACCGACAATTGACAAGTTTAAAAAGCTCATATTTGTCTCGACTTTTTTTAACTCGAAATTTGAAAATTCGTTCGGACTCGGCAAAAAAACTTTAGGTCCCCTCCATTCCTGCCAACAACACGCACACAGGATTGGTTGTGGGTTGTAAGTTACTAGGCCTTAGTTCTCAACGAGCTGTTGCGCCACCCAATTTATTTATTTTATTTATAAGAATAAAAGTCAGTATTTTTAAGTTGCAGAAAAGTCGCCTAACCAGTTGGCATTTTTTATCGGACGTAATGCATTGTCGGAAGCTGAATTCTTTGACACACTGATGACGGCAGATTTGTCTTGTATGAAAACAATTATCCTTAATTAAGCTGAAAACTTTAAACTGATGGTTTAAAAATTGACAAGCAGTTGACAACTTGTTAATTGACAAGCTAGCAACATCAAAGTCACACAAAAAAGGCCTGAAGGTGGATGCTTAAATCCGAAACGAGTCGCTTAGAAAAATTAAAATAAATATTGTGTTTAATTGTTTTTAAATACAAAAATTTAGTTTTATTTTTAAAAATTTTACTTATTTTTATTGTTAAAAACTTAATTTAAATACATAAATGCGACATGGAGATTTAACCAGAAATAAAACTTAAGGATTTGATTATTGTTTTTCTATTTGCAGCGTCATTCCCATTTTACTGATATGAGAATTATAGTACACATACGCCACAGTGCACACTTTAAATAAAAGCCAAATAGCTTCATTGTATTGCAAAACGGGACGGTAGTTAAAATGTCAGTTCTTCTTGATATTTATTAATAATAATAAGTACCATAATAGGCTTTAAAAAGGTAAATTGAATTTGTATTTCCATTTAAAGTTAGTCATCATATTCCGTTTAGGAAGGAGGAGGTGAAATTTTCTAAGAATATTTACCTAGAACATACAAAAAATGATTAAAAAGACAATGATAGATAGCATTAACAATGACATGTCAAACTTTTTTGAAAAGCCAGAAATTCCAAATGAAGTGGTTTCAGTGAAAAATTTTGACAAATTAATTTTCTAACTTAAAATAAAAAAAAAAAAAAAAATAGAAAAAAGTTCAAACTAATTTTTTTCAAAATTTTACGGTTCTAGGACTTTTAAATTTTAAAATATAAAAAATAAGAGAAAAACTTTTTGTTTAAACAAGAAAAACCGAAGCTAAATAAATCTGGTTGTTGAAATGATCATTCAGTCAGATTCCTGTTAGTTTTATAAGAAAGTTGTTTGTTAACGACCTTTTTGAAATGGCAATATCTTTTGACTGATCGCTTTTATTGCAAAAAAGTGAAAAACTATATTAAGAAGCCAATCTTTTACCTTTTTAGTCATTACAAAAAAATATATTTTGCCTTTTGACGATAATTTTAAAATATTGAAATCTTTAAAATTATAGCTTTGGAAGCCGATTCTGGTTCTATGAAAAAGTCAAACACGAAAACTTTTCATGCTTTCACACTAATTTTGATTCCCGTTCTGCGAAAATGTGAAACATCAAAAACTTTCATATGAATAATTTTCTTTTACACTATCATTTGGAAGTGAATATTCAAAATGGAAGCGTGAGTACGAACACAGAATGAGAAATTCAACCAAACTTATATATAACCTTTTCAACCATGTATATGACACATTCGTGTTGAGTAGGTAGGCCAGCACCCAATAAAGAATTGCATTATTTTTCTATTTGCCTTTTTGTATGTCAAATATCTCTTGAACCTCATGACCTAGAGCTTATCAACCATATAACAAAATAAAGTACATGCAATAACCTTTCCATTGATGAACAACACATTACTGTTGACTTTGTAGCCCAGATACAAATGCGGAATTGCATTATTGTTCTATTATGCGTTTTTGCCTAATATCTCTCGAACCCCATGGTCTACATCTTAAAGGTTACATACAAAAATGAAGTGCATGCTATAACCTTTCCAACGATGTACGACACATTGATGTTGAGTAGGAAGACAATGTCAAACTGCAGAGTTGCAGTATTGTTCTTTTCGGTGCTTTGCAGCCGAATATCTCGCGAACCCCATGGTTTAGAGCTTAACGGCCATGTAATGAAATGATGTAATTACAGTAACCTTTTCATCGATGCATGACACTTTCGTGTTGAGAAATAGACCAGCTCCCATACATTTTTGCTCATTCTCCTTTGTGTTTTATTTCTACGGATATTTTATTAAAATTGACTTTAGGCTTGATTCGGATATATTACTCAGGGCGTTTGTATTTAATTGTTTTCGATAGCACTCACTGTGAATGATTTATATGCCAAAAACCAACATTTTAGTCATTTTACCCTTTTTTCAAATGGCGATATCTTTTTGACATTTGACCTTCATATTTTTTGATGCACTCACAATTTGATAGTGGACTTTTAGGTGAATGTTCATTTTGCTAATATGAAGATAATTGCATATAACAATCTTCACTTTATTCCGCAGACTGACTTTTTTTTACATTTATCCTGGGCTAAATCGAGTTTTTTGCTTAGAAAATTTAACAGGTCTCATTTCTCTACTCAAAAAATAAAACATTTACATAGTAAAAAAAATAATTGCTTAGGTTTTCTTCGACAAAAATAGCTTTTGTCTGCACTGACCAAAATGCAATTTGCGGACATTTGCTTCAAGAAAGATGTTAAATAGATTGCGTGGTAACGCGTTGGCGTGCCTTACGGTTCAGCGGTGTTCTTACCAACTTTGATGGAGCAGCGAGATTTCTTCATCGTCATCCTTCATAATGGAATGATTTTTTAGCAGAGTTGCTGGATAGGACTCTGTATAATTCGTTTCTATCCACGCTATCATTTTTACAAGGTTTACGCTCATAACTCGAAAAACAGCTATGCAAAGCTTCATATTTTTCATATGCATATGATAGGGGTCCGTTTGTCTCATTCTGTAGTACACACAACATTTTTTGATATCTTTTCTAGATTTCGAGCAGGGCATTTTTTTTGTGGATGGAGCACATTATGCTAAGGTTCCATTCATCGGGGACATGCGCGGATGCAGGGGGGGGCAATGGGTGCAATCGCCCCCCCCCCTGGGCAAGAATGAACGAAGTATACTATATGAATTTAATAAAATGTAATCAAAAAATCTTGGCAGCGCAACGTTGCAGCAAAAAGTGGTTGTGCGTAGGCCGATGGCCGACCAGGTTTAGTTAAGAAAAGTTCCGCTACGCACAAATAGCCTTGAAATCGACTGAGTGCAAAGCTTATAACTTCGGTTTTAGAGTCAGATCTTCAAAATTAAGATCTTTAATTAAAAGATAAATGTCCGGCTACATTACTTTATAGCATTTTATAAGAAAAGTCAATTTATTTCATACTAGGGAGCAGTTTGAACCCTAAATATATTCGATTTTCACTTTTCAAAATGCTGTGAATGAAAAATTTCACAATTTGAAAAATTTGATTTAAAAGTTATTGCTTCACCTCCAACTCCTCTACAAATTTGTTAGTGGTTTTTATAGTTAAATATAACGAGAGAGGTGACAGAGGCACTTATCTAAATTTTCAACATTGAAGATGATTTTAATTTAAAAAAATTAAATCTTTAAAATACGTCGATTAACGAGTAATTATTTTCAAAAATTTCTAATTTTGCTTCCAATGTTCCAATGGATCTACAGGATAAAGATATCTAATTAAAGTTAAAATAATAAACTATATTTTTGTATAAAAGCTGTTGAGATATATCAAAAAATTTCATACTAAATGGGTGATAGAGTTCTTTTTGTGATAAATACCTACTAAAATGTGCGTTTCCTTCCATTGAGGGAGTACTTTCACTAGAAAACTCTCGAGAGCGACTTTCGGATATCTGTCCTCCCCTCTGGTGAGCTTATTTTATGACTGTGTATGTATTCACTTTCGAGTTTTACTCTCGAGAATTTCTTCAGAGCTGCTCGCTGCCTTTGAAATGGATACGCACGTGTTTTGAGTTCGCAGCGATGCGTGTAGACGTGCTGCACATCTGTTGCGCACCTCACTTCCGTAACCAAAGTTAAACGAAACTGGACGAAACCTTCCACTCCGCAATTATAGCCACGTCCATATGCTTTCCGTGTATTCGCTTGTTTTCTTCCGACCACTTAAGTGCCCCTCCGAGCATTATAGTTCTAGCTTTAGTCAGACTAGTCGATAAGGTCAGACGGATAGGTTTAATAAAGAGTGGTGTTTTCTTTGTATTTTCCACTGTAATCATTGGGTTTTATTTCAATGTCGGAAAGTTTGGTTTTTTATCGATGGACTAAGGCATCTGATACCGTTCATCTCGGTTTCGATCTATAATTTTAGTTTAGCTAAAATACAGATTTTGTCAAATTGATGCAATTGTTTTATTTGCACAAAATCTTTTTTATCAACGTCCTTCAATTTTCTTGCAAACGCATTTGACGTTATGAACAGGTTCTCCGGCTTCTCAATATTTTTGTTTCCAACTCGATTTTTGACTACAGAATTGCACCACATATGATGTTTTCGAACATGTGACTTTAGCAAACTGAATTATCGAACACAAACTTGAATTTGCCTCTTCTAACAGCAGACTTTTGCAGTTTGCGTTTGAGAACACTCTGCAAAACGCATTTTGACGCTGATGACGTTCTCGAAAACGGCCTCTTACTACAAGGTTAGGTTAGGTTGCCCAGCTTCAGAAGAGGATGGAAATTTCGATCGATGATTAGGAACATACCACTGTACCATTATGTTTTCCGAACATAATTATAGAGTCACGCGGATCTAGAGGGAACTCAAAAACGCTGTAAAGACACCATGCTATAGCTACAAACCGCAAAAATTCATTTCACAAAGTTCAAAGTACCCTCTATTCGAGAACTGTGGCAGTTATGAAAGGGTTTATTGCTTTCTGCAAATTATAGAGCGGTATGAAGTGTACACAAATTTTCTGTAGACCTTATCAAGATTTTGGAAACTCACGAAAGTTGCCCCCCCCCCCCTGAACCAAATCCTGGATCCGCGCCTGATCGGGGATTTTTTTTTTCCAACATAATATTGCAGATGAGCTGGTGCCGGCTCCTTACCATCTTCCACTTCTTTGAATAGTTCGGCTGAGAGTCCATCCACACTAGCAGCATTGCACGGTTTAAGTTTGAGAATCGCTAACAACACTTTATGAAGATCGGGTGGACGGAAATATTGGCCATAATCATCCAAGTTGATTGAAACTTTTTTGCCGAGCAGTGGAATGTTGGCTATCTTCACCGTAAAGCAATTTAGGAAAGTGTTCCTTCCCGATCTTTAGCACTGACTGCGTATCTACTAAAATATTCCCCCTCTCATCTTGACAGACTTCCGTTTGGACCTTGTACCCTTGGGTGGATCGTTTTACCTTTTGGTATAATTTCACCCCTGCCAGTGCAATCCTCAACTAACTCATATACTCGACCTCCCGCTTCTCATGGTCTATCTTTTTCTTCCTGAGAAGTCAGCGCTCTCCCCTTCTTTTTTGGCCGTTGAGCTCCCGGGCTACCCTCTCAGCAGCTCTAGTTCTTGTCTGCAACATTGTTTGGTAGGCTACATATGCTAGCCGGCACTCTTTATCGAAGCAGTAGTTTCGTTTTGTGGTCACCTATAGTGGAACCCAGCACATCAGTGGTGGCACTTCTAATGGCTTGATGACAATGTCTCGATTGGCCCTCTGTACTTGATGCTGGTGGCGGGCGTGGTGACAAGTTAAGAGGGACGTGGTTGCAAAGAATTCTAGCCATCCAATGCAATTTAATAGTTTTTTGACATCAAATTTTTTCACAGCATCTGTTTGGCGTTGTGGCATCGTCGTGGATAGCCGCATGCGTAAATGGGATACTACCAAGCAGTGGTCCGAGTCTATGTTTGCCCCTTGGAAACGTTCGGACATTCAATACATTGGAAGCATGTCTGGTGTCTACTCCGATGTTGTCAATTTGGTTGACGCTTTTTTGATCATAAGACCGCCCAGTCCCTTTATTTAAAGGTGTGGGAACCGAGTGTTAGTTATGATGACATTTCGTCCCGTTGCGAAAGTCCACCATCCTGTGTTCCCTTATTGGAAGTTTCGTCGTGCAGGCTGTGTCCTCCGATTGTGAAACCAAAGATGACTTCCTTTCGGAATCCAAGAGATCCTACAATGCTTCTTTGGATGACTCTTCTCTCTTTTCTCTCGGGGCGTGGAAGGATGCAGATCAGCGTGATGTTCTTTTATATGGATTGGGACGATGTGGTCGTTTATACTTTTAAAGCCCAAGACTTCTTACCTAAGTCTTTCTCTTATCGCACAAACCCACAACCAAATTGCTGAGTCTGGTCCTTGATGCATACTTTCCACGTCACACGATAATTGTTATATCAGAATTAGGGCTATCTAGGATTCACTAATTGTGTGGCCTGCATTAGGACAGTACATTCCACGTGCAGATCCCAAATTCATTGTCCTTGTTTCGTTTGCTGGGGTTGTCAACATTAAAATCATCCATATCCGAGGCTTGTTGTTATTTCGGAACCAGTGTTTTTTTTACATGGTAGGGAAGGAAGTAACCCTGACGCACAACCTCCATCCTGGAGTACTAGACTCTTAAATAACTCGAAGAGTTGAGAACCGGTTAAAATCCATAACCCGTAGCTGTAGCCCATATACATAAGGTGATCAAAAAAAAGTCCAACCTTACTGGAACTGAATTGTAGACGTACCAATTGAGTACATTTTTACAGACTAGCCTTACAATCTTACAATATATTGTCAAACTCTAACTTCTGTACAACAAGATGCCAAAATTTTTCGATCCATGAATTTTGGTGCAGAAATAAATGGAAAATATTTGTATCCCAGGTGTGTGGTCTGTTAGTTTACAGATTAGGTGATCGTGAATTTGGTCGTAAAAGTGAGTCTGACTCCCACCAGCCGATTCGGTAATTGAGGTGATTAATACAAAAAAAAAATCCGACAATCTAAAATCAATATAGAAGCCATTGCTACTCGCTACTGGATTCGGATTTGATATTTTCAATTAAATAGGCAACACCAATTAAACATCTGGATTTTTGGGAATCATCAATTAATTTAGAGTCTTTAAACTTAAATGGGAGAACCTCTTCCATTAGTTGTTAATTATGTTTTGGATTTCTGTAAATTTTAATATAAATTTTTGGTCATTCATTATTTATGATTTAAGACCAAGAAGGCCGCCCTATTTATGTATCGCCTTATGACCAAGCATCCAGCTCTCCCAGCTCATGGACTAGGCAGAAAGATAGATGCATTTCGAAATGCATTCATCCATAGACAATTGGGGAAGTGATGACTTTATTGGCCTGCGTGTAATTGTTTCGTTATTGAGCTGACAGTTAAGTTGTCGAAGAAGGGCATCGCCATAACAGCTTGGATGGTCGTAAGCCGGCTTTGACGCGTAAGGGCTCTATATGGCGTGGGTGTGTAATTAGAGCTGAGGAGAGCATCTCTCCATAATATATGTCCAGTAAAATGCACCATTGGACAGATGTTCGAAGAAGCGGGTGATTCATTATATACCTAAATGGATTCACTGTGTTTTCCTTTGTATGACAATTAAATTGAACGATGAGAAAATGCCGAAGGCATAATATATGTACAAAGACAACAAGACAGACACAGAAGACTTCACGAAAAGGTTACGGTTGAATGCTTGGGGTTTTTCGCATTTCATTTGGGACCGTAATTTGTATTTGGATGCTTGTTTGCTTGGTGGAATGGGAATTCCCTATAAAGGAGAGAAAGATACTTTGTCATCTTTTTCTTCATTTTTTTCATTTTTGGTTTTGGGTAGTATCCATGTCTGGCAGATTAATGGCATTTCTGGGAAATGCATGACGATGACGATCACTTTAGAGAAGCGAATGTGTGGACGAGAAAATGTTTATACGCGCGTGCTGACTTGGCTTGCTTCGCTGCAACAAGAAATTCCGAGACAATAATATGAACACAGTGCTAATTTTATTATTTTCGTTTTCAAGTGTTTTTTTGAAAGACCATGAAAATAAATGCGAGTGCTGTTTGGCCAATATCCATATTATCCATTGGGACATAAATATAAAAATGTGTGTATTTTCATCCATGGCAGTCGTTTTTTGAGTTTCAAGACTTCTTCTTGGGATTGGATTTGGTGAGTTGGTATAGAAATGTGGCAGTAACAAATGAGATATTTTCTTATAGATATATGTAGGTACGTTGAAAGCATGATGGAAAAACATTAATAAGGACAATAATAATAAGCAGTCTTAAGATATATTTTTGTTTGTTTTATATTGTTTTGTTGAGTTGAAAAGTCTGTTTTGTTGACAAATTAAAGAGATTTATTTTAGCAGCAGGAAATTTTCCGTGTTTTGCCCTCTCTGATGGAAGTTGTAAGTTTTATTTTTGTTCAAGCAAACGCCACAGGAAAAATACTTTCGAATATATTAAGAAAACGAAGAAAATAAAATAATTATTCAAGACCTTTGGTGCAGTGGGGGCTGGCGAATATTTTGGTAATAAAGAACTTAGCTTCAGCTAGGAATATATACTGTCTTACAACGTTCTGAATTAACAATTTCACTGTTATAATCATAACCAATCGAAAATAATAATTATTGTTTTGAAAGTATTGCCGATGCTTTTTGATATACATACTTTTTTCGGATCCATAAAATAACTCTCAAATGAAACAACTCCCCTAACTATGAAAAAATGAAATAACTCCCCAAAATTTGTCTGGAGTTGGGAAATGTTTTTCAAATGAAAGAACTCCCAAAAATTGGGGATTTATTTCATGGCTGTTTGAGGAGATATTACAATTTTAAATTAGGGTGTTATTTCATGATGAAAAAAGTCCCCAAAATATGCAATGATAAAAAATTTTCAATATATTTTTTGAGAAAGCTCAAAATTTGTAGCTAGAAGACTTTCTTTGTTACTATAATTATTTTTGCTTACATAAGTAGAAAGCAGCGGATTTTTACAGTCATGAATAATTTCCATCTGAATGTGTAGTGTTACTAATAAAATGCTATGCCCAGATTTTTGTACTCAAAATCAAGCCTCCAAAATCTTAAAAAAAGAGAAAATACAAAATTTTTGTTTGCGAGAAATCACCCGATCTGTGTATAAGGGTATCTACAATGCGCCTCAGCGTTACCGTTTAAGCCCTACAGTGGCCAAATGGCCCCTATTTTGTTTTCAGGATGTGTAGCCCCTTTTCACTAAATGTATTTGGTAGATTCAAACTTCTTTCAAATTTTTGCATGATGTCAAAAGCAAAGAGAATAACCCAATATAGAGAAACTTAGTAGAATTTTCTAAATAGAGATATTAATTAATTGTGGCGATTGCGATTGCGGTTGTCGATTAACAATCGAATCAACATATCGATGATTGCAAATATTTCCGATTTGATAGAGTTCAATATTATGTAACAGCACCAGCGTTTCAGTTTCCAAATATAAATTGTGTTCCTAGGGCATCGATCAGAAAATCAACATCGAAGTCGATTGTGAAATCGACCAATTTCGATTTTAATCGACAATCAAAATATGAACTGCACGGACGATCGATAATCGAAGAAGTCGTTCATCGATCAGCAAATCGACAAGCGCAGTCGGGGTCTTGTATTTTCACTTTAAAATTTCCACAAATTCATTCATTTTTTTTTTATAAAAATATTTCAATTTTGCCTAGTTTCTTACTGAATGCTCCCAGCTGCTGTTTCTTTTATTTTGGGACCTTTTTTGGGACTCCTTTTGAATATTGTTAGCGGCAACTCTGCAGTACGGTATCAACTAAGGCGTTGGTCGTGGTATGTTATGAGTATATTTTCGCAAAAAAAAAATCTATGCAAATATTCTCGCAAGCCAAAAATAATTGGGGTGAAATGCCAAATAAATTTTGTGCATGATTGGTGTACAGTTTCATGCAAAAAAAAACAATGCTTTCATGGAATGTCGTACAAAACAATGGACTGGCAATTTATTGTTTTGCATGTAAATAATGCCTGGAGGTGAATATTTTTTTTTTTGAAGTGTAAACCGACCATCAAAAAAATATGTATTCACCTCCAGGCATTATTTGCATGCAAATGTTTTTTGCATTCAAAAATAATTTTTTTTTTCATTTTTAATTAATTAATTAAGGGTAAATTAATGACTCAATGGGCGGCTTAGCCCAAGACAAATGTTTGTCGCCTTGAATATTATTCAATTTGTTGCACAAAAAATTTGGAAAATCGTTTTGAAAATTTTGATTTTTTTTTTCGCAAGGGAACTGTTAACTATGCTTAAGACTTGTTGTACAAAAAACTTTAGTGGTCAGATCTTTGTGTTATCGAATGCTATTAAAAGAAAAATACAATTACATATTGATGTTTTAAAAGCCTCCCCCGTGAATCTAAATATGAAGATGTGTGACAAAAAGTGTTTAATCTGTCACTTAACTTCAAGTTGATGAGCTTCAGTTTGACCAATGACGACAATCGTTCAAAATTGCAAGTACAATATTTGTTGTATCCATTGAAGCATTGAAACAAATAGATGTAAGAAATTCTGTCGGCCTATCTGTTCGGCTACAGCCTAAGCGGGTGCATCGATTTTCTTTAAACACGGTACATAGTTTTTACTTGCGATATAGGTACTATAGGGCAAGTTTTGGATTCGTGCAAAAAAAAAATTTTTAAATGACAATCAAACATGACATTACGATGATAGAGAACACGAAAAAAGTGGGTGGCACAATTCTGTCTGTCTGTCTATGTCTGTCTGTATGTACCTCAACCTACAGCCTAAACTACTGAAGCGATTTTCTTCAAATTTTGAACTTAAGGTTTTTTTGTAACTCTCCAGAGGGGAAATTGAAATTTTTTTTTAGCTCAAAAAATAACGGTACTTGCCATACAACCGTTAGAGAAAAGCTTATTTATCTCAAAAACGGCTCCAACGATTTTGATAAAAAAAATCAGTGTATTATTGTAGATACGATGTTCCTTTTAGTTAGAAAAAAAATCACCAAAAACATTTATTAACGGTACCTGTCATATAACGGTTTTTTTGATTTTTGGTTTTCTCATTAACCGCTCATCCGATTTCAATCAAATTTTTTGTAAAAAAGCTTTATTAGAATATAAATAATACTGCATACCAAAATTTTTGAAAAAATAAATTTTGGATTTTTAAAAAAAGATTCAATTTTTTTTTTGAAAAATCAATATTTCAAAAATGGGTTGATGAATTGTTTTGAAATTTCAGTTTTAAATGTATATTAATATATACTCAAAATTGGCATACCAAGTTTTTTTTTGAAAAATGTTACAAAAATTGTATATATAAAAAATTAATTTTTAAGAAAACGGCTCCAACGATTTAAAATTTTTTTTTGCATATATTCATATTTTTTCAAGTAATCAGATAGCATACTTTTTTTTTAGCTCTAATTTATTTACCAGGCTGTTTATAATATTAAAAGAACGATTTAAATGCTTTGTATGCTTTATCTATAATTAATTTAATTTTTTAAAGTTCTTAAGCCACACACAACTATGAACATAAGATCAAGTACGTGCGATCCAGTCGTGCATTTTATTTCATTTATTTTAGAACAAAAAAAAAAACAGTATTTCCCATAAAATTTTCTTTTAGCTATTTTTCAAAATCTGTTTTTTTTTTTTAAATGTCCCACAGCTTTAATTTTTAAAAATCGATACATTTCTTTTAATGAATGCTACCTTTGGATAGGAAACCATTTTTCAAATAAATGGTTATTAATGTTTTTATTTTTTTATTTTCTTCAAAATAGTATTTCTGATTTAATATTTTTTTTTATACAGAAACTTTTAAAAAATATAAATAACTTACAGCCTTATTATTGACACGATTCTAAACTAGTTTTAATGTAAAACTAGTTCTATAGGGGTTTTGAGTTTCAGGTTTTGAACATTTTGGTATTATTCGAAACCCCTATAAAACTAGTTTTACATTGAAACTAGTTTTGAATCGTGTCAATAATAGGGCTGTTAGTTTTTTTACAAACTTTTTTGAAAAAATATGTTTTGGAGTTTTGAAAAAATGTAAACATTTTTTTTTAATAAAATATTTTAAAAACTACTTTTACAATATTCTTTTGTTTAAATGAGTTACATTTGGACTCATCCGTTAGATGCTCTTGTACCCCTCTAATCCACAAATTTGATCGGTGGTTATGTTAGAAATTCACAGCATGAACACACTGTGGATTCTATATTTCTAGGGGAATTTGTTTAAATTCAGACACCTAGAAAACAAATGACTGTGCTCAAGCTTTCTATAATAGTATCCTTCGGTTTTAACGGAGCTAATGAATAAAGTTCAAATAAAGGAGTTAAAGTGAGCTATACTCCATGTATTGCGTGTGTGAATTTAAACAAATTACCTTAGAAATGTAGAATTCACAGTGTGTTCATGCCTAGATTTTCTATAAAAATCTGTAAACACTGATCAAAATTTGCATCTTAGAAGGATAGAACAGCATCTAACTGATGAACACAACTGTTGTACCTAGGCGAAGCGCAATAACATAGAGAAGAGCTCACTAAAAACTTTTATTTGATATTAATAGTATCTCTCATAGAATGCATTTTATTATTTTGAATTTTGTATTATCAGCCGAGGGGATTACGATCAATTTTTTTTGTGAGATTTTTAAATAAGATTAAATAATATTGTATACCAAAAGTTTCAAACAATATTTTTGATTTTGAAAAAAAAGTTTAAATTTTGTTTAAAAGTTTGATATTTCAAAAATATTGAATATTAAAAATTTAAATATGGGAGCAATAACAACGTGACATTTTGAAAGAAATATTTAATTTTTTTTTCAAAATTTTGTGTTAAGAAAAAATTTTTTCAAAAATGAAAACTGTGTTGCTGTAAATTTTACCACAGCAAGTTTTACTTACTCATTCCTTTCCCTTTTAACACTTAACACTCTACCCTTCCAAAATGCTAGCCAAGTTCAGTGCGAACCTTGTCCAACAACCAGAGTCCTGCTCCTAAAGCATCTTGGAAAAGCAACTACAACTACTGCCGTGTTAAGAAAAAAAAACGTAAGTGTATTTTTGATATTTCGAGATATCTATTTATATTTTCTATATTTTCTGTTTTTATTTCTATTTTTTTTTTTGTTTTGCTGTTGAGTGTTTTTCTGTCGTTTTTTACAAGTAAATCATTTTTGTTGTTGCCTTGATCATTTATCAGACGTACAAATGCTTGTATGGTATCACCTTTTTTTTTTCTTAAATTGAGTGCTAAAACGTCAATTTTTTCTAAAAAAAAGCATGGTTCTTTGAACGAACGTCAATTTTCTTAAGCGTTTTAAGTCATTACAAAAGCAAGTTAGGGCTTTTATTTTTAAAGAATAAAATAGCAAACATATCAAAGATGTCAAAACTGGCCCTAACTCAAAATAGCCAAAAAGTCAGTTACGTTTTTTTCTCTTAACACGGCAGAACAGGTATTCGAAGAATATTATCGAGGGACCGGCGATCCAGATCAAATCTGCACGAAGGAATACGGTGATAGGGAAGTTTGAACTCACTATCTAAGATTGGTAAATGGTGCAAGTATGCATTTGTCAAAGATATTTTTCTCGATCTTAGTCAAGGTTGGTTTGGGACGCGGACTTTGATCGTGTTAATTTGATTTTTCTTTTCACTTTTGTCGTGGTATAACAAGACGGAGGTGGTCTGAGCTACTCTCCATTGTGAATGATCCCTTTCACTAGGGATACTCAAAATGAGACAGTGGAGTGGGTTCAACAATGGGGCAGGCTTCCATTTAATATGCAAAGTGAATGCTAAAAGCCGCCATTGTGGACATTTTTGGTAAGATTCTGTACAAGGAAGATTGTTTTGGTAAAGTTCAGAAAAGGAAAATCAAAATAGACAAAAATTATAATTTCAATTCATAGCAAATTTGTGATATTTTTACAGTAATCATGAATTTTCAGTGAGGGAAATTCCAGAGTCATTGTTGTGAGGAGTTTAATATTCTTTGAACGGAGCGACCCGCGACGTCAGGAGTCAGAGCCAGTTTGATCCGAGAACTCTGGACAATTCGATTTCGTTGAAAAAAAGCTAAGTACTCTTTTCTAAATTTTTATACTCAATGTCGTTGTTTTTCGCTTGCCAGATTATGGGAAAAATTCCATTAAGTTTTAGTTTGTCTTACATAGTTTTCCCGAAAATACGGGACTTTAAAAAACCCATTTTCTATTTTTTTACTTTGTTTGGGAATCTTTACCAAAATCATTTTTATTTAATCTTGAGTTTTGTGACATAGTTATTGCTTTGATTTGTAATTAGAATATGTTTTATTTATCCTCTTTTCTCATTGGCCTTTTGCCAATATTAACTTTTGTTAAAATCTTGTTGTCGAAAAAAATTAGGGTTTTCTTCCCATACATCTACCAATAAAAGTCTCCCTAATTCCTGTTGGAAATTAAATCTTGTGTTCTGATTTAATTTAGAAGACGAACTTCATTTGTTTCAGGTTTTGGTAAGGTTTTACTATAGAAAAAAACTTCCAGGCGCCCATTGAAGTACGCCCCTGTACTTCCTCTTTATTATATTAATCAAGCGCAGATTAAATTCATATTTTACGAATCTACCTGTTTTATTTTATTGAACGCAACCCATTCTGAAGGATCGTTTTTGGTCCTTTTCTTTTTGATTCATTCTCGATACTTTCTCATCGCGACGCAATCCGATCTTAGTGCCTTTTTATAATATTCGTTTTATTTAATGAATAATTGATGGAATCGAATATCCAAACTCGCGGTTTTTAGTTTCAATAAATGATGAATAGTTTAGCTTATTAGATTAGCGTTTAGTAAATAAAATTGCAACAATTGGTAAAAGATCTCTTCTTATCCTTGATCGATTATTTTCTTCTATTCTATCGGCTATGTCTTGCCCTAAATCATACCAATTTTGATGCTGGTTTTCTTTTCAAAACTCGTATTTATCTTATAGAGACTGCGCTAAAAAGTTTCACTTCAAAATATCTTTTTAATACTATGCAGAATTGCAACCCACTGCATTTAATCTCCCATAATTTAAGAGTAACTTGATAAGACATTATAACAGTCTCGAGGAGAATAAACCATATCATTGAAAAACACTTAACTATATATTTTAAAAAAAGCCATTCAAGATTTAAATTAAGTAATTTGATACAGTCATAGCTATAGGTGGTGGCAATCGACGATAAAACATGAAAGTTACAAACAATAAAGTTAGATATATTCAAGAGAGAACAAAAAAACCTGTAATAGCTTGCTTTAATAAATTGAAAATCTTTCTATACAATTTAAATGTAAAACTAAGTCATCATTTCAACTAAATTCGATGAGTTAACATCTTTAAATCAATATAAAAATGTCCAGCTTTCGAAAAAAAAAAAAAAACCCAAATAAATAAGAATGGACCAAATAAATTCCATTCCAGCCAGCATGATGTGACACACCTCATTATATGTGACGAATTTTGAAATAAACATAAATTTTATTCTCACAATTAAATCACAATCCATTGGTAAAAATCTTTTTTCTTTTCATTTTCAGCGGAATGAAATTTAACCACCATCAAACCGTAGATACTTTTTTATATTTTGTGTTGGAAATGGAAATTGAAAGATACATAATAAAACAAAATAAATAAAAGAACAATAAAAATTATTAGTGCACCTCTTTTGTTCTTCGAAAAATGTACGAGAGTATATTTTTGTCATTTAAATTTCGAAGAAAAATCTTTCTGGTACGTGCATAAGTTTTTTTTTCTCTTTTTTATTGACGACCGACACGGGCCCATTTTATTTCCACTTAAAACAAATTGTATTTTGAAAAGGTAAATTATATTGTTTCCCTATCTGCAATTGTGTTTGTGGGAGTTTTACATTTGGCATCCATTCATTTATATTTTATGTCACAAAAATATAAAAAAAGGATGCAAGGAATTATTTTGCACGTGAAAACGATATAGCTGATAGCGACGCGTGACCATTGTCGATGGCCTATTTTTTCAGTTCTCTTTGGACTTTTTTTTGTTGTAACGGGTGATTTTTTAGCTGGTTTGGTTTTGGCAACACTGGTTTTGACAGCTGACGTGTGTTTAGTACCTTGTGTCACTGTCAAACAGCTTCAGTTTGGTTTGCAATTTAACCATGGATCGTCTTACAAATGAACAACGCTTGCAAATTATTGAATTTTACTATCAGGAGGATCCGCTTTTTTATCGAAAAATTGTGTTCAGCGATGAGGCTCATTTTTGGTTGAATGGGTACATAAATAAGCATAATTGCCGCATTTGGAGTGAAGATCAGCCAGAAGCATTGCAACAGCTACCAATGCATCCCGAAAAAGCCACTGTTTGGTGCGGTTTATGGGCCGGCGGCATTATTGGGCCATATTTCTTCAAAGATGATGCGAATCGCAGCGTTACTGTCAATGGTGAACGCTACCGAGCGATGATAACAAACTTTTTTTTGCCCGAAATGGAAGTTCTTGACTTGCATGATATGTGGTTTCAACAAGACGGTGCCACATGCCACACAGCACGCGAAACAATGGCGCAATTGCGAGGCGAGTTTGGTGAACAGTTAATTTCACGTTTCGGGCCGGTCAATTGGCCGCCTAGATCGTGCGATTTGACACCATTAGATTATTTTTTGTGGGGGTATGTCAAGGCTAATGTCTATAGGGACAAGCCCGCTTCGATTGACGCACTGGAAGCCAACATCCATGCATTCATTCGTGAGATACCGGCCGATATGTGTGAAAGAGTATGCCAAAATTGGACTCAGCGGATGGGCTACCTGAGACGCAGCCGCGGTCAACATTTGCATGAAATTATCTTTAAACATTAAATTGCAAGGTTCAAACTATCGATTCAAATAAATATTTCATTCATTTTTTCGAATTTTTTGTGTTTTTTTTTTTTTTAAAGTTCTAAACCTCTTAAAAAATCACCCGTTATTTGCTGACTTTCGAGATAGGAATTGTAAATTGAATTTTACAACCACGTGACTTGTATCTGAATGCAATGTAGGTACCTACCTACAATAAGTCTTTTTGGGGTACTTGGAGAGAGAATTCATTAAGAAAACAAGGTAGCAACTTGAAACAAATGGTGTTAGGAAGTATTGTGGTAACGTTACCAAGAAAACGGGAAATTTAAAAACGTTTTACGTAATAGACACATTTTATTGCTTGGAACTAAGTTTGAATAAAAAGGGAAGGGTATAATAGATACATGCATAGTTGGAGAAGAATGTTAACTGTGAACCCCAGGATTGTATTTTAAAAAGGGTCTTTTGTCTTTAACTGAATGGATCTACATATTTTCAAGAAGCACTCGTACCTAAGCCTGTGTAAATCTCTGGGAAGGTTGAATTTTTTGTAGATACATTCTATGTAGCTATCTTAACAATATGTTGAAAACGTAAACTAAAATAAAGATAAAGGGTTTACCATACGTCACCCTTTAAGAGGTAAAAAATTTTGCTCTCATCACTAGGCCTTGGTAAATGAGCAGGATACCTATACTATCCCAAATTAAGTTACAGAAATTCGAAATAACAAAAAATGGGAATTTCTAATGCCTTAATCCCAAATCCCCAAAATGCCGAATTCTCATATAGACAAAATCTCAAATGGACATTGTTCGGAATGTCGAAAAAACCCCAAACATTCGGGTATAAAGGGAGTTGGACAGAATCCCAAAATCAAAAATCCAGGAATCCAAAATCCCGAAAAACTGAAATGCAGAAACCCAATATCCAGAAAACACAAAATCCAGAAAACCCTGAATTTTGAAAATCTGAAGCCCCGAAGACCCAACATCCCAAAAATCCAAATACCGAAAACCCAATATTCTGAAAACCCTATCCCCAAAAGGCCAAATCCCAAAACTGAAATTGAAAAAAAGTAAATTATACAAATATACAATTTTGGAAAAAAGGTTACTGCCATCACTGTGACTTCTCAGCAGTGTTGTCAGATTTTCAAGACGAATGGAGCCCAATTTGAAAAATTTTGGAGCTCAAAATATTCCCACTCAAAAATGATGTGCAAAATGAGTAAATTAAAATTATGTACTCGTTTAAATTTACATTTTTCTATCAATTATTACCAAAGTTCTAAAAATTCAAAATTTGATTAAACATTTTACTTGTGTTTTCCCATATAAAATTTCTTTCGTTTTGAGGGCTGGGCAAGCGGTAATATAGTGAGCTTAAATTTAATAGTTTCTTCTTTATTTATCTGGATCAAATTAAAGGTGGTTTGTGCCTTAAAATAAAACTTTTTTAAGGTACATAGTTTTCAAAATTCAATTAAAACTCGCGAACTGCATTCAAAATGTCTTCCATGTTCCATACTAGGAGATGATACTACTGTCACTTTCGAAGTCCAATTTGAAAAAAATGTTTTTAGTATACAAGTCATACATATACATATTTTTAATCACTTCAAAGTTCTAGCAGCATTTTCCAGTCAACTGGTTTGAACTCAAAATAACAGTTTAAAGTTCTCACCTAGCTAAATGGAAAATAAAACAAAACTGGTTTGTCTGTATTATTTTTTAAGGAGCCTAAAACACCCAATTTAAAAACTAAACAGAACTAATTGGAATTTATCGCAAATCAAAATTTGAAGGAACGAGTTAAAAGTTCCAGTAGCCCAATTGGCTATAAAGAGCTCGTTCTGGCAACCCTGCTTCTCAGACGAACCTTCATGCCAGATTTCTTATTAAAGTTCTGTGCCCTCATTCTGTAACTCTCGCATCGCAGTCGAGTCGAGAAACATTTAAAAATGGAGCAAAGCTCATATTTTTTGCTTCAATTTTCAACGTTTCTCGAACAATTTTATTGATACGAGAAATTAAAATCCAAAAAATTTAAAAAATGAAAGATTTGTACACATTTTTCATTTTATATAATTTTTGGTGATTTCGATATCGGGAAAAGAATTTTTGGATTTTGGGGTTTCTTAATTATAGGCGTTCGGGATTTTTGGTTTTCTTGATTTTGGGTTTTCGGGATTATAAGTTTTCAGGAATTAGATTTTTTTTGGATTTTGGGATTTTTAAATTGCCAAAAATTTGGCGTCTTATATAATTTTCAGGATTTCGATTATGGGAGAAGAAATTCAGGATTTTGAGTTTTTAAGATTAGGTTTTTTCGGAACTTTGTCTTTCTGGATCTTAGTTGGGGAATTTTGCATAAATTTTTCATTTTATATAATTTTTCGGTATTTTGATTTCGGGAAAGAGTTTCTGGACCTTATGTTTAGGTTTTTGGGACTTAGAGTTTTCGAAATCATGGGTTTTTGGGTTTTCGGGATTTTTGGTTTTGGGGATTTTTGGGTTTTTGGGACTCTCACCCCAACCCTAGAATAAACTTTAAATTTAAATTCATTTTTTTGAAGGTAGGTACTGTTTCAGCTCTTTCAAAGACACAAACCATTTTGTCTTGGCCTGACTTCTGTTAATTTTGATTTAATGAAATTTCCTTCGAATGCAAACAATTTCTTAAAAACTCTACCACAAATAGTGCCTTATCCATTCGGGAATTTGTTAGTTGGAGTTTTGACATTCGGTATTTTTTTTTTTTCATGTTCGGGATTTTGGCATTTGGGATATCGAACCCAACCCAAATTACACAAAACATAACTTTTACGTAAGTAAGTAAGCAAGTAAGTAAGTGAATTTTATTTCATCATTAAATTTTCATAATTTGTTTGAACAATTCATTTGAGCAATGGCAAAAGCCGTCAGCCAGATTGAAAGTTAAGATGATTAAATATATCCATATAAAGTTTACAAAAAGAAATTAATAATTCTATTTATTAATTTTTTAACTGCAGGTAGTTGTAACACCATTTTTATTGACGATGTATACGATAGTGATTTGCGATATTTCGGTTTATAATCGTGGTTGACTTTTGGTTCTTGATTGAGTTTGGTGATGTTTGGCAATTTTAATGATATGCAACATAAAACTAAATGATTAAACTTCGGTTTATAGTCTTCTATACGCAAGAGCATCTGAGATAAAGTTACTAAGTGATTTCCAGTTGGATCCGTTCAATATATTTAGTACTTCATCCATTGATAGAAAGGATTGTTGCCAGTGATGTCGTCTCGTTTCCTGTAGAATTGTGCATCTACCTAATAAATGGTAGACGTCTCCCTTCTCTCGCAAATTGCACAGAGTACAGAGGGTTGGTAGATCGAGTCTATATGGTCGGAATTTCAATGGCAACAATTCACCCCTAGTCTTAAATATTATACTTATTTGATGCATACTGAAACTTTCGTGGAAGTAGTTGCGCTCTGACACTAAATCATAGATTTAGTTCTTTGTAAATCAAACGACTAGATGAATTACCGGCTTCTTCCAAAAATGATGCATGGATTTTTTCATCTAGTTTACGTAGAATAATTTCTAGCGCTGACCTCCAAGTTTCTCTGTCCTCCCATCTCAGAGATAACTCCACTCCTAATTCTTCGCTTAGTTCTTGCCATTTTGCAAAAAATTGTAAATTCCTTCGCAACAGTTGCAGAAGAACGACTTTGGGTAGACGATGGTCAGGAAGTTCCACTATTTTCAGAATATAATTGAAATGCAGTCTCATTGTAAACAGCCGAAGTAATGGCAGACCCGTTTCAACATATACCATGTACGTGGGAGTATGACTGGGTAGCCTGAGGAGCTGCTTAATGAAATGCCTTTGGAGCTTTTCCACCTCTTCATGTTCTTCATATCCCCATACCTGAAATCCATAACACATTATTGATTGGGCAGTGGCCTCAAAAAGCTTGTATTTTGCTTTGCTTGGGACATCATTCCTGCATAGCACATTTTTCCACGCGCAGCTCAGAGCTTTTTTGATTCCTTAAGTTTTCCTTGTAAGTGCTGATTAAAGGTTAGCCTAGGTGTTATTGTAATACCAAGATAGCGATAATTTTTGGCTACTTCTAAGGAATTAGAACCTAGGTGCCAGTTTTCATCCCTTGAATAGCGACCTGTATTATTCCGAAATACCATGACTTTAGATTTTGCTGGATTGATCTCAAGATTCCAATGCTTGTAATAGTCTTCGAGTCTATTGATCATAAGTTGAAGCACGTTTGGTGTTTCGGCAAGTAAGACTAGTCGTCTGCAAACATTAAACCTTTTAAAGCCACTTGGTTGAATACAATGCCTCCAGGTAGGAAAAAGGTCATCTAGGAAAAGGCTAACTTTTACGTTAACTGTAATTAAGGTTAACTATTTACTTTCGAAGCCGAAGGATAAGTATTTTAAGCTGAGGATTAAGTAATCCTTGTTGGTTGTTATTTAGACAAATAAACGCAATCATATCCTTTTCATATTGCATGAACGAAAGAAACTAAAATTCTGAAGAAAAAACTCCGAAAACAAAACCCATTGAAAAATATACAAAATCTAAAAGCCCATTGAATGGACCTTTTAAAAAGAAACAATTACGTGCAAAGGTTTTTATTATCGAATATGTAGGTACCTACCTAAGTTTGGCCCATAAGCATTCATAAAACCGAAAATGCTTCTAAATTCACCCATGTGTTTCTGAGAGAATGGTCACACTGGCCACTTTTCAAAATTTTTGGTATAACTTGGAAACTAAGCCAGATTTTACAAACTTACACCTAAAACTTTTTGTTCAAAATTAAATTTTCTATCGAAAAGGATAGCTTAAAAATTTCATAAGAAAATCGAAAAATCAAAGATTTTAATTTTTTTTTCTAAAAAGCGCATAATTTGTTTGGTGCAAAGATACGCTCAAGACATATTTATACAAAGTAAATTAGAGTTTTAAGACTTTAATACGACATGTTAAACAATCCATATTATTTGAAAACTAACAGAGATAAATCCATTTAAATTTTATCATTTCTTATCATTTCTCGCAGTTTTTTCCCGAAAGCCTATTTTTTTGTACTTTATGACAAATTAAACATTCCTAGCACCTTGTACCAAATCTTAGATATATTAATCCGACAAGATGTTCTGGATGTAGGGGTGAAAGCATTTAAAAACAGCTGAAAAACGAAATTTCTAACTTAAATACTTTTTTAATATTCTCTATAGTCTTAATTTCATAATATTAAAATCTTGATTTCGAACATTTTTACGAACGTGAAAGTTGCCATTATTGTACCGAAAAAGGGGCTTTCGAGCCAAAATAGTGAAAGATTTTAAGAAATGGTTTAGTTTAATTGGGCATATCTCTATCAATTTTGAACAAAAATTACTTTTTGAACATGCCATATTAACGGCTTTAGTCTCTCCTTTATTTTATTTAAGCATGGCTTGACCCTATCTTTGCTTAAAAAAAAGTTATGCACAATTTATTTAAAAATATAGAAATCTTTGTTTTTTTTATTTATTAGGTTGGTTTTTGTTTACTTTTCCTGCTTAAATGTTCTTATAAAATTTTTTAAACTACCAATTTCAATAGAAAATTGAATAAAAAATTTTAAGCGTAAAATTGTCAAATTCGGCTTAGTTTCCGAGTTATACCAAACATATTGAAAAATAGTCAGTTTGACCATTCTCTCAGAAACACATGGGTGAATTTAGTAGTATTTTCGGTTTTAAGCATGCGTATGGGCCAAATTCAATAATAAAACCCTTGCACGTAGTTCTTCATTTATACCCCTAATTTTCCGGTTTTTCAATAGGCTATAAATCGTCTAAAATTATACGGTATAATGAAAATTCAATCTAGCACACGTGCATGAGTAAACATTGTCATATGTTTATTTTGACTGGGTATCATGTAAAATATACTGGTTAACACGGTTAAAATTACATTCTGAATGGTAAATTAAACAAAGAGTTGATTCAACATTGTGTAATGTATAGATTACGTAGACTAGTGCTGTCAGTTTAACAGTGAATACTGTTTAATTTACAAGATTTTCGTGAAGATTTTACGGGATTCCTTATCGTCCTTATATTTATAAAGCGCTATATCTGCAAAAAGTCATGCAGATTTTACATTAAACCTTCTCAAATCAGGTATGCTATAATGCTTAAGACCTGATCAACCGTGTTGAAAAATAACAACCTTATGACTGGTTATTAAAATCAATAGGTAGTTTTGTTTTAATTACTTCACTAATTTGTCTCTTAACAGCTTTAAATTTAGCCATGTACATACATTTTTCCATGACATTTTTCTATAACTTCGTATTATATTTTTGGTTACTTTATATTCCAAGACATCTCTGTCTCAAGTTTGAAACTCATGTTTCCTATAGGTTTTTATAATTGTATGTACATAAATGTGTCTAAATGAACAGGCGCTACAATCTCTTCTTACTTTAAAAAAAAAAAATCCAAGTCTCAAGCCTGCATTCGCTGACCTACATTTATACATATTACCAAAGCAAAACTAAACAAGCCGGTGCGCGGTAGTCTCAAATTTATCGTAACTTGAAGTCATCTTCATGAAACTTTGCAGACATGCCAATGCATATAGCCATCACTACCCATACCCAATGACCAAATTGCCACGTGATCGGATCTCACCGATCGTGTTACCACTTCAAATGACCAATTATATTTTTGTATTCACAAATATTTATGTCCAAGCATATAGTTAATTACATCAGCAGTTTGTTGAATGCCAATTAACATTAAAAGTGAGTCAGTGTTACGAGATATGCGAGTGAGCTCTACGGTGGTATGTCCATGGTTCATAATTTCTTGATAGGGTGCCTTTTTGGTCATCGAGCGATTGTTGGGTTACTACGCCTTTTAGTTAGCGTTTGAATAAATACAATTATGCCAGACGATAGCCAGGAGCCAGCTACTTTATATTAAAAATCTGAGCCGGCTCCATTCCATATTATGTTTATGACTTTATGTGTTAATAGTACGGGAGGTAATGCTATTATTTTAACACCGGTTGATATGTAGATCAATGATTACTATATCATATACACTCCACTAAATCTTCTAATAAAAACACCTTTAAAAATACAAACGGAACATCTTTGGAATTATTGAAACATTGAAGCCCATTTTAGACTTAAAAGTTTGGGACCTTTTAGTGCCTAGAAAAGTAAAGTTACTTATATTTAAAAATAAAACAAAATTGGAATTTGTAATTCCTACAAAAAGGTTGTGATTTAAGGAAAATAACGCTTGTCCTTTCTTCGCAGTAAGTCAGTGTTACCTTCCTTGTAGTACAATATCACTACCAACAATTCAACACTGCCAGCCGTACTACAATATCAGGCAAGGAATTAAGTGTTTCCATAAGCATTGAGCATTAATCATATATAAATAAAAATATACCAATGGTAGGTAAGTATAGTAATAAAAAAATACAGAAATTGTCGTAATCTCTGATCTAAAAACCATTACTATGGAAAATAAGACGATTAGAGTATTTTTGTTGTTGTTTTTTTTTTTTTTATTTATTTGCCTTTGGGTTGGTAAAGTAATCACAAACAGATATTCTTCTGATAATATCAGTTTTTATGTCCAATTAAGGATTCGAAAAGGATAATACTCATTGATATCAGAATGGAGAGAGAGAGAATGCAGTTGATTGAAGAAGAAGTAGAATTAAATTAATGTCCCATGTCAATTATTTCGAATATTAAAATCAATCTTAAGTATACACATTCAAGAATGGTTTATAGTTTTAGTTCAAAGGCGGTAAAATTAATGATTATAAGGACTAAAGATGTCAGTTTTGTTATACGGACCAGATGACGAATAAATTCGGTATGATTTTTTGACTATAGTAGAGTCGCATAGGGATATCAGATGTAGTTGGCAAATCAGTTTTATGACTGACATCTTGTCAAATATACATCGATTGTGAGGGAAAATTTAGCTTCGGTCCTTTTGGTCTACTTTAACCAAAGAAACAGATTAGATTTAGAAAAATATATTTTCTTGATTTTATGTGTCATTACAGCTAAGTTGTCAAATCGACATGTTTATTGCAGTTGAGGAGGATGTGATTAAATAATGTAAATAAAAAACTCAGAATTACAGATGGTTTTGATGGTTCGAAGGTTTAGTGATATATAGGTATGTATGTACATTAGGGTGGTCGTTAAAAAATAGGTCATCCCGGATGGGCCCAAATCGGCTCTAAATGAGGAAAATAGAATTCCCTAATCTTTTCAGATTTTTATTTTCATCCACTATAGTCGCTGAAGGGGTAAATTCAATTTCCCCTTATTTTTGCTATCTAGAAAATTCGCGTAAGATCTACCAAAAAAATTTAGAGCATGTAGGTAGGATTTAGACTAGAAACAAATCCTACAGGAGGGGGGTAATATCTCCCCACGCTTGGACGGGAGGGGCAATTTAATAAAATATTTGCATAGAATAGAAAAAAATTAATCAAAAAAATTAAATTGCCCCTCCCGACCAAGCGGTGGGAGATATTACTCCCCTCTGAGAGGATTTTTTCCTTGCCTACTTCTCACATACATGCTCTGAATTTTTCGACAGATTTTACGTGAATTTCTAGAAAAAAGGGGAAATTTAATTCACCCCTACAGCGACTATAGGGGATGAAAATAAAAATCTGAAAAAATTAGGGAATTTTTTTTCTTCATTTAAGCCCATTCAAATATTAAAACTCAAAAAAAAAACATTATATCGACCACCCTAATGTACACAGGTACTAACCTCAACAGAAATTGAAAACAATTGAAACTAAAACAAACAAATAAAACAAGAAAAGAATTAATATACAAATTAAAAAGTAATTGAAGAGCGCCCATAAGGCTTAAGAATATTTGAATGAATAAAATTTAACCGTTTATAGCTGAAGGAAAAAAAGTACGACAGCATTATTTTGACGTATACGCATTATGTGTGTCAAATTTTTCTATTTTCTTTTTATTCAAAATGGATCATGACGAGGATTTCTTTTGTCCTGTTCGGGGATATTTTCCGAAATGGAATCTTAGACCCCGTGGCCGTTTTTGGTAAAAAAGACAATTGGAAAAAGTTGTCAAGAAATTTGATTTCTGAAAGGTGTTAATCGCTAACAAACTATATGCCAAGATACTTTGCTAGAATATAGGTTATACAGGCTGAATTCTGGAGTTGAATATTATTGGACTTCATAAGTACAATGCTTTTAAACGCACAATTATGAGTGACACGGCTACGAAAATGGTGGCAACAATAGAAGGAAAAGTGCCAAACGACAGATATATAAAAATGGAGTTGGATTATTCCCATTGGTCAAGTATAGATACATTAATTAGATTAAAAAAGAAGGGGTACGACTAAATATTAGGGATAGAGTCGCAAATTTAAAGGAACACGGTGTGGACACTCATTTTCTTTATTTTTTGAGTGTAACTTTTGACTCCCATTGTTTCTATTTGCCGCCATGGTAAAAATTACTGCTTATAAACGGGACTATTCAACTTATGTAGGTCTCGTTCGTAGTTCGTAGTCGATATTTGGACCAATTTGCCCATTCTCCTTTATAGTTTTAGAAAGATAATACATAACAAATTTTATTCATGTTTCAGGCAATTTTGAAAGCATTTTTTTTTACATTTTGTATTTATTTTTTAAATGTAAAAATTTTGTTTGGTCATAATTTTTCTGTCGATAAATAATTAAAAATAAATTTTAAAAGCTATTCGAGATGATCCATATTTTTATTTTCACCATCAGTAGGTACCTGCCATAAATTTTTTTAGCAGTTTTATATAATCGTATTTTTCGCAAAAACGGCTCCACATATTTTCTTAAGAAATATGCAATAAATTAATTTTAGTAAAGGCTACCTTTGGGAGGGAAACCATTAAAAAAAAATGGTTGTTAATTCTACCATTTAATTTATTTTCGATTTTCTTCAAAACGGTATGACTGATTTCAATAATTTGTTTTTATACAAACGCTTCCAAAAAATATATATAGTATTGTGTACCAAAAATTAAAACAAAATATTTTTGTTGGATCTTAAAAATATTTAAACATTTTTTCTTTAAACATATAATATTGTGAAAACGACATGATCGATCTATTTAGAACTCGATACATGAGAGTTTTTTAAAGTACTTAATATTTTTTAAAACAAATTTTACCTTATAACTTTTAAATTATTTTTGAAATTTACCGTGTTAATATTAGAAACTATATTATGCTCGGTAAATACTGAAAATAATCTAAAAGTTTCAATGATTAATGTCCACGAAAAGAATAATTTAAAATTTCAAATTTTACCTTCTCTAATAAAAAAATAACGGTACTTTAAAAATTAAAAACTGTTAAGGATAATATTTTTTTTTTTTTCAAAAACGACTCCTACGATTTTGTTTAAACTTTTTTGTATGCTAAAATAAGTACGATCTACAGTGATTTGATTGCGGAAAAAAGGTCTTTGGAGAAACTCGTTTGTAGAATTTTTAGTTTTATGTCTGAGAAAGTACTCTTATGTCGTTTTCGATTGGATTTTCTGCCTGTCCTTCTCCTTTTTGATTCCAATCGAACATGAAAATATCGTATTATCGTGTGTCTACTCCATCTTGAAATCGGGAACAGAAAAAGACTCCGAAAACATTGTTCGAAACAGCCAATCGAAGGCTTTTGGAGTAGTAGGAGTTAAAATGGAGTGGAAAAGGAGTACTCCGGACGTCCAATCAAAAAAGACATTAGATAATCCAAGCGTATGATTTCAAATTTTTTAAAAAATATTTTATGTACTTATTTAAAAGCCACTACAGTTAAAAAAAATCTATTCAAGTCGCAAACCATACTTTCAACAAATTTTTAGATGTTTTTATCCGAAGCCCATTAACATAAATGCTGTAACCTTATACTTCATTTTATTATTCTATTTTTGACTAGGTATCTAAAATTAAAAAAAAAGATAATTCTTGAAAAAAGCCTTATATAAGTTACCTCAAATATTGGTACGAAAAAAAATGTTTTTATAAAAAACTTTTTGAGGTTCAAATTTAGCTACACTTGCCTCAACGTAGTGACATATTTGAACACCAACACTTGATCCATACTTTCAAGTTTCAGCACAAAAATAATCAAGTGTAGCAACCTGCAACCTTTGCAGTTATGTTTAGATTTGTCCCTTGAATCGTTTTTAAAAAACTCGGTCTTGACAGTGGCATATATAAAAAGTTGCAATTCCTTCGGTAATAATTGTCATAACGAACTGGTTGAGCTCTTTATATTTAGAAAAAATGTGTACCATTATTTCAAAAATTAAATAAAATTAATACATTTACCCAAGACTGAGACATTCAATTTTTTGCGAAATCATTTATTTCTTGGAAAAAATATGTGACAATATAGTATTATTATTTTATGATAGTTTAAATTAAATTATTTAGCTCGATAAAAATAAACAAAAAGGATTAGGAATAATCTTACAGCTTTATTGATTTCACGCAAAAAGTAGGGGAGGGTAAAAATAAAAAGAGTTTTTTTCTGATTTTTTTCTATGCATGGGTTTTCCCTATACTTGTTGCGTTTTTCACATTAATCAAAGAGAAATAATTTTTCGTTGTTGTTTTAAGTTTTATTGTTTTTGTTTTGTTGTTTTTGTTCACCTATTTCCCAGTTTTGAATGAATTTTAAGGATTAGTAATGCCTCATTAGAATGTTTAAGCTCTTACTTAAAATGACTTAAAACTATTTGCAATATAAAAGTATTTAAAAAAAAAAATGTCAGTATTGAGTTATTATGGATTTGTGCGTTTTTGAAGTATTTGTTTTTTTTTTTAATTTATAATATACATAGTTAATAATATAACTTTTTAGGCTTTCGCGGTTGTACCAAAGTGCACTCTTTAAACTTTTATTATGCGGCTAATCCGAAAAATAATTATCTATTATGTCATAGTTAATAATATTTAATTAAAAATAAAAAGTTCAGATTTTACAAAAAAAAAAAGCAAAAACAAATTTTAATAAAATTTTTTATCATTTTTTTTCTTATTTAAATAAAATATATTTATATACGATAAAATATATTTAAGACATGTGTGCCAAGTTTCATTAAAATCCGTTTCACAGTTCAGATTTTTGTTCAATCTCTCATACAAATCAAACTCTTAAATTTTAGAAAAATTTCAAAAACTTTTTTCTAATTAATATTTTAACCAAAAAAGTATAAGACTCATTCAAACATTTGTACGAAATTTCATCAAAATCCATTAATTTATTTTCATTTGTACTTGCATTGCAAAATTTTAAATTTGCATCAAAATGTTTCCTTAAAATTGTTTTGAAAATTTTATAAATATGGAATTTTTTTTAAACGGTCTAAACGATTTCCATTTTTTTTTTTTTTTTATAATTTCATTTCTTCAAGAATTTAGATGCCATTCTTTTTTACCTCCAACTTTAAGGGAGTTGTTTTTAGATTTATTATAATTTTTAAAATTTTAGTTTTCTTGAACATAAGAGCAAGTACCTACTTGCATTTTATTTATTTATAATACAAAAATTCAATTCAAATTAAAACCGATTTTATTGTTTGTTTAATTCTATTTCTTTTTGCATATAAGACCCTTATTTCGGGGAGGAGGTTATGAAACGTTAACTTTGTACAAATAATATACAGTTTCAATTTATTTTAATTTTTCATCCATTTTTAAATTTAAAAATTAATAATTTTGTACTAAATCTGTCTTATACTTATAATTTGGAGCGTGCTATTTTTTCCCTTGATTTATATATATCCATTTAGCTCTTACAAAATCATCTGAAAACTCCTAGCAGTTTATGTTTGAAAATTTCGTTGTTATCTGACTGAGAGAGAGTTTAATATCTGTAATATTCTCGAACATCCATTCTGAAAATAGTCTAAATATATTTGAATCAGCAAATTACGTCTTATAACAAAATTTCCTTCCATAAAAACTTTCAATATTTGTTTGCGAAACAATTTTCAAAATATTTCGATTTCCTTTCCTTTGGGCTTTACGATAATCCCATTTTTTACCTTTACCTTATCAGTTATCACACAACCCTACGAGTGATGACGACCCAAAAAGAAAACATAACTAAACAACACTTAACACAAGGTCACCCACACAAATAATGCCACAAATTCCAGTTGACAAAATTTCCTCCTCCGTAGCTGATTAAATTAATTCCCTTTTCATTTCTGGTTCTCTATATACCTATATCAACATTCTGCACAAAAACATAAACCTATACAATGGAGATATCATATAAAAATTGAAAACTTTCAAACTGATTTTCTCGTTTCCGTTTCAAAGAATGAAAAGTAAATGAACATTTGAGTTTCCGGATTTTCAATTTTGTTTTTTTTTTTGTTTAAATGAAATGTTAATAGCTTGGGCTTTTCTCAATTATCGAAATTGAAATGTCAAAGAGTTTCTTGCTTGGAGTGTGGAAAAAGTTTGTGAAATATAATATTTCGAGATTCGAATCCAAAAGGAAATGTCAACATTATGGAACCATACTCTGAGATTTGATATAATTAAAATCAAAGGGCTTTAATGCCGCCTTTACCAATGGGTTGAGAGTAAAATATGGCAAGGAAATTAAAAAATATTACTCAACGATCCGTACTACTATTTGTGACAACTTCATTTCATATTTGAAACAAGAAGGAATGGACTTTATTTCCATTAAAAAATTAAGTCGGCGACACAATATCACCGCCAAGTAATTATGAAATTACACGATGCGATTAGTCAAAATACTCACTGCTTTGGTTCTTAAAATGATTCAAATTGGATATCTCATTATTGTTACACATAAAAAAGTTAAAACAAAATTATGCAACTTCTCTTTCGCCGAGAGATCATTCTGGAATTGATTAATGGTTTTTAAGTCTTCTTACTTAACTATCAATTTAAACAAAATATTGTTGAGGTTTTTGGATATTTTCGTCAACAGTAAAATCTCTACTAATTTGGTTTTAATTTTTTAATTAAAAAATATAAAAATATTAAATAGATGAAGATCAAAGAAGACTTTCTCAAATATCACAGTTTGTTTCTTTTTATCATTCAATAATTAGCTTCCCTAAAAAAGAAATAAAAGATTTTTAAATGACATCCAATCAAATCAAATTAATTGTTATTTTTATTGAATGACTAATAAAATTTTCCGTTTGAGATCGAAAAAAGAGATTTAACCCCCATCAAAAAAAAATAATTTTTGATCTTTTTTCAATTAAGTATAAAAAAGAATAATAGGAAAAATATAAATAAGAAAATTTTGTCTTAGGAATACTTTTACACATGAGCGGGTCCAACGGGTAGGGGTTTCGAATCTAAGAAGCGGAAGCGGAAGCTTAATCAGAATTGAAACCTTAAATTTATGTGTTGGAATTGAAAATTAATTATTATTGTTATTTATTGTTGTTTGATTCTCAGGTCAACACCGGACTGCAGAGTGCACTACATATAAAATTAGTGAAAGTTAATTACTGAGATATAGTGAAAATTATTTATTATCTCTATGTCATGAGAAAATCTACATATAAACAAAATTGAGATAAAAAAAAAAGCTTCAAATATTTATTTATTGATCCGATTGATATGGGGAAAGAAATTTTATTTGTGAGATTATTAGGGCCACACATCATCAAAATCCCATTCAACACTATAATAAAAATTTATAATGCATTCACAAATTCAATTTTATGGAGAATTCAATGCTGCCTTCAGGTCTTTGAAGACAAACTACGTAGATATGTATATCAAAAATACAGTGGGTTGCCATTAATTGGGAATAGTTTTTATGTAGGTTTTTCAGTAAATATGTAAAAGAAAGCCATCTATTTATGGAAGACTTAATTTTTCTTTTTTAGAATATTTAATTTTTGAATGAACAACATCAACCAGTCTGTGTTACCACCAAGTTTATTATCTGGAGTTAGCTTCACAAGTGTCACCTCGATCTTCAGACTCCTTTACTGCCCATACTCTCGTAAAGGCCCTATCTACAAAATTTTCGATTGCGGTCAGTGATTAAAGGCAGAGCGCGATCCGGCATTTTTTGTGAGGTAGGTATTGATTGTGTCACCGGATCGCGTTCTGTTTGACCAGGACTTAAGCTTTTTCCTTTATAACTCAGAAGTATGAAAATTGCCGTTTAGTAGCAGTTTAGTGGTGCAATGTTAGTTTGTGTGTGGCTTATTGACTCGAAGAATACTGAACTGATTTTATTGAAAGTTTCCAATTTTTGGTTTGTTTCTGAAGGTTTATAAAATTAATGTTTTTTTATTTTTTGTTGTCTTGCATGCCAGAAATGCTATAATGAAGCAACTTTCAACTTAAAGTATACGACTTGTGTACAATAACACCCACTTTACTGATATCTGAGTGATCTTCTATTATCCAACACATCTCTAGAATCTTTAAATTCCGTAATTAAGCTCTCTTTAACCAAAGCATGGGGTTGGTATTATGGATTGGGAAAAACTTAGAAAATTGCCTGAGCAAAATTCAAAAATTGGTGCTACAGGGTGATCACAGCTTGTAAAAAAAAAAATTTATTAAATAAAACATTTGAGAAAAGAATATTTTCAAAATAACCTTTTCATTTTAGAAATTACCTTTAATGTGGCTTCTATGCGCTTCGAAATAAAGTGGTTTCTTATTTGACCTATTTTTCTTTTTCTTTATAACGGGTGATTTTTTAGCTGGTTTGGTTTTGGCAACACTGGTTTTGACAGCTGACGTGTGTTTAGTACCTTGTGTCACTGTCAAACAGTTTCAGTTTGGTTTGCAATTTAACCATGGATCGTCTTACAAATGAACAACGCTTGCAAATTATTGAATTTTACTATCAAAATTCGTGCTCGGTTCGAAATGTTCATCGCGCTTCTTTATCGAAAAATTGTGTTCAGCGATGAGGTTCATTTTTGGTTGAATGGGTACGTAAATAAGCATAATTGCCGCATTTGGAGTGAAGATCAGCCAGAAGCATTGCAACAGCTACCAATGCATCCCGAAAAAGCCACTGTTTGGTGCGGTTTATGGGCCGGCGGCATTATTGGGCCATATTTCTTCAAAGATGATGCGAATCGCAGCGTTACTGTCAATGGTGAACGCTACCGAGCGATGATAACAAACTTTTTTTTTGCCCGAAATGGAAGTTCTTGACTTGCATGATATGTGGTTTCAACAAGACGGTGCCACATGCCACACAGCACGCGAAACAATGGCGCAATTGCGAGGCGAGTTTGGTGAACAGTTAATTTCACGTTTCGGGCCGGTCAATTGGCCGCCTAGATCGTGCGATTTGACACCATTAGATTATTTTTTGTGGGGGTATGTCAAGGCTAATGTCTATAGGGACAAGCCCGCTTCGATTGACGCACTGGAAGCCAACATCCATGCATTCATTCGTGAGATACCGGCCGATATGTGTGAAAGAGTATGCCAAAATTGGACTCAGCGGATGGGCTACCTGAGATGCAGCCGGGGTCAACATTTGCATGAAATTATCTTTAAACATTAAATTGCAAGGTTCAAACTATCGATTCAAATAAATATTTCATTCATTTTTTTTTTTTTTTTTTTTTTTTTTTTTTAAGTTCTAAACCTCTTAAAAAATCACCCGTTACATACCTCAATTCAATTAAAAAATCTAGCTTGAGATTTTGAACAAACTTCACAGTGATAGGAATTATAAAAAGTGTGTCTGTTGCGTGTGTTTACACCTATTACATAAATAATGTTTGCACCATAGTGTAAACTGCACATAAACACTCACCCTTAACCAAGTTTAATTCTTGCGCTCACTGCACGCGCTCACCAATAGGCACAGTGTCTCTGTGACGTAATTTTGTCTTCCTGATGCTCGACTACGACCTTATCGGCATCAGGGTCAATTTTCCGTAAAATTGGTTTTTTGCTCATTTCTCGCCCAAAATGTATATAAAGTTATTCAGTGGTCAAAAAAAATCATATTTTCCTCGAAGACAGTTCCTCATATTTTGATTTAAAACAAAGGGATTTTTTTAAAAAAGCTCTTTTGTTGCGATATAATAAATAAATGGAGGTAATATATGATTTTTATCGGACTTGTCATTAAATACCAAGATCCCAGGGCCACGAGACAAAAGTCATTTTATTAAAGCTGAAATTTTGTCTGTGAATGTACATTAAGGTATATCATTAAGCGTATCAAATTTAATTAATTTGTGCGTATCAAGAACTTGCGTGGAACATGATTTTTATCGACAAAATTCAACAAACGAACCACTGTGAGACGGTAGCACTTCCTATTTTATGTGCAACTGTACATGAATTTGCACATACAAAGTAGATTTTTAGTTAAGAAATTAGCTTTGTTACCATAAGTAAAATTACACGATTACATATTCTGCCATTTTTGAATGTGTTTGGTCGACATAAGGTCCCACTGTAGGTGTCTGATGGCTTTTGGAGAAATATTTTGATATAGTTGCCCAATGGACATATTAAAACATATAAATAAATAAATGTACAACATACGATTATTTTGACAACTTTATCATGCGTCTGGTGAATGTAAGGCCCCACTGTGAATGTCTGGCGGCTTGAGTAATACCGTGAAATAGTTGTCCAAAGTACATGAAACGCTAGATTTGGTACTAAAACAAAAATTAAAATTTTTGTTTGACAGCTTTAAAGATGTCTGGCTGACATAGGGTCCAACTGTAGATATCTGACAGCTGTTGCCCAAACCGCATACATAAAATTCAGCTTTGATACTATAACGTACACTTCACGACTTTTTGGAACCTTTAAATTGGCCTGGCTGCCATTGGGTCCCACTGTAAGTGTCTGGCAAGTGTCAAAATGAGTTTTTCATTCATAACTATTCTTAAAACATATCAAATAAAATGCACAACTAGGTCGCACGTACTTGCTCTTATGTTCAAGACACTGCGGAAAATTGAGAAAACTGAGAAAATTGTATATAAGAACATGGAAATTATGAGAGAAAAATATGGAGAAGCATGAAATACGACATTTAAATTGGCTAAAACCACTCTCTTCACAGTTTGAGATGAAAAAAAATAATGCCATCTTAGTTTTTGATTGAATATGATTGTATGGGAAAACAAATTTAAAATCGTTTGAGCGGTTTTTTTAAAACATAATTTTTTGTCTATACAATTCTTAAAACATTTTTAAGAACAAATTTTGGCATGCACATCTAAGGTATATATATTTATGTGCATATAAAAAAAAAATTTGAAAAAAATTGTCAACCCGTTTTTGAGATACCAAATTTTCAAAAAAAAAAATTTTTAAACTTTTTTAAAAAATCCAAAAACATTTTTTTTGAAAATTCTGATATGCAATATTATTTAATTTTATCTGCAATATGTACATAAAAAAAATTCAAAATAAATAAAAAAACGTTCTATGACAGGTTCTATTAATAGTTGCTAAGTGTAAAATTTTATGATTTTTGGTAGTAGATCGTACTAAATTTAGTATATAGAAAAAGTTGAATCAGAATCGTAGGAGTCATTTTTGAGAAACAAAATATTTTCCTTTGCGGTTTTTTAACTTTTGTTATTTTTTCTAAAAATATTTAAGAGAGTACTAAAAAATTCTTGAGTATCGAGTTTCAAAAAAATCGATAATATCGTTTTAGAAATATTTGATTTTCCAAAAAAAATTTTGAAACATTTTTTAAATTCCAAAAAAACATTTTGTCAAAAATGTTGGTACAGAAAACTATTTATGTTTTTTGGAATCTTCTGTATAAAAAAATAATTGAAATCGGTCGTACCGTTTTGAAGAAAATCAAAAATTCTTTGTAAGGTACCATGAATAACCATTTTTGAAAAATGGTTTTCCACCCAAAGGAAGCTTTTTTGATAAAAAAGCGATTATGTAAAATTGACAAAAAATTGTATGGTAGGTACCGTTATTTTTGGTTCTAAGAAAAACTGAAAAAAAACGTGTCGGCAGAATCACCAAAAACCATTGTGTACCAAGTTTGAAGAAAATCGATCGAACGTTTAGGCTGTAGACGAACAGACAGACAGACAGACTGACAGAATTGTGCCACCCACTTTTAATATCATGTTTGATTGTTATCTCAAAAATTTTGTTTGCACGAATCCAAAACTTACCTTACCAATATCGCAAGTAAAAATAAGTTTTGACAAAACAACGTAATTTTGACTGAAATGTATGTACCTTTAGCACTTAATACCTAAAATTGGTAGAAAACAATTTTCAAAAAGAGATTATTGGTACCTCCAAAAGAATCGTTTTTTTTTTTTAATTTCGATATTCTTGAAAACAGAGCTGAGTTTGATAATTTTGTGTATGCAGACGCTCCCAAAAAAATGTAATAGTACCAAAATATTTAAACCCGTTTTAAATTTTTTTTTTTTTTTGAAAACTCAAAAATTCGAAAACAGTTCAGTTCCTTTTTTTAAACTTGGTACCCAATTATGTATAGTAGGAAAACATATTTAAAAAAAAATAAAAATATTTTTGTATGTAAAAATAACGGTGCCTTCTATCAGATGTTAAAGATGATCTCATTTTTTAAAAAATAACTCTTACGATTTTGATACAATTTTTTCTGTGCACTTAAATTTGACAGAAAAATATTACATAAAAGTTATTAACAGTCCCTCTTTAGAATGCTATTTATATTCATTTAATAATTGGCTCCTCGGATTTAAATATATTTTTTTATACGAAAACTTCCAAAAATTAAAAATAAAATTGCATACCAAAATTTTCAAATACATACATATTTCTTTGAATTGAAAAAAAAATCAAAATATTTTTGGGAAAATTCGGTATCGGGTTCATAGTTTTTTTTTTTTAATTTAATATTTATCTGTCCTTTTAATAAAAACTCAAAATTTGCATATCAAAATTTTTCCTTGAATATGTTTCCAAATTTGTATATACATACAAAAGGTACCTTATCTACACATTAAAAATTAATTTAAAAAAAAAAACGATCCAAAGATTTTCAAAATTCTATTTTCATAAATTCATATTTGTTCAAAAATTCATATAAGGAATTCCTTTTTTCAGCTCAAATCATGCTTAACCATTTGCTCTCATTATCCATTATTTTTAAATATAATTTTGAAGTGTAATGAACATAAGAACAAGTGAATTATATTTTATTTTTAAAGTTGCATTATTTACCAGTTACCAAAACACTAATGTTAATTGGTTTTTAAGCTCAAACCGTCAAAAGTAATATTTTAAATCAATTTTTAAAATATTTGTTAATGTTAATTTTATTTTTTAAAAGAATTACATTATTATAAATTTTTTTGGGGATCATAATAGTTTCAAAGTTAAGTTAAATCAATTTGAAGAGTAAAATCATAATTCAACCCATTAAAAATGGGAAATTTGAATGAAAATATGTAAATTAACTACCGTCAAACTCTAAAAAGTTACTAATAAACTTTGTTTACTGTTGTCCAAAAGTTGTCTAACTTGGACAACGGCATTGGTTGTCTAAGATTTGTCTAAGTTAAAATCGTATTTAGTTAAATAAAGCATATTTCCAACTATTCAGGACTTTTAAAAAACTGTCTAACTAATCAACCGTCTAAAAAATCTAATAAATAAGGCTGTTTATATTTAATAGAAGGAGAATAAATTGAGAAAAAAACTTAAAAATTTGAAACAGCTTTGTCAAGGGGTGTCCTACTAACTTCATATGAACTTCGCAGGACAGCTTTACCAAAAATGTTGAGAAACGATCCGAAAGAAGTTGGTTGGGGAAAACTTACTAATTGCGAATTAGTAACGCAAAAATATTTCGGTTCGTTTGCGAAAAATGGGCGTATTGCGAACTTCACGTGAACTTAGCAGGACAATTTTCTCAAAAATAAAGATAAACGATTGGCAAGGTGGTTTGTTGAGAATTAATAAATTGCGATTCAGCTTCGCAAAAAAAATATTTGTCTATCATTAGCGAGAAATGCACGTATTGCAACTTTCACTGAATTATTTTTTGCGATAATAATCAGCTATTAATTAGTCTTCAACATGCTTTATATGTATGTATGTATATTTACTTTTTTCTTGTTAATCTCTTAGGAAAGTTCCCTGTTAAGTACATGCTGTTAAGTTCGCACTACAGCCTATTTCCACAAATTGACAAAAAATAATTTGTTCGTGTAAGTAATTAGTAATTAATTAATTTTTAAGAATTTTTGTTCTGCTAATATCATGTGAAAATGGCAATACGCGCATTTTTCGCAAATAATAAAAAACTAATAATTTGTTTGCGAAACTGATTCGCAATTAATTAAATCTCAACAACCATTTTTATTTCTTTCGTCTATATTCATTTTGGAGAAAGGTGACCTGTAAAGTTCATATGAAGTTAGCAGGACACTTCATTGAAGAGTTCTTTCACGAAGTCGAATTTGTTACACTTCTTGTACCTTATGACATTGAGCTGTAGGAACCATTCTTTAGGTTTTATTCTGAAAGGGGCAATCACGAGTTCGAAAAAAGTCATTGTATTGATCCAAATTCCGAAAATATCATGAGTCACGATTCAACTCAAAGCATACAAATTTTGTAAGAAAAACTTTCCGCTGGAAAAACATCAGGTTTAACTTTATTATTTGGCATTTACACAACCATCATGTATTTCTCGATTCAGATATTCAGCTGTGTTCGTTTGGTCCGAAAAAGTGTCTACTTTTGACCACCTTTAACCTTTTATGACCACCCACAGTTTTCGAGAAAATAGATTTTGAAAAATGGTGGGCCAAAAGAACGCTGCGCCTCAAAAATCGATTTTTTCAAATTTGATAAATGTTTTCGATAGGTAGTTTTTTGAACATCAATGACCACCCCTTAACTTTTTTTGACCACCACTAGAAATATATTTTAAATTTTTTAATTTTTTTATTTCGATTTTTTGTTTGGTTTACTCCATTTTTATTTTATTTTTTAAATTTTCGAATTTGGAATGATGACCATTGTGAAAAACTTAACTATCTAAAATTTTCATAATAGTCATCTTTCTAAATTCGAAAATCTAAAAAAAATGAAAACGGAATAAAGATATTGAAAAAAAAATCGAAATAAAAATTTCAAAAATAAAAAAAGAATATTTCTAGGGGTGGTCAAAAAAAGTTAGTCAAAGTGATCATTTAAATGGTCGTCTTTTACCAAAAAAATTGACACTTTTGGGGCCAAGTGAGCACAGCTCAGATGTTTTAATTTACCTAACGGAAATAATGCATTCTAACTCAATTTTTACCTAACTTAAGTTTAATTTTAGTATTTAACAACATTGTGTGAATAATAGACCAAATCATGAGTATCTATCAGTGTCAAACTATAGAAACACCTAAAAGGAAAACGGAAGATCAACTTGCCCTTTAATGTCATTAAAAAAAGTGTGATGGATTGCCAGAATATTTAATTTATAGATTCAATAGATGACATAAAGTTCAGAAAATTTATGAAACTGAAAATTTTTGTAGAAATCACTCCCTCCCTAAAACACACAACAAAATGTTTGGAATTCAGCTACGTCACTGAACTTCTTCAACCTGCTAGCTCTAAAAGACCAATTAAGTACTAAAATACACTTTCAAAAAGGGAAAAAAAGATTTATTTTCATGAATTCAAATAAATAATCTCTAATTTCACGATCTTTGAATGTTTCGTCACCCATATAGCCCATAGCAATATCATTTAAGTTTTCTATTTGATTTATTTTTAGAGCCACCCTAGAGACAATTAAGAAAAAAATATTTTAGTACCTTGCGCGATGTCAGAAAAATATATAAATTCTATTCCGGTCCTCTAATCCCACCTATGTTTACCCAGAATTGTTTTTTTTTTTGGGAAATTCTTATTTTAGAAAATTAATTCTTACTGAAAAACATTTAAATGCTAATATTTCAAAGTGAACATTTTTATTGTTTAAAGCTTGTATCTACATCATGAAGACAAAAATACAAAAAGCTTAAAAAATGATACAAACAAAATTACTTCTAATCGAATACGTGCCGATGAATTAAGAAAAAAAAGAAATGAAGCAAAAACATCAGAACGTGTTATTTCTTTTGAGAGAAAAAAAAAACACAAAAAAAAAACAATGTGACCCGAATTTATTGTCTAAGGTTTATTTATGTTAACTCCTCACCACTATACCTACTTATTTGTCATCCATCAGCAGACATTGTAGTTCAATTGATTTAGATTTTTTGTTTAATAATAAACCACGAATCATTTGATTATAGGTCTGTCGTTGTTGCTGCTGCTACTCGCTGCGCCGATGTCTATTTGTCATTCACTTTGACAATTTATTATCAAGAACAAAAACAAAACAAAAAAAAAATCTTATTCAAGCCCTCTATTACAAGGTTATAGTGCATTTTTATCGATCGAATAAAATAAACAAGGAAACACAATGAGATACTTAAGTCTGAAGTACTATGTCGCGAATGCTATAAAATGCAGTGTCGCCGAACTAATTGCATGCGGAACAGTAGTCACGTGAGAAGTGTCTTCTTTTAAAATGAAAATAAGGGGATGTAGTATCCACCTTTTTTTTCATATGACTTTTTTCTTCTTTTGACCCAAACTACACGCTCTGGCGTTTTAGTACGACTTGTGTCAAACACCCTGTATTAGTTATAAAATATTGAAAAATAACAGCTTGTTGTTAAAAATTTACTACAAATTGCTAGATCTTGAAAAGCTCTCTTTTGTAAACTCTTAATTTTTCAGGCTTAAATTAAAGCTACAACAACAACAATTCAGAATATAAAATATTTTTTCAATAAAATAATAAAATATTTCTGAGTTATAAAGCGATGGGTTCGCCACCACTGCCATACTGAATCAAATTTTTCTGATCGCCTATCCATAATGCACAACCAACAAAACCTAGACATCTAAAGAAAGAGCAGACTCTTGAGTGCATGGGCGGTTTAATCAGGGAAATGTGTGAGGACTTTGGTTTGGAATTCCCGAAGGAAAAGATAGATACCCACAGCAGCAATAGAAATACGATGGATGGTAGGTATAGGGTACTTGAAATGTGCTGCATGACAACGAGTTGGACACACGAGACTGGAGTACCTTCTTCAATACATCATACCGCACTACACTTAGATAATATATGCTCACTTATTACAGAGAAAATAAAATAAATTTTTATCGTAGGTGGTCATCTTGGAGAGATACTTTTAATTTTGCTCTGAAAGAAATTCCAAGTCTATGGGATGCAATCTGGTTCACATGTGTGAAAATATATCAAGTGTGAAAAAACGACAGACATTTGTGTATCTATATCAATGTACCTAAAGTAATGTACATATTTCAATGTTTTGGTTTATGGTAACTGCTGTGAAAATGCGCACACACGTCGCCGTCGCGTCATCGTCCATCGGTCTCATAAGTCCTTAGAAAGTAATAGAAAGTACCGGGTGGGATGGAATAGTGACATTGACATGCAATACAAATTGTATTTGCGGGGAGTAGGTTAGGTATAGTTTCTAGGATTTGACATTGTTTTCTTTTGTTAAAGAGAAAAAAGGCCATAGTAATGTTCAAGTCTTGGTCTTTTTTTTTTTTTTTTTGAGGCATTTTCTAATCAATTTCTGGTTTGGAATAGCATAAATATGTAAGAATTTAAAGTGAATTTTTGTTTTTATTTATGAGAGAAATTTTCTTTGGAAATGCGATTGATGTATTTTTTTTTATGGCGTTTAAGTTGACACTTCTTGAAGTAAGTATTATAGAACGTTAATAGCAATTTTTATGACTCCAATTGAAAGAAAAAACTATTTTCAATAATTATTATTTTTTTGGGAGTAAATGCTTTAGGAAGGCCTTTTTTTTATTGAGAAAGAAAAATATAAATTTTATAAATTATGACTATTTAAAATGACAATCAACAAGTTTGCCTTTTTAAGAAAGACGCTAAGTCTGTCAACATTATAATGCTTATATTTCATTTTTATATATGCACCTGTAAGACTTCAGGTCAGGGCTACCAGATTTATTTCATTATATCGAAGCAAAAACTTTGTCTATGACTGGACAATATGTAAGGTAAGGATACAAAATATGATATGAATGCTAAAAAATGCCACATAATTGGTCAGAAAAGGTCTGGTCCCAGAAATTGGTCTGCCCTAGATAACTTGCAATCAAGGCTTAAACTTTCTCAAGGTCGCTCAAGGTCACGCACGATTTCTGGCCCCTCATTTATGGGAAATTCGCAAAAAATGTATACCATTCGAAAGATTTCTAGATCGCTGATAAAAGGTCAACTATTTTCTGTAGTTGGTCAGCCATAGATTTTTTTCTATGAATTTTTGAAGTTCGTTTCAAGGTCACAAAAAAGAACTTTTGGCACCTCATTTGGATAGTTAAAAAAAAAAAGTATGCAATTTGAAAGGCCTCTTCACCGCCATAAATTTTTTATGAATATTTTATGAATTGTAAAAAAAATTTCAAGGTCAAAACGACCTTTAGCACATCATTTTAGGGAAATTTGCAAAAAAAAGTGTACCATCTGAAAGCATACCATCTTTATCTAGATCTTTATAAAAGGTCAGCTAGTTTCAGTAATTGGTCAGCTATAGATTCTATTTTACAATTTTTTTAAAGTTTCTTTTTTCAAGGTCATGAACGATGACCCCATTTGTGTAGTTTTACAAAAAAATTATACTATCTGATAGGTAATTCCATCGTCATAAAAGGTCAGCCATAGATTACTTCAATGAATTTGTATCCTTATGCCATAAATCGTTCGTGACCTTGAAAAAAAAAAATACTTTAAAAAATCGTAAAAAAGAATCTATAGCTGACCAATTGCTGAAACTAACTGACCTTTTATCTAGATCTTATGGCCTTTGGGGTGACATTAATTTTTGGCAAATTTCCCATAAATGAGGTCCCAAAAATCGATATGACCTTGAAAATTTTGAAAAATGCATTAAAAAAATCTATGGCTGACCATACTGAAAATAGTTGACCTTTTATCTCGATCTAGAAATCTTTCGGATGGTATACATTTTTAACAAATTTCCCATAAATAAGGTGCCAAAAATCGAGCGTGACCAAGTTATCTAGAGCTGACCAGTTTTTGTGACCAGTTGACCTTTTCTGACCAATTATTGATCATTTTTAAAATTTAATCTTTCTGTTTTTGAGTTTTGTTGTTTCTAGATATACAAATCAAATTTACGGCACATTAGGGATATATTATGAAATTCCATGGAAATCTGCAAAAAATTACTTAACATCAGATGTATGTAGTATTTCACTCTTTACGAAAAATTTTAGAAAGCAGATAAAAATTAAATTTTCAAAAATAAACATTAAATGATTTTAAAATATTTTTTTAAAAATTCTCGAAATATTTGTCTAAGAAAATTTTGATAGACTTTTTTGAAGTTTGTCATTATTATTTATTAAATTATTTAAAGGAAAAACTTCAAAACCAAAAACAGCGCTCTAGGGAGGAACTGGTTAATAGTTGCTGACTGTAAATTTTGTAATATTTATAGTTGATCGCTCTTATTGTGGAACATTTTCGAGAAAATACGATTGTTTCAACGGTTTTTTAAATATTTTCATGAAGTAAAATAATTTTAAATATATTCTAGAAAGTGTTGAAATTTAAGAAACCGTTTAAAACCATGTTTCAAGAAACTGACTTTGTTTTTTTGTTTCATTGATTTTAATTTTTTTAAGAATCCAAAAAGTACTTTTTAGAAAATTTTGGTACACAATAAAAAAAAAAAATATATAAATCATGCTCTGCCTTCAAGAAAATAAAAAAGTTAGGTGTGAAATTTGACTTAAATTTCTTACATCCATTAATTTCAATGCCCATCGCTCAGAGGGAAAAAGTATGCATACAATAAATATTTAACTCAAAATTTTGAACAATAGTTGGCACAGGTCAATGTTCAGCCTATTTCACAAAACTCCGATTCTTAAACTAAAATTATTTTGATCATATGTAAATGTACATACACATACATACATATAAATATGTCACAAATTATTTTCGTTGGACCAAACCAAACACCAAACAAAACCATACAAATCGAAAAATTAGTATCGTCTCCGTATCGGTCTTGGTCTCGGTCTCGGTCTCGGTCTCGGTCTCAGTCTCAGTCTCAGTCTCAGTCTCAGTCTCAGTCTCAGTCTCAGTCTCAGTCTCAGTCTCAGTCTCAGTCTCAGTCTCAGTCTCAGTCTCAGTCTCAGTCTCAGTCTCGGTCTCAGTCTCGGTCTCGGTCTCGGTCTCGGTCTCAGTCGTGGTCACGTAAAAGTCACATTTCGTCGGCTTAGAGTGTAAACCTACTAACTCCATAAATGGAAATTTTACAGGAGAAAGAAAAAACTTCGCAAAAACTTTTATCGTTGCTAGAAAATAAAATCCAAAACATGGATTGTGTGTTAGTTGGTACTCTTCCTTTCTAAACATAAAACAACTCAAGCAGGATCTTAGTTTTGTACTTATTTGCATCTTTGTAAGTTAGCCGGTTTTCTTTTTTTGGTAATGTAAAAAAATAATGGACTTAGCCGTTTTTCCAGAACAATCAAAAATAGAATAGGATTTTTGCTAATCGATAGCTTTATTGAGTATAAATAATATTAAAATAAAATATATAGCATTCGAAAATTAAATTAACCAAATCGCAAATAGGTTTAACCCAGTGGCGTAGCTAGGGGGGGGGGGGGGCGAAGGGGGCAGCTGCCCCGGGCACCAGGAGTTAGGGACGGCAAAATTAACTTCGTTGTGCGTTGGAAGTTGTAAGCCAATTAGGTAAACAAATTTTTTAATTGGAAATTTAACTAAATCTATATTAGAAAATAAAATTTTTACTGTAAGTAATCTTTTGTAGCTTATATTTTGTATATGTAAATTTCAGTTCAGAGCTCAGAGGGGTTGACACTTCTCAGAAATCAAAAATTTTTTCGCGGTAGACATGTAAAAAAAAAGTAAAAAAAAATGCTGTAACCTGAATATTTTTGCAGAAGATTTGTTGTTTCGTTTTTTTTTCAAGAAAAAATATAATTATTTTTAACAAAATTGATAAATGAATAAAAAAAAAAATAAACCTGCCGTTGCTTTTTTTCAAAACATAAAAAAATAAAACGAAAAAACTATTAGTTCATAGGAACGGCTTAATGTTAGTCAAAATTTTGTCTGCTACTTTAAGTATGAAGGTACCCATAACTTAACTAAATAGCTTAAAAAATAGTTTGACAAAATTTTGTTTGATTATGGTTAGACCGAAGGGGCTGCAAATTATTGTTTTGCCCCAGGCGGCAAATATCCTAGCTACGCCACTGGTTTAACCTACACACAAATAAGTTTTACCCAAGTGCAAATAGATTTAACCCAAACGCAAATAAAGGGTCCGCCAAATAACCTTTTTTTTTTTTAAATGCTACTACTACATGGAGTGTAGCTTCGGCTGTGTGGACCGTAGCGCCATCCTGTTGAAACCAAATGTTGTCAATATCCTCCTCTTCAATTTTTGTGAACAAAAATTCGTTCAACATTGTCCGATAACGATCGCCATTGACTGTAACGGCCACTCGAAGAAAAATGGCCCAATTATGCCTCTGGACCAAAATCCGCACCAAACAGTGACTCGTTTTGGGTGTATCGGCTTTTCAATGTATGCGTGCGGGTTTTTTGTGCCCCAAATGCGAAAATTTTGCTTGTTTACATACCCGCCAAGATCAAAATGAGCTTCATCTGAAAAGATGATTTTTTTGGCAAAATCGGCATCTTCTCTAAGTCGATCGCAGGCTGACTTAGCGAAGCAGCCATTTGAATGAAATTATTTTTCATTATTAACCGGAAAGATTGTACTTTCAAATAAAAAAAGAAATTTGAGAAAATATTCAGTAGTTTTTTTTATAGCATATTCAAACAAAAAAAAAGTTATTTGGCGGACCCTTTAGAACTAACCCCATTCGATTTAAGCAAAACGCAAATATAGTTAAACTATACGCAAATAATTTAAACAATTTACAAATAATTTTAACCAAAAAGTAAATTGAATTAATCTAACCTTGAATTATTGATCCAGTTGTACTTTTTGGGTCTAATGGATTTTGGAATTATCCATAATTGTTAAAAAGCTATTATTAGGGGATTGGCCTTTTATTTGTTCGGAAAGTTATTGGAAAAACGCGCAGAACTAGTGGAATTTACAATACTGTTAAGCCTTCCATTTCTTCACCACACAGCTGGAACAATAAGTTGAGTCTGGGTTAAACCAATTTGCGTCTTGCTTAAAATGATTTGTTAATAGTTTAAATTATTTGCGTATAGTTTTGTTTAAATCGAATTGCGATTGGGTTAGTTCTATTTGCGTTTGGGTTTTGGGTTAAATCTATTTGCGCTTGGGTGAAACTTATTTGAGTTTAGGTTAAACCTATTTGCGATTTTGCTAATTTTGCTTACGAATGCTATATATAGGGGTTCATTTCAAAAGGTAGTGTTTTCGCTAACACAAAGGTTCATTGGTAGTGTCTACCTTAAGATTTAATAAACACAATGTTAATGTACATTTCGAAACAAAGTATGTGGGTACTAACGGAAATACTACTTTTGTACTTTTTTTTTTAATTATTTTATAGAATACCTATCATGATAATAAACTGTATTATTTCTTAAAAATCAGGTTCCCCCCTCTCTGTCCTGTTATTCGAATTTTATAAGGTATTTTTAATTGTTATGGAGTTAGCAGGTGAATTTGGATGTTATGGACTTAGCTGTTTTACTCATCAAGCGTTTTGGCCAGCTAAGAAGCCGAATTTAACAAAAATAATTATGTCAGACGATGCGTCTCCGTTCGATCTTTCAAACTGCATACTTATCTCAAATTTGACAAAAATTGGATTTAGCAGGTTTACACTCTAAGCCGACGATTTGTCTTTGGTCTTGGTCTCGTATAACAATGTCTCGTTTTGGTATCAGTAACGGTATCGGTCTATTCTGGTATCGGTTTCAGTCTCATTCGCAAAAAAAAAAAGTAAAATGTACGACTTGGAAAGGATATGAAACCATTTTCTATTAGTTAAAAACGCTTAGGGCCAGTTTCAAATGTTTCGGTTAAAGTCTCGGATAGCCTATCCGAAACTTATCCGCAAGATAAACCTCAACTTTTGGTTTCAAATGTCTCGGATAGTGATATCCGACCGATAAGGTTTCGGGAAGCCTAACCGCCAGTTCAAGTGACTGTTAAAGTTTTTATCCAGAAGATAAAGAAATACTAATTTGAAACGTTTGGAAAAATTATAGTTTCAGACCATCCTTATTCCGATGACGTTTTTCGATGATTGGACACTCCGAACACCTTACTCCTGAGCTTTTGTAATCCTTCGCGGTACATACTGAATTTAAATCCTAAAAATCAGTGACATTTTAAATTAAACTGAAAATATTTTTTTTGTTTTTACAACAAAAATTGAATTTTTAGTATGTGTTTGATGTTTATTGTTGTTCTCAAACTGTAGGTGCCTGGTAAAGGAGATGTGACAAAAGTGTATGGGGCCTGGGCCAAGAGCGTTCATGAACAAGAGTGGTATCAAAAGAAAGGTGAGTGTTAGCACATTAAAACTGTAAAGTTTTAGGGAAATCGTATGTGGGGATTTTGAGTTATTGTCCATATTTCGAAGGCATCTCCTGCTTGATTTTTGTCCGTTTATAAGCAAATAAAGTCATATATCAAAGGAAGTGTAAGACAAACCCCTATCTATTTGGTATCAAATGAAAGGTCAGTTTTATATCTTTCAAATAATGTAAAAATCATGATTCTAGAACTTTTAGTTTTTGAAATAATCAAATAAACGTGAAACTTAGTAATTTTTTTAGAGATCAGTTATTTCTGACAAATCTACAGTGGCTATGTAACTTTTTTAACTGTTATGTGAAAGAACACATTTCAGTCTTTATTTTGATATATAAAAATCAAAGCTTCAGTCAATGATAAGCAAGAAAACTACCTTCCGAAGCCTTGCTTGGGAACATCAAATAGAATGTACACAATATGGGGTTTCATACTAGAGTTCCTGTTAACATATAACGCATAAACGAATAACGGAAAATATCAAAGTAAAATGATTATTTCATCACAGCAAAACCATTTAATTTCACAGACCCAGACATTTTAGTTATAAAAAGGTTAATAAACTTTTCTTAAAATCTTGTAATTTTTAGTTCTTTTATCTTATAACTGATTTAGGACGATTTGGGACTGATTCAATAAGTTGTTTGATGTAATTAGGGCTTCTTTTATACCATTCCTCCAGTTACTCTCTTTTCAAGTCACTTTCGTTGAAAATCTCATGTTTCTGAATTTCAATTTCCAATTGTTTTCAAAATATTTCAGTCGAGTGCTTCGGATCACTGTCTTGATAAAAAATACAAAAGTGTTTCAATTCCAACCAATTCGGCACTATTTTTAAAATTGATGTTTAGAATATCGATATCCGCCTACAGTTCCTTCAATAAAATGTAAGATGATAACCCAAGATGCTGAGCATTCACCACAATCCTTAAAAATTACAAGATTTTAAGAAAAGTTTATTAACCTTTTTACAACTGAAATGTCTGGGTCTGTGAGATTAAATGGTTTTGCTGTGATGAAATAATCATTTTACTTTGATATTTTCCGTTATTCGTTTGTTTTTTAATATTTTATTTCAGATTTGAAAGTTTTTAAAACAAAAATATAATACTCTGTTGAAAGTCAATTTCTCCTTTTCTATTTTACTCGATTTTCTGCAGTTCTTCAAAGAAAAAGTATTTCGTTAAGGATGGGTCATTTTCACTAAGGGCCACTGTACGTAGTAATTCATTTTTTGATGACTTGAAAAAAGTTTTGTTGTAAAAAACACATCATTTTGCCCAAGTTTAAAAAATAAAGAAATATGTTAACAGGAACTCTAGTATGAAACCCCATATTGTGTACATTCTATTTGATGTTCCCAAGCAAGGCTTCGGAAGGTAGTTTTCTTGCTTATAATTGACTGAAGCTTTGATTATTATAAATCAAAATAAAGACTGAAATGTGTTCTTTCACATAACTGTTAAAAAAGGTACATAGCCACTGTAGATTTGTCACACGGTTAAAAATTCTGGGGTATTTTTTAATACAGCCTTTGTATTACAGCCGTATGCAATACAGGAAATATTACTTTTTAATATTCCGTAAATATTAAAGAAATTTTCTAATAACTTTTTATTACATTCTTATAGATTAGTACTAAAATTGTTATTTGTAACACCACAAAGATTACAAAGTAATCCAATTAAATAAAATATAATCTTTTGGTATTAAAATTTAATAATTTTAGTATGCGCGTCCATTTTTAATACAAAAAGTATTAAAGTTTAATACAAATTGTATTAAAAGAATCGGGAGGCGTGTATTTTTAATACTAAAAGTATTAAAATTTAATACAAATTGTATTAAAAAGATCGGGACGCGTGTATTTTTGATACAAAAAGTATTAAAATTTAATGTAAGTTGTATTAAAATACCCATATATATACTTTCAATACAAGAGTATTAAAATCTAATACAATTTATATTAAAACAGGAAGCCATTACAAGCAAGCATCAGCCATATTTAAATATGAATATGAAGTTTATGTTTTTAATACCAAAGTATTAAAATTTAATACAGATTGTATTAAAACAGCATCAAAACAAAAGTGGCAACCCTTTTTCTGCTTAATAATATAAAATAAACAATTTAAATATGCATTATTTTGAAGGTGCATTGAAATATTTCGAGGTAAAATATGCTAATTAGTAGATAAAATTTCAATCGCATTAAGATTTTAGTTCTCATATGTGTATGTGAAATACAATAAATATAATAATGCCACCATTAATTGACTTAGAAGATAAATACTCTTACAAAAAAGTCTTTCATTACTTTTATTTTTATATTTGCCAAGTATTAAATTTCAATAAATTTTTGGTGTTTGTGCTAACACTCACCTTTCTTTTGATACCACTCTTGTTCATGCACGCTCTTGGCCCAAAAGTGCGTCATCTCCTTTATTTACCGGTTAGTTTATCCGAGACTTTGACGATGAAACAGAAAATAGATAACAGCAACTTTTATCTGCTGGATACTGTTATGTGTCGGATAGCTATCCGAAACTTTAACCGGAACATTTGAAACTGGCCCTTAGTATTTTTAAGATTCAATAAAAAAATATTTTTAACTAGCATGCATAATGAATGTAGGACATTTCATATTAATTAGTTTAAGCAATCGATGAACACATCGAGAAAAACGGTTCTATCTCTCTTATGTTCAATTTGCTTGGAACTGAAGAACTTTTAAAATATTCAATTTGTTTTCTTTAAATCCAAAATTTATTTTTTTCAAAATTTTGATATGCAATATTATGTCAATAAGCTTTTTTATAAAAAATTTGATTGAAATTCGTTCAGCCGCTAATGAGAAAATCGATAGTTAAAAAAAACGTTATATGAAAGGTACCTTTAATAACAATTTTTGGTAATTTTTTTCTTCCAAAATGTACTCCGTGCCAACAATAACGCACTGATTTTTGTTATCAAAATCGTCTGAGCCGTTTTTGAGATTAATAAGATTTTCTTTAACTGTTGTATGGCAAGTACCGTTATTTTTGGTTTAGGTTGTAGATCAAGATACAAACAGGCACACAGGCAGAATTGTGCCACCCACTTTTTTCGTGTTCTCTATCATCGCAATGTCATGTTTGATTGTTATCTCAATTTTTTTTTGCACGAAGCCAATACTTGCCCTAGAGTAGGGTAGACGGGGGAGCCATTGCCAGGATTTCGGGAATTTGACCATACGCAAAACTTTTAGCCTGTTTTCCATTTTCTTGCTTTCTAATATGTTTCCTTCTTTATTATATTCATTTTAAAGTACATTTCATCTTGATACTTTAATGATTTATATTTTTAATATTTAATTACAAAAAAAAAAAATATTGATACGGCAAGGTCTGCCTGGTAGGAATGCTTTGCCATGGAGATGGGGTACGTTTGCCAGGTACCTAAATACCAAAGTCAGCAAATAAAAAAACAGACTAAACATTTAAATAACGTAACAAAACATATTTATTGATTCAATAATATTAAAAGTAACTTAAATGTTTATAATTCAGAATGTTTGTTTCATTTTCATGGAGTGCCTTTGAAAATGGCAAAGCCACGTCATGGGGTGCAAAGGATCCCCACTAGCTGTTTTTTTGAAAATTTACTTCTAACTTTTTTTCCTTGTAAGCAACTAATGTAAATCAAAACTATTTACAACAAAAAATATACTAACAAAAGATATTTGAAGCGAAAAGATATTGTATAAGAAAAAAAGAAGAAATTAACGAAGATTCCTTACCTTGTAATTTAGATTCTGGCACTTGAAAAATCAACCCACACTTCCAACTCGGTTGGGGCTAACGGAGAACTGCCAAGCTTTGTCAGAAGTTTGCATATAGAGATGTGCAATAAAAATCGATTTTTCGATATTTTACATTTTGTTCGTTCGACATTAAAGTTCGATTGGTAAAAGTCCCCCTATGGCAAAGGATCCCCTTTTGCCCTACCTACCTATGTATATCGCAAGTAAAAATGGGATTGATGAAATTGTTACAAAAATCGTTGTGTTCACTTTTGGGAAGATATAAGAAAAATTAAGATTGGCTGAAAAAAAAATTTCATCAAAATCCCTTTTGCCCGAGAAATAAAGCATGAGAAAAATGGGCGTTGCCAGTTGGTGGTTGTCAATAAAATTATTTTATAAACATTCTCTTTGCTAAAAAGAACAAACTGTGAAAATGTCGTCTAAATCGTTAGAGCCGTTTCCAGGAAATCCATTTTTTCTGTCGATACCAAACGATACTACCGAGAGTCTAAGTATATTTTCTCTTAAAAAGTATACGGTATCGGCTCGTTATTGTCTCGGTATCGTTTCTTATGCTTTCGAGTTGGTATCGTGTCGATATCGATAACCATAGCGATACCGATACCGATACCGATACTAAACGATATCGAGATTTTTCTGGTATCGTACCTAGCCCTACTCAGTACATAATAAAAAAAAAAATTTAACCAATTTTCAACCTATTTTTTGCATGATTTTGTAAAATATTTCAAGGCGAAAAATGTGTGCCTTGACCTAAGCCACCCATTGAGTCATAAGTTTACCCTTAATTAATAAATTATAGACCAAAAAATGAAAAACTATTATTTTTAACTTGAGTGCAAAAACCATTTGCATGCTAATAATGCTGTGAGGTGAATATATTTTGTTAGGAGTGTAAGCCGACCATACAATAAAATAGCTATATTAATAGATTAATACAGTAATGACAGCCATGGTTGTTTTATTTTTGCATGAAACTGTAAACCAATCATGCAAAAAAGTAATTTTGTATTTCATCTCAATAACTTTTGGCAAGCAAAAATATTTGCATATATTTTTTTAGAGTTCCAAGAAATGTTTTTTATACAATAAAATTAATATTTTTTAACAGAACTAGGTATAGTGTTACTAAATGCGGAAAATGTAAATACTATTTTAAGTTTACGCAATGTATCTATTACTATTTTTTTTAGAGCAGAGTCTTGAAAAAAGGAATTTTTAAGTGTATGTTTTTTTTTGTGATTTTTGATGAGTTTGTTACAAATTTTTGTTGTCCACATAAGAGAGGACTTGAGGGAAAGTATCAAACTTTCACTATATCTGTGAAATTTTATCAAATAAACTAAATACTGATTAACTACCTGTTAAAATACTTAATAAAAATAAAAATCAAACTAAAATCTCAATTATGAAAATGTTTGAATAATAAATATTATTATTCATAAGATTTTTCTGTCTGGAATCAAATTAATATACAACGTGACCTATAAATCTTCATATTAAACCTCATATTTATTGTATTCTTAATATCTCATTTCTTGTAACCTATTTGCCAGCTGATCATCTTTGTATAATTTTACTATCACTGACCATAATTCTGAATGGTCATTCATGATTTTTCACTCATAAAAATGCCGATTGGTGATAAGAAGCATCAGCAGCTATACATTCCATAACCATATAATATGGGTTGGTGGAAGCTCTATAATAATAATTATTATGTTTCTATATTTTGTTTGTATATATTTTGTTGGTAAGCTTAACCCTGATAAGACTGATAAAAACAACAATCACAACAACAACCATATACTCTTTCACTAATTGGATGCGACTGTCATGTTGCATTTATATGACATAGATTGCCAATGAACCGGTCGCTTTTACGGATTAAGACCACAAGATACTCACACTATCTATCAAGAGCTTGGAAAAAATCCATTTAAATAAAAATGAACATACGCCTTTCACAAAATAAATGAGAAGAAAAAGGAAAAAACATAGACTTTTACTCTAAATTCGTTGAGTGTCTGAGCAAATTCTTTGCTTATCTTGACTTCTCACGAAACGATTGGCGCAACGACGACGTCTTCAAGATGAGGCTTTGCATTCACAAACAAAAAACTGCTTTTTCTCCTTTTCCATAAAGCCTTAATAGCAGACATACATATGTACATAAATGCAACATTTTAAATACTTCAAAGCAATTTAAATTTATACTTTTTATCAACATCTCTCAGTCACCGCATATCGAATGAAATGTCATTTCATTAACAAAAAAACTAAAAATTTATATAAAAAATCTGCACGCATGCCCCCAGAAAATCACAGGTGGAATATTGCAGCATGGCTGCCACATCGCTAATTGATTCTTCTTTTTCTCGTTTTTTTTTTCTGTTTGGCTTAGGTATACTTGACAAACTCGTTGTATATCAATTGGAAATGAAATTCCACCTGATGGGCTGGCCTGGACTTGCAGTAAGCGATTAACTCTTCACTCAGTGCATCCTAATTACCTGCACTTTTTATTGCCTCTGTCCTATCGAAGCATAAAGACATATAGACACTGCATAGACTCTGCCACTAAATAGGGATGGACTGGGACATGGTTCTGGATGTTTTAAAATAACGTCTAACTAAACTATAGAACCATACCACGTCGTCGTTGCTCGTAGAGCTTGATGGGCGATAGTGATTTTGCACGCTGATTACCCCTGGCAGTTTTTACGGAAGACACAACTATAGCAGCAGCTGAAAATACCTATATACGTCCAGTCCATGTGCAATTCAAAACATGGAATAATCATAAATTGCTTTTAAAAACGACACAACGATGTCATATGGACGTGCTGCACAAATTCCCTACATTCTTCCACGGGGCTTGAGAAAAAAGACCAATCGAAGTTAATGACATCCCTTCAAGTTGGAATAATATTATAGGTAGGTATACTTGTACTTATGTACGTAGTAGATAGAAAAAGCCGTAGGTGTTGGAGTTAATCAATAAATGTCAATGACTAGAAATATTACCTCATAAATTCTCTTTAAAAAAAAACCATCATCAAGTGTTGCATATTAAGTAACCGCGTTAGAAAATTTTTAATAGAACTATTAAAAATTGCAAATGTGATTTTTTTTTTGCTAAAGACCAAAAACAAAACGTGATAGAGCCACTAAGTGGATGAATACATAATTAAAAGCTGAAGAAATCGTTTAAATAAATACATTTTTTTAATGGCAATTTATCTGAAGTGTTTGAATCAGACTTCAATGCAAGATGTTGAATTGTTTGAAAATTAAAAAAAAAAAAATACAAAACGATAAGATAGGTAGTCAAAATAATGACAAATATGTATGTAAAAACTTTGACAGGAAAATTAATATAATAAACTTTTATGAATTGTATTCGAAATGTCCTTAAAGAAGCGTTTGATTGGTAATTTATGCGTAACAAGGAAATGTTTAACTTACTTGCAACGAGAACGTAGTTAGTCCAGTTAAATCAAATCAAATAATTCGAGACATTTACAAAAAATATCGTGTCGTTTTTTGTTGCCCAAAAAGTACTTATTGGAGAGTCTAAATCCAAAAACTTCGAACAAAACGCGCCCGTGCGTTGTCCACCATTTTAAAAATGGCTTTGAAAAACGTGAATTTGGTTGTCTCGGCTCCTACCACACATAGCGTTATATTTTTACTTGCGATATTGGTACAATAAGGCAAGTTTTGGATTCGTGCAAACAAAAAGTTTCGAGATAACAATCAAACATGACATAACGATGATAGAGAACACCAAAAACGTGGGTCTGTTCGTCTACAGCCTAAACGGCTCGATCGTTTTCTTCAAACTTGGTTACATAGTGGTTTTTGGTGATTCTGCCCACACGTTTTTTTCATTTTTTTTTTTAACGAAGTATAACGGTACCTGCCATACAGTTTTTTTATCATTTTAACATAATCGCTTTTTTCTCAAAAACGGCTCCACAACTTTTCTTAAACAAAATTCAATAAATTTGTTTAGTAAAGGCTACCTTTGGATGGGAAACTTATTTTCAAAAAATGGTTATTAGTGGTACCTCCCAAAGAACAATTTTTATAATATTCAATTTTCTTCAAAACGGTAAAACTGATTTAAATATTTTCTTATAGGTACTCAAAAAAAATATTTTTAGAAAAAAATGTACATTTATGAAAAAATAACGGTACCTACCTACGATACAAAAGTTAAAAAATCGCAAAGGAAAATATTTTGTTTTTCTCAAAACAGACTCCTACGATTTTGATTAAGCTTTTTTCATATACTAAAATTAGTACGATCTACATAACTACCAAAAATTATAAAAATTTACACTTAGCAACTATTAATAGTACCGACCTGTCATAGAACGTTTTTTTTTAATTTGAATTTTCAGAAAATAAGTTTTTGAATTTTTAAAAAAAATTTCAATTTTTTTTTAACTCAATATCTCAAAAACAGATTGGCAACTTTGTTTTCAAATTTTGGTTTTATATACAAATAAATACATACTTTAGATTTACACACCAAAATATATCCTTAAAAATGTTTTAAGAATTTTATATATAAAAAATTATTTTTTTAAAAACCGCTTCAACGATTTAAGACTTTTTTTCCCATACAATCATATTCAATCAAAAATAATTAAGATGGCACTCTTTTTTCCACCTGAAACTGTGAAAGGAGTTGTTTTAGTAAATTTAAACATCGTATTTCATGCTTCTCTACATTATTTAATTATATAATATAATTATATACAATTTTCTTAAACCTGCAGTGTTTTGAACATAAGAGCATATGCGTGCGACCCAGTCATGCATTTTTTTTTTTTAATTTTATTCGTTAAAATTTCTTCTACAACTTTTGCTTACAACAAGTTTTGATACCTCTTTCAAAAAAAAAATTATTGACGAAAAACTGTCGAAATTTTGGAGTAAAAAATAATTTTTAAAGGTTATCCGGCCTCATGATCATCTGATTGAAAAAATACTTACCTAAACAGTTTTTCATAGAACACTTTATCTCCTACATTTTAGTATATTAGGTATTTATGGGCGACAAATAATGTCAGAAATATAACCTGACAAAGTTGCTAATATCCAGCGGAAAATTTATTTGGTATATGGGTGACTCTCTGCCAACTGTTAGTCAGAGTATCAAATCTGTAAAAGCATTTTGCTACAACTTTTAAGGAAAAAACAAAATATGGTGAAATGCACTAAAACTGAAATAGACGATAATGAAGCTCTTTTACTTTTTTTTATTTGTATTTTATTTTATCTCTTTTTAACCTTATTTTTGTCGAGATTCTAGATTAAGTGTTATGTTTTGACCTCTTGACATTTCTACTTCCCTTATTTTCTTTGAATATGTATAGCTTATTCGTTTTAGAATAGACTACATTCTTTTGAATGGCAACCCTTTTAATGGTGCTGGGTTATTACTTAGTTTTTATTGCACGGAATAATTTTTGTTTGGTTCTTTCGAGATATTGATACTTTTAATTAAAAAAATTCGTAGAAAGTAAATATTATTGCAAGAAATAATTTAATTAAAGTTCACGGTGCCACGGTACTGACATCCACGGTACTGAGAATTAGACAGTTTATGTGACCTAACTTCAGGGTTGCCAGTTTGGGGGTTTTCCCCCAGATTTAGGGGTATTTTTCATCGTTGGAGGGAAATCTGGGGTGACGAAATGTCTGGGGTATAATCTGGGGGTATTATTTTTAAAGTTAAAAATTAAAAATTGTATGACTGCTTAGTCAGGGAGCCGACACCGTAAGAAAACATTAAGAAAAGTTCTGGTCGGAATCGGACAAGCTTTATCAGGTGGTAATGGTTAGAAAATTCCATTTTTCAGGTTGCTTTTTCCGCTAAATGTACGTATTAAATAAGCAACTTATATAAATAGGGCAAATTAAAGGTAAGACTGTCCTCAAAAAAGCGGTGTTACCCATATTTTGGAAAAATTAATACTTTTTTGTCTCTTAGTCCTACATTTATAAATCAAAAGTCATCAAAGTGAAAATTCTTAAATTTCTAAGCTTTCCAAAAATGTTACTTATCCTCCTTGATTATCAAATTAAATAGTATTTAAGATCGAGTAAAAATGAAAAACATATTCAAATAAAAGTGGGTAACAGCACTTTTGAACTCATGGCCTCATTTGTGAGTGAAATATTCCTTCCATTCTGGATCACAGGTTTTTACGAACGACTGCAAAAATGAAGATGACATTCGCATTATTCTTGTTGACTTTTAAATGAAGTATTTTAATGTAGGTAGATGCATATTTTCATATTTATTATAATTTTTTTTTCTGAAATACGAGTATGTAATGAATGATGAGTATTGAAAGCAAAAAAAGATAAAAGTTGTGAACAAAATCTAGGGGCTTTTTTCGTCAAAATATAGTTATCTGGGGGGTTTCTGAAATTTTTCTGGGGGTATAATTTTTTTTCATCTGGCAACACTGCCTAACTTCCCTATGCTAATGAGAAAAATAATTTCCAGGATAAAAGGAAGGCCGTTTTCGAAAACGTCATCTGCGTCAAAATTGCATTTGCAGAATGTTCTTTAACGCCAACAGCTAAAGTCACATTCTCGAAAACATCATCTGCGATGCAGCTGCGTAGTAAAAAAATCGAGTTGACGTTACAAAATTTGAGAAACCAGAGAGTGTGTTTGTAAATATAAAATGCGTTTGCGAGTAAACTGAATAACGTTCATAAAATCGATTTTGTGCAAGACAGGACGATTGCATAAGACGATTGCAATCTGCGTCAAAAAATGACGATCATTTGACGATAAAATTGACTTTGATTTGACGTTTTCGAAAACGGCCGAATAAAAAATTCTGATAGTTAACCAAATACATGTTATAACATGCTTAAAAATACAACCACGGTACTGACAAATTAATTTGTGACACACTTTCTTCGAATGAAAACATATCACTCATAAAGAACAACAACGCTAAAAAAATAAAATGCACGACTGGGTCGCACGTACTTGCTCTTATGTTCAAGACACTGCGAGTTTAAGAAAATTGTATATACAAACATGGAAATTATGAGAGAAAAATGTAGAGAAGCATGAAATACGACATTTAAATTAGCTAAAACAACTCTTTTGACAGTTTCAGGTGAAAAAAAGTATGCCATCTTAATTCATGATGGAATATGATTGTATGGGAAAAAAATTTAAAATCGTTGGAGCGGTTTTTTTTTTAATTAATTTTTTATATATAAAATTCTTAAAACATTTTTAAGAACAAATTTTGGTATGCAGATTTAAATTATATATTTATGTGTATATAAAACCAAAATTTGAAAAAAAATTGTCAACCCGTTTTTGAGATATCGAATTTTCAAAAAAAAAAAATTTAAACTTTTTTTAAAAATCCAAAAACTTTTTTTTTGAAAATTTTGATATGCAATATTATTTGATTTTATCTGAAATTTGTATATAAGAAAATTCATTTAAATCCGTTAAGCTGATACCGAGAAAACTCAAAATAAAAAAATACGTTCTATGACAGGTACTACTAATAGTTGCTATGTGTAAAATTTTATAATTTTTGATGATAGATCGTACTAATTTTAGTATATGAAAAAAGTTTAGTCAAAATCGTAGGAGTCGTTTTCAAGCAAAAAAATATTTTCCTTTGCGGTTTTTTCACTTTTGTATGGAAGGTACCGTTATTTTTTCATAAATGTAAATTTTTTTCTAAAAATATTTTAGAGAGTACTAAAAAATTCTCAAATATCGAATTTCAAAAAAATCTATGATGCCGTTTTCGAAATATTTGATTTTCCAAAAAAAAATTTGAAATATTTTTTAAAAATCCAAAAAATATTTTTTCAAAAATGTTGGTACACAAAACTATTAACATTTTTTGGAAGCTTCTGTATAAAAAAAATAAATGAAATCGGTCACACCATTTTGAAGAAAATCAAAAATTAAAAAAATGGTTCCTTGGGAGGTACCATTAATAACCATTTTTGAAAAATGGTTTTCCACCCAAAGAAAGACTTTACTAAAATAAATTTATTGAATTTTTTTTAAGAAAAGTTGTCGAGCCGTTTTTGAGAAAAATATGATTATATAAATTTGCCAAAAAAAATGTATGGCAGGTACCGTTATTTTTGGTTCTAAAAAAAATGAAAAAAACGTGTCGGCAGAATCACCAAAAACAACTAAGTACCAAGTTTGAAGAAAATCGATCGAGCCGTTTAGGCTGTAGACGAACAGACAGACAGACAGACAGACAGACAGACAGACAGACAGAATTTTGCCACCCACTTTTTTGGTGTTCTCTATCATCGTAATATCATGTTTGATTGTTATCTCAAAATTTTTTTTTTGCACGAATCCAAAACTTGCCTTATAGTACCTATAATCGCAAGTAATAAAACGGCTGTTGTTATCTATGCATAAATAGTGCCTCTTTTAGAAAACCACCATACAAACGTCTTGAAACTAAAACAAAATGGCGGTTCAGCGAAAAATCTTTTGAATTCAAAAATAAAAGTAAATCCTCGGACAACGTTCATTCATGATTATTTTATTCAGCAATAAGTATTTTGACTTAATTTTTGCATAATTTTGTCAACCAAGTATTACACTCAAACTTTTCTAAGGACAACATTTCCATTCAATGAAGTATTTCATTAGAAAAAAGTAGATTTAATCGGAAAAACAAGGAACGGACATGCCACGGTACTGACATTTTTACTACATTTTTCCAAGCTATGTGGAAAAAGTAGCAAATTTGGTCATGATATCGAATGTAGATTGTACTAAATAGCCATTTACATAATTCAAACCAAAAATATATACGAACATTTTACATTAAATATCCAAAAAAGGACTGGACACAAAAAATCACAGTTGGGACGGAATCACCCATACAGGGAAAATAGCAAAAATGTTTAGGAGCTAGTCTATTTCTCAACACGAATGTGTCGTTCATCTCTTAAGAGGTTATTATGAGTACCCGTTTAGCTCTAAGCAATGGGGCTTGCGAGATATTTGGCTTCAAAGCACCGAAAAGAACAATGATGTAACTCCGCAAGGTCTGATATAACTCAGAAACCAAGCTATGTTTTGGCAATTTAAAACACAAAACTTTTTGTTCAAAATTTAATTTCCATTCGAAATTGATGGTTTAAAAAAAATTATGCTAGAAAAGTTAACGAAAACTACCCAAAATAAATATTTTAAAGAATTAAATACGATATTTAATTTTGCTAAAACAATTCTCTTGATAGTTTTAGGTGAAAAAAGAATACCATCTTAATTCTTGATTTAATATGATTGTATGGAAAAAATAATTTACGATCGTTGGAGCGGTTTTAAAAAAAATTTCCTTAACGGTCTTTTACCTTTTGTTACTATTACTTTGGCGTAAAAATAATGTTTTTCTAGTAATATTTTAGAAAGAGTTATAAAACTCTTAGGTATCGAGTTTCAAAGAAATCGATCATTTCAATTTCGAAATATTGGATTTTCAAAAAAAAACTTGAAAACTTTTGAATTCAAAATTTTTTTTTTAATTTTGGTACACAATACTATTAACCTCAGAACATTATTTTAAATGACTGGAAAACATTCCTTACGAATTAAGGATGAAATTTAGCTTGGAAATCATTTTTGTAATCCTGTTTGTAGTCCAGTCAAGATACCGACTGAACTCTCCTGAACTTTTGGAAAATTTATATGATAAAAATAACGATTTATATCTCAAAATAAGAATTGAGAAGACGCACCTTCGGGTAAAGTTTCAGTACACTTTTCAGGAACATATCTTTTTTAAGCCAACAGGTTGAACCTCTACTTTTTTGATAATTTTTAATATTTACAAAGTGAAAAAAGTTGAGGAAATTCCTCCAGATGCCAAATGCATGTTGGGAAAAGTAGCAAAATTGTTCGTGTTAAAAATACTAAAACTTACTAAAAAAGTTGAAATCCAATCCTTTGACATGAAAGAAGTATATGTTCCCGAAAAGTGGCAAAAATGAGGTTTTAGCAAATGTGCTTCCTATCTTTTGAGTCGTCAACAGTTTTTTTTCCCAAGGTGATTCCACAATGTTGTTCATGTTCAAAATGTTAATAACTACCAAAAAAGTGGAGGTCAAACACATGCTCCCGAAAAGTGACATCACTGACATTTTACCCAAAGGACGCACGACGCGACGCACGCACCTTTAGCAATTATCTTTAAATCATCAACTGTTATTTTTTCCAAGATACGTTTGATGTCTGGAGGAGGTGCAACCCGTAGACATACAAAAAAGTATGTTCCCGAAAAGTGGCAACACTGAAGTTTTAACCGAAGGTATTTTTGCTCAAAACTCAAAATATAAATCCTTATTTTTGTCATCGAAATTGTCCAAGTAATTTACGATATTATTTTAATTTATCATTTTCCACAGATTGGCGGCATTTTTGAAAATAATGTTCAAGCAACAGGATTACAAAAATAACTCCCAAGCTTAATTTCATTCTTAAAGTGTAAGGAATGAATTCAAATCATACAAAAAAGGTCCCAGCCAAAAAACAGACGGGATTCGGTTTCCTGACCACACCATGTATATGCGTTCACATTGTTTGAAGGCTTTTGTAAACAAATTTTACAAATGGTTCTTTGGGATTTTTTAAAAAATGGTTTCTCATCCAAAGGTAGCCTTTACTAAATTTAAAGCCTTAACAGCTGGACCGATTTTCTTAAAACGTGGTACGTGGTGGTTCTTACTGATTATCACAACAAATTTTTTCTTTTTTTATTAGAACCAAAAAAAAACCGGTTCATGCCATTCAATTTTTTCAACAATTTTATAAAGTCTTATTTTTCTTAAAAACGTCTATACAACTTTTCTTTAAAAAAAAAAAACAATTAATTTCGTTTAGTAAATTATACCTTTGAATAGAAACCCATTTTTCAAAAAATGGTTATAAATGTCACCTTCCAAAGAACCATTTTTTTTTTAATTTTCAAATTTCTTCAAAACAGTATTTCTGATTTCAATAAATTTTCTTGTACAGAAGCTTCTCAAAAATATAAATGTTTTGATATCCAAAATTTTCAAGAAATTTTTTTTTTTTTTTAATCAAATATTTTGAAAACTATATAAGGTCATTATATTAAGGTATTTGAACACCCTTATTTTTTCTTAAAACGGCTATTAAAGTTTTTATAAAACTTCTTCTATAAGCAGGTGGGTCTGCTAACAAAAAAAAATTAAAAATTACTATTTTATTAAAATTAACATTGAGAAACTATTCGTTTTAATATCCACCTCTCATAGAACGGTTATTTTATTTTGAATTTTCCCACTATCGGATTCAGGTTATATTTCAATATACAAATTTAAAATAAGATTTAACAAAGTTGTATATCAAAATTTTCATTTTTTTTTATTTCTTAAAAAATTTCTATATTTTTTTGAAAATTTGATATCTCAAAAAGGTATTTACATTTTTTTTTTAAATTTTATATTGATATGCACAAATACAAATATTTAAGATTTGCATACCAATAGTTTTTAATAGAATTTAATATATTAAAATTATTTTTTTTAAATCAGTCCCATGATTTTAAATTTGTTTCCATACAATTATATTTGATAAAAAACTCAGATGTTATTTTCTTTTTTTAACCTCAAACTAGTTGTTGTTTAAGCCAATTTAAATATCATATTTCACGCTTTAAAACATTTGTCTCTCATAATTTCCATGTCTTTATACATAAGCTTTCAGCTTATTGAATATAAAAGCTAGTATGTTCGACCCTTTAGAACCCAGGAACCTTCCAAAGAACCTCTTTTAGAAACTCCCATAGAACCTCCCAGAGCACCTCCCCTCCCAAAGTAGTTATTATTGAAAAAGAAAATACAATGATATATGCTTAAGAACTTTACACATGCAATTTCTTTTTTCATTTCATTTAAAAATGTTTAATGAAATAAGATAGCTATGTATACACAAATAGGAACCATCTATTAATTTTAAAAATATTAACTATTCATTTAAAAAATAATAAATATTTTTTAAAAATAAATAAGACTTCTATAGAATTAAAAAAAAATATTTTTCAATTCTTCATCATAATTCTATTTTTTTTTTTTCTTCTTTCAACTTACACTCAAACTTACACTTTCATCAGAATATTATTTATTATAAAATCATCAGCTATTCATGAAAATGAGAATCAACAAGAACGAACTATCTTATGGAAAATTTATGAAATTCAAAAATGAGATGTGAAAATATTTTATTATATAATATCTTAGCCTTAGATTCAATTTTTGTTTTTAATTAAAAAAGAAAGTCAATAAAAATATACTCGTATTTCATTTTTTTTATTTTATTTTTTTTTTCCTGACAAGATGAACCCGTTTATTTCGGTCGGTTGGTATATATTTTGACGAGAATACTGATCAAAATTATAGATGCAAGTTTATAACCAATCAACATGTAAAAGACATGCTTTTATAGCTATGGCTAAATAATATCTTGTTTTTTCTATAAATAATTGTCACTCAATCACCCATCGGAATGCCTACTTTATGTCTTTGTTTTATTTAATATCTCTAATTCTGTAAATTAATCGATTCATTTATAACAAAAAAAAAAACAAATATGTAATTAGGTATAGGTTGGAATGTCAATCGTTATTTTCTAACAACACAACCTTGATCGATTAAATTTCTCACTGATCTCAATCTGTCTCATAATTTTTCAAAGAAAGACAAAAAAACCAAAAGTCTTAACAAAAGCGTGACGAAACTTATTGCATGCATTATGTGAATGAATACTTAAAAAAATTGAACCCAAACAACAATCAACAACAACGAAAACGTCGACACGACGTAAAAGTTCTAATCTGGCCTGTTTCCAATTTTTTCTCAATGTTGGTGCTTAGTTTATTTATTTCTAATTCATCAGAGTTCTGATAATTTTTTTTATTGTTTTTATTTTTAGAGAGCAAAAATGATAAACAAAATTTCAGACATCTTCTTTTTTCACTCATTCGAATGTCTAAAAGTGAAAAATGTTTTTACTGCCAAATTTTAATTCACTAAAAGGTGTTTTCTTTGATTCTTAAATGTTCATAACGACAAGAAAAAAGGAGGTATGAATGTGGTTTCTTTCAACAAGATGATTCAATATCATAAAATGTTTGTTTTGTTTATAACTTATTTGTTGGTGCTGATGGTTGCGGTTGTGTTGGTGGTGATTTTTCTTTGTGAAAATATAGGTTAATAAATTTGAGATAAATTGTTTCTGGTTTATTTTGTTTTATTGTGAAAGAGAAAGAAATTTTAGTATTTTTTTTAAATTTTATTTTCAAAGGAAACATCACAGTAAACTTGGCATTCAATTTCCATAAAAACAAAAGTAGATGACGTCGTGACTCATGTAATGTTTATTTATTTACAATATTTTAGTATTAATGCATTTTAATAACTGAGGTGTTTCAACGTTATTATAGGTACTCACTCTTCTTTTTCAGAGCAAACATACTTTATCTAATATAGGTAATGTGCAAGAGGAGAGGCGTTGAAATTTCGAGAGAAAAAAAATAAAGAGAATAAAATTCGATAATCAAATTTGATAAAACAAATCCTTTAATAAATTGAGATGAAAAAAAGAATGCTATCTGAATACTTAATGAAATATGTATTATTGAAAAAAAGTTTAAAATAAGCGATGTTTAAATATGTAATTATTTTCTTATTTATACAAATATTTAATCATTTTAAAGAAAACATTTTGTAATGCAAATCTTAAGTATTTATTATGTGCATACGAAAATAAAATTTCAGAAAAATGGTCAACCCATTTGTGAGATACATAGGTACCTAACCTTCCTATTGACTTTTCAAAAAAAAAAAAAAAATAGCTTACTTTAAACACAAAATATTTATTTTCATTTTCAAAAAAATAAATTTGAATTTCATATTTAAAAAAAAAATCTAAAAAATATTTTTTTGAAGATTTTTGTATAGAATAACATTTATTATTTTTAAGAGGTTTCTGAATAAAAACAATTATTAAAATCAGTCATACCGTTTTGAAGAAAATAGAAAATAAAAAAGTGGTTCTCTGGAAGATATCATTAATAACCATTTGTTGAAAAATGGTTACCTCCCAAACATTATTTATTATTATTTTTTTTAAGAAAAGCTATAGGTATACATTCACTTTTAAGAAAAACAAGATTTTGTGAAATTGCTAACAAAAAAAAAAAAAAAAATGATGTTGCAGGTACTGTTATCAAAAAATTAAAAAAAATTTTGGGTGGTCGTTAAAAAAAAGGTCATCCCGGATGGTCCCAAATCGTCTCTAAATGAAGAAAACAAAGTCCCTAATTTTTTCAGATTTTTATTTTCATCCCCTATAGTCGCTGTAGGGGTAAATTAAATATCCCCTTTTTTTGCATAGGTACTAGAAAATTCGCGTAAGATCTGCCAAAAAAATTCAGAGCATGTAGATGGGAACTAGACAAGAAAAAAATCCTATTGGAGGGGGGTAATATCTCCCCCCGCTTGGACGGGTGGGGCAATTTAATTAAATATTTGCATAAAATAGAAAAAATTAATTCAAAAATAACGGCAATTTTTGCAGTAATGTTTTGTAGCTTTTTGGAAAGACAGAAGTCCATTCTTACGACTTATTTTTAAAATAAGTTTTTTTGATGAAAAGTTTTGGCAAAAAATTGTTTCAAACTCAACATTTTGAAGAAAAATTTTTTTTTTTGTGAGTTTTTTAATGTGACCAATTATTTAAATTTAATAGTTTTAATGGTTTTATTGGGCTTTTTTGGTCAATTTTGTTTAATTATGCAAATTAAAACACGTACATAAAGTTTTTTCCCGACGTTTCGCTGGAGTTTCTCAGCATCTTCAGGGGCGTTTATTATGTCTACATATATATATATAAATTAACAATTTTTAATATTTAGTTTTAAATTGGCAAATAATATTTCAAAACTTACTTTACTTTTATTGCATTTTAAATTTAAAAAATTGCATCGTTCCCTACATCCAACATCAACAAACGGCACAGTTTAAATAAGTTAATAAATAAATAAATAAATAACATTTAGAACTTTTTAACTTGAAAAGTAAAAATAAACTTCTTAACACAAACATAAAAATTTTTTTTTGTTTTTAAATTATAGATTTGAAAACTGATATTGCTGAAATTGTTTATTCAAAGAACTTTATTTAATAATCAACAATTAAAATGAACTTTTTGTTTCTATTCTATGCAATTATTTTATTAAATTGCCCCTCCCGTCCAAGCGGTGGGAGATATTCCCCCTCTCCGGTAGAATTTTTTTCTTGTCTACTTCTCACCTATACATACTCTGAATTTTTCGGCAGATCTTACGCGAATTTCCAAAAAAAAAGGTCAAATTTATTTTACTTCTACAGCGACTATATGGGATGAAAATAAAAATCTGAAAAAATTAGGGATTTTTTTTTCTTCATTTAGAGCTGATTTAGGCCCATCCAAATATTAAAACTCATTAAAACCCATTATAACAACCACCCTTATGTACATACCAATACCAAGTTTTGACTAAGCTGTTTAGGCTGTAGCTGAATAGAAATACAGAGGGACAGAATTGCCGTATCCACTTTTTCGTCTTCCATTTTATCGTGATATGAAGTTTGATCAGAATCTTAAGATCGATTTTTTTTAAATGCATAAATTGCCATTATAGAAAGTACCTATATCCCAAGTTATAAGGGCAGGAACGACACAATTCATAAAATTGATTTAATTATTTATTTCGAGCCGTTTAACAACAATGTTTTATTTTTGTATAAATGAACATTTCCAACTGAAAATGGTTCAAAATCACGAACAAAAACATTCCATGTTTCTAACAAACTGCGTAGGTGCTTACAATAAGCTTAAAAATTGCAATTTCAGTTTTCTGGGTATCACCGAAATTACAGTAACTTATATGCTTAATTAAATAACAATATTTTTTAAAATAATAAATCGTTCTTCTAATATTAAAAATATCACAAAAGTCCTAAAATCAGATGGAACATGTTCTTTGTACATCAGTAATAAAATTTTTAATTAGCAGGAGAATATAACCTTGAGAGAATAAAAGTAGGTAAATGGTACACATATGTACATCTGTGTTGTTTGGTAGAAACATGATAGGTAACTCCAAATTTAATTGTGTTTTATTTTAACATCCACTGTACATTGAGTTAGAGCACCAGTTGATGGATTTTATTCAAATTTAAAACATCTATTAAATATAAGTGAGCTCAACTCCATAATTGCGTTTATTCGCCCAGGTACGATAGTTGAATTTTAAATATTAAGTCACTCCACTGAAACAGAAGAATTTCTTTCCAAATTTTCTTCATATTCTATCATCTATTAAATATTAAAAAAAAAAAATAGGTTCTTAGAAATTTAAAAATCATTGGGTTTTGAACAACCCAAAAACAAAAAATTTATCTTTATGTATGAAATTAGGTATGCATAAAACATTTTTGAAAAAAAATCTTTGTATGCAAATCTTAGGTATTACTTATTAATAAACGTTTATAAAATAACATACGAGAAATTGTCAACCGGTTTTTGAGAAATCGAATTTAAAAGAATAACAATTTGAAAGTTTTATTAAAAATCTGTAATTTCATTTTTCAAAATTTTGATACGCAATTTCATTCAAACTTATTTGAAATATGTATATGAAAATGAATTTAAAACCTTGAAGTTGTCAACGTGAAAATTCAAAATAAAAAGAATCATTCTATTGCAGGTTCTATAAATATCTAGTTGCTTAGTGTACATTTTTATTACAGGAGCTGATTTTGAGAAAAATAAGATTGTCATCAACGGTTTTTTTTAACATTTTATATTAGAGGCAAGTACCATTATCTTTTCATTAAAGTAAAATTCTTAAAATATTCTAAAGAGTAATTGGAAGCTAGTTTCAAAAACCTTGACTGTGTCGTTTTCCAAATGTTACCTAAGTTTTCAAAAAATATTAGCATGATTTTTTAAAAATACAAAAAATATTTTGTTTGAAAATTTTGGTAGCTAATAGCTAATACTATTTATATTATTTAAAAATTATTAAGGTCAGTCATACCATTTTCAAGAAAATTGAAAATGAAAGAAATTAATCTTTGGGAGGTGACATGACAAATCGATTGCCGTTCAATTTTCAAAATCGAATCATGTTTACGACGCTGGTGACAGTTCCAAAATTTGAAGTTTTTTTTTATTTGATTCTTTAAACTTTTTTCATTATATTTTGTTTATTGCGGTAGATAAAAACAAAATATGACGTGTCGAGATTTTGTCATGGCAAATCGATTACCGTTTTCTGTTTTCGAGATATTTGGCAAAAATCCATTTTCGTGGCCTTTGATCTTTTATAACGGATCTAGCGTTCATCGGGCATAATTAAGGTCTTTTCCCAGATTATAATTTTTTTCAATACCAAGACCAACTTATAAATACTCAAAATCAGTTGGTTACTAATTTGGTCCTTCCTTTGGTATTTTGATGTCTATTCCTGCTAGGCTTATTGGAAAATATACATACACACATACGTAAGTCTTTCCTGAGTATTTAAAATAATAAATAATTTGTTAGCTATAAGCGTTATTTTTCCACAACCATTATGAACACGCTTTAATCGATATCTTGAGAATAAATAGGCGTACAAAATAAATTATATGCATAGACATTTTTTTATGAAAACTAAAAAATAAAATACATGAATGGATCGCACGTACTTGCTCTTATGTTCAAGAGGCTTAGGATTTCAGAAGCTTGCATATGAAGACATTGGGGCATGTTCATCATAGATGTTGTTTAAACTTTCGAAAATCTGGAGTTTGTCATATTGAAAGATGAACTACAGTTATGTCCAGCAGCATTACCCCATTGAAATTATGTTTTATACATTAGATTCTTAAAATATTTTTAAAGAACAAATTTTGGCATGCAAATCTTATGTATTTATTTATGTGCATATGAAAATAAATAAACAAAAATAGTCAACCCGTTTTTGAGATGTCGAATTTTCAAAAAATAAATTGAAACTTTTTTTTAAAGTTCAATTTTTTTTTTTTAAATTATGATATGCAAAAAATGTTAACTTTTTTGAAATTTTAAATAAAAAAACTAATCTAAATCCGTTCAGCCGATATTGATAAAATTCAAAATTAAAAAAAAGTGAGAAGTACTATAAATGGTTGCTAGGTGCAAATTTTCACAGTTTTTGGTAGTAGATCTTAATAATTTAAGCATGGGTGATTCCGTTCCAACTGTGATTCTTTGTGTGCAGTGCTTTTTTTTTTTTGTTATTCAACGTAAAATTTTTGTAATTATTTCTGTTTTGAATTGGGTAAATGGCTATTTACTACAATCAACATTCGATATCATGACATGGAAAAGTGTAGTAAAAATGTCAGTACCATGGCATATCCGTTCCTTGTTTTTCCAATCAAATCTACTATTTTCTAATGAAATACTTTATTGAATAGAAATGTTGTTCTAAGAAAAGATTGAGTGCAACACTGACTTGCAAAAATTAAGACAAAATACTTATTGCTGAATACGATGATCTTGAATAAATGTTGTCGGAAGATTTAGTTCTATTTTTGATTTCAAAAGATTTCGTGCTAAACCGCAATTTTGATTTACTTTTAAGACGTTTGTATGGTGGTTTTCCAAAAGACACTTTATTTTGTGTGCGTTGTTTTACCTTAAGAGTGATTAATTTCATTCGAACAAAGTGGGTCACAAATTCGTTAGTCAGTACCGTGGTAGTATTTTTTAAGCATGTTATAACCTGTTTTTGGTTGGTTATCAGAATTTTGTATTCCTTTTAAGGGCATAAGCTAAAATTTTCTTGGAAATTATTTTTTCTCATTAACATATGGAACTCACTTCCCTAACACAAACTGTATAAAACTCCGTACTGTGGATGTCAGTACCATGGTGTTTAAATCCTTAATGAACTTTAATTAAATATAATTAAATAATTTCTTGCAATAATACTTACTTTTAACCAAATTTTTGTTATAAGAATTGTAGCAATACTCCGGACGAGCCAAAAAAAAATTATGCAAAAAGTAATAAGCCAGCACAATAACAAGGGTTGCCATTCATAAGAACAGACTACAAAAACAAAAAAGAGATAATTTTTTAAAGAAAAAAGGGAAGTAAAAATGTCAAGGTCAAAGCATAACACGCAATCAAGAATCTCAAGAAAAATATGGTCAAAAAGAGAGAGAACAAATTACAAATAAACAAAAAGGAAAAGTGTCATGATCGCCTATTCCAGTTTTAGTACATTTATTATATCTGTGGTGTTTGGGAGAAACATGATAAATTCATTTTAAAAATTTCGTCCTTACGTCCACTTTAGATTGACCAAGAATCTAAACGAGTAGACCGATTTTCTTCAAATTTGAAATATTTATGAGTATAGGTAACCTTTAAAAAATTTTAAGAAAATCGGTCCACACGCTTAGGTTCTAGGTCGATGTAAAGAAGACGTAAGGACGCAATTTTTAAAATGGATTTATCATGTTTCTCCCAAACACCACAGATATATTTAGTTTTTTTTTTTTAAATTGTAGCAAAATGCTTTTTCAGATTTGATACTGTGAATAAATGAAGCCACAAAAACAAAACAAAAATTGTTTTAAATTAAAAATTTTTTTTTTAGATCACAGTTGGCATATAGAAAGTTATATCAAAATCGTAGGAGCCGTTTGTGAGATAAAAAAATATTTTCCTCAACGTTTTTTTAACATTTGTATAGAAGGTACCATAGTTCATAAATTTATTCTCTAAGAAAAGGTGGAAGAAAGTGCATGCTCGTGGAGAATATGGACTTTGGAAACTTTAAAGTGCCATAGCTTCCTAACTAGCCCAGGAAAAATATACAAATAAATTGGCAATCTGCGGAAAAATTCCAAGTGAAGATTTTTGAATGCAATTATCTTTATTTGTACCTAAGGAATACGCATGCGAAAGTCTACAAACGAAACTGGCTTGCGTTAAAAGTTATTCAAGGTTAAATGTTGAAAATACCGGTTTTCCACGTATAACTTTGAAACGGTACATGGTATTAAAAAGTAATGCATACAAAACTTGTAGATAATATGATTATCTACAAGAAATGTTCAAACACTTTTTTTTCTCTGACTGATGGTTAAGAAGATATCGGCGTTTCAAAAAACGTAAATTGACGAAAATATCCCTTTTTTGCGTATAACTCAGAAACGGTGAGTGTTATTGAAAACATTTAAAGGCAAAGTTTGTACACTATATTACCCTCTATAAAAAAAAAAATTAAATTTTTTCTAAGAGTAATAATTTTAAAGATATAATTATTTGAAAAATTTCGTCAAAAACCGGAAATTTTAGACTTTTGCTTTTAAATCTTAAATAACGAAATTTTCATAAAATAATTTATGTTCAGCTTATAGACTATAATGTAGTCTACAAAAAATATTAACACAATTTTTTCCACACGAGTGACCAGTAACAAGATATTGCTACTTCAAAAAGGTTAAGTATTGAAAATAAGGATTTTTCGCTTACCACTCTTAAACGGTATATGTTAGAAATTTTATTTTTACACAGTTTGTAGGTTATTTACCCTTCTACAAGAAAATATAAAAAAAATTTTTTGTTCGCTGTTATTTAAAAGATATAATATTATATATAAAATGCACAAAAGTCAAAAATAACGGTATTTTTCGGTTTTCTCTTAAATGGTGAAGTTTTTGAAAAATAATTTATACTTTTTGTATAAACAATAATATTTTCTATAAGAACTCTTATGAAGACTTTTTCTATATAAGGCCCCAATAAAAAGATATTGAGACTTCAAAAAGTATCAATTTTCGAAAATGCTGGTTTTTCCGGCCCAAAATGATTCGCCCAGCGACATAAAATATTAATAGGATTTTTTAGAGAGATAAAGTACAAACATTTTTTCATACTGAGGGGGGGGTCTTTCTCCCCCCAATTAACCGGGAGGAGCAATTTTCTGAAAATAGTACTCAAATAAAAAAAAAAATTAAACAAATGGCAACACTTAATATAAAGTACTATATTTTTTTTGAGATTTTCAAGTTTGTTCTTTAATTATTTTTTCAAAATAAGTTATTCCTGCCAATAGTTTTCGAAAAAAATACCTTCAAAAACAGTTTTTTTAAACGCAATTATCTTTCAAAAAAAAAGGTTATGCTCTAAAAGAAGATTCTGCTGGCGTTTGACCTTGAATAACTTTTAGCGCAAGCCAGATTCGTGTGTAGACTTTTGCAGGAGTATTCATTATAGCAATTCAAAGATAATTGCGTTTAAAAAATTTAACTTGGAATTTTCCTCATGTGGAAATGAATTTTTTCCTTGATACTATCAAAAAAAAAAGTTTTGCTGTAAAAGAAGATTCTGCTGGCGTTTGACCTTGAATAACTTTTAGCGCAAGCCAGATTCGTGTGTAGACTTTTGCACGAGTATTCTTTATGGTAATTCAAAGATAATTGCAAAAAATTTTAACTTGGAATTTTCCCGAAGTGGTAATGAATTTTTCCTAGATATACTACCAAAAAAACATATAGTAAAAAAATAGTTTTTTTAGTTTACAATTTTCTCGAAAACTAGATGGCATAAAACCATCTGGTTTGCAGTGTTCATTTAAAAATTACAGGAAAAGTGTATAAAAGAAACTAACATAATTCCTGATTTCATATTTTGAAAAAAGAACAGTACCTATATAATTTTTTCAGTTTTTTTTTAATGTTGGGTTTGAAGGTATTTTTTTCGAAAACTATAGGCAGGAATAACTTATTTTGAAAAAATAATTAAAGAACAAACTTGAAAATCTCAAAAAAAATATAGTACTTTATTTTAAGTGTTGCCATTTGTTTTAAATGTTTTTTTTTTTAATTTGAGTACTATTTTCAGAAAATTGCTCCTCCCGGTTAATTGGGGGGAGATAGACCCCCCCCCTCAGTATAAAAAAATGTTTGTACTATGTCTCTCTAAAAAACCCTATTATTATTTTATGTCACTGGGCGAATCATTTTGGGCCGTAAAAACCAGCATTTTCGAAAATTGATACTTTTTGAAGTCTCAATATCTTTTTATTGGGGCCTTATATCGAAAAAGTCTTCATAAGAGCTCTTATAGAGAATATTATTGTTTATACAAAAAGTATAAATTTTTTTTCAAAATCTTCACCATTTAAGAGAAAACCGCAAAATACCGTTATTTTCAACTTTTGTGCATTTTATATAAAATATTATATCTTTTAAATAACCGCAAAAAAAAAATTTTGTTTTATTTTCTTGTAGAAGGGTAAATAACTTTCAAACTGTGTAAAAATAAAATTTCTAACATATACCGTTTAAGAGTGGTAAGAGAAAAATCCTTATTTTCAATACTTAACCTTTTTGAAGTAGCAATATCTTGTTACTGGTGACTCGTGGGGAAAAAAATGTGTTAATATTTTTTGTAGACTACATTATAGTCTATAAGCTGAACATAAATTATTGTATGAAAATTTCGTTATTTAAGATTTAAAAGCAAAAGTCTAAAATTTCCGGTTTTTGACGAAATTTTTCAAATAATTATATCTTTAAAATTATTACTCTTAGAAAAAATTTAATTTTTTTTTTTATAGAGGGTAACATAGTGTACAAACTTTGCCTTTAAATGTTTTCAATAACACTCACCATTTCTGAGTTATACGCAAAAAAGGGATATTTTCGTCAATTTACGTTTTTTGAAACGCCGATATCTTCTTAACCATCAGTCAGAGAAAAAAAAGTGTTTGAACATTTCTTGTAGATAATCATATTATCTACAAGTTTTGTATGCATTACTTTTTAATACCATGTACCGTTTCAAAGTTATACGTGGAAAACCGGTATTTTCGACATTTAACCTTGAATAACTTTTAACGCAAGTCACAACTTTTTTGTTGAAAACTACCCCAGCTTATCTACTGTTTTAAGAACAACTTTTGTACTAAAAATTAGTTTTTTTTTTTTTAGATATTAGTTAAGACCGATTTTCGTGACATTCGACCCCTTTATAACGGACCTAGTTGTCATCGGATCATCATATTGCAAGTAACCTCTCGAGCAGGGAAAGTGTTATAACCCAATTACTGTAGCACTGCGCTATAACCTTTGGCAGTTATTTGGTCTTAACACTCTCCCTGCATGAGATACAAACTTATGCCAACAGAAGACAAAAACACTAAAACACTAATTGAGACTTTTCCAATGCTAAAGGTTAGAAGGTGCTACAACACTTGCGACGAAATTTTAGCAGCAACAGTTATAAGGCTTATAACAACAGATACAGACTTATGCTTATACAACGAAAAATAACAGTAATTTCGATCGTTTCAATGTTATAGTTTAGATAGAAGGTGTTACAACACTTAGAAAGCAACTTGTGCAGGGAAAGAGTGATAACGCAGTGCAACAGTTATTGAGATATAACCCTTTCTCTGCACAAGATACAGACTCATGCTCGAGAAGGAAAAATAGCACTCATTGAGACCTTAACATTGATATAGGTCGTAAGCGACACAACGATGGGATGCAACTCTTTCCAATCACTAAGAACTTTTAAGAAACTGTCAACCGTCTAGAAAATCTAATTAATAAGGTTGTTAAATTGTGTTTGCATCTTAAAAAGAACTTTATAACCAAAAAACATTTAAAATAAAATTCATTCACGCTTTCCGGGTTCAAAAATTTATAGCACACTTGCTTTTCGTCTTAATTGACTTCACTATATACGATCTACTACGAGTAAGTACTATATTGTGCAAGTATAAAAATACATTCTTGCCATAGATAAACTTGTGTTTTTCTTCACCAAGTTAGATACCTACTTATACAAATTCCTTAAACATCTAAGATCATCAAGCCAAAAATACAAAATCTCTATTAAGCGAGAAAAATCTGCCGGCAAAAATTTTGTGTATTTTTCCTACAACCCAAAGCAACGCACACACAATTATTTAAATAAAACATTAATTTTCTATTTTTATTCAAAGTATCTATTAAGAGTTCATTTCTTTGAATAAATCTGAGGCTTAAAAATATATATAAAGTGCCCTACCTATACCATCATTTTAAGCATCTAACCAAACTTAAGAGAGGATATGTACACAAAAATGGAAAAAAACGACCTAGTTGTTGTGAAAAATAATTTTATCTTTTCTTCTAAATCAGTTTGCCTTTAGACAGATTCTTAACTAAAAGTCTGCAATTAATTAGACGCCCCAGGTGGTGCGCCTAAGCAGCAAAAAAAAAAAAACAAAAAAAAACAGTGTAGGCTGTGTATGATGTGCATTCAAGAAGAAAGGGTGTGCTCCACACTACTGCAACTGCATGCATATCACACTCGACATGGCTAAAGCTCAACAAAAACCGTGAGTGGTCTTGGTACCGACATAATTTGCCTGCAGTGCTGATTCACATTTAGTTCAATGGAAGCAGGTAGGTATCTTTTCATTTTATTTTTTTATTATTATTTGTATTCACAGTCACAGTGCAGTGCGCATTAAGAAGCGCATTCTGACTCATCTCGCATTCAAATCGAATTGAATATACAACAAGTACCTGCCTTACTAACCTACGCATGGATTTAGTGCGAGTTAAAAGTCAAAGGCCTCAAACCCTCTGGGGCCGCTAACTCAAAGTCATAAATATCATTTTCATAACCAACGAACTGACAACAAACAGTTTCTCAGGTACATTAACAAAATGTCTCGTTATCTTACTACGAATCTTAATTTCTTTAAAATGTCAACAGAGTGTAAGGTCAGGGTCGATGACGATTTTGTGTTTACCTTAAATTTTTTATGTTAATTTTGTAGAAAATGACAAGATAACAGATAACCTTCCAGAAGCCTTCCTTTTAATTTACGACTTTTAGGTTTTCCCCAATGATTCATCAGAATGTCTTTTCAAATTCCTGGTTGGAGAGAAGGCCCCTAAAGTGTTACCTATCGACCTCTTCCCTATATACTGGACTGAATACGACCCTGATGTGCAACACTAATTATACACTTGTCAACATGTGGCTCTGGCTGCTCTTTTTATGCAAAATACATTCTGCTTCTGTGTGCGGTTGTGGTTCGTGAACACACGACTTTTTATTTATTCTTTTTTATTTGTTTATAGACACTAGACACTCTTATCTTCATCTATTAGCTATAGGTACAGCTAAGCTGAATGGGGTATACCTGGAAAAACGGAAGTATGAGGAAATTCTAAAATTTGATTACCATCTCAAGAGTTTTGTTTGTAGAAAGAATTATAGCATCGCTCGGTAAGCGTACGAGTATACAAAAGTTCTAATCTTTTATTCATTATTCGTGAAAATTCATTGTTGCGAGGAATCCTTGTAAGGGTTTTTCATTATGAACTCTAACGGTACTTGGTCTTATTGTTGTTTGGGTTTGATTATATCAAAATGGTTGGGACAAGTTGAGCCCATCAGGTTGTTTCGGTCTTATGACCACATTATCTGTCTACTTAGAGAATGTATAAGTTTGATGGGACATGGGATAGGGAATGAAATTGAAAAGGATGTCGATGTGAAATATCCAGAACCAATCTTCTCCCCAACAATATACAACTGATGGCAGAGGGTTTTGGGAATATATCGGGGCATACCCATCCGCCACCATCATTATGATTATGATCCTAATGCTGATGGTGACCCAAATAAATTTATCTTTATATTTCCTGTGGGGAGCCATACCATAAAAGAGGAGCCTTCTGTTTTTCCTCGCATAATCGTTGGGGTTAAGCATATTTTTTTTCGTGTTTCTCTGTTTTAATCCTTCTAGAATTTAATTTATCTAAAGCTTCATAAGGATTATGTTATATAAATATTTACCCCTTTTAAGGCAAAAAGGATACTTAAATGTACAACAAGGCAGAACGACTATACGATGAAGATGATGCCGACCAACGACCTGCTTATGGATGAATATTTTTGGGGTAAACAAAAAACAGTTAGTGTGTTCCTTTTTTTGTAAACATTTTTTATTTGCTTTATAATGGTTCTTTTGGGATGATGTTCGTTTAGTTTCACTACAGAGAAAAGTTTCTGAGAGATAATGTTTGAAAAAAAAACAAACAAGCAGAAAAAGTGCTAATCGCTGTTTGTCCTTGACCCAGATGATGCTGATGATGATAGAAATCAATCGTCATTTTGTAGATTTTCATCCTGATGAAGGCGTACCTATCTACTTTGTTGTTGTTGGTGTTTATTCTTGTTGTCGTAGGCATAATAGTCATTTAGTTACGCTTTGTGTAGTATAAACTCGGATAAGGTTGGTTTGTGATTTTGCAATTATTTTTTTTTTCATTTTTCAAGCGCTCTTGTGGATAATATGCCATATACCTACATTAACATTGACATTTACACATCTTTAACTGATACCTATTTGTATGAGTTGTTTTTTTTTTCTTGACTCCTTTTTGTATGGTTATATGGCTATGGATATTATATACCTACTTTATGGCAGGTTAACCTTCGTATAAAAAGAAATTAACTTAGGATTTTAATGAGTATGGCTTTTTTCATAATTTTATCTCTGTCAGTAAATATGACCTTTTTGCACATTCATATCAGTATGTGTTATGTGTGTTCATTAATATCGGTATAGGTATGAATGTATGTATATATTATATATATATGCCATGTACGTTTAAGACAATATTGCTCAAGAAAATATGAACTTCATTTAAAATCCTTTTTTTTCATGGAAAAAATTCGTAACAGGCTGATTTTTGTATACCTATTGGGACTAAGGTTACTTATAATCTGAAAAAAAAAATTCCTCAACTATCCGATGACCGCTTTGTCCGCCCGTCATTGAGGTCAAAAGTTACGAAAATGAGTTTTGACAAATGTCTCAAAAAGGTAAGTTTTTAGAAAAATAATAGTTCTACAGAGAACTGGCTGAGATAAGTTTCAATAAAATAGTACTGGGAATTTTGTTCGTAACATTTACTATTAAGAAAAAAGAAGTTATAGCACTTCAAACCACAAATAAAAAATGCACAACTAGGTCGCACGTACTTGCTCTTATGCTCAAGAGGCTGAGAGTTATTTATCGAATTCTTAAAAAATTTTAATGGTACAAAATTGGTATGCTAATTTAAGTATTTATTTATGTGCATATAAATATAAAAAAGTCTGAATTTTAATAAAAAAACAAAAACCAAAAAAATAATAAATTATAGTAAAAATTCTTCAAACATTTTCGATTTCTTAGAGGTCTTTAATCCATCGACATCGTAGCCATCCTTCAATGGAATCTGACAGTTGATGGCTTAACAAATGGAGGATGAACTATGCTTTGGCAGTAAAATTATATTTGACAAATAACAACAAAATGACCTAAAATCACCTTTTTCCGGAGGAGCAAATAAAATAAGTTTTTCAGATTTTTTTGAGCTTTTTTTTTAAATTCATCCACATTATATTGTTCCCCATGAAACGCAGGTATTCCAATCAGTTGGTTTGGTTCGACTATTATAGAACAAACAGTATGCTTAGCCCAAGCCGAGTTGAGACATACCGAAACTAAACCGTAAACAAAACAAACTGAATTACATTTCATTCCGTTCCAGCCTTGTCGATATGTGGAGATTTATCGCCAAATACGCGATTTGAAAATTCATTTGGTGACACGAAATACTTAAAAAGGCGATATTTTTTTAATTTTTACTCAAAATCTACATTCTTGTTTTTTTGTTTATTTTTGCTAAATGGAACCATCCATCCGGACCTAATTCTGAACGCACCCCGAAACTGAAAATCGATTTGAAACTAAGCGATTTTTTCCGATTTTTAAACCAAACAACAAAGCCATGCTAAGGCTAACTAGGCTTGAGAAAAACTTAAGAACTTAAACCGGATCAACTCGATTTGTGCTTGTTTAATGAACCGATTTGACATAACACTAATGTAAGAAGTAATAGGTTTCCCGGACAGTGGTGCATTGGTGCAATGTGTTAATACAAATAAAATGAAAGTGAGCAAAAAGTGTTTTTATTTGACAACCACTAGTAACTGTAGGTAAAATATAAATTTTGGTATCTGAAACTTAGTTCACGCAGTTGTTCAGTTTTGCGTCATCAGTGAAGAAAAGTTTTACTGTCGATTTTTCAAAGGTGGACAGTTCATTTTCTAAGGTGCCCACATCTGCCCCCCCTTCCTAAGCCTTTGTGTGAGTTAAAAGGGATGGTTTACTTTTGTAAACGAAAATGTAGTAAAAACAGTTGTTAGCGGATTTTCGATTTGCAAATTCTTTAATTTTTTTTTTTTGAAAACTCAATACAATAAAAAATCATTTTTTGAATATTTGTCACACAAAATTTGAAATATGTCTACCTATGTACATATTTGTACAAAAAAATATGGATATAATTTTTTTTTTAAATATCACAACAATTGTATACCTACATTACACTTTCGCTTGGAATACACTTCCAAACTTTTGCAGTGTATTCCAAGCGGAAGGGCTGGCAGTTTGCGAATCCGCGAAAAATCTTGCCTCACGTGAATTAGTCAACAACAATATTGATATTTTCCTAGACAGCCAGGCGGCAATTAAAGCCATTTGCTCAATCACCAAAATGTCCAAACTGGTTGATCGTTGCCGAACGAGCTAAGAGTACTCAACGCAACGAACACAGTAAACCTAAGATGGGTCCCAGGACATAGGGATATTCACGGGAACGAAATGGCGGATGAACTGGCCAAAAGCGGTTCATCTCTTGATCCGAGCCAAATCGAAGCCTCTGTGCTCATGCCACTGGCAGGGATGGGACTTTTTGAAAAAATATCCGAAGTAGATTTGGGAAAAAAACGCAGTAGATTTACTTTTTTCGCAGTAGATTTTTACACTGTCGAAATATAAATAAGAAATAACATGAATAAACATCAATGATTTAAAATAATAATATAAATATTCATTTCTCTATAAAAAAACATAACAAAATAAAAATTCAAACATTTATATTCATATCAGTCTTAACATTATTTAAAAAGCAAGATTTTCAATGTTTTTTTTTTAACTGTCCGTTATCGAACGAAAACTGATTAAAGTGGTCTATATGACCGGCGGAAGGCTCTCAACAATCAATAATCATTTCCTTTCACAGAATAACATTTTTAAAAAGTGTTTGTATTTAATTTGTTTTGTTCTGCTGCGGCACACTATTTTTCCCCAAAATCGTTTTCTTCTGATTTCTTACTCAAGCTAAGCAGGCCTCAATTATCTCTCATGGTTGGTGTTCTTACGGGCCACAACTCAATGGGAACCCACATGAACAGAATGGACATCAGCTCATCAGACTAATGTACAGGGTGTCATGATGAAGAGGCAGAGGAGAGCTCCCCTCACTTCCTTTGCGAATGCCCCAACCTAGCTAGAACCAGTAAAGAGGCCCTTGGATATTAGTTCTTCGACGAACTGGGCGACATCTCTGTCTTGCCACTAAAAAACATTCTAAAATTCATTCAGAACTCAGGATGGTTCAAGGAGGCCTCCCACACCTAAAACTTCCTATTAACTCCCTCCCTATCCCTCCTCACTAACCACCTATACCCCGGGGAGCGCAATAGATCCACTGAGATCCGAGTGAGATGGTGCGGCTTGCCGTATTATCACCCCTTCCAACCTAACCTAACCTATACCTACATTAATTTTTTTTAAAAGAAAACCTCATATTTTCTTAAGCTATTGTAAGAGTTATTTTCACAATTGAAAGGCGAGTTTCATACCTCGTTATATTTTCAGTAATAGCTTACAAGTATGTGCGAACCATTTGTGCATTTGATTTCCTTTAAAAGGCATATGAAGCTTGTCCGTCAAGTTAGAACAACCACTTTAAAGTTTTGAGGTTCCAATATTTAACTTTTAGAATTGCTTTAATACCAATTTTGAGGGTTGGTATTGCTAATTTGTACAGACAAATTGTAAGCTGAAATCGAAAAAGTTCGGACTAATTTTCAAATTATACTTGCTTGGTACCATAAGGCAAGTTTTGGATTCGTACAAAAAAAATTTCCAGATAACAATCAAACATGACATTATGATGATAGAGAACACCAAAAAAGTGTGCCGCACAATTCTGTCTGTCTGCCTGTCTGTCTGTCTGCCTGTTCGTCTACAGACTAAACGGCTCGATAGATTTTCTTCAAACTTGGTAGGTATATAGTGGTCTTTGGTGATTCTGCCCACATATTTTTTTATTTTTTTTTAACCAAAAATAACGGTACCTGCCATTCAATTTTTTTTTACCGATTTTACATAATCTTTTTTTTCTCAAAAACGGCTCAACAACTTTTCTTTAAAAGAAATCAATAAATTTCCTTTAGTAGAGGCTACCTTTGGGTGGGAAACCATTTTTCAAAAAATGGTTATTAATGGTAACTTCGAAAGAACCAATTTTTTTTTTTTAATTTTCGATTTTCTTCAAAACGGTGAGACTTATTTCAATTAGTTTTTTATACAGAAGATTTCATTAAATATAAGTAGTACTGTGTACGAACATTTTTGAAAAATATAGGTATTTTTTGGATTTTTAAAAAATGTTTCAAATTTTTTTTTTGAAAATCAAATATTTCAAAAACGACTTGATTGATTTTTTTGAAACTTGATACTTAAGAGTTTTTTAGTAGGCTCTCTAAAATATTTTCAGAAAAAATTTTACATTTCTGAAACAATAACGGCACCTTCCATACAAAAGTTAAAAAACCGCAAAGGAAAATAATTTTTTCTCAAAAACGACTCCTACGATTTTGATTAAGCTTTTTCCATATATACTAAAATTAACACGATCTACTTACAAGAAATTATAAAATTTAACACTTAGCAACTATTAATAGTAAAAGTATTTATCATAAAAAGTTTTTTTAATTTTTAATTTTTACGTTATCGGCTGAACGGATCTAGATGAATTTTTTTAAAAACAAATTTCAGATAAGATTAAATAATATTGATATCAAAATTTTCTTAAAAAAATTCTTGAATTTTTAAAAAAAGTTTCAATTTTTTTTGAAAATTCGATATCTCAAAAACGGGTTCACAATTTTTTTCAAATTTTGTTTTTATCTGCAGATAAATATTAACTTAAAATTTGCATACCAAAATTTGCCCTTAAAAATGTTTTAAGAATTTTATATATAAAAATTGAATTTAAAAAAATCGCTCCAACGATTTTAAACTTTCTTTTCCCAAACAATCACATTTTTTCACCTCAAACTGCTATAGGAGTTGTTTTTGCTAATTTAAATATTGTATTTCATGCTTCTCTACATTTTTCTCTTATACTTTCCATGTTTTTATATACAAATTTCTAAAACCCACATCAGTGTTTTGAACGCAAGAGCAAGTACGTGCGACCAGTCGTGCATTTTGTTTTAATCTAATTTGCTGCATCTTAAAATAACAACCAAGATCTTCAATTCACTAAAAAAAAATCTAAAGAAGCTTAAATTCTTAAATTAAGAACAAAAACTTGATTTTATGTTAGAAATATTTTTTAAATTGGATCAATCTCAATATGAGTCCTATATCTTAAATTAATTGTGATGTAATCTTAGTATTTAGTAATTCATTATTAAAACAAGCTGACAAAAATCTTAAATGCGTAACTAAACAAACGAATTGAGTAAAGCAGAAACTTATCAATTTTCAATGTCGTACCTTCGTATTGCGAATTGGTATTCGGCTGGTAAGCGGAAGGTCACAAGTTATTTTTAATAAAATAAAAATATCATTCAGAATGACGAGTTATCCAGAAGCAGCTCCAAAACCCCTTTTATATAGGACAAAAAATAATAAAATAAAATGTAAAAGCAAAAAAAAAACTGAAACAAAGCCTTACAAATGCAAGTCGATTAATTTTTTTGTATCCTTAAAATTAGATTGTTTTTGGCTTCATTTAAGTTCTCATTATTATTAGATATTACCATCAAGCTGTGTTGAAGCAAACAGTTTAAGCTGGTTGAAAACGAGCTCAAAGTAAGATTTTTGCACTTTTCTTTAAAATTTCTCAGACTTTCGTCAACGAATTGGCTTGTGACTGTTTTTCTTGATTTTTATTTTTTGAGTAATAAAGTTAGCATTACCAGGGGTTATTTTTAAAACATAAATGCATAATATTCGAAAATGATTTGAACTTACGAAGTTAGTTTTTTAGGGTAAGTTAATTACAACAAAATTAACAGCAATCCAATAAGTTCAGTCACGTCATCCATCAAGCAGACACATTAAATCAACAGTTTTCTTGAAAAAATCTAATTATTCATTTTTAATTGGAATCAAAACCCACATGAAAATGGAATAAAAACCTTAAGCTTTTACTGTCACTCCAAAAAAAAAAGTCATCGTGGTAATTTCTTCTTTTTATTTTGAAAAACATGGGCAATTGGATTTATTTGTGCGAGTTTTTCCTCTAATAGCGTTATTCTGGAAATTAATTTCATACCAAACTACGAAATGAAAACAAATCAAAAATCATCCCAAACCGTCAAAATAAATTAATGTCTGTTGTTGTTTTTCATATAATTTATTATGGGGCCAGTTTTTATTTTTTGTATGAGTAGGTATTTTTTTATTTCTCCATTTTAAAAATGGGGTAATTTTTCATTATGAAAAAAAAACATTTTTTCATTTTCTATTTTAGGGCTGTTAATTTTTCTAGTACCAAGTATTAAAGTTTCCCGACAAACTCAAACCAATTTCAAACTTAATAAATTTCAAGAAATTAATAAATTCAAGAAATAAGCACTATACATTTTTTCTTCCTATAGCTACTCATGTGGCGAGAACAAAGTGTGAATTAAATAAATGTATGTGGTGCTAAATTGTTTGATTAAAGATATAACGCCACAGTGCTGGCGTTTTCTTAGGAAACATAGTTTTCATCCAAACATGAGTTGTTATTTTTAATTTCAGGATATTATTGAATCATCAGCGCTCAGTTCACAAGGTAAAAAATTAATATGTATCGTTATACACTTGACTCGCCCAAAGTGTATAAGTTCAAAAATCCGATGATCATAATTTTCTTCACCAAACTATTTTGAGTGATGAGGAGACCCATTTGTCATTTTGTCTTGGTACGTAACAAACAAAACTATTTGGGGCTCTGAAAACTGAAGAATGATTAAGTCAGAAAATAACAACCTATCCATTCATATAACAAGTGACAGTTTTGTGTGGTTTTTGGGGCTGACATAGTGTCAATATGGGTCGTACACATACTTCATACCATTGCTGGTGCGATCATTTTAGTGAATGGATTGCGTTATCGAACGATGTTGGCAGCATTTTTTCTTGTCTGAAATTGATGCTATGGGTATGGATGAAATTTATTTTCAGCAGGATAGCAAGCGTGTTGGCGCCACGTGCCGTGAACCAATAACAACTTGTCTGGACGTTTGAAAGCTGGGCGCATACAGACCGTGTGATTTATCAGCATAAGGCTTTCTTAATAATTATTATTATATTCTAAATAGTATATCTCCTCACCATTGTTTTAAAAAAGTTTAGAAAATCTAAAGGAGTTCTTGCAGAAAAATAGAAAAATAAAAATAAATATGTGGTCCTAGTTACTAAAATCTGAATTGTAAACTTTATCTTACTACACCACACCCAACTACCCCCCCCCCCCGCCCCAAAAGTTATCTGTTTAAAAGTATATACCTACATATGTATTATAGGTGAGCTCATTTGAACCTATAACTTGAATTATATTCAGGCACTCCACTCAGACAGAAAAGTATTCTTTTTAAATTTTCTTCATTTTCTATTGCATTATACAGGGTGTCCCGGACCTGAGTGGAAGTATTTCAGGGGGTGGTTCTTTGGGTTATTTTAAGAAAAAAATTTTATGGGGGGAAAGTTGTATCTCCCCTCTCTGAGGCAGGGAGGGGCAGTTTCTGAAACATTGACTTCAAATACTAAAAAAAACATTAAAAATCAACGGAAACACATTTAATAATTTGCTATAATTTTTTTGAAAGTTAATACTCCATTCTTGTATTTGGTTTTTAAATCAAGTTGTTTAAGCGAATAGTTTTTGAGAAATTAAATTTCAAAGTCAAAATAAAAAAAAAAAATTGTAATTTTTTTTTCTTAAGTCGATATTTTTCAAAATTTTACGTAATTAAGGGCATTTTTTGTGTTCAATATTCAATGCCCTCATTATTTTTTAGTCTATTAACCAAATGTAAAAACCTTTCTTAGTTTTTGAGAAATTAAGAAAAAACAAAAGGTACTTTTACCACAAAAGCCCGAAAAAGGGTTAAATTATGGATAATTCATGCATAAATTCATTTTTTCAGGCTTATTCGGGAAAAGTACCTTTTGTTTTTTCTTAATTTCTCAAAAACTAAGAAAGGTTTTTACATTTGGTTTTCGGTAATGGACTAAAAAATAATGAGGGCATTGAATATTGAACACAAAAAATGCCCTTAATTACGTAAAATTTTGAAAAATATCGACTTAAGAAAAAAAAATTACAATTTTTTTTTAAATTTTGACTTTGAAATTTAATTTCTCAAAATCTATTCGCTTAAACAACTTGATTTAAAAACCAAATACAAGAATGGAGTATTAACTTTCAAAAAAATTATAGCAAATTATTAAATGTGTTTCCGTTGATTTTTAATGTTTTTTTTAGCATTTGAAGTCAATGTTTCAGAAACTGCCCCTCCCTGCCTCAGGGAGGGGAGATACAACTTTCCCCCCATACAATTTTTTTCTTAGAATAACCCAAAGAATCACCCCCTGAAATACTTCCACTCAGGTCCGGGACACCCTGTATATTATATGTTGTATGTAGTGTAGGTACTGTACCTACATAAGTAGAGGAACTAACATAAGCCTAAATTTTCTTGGGTAAAAGGTTTTATTTAATAAAAGATGCAGCAAGTCCTTGTCCATGGCATATGTTTTACATTTTATTCCACAAATAAATAATATTGTTCACTGTGGCGTATGTGGAATATTTGTTTGTTCTTAGGAATAATAAATTGGGGAAAGGATTTTGTTGACAAATTTTTAAAAGGCAAAATCCTTAAAAAGTCAAAAAGTAGCATAACTTAACGTTCAATTATAGAAGCATTAAACTGCCAACAGATTTTAAAAGCACATAATAGCTTTCTACGAATGTCTCTTATCAGCGCTTGAAGGAGCTAAGGGACCTCTTAACTGGAGCAGAAACAAGAGGAACCAATAAAAACCTTTATACATCCATTCACTTCAATCTTTTTGGGAAGCTTCGAATTGACGTCATTACAGCATCTATTTGCTCAAAAGTTATAAATCCCGTATGTGTGCATTTAAACCAAAAGAAATTTCGTTGATATTCTTTAAAATTGAGAACACTTGCCCTGTTGATATTCTTTGATGTAAAAAATAGCGTTGTTTAATAGATTTGCAGGCACAAATTGTCAGTCTGTCAAATTTTTGATGAAATTCTCTCAGATAGAAGCAACTTGTCGAAAAAATGTGGAAAGATAAGGTGGGAACTTTTGGCAAGAGTTTTTTTTTTCTTATATCTGACATCTGATCTACATACGAATATGTGCGTCAACCCTGAATTAGACAGAACAAACAATTTTTTGGCATGAATTTATCAGAAAGGGAAAATGTTTTAATCTCTGGTGCTTTGCCCTTAACAACCAAATTTTTGAAGTGTAGAACAGAGATTAGGCAAATATTGGTGACATTTACCGTTTTGGTCAATGTGTAACAAACTAGTGTTAGTTAATAAAATAGTAGGTACTTACACAGATTGCAAGAAGTTAAGGCGTTTGAAAAAATACTCTAGTTGATGTGTATAGATTATGTCACTCAAGCTCTATATTTTAAAAGACAATCGAAAATAAAATGCACGACTGGGTCGCACGTACTTGCTCTTATGTTCAAGACACTGCGGGTTTAAGAAAATTGTATATAAAAACATTGAAATTATGAGAGAAAAACATAGGTAGAGAAGTATGGACTACGACATTTAAATTGATTGAAACAACTCTTTTAAAATTTAGAGGTAAAAAAAGAATGCCATCTTAATTCTTGAGTAAATATGATTGTATGGGAAACAAAAATTTAAAATCTTTAGAGCGGTTTTTTAAAAAAATAGTTTTTTATATATAAAATTTTTAAAACACTTTTAAAAAAAATGTTGGTATGCAAATCTTAAGTTTATATTTATGTGTATATAAAAACAAAATTTGAAGAAAAATTGTCAAACCGTTTTTGAGATATCGAATTTTCAAAAATAAATTGAAAGTTGTTTTAAAAATCCAAAAACTTTTTTTTTGAAAATTTTGATATGCAATATTATTTTTTTTTTATACACTATCAGATCTTTGCCGAAGAGAGCTTAGTACAAGCGACATCTTGCGACCAAAGAATTGCCAAACACAAATTAAGTGCTTATCAGGCTCATCACTTAGTGTAGTGTTAGTAGTTATTAAGCAACAAACTACTTAAGACATACACTTTACAAAATAAAATAAAAACAATAATTATAAAATAACAAATACAATGACATTGAAAAAATTAACAATTACAAACATTTAAGAGCGTGGTACACTGATCTTCAATGAAGCTTTGAGTCTATTCTTACTTATATAAAAATCAAAAAAATTTGGTACGGTGTTGAGATATATGCATTAGTTCTAGACTACGAGTGTTGTGACCTCCCCCACGGTAGTTAAGGCTAGTACAAGATAATAAATCAGGTGCATCAATAACGCCCGTTAAAAGTTGATGAATAAAAACAATATCATTATTAATTCTCCTTTGTGCCAAAGTTTGAATCTGAAGAAGCTTAATCCGGTGTTCGTAAGGAGGAAGATTATAAGGATCGGACCACGGTAGTCCTTTCAAGGCGAAACGTATAAAATTACGCTGTACTGCTTCTAGTCTATTCTTATGGACATCGTAAAAAGGAGTCCATACCTGTGATGCATATTCAAGATGAGGGCGAATTAGACTGTTGTAGAGAGCGAGGGTAACATAAGGATCCTGAAATTCCTTAGACCATCGTTTAAAAAACCCTAACATAGAGTTTGCCTAGTTGACTATTAAATTGATATGCTTCGTAAAATCAAGATTAAAGGTAAAATGAACCCCTAGGTCTTTGAAACTATCAACACGACGCAATGTGTGCTGCGATATTTCATAATCAAATGAACTAGGAACTTTTTTTTAGAAAAAATCATCGCCTGACATTTAATATGGTTGAGCTTTAAACCGTTTTTATTACACCAAATAACAAAACTGTTTATATCTTCTTGCAAGAGTAAACAATCACTCATAGATTTGACGCTTTTGAAAATTTTCATATCATCAGCAAAAATTAGGATTGCACTATAACGTATACAGAGGGATACGTCGTTGATAGCTAAGATAAAAAGAAGTGGGCCTAAATGACTACCCTGGGGAACTCCAGATTTGGCAAAGAAAGGGTTGGAGACAGAGCTCTTAAATCTAACCTGATAGGATCTATTATGGAGATATGAAGAAACCCAAGTGATGAGTTGAGGAGGAAACCCAAACACCTTTAACTTAAACGTGATGATGTCATGAGAAAGTTGATCGAAAGCCTTAGGAAAATCTGTATGAGTTGAGGAGGAAACCCAAACACCTTTAACTTGAACGTGATGATGTCATGAGAAAGTTGATCGAAAGCCTTAGAAAAATCTGTAAATCTGTATAGATGCAGTCGAGTTCTTGACCATGTTCCAACGCAGTAGAGCACTTATGCAAGAATGCAAGTAAATTGGTCGATCGCTTTTGCATGAATCCATGTTGATCGCTTTTGCATGAATCCATGTTGTTGATTGCAAATTATATTCTTACAGTATTTAATCTTAGCTGAAATTTGATATAAAAAAATAATCTAAATCCGTTTAGCCGGTAACGAGAAAATTCAAAATAAAAAAATACGTTCTATTACAGGTACAATTAATAGTTGCTAAGTGTAAAATTTCATAATTTTTAGTAGTAGATCGTACTAATTTTAGTATATAGAAAAAGTTTAATCAAAATCGTAGGAGTCATTTTTAAGCAAACAAATATTTTCCTTTGCGGTTTCTTAACTTTTGTATGGAAGGTACTGTTATTTTTTCGTAAATGTAAATTTTTTTATTAAAATATTTTAGAGAGTACTAAAAAACTCTTAAGTATCGAGTTTCAAAAAAACTGATCATGTCGTTTTCGAAATATTTGATTTTCCAAAAAAAATTGAAACATTTCTTAAAAATCCAAAAAATATTTTTTTTTAAATTTGGTACACAAAACTATTTATAATTTTTGGAAGCTTCTGTATAAAAAAATAATTGAAATTGGTCATACCATTTTGAAGAAAATTAAAAATATGTTTCTTTGGGAGGTACCATTAATAACCATTTTTGGAAAATTGTTTTCCACCCAAAGGAAGCCGTTACTAAAATAAATTTACTGAATTTTTTAAAGAAATCGAGCCGTTTTTGAGAAAAATACGATTATGTAAAATTGCTAAAAAAAACTGCAGGTAGCGTTATTTTTGGTTCTAAAAAAACATGAAAAAATGTATGGGCAAAATCACCAAAAATCACTATGTACCAATTTTGAAGAAAATCGATCAAGCCGTTTAGGCTGTAGACGAACAGACAGAAAGACAGACAGACAGACAGATCATGTTTGATTGTTATCTCAAATTTTTTTTTTACGAATCCAAAACTTGCCTTATAGTACCTATGTATATCGCAAGTAAAAATTCCGGTTTATTGTCTAGAAAATGTTGAGATATGATTACGTTTTCTAAAATTAAAGACATACCAAACAATATTATTGAAAACTATATTTGATTTCTTAAGTCGGAATGTCACACTCGTAAAGTAAAATTGGCAGAAAAAGCGTCCTTGTCAGAAGTATTTTATTTCACTCGGTGTGAAATGTTGAGTTGTCCAAAGAGTACTACTTAGTCCACCATAAACTTTGCCAATAGTACTATTTATATGAGTGTCCTTTGAGAGGGTACTATTAAATAATATTATGCCAATAATTATGTTTTTAGCAGATGCATTCCATTCTATTGGACTTTGTGCGAGCTGCAAAGGAGGTAACGTTGAAATATCGAGTGGCTTTCGATAAATAGCCAGAGCTTTTGATTTCCCGGGCTTAAGCGAATGGCTTAATTATGAACGCTTTTGAGATCTTAATTTAAGAGGTCAATGGTATTACTAAAAGTACTGACTTGGCCGCCTTGGAAGAGTTAAACGTCAGCGCGGAGATGGATCAAAGAGTATTTCACTACCTACTCTATACAGTTCATTAATATCCAGAGAGAAGAGAGGGTAGCACCTAGTATCGACCCTTGTGGTATTCCAATTTTTATTGATAATAGCTGTGACCGTTTTTCTTTTCAGCTGTGACATATTGCTGCCTTCCATTTAGATACGAATAAATCAGTTTGATCGCACTTATTGAAAATTTAAACTCAGTTTTTAGCTTCCTAAGTCGAATGATCAACTGTGTAAAAAGCTTTTGAAAAATTGAGGAGCGTTAAAGCAACGGGGAGGTTTTAATCAAGAGCATTTCTTATTTCATCAACAACTGCAATAAGAGCTGTCTTGATACTTTTATTTGCCTGAAAGCCCCACTGATTTTGAAAAAATACTATTTCTGTTTTTTGGTATTTATGCACTTGAATTAAATCCAGCTTTTCGATAGAAATGAAAAAATAGCTATTGGTCTGAGTTCTATCACACTGCTGCGTTGTTTTTTAGTTACTGGAATGATCTTAGCTTTCTTCCACTCCGATGGAAACTCAGATGTGATTGGAATTCTCTTAAAGACACATCAAGTGTGGAAGTATATATATGGAAGAAGTAGCTTCACAAATTTAGGGCTTTTTTCCAGACCAGTAGCATTTGATTTTATCGATAAAAGTGCCTCTACAACATCTTCTTCACTGACTCCTTGAAAGTAAAAATAATCACAACAAAAACTTAAATGTTAAAAAGGAGCCAAGTTCTTATGTGTACAAGAAACCTGTGCGTAAAAAGTCAGCCAAAAAAAGTAATGACATCTAAAATATATGCCAAGTTTTATGTTCATGAAGTTTAATATCAAATATCTTAAGTATAGAGTAATATCGAAACAATTCCAAATCAAGACAGAAATTTGGTAATTAATGATTACTGATTAAAATTTGGTGGGTTCACTGGTCAAGTTTTCATACATTTTAAATTTGTGATTAAGTAAATATTTAAGAGAAAACTTGCCAAGTAAATCCACCAAATTTTAATCAGTAATCATTAATTAACAAATTTCTGTCATGATTTGGAATTGTTTCGATATTACCCTACTTAAGATATTTGATATTAAACTTCATGAACTTAAAACTTGGCATATATTTTAGATCTCATTACTTTTTTTGGCTGACTTTTTACGCACAGGTTTCTTGTACACATAAGAACTTGGCACCTTTTTTAACATTTAAGGTTTTGTTGTGATTTCACTCCTTTTTGCAAAGATTTATTTTGCCAGGTGAAAGTCAAGCCCTACCGCTCTACAAAGTTTCATAATTCTACGACAACCGAAAGTGCTCCATACAAATAATAGCAACTCTGATAAAGTGGGTGGATGGCACCCCCCCCCCCCTGAATGGACAATTCCAAAATTTCGATTTTTTTCCTTTCTAAGTACTTCAAGTCCTACCGACCTACCAATTTTCATCGTTCTACAACAATTGGGAGGGCTCCATATAATTTATAAGAATTTTTAAGAATGTGGGTGGATGCCACGCCCCCTGAACTGAAACTTCCAATTTTTGGATTTTTTCTTCTAAGTACTTCAAGGCATACCGACCTACCAATTTTCATCGTTCAACAACAATCGGAAGTGCTTCATATAATTTATAAGAATTTTTGAGAATATGGGTGGATGCCACGCCCCCTGAACTGAAACTTCCAATGTTTCGATTTTTTTCTTCTTAGTACTTCAAGGCCTATACCGACTTACCAATTTCATCGTTCTACATATAATTTATAAGAATTTTTAAGAATGTGGGTGGATGCCACGCCCCCTGTATGGAAAATTCCAATTTTTCAATTTCTTTCTTTCTAAGTACCTCAAACCCTACCAACTTACCAATTTTCATTGTTCTACAACAATCGAAAAGGCTCCATATAATTTATAGAATATTTAAGAAAGTGGGTGGATGCCACGCCCCCTGAATAGAAAATTGCAGATTTTCGATTTTTTCCTTTGTATGTACCACAAGGCCTACCGTTGTGCGAAATTTCAAGTTTCTACGATGTCGGGAAGTGCTCCATAATTTTGATGATCTGTCAGTGAGTCAGTGAGTCAGTCAGTTATGGTTTTTGCGATTTTTGAAGTCTTATATCTTGGAAACTACAAATGCTAAAGAGTTGAAATTTAGTGGGCCACCTGTGTTTGAGTTCAGCAAATACTCCGAATTTGAAGTTTCTGACTTTATTGGTACTGAAGTTAGAGGGTGGATGAAAATCGCCTGAGTTTGTTCCTGTAAAAAGGGTGTAGTGCCGCGAACTTGGCTGGGCACTACGCGTGCCCTTTGATTTAAGTATTGCTTCAAAAGGATTGCTCAAAGAAAGCAGGTTGATTTGCTTCACTACCAGAGGATGTGACAAATTCTGAATTAAGTTTATTACAATCAATATCAGCTGGGATATTGTTTTCCTTTTTTCCTATGCCGATTTGTCGAAATTGTTCCATAGTTGCTTTTCTGAGCTAGATGGGTCAAGTTTAGTTTTGTAATAGGAAGACTTTGCAGATCTAATTTTAATCGTCACCTTATAGCGTAGAGTGTCGTATATATAAAGAAATATTTCTAAATGATATTTCTTTCACTTTCTGTAGCAGACATAACGTTCCTGCATCAAGTTAATAACATCTTGGCTGAGCCTTCGATGTGTGGAACGTGGTTTTCATACAAGCAGTTGATGTCTTCTTGTAGAAACAAAACTTGTTCGTTGAAAGAGGTCATGCCATAGATATATGCAGTTCTAAAATATCAGCAAAATATCACGTACAAGAATTTCTTTGTTGATATTTCAAAAGTCTCTGAAAGAAAAATTCATCTCTTTAGAGAAGTTTTTGGTGTCCAGCAAAAGGTAGATGAGATCGTGTTGTGAAAAACCAGGTGCCGATAGCTGACTATAAGGTGGATTTTTTTTTTCAATATCACTTACGAAAAAGACTTAAAAAAGTGAACAAGTTTCAGTTCTAAAAGTACGGTATCGCCTCGGTATCGTTTTGAATGATTTCTTTGGAGCCGGTATCGTCTCAGTATCGTTTCGGTTTCCGATACCGATACCAAACGATACCGAGTCTTTTATGGTATCGTGGCCAACCCTACTTGTCAATTCGTTGTATTTTGTTGCATCTTCCATAAGTAGACAACATGTTTTCTTTCGTAATACAAATATCACAACAAATATGATATTTAAATACACTTCATGCTCTTTCCATGTGTAACGTCAAGACAAGGATAATCTTGCACTGAAAAACTGGCAATAAGAGTACTTATCTCTTGTTTTGAAAAAGTTCTTCCCATCAAAGCCGACTGAAATCGACCACCAAATCCTGCCACAAAGCAAAATACACAGGAATTGTTGAGGTTGAGAGTTGAATTCTATGTATGATTCGGGTTTCCACGAGCTATAACAGCACCAAATTTCTTTATTTATACCTAGTTCTGAAGAGTTTGAGAAAAATATCATAAAATGTGAAAAGGCTCTATCTATGTATATAACTATATTTTTGTCATTAATCCAATAAACAAATACATTTAATGCTTTATCGCAGCTACAACCACTTAACATCTTGGTAAGTAGGTACACGAGATAAGAAAGCACCTTAAGGTTACACCAATTAAAAAAAAAAAACAATACTTACAAAATATTGCCTCTATTAGGTGTGTAGAGGTACTCGAAAGAATCGCCACCTGTGTTGTCTTGTCCGGCTTTAAGTAATTTCCCACCTTATCAGGATCAATATTGTAATTCCTTATCACTGCCAACAATGCAAAAAAAAAATAACAAATCGATCGAAGATAATATGTACCTAGGTAGTAGATAGTACTCGTAGTTGTAGGTATTTGTGTTGTAAATAGGTAAATACACAAAACAATTTCAATTAATCACTCGAACGTCACGAACCACGACGTTGAATTCTTTTTTTTTATGTAATTCTTTTAAAAATTTGATGATTGATTCGCTTGTTGACGTTTTTATATTTTCAAACCAAACCAAACTAATTAAAGATACAGCACTATCTAAAGGTTGACATAAATAATTATCATCGAAAAAGCGTAGGTAACAACCACCATTGGTTCCACCACAAAACGCAAACACTCCGATCCACCCTCAACCCCTCTTTGACAACACGACTTCGATAAAATTTTGCCAAAAAATATAAAAAAAAAATATTATGTAGATTGTTCACCACCGACAAACACTGTATATAACAAACCGACAAACCGAAGAACAAACGTGATGCCAAGTTCAAGGGAAAACGCACCTTGATACTGTGATGCTGATGCTAATGCACTTGTCCGCCCGAGGAGGTGTAAAACCGAAATTCAATTTTTATTCCCAACACCGCAAACGCAACCGCAAAGATTCTTTTTTATTTTGTGTATTTTTGTCTTCCTCTTTATTTTCGATTTTAATAAATTATAAAATTCATAAAGGAAAATAATAAAATTAAAAACTTAAAAAACAATAAATAAATCCCCAAAAAGAATTTTCACAGAAATCTCAAAATTTTTGTTGTTACATCATCAGACACTATTTATCCCGGAACCCAATCTCGAACACGCAGCTTTCCCGGACCATTTCTGAACTCATACTAATTTAGTACGATTTTCGAAGAAGCTGAAAGAACATATTTTTATTCGATTCAATTGAGTCTGAGTTGGAGTGTGAGTGTTGGTTCTGGTTGTTTTTTTTCTTTCAACATTTCAACAAAAATTGAGTGAATTTAGTGGTTTGTTTGAGTTTGTTTTATGGGTTACACTCAAATCACACATGGTTTTCCGCATTTGTTTTTTTTTCTTTTTTTGTTGTATTTGTGTTAAACTTTCTGTTTTATTGGCGTTGCGCCGAGTTGCGTCTTGCGCGATTGATTTCAACTCAAACCTGGGTGTTTGATGGCGATGATGGAGTGACAGTGTTGATGGGGTGTATTGTTGTGGCATTGTGGGAGTTAGCGACCGATATCCGATGTCTCGAGATTGTCAAGGTGACAACCTGTTGCTGATGCAGAATACAAGAGCGCAAAATCAAAGAAGAAGAAGATAATAACAAAATAATGGAATGTGGAAATGGAAATGGATATGAGTTTTGTTTTATTGTTTTTTCTGGGGCATATTTTGGGTCAACGGATTGTGTGTGTATCTTATATCTTGGCGAAAGAATCTTAAAAAGAAACAGCTTGAAGGGTGTTTTTAGGTTGGGGTAGGTGGTATACGGTATATCTACCCATGAGTTAACCCCACTTTGCTGTCATATTGTGTATACCTACTAAAACTAAAGAAGAAGAAACCTCTTTTCCAGGTGTTGTGTGACAGTTTAATCGAGTTCCAGTTTTTTTTTTTTTGTCAATAAGAAAGGAACGTGGGTACACATATTTGAATTTTATTGAAAAAATAATATGGGATCAATTTTTATGAGTTTTTGTTATCAAAACCTAATCGTAAAACTAATGGAATTAACTTATAAGTTTTTTTTTGGTGGATTTTCAACTTGATCGTATAGTAGGTACCAATATCAATAAAAAATGGTAATCTGTTAAGTCATATTATTTTGTGTTTTTTTGACTTTTGATATTATTTATATCTTTCACTCCTTTTGCCGAAACCAATCATCTTTTATTTCAAAAGTTAACTTAATTTATTAGCTGATCCCAAAAGAACGAGAAAGAAAAAGGAAATCAGGAAATTATGAGTAGAGCTTTGATAAATGACGCAGTGTTTCAGGATTGATTGGTTAGAATTTCTTGGGATAACTAAAAAACTTTGTTAGCTCAGGAAAAATGTAAAATATTTTTCTTACTCATACCTACAAGGGATTTTTAATAATCCTTAGAGCTGTTTTTGAGAAATCAAGATATAAAAACTAGGTGTGGTAGGGAGCGGATTTTAGTAAAATATATTTTGGAAATTTTTTCTTGCTCATGTGCCGATAAATAGACACACATGATAAAAGTGGGCGTTAAACAATATCTGATACCAACAGTAATCCTTAGAGCCGTTTTTAAGAAATCAAAATATAAAAAGTGGGCGTGGCAGTAGATGGATTTGAACAAAAAGTATTTATTTCTTTCGTGCTAACGTGAATCAATTCTGAAAATTTCATTCAGATCGTTAGAGCCATTGCGGAGATATAGAACCATGATAGAAAGGGTGTGGTTGTGGATGGGTTTCAAAAAATCATCTTCATATTTTCCTTACCCATACAAACATTTTCTAATACCAAGTAATCCCTAGACTTGTTTTTGAGAAATCAAGATATAATAAGTGGACGTGGCAGTGGGCTACGGTCTACTACATATAAAATATAAAACACAAAATATAAAATACAAAATATAAAATTAAATATTAATTTTAATTAAATATTAAATATTAAATATTAAATATTAAATATTAAATATTAAATATTAAATATTAAATATTAAATATTAAATATTAAATATTAAATATTAAATATTAAATATTAAATATTAAATATTAAATATTAAATATTAAATATTAAATATTAAATATTAAATATTAAATATTAAATATTAAATATTAAATATTAAATATTAAATATTAAATATTAAATATTAAATATTAAATATTAAATATTAAATATTAAATATTAAATATTAAATATTAAATATTAAATATTAAATATTAAATATTAAATATTAAATATTAAATATTAAATATTAAATATTAAATATTAAATATTAAATATTAAATATTAAATATTAAATATTAAATATTAAATATTAAATATTAAATATTAAATATTAAATATTAAATATTAAATATTAAATATTAAATATTAAATATTAAATATTAAATATTAAATATTAAATATTAAATATTAAATATTAAATATTTAATATTAAATAGTAAAAATTAAATATTAAATATTAAATATTAAATATTAAATATTAAATATTAAATATTAAAAATTAAATATTAAATATTAAATATTAAATATTAAATATTAAATATTAAATATTAAATATTTAATATTTAATATTAAATATTAAATATAAAGTATATACAAGTACATAATATAAAATACTTACCTATTAACATAGAAACATGGAACGGAATGTTTGATTCTGAATTTTCAACCTATCGGCTGAACGGATGAAAATTAAATTTATTAATTCAATTTTTTTGTTTTTGAAAATACGATATCTCAAAATCAGGTTAATGTATTTTTCAATCTTATTTTAATCAACACATATGTAAAATTTTTGCTGAAAATGTTAGCTTTACAATTTTGATTTTGTTTTGTATTTATTTTTTTCAATTGTTTTTTTTTCACCTTAAACAATTCAAATTCCATACTTTTAAACTTTTTTCTCTCATAATATCCATGTTTTTATGCATTCAAATTCTAAAATTCAAAGCTTCTTACAAATTAGAACACGTTTGTGTGACCGTTAATTTCAAGGATACATATTTATTAGTTTAAAACTTGTGTCAAAAGTAAAATATTCGTTTTTCCATTTTACTCTTATGTAACGAAGTTTTGAAAAAATTATTTATGCCTACTTTACAGTTAACAGTACCTACCTACAAATGTCGTGTATATACAAAATATATTTTTATCCTTTGTTTGAGAACGAGGTAAGTGATGGGTATATTTTTGAATATTTATTAAATATATTCAAAAACCTAGTTTCAAACAAAAACACACATCTGCAACTGTCAAAATACTAAATTTTCAAACCAAAATTGAATATATCTTAAAAATCCAAAATATAATTTTTTTTTTTTCAAAATTTGGATACAAAATTATTTTGGAGCGGTTTTTTAAAAAAATTACTTTGTATGTATCAAATTCTTGAAACAACTTTAAGGAAAAATCTTAGTATGCAAATCTTAAGTATTTATTTATGTGCACATAAAAATAAATTTTTAGAAACAATTATTGTCAAACGATTTTTGAGATATCAAATTTTCAAAAAAATTATACGAAACTTTTTTTCAAAATTCAAAAATTTCTTTTTTGAAGATTTTGCAATGCAATACGTATATTATTTAAAATTATTCGAAATTTGTATAGAATACAAATTAATCTTAGTTCGTTCTGCTTATAATGAGAAAATAAAAATAAAAAAAGAATTCTTTGTGAGGTACTACTAATAGTTGCTAAGTGTAAATTTTTATAATTTTTAATTGTGGATTGTTCTGATTTTAGCATGCTGAAAAATTTTTGCTACAATCGTAGGAGCCATTTTTGAGAACGAAAATAATTTCCTTATCGGTATTTTTATTTGTATGGAAGTACCGTTAGGTTTGCATAAACGTTAATTTGTTTCTAAAAATATTTTGAAAGTTTATACTAAAAAACTCTAACTCTGGTGTATGTTTTTCAATCTTGTCATTTTTGAAATATTTGATTTTCAAAAAACAATTTTTAAATATTTTTTCTTAAAACCTAAAAAATTATTTCTTTGGCCGCAATACCATATTTATTTTGGTAGCTTCGGTATTAAAAAAATATTGAAAGCAGTCATACTGTTTTGAAGAAAATCGAAAATAAAAAAATGGTTCCTTGGGAGGTACCATTAATAACCACTTTTTGAACTATGGATTCCCACCCAATGGTAGCCTTTACTCAAAGTAATTTATAATTTTTTTTTTAAGAAAAGTTGTGAAGCAGTTTTTAGAAAAATACGATTACATGAAATTGCTTAAAAAATTGTATGGCAGGATAAAAATAATATGTGGAGGAAAATATCAAAAAACGCTATGTACCAAGTTTGAAGAAAATCGATCCAGCCGCTAAGGCTGTAGCTGAACGAACAGACAGACAGGCATACACACAGAATTGTGAGACCAACTTTGTACGTCTTTTTCATCATTGTAACAATAAGTTTGATCAAATTCTCGAGTGCGATTTTTTTACGAATGCATAACTTGCCATACAGTACCTATATATCGCCAATAAAAATAGCAAAATTACGAAAAATTCCCTTAAGGCCAATGTCTGAAGTGAGTGTAAGAGCCAGTTTCTTTGAAAAAAAAATGTTAATGAAACTACAAATAAAGACTGACATTCTTTTTTTCATACAATCAGTATATTAAAAGAAAAACGTGCAAAAACTGTATGGAGTAACAAATTAAGTCAAAAAATGTACTAAAATTTCATAAATCGATTGGCAACATTTTTTTTACAATTTGTGTTTGTCTAAATCTTCTTATATCAAGTATTTAGAGTGCCCGGGTTAAGGGGATTTTGTTTATATGCAATAAACCTATCGAATTTCATTTTGCACAAAATGATGAAAAGATTAACATTCAGACAATAAAATTATTTTAGAAATGATTATCCCAAGAACTTGATTAAGGGTACCTAGACCTACATCAAAACAAAGCTCTCCACCAAAATTCAGTTTTGTCGGAGTTTTTTCCTGGGCTTTTTAGTATTTCATAAAAATTTTTGTTGCTCGTTTTTGATATAATTAAGCTTTTTTTGACCGTTGAATTGCAAGTATCTACTTTCATTTTTGGAAGATTAGTTAAGTTTTTAACGATACATATGTTTAATAACCCAAAAACAAGACAGTTTACCCAGAAAATTAAAAAAAAAACCTTTTCCGCTGTGTTTTTTTTGCCCCCCCCCCCCCCCCCATACTCTTGAAACACGAATTTTTATTACAACTGCTCTAAAATTTTTAGAGGCACAAAGTTGAATCAAAATCGTTATATCGTTTATGTAGAATCATAGGGAAATGTTAGTGCTACCACCCGTTTTGATTTGCCTGAAAAAAGTTTGAATTTCCCTTCTAGGAAATCCAAATTTGTTAAAATTATTTAAACCTATTTTGAAGAAAATATTTGTACAGGTGACAATAAGGAATGACTCATAAGAGTCGATGTATAACTGGATGCACAAGCGAAAGTTGGACCATGCCTAATTTTTTCTTAGTGGGTACCTGAGAAAATTTCAAATAATCGAATACTTCTTGACGTTATTTTAGAATTAAAGAGTTTAGATTCTTCACCCCAAGATCAAGCCGAGCTCTAAATTTTTTTCATCTAGCGATATTCCAAAAAAAATTATAAAACTATTAACCCTTTAAGATGTTAGCCTATGCCTCAAGCTCCAATTTTTCCCAGAAGGGATAATTTTGCAAATCGTTTTTGATTTTGTCTTATATTTTAAATAAAATACAATTATTTAAATATCATCTTTACGGTATACTTTGTATAATATACACAACAATTTCCTTCAACTATATACAATACACTGTGGCATGCATTTGATTTATATTTTCCACACTTGCCTTTCCATATAATTTAATGGTATCAACGACACGAAAAGTGCGACGTTTCAAAAAAAAAAATGTCTCTAAGGAGTGTCACCAATTGCATACATTAATAATTTTGTCATCAGAAAAAAAAACCTAAACTATAGAATTATGTGAAAAACCTCATAAAAATTCAAATTGGAAAAAAAGCGAACTGCACCCATCTTCGATAATTCGATTTTAGAATGAAAAATCAATGCTGGCGTACGAGTATATACGAGAACCTACATAAAATATCGAGTACCTACATAATTTCAAGAAAAAAGGCTTTAAAAATAAAAGCAAAACGCAAGAGCTCTAAACAGTCAACACCACCTCTCTACTCTGCTAAGGAAATGGAAATTTATAAGAATGGAGTTTTGTAAAGGGTGTTTGGTTTTTGGTTAATTTTATAGAACCTCTCCGAAGGAGAAAACTGTCACTTGTCTTGTCAGATGTGAAGTAATAAGTGGATTTGAGATAGATATTTGAATATTTCTTTATAAATTCAAAATAATGTTAGGTTGAAGATATTTTATATACAAAATTGCCTCCCTATCCCCATAGGCAGTGTCATGAACCTACATGAGATGTGTACAATGGGGTTTGTCAAATCAAAGGAACTTGCTATGAACTTCTTAGAAATATGAAAAGATAGCTGTAAAAGAAATGCTCTAGAAATGGGTGGGATAAAACAGTTTGTCATTTAATCGGTCGGTAATTGGTCAAAAAATGGGCAGCCAAAGAAAATTTTTATTCAATATGATTAAAGTTGGTTTGCACCTCATTTGTAGGATATTTAAAAACAAATTGTTTCACCTTAAGGGCAACTTAATGATCAACTGCTTCACAATCAAGAATATCGATTCATGTTGAGTTTACCCGAAAAAGAAATAAAATGCACGACTGGATCTCCCGTACTTGCTCTTAGGTTCAAGTTGTGTGGGACTTAGGAACTTTAAAAAATATTCAAGTAATTTTAGAAAAAGTATAAAGCATTTAAATCGTTCTTTTAATTGTACAAACAGTCTGATAAATAACTTAGAGCTCAAAAAAAAGTATGCCATTTGATTACTTAAAAAAATATGTATATATGAAAAAAAAAAAATTTTAAATCGTTGGAGCCGTTTTCTTAGAAATTAATTTTTATATATAAAATGTTTGTAATATTTTTCCAAAAAAAAATTGGTATGCCAATTTTGAGTATATATTAATATACATTTAAAACTGAAATTTCAAAACAATTCATCAATCCGTTTTTGAAATATTGAATTTACAAAAAAAAAATTTGAATCTTTTTTTTAAAATCCAAAATTTATTTTTTCAAAAATGTTGATATGCAGTATTATTTATATTTTAACAAAGCTTTTGTGCAAAAAATTTTATTGAAAGCAGATGAGCGGTTAATGAGAAAACCAAAAATCAAAGAAACCGTTATATGGCAGGTACCGCTAATAAATGTTTTTGATGATTTTTTTCTTACTTAAAGGTACATTATGTCTACAATAATACACTGATTTTTTTTTATTCAAAATCGTTGGAGCCATTTTTGAGATAAATAAGCTTTTCCTAAACAGTTGTATGGCAAGTACCGTTCTTTTTTGAGCTAAAAAAAAATTTCAATTTCCCCTCTGGAGAGTTACAAAAAACCTTAATTTCAAAACTTGAAGAAAATCTCTTTAGTGGTTTAGGCTGTAGGTTGAGGTACGGACAGACGGACGGACAGACAGACAGGCAGACAGACAGGCAGAATTGTGCGCCACCCACTTTTTTCGTGTTCTCTATCATCGTAATGTCATTTGATTGTTATCTCGAATTTTTTTTTTTGCACGAATCCAAAACTTGCCCTATTTATAGTACCTATATTGCAAGTAAAAACAAGAGCATTCATCCTCTTGCCGCATCCACGTCCGATGGTGAATTAAGCAAGATAACATAAGCCAACCAACCGTACACCTCTTGCAATGATAATAATACGGCAAGGTAAATAGAACAAAGCCCGTCCTCTGCACCCCACCTCTCCATGGTATACGTAAACAACGCTATATTGTTCACCAAGACATGATGCCGTGGTAGAACGCGGGGCTATACTCTTCCTAGAAAAGTGCTCCTCGCATCCTTACAACTCAGGTAAGGCTTAGTCGAAAAAGGTCTATAATAGACCGCCATACAAACTGCCAATCAGTGTCCAAACCACCGTTAATGATACCACAGCTCACCCAGTCCAATAAATGCTCCCCACCCCCACCGGTGGGTTAAGGGTTTTGTAACGGAAAAGAAGCAATTGTCGAACTAACCGGAATTGTTCGAGATTTTTACCGGATTCGTCCCAGATTTTTGCCAGTCTTACTGTGATTTTGACCGGACTCTTCGGTGATGTTACCAGTTCTACTGAAATTTTTACCAGTCAAACTGAGATTTGTACCAGTTTTACTGTGATTTTTACCGGATTCGTCCTAGATTTTTCAGTTTTCGCTATACTTTTTACCGAATTCGTCCGAGATTTTTACCGGATTCGTAAGAGATTTTATCGGTTTTTACTGACATTTTTACCGGATTCGTGGGAGAATTCCCATCCCTGCCAACAATACACAGACAGGAATGGTTGAGAGTTGAAAGTCACTAGGACCTGGCTCTCCAGGAGCTGTTGCGGCTGATTTTTACCGGGTTTTCTGCGATTTTTACCAGTTTTACTATGATTTTTACCGGATTCGTCCGGGATTTTTACCAGTTTCACTTTGATTTTTACCAGATCCTTCTGCGATTTTACCAGTTCTACTGAAGTTTTAACTAGTTTAACTAAGATTTTTACCAGTTTTATTGTGATTTTTACCATTCATCCTAGATTTTTACCAGTTATACTGAAATTTTTACCCGATTCGTCGGAGTTTTTTACTAGTGTTACTGTGATTTCTATCGAAGCTCTGCGAGATTCTCAACAACTCCTTCCACTCATTAAACTGGATCCTACACGTCATTCGAGCCACACTGGATGGACTTATCCGTGTGGATAAGTCGAAATCCCGGAAGGTAACCAGCTGTTGTGACGACATAATTAAAATATACAATGTACTAGACTTTAATTATAAAGAGAATTCTGCGTTTAGTAACTTAATAATGAAATGACTAAAAATTTAAGTTTTTAGGTACTTCCTTAGAAAGAACCCTGGAAACCCAGTGAGCTATCTCGGCCTTACATTAAATGGTATATCACAAGTTTTAGTAATTGGTGATTTTTGTTTACGAATTTCTCAAGTTTTTTTCAAGGTCACAATTATAAAAACTATTAAACATTCGTATTGTGACCTTGAAAAGGACTTTAGCAATTCATACAAAAATCTATGGCTGACAAATATCGGTTAACTTTTCGACACGTGGAAGTAAGAGTTGTTCTAAAGGTAATTTTTTACGCTGAACTCAAATCCGTTATCCGTTTTTTGCTATCTGGTTTTCGAGATATTACCGTTAGAAAGTGCCAAAAAACAGTTTTTTCGACACTTTTGTGGTTATGTAACTATGCGAAATAATTTTAATTTTTTTTTAATTTTACAGATTTCTAAAAGTACTAATCTTTATCTTCAAAGTTCAGCTTTAATCGTTCCAATATTTCTTTTACTTTTTGAGAGATATTAAATTAGTTATTAGTCCTCATCTCACTACATATAATTTTAAAAATGCTTTCTCTTTGGCTTTCGTCGTTTTCGACAGGAGCAGGTAAAATATATTCTAAAAAGAGTTCTTAGGGTAGATTTCAAATCTGAAATCCATTTTTTGCTATCAGCTCAACTTTTGGAAATAAATTAAAAAATCAGCCGTTTTTGATCACAGTATTTTTTATTTGAAATAACTCTTACAAATTAAAACACAGTGTAATGGAACTGCGTGGTCTATAATTCTTTATAAATTTTCGTCCATTTGACGTACAAGAAACTAACAATAGTCACTTAACATACCATCATCCCGAAAGCCTTTGTAACTTTTTTCTATTCTTTCTGAATTCTGAATCTTGGTGAAGTAACTCTTCTTGCTAACCACAATATATTGAAAAATGCAACTGAGGATTTCTAAGAAAGTAAAATAGATATTGGGATGGTTAAAGCTGAATTTTGAAGATTAAGATTAGTACTTTCGAAAATTTGTACAATTACAAAAAATAAAAATCAATTCGCATAGTTAGGTACATAACCCCAAAAGTGTCGAAAAACCGGGTTTTTGGCACTTTCTAATGGTAATATCGCGAAAACCAGAGCTGATAGCGAAAAACGGATAACAGATTTGAGTTTAGCTCGAAAAACTACCCTTAGATCAACTCTTACTTATAGTCGTGTCGAAAACCTTGTAAACCTGTGTTATTGAAACTAGTTGATTTGGAGGTCTTAAGTAAGGTTAGGTAGAAGTGGCTGTTTGTAGTTAAAATAATGACACACTAAGATCAAAATTATTCCCTTGTGATACCACATGAAACTAGAAAACTTTGGCACTTTCTAATGGTAATATCTCGAAAACCAGAGCTATAGTCGTGTCGAAAACCTTGTAAACCTGTGTTATTGAAACTAGTTGATTTGGAGGTCTTAAGTAAGGTTAGGTAGAAGTGGCTGTTTGTAGTTAAAATAATGACACACTAAGATCAAAATTATTCCCTTGTGATACCACATGAAACTAGAAAACTTCTTCTATATCCATTAAACCACTTGAGCATGTCTATATTTTGCCAGATCACCAGGATCGTAATAGAAGTAGAGTCTCCTCAGTGGAGCCTACGTCTTGTGAGAAAGGGCATACATATAGAAAATGTGAAGAATCGTTACATCCTCCTCGTCCATGCAGCTTCTGCCAAAATCGTTTAAAAGTACCTTCACCAAGCCGCGTTGCGTACCTGCCTTTAAAACAGTGTCCTAGCTGTTATAAAACCTACAACAGAGGTGATGTGCAGCCTGCTAAGAAATATTAGTTGTGATGCCGGTCCACCTAATGTTTCTACTCTCCAAAACATGCTTCAGTAATAGCTTATACACGTATAGCGATGGGTGCTAATTTTTTGCTTTTCAGGTATTATTCCACTTCTAGCGAGCTCATAAGCATTACAATAATTACCTGGAATGTCACTATGGCCCGTCTGCACCCAGAAAAGGTGAATATTAAACTGTTGCACCATCTCCAATCTCCAGAGGCTTAATAGCGGCTTGATTGTCAGAGAAGGTGTGGATACCTATCCGAGGTTGATATCACGTTTTCTTTGATCCAAAATAGGACTCCTTTTATCGCTAGAAATTCCATCTGGAATACGCTACAATGATTAGGAAGATGGAATTAGAGACTTAAATTTAGTCTCTAAGAGTACACCGCATCTGCATCTTTGATCTGTCAGTGTAGAAATGTGAATTGATTCATCTTCTAAAAATTCCACATCCACGCAGGTGCATCTGGAAATTTTGGTAACTTCAAAGTTATCGAAATTCAATAGTGGGGCTGTGTAGTCAGTGTTACTTGGAAGTGATCGGAATGAATTCAGAATAGTAGAGTGGCCAACCCTCTTTATTGATCCATGCTCGCACTGTGTTTAATCACTTTAAGGGTAGTCACAACACCTCATTACACAAAAAAAAACTGTGAGGAGGCTTTTAGGCGAATGCCTGTGCTCGTGACCGATTGTTTGTTAAAAATATCAAGAAGGGGCTAATGCAGCGGAGGCAGTGGACTGAACTGCTCCACTTATACATAGACATGCTGTTCTTTGGACCATGCTTAGTTTATCGCGATGTATAGCTTATTCTAAGGCAGTCCATTACCTACCTACAGTAAGTTAGAATCGGTCAAGGGTCTAGAGAACTGCGTGGTTCGAGCCCCATTTTCTACGTAATTGAACTTGTAGCTCTCCACTTCTAAGCAAGTAAGCAGCTTATTAACTTCCAAGTTCCAAGGAAAGGGAGAAAGAATGCCGCCTTGTGGTGAACCCTTACCAAAAGATCTTCTTGTTGAAAAATCACCCGTTTTTGAATTGATAATCCTGCTTGTAAGCATTTGATTAATCAGTTGCGACCCATCAACATTCAGAGATGCCATGGCAGATGCGATTGCAGATTTATTGAAAGCACCTTCAACATCTGGGAAGGTAATCATATAATGTACCCTATATTGTGGAAGGAATATTCCATATGGTACGTACTAGTGTATGGAGATCCGTTTCCACTGACATCCCCTTGAAATAAACTTGTTGAGCCATGAAAGAAGTCTCGTATCATTGCTTGATCGTAGTTGGACATCAATCAGTCGTCAACAAGTTTTTAGAAGGAATGATGATAGGCTAATACTTATAGGCGTTAGATCTTTCAGGCTTACATGGGAACAAATATTATCTAGATTTAGGTATAATAACATCTTTGACTTCTCTCCATAGCAGTAAAGCATGTACCAGATTCAACCATACCATTGATGGTTACCTTCAGAATCCGCAGATCTACATCTGAGTTCATTTGCAGTTCAGATGGAATGATACCGTTTGGTCCTGTGGACTTATATGTACTGAAGATGTTGAGTGTCCATTGCAATTTTTTCCTTGTAATCTGAAGTTACTTTCTTACTTATTAAGGTCCTCAGCCTGTTACTTCCCTATGCGAGGCATAGGACCCCAACTACTCCTACGCGCCATTGGGAATGGTTTTTGTATATGAAGATACCTCAGCTCTCTCCAACTCATCCCCAGTTTTGCTGATTCCGTTACGACCATTCTTCGCCAAGTACTCTTAGGTTGGCCCACTCGTCAGATCAGACCTTGTGGAAAAGTTAAATTACAGCTGATCCTTTGAGTGATTCTTCGTGAGAATTGGTCCAGGACCCAGGAACCATTAGAGTTTTTTAAGTAACAGGATTTGTGGAGAGGATTTATCTTATTCTTGTGGGCATGGAGGTTTTTTCTTTGTTGCAACAGAATTTCCAGGTGCCAGCAATTATGCGTGAGCTTTAAAAGCCTTAACCATTAAATAAAAATTTTCTATTGCTGATAAATTTAAAACACTAGTTGACTTCTTTTCTACAATTTCTCGACCAATTGAGTGGCATACCTTTAATGCGAATCTCCACATATCAGGTGCCAAGATCCCAAAGCCCAAAAATAAGCTCAGAATTTGAAGGTTTAGAGATTCATTCATCATCACTTTATTTTTACCGTAGAAATTGAACAAAAAAAAGTCATTTTTCTTACTAACAGCTCATTACTATTTAATTGGTTCAACTAAAAGTAACATTAGTTCTTGACCCGTTCACGCATTGACACCCCCCATAATACATAATAATGATAATATTTGTATCCTAAACAAATTAATGCATCTAGTCCTGCAGAGCTAACAATTAGATTGTCTTAATCTTAATAGTGTAATGGGCTTGACAAAAATCCTATCCCCAACATTAAGCATTTCCAATTTTATTCCATATCGACATATCTATCAGTTTTGTCTTATAAATCTTATAAAATACAATAATTAAAATATTTCCATATCACACTTAAAAGAAACACCCTGTATCCATCGAGAAACAAAAATGAAGCATGTATAGATATGCAAATCAAACATTCAATCTAAGTTCATACAAATTTGATATCCAATCGTCTAAAGCATTGAGTTTTTATAGCAATTTTATCACTTCCAGTGTATCCTGTTCTCTCTCTACTTTTAACACCTGTTATCACATCAACAACCATATCTTTGGACAAGTTATAGTTCCCTATTGGATTAATTTTGTTGGTGGAAGCAAAAAGACTTTTTTTTATATTTCCATCCACATTATAGCCCCATGGGAAATCTATTAAGTGAATTAAGGCCAAGAATTTGATACTCCTTTGGTGGTCATACAAAATCTTTTATAAAATGCCGCACTTTTGAGTAAAAGTCGTCCTAGCGCCATCTTCTAGCTAATTTCTTCCTTTGTTTTTGTTTTTATTTTTATTTTTAGTGTGTGTAACATGTTGCTGATATTCTGCATTCGATTGATGCTGCCGATCTCAATAAATTGCTGATCATTATCTCAATCTGTTCGAGCATATCACTGACGACGACGCCAAGGGTGTGTTTTTCCATGGCAGCAAGCAATTGAAGGCATTCGTGGAGTGTATAAGTCATGTAGTCAGTCTGTGTTGTCATTAGATTCATTGAGAGCAGAGAGTGATAATCATTTTCTTTGGGCGTGGATTTATGTAGGTGGTTCTTAAATGATTTGATGTTTTTTAGTTTTAAATGCATCATCATCTGAACAGGTAAAAGAATCGATCAAACTTCAAATACAAAAAATACAGCATGAAATGCAGCCTCAAATTTGTCTATACTGATCTACGAAGAGGGGAAATAATAGTAAAGGAAATAGAATATGAGAAAACAGATGACAAAACTAAAATTATTGGCGCTCAAGTCTTATGAGAACCAGAGGGCCTATTGAATAACTATCAACCAATACTCTGTGTTCTTGTCGTTAGTCGGCACTTTGTCAGGAATGGAAAGGGCCTACAATTTTTTGCTGAATGCGAACGAATTCCAAAGAGAAAAAATTAAAATCATGTCAGAAGAGTCTCTTGCAGGGACTCCACTCAAAATCTCGGATCAGGCCAAATACTTGGGTGTGATCCTTGATAAGAAACTGAACTGGAGTCTCAACACTAAAGAGAGAGCAAAGAAAGCTATGGTTGCGTTCTATTCCTGCAACAGGATCTTTGGTATATCCTGGGGACCCAATCCAAAAATTATCAGGTGGATGTACACGGCAATAGTTAGACCGATACTTACCTACGGTAATTTAGTTTGGTGGAACGCGACTGAGAAAGCAACAAACCTGAAAACCTTGACAAAAGTTCAAAGACTAGCATGCGTAGGTATTACGGGGGCGTTGAAAACCACTCCCACAGCGGGACTGGAAGCTATACTCAACTTGAGACCCCTAGATCTATTCGTGCAAGAATCTGCCACATACAGTGCCCTGCGCCTAAGCCAGACTAAATGCTGGAAGCAAAGCACATCAGGCCATACTCAGATTCTGCAGAGATATGTGGGAAATAATGTTTGCACAGACTACACAACACCCCATTTAAACTTCAACAGACTTTTCCCTACCTCTTTTCCTAATAGAGAGGAGTGGGAAAACAACCAACCTTTCAGTAATGCATCTACGATAACTGTCTTCACTGATGGTTCGAAGATGGACACTGGAGTTGGTGCAGGAATTTTCTCGGAAACTCTGGGACTAGCTAGCTCCTTCAGACTTCCGGACTTTTGCAGTGTCTTCCAAGCCGAGGTCTTGGCAGTGACAAAAGCAGCTACGCAAATATCAATGATGTCGATACCACGAGCTGATATCACCCTCTTTATTGATAGCCAAGCAGCAATAAAAGCAATTTCTGCCACCGAGATACATTCGAATCTTGTGACTTGCTGTCGCGAAGAGCTTAGGGTTCTTGGCATGCAGCATAACATTAGACTCTGCTGGGTTCCCGGTCACAGTGATGTACAGGGAAACGAGAGAGCTGATGAGCTTGCGAGAACGGGTTCGTCGCTTGATTCAAGTCAAGCCGAACAAAATATTAAAGTACCAACCTGTAGCATCAAACAGGAAATTGGTAACAAAATATTAGAAAAAACCAATGAAAGATGGAATCTGCTTGAAACATGCGCCACAACTAGAAAGTTATGGCCAAATTTCAATAAGCAGAGAACAGACAAAATTATGCAAATGGACAAGAAACATCTCCGTTCCCTTGTCAGCATAATCACCGGACACAACCTACTGAGATACCATAAAAAGAAAATGAGGCTCAGTACTGATGACCTTTGCAGAGGATGCAGTGACGAAGAAGCACATGAGGATACCTTACACTTCCTTTGCCACTGCCCAGCACTCTGTCATTTAAGAAAGAAACACCTAGGAAATCATTTCTATGACGACCTAGAGGAACTTTCTGGAACTTCGGCTATTAGCCTTCTGAATTTCATCAACGCCTCTAAATGGCTTGACTGCTAACAGAACACATAGGTTTTTACATAAAGTGGAATACAATTTCCTAGGGTATCACAACGGATCTACATAGATCTAAGTGTGACGGTAACGAGATCAACTGTCAGCCCTTCTACCTAACCTAGAAGAGTCTCTTGCAGGATTTTTAGTTTGTAGCTTAGAAACTTTCCTATACAAAATGTTAGGTAACTTTTTTGTTCATAAGAGTAACCGTTTTCGAGATAGTTCAATGGGAAGAGTTACGGATTTTATGTTTCTGTATAAAATGTACTCTTGCACCACCTTTGAGGTCGAGTACAAGGTGAGTTCTTCATGCGTGGTATCCCCGAGGAAAATTAAAAACTGTACTTAAAAATATAAACAGTGATTTATTTAAAGGTATTGGAAAAGTTTCCCATCGATTTGGGCTCCACAACAATAGTCGAAGGTCAGGAAGGGTTGGGGTCGAAATTCTGGCAGGGTCAAAATTCTTTTTACAAAACTCTGCTTTTCAAAATTTTGATTTTCAAAGTTCTGTTTTACAAAATTCTGCCAATAATAAAAACGAGGTTTAGAAAATGTAATAATCAAGACGAAAACTGTTTGCCCTGGCCTATGCCACCCTTAATTAAACCATTATTAAACTAGACCTTAAAACGGAAAACAATTCTTTTTGGATGCAAAAACCATTTGCATGCAAAAACTGTGAGGTGAATATATTTTTTTTAAGTGTAAACCAACCATAACAAAATTATTAACCCACACTATTTTCTCGCACGCAAACAATTGCTGGTTTCGCATGAAATTCCATGACAGCAATGTTTTTTTCATACAAAAAACAGAATTTTGAAACCAGAATTTTGACCTGCTCCCGTTTATAAAGGATGATGAGCATAAACTGTGACAAAAAGCTAGTGCTTGTAGGGTGGATTGCAAAAAGAAAATAATCGTATTGGAGGAGGTTTTATTCTTCCCCATTTAGCAGGGAGGGAAATTTTCTTAAAAAAATAACAAAAACAGAAACAAAATTACTAAAAAACAATGGTAACTTGGTAACACTTACAAATAAATGCCGAAACAGATGTTCAACAAAAGAATGAATTGAAAAGCGAGTATCGCCTTGCACATAAGACGGTCTATCCGTCTATCGCTATGTGACACGTGACAGGAGGGTAAGGTTAGATGGATTCGCAGATAATACGGAAGAAGAGGGGGCATTGTTCCAAATATCCAAGGATGTTATTGGGAAAAAAAAAACACAATCATCTTGTAATAGATGTGGATGGCACACTTATGGTATCAATTGAGGATGAGCTATACGCAGATGGAAGCACCATTTTTGTGCCCTGCTAAATGAGGATTCCGTTGAGCAGAGTATATGCTGAAGTGCCCCAACTTAACGATATGCGCGTATTGACATCGAACCCCTTTCAGAATTTGAAATCCAAAAATTCAATAAATCTCCTCCAGAACAAACAAGCAGCTGGACTTGACGAAATAAGAGCTGGATTCCTGAAAGCCGATCCCGTAACAAGGACTAGTATTCTACATCCGTTGATACAAATTATTTGGGGAACTGAAAGCTTGTACAAGGGCTCGAAAGATGGGGTGATTGTTAAGCTGCAAGGAAAGGTGACCTTAAGAGTTGCAGCATTTGGTGGGGTATAACCGTTTTGTCCGTTTTCCCAATGGCAACCATCACTCTCGAGTCTACACTCAAGGGGGGTCAAGCTGGCATCCGCAGTGTTCGATCGTGTATCGGCCATATCAACAACCAGCGTATCGTCCTGAAACATTCGATGGTATTTCAATCACCTCTTTACCTCATATTCGTGGATTTTGAGAAGGCATTTGATCGACTTAACCAAGAATGTATATGGAGATCGTTACTTGGTACAGGAATTCCCCCAAAAATTGTTGCAATTATTAAAGAGTCCTACTCCTACAACAACGCAAGGTGTCTTGTTTTACACAATAGGCAGATATCCGACTCTTTCGGAGTGCAACAGGGGAAATGGATGTTCTATCACCAATTCTCTACTTGCTGGCGATGACGTATTGACGGCCAGTGTTGGTACAGCTGAGCGGTAGGGCATTCAATAGAGACCGTTCGAAAGGCTCAGTCATTAAGACTATGCCGATGACATATGTCTGCTGGCAAATAACATCAGTGGGCTGAATGGGATGTGCCAAACACTGAAAATGAAGGGAGAGTCGAGTGGTCTAAGAATAAATAGCTAAAAGACAAAAATAATGCTCACAGGCCGCTCCACACAGCAGCGTATTATTCTACTAGAGACGCCAGTGGAAGAAGTCGAACAGTTTAACTTCCTTGTCCTCGGCTCTTCGCCACATCCTAAAGATTCGCGGACCACAAATAATATCAATTGTGGCGCAGGACAAATCAAGAGCGGCTGGACTTACTTACTTACTTAAGGTGGCGCTACAGTCCGGGGTGGACCAGGGCCTCAACCAACAAGCTTCTTTCAGCCGGCTCGGTTTCTAGCTAGCTGTCTCCAGTTTCGCACGCCAAGTTGGTTGAGGTTCTCTTCCACTTGCGTGCGCCACCTTTTACGCTGTCCACCTCTACTGCGTTGTCCCACGTTGGATTCAAAGACTTTCCGGGCCGGAGCATTGGTGTCCATTCGCTCTAGATGACCCAGCCATCTCAGTCGTTGGCTTTTCACTTTTGTGGCTAGGTCGGTGTCGCTGTACAGCCCATACAGTTCGTTGTTGTATCTTCTTCTCCATTCCCTATCTATGCAGACGGGACCAAAAATCACCCGGAGAATTTTCCTCTCAAAACAGCCTAACGCGTTCTCATCCACTGTTAGCAGTGTCCATGCCTCTGCACCATACATCAGGACCGGGATGATAAGCGTCTTATACAGGGACAGTTTAGTTGCTCGAGAGAGGGCTTTGCTTCTCAATTGCCTTCTTAGACCAAAGAAACAGCGATTAGCAAGAGTAATTCTTCGTTTGATCTTAGCGCTGGTGTCGTTCGCTGAGTTTATAGCGGATCCTAGGTAGACAAAGTCTCTGACTACCTCAAAATTATAGCTGTCTATAGTGACGTTCTGTCTGAGACGTCGGTGTTGGGTGTCCTTTCTTGTGGACAGCATATATTTTGTTTTGCTTTCATTCACCGTTAGACCCATCTTCTTGGCTTCCTTCTCAATGCTCACAAAAGCACCACTGACATCACGCTTTGTTCGTCCGATTATGTCAATGTCGTCAGCGTAAGCGAGTAATTGGACGGACTTTTGAAAGATTGTGCCTCTGGTGTTGACGTGAGAGTTTTGCACTATTCTTTCAAGAACGATGTTGAAGAAGTCGCATGACAGCGCGTTGCCTTGCCTTAAACCTTTTTTGACATCAAAGGTGTCGGTGAGGTCTTTGCCGACCTTGATGGAGCAGCGTGCATTCTCCATCGTCATCCTGCACAAACGGACGAGTTTGACAGGGATGCCAAAACTATACATTGCTCTATATAGCTCGTCTCTATAGATGCTGTCATACGCGGCCTTGAAATCGATAAAAAGGTGGTGGGTATCGATTTGGAACTCTTGGGTTTTCTCCAAGATCTGCCGTAGTGCGAATATTTGGTCTATGGTGGACTTCCCTGGCCTAAAACCACACTGATATGAACCTATCAGGTTGTTGACGAATGGCTTCAGGCGTTCACAAAGTACGGCAGAGAAGATCTTGTAGGCGATATTAAGAAGACTGATGCCTCTGTAGTTGGTGCAGTCCAGAGGATCGCCTTTCTTGAGGATTGGGCAAACAATACTGAGGTTCCATTCATCGGGCATGCTTTCTTCCGACCATATTTTACAGATGAGCTGGTGCATACTCCTAACCAATTCATCGCCAGCCGCTTTGAATAGCTCAGCCGCAAGGCCATCAGCTCCAGCAGCTTTATTGGACTTAAGTTTAGATATGGCTATCCTCACTTCGTCAAGAGCGGCTGGACGCTGGACGTCGACATAGCAAAGCATAAATGGCGATGGATTGGTCACACACTGAGGAATTTGCATAGCAGTCCTTTGAATGGAATCCTCAGGGTGCACGGCGGGTTTGAAAACTAAGAACAACATGGAAATCAACTGGCAGAAGACGAATCCCAGAGAAAAACGTGGCCACAGTTAAAATACCTTGCGGCAGACCGTGAAGGATGGAAACGTTTTTTTGACACCCTGCCCCAGCCGGGGTTACAGGATACGATGATGATGATAATTATCTCATGGGTATTTTCAGTCGCTTATGCTTTGATAGAAAAAAAAATGGAGGACCTTTGGTGTGAGACTAGAACTAACACCTATTAGTAAGCAGTTTTTACCATTTTCTTGCAATTTTTAAAGAAAACAGTAGCTATCTGAACCTTTATGTAGTACGTGTACCTTTATATGTTCTTACAACTTTACAGTTTAAGATTTATTTAACAAGAAAAACAATTAAAATGAAAATTGAATGCAAAACAGCTTGACTCTACATTTTAAACAAATTTATATTCTCCACGTGTGTGCTTTTAAAGATATCGATCGATTTGGTGTGTGTGAAAAGCCTGACACATACGGTATTCTACCTATGAGTGTATTGTTAATTCCTGAAATTTCAGTCCAGGTATTTGAAAATTCTCCCAGAGGAGTACAAATATCTGAAATATTTCCCAGCACAAGAGGTGATAAATTCCTGCACACGGACACGACTATAATGCCGCAAGATATTATTTCAACGGATATTAAACACTGTACAATGAACATGTGAACCTACATACACATATATGCATAATTATGGTACAAAAGTACTCGTACAACATATTTTATTGTGTTTTTTCGTTTCATCTTATTGTTGAAGGCAATTTTTTAAGTGTGCTTTACCTACACTACATGAATTTTGAATGTCGTCGCCCTTAAAAATAAAACAAAAATAAGAGGATTTTAAAAGTAATGGCATACTCTATAAGACTTTTTTATGGTACTTATGTTTGATTGAAAATATATAAATATTATCTAATGACACACCCAGGCTGGTAATATATATCATTTTTTGACAAATTAATGGACAAAAAAGAGACTCGGAATAGTTTTTGTTGATTCATTTTGGAGTAGATATGCATCAGAAGGGTTGTTCAAGCACGAACATCCTTTGAGGAAATGTGAAGTGGATTAATGAAGATTTCTTGAGTAGAAATATAAACACCATTATGGGAATTAAAAATGAATTTAAGATTTTTGTCGAAAGAATTATGAGGAAGTAAATTCAGCTAAAAACACACGTATCCAGTGAATGCAGATGGAATTAAGTTGTCAGTTTAGTCCCATCAAAAGATTCATTTGAATGATATCAACAAGGTAGGTACATTTTCTTCCTTCAAAGGAAATCAATTTGTGTATTGGGTGTTGACATTTTTTGTTTTTACTCGTAAGATATTCATGTCAAGTTTAACATAATTCATTTAATTTTTATTTTTAATTTCATTATTTCGAACTGTGAGAGGCTAAAAAACAACTGTCACCGAATAAATAAAAAAACATAGAATTTTAAATAAAAATAAGGCAAAATTTCTACTCATAATTTTGTTGTTCATTCAAAATTATTCAACTTGAAATGTTGTTGTGTTCTTAACAAGGGATAAGAACAACACAAAGCTATCCGGGAAGCTGAGAATAAACATCGGAATAGCTTTGGAAGGGTAGCCGAACCCATCCATTCACTCTTCTTTTTAAGAGAACACGATGAAGAGAAACAAGGTATATACCTAGCTACGCTCATTTTTGTGAGTGTCAAGCTAGCAAAGCAGCTTTGACGAATCTAAAAATTAATAGGTAGATAATTTACCGTTAGTAAGTTGTTAATCTGCTGTGACAGTTATTTTTCCTTTTATTCTATGTTTTTTTATTTGTAAAAGTAATAAAAACTTCTAAAATTACTTATTAATTTGCCGTTAATTAGTTGTTAATTACTTGTGGAAGAATTTATTTTGTCGTGCGATATATTTTCTATGTGTTTTTGGGTTATTTGTTTTCTACGATTGTCAAGTTAGCAAAGCAACTTCGAAGAATCTTGAAATTGGTAGGTGGATAATTTGCCGTTAATTAGTCGTTAATTATTTGTGACAGTTTTGAATTTGTCTTTTAATGTTTTCAACATTTTCTCAGGTGCTTTACTAACTTGACATAACTCGCAAAGCGGTAAGAACTTCTTATGCTTAATGTTTTAAGGCATAGTAATTTTCCCTTAGCTAGTTTGATTAGTTGTGATGCAATGTTTTCTATGTTTTTTGGGTCCTTGATATCAAGTTAGCAAAGCATCTCATAAAAAAAGGGGTGACATCTGGTTTAACCCAATGGTTTAGTGACTTAATTATTCATCGTTAACTAGTCTTTAATTAATTGTGATAATTTCAAATTTGTCGTGCAATGTTTTCAACTTTGTTTTTGGGTCCTTTGCTAAGACATCAAGTTAGCATAGAACTACCACAAAAAGGGATACAAACTTCTTAAACCGAATGGTTTATGGCTAAATATTCATTCATTCGAATTTTGAATTTTTCGTTCTATGTTTTCTATGTTTTTTTTTTCAAAAAGTGGTAAAAACTTCTAAGCTCAACAGGTAATTGCTTAATAATTTGACAGTTATTAGTCGTAAATTAGTTGTGACAGATAAAATTGTTTGTGCGATGTTTTCTATGTTTTCTGTTTTATTTTCCTAAATGCACCTGAAACAAAGAGCTAGTAAAATGTTCCTTGAACATACTATATTGAAATTTTAATGAATTAATAGTTTGTCTCTAATTAGCCTGCCATTTATGTGACAATTTTACCATTGGTGTGTAATGTTTTCTATGTTTTTTGTTTTATCCTTAATAAATATTAAGTAACATTCGGAAAGGGTTTAAAATTGATTATAAATGGCGCTGTTTATTTCTCTATACTAAGTAAAATGAGGTTTTTTCGTTAAAGAATACATAGAAAACATCGCTTGAAAAAAATTATATTTGTCACAACCAATTAACGACTAATTAACAGCAAATTTAAATTTAAATTTAAGCAATTAAATGTTATATTTTAAAAGTTTTACCACTTTTGGAAAAAAACATAGAAAACGTATAATGACAAATTATAAAATTATCAAAACTTACTACCGATAGTTGACAATAAATTATTCAGCCATAAACCATTCGGTTTAAGCAGTTTTTACCCCTTTTTGAGGTGGTTACATGCTGACTTGATGTCAAACATCCAAAAAAGCACCCAAAAAAACATGGAAAGCAGTGAAAGACAAATTCGAAACTATCACGGCAAACTATCCTCCTATTCATTTTTTGATTCATCAAAGATGCTTTGCTAACTAGACACTCATCTCATTTTTTGAATGATGATACATGGCGACAATCTCACCCATAAGCTCATCGTCATGGCGTACTTAGAAGTTATAGTCTTAAGCTTGGTGTATAACGATTTCTTAACACCATACAAGTGTCTTAAAAACCTACTTACGGTTCCCGATCCATCGAGGATCTCTGCGTGACATATCGTGGTCTCCCATATCGGTTGCGGTCCCACGCTCCCTTCAGTCGTCGAGACCAAGAGCTCTTGCGTCTGTAACCACCTTGCATCGGTATCTCCTCTCGATTCTTTCACTATTTTCCTAACGCTTGCAACATTTCAAGGGTACTCAAAACCCCTTTAGTGCACGCTAATTATAAAAAAAAAAAACTCTGTCCCTGTAGCTGAGGTTCGATCTTCCTGGTCATCCCAAACCAGGGAGCGGACTCGAAGATTTTCTTGGCTGGCTTGGATGTGGCCGAGCCAGTGTAGCCGACATATCTTGGCTCTTTGGACTACATCCACAAATTGGTACAGCAATTCACTATTGAATCGTCTCTTCCATTCGCCCTCTTCGCATATAGGACAAAATATCTGCCGATTTCTTCTCTCGAAAGTGCCCAGTCTCAATTCCCCTATTTTACTTTTCGTCAAGCACTCGACGCCATGGAGTATAACTGGTAAAATTTGCGTTTTGTATAGCGTGAACTTTGTCTTTCGAAAAAGGAGTTTTGAACCCATTTGTTTGGTCAATCTGAAGTAGCAGCAGTTCGCTGAGGTAATTCTTCGTCGGATTTCCACTAAGATGTCGTTCGTGGAATTGATGTTTGTTCCTAGGTGGGTGAGCTCCTTGACTACCTCGGAATTACTGCTACGAACAGTGGCTTTTTCTCCTAGGTGAAGGACAGAAGAGGCTTTGTTTGTTGATAGCATATGTACTTTGTTTTGTCCTCATTCACTTCAAGACCAACGCGTTTCGCCTGTTCATCAATAGCTGTGAATGCTCCAAGTACAGCTCTCTTGGAGCTGCCGATGATGTCGATGTCGTCCGCATAGACAAGCAGTTGAGAAGACCTATTGAATATAGTGCCTTCCGTTTTAAAACCACTCTTGCGCACTATCTGCTCCAGGACTTGCTTGAAGAAATCACATGATATCATATCTCCTTGCCTGAACCCAGGTACACTTCTGGAATAGCTCAGATGAGCTGTTACCCATTTGCACTTTGCACTGCTTGTTTAGTAACATCATACGTCATAGCTGGATCAGATTTTGTCGGGATCCCGAGTTTCGACATTGCTAATAGAAGCTCTTGGCGACTTATGCTATCATTATGTGGATTTGAAGTCGACGAATACATAGATGGTGGGTCTCGACTTGAAACTCGTTGGTCTTTTCCAGGATTTGCCTCAATGTGAAGATTTGGTCGATCGTTGGCCTGAAGCCACACTGGTACGTGCCGATCACAGTGTTGCAGAAAGGTTTTAAAAGCTCACATAGTACGTTGGATAGGATCTTGTAGGCAACATTAAGCAGGGATATGCCTCTGTAGTTGTTGCAGGACAAATGTAGAATCACCTTTTTTAGTAGATGGGGCATATATAGCTATTTGAGCAGTCATCAGGCAGACTTTCATCCTCCAACACCTTGTTGATGAGCAGGTGCATGCACCCTTTCAGGACATCTTCTCCATACTTGAAGAGTTCCGCAGGTAGGTAATCCGAGTCGGCGGATTTGTTGTTCTTAAGTTTGTGGGTGGCCTTCTTAACCTCCTCAGTACTGGGCGCTGGGAGCTTTGACTGGATCTTTATTGACTGTGTTACGAGTCTAGGGTACCCGGAGGCCTTACTTTGGTGTTGGGAAAGGGGCTGTGGCATGCTTGCTCTCAGCTCGGCTTAACTCGAAGGATGGGGGGCGGTTCTTGCCCCTTCCCATACACCTCCCACTCGTTTAACAAAATTAACATGCCTTGTTATAGGGATAGGACAGGAAAGGAAGGTTATCTAGAGTAGGAATGCAACGAAAAAGGAAAAGGATAGTAAAAAGAGGAATAAAAAAAATAAGGAAGTGCACAAATTTAGTGACCTGTGCCACTGTCTGAGAGAAAGGATAGGGTTGGAAACACCGTTCTGGTTGAAAGTGAGAAAATTTGATACTAAAACTAATCTAACCTCTAAACCCTTACTAACTAAATCTATATCCCACTTGGATATAATGAATTTTCATTATAAAATACTTAAACCCTAATCTAAACCTAACTAAATCTATAAAAAAAAATGTTCTCAACTTTGTACCAAAACCTTTGTCATCCACCCCACTGTCTCTCCCAGACAATGGTTCGTCAAACCACCAGAAGCCTTGACTGGTGTTGGTGTCAAAAGTTGGCCTCCCACCCTTGTATATGAAATACAACCAACGTCATCTCCTTGGCCTGAATATTACAGGAGATGACCCCTCGCGCAACGTCCAATCACAAAGTTGTAAAAAGTACTCTTTGTCACATCCCTAAGTCATATGTTCGTGTTGTGCTCTTACGTCATGTCTTCTTGTCGTTTGTCACTTCCTTTTCCGGAAAGACGGCCTAGCCAAGCCACCACACACCATTGCTTCCGTTTAGCAACCCATGATTTAATGAAATTCAAAAACAAGTTTCATATCAATCCTTCTCAATATAATTATTTTGGTCATAGACCTTAAAATTCTACAAATTTATATGTATATGAGTATTTAAAAAAAATCAAAAATTCAAAAATGCAAAGAAATAATAAAAAAATCAAATAACAAAAGGAAAATAATATATATAAAAAGAACTATAATCAAAAAGTTAAAGGAAGTTTTTCACTAAAAAAACCTTACTTACGAGACCCTTCTATGCTCTTCGGGAGTCTCTCATATGTATGTTTTTATATATGTACTTATAGATATGGATATATCAATATATTTGTTCTTAACACAAAAATGACTCACGGTTACTCGTCCCACGAAGTCCTGCCGGCAGCACGTTCCTGATGACGGTATGATACTGGCAATGTTGAGCCTTCACGCGCACTTTTATTATTGGATACATATATATCTATATATATATGTTAAACTCCTCCATGCACAGAATGTCTTATTTCACCCACGAAAGGTTTTTTTTTTTTTTTTTTTTTTTGTATTAAAATCTCACTTCTTTAACTTTTCTCTTTTTTTTTCAAGCTTACTTTTACAAATTATAAGATTTAGATTAATCGAAAAGGAAAATTAAATAAAAATAAAAAAAAAATTTACTTTAACTTTAAAAAAATTGAATTCAAAAATTAACGGTAGATTTACTTTAATAAAAGGAATAAAAAAAACTTTATCGGCAAAAAAAAATGTCTCCACAGCAAAATTTCGAGTTATGGAACACCTCGCTCCTATTTCAGTGGTTTACGTAGCTTATGCTATATATAAGCACTTTTCTGCTTCCTTTATAATTTCTATCGGAACACCTTGGTGTCCGAATGAATCTACTCGGATGAGTCCTGGAGTGAATCCTTGATTTTTTTTTTAGATTTTTAAGTCTTCACTATCCTCAAAATTCCGCAGAGGCTAGGGCCTATCCCCGCTAAGCGTGTTGGCCTTAGACTATAGGTATATCTTTATATATATATCTATGTAGAGGTGCATATAGGGTTAGCGGCAGTATGCTAGCATATATATATATTCACCCAGTCATGTGACCCAGGGATAGAAAAAAAGTGATTTTCTAACCCCTAACCTAAGGGATAATTTACTACTTTAGTCACTGCACTATACTGTATTTTGATTCTAATAATTTTTCTACTATCATATATTTTCTATTTTTGCTACTTTCAATTACCTCTGCTTTGATATTTTCCAAGATAGTCTTCACCACCCAGGCAAGTGCCAGTTAGACTCCTTATAGTCTTCGTTCACCTCTATCGAATACTTATAGATATTCGCTATCTAAATAGTTTTATTTTATTCACTAATAACTTTATAAATCACTATATATAATGTTTCCCACCTTTAAAAATTATTGATTTAATTCGTAATCGGTTTTTTTCCTTTTTTTTCGAAAAATTATTTTCAAACGATAGAATCGAACGGAAAGGCAATATCACTGTATTATAATAGGTATGACGGTAAAGTCTTTCGGGACTTACTGTATTCACCAGATTACTTGCTAGCAGTTGCACTTTTTCTTTCAAAATGATCAAAAAGTTTCATACTTGCATTTCGCGGTCATTGGCCTATTGCCCTACTTTCGTTCTCCCCCTTCAATTATGTTTCGTTATTTCTACTGGAAATAAAGCTTTAGTGTTCCCCTCACAATAATAGTTCTGTAAGTCAAATATGTCTTTCTTCGTTGTCCTAAAAAAATGTGTGTGTGTCTGTACTAACTACTTTATAACACTTTCTATCTTCAACATGTAAATAAACCTAATAAAACTTAAATAAAATAACTGAAACTACTTATAACTTAAATCTACCAGTCTTAACTCTCATTTGGATCAATAATAATTAAAATATTGCACAAAAATTATAATTTTCAAATCTTAACTGATTTAATATCCTACCAACAACTACTTCCTATTGCACTTTTCCCCCAACATACTTGTACCGACCACAAGATGTCGCGTATTTTCGTTAAGTGCTTAAAGCTTAATGACATTTGACATTTGGGATCATTAAATTTCAATCTAAACAAATAACTGGGTGAGAATAATTTTGTGAAGAAGAATTATTGCTGAAAGAGATTAATTAAATAACAAAACTAAACAAAAATCTCTCAAAAGGACAGCCAATGATCAGCCCCGTAAAATGGACACACAAAAGTGATGAAAAGTTAATATTTTCCAGCCAACAACCACTCATAACCTCGTCCGGTAAGTTTTTCCATTGACTTTCATTGCATTATGCATATGTCCATGCAACCTCTAATTTTTCTTTTTTCATTTTAGTTCGAAAGTCACCATTCACCAAAATGACACCAGCACCAGCAGCACAGATACGCCGCGCCGCAAGGATAAGTTCACCATCGTCGCTGATAATGCTTCTGGGTCTCGCCATCCAAATTATTGGAAAACATCCCCCAGAAACAATACTCAAGCGACGACAATCCACTCATCCCTCATTCTAAGTGTTTCTTTCTTTTTTTTTTTCTAGGCTATCATCATCGACCATTCAAATTCAGTGGATACATTACCATCAACAACCAACGTCAGTGAAGCAACGCCACATCTATCTACCTGAACCTACACACCCTGAGATTGGAAGACAATCAACGAGTTGGATTGCCCTGCATTGATGTCCAAATACATCGCATAATCTTGGGACTTAAGGGTGATTTGTTTTTTTCCGTAAGTTTGTTTTTATTTCTAGTTCCTTAAGAAAATTTTTGTTTTGTATTATACGAGTAGGTATTTAATAAACGTAGAACTAAATTTTACTTAATTACTCGTTTTGAATGCATGACCTACATAGGTCATGTCTGAAGATTTTATTTGACTCATTTATTGTAGTCGTTTATATGAAAGTTTTTCCGGTTGAAGGTCTATACCTATATGAGTATATACATACTTATAATCAGTATGAATCGGGATGTACATACGTACAATGTACAAAGATGTGTGTTTATCATCACAATGTAGCCTTTTCTTCTTGGCGGAAGGCAATGTTTTCTTTTTTTTTTTTTTATATCGGGATAGGTATAAATTCAAATACGATTCAAATCTGAGGAATCAGATTTGGACTGGATTGTTTGTTTTTTTGTAGATGAAGCCGTGAGTGGGTGGGTTATTGGGTGGTAATAAATGAATCGCTGTTGCGAGTGAACTTTTTGAGAAGTTTCGATAATTCTCATTTATAGTGGTGGGAATTTTGAATATTAACGCATAGGTAAGGTTCTATATGTTTGATTTGACTTGGGGGTTGGAATCAACTTAATTTCTTACATTGCGGGCGACAGTCTACGTTACAAGCTCGACGTCAGTTTTCGAGTGGTCAAGAGAACACTGACCTCGCAAAAAAAGTAAGACTGTCGTGCCACTTGTAACTTTTCATCCAAATGATTCGATAGTTTTTGAATTTACGCCTATTTGAGAGTAATGCCGTTCGGCAACGTGTGGTACGTCCCACGCCCTGATAACATTGTCAACTTCTATAAAGTCCGGGCATTTATAGATTTTAGAAATTGATTTTTTGTGGATTAGACTAATTCATGGGTTCATTTTTTTGTCATCATAAGTGAATCGAAATTTGATGATGCTTCAATTATTCTTTTTCATTTACGAATTTTTGTCAATACTGTTTGGTAATGAAGTTTGTATCGTAATTAGGTATTTGATGTAATGAGAGTAAAGTTTGTGGTAGTAAGTAACTTACTGATTAAATTAATAAGTCTTTGTTTTCTCTCTTCAAGTGGAGTGTTGGTCTCAGTCTATATCTCTCAAAAATCTCTTAACTACATGTGAAAAATAAATAAATAAATAAGTAAATAAACAAATAAATAAATAAATATATGAAGAAAATAAATAAATAAATAAATAAATAAATAAATAAATCAAATAAAAAAATAAATAAAATAAATAAATGAATAAATAAATAAATAGAGTTTATGTACAAAACACACATTTATATCACAGAGGGTCTAATCTAAAGCAACAGCAGCCTGAGTGCGTCAAGAAAATTCCTTAAAATCTAATATCACAGATATACTAAGTGTGTAGATCTTTCGCGTGAAAGACACCCACCTTTTCACCTCTCAAATTACCTACTTCGTACATTGAGTTACCAATCGGTTTCAGAATAATTGATTTTAAGAATTTAGGTCCTAATTTAGCATTATATTGGTCTACTAGTTTACTTTGTTTAAAATTTCTTCTAAAGACGATCTGTCCTGCCTTATAAGATATCTCTCTGCTTCGAGTATTGTAAACTCTTGTTGATTTGTCATGAGCTATTTTCAAATTGTCAAATATATTTTTTCTAAGTAATGCTAATTTATCAGCTTTATACGTCATTTCGATGTTTGCATCTTTGAGCATATTTAATCTTCTCAGAAGTTCATAGGTATCTCCGTGCTGTACCATTTGGGTACCAAAAACGGCATAGTATGGTTCATACGTGGTTGAATCATGAACTACACTTCGTAGAGAAAATGCCGTGCTACTGACAAGAGTGTCCCAGTTTCTTTGATCCTTATCGATATAAGATCTAATTTTTGTTAAAACTGAACGGTTCACTCTTTCAGAAGCATTTGCCTGAGGCGAATAAAACGCAGTTCTCACATGTTTGACCCCATATTTTTTTAAAAAGCTGGAAAACAATTCTGAAACGAATTGCTTTCCATTGTCCGAATGAATGTACTCGGGCACACCAAACATGTGAAAGACTCCTTCTTCAAGATAATGTACTACCTCGGCTGCTGTTGCTTTGCGGATAGGTTTCAAAAACACGTATTTTGAAAAGTGGTCAAGTACAATAAAAATGTGGGTATGTCCAGTTCTAGTCCTCGGGTACGGTCCTAAAAAGTCGATATATAGTCGTTGGAAGGGTCTTTCGGTCAAAGTCTGTTGTCCCATTGGTGGTCTTAAGATTTTATTTGTCGCCTTATTGCATTTGCATATGTCGCAATTGTTCACATAGTTTTGAACTTCTATCGTCATATTGGGCCAAAAGTATTTTTGGCGAAGTTTCGACAGCGTTTTATTTATTCCTCCGTGGCCAGAAGTGAAGGAATCGTGGGCTGCTTTCAAAAGACCCCCACACAACTCCTTCGGAACCCAGAGTTTCCAGGCCCTGTCTTCTTGGATAGGGTCTCCTGTTCGTTTTTCAGTCCGTTTGTACACGTAACCGTCCGAGATGCATACGTCAGGAAGTTTGTCTTGGTTTTCGTTAATAGTCTTCTTCAACTCAACATACTCTACTGATGAAAAGTATGGTGAATTGAAGTCAACTTCTGGTGTTTCAGTCTCGATCTCGTCCATATGGATTCTTGAGAGAGTATCCGGGACTACATTGAGGATACCCTTCCTGTGCTCGATTGTGAAGTCAAAACCTTGGAGTTTAAAACTCCAACGAGCCAGCCGACCACTCAAGTCTTTTTGTGTCATCAGCCACTTAAGACTCGCGTGATCGGTAATTATCGTAAAAGGTAGTCCTTCAATGTAGGCTCGGAACTTCTTGACGGACAAAACGGCCGCATAGCATTCAAGTTCCGTTACACTGTAATTTCGCTGGGCGGAATTCAGCTTCTGGGACATGAATGCTATCGGTCGTTCGTTTTTCGCTTCATCCATCTGAAAAAGAACGCTCCCTACACCTGAAGTTGATGCATCACATTGGATGTAAAAGTGTTTAGTAAAGTCGGGGTTCGTAAGTATGGGTGCGGTCACTAGTGTCGTTTTCAAGGTCTCGAAAGCAGCAATTGCTTCATCTGTCATTGCGAAGTCTTTTCCTTTTTTGAGACAGTCCGTCATCGGGGCTGATATAGAAGCGAAGTTCGGTATGAACCGTCTATACCAACCCGTCATCCCTAGGAACCGACGGAGTTGTTTGGGGGTTTTCGGAATAGGAAAATCCCTCACCGCAGATACTTTTTCAGGATCAGTTCTCAGGCAGCCGTCACCGACGTAGTAGCCTAAGTATTTGATCTCCTTAAAACAAAACTTGCTCTTTTCCACGTTTATCGTCAGACCCGCTGCCCGCAAACATCCCGCTACCTCTTTGAGAACGCTCATGTGGGTTTCAAAGTCTGGGGAGCAAACCAAGAGGTCATCGAGATAAACAAAGACATTCTCTCTCAAACGAGCGGGAATGACTTTGTCCATTAGCTTACACATTCTCTGAGCAGCGTTGCACAAACCAAACGGCATAACCGTGAATTGGTACAACGGCCGCCCAGGGACTGTGAAAGCCGTCTTCTCCCTTGATTTCCTCTCCAGAGGAATCTGCCAAAAGGCGTCCTTCAAATCGATACTCGAAATGAAGTGCGTATCGTGAAGTCGACTCAAAATCCCTTCAATGTGTGGGAGAGGGTACGCGAATTTTTTCGTGGCCGCGTTCACCTTCCGAGAATCCAAGCACAGCCTGTTTTTGCCTGGCTTACGAACCAGCACAACTGGTGAGCTATATGCGCTTTCACTCTCTTCGATAACTCCCAACTCGAGCATCCTATCGAGCTCAGCGTACATTAGCTTCTGAACGACAGGTGAGATAGGGTAATGTCTTTGCTTGATGGGAATAGTGTCGTCCTCCATCTCAATGACATGCTCTTCGACTGTCGTCTTACCCAATCCCAGCACTGCGCACGAAGGAAATGTACCCTTGACCCGCTCAAGCTCCTCAGATTGTGCTGGTGTAAGTTTTCGCAAGAGATCAACCTCTTGCCCCTGCGTCGATGACGGGCTGTCGAGACTGCTGATAATGTTTGGAGCAACCTTGAAGGTTCTCCAAAAATTAACTCCCAAATAGAGTTCTTGTTGAAGACTGGGTACGATATATAGCTCAATCTCATGAGTAATATTGCCCCATGAGATCTTTGCCATAAATCGTCCAGTTATTTGTTGTTGTTTTCCGTCTGCAGTTCTTATGTCTTCTGTCATTCTTGTTACTTGTATTTTATGTTTTGCTATGAAAGCTATTGCACCCTTCCCTAGGCAACTAACTGAAGCCCCGCTGTCTAAGAGGCCTTGCATTTCTTCTCCGTTCACAAGTACATTTGCAAACGGCCGATTATCGCCAGCAACTGCTAGAATCGTCGACTCAATTTTGTTCTTTCTTACCCTAAATATTGCACATTTTTCCCGTAGTTTTTCTATCTTTTTAAAATTTCTACTTTTCCTTTCCTCTATATAACTATCTTCTTTACAGCTAACTTCCTCGTTAAATATCCTCCTCCTAGCATCTTCATATTCCCTCATACGCTGATGCAAACTTTTATGCTGCGGCGGAGGTATAACGGTATTCTTTTCATTATTAAATACATTTTCTCGTTTTAAAATTTTTATTTTGGCAGGTTCTGCTTCTCCGGGACAACTGCTTTCGTCAGCGGTGTGATCCCGGTTGCACTGCCGACTTTCAGGTTTTCCTGACAGTTAGCACAACTGAAGGAAATGTTTCCTTTCCCGCAACAGAAACACGTCAGTGAATGGAATGTGGAAGGACATGTCTCTGAGGTCTTTTCGGTTGAGAGTTCTGTCTTCCGGTCTCGTTCGTTCGTTTTAAATGTGGAATTCCTTTTGTCCGTTTTCAAGTTCGTAGATGTCCGGTCCGTCCGTTTGTTTTGAACTGCAGCGATATGTAGTTCCTCTTCTTCCGAGTCCTCTGACATGTACCTGCTGCGAGAAATTCCACGTTCCTCAACCTCACTTACTTGTTTTTTGAATCTCGACTCCCTAGATGCAAGGTGCTTCTCTGCCCGTCGACATTCTTCCCTTAAGTCTTGAATACCTCTGATGTTGCAACCAAAAATAAGGTTTGCAATCCTATCTTTTATATTTTGTCGCACAATGGACACCAAATCCTTTTCAGGAGGCCTATTTTGCATCTGCAAGGTGAGCCCTCTTATATCTTCGTAGAACTCATCGAAATTTTCATTATGTTGTTGCTTTCTATCCATAATGGCACGTAAAATTTCGTGGTCTCTTTTACAATTACGAAATTGTCTCAACAGTTCGGTCTTTAAATCGAAATAGTTAAGCATTTCGTCACCCTGGTTTTCCTCTAAATACTGCCAGTACCACTTTTCAGCGGATCCTGACAGCAGGTGGTGAAAATTAGCAAAAACTTGCTCGTAAGTGACACCATTCTTTTTCTGTAGGGTTTCTATCCTAAAGATAAAACTTTCGACAGTCATTGTTTTAGGAGTGCCATCGAATTTGATTCCCCATTTGTGGATATCAATTCGCTTGGCAAACGACTGATTCGCATTGTTCCGTGAAGGATCTGTATACTTTTCAGATGAAGTTAAGTCCACGGATTCGTTCGGCTTTGGAGAACATTTTTCTTTTTGCTCCTGCTTAGCATATAGCGAAATGGTGGATTTCTCGACCAAGCGTAGCCGTTCGTGAATCGACATAACATTATTAGTTACAAGTTTGACCATTTTTTTCATTTCGGTCATATTTTTCATCTGCTCGGCTAAAACCGTAATTGTTTTCGACTGTGATTCATGCAATGCACGAGACACAGCCGAGTCTATAGCTTTACAAATACTCTCACTAGAAATTGGTTTTTCAGTTTCATGACCAGATTCCTGTAGCACGAGTGAATTCTGTGAAATTTGCAACCTGTTTCTTTTCAGTCGTTGCGTCTGCTCGCCTATACTCTCACTAGTCTCAACTTCTCCAACTACCTCGTCCTCGGATTTATCAGAGTCAATTATCGTTGCCCTTATTTGATTAATAACATCGGCACTGGATTCGTGTAAATCTCCTAATGGAAGTTCACCTCTAACATTTACCTCTTCCTTATCCGATTCATTTTCTTCTGAATCCGTAAGCGGATTTCCTACTACCGTTTGATTGGGGTTGAAATCTTTCTGCGCTGTGCCTGACTCTTCACCAACCGCGCCTACTTCTTCTTCTTCATTGTGATTGGAAACTGACCGAGTCTTTGGTTTCCTTTTCGTCCCTGTCTTAGGCTCAACCCCCTTGGGGTTTGTCCCTTTTCCTCTACCACCCATTCTATATAAACAAAAATCAAGCTATTATTTCTTTGAATAATTTTTTTTTTTTTATATGAATTCTCTTCACTCCCTTCTATTCAAAATTCAAAAATTCAGTTAAAAATTCAATTATTAAATCCCTGACTTCACAAATAAAAGAAAAAAAGAGAGAATCCAAAAATATGTCCTACAAAAATTAAAGTATATTGAAACCTTGAAACTAAAATTCAAATTATATCAATCCAAACAAAATTCAAACTGAGTTCCAAGTTCCCTACCTATATGTTATGATCAATTTTCTGTAGTAAAAATTCTCTGAGTAAAAAAAATTAGAATTTGTAAAATTTCAGAGGTAGTTCCAAAAATCCAAATAATTAGCTTTGTGGTGACTGTATATCGGTTTATGTGTTTTTATTTATTGGTATTGCTAGGTGTGTGGTGTCCTGACCATTTTTCCAGAACATTCGCGGAATAGTAATAACAGTATTGTCGTTGTAGTAGTTCATGTCTTGTCGTGTGTCAGTCAACTTATTGTGACTGGGGCTCCGGTGATTTCACGAGTGCTTCAGTTCATCTTTTCGATTTCCTACCACGTCGTACTTTCTGGTGAATAACCTAAAAGAAGGTTGGCCAGAAATCCGAGATGAACCTCCACACGAACAGGATGTCCAGGTCACCCATCTGGGCCTCACTAATCGTCTGGCTGTGCCTAACTAAATGGTTAGCTCCAAATGTTTGACCTGTCAATCCCATTCCGCTCTTTGAGTCGCGATAGAGTCCAGACTACCTCACTAAACCCCCGGGTTCTAGACCCGTTAGGTTGGACAGCTGTCCTTCATCCATCGCTTTCAGAGAGCTTATACGGTAGCTAAACTTGTGCTAAAGGATAGGAATTTTTGAAATTTGCGAAAAAAAAAAAAAAAAAATCGGAGATAGTTGAAAGTCCAAAGGGATGACCCTGGTAATCCAAAAATCACCACCTTGAAGTCTCAACATATCTCGTTAGCCGTTCGGGCCCCACGTTGGGCGCCATTGTTACGAGTCTAGGGTACCCGGAGGCCTTACTTTGGTGTTGGGAAAGGGGCTGTGGCATGCTTGCTCTCAGCTCGGCTTAACTCGAAGGATGGGGGGCGGTTCTTGCCCCTTCCCATACACCTCCCACTCGTTTAACAAAATTAACATGCCTTGTTATAGGGATAGGACAGGAAAGGAAGGTTATCTAGAGTAGGAATGCAACGAAAAAGGAAAAGGATAGTAAAAAGAGGAATAAAAAAAATAAGGAAGTGCACAAATTTAGTGACCTGTGCCACTGTCTGAGAGAAAGGATAGGGTTGGAAACACCGTTCTGGTTGAAAGTGAGAAAATTTGATACTAAAACTAATCTAACCTCTAAACCCTTACTAACTAAATCTATATCCCACTTGGATATAATGAATTTTCATTATAAAATACTTAAACCCTAATCTAAACCTAACTAAATCTATAAAAAAAAATGTTCTCAACTTTGTACCAAAACCTTTGTCATCCACCCCACTGTCTCTCCCAGACAATGGTTCGTCAAACCACCAGAAGCCTTGACTGGTGTTGGTGTCAAAAGTTGGCCTCCCACCCTTGTATATGAAATACAACCAACGTCATCTCCTTGGCCTGAATATTACAGGAGATGACCCCTCGCGCAACGTCCAATCACAAAGTTGTAAAAAGTACTCTTTGTCACATCCCTAAGTCATATGTTCGTGTTGTGCTCTTACGTCATGTCTTCTTGTCGTTTGTCACTTCCTTTTCCGGAAAGACGGCCTAGCCAAGCCACCACACACCATTGCTTCCGTTTAGCAACCCATGATTTAATGAAATTCAAAAACAAGTTTCATATCAATCCTTCTCAATATAATTATTTTGGTCATAGACCTTAAAATTCTACAAATTTATATGTATATGAGTATTTAAAAAAAATCAAAAATTCAAAAATGCAAAGAAATAATAAAAAAATCAAATAACAAAAGGAAAATAATATATATAAAAAGAACTATAATCAAAAAGTTAAAGGAAGTTTTTCACTAAAAAAACCTTACTTACGAGACCCTTCTATGCTCTTCGGGAGTCTCTCATATGTATGTTTTTATATATGTACTTATAGATATGGATATATCAATATATTTGTTCTTAACACAAAAATGACTCACGGTTACTCGTCCCACGAAGTCCTGCCGGCAGCACGTTCCTGATGACGGTATGATACTGGCAATGTTGAGCCTTCACGCGCACTTTTATTATTGGATACATATATATCTATATATATATGTTAAACTCCTCCATGCACAGAATGTCTTATTTCACCCACGAAAGGTTTTTTTTTTTTTTTTTTTTTTTGTATTAAAATCTCACTTCTTTAACTTTTCTCTTTTTTTTTCAAGCTTACTTTTACAAATTATAAGATTTAGATTAATCGAAAAGGAAAATTAAATAAAAATAAAAAAAAAATTTACTTTAACTTTAAAAAAATTGAATTCAAAAATTAACGGTAGATTTACTTTAATAAAAGGAATAAAAAAAACTTTATCGGCAAAAAAAAATGTCTCCACAGCAAAATTTCGAGTTATGGAACACCTCGCTCCTATTTCAGTGGTTTACGTAGCTTATGCTATATATAAGCACTTTTCTGCTTCCTTTATAATTTCTATCGGAACACCTTGGTGTCCGAATGAATCTACTCGGATGAGTCCTGGAGTGAATCCTTGATTTTTTTTTTAGATTTTTAAGTCTTCACTATCCTCAAAATTCCGCAGAGGCTAGGGCCTATCCCCGCTAAGCGTGTTGGCCTTAGACTATAGGTATATCTTTATATATATATCTATGTAGAGGTGCATATAGGGTTAGCGGCAGTATGCTAGCATATATATATATTCACCCAGTCATGTGACCCAGGGATAGAAAAAAAGTGATTTTCTAACCCCTAACCTAAGGGATAATTTACTACTTTAGTCACTGCACTATACTGTATTTTGATTCTAATAATTTTTCTACTATCATATATTTTCTATTTTTGCTACTTTCAATTACCTCTGCTTTGATATTTTCCAAGATAGTCTTCACCACCCAGGCAAGTGCCAGTTAGACTCCTTATAGTCTTCGTTCACCTCTATCGAATACTTATAGATATTCGCTATCTAAATAGTTTTATTTTATTCACTAATAACTTTATAAATCACTATATATAATGTTTCCCACCTTTAAAAATTATTGATTTAATTCGTAATCGGTTTTTTTCCTTTTTTTTTCGAAAAATTATTTTCAAACGATAGAATCGAACGGAAAGGCAATATCACTGTATTATAATAGGTATGACGGTAAAGTCTTTCGGGACTTACTGTATTCACCAGATTACTTGCTAGCAGTTGCACTTTTTCTTTCAAAATGATCAAAAAGTTTCATACTTGCATTTCGCGGTCATTGGCCTATTGCCCTACTTTCGTTCTCCCCCTTCAATTATGTTTCGTTATTTCTACTGGAAATAAAGCTTTAGTGTTCCCCTCACAATAATAGTTCTGTAAGTCAAATATGTCTTTCTTCGTTGTCCTAAAAAAATGTGTGTGTGTCTGTACTAACTACTTTATAACACTTTCTATCTTCAACATGTAAATAAACCTAATAAAACTTAAATAAAATAACTGAAACTACTTATAACTTAAATCTACCAGTCTTAACTCTCATTTGGATCAATAATAATTAAAATATTGCACAAAAATTATAATTTTCAAATCTTAACTGATTTAATATCCTACCAACAACTACTTCCTATTGCACTTTTCCCCCAACATACTTGTACCGACCACAAGATGTCGCGTATTTTCGTTAAGTGCTTAAAGCTTAATGACATTTGACATTTGGGATCATTAAATTTCAATCTAAACAAATAACTGGGTGAGAATAATTTTGTGAAGAAGAATTATTGCTGAAAGAGATTAATTAAATAACAAAACTAAACAAAAATCTCTCAAAAGGACAGCCAATGATCAGCCCCGTAAAATGGACACACAAAAGTGATGAAAAGTTAATATTTTCCAGCCAACAACCACTCATAACCTCGTCCGGTAAGTTTTTCCATTGACTTTCATTGCATTATGCATATGTCCATGCAACCTCTAATTTTTCTTTTTTCATTTTAGTTCGAAAGTCACCATTCACCAAAATGACACCAGCACCAGCAGCACAGATACGCCGCGCCGCAAGGATAAGTTCACCATCGTCGCTGATAATGCTTCTGGGTCTCGCCATCCAAATTATTGGAAAACATCCCCCAGAAACAATACTCAAGCGACGACAATCCACTCATCCCTCATTCTAAGTGTTTCTTTCTTTTTTTTTTTCTAGGCTATCATCATCGACCATTCAAATTCAGTGGATACATTACCATCAACAACCAACGTCAGTGAAGCAACGCCACATCTATCTACCTGAACCTACACACCCTGAGATTGGAAGACAATCAACGAGTTGGATTGCCCTGCATTGATGTCCAAATACATCGCATAATCTTGGGACTTAAGGGTGATTTGTTTTTTTCCGTAAGTTTGTTTTTATTTCTAGTTCCTTAAGAAAATTTTTGTTTTGTATTATACGAGTAGGTATTTAATAAACGTAGAACTAAATTTTACTTAATTACTCGTTTTGAATGCATGACCTACATAGGTCATGTCTGAAGATTTTATTTGACTCATTTATTGTAGTCGTTTATATGAAAGTTTTTCCGGTTGAAGGTCTATACCTATATGAGTATATACATACTTATAATCAGTATGAATCGGGATGTACATACGTACAATGTACAAAGATGTGTGTTTATCATCACAATGTAGCCTTTTCTTCTTGGCGGAAGGCAATGTTTTCTTTTTTTTTTTTTTATATCGGGATAGGTATAAATTCAAATACGATTCAAATCTGAGGAATCAGATTTGGACTGGATTGTTTGTTTTTTTGTAGATGAAGCCGTGAGTGGGTGGGTTATTGGGTGGTAATAAATGAATCGCTGTTGCGAGTGAACTTTTTGAGAAGTTTCGATAATTCTCATTTATAGTGGTGGGAATTTTGAATATTAACGCATAGGTAAGGTTCTATATGTTTGATTTGACTTGGGGGTTGGAATCAACTTAATTTCTTACATTGCGGGCGACAGTCTACGTTACAACTGGTCTCTTGATTATTTGTTCTCCTGTCACTTCTTCTACATAATGTCCATTATGCAGTTGCTCGAACCTGCTGCTTAAACTTGTCTATAATCCCCAACACTCTGCTTAGGTGACTAGGATTTCCTTCACTGTTTCGAAGAGCTTGCGTGCCGGTCCTATAACCAGATGCCAGTTGCTTGGCTGTTTTGTAGAACCGGCACGCACGGCGGTGTTGGTGGCGGTGATAGACTACTCGAGATACCTGAGCTGAGAGGCTGCGGATGCTCTTTTTTTTCGCGCAAGGTTTTTCTTTATCCATCTCTTTTTGCGGTACTCCTCTCTTATTGCTCCTGATTTTTCCAACTCCTGCTTCAATACCACGCGTTCATCATCATACCACGGTTTCTTTTTTCTAGGTGATTGATAACCTATGGTGGTCTCGGCTATCTCTTTAATGATGTCACCATACATACTGGTTCCACTGGTTTTTGACTCTCCTGGCTCTCCTGGTACGGCAGAGTTTCCCATTCAATTGCTCACTGTATTCTCTGGCTTTCTCAGATGCAAAAAAGAATGCACTGTTGAATTTCTACATTTAGGCGGTCTTCTTTTTCTTTTCATTGGACAGTAAGGCTCCAAACTTTGTCACAACAAGAAAGTCGTCAGAGCCCACGTTTGCACCTCGGAAAGTTCGCACGTCCAAGATATTCGATGCATGCCTTGCACCAATTAGCACGTGGTCGATTTGATTGGTGGGTCGACCATCTGGAGATTGCCAGGTTGCTGTGTATATTCTTCGCCTTGGGAGCCTACTGCAACTTAATACCGTATTACGAACTGCAGCAAAGTCGATTAATTGAAAACCGTTATCTGTTGTTGTTTCGTGCAGGCTTTATGCTTTCCAACTATAATCCGCCAAAGATGTTTTCCCTCCCGACCTTAACATTGAAGTCTCCAAGCACGATTTTGACAGGTTCCGTCCAGGTGGTCGTAAAAATCCTCCTTGTTAGACTCCTAAGCTTCATCGGTATGGGTGTGTGCCGCTAAAATAACTTTGAGGCGGATCACAGCCAGGCGATCGCTAATCGGCTTAAAATCGGTGACTTTCAGCCTGAGTCGATTTCCCACGACGAATCTGCATCTTAGCATGTGCACTCTTTAATGACACCTGTAATAAATGTTGCAATCTTTTCTTTAGCTATTTCTGATCCTATCCATCGTATCTTTTGGATCGCGGTAATGTCAGCTTTGTACCACGAGAGGACAGATTCAAGTTTTTGAGTAGGTAGTATCTACCTGGCGTATAGTGGCCTTTCATTCCAGATGCATACTCGTAGATCCTTATCCGGGTGTGGCTGCCATTTGAGGACAGGTGGTCGTTATCCGAGGCTCCTCTTGGGGTTCACCTTGTCGCGGTGAGGAGGCTTACGTTTGGATCCTCAGCTGGCCAGCTGTGGGTCTACTTCTAAGATCCTCAGCTGGCCAGCTGTAGATTTTAAACAAACTAAGAAACCCCCCCCACCTATGACAAACCATGACAGATACAACAAAAACGAACACAAATCTAGCGGGGATATACGCTACAGTGTCGGCAGGAGTCACGACTGCCGGCGAGGGCTTGGCTTCGCAAGAAGCTAAGTCGCCAGTGACAGAAAACACACTAAACGAAAACAACAAGTACAAAACACAAAAAACACACAAGGACAAAACAATAACAATGACGAACGAAGAAGAGGACCTACTCCTCAACCCGTTTGCCAATCTCGGGGTGGGGGATGGGGCCAGCGTCGGGACAGTTGACAGTGATGACATCATTGACTGCTGTTCCGTTGCCAGCTCTAATCTCTCCGGACTGTCAACTTCCTCCAGGCGGAGTAAAATCTCCAACTGCAGGAAAACAGTAAATCGACTTGGCACAATGGGGTGGGAAGAACTAACAGACGCTGAACGCAAAAGACTACACAACGCACGTGCGTTTCTGCAGAAGGAGCTTTCAATGAAGAATGGGCCACCTGCCCATACATCGGCGGAGGCTGCTCCTGTGGAGGACACAAGCGTGAGTGGATTGATGGGGCCGCCTGCTTCTCGTGTTGGTAAAACCCACACCAGGGAGAGGACAGCCTCATCAATTACTCCAGCAATGACAAAGACTGACTCACAACATGAACCAACTACCGGAATATCGAACTCGCCTGCCGGACGTTGCATGGAGCATTCCGCTCCTACGGGTCCGAAGGGTGAAAAGATACCCGCGGAAGGGGTTAGTGTAGAGGTAGCACACATGAGGAACATCCAGGGCCATAGCCCTACATGCAACTTAGGTGCGTCTACCTCTTCACAACCAGGGCAACGTGGTAAGAATTACCCAAAAAGGAAACACACCACTGAGCTGCTCAACACACCAACCAGACGTTGCATGGAGCCACCTGCTCCTACGGGCCTGGTGGGTGGGAAGGTAGCTCAGGGTGAGGTTGAGGGAAGCGAGAGGCACAAAGGAAACATCCTGGGCCATAGCCCTACATGCAACCTAAATGCGTCTTGCTCCTCCCAACCAGGTGACTGCATTGGTAACTCAATGCTTAACAGTGACATGACTGACTTGACAGCTGTGGAGAATCCAGCCGTGCGACGCAATGCAGGACCTGCAGTGCGACGCAAGGGGAAGAGACTCCTCAGCGACAAGGAAATACAACGCCGACAAAGACGGAACGATGCGAGGACTGTCCGGTTCCTATCAACCAAAAATCCTGAAACCTTAACGGTTAAGGAACGGTTGGCTCTGGACAGATCCAAACAAAGACTCCAGACGACACCACAAATAACTAACAGACACGACAACAAAACGACTAAACCGAGCTCCAGGAATACCGCATTGGGAGTGTCTAAGGATGGCACCCTGCCATCCACTGACCCACCAGCCAATGCAGGTACGTCCAAGCGAGCAAGGAACGATACGAGCTCACCATCTACCGTATCACCGACCAATAAAAAGAAAAAAGCCAGAGTCTCCAAGGCGTCTGTAGTAGGCCAGCAAGTTGCCATAGTAGACTATGGTAATCCTACACGGAAACTGACGGATGACCAGTGGCAACTAATGGAACTTCGGATCCTTGAGGAGGTTAACGAGGCTATCGTTAAGAGCCGGCCACCGCCACTCTTCGGTAATCTCAGCACCTTCCAAGGATTCAAAATGTTGACATGTGAAGATGACCATACTCTTACATGGCTCCAAGAGTTTGTTGGTAAAGCTGAAGCTCCATGGCCAAACGCTGACCTTCGCCTCATGAGGAGGAAGGAAATCGGCGATTTTTCACGGCCTAGAGCAAAGCTTATCATCAAAGGACCGCTCATTCCGAAGGATCGTATCGAGAGATACCTCAGGTCACTCAACACCGACCAGCTCAGTCAAGACTGGGAGGTGGCTGAGATGGGCGAGAAGACAAAAGATGGCACAGAAGTGGTTGTGATCCTAAATCACAAATCATTACCACTTCTTAGGAAAATTGGTTTCAAGGTACGCGTCGGTACAAACCGATGCAGGCTGCGGCTGATAGCTACCAAGAAAGAGGTAATTAAGGAGGGGAGGGTTTTAAAATCAAAATGAAGTTAATTCAAATTAATCTCCACCACAGTAAAGCCGCCAGTGCCAACTTAGTCTACCTCATGGAGAGTAGACACATAGACGTTGCCCTAGTTCAGGAACCCTGGATTGCAGGTGGCAGAATTAGAGGCTTACACTCCAAAGAACTCACGCTGTATAGTCCCACAAATGTAGGCATTAACAGTAGATTTAGAACTTGTATTGTAGCTAGAAAACAGATTAACCTCTTTCTTCTATCCACATACAGCTGTTTAGACCAAACGACGGTTAAACTTGAACGTGCCGGGCTCCCACCACTGGTAATAGCATCATGCTATATGCCGGGGGACGGGACAGAAGGACCACCGGCTGAGATAACCAAGGAACTCATCCAACGTGCTGCACTGGAGAGATGGGATACTGTTGTTGGCTGCGATGCCAACGCACACCATTCGCAGTGGGGAAGCACTGATATCAACGATAGAGGTGAGTCACTTTTTGAATTTATTATAGAAAATAATATTTTGGTAGCGAATAGGGGCAGGGAACCCACTTTTGTTACCAAAAACCGTAAAGAGGTACTCGATGTCACTCTTTTGAGCAACTCGGATACTATCTCCGTAGAACAGTGGAAGGTATTGAAAGATGAATCATTCTCTGACCACAAGCTCATAGAATTCTCAATACCCGACACCATAGGTCCCCGTAAACCATTTAGAAATCTCAGAAATACCAACTGGGATATTTTTAATAGGGTAGTAGGAACAGAAATACAAAACCTTAGTACTCATGCGTTGCAAATACCAGAGTTAATAGACAAAGCTACTGATAGCTTAACTGGGATCCTCGGTAAAGCTTTTGAAAAGGGATGTCCACTTAGATCAGGGGGAGCGGGTAAAAAGAAACCACCCTGGTGGACAACTCAACTTGGTAATATCAGAAAAGATACAAGGAGACTTTTTAATGTTGCCAAGCGGACTAGAACAGATAGGGACTGGGAAATGTACAAGACTAGTCAAAAGAATTTCAAGATAGAAACACAAAGAGCCAAACGCAGCTCATGGAGGAACTTCTGCAGTCAAGTTGAGAATACCAATGAATCAGCAAGACTCAGGAAAATACTGGCTAAGGGACCTATTACTCTGGGATCTCTTAGGGAACCCAATGGACATTGGACAGAATCGTGTAGCGAAACACTGGAACTTCTGGTAAACGCTCACTTTCCCAGCTGCACCTCTAACGTGAATAACAACCCGCGAATAGAGCTCTGCATAGAAAATACAACACCAGCCGAGTTGATTACGGAAGAAAAGATAAAGTGGGCTATTAACTCCTTTTCACCGTATAAATCACCTGGTTTAGATGGCGTCTTCCCCATGATGCTACAAAAATGTGAAGACCTTGTAGTCCCACACTTAAAAAACATATTCCTAAGTAGCCTGAAATGGGGATATGTTCCCAAGGTGTGGCGGGAAGTCAAGGTAGTTTTTATTCCGAAAGCTGGAAAGCCCAGCCACACAGAAGCTAAAGACTTCAGACCCATTAGTCTCACGTCTTTTCTCTTAAAAACATTTGAAAGACTAATAGACTTACACATTCGCAGCACACTGAGCCCGGAGGTCTTGTCTCCAGCCCAGCATGCTTATTCAAAAGGCAAAAGTGTTGAGACAGCGCTGCATAGCGTCGTCAGCACAATCGAAAAAACGCTCAAAGATAAAGAATACACCCTTGCCGCCTTTCTAGACATTGAAGGAGCTTTTAACAATGTCCGAAACGAGGCAGTGGAAGGAGCTCTCGTTAACCTTAAAGTACATTCCGCCATCATTAGATGGATAATGTGCATGTTAAGAAACAGACAGATAAACTCGGAGCTAGGAGGAGAACAGATCAAAGTATCTACCTCCAGAGGGACTCCACAAGGGGGGGTCCTTTCTCCGCTTCTCTGGATACTCGTGATGAACGTAGTTCTAATGAGACTGAAATATAGTGGAGTAAAAGTAGTCGCATATGCGGATGACCTTGCATTACTAGCGACAGGTAAATTTCCCTCCACAATTAGTGAACAAATTAAGAATGCCTTATTAGTAGTAAATACGTGGACTAAAAACTGCGGTCTAGCGGTTAACCCGCAAAAAACAGAATTAGTCCTTTTTACGAACAAAAGGAAAATACCGACTTTTCAAATTCCCTTTATTGAGGGGACCCAGCTCAAAATCTCCGATCATGCCAAATATCTGGGTGTGATCTTGGATAAGAAACTGAACTGGAGTCTCAACATTAAAGAAAGAACGAAGAAAGCCATGTTTGCTTTCTATTCCTGCAACAGAATATTTGGCAAAACGTGGGGTCCAAGCCCAAAAATTATCAAATGGATGTACACAGCCATAGTTAGACCTGTACTGACTTACGGTAACGTAGTCTGGTGGAGTTCACTGGACAAAGTTACCAACCTTAAAATCATGACTAAGATACAAAGACTGGCATGTATTGGTATCACTGGGGCAATGAGGTCCACCCCGACAGCGGGTCTGGAAGCTATACTCAACTTAAAACCCCTAGATCTATATATACATGAATCAGCAGCCAAGAGCGCACTTCGGCTTAGCCAAACTAGCAGCTGGAAACAGAGTGCTACAGGTCACGCGCAGATTCTACAGAAATACTCGGGTAATATGGTGTGCACTGACTACATAACACCCCATTTAGACTTCAACAAGCCGTTCACGACAGCCTTTCCTAGTAGAGAGGAATGGCAAATAAACGAGCCGTCAACCGGCGATTCGATGATAGCTATATACACCGACGGTTCCAAGATGGATACAGGTGTTGGTGCAGGGTTCTACTCAGAAACCCTCGGATTATCCAGCTCATTCAGACTTCCTGATTACAGCAGTGTCTTCCAAGCTGAGGTCCTGGCAGTGACAAAAACTGCTAGACAAGTCTCAATGATGGCAATACCACAAGCTGATATCACCTTTTTCATTGATAGCCAAGCGGCAATAAAAGCGATTTCTGCCATTGAAATCAAATCGAAGCTTGTTACTTGCTGTCGCGAAGAGCTAAGGGTTCTTGGTACACAGCACAATATAAGGCTCTGCTGGGTTCCTGGTCACAGTGGTGTCCCAGGTAACGAAAGCGCTGACGAGTTGGCAAGAATCGGATCGACTCTTGATCCTGATCAGGCAATAACTACAGTTCAGGTTCCACCCTGTAATCTTAAACAGTTAATCGAGAGTAGAACTCTAGCTGCGACAAATAGGCGTTGGAGATCGCTCGATACCTGTGTTATAACCAGAAAATTATGGCCTAGTTTCAACAAACAAAAGACCGACACCATCATCCAACTGAATAAAAAGTCTTTATCTCTTTTCGTGAGTATCATCACCGGTCACAACCACCTAGGATACCACAAGAAAAAGATGAAACTCAGTTTAGACGATTTATGCAGGGGATGTGGTGACATAGAGGTTCATGAGGATACTCCTCACTACCTGTGTCACTGCCCTGCGCTTTATCATCTCAGAAACAAACACCTAGGGAGATACTTCTTCAATGACTTGGAAGAACTCTCGGACATTCCAAGCAAAAACATATTGAAATTTATTAATGCTACCAAATGGCTTGAAAATGAAAATCCGTACGCTCTATCAACCACACGACCATGAGATTGGTAACTTATCCAACCACAGTCAATAGGCGTACAAAACATTTCTTCAACGAACGATAACGTAAACCAACCACCGACCTATCATACCCATCTATCAGACGTTGCATGGAGCCACTGCTCCTACGGGCCTGATATAGGGATGATTTCTCAAGTGGGGGCAAAAGAAGCATCACGCTTTTGAAAAGCGTTATCTTCTCAGCCAGGTGATTATATAATGACAGTTAACGAACGGATACATATACCAACCACTGACCTATCATACCTCTCTACCAGACGTTGAATGGAGCCACTGCTCCTACGGGCCTGATAGAGGGATGATTCCTCAAGTGAGGGCAAAGGAAAGATCACACCATGAAAGGGTGTTTTCTTCTCAGCCAGGTGATTATGTGACGACAGACATTTCTTCATCGAACGTTTATAAACCAACCACTGACCTATCATGCCCATCTACCAGACGTTGAATGGAGCCACTGCTCCTACGGGCCTGATAGAGGGATGAGTTCTCAAGTGGGGGCAAAAGAAGCATCACGCTTTTGAAAAGCGTTATCTTCTCAGCCAGGTGATTATATAATGACAGTTAACGAACGGATACATATACCAACCACTGACCTATCATACCTCTCTACCAGACGTTGAATGGAGCCACTGCTCCTACGGGCCTGATAGAGGGATGATTCCTCAAGTGAGGGCAAAGGAAGGATCACACCATGAAAGGGTGTTTTCTTCTCAGCCAGGTGATTATGTGACGACAGACATTACTTCATCGAACGTTCAAAACCAACCACTGACCTATCATGCCCATCTACCAGACGTTGAATGGAGCCACTGCTCCTACGGGCCTGATAGAGGGATGAGTTCTCAAGTGGGGGCAAAAGAAGCATCACGCTTTTGAAAAGCGTTATCTTCTCAGCCAGGTGATTATATAATGACAGTTAACGAACGGATACATATACCAACCACTGACCTATCATACCTCTCTACCAGACGTTGAATGGAGCCACTGCTCCTACGGGCCTGATAGAAGGATGATTCCTCAAGTGAGGGCAAAGGAAGGATCACACCATGAAAGGGTGTTTTCTTCTCAGCCAGGTGATTATGTGACGACAGACATTTCTTCATCGAACGTTTATAAACCAACCACTGACCTATCATGCCCATCTACCAGACGTTGAATGGAGCCACTGCTCCTACGGGCCTGATAGAGAGATGAGTTCTCAAGTGGGGGCAAAAGAAGCATCACGCTTTTGAAAAGCGTTATCTTCTCAGCCAGGTGATTATATAATGACAGTTAACGAACGGATACATATACCAACCACTGACCTATCATACCTCTCTACCAGACGTTGAATGGAGCCACTGCTCCTACGGGCCTGATAGAGGGATGAGTTTTCAAGTGGGGGCAAAGGAAGGATCACGCCTTTTAAAGGCGTTTTTCTTCTAAGCCAGGTGATTATAAAACGACAGACATTTCTTCAACGAACGGATGCGTAAACCAACCACTGACCTATCATACCCATCTACCAGACGCTGCATGGAGCCACTGCTCCTACGGGCCTGATAGAGGGATGTATCCTCAAGTGGGGGCAAAGGAAGGATCACGCCATTAAAGGTGCTTTCTTCTCAGCCAGGTGATAATGTGACGACAGACATTTCTTCATCGTACGTTTACATAAACCAACCACTGACCTATCAAGCCCATCTACCAGACGTTGAATGGAGCCACTGCTCCTACGGGCCTGATAGAGGGATGAGTTCTCAAGTGGGGGCAAAAGAAGGATCACGCCTTTTAAAGGCGTTTTTCTTCTCAGCCAGGTGATTATAAAACGACAGACATCCATCGAACTGACACATAAACCAACTACTGACCTATCATACCCATCTACCAGACGTTGCATGGAGCCACTGCTCCTACGGGCCTGATAGAGGGATGATTTCTCAAGTGGGGGCAAAGGAAGGATCACGCCTTTGAAAGGCGTTTTTCTTCTCAGCCAGGTGGTTATATAACGACAGACATCATACCAACCACTGACCTATCATACCCATCTGCCAGACGTTGCATGGAGCCACTGCTCCTACGGGCCTGATGGAGGGATGATTTCTCAAATGGGGGCAAAGGAAGGATCACACCTCTTAATGGTGTTTTCCTCTTAGCCGGGTGATTATGTGATGACAGACATTCATCGAACTGACACATAAACCAACCACTGACCTATCACACCCATCTACCAGACGTTGCATGGAGCCACTGCTCCTACGGGCCTGATAGAGGGATGATTCCTCAAGTGGGGGCAAAGGAAGGATCACGCCTTTGAAAAGCGTTTTTCTTCTCAGCCAGGTGATTATATAACGACAGACATTTCTCAGCCTGGTGGTTATGTACCAACGGACACTCCTCCAACGACCAAGAAATACTCACCGACTTTTCAGGCTATAGCCTGCTGAAACTCTTCAATACCCTTAAAGGGCTTGAATTAACATGGGATGTATCATAGGTTTCTTTTCATAGGGTTCACAACCCCTAGGGTACCACAATGGATCTACATTGATCTAAGTGTGACGGTAACAAAACCAACTGTCAGCCCATTTACCTAACCTAACCTAACCTATCCGAGGCTTTCGCGTAACAATTGTTTTTTTTTTTACTGTGGTCGGTTCTGAAGCCCAACGCACTAACCTCCAATCTGTAGGGCAATGGGTTTGGTGCTGCGAGTCATGACATATGGTCAAGACCAGTATCCGGTGGCTACCAACTTGGAGGTAAGATACAGCACGAGGCCCCCGGTTACTACAACATTAAACAACCTTCATTCTTACTTTACCTTAAACTTTCACTTAGTGTTTTTTTAGAAATAATTTTTTTAACTATTTTATTTTAATATCGAAAAATTTGAAAAAAAAATCTTCTCTTTAAATGAAGCGCCTGAGTATAATTCAATTAAAAGTTCAAATTAAGCTCATTTGAACTTTTAATTGATCTTTTTTATTTTATATCCACATTAAGGGAAAGTTCGAAAGCAAAGTTATAAAAGTGCTAGAAGAGTTATAATAAAAATTAAAACACAGCTGGACCCATTTTTATTTTTTTCACTTTTACACAACATATTACTAATTCATTTCTATACCTAAGTATATCGGGTATCGCTTTCATTTATGCCGCGCAAAGGCCCTCCCAGTGTGCTTTCGTGAAAAGCTAATGTTTAGTTTGATTGTTTGATTGCTGCAACCTGCAACCATCACTGTGACCAAAAATAAACAATAAAAATTTTTATCTTATCGACTATTGCAATTAAATTCCAAAATTGGTCAATAATACATCCATTCCTAAAAGCTTTCATTTAAGTTTAAAAGCGTGTGTAGGTATAATAAACGTTTTTGTATTATTTTAACGTTAAATATTAAACGCTTTCTATATACATAGAGGAATAATTACAATCAATTAAATTAAATTCGTCATACCTATTTAAATGACAAAATAATATTGATTTTTGATAACCAAATTAAACTCCGAAAACATTTAAGATAAAATATTTGATTTAATTTAAATATGTGAGGTGAGGTACCTATGTTGTAACAATTTGTAAAAAAGGCACATGGCCTGCTCAAAAATATCTGAATGCATTAAGGATGATATATACATAGATTAAAGCTAATTTATACATATCTTATTCATTTTATCTATATATCCTACCCATATAAAGTTATTGCACTAAATGGAGATGCGATTAAAAACAAAAAAAAATGTCAACAAATCCTCTGCCCTTACTCATGTCATAATTTTAAGTCTTTCGCAGTAAAACTTCCATCACAGCGTTTCCCTGATTTAACTGATACGTTTCGAACACTCGGCCACAGAGCAATTTTCCCATCAACAATGTTGATAGTAAATCTCTGTACTTCGAACCTATTTGCAAATTCTTCCTTTAATGTGTGTTGCTTCATTCCCAGAGAGCCCCGCATCAAGGCAATTCAATTATACGCACTTGCCAAACAGCTAGAGCTAGAGTCCAGCTCGTGTATCTAAAGGTATTTCCCGCACCGATGTGATGCGATGTTTAGTATCTAAAATCCCTCTGGTCAAAAACCATCAAAGCCAATTAACTTTCAATTTCCGTATAATCTAGAATCCTTTTTGCGCTGGTACATCGAGTTCGTCGATTCCATGAGAAAGCATCGCTGTGCTGCGCTGCTGAGGACTGTAGTGTGGTGGGGGCTGTGATTGTGTGGCAGTGTTGCAGAGGAAGGTAGCGAACGAAGACCAAACCAATTAATTTCCTTGCTCATGCGGTCTCCAAACTAAAGCAAACCAAGTTTGTTTTTGTGGAATGGAGTGTGGCTGGAATTCTTGTGTATCTATTAGATAGTTGAGGCTTGTGGTGGCAGTTAATAAAACTCGTACGGGCAACGCCAACGTTTACTTTATTTTTAAAACGACTCGTACACGGCGGGAACATGGAAAAGATGTGTTCGTCTTGCATATGAGATCGATTAATCGGTTAACATATTTTGACACAGCGTAGATACATATAAGAAAGGGAACACGACGACGACGACGCCTGAAGATGCCGCTGCCGCTGGTTGGCTGGTATCTAACATCAAGGAGGCAGGCATATATGGTTAGTCGAAGTTGAGTGTTAACCGTATCTATTAATCTATGCTGATAGCATTGAAGATCTAAGGAGACGAACATGATTTTTAGTTCAAAGAAAACATTTTAAAAAAAATGTTAGGCATCCTAAGATGCATAGAAGAGGCCGCTTTAAAAAAAATACTTTGCATAGCAGCAAGCTCAATTTGGTTGATGATGGTTGGCATTTCTAATTAATAATTATAGTTTTCCCAGAAATGCATATGCAAAATAGTGAAGGTTATGGATTATGTTGTACAAGGATTTCTATATTCATAATGCGATTAGATCAAAAGTATCGTAATGATCAAAAGAAAGTTGAAGTAATTGCTATAGTTAATCTATGTACTACATACACGGGAACGGGATAGATGGAATTAAATTAAAATTTTGAGCAGCCAAGATTTGTTGGGAGAAAGTAAAAGTTTTAGTCTCTGTGCGGTACCGATATTAAAGCGAAGCGAAACCCGATATTTTAAAATCAAAATACAGAATTAATTTTTCCTTTTTTTGACCCCAGATTTTGAATTATAATGAGTTGATCTCAAACTAAAATATTGATGCATGAAAAATTCAATTTATACCTGTTACCCACGCAAAGATTAAAAATTGCTTCACAAATGACATATAATCTGGTTTTGACTTAATATACCACAGAAATATTATTTAGGAATGGAATGCATTTAATTGTTCATTCACGCCCCTTATTTTGGCAGAATAAAAAAAAGAATGATATCTGAATTTGAAGCTATTTAAATGCTTAAATGATATTCTTATGTCAGTATTAGATTTTTGAAGCAACAAATTAGCATTCAAAAAGGTAAATCTTTGTGCGTTAACAGATTCATGATTTTCGGATTTTTATCAGCTGCTCACTTCAGACTTATTTTCTACAAATTCAAGTACCAAATTATTTGAATCCGCTAAAAATTGTTCGTCAAAATAAGAGACGTCCTTCTGCTGTTGAATGTTTTCAATATTTCGTCTATCAAAGGGCACGGTAGTGCCCAGCCAAGTTCGCGGCACTACACCCTTTTTACAGGAACAAACTCAGGCGATTTTCAACCCCCCTCTAATTTCAGTACCAATAAAGTCAAATTCGCAGTACTTGCTGAACTGATCAAACACAGGTGGCTCACCAAATTTCAACTCTTTAGCATTAGTAGTTCCCAAGATATAGGACTTCAAAAATCGCAAAAACCGTAACTGACTGACTCACTGACTCACTGACTCACTGACTCACTGACTCACTGACTCACTGACTCACTGACTCACTAACTCACTGACTCACTGACTCACTGACTCACTGACTCACTGACAGATCATCAAAATTATGAAGCACTTCCCAACATCGTAGAAATTTGAAATTTCGCACAACGGTAGGCCTTGTAGTACATACAAAGGAAAAAATCGAAAATCTGCAATTTTCTATTCAGGGGGGGGGGGCATCCACCCACTTTCTTAAATATTCTATAAATTATATGGAGCCTTTCCGATTGTTGTAGAACAATGAAAATTGGTAAGTTGGTAGGGTTTGAGGTACTTAGAAAGAAAAAAATTGGATTTTTCCATACAGGGGGCGTGGCATCCACCCACTTTATCAGAATTGCTATTATTTGTATGGAGCACTTTCGGTTGTCGTAGAATTATGAAACTTTGTAGAGCGGTAGGGCGTGACTTTCACCTGGCAAAATAAATCTTTGCAAAAAGGAGTGAAATCACAACAAAAACATAAATGTTAAAAAAGGAGCCAAGTTCTTATGTGTACAAGAAACCTGTGCGTAAAAAGTCAGCCCAAAAAAGTAATGAGATCTAAAATATATGCCAAGTTTTAAGTTCATGAAGTTTAATATCAAATATCTTAAGTAGAGTAATATCGAAACAATTTCAAATCATGACAGAAATTTGGTATTTAATGATTACTGATTAAAATATGGTGGATTTACTTGGCAAGTTTTCTCTTAAATACTTCCTTAATCACAAATTTAAAATATATGAAAACTTGACCAGTGAACCCACCAAATTTTAATCAGTAATCATTAATTACCAAATTTCTGTCATGATTTGGAATTGTTTCGATATTACTCTACTTAAGATATTTGATATTCAACTTCATGAACTTAAAACTTGGCATATATTTTAGATCTCATTACTTTTTTGGGCTGACTTTTTTTTTTTAATAATTTTAACTATATGCCTGTAAGACCTAAGGTCTTTTAAATGCAACCTGAATTGCACGGCACTAGTTAGAAAGAGTAGGAGGATAGGAAAGATTTGGCACAGTGGATTGAGATCAAGGTGTTTATTATCTCATTAAATCTCACGGGTGGCGTCCAGTTAAGCTGGGGGAATATAGAAAAGAATGCTGCCTAGAATGGGGCTCGAACCCACACCTCTAAGTAAGCAGTTAAGCACTACATCCACTGCACCATTGCCACCCGCAATGGTTTCTTGTACACATAAGAACTTGGCTCCTTTTTTAACATTTATGTTTTTTTTGTGTAAATATAACCTCAACTGGAGATCGCAGATGAAGTTTCAGTCCATGTCGACCGTTGTTATTTTTGAGGGCAAAAAATTAAAGAGAGGAGGAGGAGTGCTACTAAGATGGCATTTTTCCTTTTATCCAGGTGGCAGAAGAAGACAAGTTCCCCCTCAGATGGTAACATTGTCATTGGTGGCTTCCACTAACAGTTTCAGATAGGCCGGCCACAGGATTCCAAAAACTACGCTGTCCAAAATAAAAACATAAAAAACTCGGAGAACAACAATATAAACGTTGATGATTTAAAACAAAAATAGTGAAATAATATTTTAGATGAAACAATGAACAGAAAATATTTTTTTTATAAAAAAACATGTTTTTAATATAAGTTAATAACTTGTTTTTTTTATATTGCGCTCTCCAACTGAAGAAAACTTTGCAGAACTCCTTAATTTGTTAGGACATAACTTTCCTTGTTAGTGGCGACTTCAATGCTAAACACACCCGCTGGGGATCTAGGCTCATAACCACAAAAGGTAAACGGCTATACCATGCAGGCCGCAAATACAACTGCGAATTTTATTCTTCTGGTTCGCCAACATATTGGCCATCTAATTCTAACAAAATACCAGACCTTATAAACTTTTTCGTAGTTAAAGGTATTAAACGAAATCATATAAGTGTCGAAGGTAACTACGACTTATCGTCAGATCATACTCCAGTAATTTTATCGCTGAGTGAAGCGGAAATAATAGAAAAAAGTAATCCTAAGCTCGTGAATAAGAGAACAAACTGGAACGAATTAAGAGATAAACTTGAAAGTTTTATAAACCTATGCAAACAATTGAACAAATTAACCATGAAGAAGAACAATTTATTGCTGATGTGCAACAGGCTGCAGAAGAAAGTACTCCAACTATTTCGAACGCAAGAGAAAAAGAAAAAAAAATATCCTGTCGAAATAAAGGAGCTGAAATTGAAAAAAAGAAGAGCTCGAAGAAAATGGCAACTTACGAGATTTCCAGGTGATAAGGCAGTTTTTAACCGTCTTAACAACAAACTAAAGAAAAGAATCTGTGAGTTAAAAAACGATTCACTGAGTATATTCCTGAATAGTCTGACGGCGGATGTTTCTAAAGAATACTCCTTTATGGAAAGCAGCTAAGCGCTTAAAGAGACCACATACACAAAACCCGCCAGTAAAATCTCAAGATGGTAAATGAATCGGAAATGTTTTTAAGCGGTTCCCAGCAAACACAGCTACAGATCCCTAACAGTTTGTTGATAGAAACGACGAATGCGAAATACCTTTTGTCACACTCAAAGAAGTAGGAAGCATGTGCCAACATAAGTTGTCTAACAAAAAATCACCAGGATTTGAAAGAAATGCCTTTAATAGCTTTCATGAAACTCCAATTTATAATAAACGCATGCCTTAAACTAAGTCATGTGCCATATCACTGGAAAATTGCAGAAGTCATTGTTATACCTAAACAAGGTAAGCCACCAACAGAAGTAACATCTTACAGACCAATATCCCTTATACCAATCATGGCAAAAGTTTTTGAAAAACTGCTACTAAAGAGGCTTGTCAAAATAATAGAAGGAAGAAGACTAATTCCGAGCCATTAGTTTGGATTTACAAATTAACATTCCACCATAGACCAAGTGCATCGAATTACGGATGTTGTGGAAAAGGCACTTGAAGATAAACAAGTATGCTCGGCTATATTCTTATGTAGATGTTGCTCAAGCCTTTGACAAGGTTTGGCACTTGGGACTTGAGTACAAACTGCATAGGGACCTTCCCAGGCAGTACTACCGAATACTAAAATCCTACGTTACGAACCGACTTTTTAGAGTACGGTATGCCCAAAATTACTCTTAACTAAAGTAAATTGAAGCCGGTGTACCACAAGGAAGTGTCCTAGGACCAACCCTGTATCTGTTATATACAAGGGATATTCCAGTGGACATCAACGCTATCATGGCCACCTTTGCTGAAGATACTGCAATATTGGTGCCAGATAAATCCGTTACGAAGGCTACACAAAAATTGCAAGATGCCGTCGATAAAGTCAGTGATTGGACGCAGATATGGCGCATCAATCTAAACGAAACAAAATCGACGCATATAAACTTTACAAATAAAAACATAAACAATGTTCCAATTTATATAAACAGAACAGGAGTACCTTACTCCAATACTGCCAAATACCTTGGAATGACTTTGGATGCAAAGCTTAAATGGAAAGAGCACATCAAAAAGAAAAGAGAAGAACTAAACTTGAAGTGCAGAAAAATGTACTGGTTACTAGGAAAGAACTCTGACCTATCTATCCAGAACAAACTAATGTTATATAAGCAAGTATTGAAACCTGTTTGGACATATGGCATCCAACTATGGGGCTGTACAAAGAAAACAAATGCTGAAACCATCCAAAAATTCCAAAGCAAGGTCCTTCGTGGAATAATTGATGCCCCTTGGTGTATAAGAAATAGCGATCTACCTTTAAATTGAAATGGTTACAGAAGTGGTTAAGAACCACGCTGTATCACACAATCAGCGACTGCAAAGTCATACCAACTCTGAAATGGAAACCGTCCTAAATGTACAAAACAATGTTCGGAGATTAAGAAGAACCAAGCCTCATAAGCTGATGGTCTAAAAGCTATGGGAAAGTATTATAACTTTAAACTTCCCCCAATGCGATTTAAAAATTAAGAAATACAAATCATGTCTCGATCTTTCATAGATTGGTCCTGATTCACCGGTGGTTTCAGTGCGATAAGAGTCCCAAACTACTTGGCAGGGCCGAATTAATCCTCAATGGGGCCCTAGGCAACCATCAACTTGGGGGCCCTTTTTTTCACGTCCGTTCCCTTCTTTCGTGCTGGAAGAATATGAACAAAATGGGAATTTCATTTGGCATTTTTGCACTGAATAGAGTTTTTTTTTTTTAGTGGAAGTAAGAAAATGAATTTTCTTTAACCTGTAAATACAAATTTGGAAGTCGTTTTTGTTTATTAAAGTAATGCTTTTATAATTTGCGTGTAAAATTTAACTAGAAATTTGCATCAAGCAGTGAACAAGTTGTTATAAAAAACCGTTGCGATTGTGTTATTGAAAAACTTATAAGCAAACCCTTTTACAAGTGGAATTCAGTAGACAAATCTGCAATTATAGCGACTGAAAGACCTACTCCATTGCTGCCGGATTTGACAACAAAATTTTGCAATAAAAAAAAGTGTTACTAGAATTTTATGTTTGTAAGAAAATTTTAGAAGTCTTTTTCATTTTTCGGGGGCCCCCTAAAATCGGGAGCCCCAGGCAACTGCCTATTCTGCCTACTTGTTAATCCGGCAGTTTTTTCGAAGATAGTTATTTTTTGTTGGGACATAAACGAAATGAAGTATGACGAGTATTATTTTATTCAAAGTTACTATCTTCGAGTTATTAATTTGTATAGGTCAAGCTTGGTCGCCATATCAAATCATTAATTCCCAAAGAATTGAAGTTATGCGAAGCAGATTTCTCTGATTTGGACTTTGGGGTCTTCCTTGGTATGATAATCTCTTAATTTTTACTTAATAGCTATTCGTCCTTTATTTTGGAAATGATACCCGTAAATGTTTACCCACGTAACCTCGGATCCATTTCTCTCTTTAACCTTTCTCATCACCTTCCAAAAATATGGCCTCTTTGAGCCAATCTCAAAATGTTGCGTTTAACCAATAACTCACAGGACATCTTTGACATCCACATCAGTTCTTCTTAGGTCCTTGATTTATTTTGCAATATATGTATTAAAAATTAATTTATTAACATTATTTGCATCATTTTCTTATTTACAACAAAAATATTCTCTTAGCCCATGTGATGGCTCATTGATTGCACTAATTTATTCTAAATTCTATTTTACTAGGCTTTGCTCTTAAAAACTAAAAACTAAAAACAAAAAGCTGCACCTTTACGCATAGGTATATCTTACATTTCAACATTTTTTTTTTTTAAGTTAAAACTTATTCTAAAATTAAGTTAAAATAATATTTAAGTAACACTTAAGTGGAAAGATTATTATCTGTCATAATTGAACGTTTGTTTTGTTCGAATTTTCGAAAATTGTGCGCATTATCACTTGCGGAAAATGGTATGGTAAAAAATTTCGATAAGTATTTTTTATCTTAAATGTGATGCTGACCATTTTCTCGAAATTTTCTAATTATGTCAATGTGATGTTTTTGTTTGTCTTTTTTATTGACATCTTCGATTTTTTATTCGTTTGTATAACTTCTTCCCTTTGTTAAGTTTGTTCAACTTGCCGTTCCTTGTTTTTATGTAGAATTTTTCGACATGTTGCTTCACATGCCCAGGATAGCAGTGCCAGAGTGGTCATTAAATTGAGGAAATGAATTGATCCTCTATAGCTTGTAGCGTCAGTGATTATACCTAAAATACAAAATCGAGATAATTCACTGCGGGAAAAAGATTGGCATTTAACTTACCAACAACTGGGCCAATAGCAAAAATGAAGAGTCCATTGAAGATCAGCTGAAGACCCGATGCAGCAGGTAGCCTATTCAAAGGAACATAACTCGAAAGAATCAACGGGGCGAATATTGTCCGAAAACCCTTTCCAAAGCCAACTAAAACTGCCACACACATCAGTGCTTTGGGGGTACTAACCATTGTGATGAAGAACCTTCCCAAACATATGCAAATAATTCCGAAAGAAAACAGAATTCTATTGCCTAATTTGATCTTCTCCAAAGCAAATGGCGCTAAAAATCTCACCGCAAGGTCCATACTACCAATCAAGGACATTGCAGTGGAAATTTGTGAATTAGTGAACTTAAAATCGTTCAGAATGAACGGTGTTAGTATTGAAAAGTTGGCCTCGCCAAAAAGTATCACAGCCATACCAAGGACCAAATTGAGAAATGTTAAATCTTTCAAGAGATCCAAGTCAAAGAATTTTACAGCTTTTTGCATAAAAGTCAAAGGTTTTTCAGCCACTGCCACGGCTCCTTCCTTCTCCGCCTCTTTTTCAGCAGCTATTTGCTTTTGGAGAAGAACTTTTTCCTCTGCGCAAGTGCATTTGAATTCACCATTCCCTGTTTTCGAGAAAATATTGGTCTTGCTGAGATATCGATCTTGTTCCTCCTTTTCCTGGTTGAAGTAGTTTGGCTTTGAAAAGGACTCACTCGGGAGATTTCTTTGATCACGCTGAGAATTAACTGAAAAATGTCTCTGCAATTTCCTTGGCCCCTGATTTGCGTCGGTTGCTAGAGACATTTTGGATCCGAAATAGCCGTCGTTGGCACGTGAAAGCATTGGAGTGCAGGGTTCTGTGATGATTTCAAAACCGGGCCTATCCTCATCGTCGTCGTTGAAGGTATACGTGCTTGAAAATAAACTCTTCTTGCGCTTCTTCGCCAAACAGAATTTACATTCGTGCTCTGGTTCAGGTGATAGGGCTTCTGCCTCAGGGTTTGCCTGGGGCTTAACATGCCACAGAACAGGTTGTAGGACTAAAGCGGCACCAATGGCATTTAGAGATACTGCAGCTAAAATAAAGATGGTTCCTTGAATACCATATTCAACCAAAGCCCAGGTAACTATGTGGGGGAAAACAATTGGTCCCAGTCCTGTTATGGTCCAGGAGAATCCTGTTGCTTGACGACGCTTATGCCGGAAGTAGGTGTTAACAGCAAGTGATGTTGATGACATGTTGATACCAAGCCCAAAACCTTTTAAAGTAGAAAATATAGATAAAATCAAACTTATGTTGAAATTCACTACATTTTTTAGAGCTTACCAAAGAATATTGAGAAAAAGATGATGTACTGTATTAGTGTTGAACAAAATGCCGTCGCAATGATTCCAGTTGTAAGTAGTAACGAACCTCCTATGGCAACTTGCCGAAAACTGAAACGTCGAAACATAGCCCCGTTAATAAGTCCTGAAGTTTATAAAAAATAAAAATTTTAATATAATGGTGGATTAAAGATAACATCAAGTACCTGTGAGGGCAGATACTGCCATGGTTACATTAATAATTGTACTAATTTGAGACCCTTTAAATCCCAGACTATAGAGACGTTCTCTGTAAACGAGTCCATATTGTTGAAAACAAGGGAAGATCGATAACTGAAATTTAAATATTACAAAGAGTTTAAAAATTGAATTTGATTTGAATACAAAAAAAAAACTAAAACTGTTTCGATGAATATTTTTTGAAAAAAAAAAAACATTTTCAAATAAAAAATATAATGAAAAAAGTTGAGATAAGATTTTGCTAAAAATTTTAGGTATGTATGTCTTTTAGTAGATACCAATTTTTTTATGCTTTAATTAATTTTTAATTAAAAACTGAAAAGCAAATCGTTTTAAGTCTTCCTATTTTTGAGATAAATCAAATTTTAGAGAACAATTATTTTATGCTTAGAAAATATTTTTGTGTGGGTTTTTAGTTATTTAAATCGTCATTTTTGATATAAAAATTTTGTACACACCGTGATCTTGAGCTTAGCTTAATACCCTGTTGTTTTTTCCCTTCTTTCAACTCATACCCAAAGATCTTTTTATAAGAAAATGGTTTTATTTTATTCCCACACTTATGGTAAAAGTCATTTCAACAATTTTCGAATTTTCCCCAAAATCAATAGAACCTAAAAAAAAATAAAAAAATGTCTACCTTTAACGTATTAGGCCACAGCCACGTAAAATTTTCATAAGGCTAGAGAAAATACAAAGTAGGTTTCGCATTTCTATTAACTTTTCAAAAATGGCTGCACAAATTTAGTTTCTTTTTTTTTCATCAATAAGTTGCTTCCAGTTAAGGATACACTTACCGACAGACACGCGTTCTGTTTTGATTTAATTCTGGGTGGCAGTTGGGCTCCGAATCCTAAATAATCGATTCACAGACTGGGTGACAGTTAGTCCCCGATCATAATATATATTACAATCTTTGGCAGACGAGACGTTCTTTTACTTTCATGACAAAAATAACGGTACCTTCCAAACAAATTTTTAAAAATCTTTAAGGAAGATCGTATTTACTCAAAAACGGCTTCTATGAATTTGATAAAAATTTCCGGTTTTACCTAAACATTTAAACTTATTAGTAACTTTTAATAGTATATACCTCTCGTATGACAGTTTTTTATTTTGAAATTGCTCATTAACGGCTAGTATTGGATATAAAAATTAAAAAAAAGACTATTGAATTGTTAAAAAAAGTTTCAAATTTTGGGTTTGAAAATTTGATATCGCATAACGGGTTGAAAAACTCTTTTTTTTTTTAAATTTTCTTAAGATTTGCAAACTAATAAAAAATAATTAAGATCTGTATACCACAATTTTTCCTTAAAGATGTTTTCAGAAGTATTAACACCTTCAAATTTACTATTAAAAAGTTAGTATTGAACCGTTATTAAGTCAAATATTTAACAACAAATTTAAAAAATTTAAAGGATTTTTCCTTCTCTAATTTTTAAAAATTTTTTTTGAATATTTTAAGAATGGTAATATGAAAAATGTTAATTTTTAATAAACCATTCGAACGATTTTTAATTTTTTCCATCCATTTTGTTAACATACAAAATAAGAACAGCTAAATGAAATAATTCAAAGGCAACAAAAAAGGCATTTATTAAATAAAGACAATATTAACTTAGCTAAACGTTCAATTAGCATTAAACTACCAAACTAAATTTCTCAGGTAACTCAAGTTTGAAGTTCAAATGAGCTCAACTCCATATAATATCGTTTCGCCCAGGTACGATAGTAGTAGATAGTAGTACAAATGTGAAAATCCCGAATGGAAAAAATCCCGAAAATTTCTAAAGTTGGAAATTTTTGTCATTCGCGATATATGTCTTGATGCCAAAGTGAGCTGAATTAAAATCATTCAAAACAGTTAGATTTTTTTGAAAGTACTGAAATAGTACTAAAATGTATTGAAATTCGAGATTCAATCCCGAATGCATTCGGGATTTTTTTTTCATTCGGTATTTTGTCTCTTCGGGATTTTGGTCTTCGGGATTTTGTTAATTCAGGGTTTTGTCCACTCTTTATTGGTTATTCGGATTATGACACTCGTACCTAATTCTAATTTTTTGGCATTCGGGATTTTTGAATTCGGAGTTATGTAACCTTCTCTTGGAATTGAAGCTTATATTTGTTACAGCATTTTGTTGCAGTTTTAGGTCCGTATTTGCATTTAAAATAGCAGTGAACTTTTCAGTAGCGTAGCTACCGCGGTATCATTAGTAACAATGATACGGGGCCCCCGCCCAAGTAACAATTTTAGCTCTTCAAATGCTTTAACAGCGTTTTTAGAGCAAATCTTAAAGCTCTTTGATTTCAAAAGAAGCTCCAGATGCGCTTCTAAAGCAAGTGTAAAGCATGCTTACAGCGAATTCATTGAGTTTGAGAGCTAATTTTTGCTCGAAGCCAGCTCTTTGTCAGTGGCTAGTATGGCTTTGAAGCTCTTTGGTTCATGATTCAGATATCTTTAAAGCAGCATTTTTGACAGCACTTTGTTTGTATTAGTTTAGATAATACAAATGATAAATTAAAATAATATTAGGGAGATGTATTTCATGTGTGTGATAGTAGCAATCGAAAAGGTCATGTGATGTCGTGGAAATTAATTAAATATTCGCAGAGAAAATGTCGTAGTGAGAAATAAAATTAATATTTGTGAGTGCCATGTAAGTGATTTTTTAGTGCGCGTTTAGTTTTATCACAATTGTACTGAGGGTACCTCGAAAAATAACAACGCGCCTTCGAAATTATTTATTTTAAGCTGTGAAATATTTAAAAAAGTTTACCTAAACAATGTAAAAAATTGATAAATAAATAAAATAAATCATGAAATAAAATATTTTTGTTTTCATTGCAATATTTGATTGTGTTTTTGTTGAAAGGAAAGATTTTGCATTCGTTTAAATAAATAAAGAAAAATTATTCAATGATTTTTTTTTTCCGTCGCCATAGTTTTTATTATGAACATAGTTTGTCTTCAACCGAGCTCTTCTAGAGCTAGTTTCCACAAAATGAGAGTTTTGCGTTCAGTACTTAAAAAGTAGGGTGTTCGGAAATTGAAAGTCATTGGCTAATTCTAATTTCTGGAAAAAACATTCTTGTTTATTTAAATTCTATTCAACATTGAAGTGCATTATGATTTCTTACCACGTAAGCAAGTACTCTTGCGACTCAGCCATAGATTTAATATTATTTAAAAAAATTTTTTAGTAAACTGTTTAATTGATTTTAATAAAAAAAAAATGTGAATTTAGCATCTAATTTGATATTTGTGGTGCATACTCGGTATTCACCAGAAAGTGAAAGGAATACATTTATTTTCTAGTTTTGGTTTAATTTTTCCCGTTGAAGTCATGGCTAATATATTTTATTGTGGAACACCCTAATATTGAGTAGTAGTATTTTATTTGAGAGAGGTTTAGTATTGAGCTCTATAGTCGATTTGCTGTAGCTCTATAGAGTCTTCACATTTCCCAATGCTCAGAGATAGATTTTATAATGCTCAGAGAGATTTCAAGCGCATGCGCTAGTGTTAACTTCACAAGAGTTTGTGTGAAAGTATTAGTAATTAAACTCTACAGCCGTTTTTTGTGTAGCTTTTGAAGCGCTATTTTTTGAAATTTCTATAAAGTCATGCGTTAGTATTTTGAACATGAAATTAAGCAGCTCTACAATGCTTCTTTATGTGCTGATATCAATAGTTAGCTCGTTTAAAAAACGTTGAACGTTATTAAAGAGCTATTTTTAAATCGTGAGTCGCTATAAAATTAATAGAGCTAAAAGTGTTCTGAAACTTCGATTATAGAACATCATTTTTATATAAAATGTAGGGAGCTGTGCAATAATCTATTTAAGAGCTTAAGCTTTGGATTTCACTGCTTACAAGCTGCTAAAGAACAGTTTTGCTTCTATTAGCTCCAACGATGTTACTTGGGTACACTCCCTTTCATTTGAATAGGTTCAAAATTTTCGAGTGCGATTAACCGTTTAAACTCCGAATTGAGCGGACTAAATGAATTTTTGTAAATGGCATTAGAGAAAGCATCCAATTTAAGAGCGAATAAGAAAACACACAATCTTAAAATTACCGTCATTACCCGTTTTGTTATCATTTCTTTAAGTCATGTGCAAATCGTAGTCCTTTTTTTACTAATTTGAATAGGTACACCGCCTTCATCATCACTTTTGCTTTGAACTATGTAGTTGAAGGTCAGACCTCTTAAAGCTATTGTTGGGTCTTATATCATGGTTTCTTTAACATGACACAAAAAAATTGAGAAAAAGTGGACAATGGGTTGGTTTAAATGGCTAAACCAAGGGAAGAAGCTATGTTCAGTGCCAGTATTTCTACAGTCGAGAGTGCAATTAATAGTTCTGTTTACCGAGAAAGAATAAAATCAAATGAAACCACCCCTTAACAAAGTTAGCAAAAAAAAAAAATCAAACCGAATTCAGTTTTGTTAGATTCATAAGACTTTGAGATGGACTCAATTTGTATTTCTATGACTGAGCGCTATTTTGTTACTCAACCATAGTCGTATCAATACTTCAAAAATGTGGGGCTAAATTTCTTTTCATTGAGCTTTCAAATAAGAACTTCTTTCAACTTAGTGGTGGTTTATTTTATTATTATTTTCTTTTTCAGTATGCAGAACTATTAATTTTGAACCTATTCAAATGAACGGGAGGTATAAGGGCCCCCAAGATGCAGAGGACTATATGTGTGTAGGAAATTGTTCATCGAGATGAATACAACATTACATAATGTCAATTATATATATTAAATATATCTACTTATTATCAATTTATTTTGCATGTGCCTTTTCTAATAATTATAAAAAAATATATATATTTTCGGCCATAACTCAAAGACTAACTTATCGTCAGCTTTCTGCCAAAACCTCGTAAATCTTTAAATGGCATTTTAATGTATGTATATTAGATCACATAAAAATTACTAAATTCAAACATCAATATCTCTTAACTGTGTTAAGGTTCCTTTTGGCTCTATCACCCAGTTTTAAAACCTTTTACAATTTATGAACTCCATTTAAGTACCTTTTTTAAAGTCTATTTTCTGTGTCTTCTAAAAGCAATTTTTTAATATTACTTTACAGGTTTTGACAAAAACCCCACATTATATAAAGTTTCTAGATATGGTTATACACTTAAAATAAACTTTTCTAGTATCTTGATGTAAGTTTATTTTGTAAAAAAAAAGTTTACACCTAAGGTTGTGCTACTGTCAGGAAAAAGGGGCCCCTAAAAAATGATTGAAGTGCTCGCTAAGCCACTCGAACTTTTCAAAACTTCATTTTCAATCGGCCCCTCACTTTTACGAAATTTTCGTTGAGATTCTCAAAATCCTTCATAAAAATAATAGCTTTGTTGGGAATTTCTGTCCAAAGAAATTAGTTAGGCAGAATTTGTCTTCTTCCTAAAACATAGCCCAATTTTTGAAGTGAGGGACTGAAATTAGGTGAAAATTTGCGGAAAATAGTTACTTTGATGTGTATTAATATAAAAGTACAAAATAGTAGATGAGAACCAAAACTTGTCATATCCACCTTTATCAAAAATTAAGATTTTGATGCAGATTTTTTAAGATGGGCATATTGAATAGTTTTTAAAGAAAATTTGACAGCCTCAGCCCTCCAATCCCCTTTAATATTGATGTCAAACATCGTAATATTGTCTCCAAAACTCCCCACATCCACAGTGCAGTTTGCATCAAAACTTTCCAAGTCTATTTTTTGCAGTAGGTTTGGTTTCAAAACTCTTCTTATCCATCATAGGCAATTGATTATGTCATTTAAGAAGGAACTAAAACGTTACTGGGTTTTTATTGTAAAAATCTTTAAATAGGTCATTAAAGATTGGAAACTAGTGTAGTGCTATTATATTAAAGGGTGCAATTGAGAGAGGGGGGGTGGTGTGGAAACTAGCCATATCCAAATCCAATCATTTGCTACAAATCTCTTCATATCCAAATTTAATTGTTAAATATTTTTTAAACGGATCTTTCAATATATTTTTGCTCTTAATTATACCATTAAGATTTAAAAATCTCTTATTATGCAAACTAAAATCTTTTCTAGCAACTATCATTTAGCCTTATTAAGTTTTTTTCTATTTGCACAGAATGAAAATTTTGGATATAGGTAACGAGTTTTGGTTCTCAACTATACTCAAATATACACTGCCGGCCATTTGAATAAGTTCAATCATTTTGCCACACTACTCTTCTTCTCCCTTAATATGTATTGGACATACCCCCTATGCTTTACATATATTTGAGGGCCCGTTGTTTGCGCTCAGTTTGAGATATAAAACCAACTTGGAAAATGCACTGTTATTTTCATATGCTATGAAAAAAATATCCGTTTTTTATGCGCCACTTGAATAGGTTCACTGCCAATTATTAAAGTTCATATCAAACTGAGTTAGCTAATTGTCCTTTTTAGTTTGCCAGTCGGTAGTTGGAATTGTTTTTAACAATTTGGTTTTGAAACTGGTTGTGAAAAGCCCTGGATTAAGGAAGAAAAAGGGTAATTCAAAGCGTACAGTGCATTATTTCTAAAACATCAGGATATCGCAGGAAAAATATGGTAGAAGCCAAAAAATGGTAAGCAATAAATTGCAATAGGAAAATAATAAAAGGAAATCATTACACCGTGGCTACGAAAGCGGGTGGATGAACGATTATCAGAGCTGCAGCCAACTTTCACCACTTTGCTTCAAAAATAATGAAAAAGACTGTGCTAACTGAAACTTGGCTACGGTAAAGTGCGATATTCGAATTGTAAAAATTAGTGTTTTTGGAATCAGAGGGGCAGATGGGTATGACTCCAGTGTGAATAGAAGAAATTATACCCACCTGCCCTCTCTGATTCTGAAAACACTTATTTTTTATCCCACAAAACGAATTGTTGTAATTTTATTTCTCACTACAAATTATCTCGATTGAATTGAAAGCGCATTTCTTTGCGAATGAAATTTGACAGTTTTTGGATTTTTTAATACTTGCTCAATATTTGGTCCCTGTAATTTGTATGGGACAAAGTTTTTTTCTAAAGCATTTTTAAAGTTTTTTCTAGATTACTGGGTAATATGTCAACTAGTTTCACTAATAGCCATAGATTTTTTTATGAATTTCTATAAATATTTTTTTTTCAAGGTCATCGCAATTTTACCGTGAACTTAGAAATTCATGAAATAAAATCTGTATAGCTGACCAATAACTGAAGCATATGGACCTTTAAAGCGATTGAGTTTGGTTTTTTAAGATGGCAAACTTTTTTTTTAATTTTTGAAAAACATAAACTTAAAATCAAAGTATAGTCTACGGCTGGCCAATTTCTATAACAAATTGCCTTTTTAACACGATTTAATGACTTTTACATTTTACATTTTTTGCGAATATTTCTGCAATGAGGGGCCAAAAACCGCTATGGCATGACCTGACATAAACTTTTAAAACCTCTTTAAAAAAAATTTTGCGCGACACCATAACTAAAACTATTTGACATTTTTTGACCAATTACTGAAGTATTAGAACTTATTTTTGAATATTCCACATAATATAATGGGGTGCCAAGATCCCAGAGGCTGAATTAAATGGTCTTAAGCACTTACTTCTCATAATATTAACTAACATTGCTCTTAAATTCTAAGCCTTCTTATAAGAGCCTTGGGTGTCCGTGTCCGTTATTTCCGAAAATTGTTTATAAATAGCAGACATCCCCTTATTCTAAAGTTTATGCCCTTAAACAAAATTGTCCAACAAAAATTGTGTACGAGGTCATTTACCCGTGGCCTCTAAGCCCATACAAATGTTGTGGTGTCTTTTCACGTTTTATTTTTTTTCCTCTCGAGTTACTGCAGCTATTCTAAATATTTTGTTGATTTAGGCTCAGAAAATTTAATATAAAAATTATGACCTTGAATTTTATGATGTTCTTATATGGGAATTCCATTGGTATCTAATACATATTTCAAGCCAAAAAATAAGATTTTCTTAAAATTTGTTTTAATGTGATCTTTTAAAGAGATGATTTGAGAATTAATATCAATAAAAAAAAGTGAAAATTCCAAACAAATTTGTATGGGAAAAGTATGGATTTAGAGCCACGGGTAAATAACTCCGGAAAAAAACTTTGTTGTTCAAGTACTTTTTTGTAGCATATACAATTTTGATTTAGGGGTGTCTGCCATTAAAATACGATTTTGGGAAATAACGGGTACCCAACTGTAGGTACATGCTGATCTAGTCATGCACATTATTTTTCGAAATAAACTTCTTTGAACTAATAGTTTTGGAAAAATTTATTCCCAAGCCCAAAACTCTGGAAACAAACAAAAACTGATCATTTTGAAAAGTCTAACGTCATTAGGATCTAATTTGATTTTTTTTATTTAATGCTCTTACTAATTTTTAGTACAAAAACAAAGTAACATAGCTATATTTAAGTCTTAGAAAATTGAAAAAAGCGAATATAATTATCCTTACAATTTAAAAAATCTCATCTTTTTAGGAAGGTATACAATTAACTAGAAAATATGTGTTTTTATACTTTTGGAAACTAATTACTATTATTATATTGACCAGGCTCTCTTAAATAGAGTTTACGTATATGAAATTTTAAAGCAATTGATAACCTTAATTATTCATATTCATAACCACGTGGTGTACCTATTCACTTCAGACTAAAGTCTAAGTAGGCATATAATTATACCCTTTTCAAGCTGTATAAGAACACTTGCTTTCTATTTTCCACCCCCAGGTGCCTACTTATCTCTTATCATCATCATCAGCATCATCATCATACTCTTAGACTCTATCCTTCCTTTGAGGAAAAACAAACTTCTAGAGAATATGAATTCTTCAGCATCGTATTAAGGGTATACGGCTTTCATCCACTTGACATATCTTTTAATAATAATAATTATAATGGCTCACTTCAGTTGCACTAAGTCAATCTACATTTCCACTTCCCGTCCGAGATACATAAAGCTATTTCACTTTTGGTCTTGTGCCGATTAAAGAAGCCATCATTCAGCACGAGTGCATCCTCTCCATATCTGTTGTTTTAGGATAAGAAGACTTCTTGCTACCTCAAGGCACAAAATATTCATGTTAATAGCACCTTCCTCAAATCCTCAAAAAGATGTGTTCGTTTTGTTTCTATATAAAGTCTGATTGTGGCAGAAGCATTTTCCAAATTAATGATTGGTTGTTTTATTACTCATATAGAAAATACAAGAAGAGGAAAACCTTCAGATTCTGGGAGCCACAATGAGGAATTTCAACATTTCCAAAAATAAACACGTACAAAATTGTAATTCGAAACACGTGCAAGGCAGAAGCAGTGAGTCTATAGTCTATTGAACATCATACATATTGGTCATGAGTTGAGTTGATATGATATTGGGCCACCCTATCATTTTATGTCTAGTCTAGTAGAGTGATGTCTGTTCATATAAATAAGTTTGATGTTTTACATGTGCATTTTGTCGTGGAGAGGAATCAAAATCCACCAAAAATTATTATTTATTCTCTAAACAAGTTGCTTAATTTGCTTGTTTTTATTTAATTTTAAATATTGAAAGTGTTGTTTTTTAAAGGGCTTAAATGCAACTGATTGAATGTTTTTTTTTAATAGCTATATTTGTTTTTCAATATCAGTTTAATGAAAAGATTCATGAAGAAACACAACTAGATATAATTGGCTCATTAAAATTAATGTTTTAAAGAAAACAAGTACGTATTACTCCCCATCAATCGTAAATAATGTTGATTTTTAGATTACAAAAAATTAACTCAGCTAATGACTGCTGACATACTTAGAAAACAACTGCAATGTTTCACAACAAATAGTCCAATTAGGGAATTTATTAAATATTTTTGTTATACAATCTAGTTTTAAGCCAGGCCTTAGAAAGTTTAACTTTGATGCAAGCAAAGGCTTAGCATGGGTAACTATATCTAAGCTCTCACCTCTTATCCTATTTGGGATTCGATCCTGGGATCTTCTGTTTACCAGTCCGTTAACCAAGCTTACTATTAAGCTAATGCACAAGACAGTCGTGCAATGTTTAAAGTAAGTAATTATTGTATGTACTTGAATGTTATATACTATTGTACGCTGGCGCAGGGTTGTAAAAGAATGCAATCTTTTGTGAATGCAATCTTTTAGAACTTCAATCAAAATATTCTATTCATTGACTTCTCTTTGTGACAGTGACTTAAAAGCTTTTTAGCGTAATCTATTTTTTATTCACATGAAACAAAACTTAAGCTAGAACTGTCTAGCTTTAGATACTAGTAATAGCTATGACTAGCTAGCTTTAATTTGCTCCAAAAAAAGCTTAAGCTTAAGCTTTTTTTATTCACAAGACCTAATAAATACAATTTAAATGCTCATTGATACACGTAGTTCAATCATTGCAAAAATAATTTTGTAAGAAAGCTTGAGACAAAATGATTTTTTCCAATAGAAATAATATTTTAGTCATGAGCTTTATTTTTTTATTTATTTAATTATTGATTTTGCATTATTAAAATCTGAAAATTACACTGTGCTAGTTCAAAAAACCGACAGATGGCGCACACATCTAATAAAGATGATTCGGATGTGCTGAACAAGATGGCGTACTTAGTTTTTCGAGATTAGGTCAAATAAGAAAGATTTTCGATTTTAAAAATTTGCTTACAAGCCTGAAATAAACGACACAAATCTTGATATATTTGATATGTTTTGATTATAAATCGATGTTAATAGATCAAATATGTATTTTTTTAGTTAAATTACAATTTGTAAAATTTCTAAAGTCAATAAACTTACAATTCGACATTTTAAAAAACGATTTTGACTGAAAAAACATAATTTTTTGTTCAATTTTACCTACAATTTTAAATAGAATAAAGTTTGTTCATTTTATTTGAATTATATTCCTTTTATATCTACATAATTGTTTAAATATACATGGTGTCCGGTAAATAATGGATAACCTTGCAACTGGTTATAGAAGGCATTATGACCTTTCCAGAAAAAAAATATTTTCCCAGGTTACTATGTTATGATGTTTTTTTTTCCAAAAGTTGTTAACAAGTTTTACTTTCCTCAAATACGTGTAGCGTTCACGTTCAATTTCTAGCAAATTCAATTTTCTTCAATTTATGTAAAACACTTTTTACCCTAAGGTTGTGAATAAAAAGTTATAATCGAAAACATATGAATTTTTTCAATGTTTAAATTTTGATTATAAAAGAAAAAGTGTGTTAACAAAAATTGAAGAGAATTGAATTTGGTACAAATTTGTAGAAAAAATTTTGTTCTAAGACTTATAAAATTTAAGTTGCCACGGAAAAATTTTTAGAACTCTTGTTTCAATATGGTGGCCAAATGGTGTAGCTTTCATTCTTTCAACACCTAAAATCGAGTTTTATACTTGCACTGAACCCCCTTACACATCAAAAGAGAAAATCTTTGTCCAACCTAGATTAGGAGGTTATTGTTATATTTTAATAGTTTTTTTGCGGAAATGTTAAAAGCTGCTTTATTAGATAATTGACAAATTTTCTTGGTTATTTTGTTTATATGTACATAAGCATTTTGGAAAGTGCATTAAATAGACAACTTTTTTAAGTAACTGGCCATTCATGTTCTTATACAATTTTAATTTATTAATTTATAACCGTTGCAAGGTTATCCATTATTTACCGGACACCATGTATATTTAAACAATTATGTAGATATAAAAGGAATATAATTCAAATAAAATTAACAAACTTTATTTTATTTAAAATTGTAGGTAAAATTGAACAAAAAATGATGTTTTTTTCAGTCAAAATCGTTTTTTAAAATGTCGAATTGTAAGTTTTGTTGACTTTATAAATTTTACAAACTGTAATTTAACTAAAAAAATACATATTTGATCTATTAACATCGATTTATAATCAAAACATATCAAATATATCAAGATTTGTGTCGTTTATTTCAGGCTTGTAAGCAAATTTTTTAAAATCGAAAATCTTTCTTATTTGACCTAATCTCGAAAAACTAAGTACGCCATCTTGTTCAGCACATCCGAATTATCTTTAGTAGATATGTGCGCCACCTGTCGGAAAAAATAAGTTCCATTTTCAAGCACAGTGTTATTAATAAAAAATTCAATGATGAGTTTTAATGAGATCTTTACCCGGTCCCAATAAAAAAAATATTCAGTTGAATTCATTTCATTTCACTCTTCAAATATAATTCAATTGAATTATTTCATGTTTCAAGTTGTATTTCACACTTTCCTTAAACAGCATTATGTATCTACATTTGTTAGATATTGTAAGAAAATAGAAAAATTCTTACAGCTTTTGCACATGTATAAAATTAGTTATGATAATTATTTTTGTAATATATAAGAGAAACCTAATGTAAATTTAAACTATCAAAAGAATTTGTTTTAAACAAAATTAAGATTTGGTTATTCCTCATCAAAACCAACGATATGGTGATCAGACCTTGGAGGCATATTCTAGAAGAGGAGGTATTAAAGTGAGGATTTGCGGGTTTATTCGCTGAGGGGCTTATTCCTCAGGTGTCCCGTAGCCTGGGTTGGATGTGAGATTTTCTCCAGTGCGTGTTGGAGATCATCTTTCCCAAGAAACCAGAAAAGCGTTCCTTGCTTTTAAATAGGACGGCTGTGAAGTATGGTTGAGGTACCTTTTGAGTCAGTACAAAAGACAGGGGTTGGGTCATAAGACACTCACTCGATTGGATCGCATCTCGCCCGAGCTTCCTACATTATGCCGATAGCTCGGCAGGTTTTAGAATAGTAGAACAGCAACGAAGCGCGATCGATCCGACCATGTGATCATTATTGCCATTGTGCATCATGAAGCCCCGCAGAAACCCGGGTTCCGATTATTCACGGTCTTTGGATCTGGGGGGGAACATGATGCAGGACGCAACCGATTTTCGTTTCAGGTCCATTTCGTGACGTTAAGAAAAGAGATCAAGTCTTTAATCTTCATTTCGGAAAGTTCGTTTAGGTCGTAAAAAAAAACCATTCCAAACGATTGTACTCTCATTCTGGCTAGGGCTGGACATTTACAGAGAAAATGAAGGACTGTTTCCTTTTCTTGCTGGTCTCCACAGCTGCGACAGTGAGTATTGTAAGGAATACCCAGCCTCGCCGCATGTTCTCCAATTGACCAGTGTCCAGTGCAGGTTACTACGACCTTCACAACTCCAAGGAGAATGTTGACTCTTTCCGCAAGTGAGATGTGAAGGGCTGATCCTTGCCTGACTAGTTCATTAAGTTAGCTACAAACTGCAAAACTTCATTTCACACGCCTGGGTACACCACATATGACATGAAAAGGTTTGGAGATGATCCCACTGAAAAGTACTCGATATGATGGCAACTAGATATGACTATTTAGTCATATGATGATTAAAGAAAAATAATCAACAAAAAAATCTAGAATAGCTCCAGTAATTCGAGAGAAAAAAAATATAACGTGAAAAGAGCGAAAATCCCATACAAATTTGTATGGGAAAAGTATGGGCTTAGAGCCACGTGTAAATGACATCGGACAAAATTTTTGTTGGCCAAATATTTTTTTTGGGGGCATAAACTTTTGATTTGGGGGGTGTCTGCTATTTAAAAACGATTTTGGTAAATAACGAACACCCTAATGTACATACTCAACTCCATCCAGATAAGTATAGGTCTAATTTAGTTTGAAGTTCAGATCTTTTATATCTTGCTCCCTTTTCGCCAAGCTTTTCACCCAAATACACCTACAAAACTTGTATGCACAAGAGAACAAGCACTGTGAAGAATCTATCTTTGGTAGGTAGTAGTTGTTGTGATCTTTTTGTTCATAAAAATAACTGCTTGTTAGCTTCAGTTAAATATACATATTATTAACACTCTTAAACATTTATATACATGTGTATCTTGATATAAAATCTTTATATACTTAAATAAAATAAATTCTTCTAAAATTACAAAACATAAGTAGATTACAACAATTTTATTTGAATAGAAGGTATTTAAAAAAAAAAATTCGAAGAAAATTCATTTCATTTTTATCTTGATTGCCTCGCCGCTGCAGCCTCTCGCTCAGTGGCAAAAGTTTAAGTTTCACCTTATTACCGACCTTTTATAGTCCTCACTCCACACCACAACAACACAATATCAGACAATCCCTAATTTATTCAGAAACTGCTTGCTCCACATATTATACGTACTTATACACATACCGACATAACGACTCTATTTGTCAACAAAATGTCACCTCGAATCTAGTGCGCCCATAATTTAGATACTTTGGCACACCTTTCTCTCTCTCCTCCATATAAACATTCAACTTATCGTTAAAAATATTTTAACATCGAAAGAAGTAAAAAAAAAAATAAACACATAAAACATAAAACAGACTTACATTGGATACGCCCGCAGCAAGACACACAGCCCAGGCCCACCCACCATCGGGGGCGACGAAATTGTCACCTAAGTCACTTTTGTCGCGTCGTTTTTTCTTTGCCGGTTTTGTTGTTTCATTGTAGACTTTGACATTATTATTCTCTGTTAGCCTCTCTTCATCCATTTCAATCCGTAGTTTTTATGTTTTGTTTGTCCTATACCTATTGAGTTCACCTCCTTTTTTAGGTTCTAAATTCTGAAATAAAGAAGGATACAAGTTAGAGGATTTATTTGACGTTGCAGAGTACCTGTGTCAAAGAAGCATATGAGTAGTAATGTGATATGTGTTTGGGAACACTATGTCAAAGGAAAAATAGGCGAGACATCGAGTTTGTTTTGAATTCCCTTAAACATTTTAGAAACAAAACGTGAAAGAATAATCAAAAAAAGTTTTCAATTGTTTCTTTGCATTATTAGCAACGTTACCACTTTGTGACAGAAAAAAACAATCTAATGAACATACGAGGATAATATCTGAATGGTGCTATAGGTCTCAGAAAATATCAGCTTTATTGTCTTTGGAAAGGTAGACAATTCAAATATCTAAATATTTATGGTTAAAGTTGAGTTAGAAAAAGTGAAAAAGATATTTTTGTATTTGTGTCTTTCCAAAATTATGATTTTCCAAAAACAAAACAAATCTGAAATAATTTTAAAAGTTAAAAAAAAAAAAAAAAAATTTCTGGAGGCTTTTCCATAAGAGAAATGTCAAAATCAAGAAAATTACAAATTAAAAAAAATGTTTCTGTTGGAGTTACCATTAAAAACCATTTTTCCAAAAATACTGTTCATCCGAATTAAGTCTTTATTAAAATAAATGTATTGATTTTTTTTTTTGAAAATGCATGAAGCCATTTATTTTTTAAATTGCTAAAATAAAAGGTATGGCAGGTACCTACATAGGTACTATTATTTTTGGTTCTTAAAATAATTCAAAAATATGTTGGCAGAATGACCAAAAACCGACATGTACAGAGTTTAAGGAAAATCGATCTATGCGATATGCGTTTAGGCTGTGACAGACAGATAGATATTTTTTTGAATTTTTGAGTTTCCTGAAAACTGTTCAACGAATTTTGATAATTTTTCTTATGCAGAAGTTTTCAAAAAGTCGGTACTACATGGCAAGTTATGCATTCGTAAAATAATTGAACTCGAAATTTTGATCAAACGTTTTGTATTTGTAATAATGTGATAGAGGGAAAAGGGCACAATTCTGTGTACCCTGTCCGTTGATTTCCAGCCTAAACACCTGAATTCATCTTCTTCAAACTTGGTAGATAAATGATAGTTTTTAGTGATTCTCCCCACACTTTTCACTTTTTTTCTGAGTACTTAAAATAACGGTACCTATCTGCCATACAATTTTTTTTTACAATTTTACAAAATTTTATTTTTCTCAAAAATGGCTCCACACACAACTTTCTATACAAAAATCAAGTAATTTCTTTTAGTAAAGGCCAACTTTGGATAGTAAACAAATTTTCAAAAAAATGGTTATTAATGGTACTTCCCCAAGAACCATTTTTTTATTTTCGATTTTCTTCAAAACAATATTTCTGATTTAATTTTTTCTTATATGGACGCTTCTTGAAAATATAAATAGTTTTTTTTGCCAAAACAAAATATTAAACGATTTTTAAAAAATTTTCAAAATTTCTTTTTTTTTTTAAATCAAATATTTTGAAAACTGCACGGTCAATTTTTGTTAACTCAGTGTTTAAGAGCTTTTAGTATTATCTAGAATATTTCACGAAAAAATTTAAGTTTTATGAAACAACAATGGTAGATACTTAAGCCGTTGAGGACACATTTTATTTTTTTTTTTCTTATAAATGGGTTCTTATAAAACTTTTTTTATATGGTGAAATTAGTGCCATCTACTATTAAAAATTTTTAAAATTGTCTCATTATTGACTGAACGGATGTGAGTAAAATTTTTACATACAAAGTTCGAATAAGATTAAATAATGTTGCATTTCAAAAATCAAATTTTTGAAATTTAAATTTTTATTTTTTTTTTAAGTTTTGTACCTATCCCAATAATATGTTGACATTTTTTTTTTTGGAAATATTATTTTATATGCACATAGATAAATACTTAATATTTGCTTACCAAAATTTGTCTATAAAATTATTACTTGCGATATATGTAGGTAGGTACTATAGGGCAAGTTTTGGATTCGTGCAAAAAAAAATTTCGAGATAACAATCAAACATGACATTACGATGATAGAGAACACGAAAGAAGTGGGTGGCACAATTCTGTCTGTCTGTCTGTCTGTCCGTACCTCAACCTAGCGATTTTCTTCAAATTTTGAACTTAAGGTTTTTTTGTAACTCTCCAGAGGGGAAATTGAAATTTTTGTTAGCTCAAAAAATAACGGTACTTTCCATACAACCGTTAAGGAAAAGCTTATTTATCTCAGAAAACGGCTCCAAAGATTTTGATAAAAAAAAAACAGTGTATTATTGTAGAGATGATGTGCCTTTTAGTAAGAAAAAAAATCACCAAAAACATTTATTAACGGTACCTGCCATATAACGGTTTTTTTTGATATTTGGTTTTCTCATTAACCGCTTATCCAATTTCAATAAATTTTTTTGCACAAAAGCTTTGTTAGAATATAAATAATACAGCATACCAAAATTTTGAAAAAATAAATTTTGGATTTAAAAAAACAGATTCAAATTTTTTTTGAAAATTCAATATTTCAAAAATGGATTGATGAATTGTTTTGAAATTTCAGTTTTAAATGTATATTAATATATACTCAAAATTGGCATACCAAATTTTTTTTTTGAAAAATGTTACAAAAATTTTTATATAAAAAATTAAGTTTTAAGAAAACGGCTCCAACAATTTTTTTTTTTTTTGCCCATTTACATTTACATTTATTTATTTATTTGAAGGCATTCACATTAAGAAAAACAATCTTATAGATTGTGAAGCTTAAAGATGCATTAATTAAAATTTTTTTTTTTTTTGCATATATTCATATTTTTTCAAGTAATCAAATGGCATACCTTCTTTTTTTTTAGCTCTAAGTTATTTATCAGACTGTTTATACAATTAAAAGAACGATTTAAATGCTTTTTTATACTTTTTCTATAATTACTTGAATATTTTTAAAAGTTCTGAAGTCCCACACAACTTGAACATAAGAGCAAGTACGTGCGATTCAGTCGTGCATTTTATTTTTTTTTTAATCCGCTCCAACGATTTTATTTTTTTTATGTAATTATTATTTGACCAAGAATTCAGATGGCATTCTCTGTTTTTAACTCAAACTTTTAAGGGAGTTGTTTTAGCTAATTTATACGTAAATATATCGTATTTCATGTTTTTAAACATTTTTCTCAAATAATCTCCATAACTTTACATACAATATTCCTAAACTCTCAGCCAAGTCTGTAGCCAGGGGAGGGATCACAGGGGTTTGATCCTCCCCCGAAATTTTAGAAAAATACATTTGTAAATCATACTTTTCCATTGTAGTATGAATTTTGTACTCAAATTTTTGGGATAGTTATTAATTAATTTAATTTTAAATTTAGCTTACGTACAACATAATTTTTAATTAATATAATAAGGTACCAGGCTAACTTAATAATTTCTTAAGTAAGCTTAAAATGAGATTCGAGTGAGTATTCAGATTCCCTCAATTCTTGGCAAAAATTAAAAAAAAAAATAAAGAAGAAAACTTCAATTTAAAAAAAAAATTGGATCGTTACAATTTAAAGTTTAAAGGCTGAATGCTTGATATGGTAGGGAAAATGCCATACACAACATAATTCACATACACAAGCTTCTTAAAATGTTGGTGACTCTAACAGTTTAACACGCACACCGGAAATAACTTTTTCGACAGTGAAACGTCTAAAAACTTACCTAAGAGATTATACCAATTAATGAAAATAAACTTTTAAGGATGGAGTTAATGTCAGTTCATTGAGATTAAGAGCCATTTCCCACATAGCCGGCAACCGGGTACCCGGTACCGGCTAACCGGTCGTTTGGTTAAGGATCTTATGGAAGCTTTCACAAATGCCGGAACCGGTTCATTTGTTGAAAACCGGGTAACCGATGCCGGCTAACCGGATGTCGGTAGGGTTACCATATTCAAAATGACGATAAGGGGGACATCGGGAGTTTTCAAGGGGGAACAAGTGAAGTAAGAAAGTTTAATTTGATTTTTTATTATAAAAAATTAAAAAAAGCCAATCAAACTGACAGATAAAGGAAAACTTTTACGTCTGAAGTGAGATATAGTTCATTAAGTGGATGCGTTTAGCTTTGAAATGATTTTTCACCTCAAATTAGAAATATTTAATGAAAATATTTTTACAGTTTACAATTGAATGTTTTCTCTTTTTGAGTTTTTATTTAATAAGGATGAGAGAGGTTTGTGTGGAAGGGACAAACAGCATTTTGGCATGAAAAAGGGGGACTGTCCCCCCTAAAGGGTGACGTCTGGTAACCCTAGCTGTCAGGCATGTGTGAAATGGGCCTAACACTGAGGAAGTTAACATAAATGGTAAGAATCTATTTCTCATAGGAGTGAATTTTGCGCAAAAAATTAAATGTTTGACTTTTAAGCATAGTTAACAGTCCCCATGCAATAGAAAAATCAAATTTTTCAAAACAATTTTCTACCTATTCTGTGCTTAATTTCGTATAAGATTTTAGGCGCAAAATGTTTGCCGTTGCCTAAGCCACCCATTGAGTCATTAATTAACGCCTAATTAATAAATTATAGACCTTAAAATGGAAAACAGTAAATTTTGGCATGCAAGTAATTCTGTGAGGTGAATATCTTTTTTTTTTTTTTGGAAGTGTAAATATTTTATATTCAACAAACTTAACCTCACGTGAAACAATTGCTCAATTGTTTTGAAGTTCTATGACAGCAATGGTTCGTTTTTGCATGAAACTGTAAGCCAATCATGCAAAAAAGAAATTTTGTATTTCACCTCAGTAATTTTTGACGTGCGAAAATATTTGCATAGATTTTTAACGGGAAGTGTAAACTAGGCTTTATAACGACGAATCTATTTTCGCGCAAAAAATGTCACTGACATTTTTTTTTTTTGCCTGAAACAAAATGCGTTCGGATTTTGTATTTTGCTTTAAAATTAAAACAAAAATCGTGTATAGCAAGGGCTTTTTTTCTTTGAGTACATTTTTTCTTTCACCACCAAGCTTTTATTTTACTCTTAGCTTAAATGGTGAAATATTTTTTCGAAAAATTAAAACAATCACTTTTTTGACTTAACATGCAATCTCATGATTTTTTTTTTACGTTTTTCTCTAAATCTTGCAATTTTTACCTTCACGCATCCTTCGAAATAAAAACTGAATTGCAAAAAACTGATTTTTAGCCTCTAAAAATTTTAGCGACGGCCAACATTTAAGGAAATTTTTTTAGGAAATGCTTGAGACTAGACGTTAAAATTGAGTTTTGCAACAAAATTCAGCTTTTTAAGATTTTTTTTGTTATTTCTTTACTTTTTCGTCTTATTTTTCGAAGGAGAAAAAAACTACAAAAATCAATTTTGTTAAGGTATTTTGTTTATCCTTGGAATTCTTCACACTTTCTCCATAAACATGTCATATTTATTTATTTATTATTGATAAAAGTAGGTTCCTACGTTATACACCTACATTTTTTTTAACTACAAATTTAAATTAACTATTGTCCTTGTGAAAATATTTATACAAATGGAACGATAAGAAAAAATATTAGAGACAAAAAAATCGTCTAGGCATGTATTCATTATGTGTTTAAACAACAAATAATTGCAAATATTTCCGCTTTCATTTGCAATAAAAAGAAACTAAAACTTTTAAAATATAATTTTCAACCAGTAGCAACCGTGCTTATTAGTCAGCAGAATGACTGAGCAAATATTTAATTTATGTCGCAGTCCAAGTAACATTTTTCTATTCCATCCAGAAACACACTCGTTGACAGCTGCTGGTACTTGATAAGCCGTTTGTTGTCATTATAAAACTACTTGTTGTTGAAGTTTGTAAATAATAACTAGACATTCGTGTGTTCAGTTAATATGGTACAAATTAATAATAATATAAGCACAGGGTTTTGTTTCTAGATTTGATTTTTTTAGTACCAAGAGAAGGTGGGACAAATTATTTGGGTTACGAAGAATTCCATCTTTTGTTATTTAATTTTGAATTTTTGCTTTTAAAAAATCTTTTCTAGAAAATTTAATAAGTTAAGTTAGTTCTATAATCTATAGTTAAACAATACACTAACCAACAGAATGTTTGAATTTTGGTGTTTTGTGCTCTTTTTTTAAGACAATACTGACTCACGAGACGGTTTGCGAAAACTGAAATCTTGTTGACATTTTCATGTTTGTCAAAGTGTTTGTATTTGTTTTGCTTATGTTTATAAATTAAGCCCATACACTATAAAAAAAATAAATAAAATAATTAACATAATTTAAATAAATAAAAATACCAGATGAAATGATACAAAGTGATGCGCGTGCAGACTGTGCGTCAAGTGTGTTGAGAAAGCATATTTCTTGCAGACGCACACACACATCTGTATACTGACGTATCACTATCTCTAGTGTCAGGTCAGAGACCTGACAAAAATCAATAAGAACTCATAAAATATTTTTTAATACAAAAATTATACAAACTTAAAAATAAATACTTAATATAACATAGTTTCAAAGTTCAATTTCAGTATCTTCAAACAGAAAAAAGATCAGAACACTCTTATTTAGACAATTTGAGTTCTTTGTGTATATTATAAGGAAAGGGAAAGGTAACAACCTTATTCAACTTTTAAATTGCATTTCTTTGAACAAAGTTTCAAGTTTAAGTTTCCCTTTCAAGAATACGAGTATGTAAAAGTTTTTGCTGAAAATGATTAATACTACGTTTTCATTAGAGCCGAAATGAGGTAATTTCGCAAATCACAGAAAAGGTGTTTTCATTAGTAATTTGGTAATTTCGTTTGACAGCTCATTTCATTTTTGAATTTCAACTGGCTGTTAATCGCTTTTTGTTGTTGTTTTCTTTTATCTCCTTCCATTGCGCTTTGACATTTTCATACAAAACCAATTCAGAGCTCTTCAAACTGTGGCTAATTGGGTGTGTTCGTTAGGTTTGGACTTAATTTCCAACCTAATTTCGTGCAAATTTGGTTGAAATTATCTCATTCCGAAATGTGAATTTGTATGGGAAATGAGATGATTTCGTATCGCATTTCGAAATTTTCAATGAAATTAGCTCATTTGGGCTAATGAAAACGCAGTATAATAATGTTTTTTCTCAACAGACCATCCCCCGTTACAAAGCAACGACAAATTATTTTATGAGGGTTAACTTCTTTTAAAATAAAGAGCAAAGAGTAGGTCTACTGGTATAAGATATAAGAATAAAAATTCAACATTTGAAAATATTTGTGCTTGTAAAAGGAGGTAAAATTATTGTTGATAAAACAAATTTTCGAGAAAAGAGCCGTTTTAAGTGAGCTGCAACCTGCGAGTGCGAATACATTTGTTTAGGCGTAAATATAAACGATCCTATCTATAATAATAAAAAAAAAATACAAGGCCTAAAATTAGTCTTAATTGTAAAATTTCGCATTTTTAAATTTTCAACCCCACCAACAAAATATTTTCTGCGGGCTGTCAAACACTTATTGGCAATCCACCACGTCAAGACGCATTCCACAAGTCTGCGTATGGCACCTCATGAGGGAAATTTGATAAAAAAAATATCCCATCTAATTGGTCAGTAATTAGTAAGAAAAGGTAAAGTGGTCCCCGAAATTGGTCAGCTCTATAGATAACTTTTAATCAAGACTTAAACTTTCTCAAGGTCGCTCAAGGTCACGCGCGATTTTTGGCACCTCATTTAAGGGAAATTTGCCAAAATTTTATACCATCCGAAAGATTTCTAGATCGTGATAAAAGGTCAACTATTTTCAGTAATTGGTCAGCCATAGATTTTTTTCTATGAATTTTTGAAGTTCGTTTCAAGGTCACAAAAAAAACTTTTGACACCTTATTTGGGTCATTTTAAAAAATAAAGTATGCAATTTGAAAGGCCTCTTCACGGTTGTAAAAGGTCAGCTTGTTTCAGTTATTGGTCAGGTATAGATTTTTTTAATGAATTTTTAAGAATTTCAAGTTCATAGCGATTTTTGGCACCTCATTTATGGGAAATTTGCAAAAATTTAGTACCATCAGAAAGGTCCTGAGAACTATAAAAGGTCAGCTAGTTTTAGTAATTGGTCAGCCATAGTTTTTTTTTTAATGAATTTTTAAATTATTGTTCAAGGTCACGCGCGATTTTTGGTACCTCATTTATGGGAAATTGACAAATATTTAATACCACCTGAAAGGCCCTAAGATCTGTATAAAAGGTCAGCAAGTTTCAGTAATTGGTCAGTTATAGATTCTTTTCTACGATTTTTTCTAAGTTTTTTTTTTCTAGGTCCTGAACGGTTCGTGACCTTGAAAAAAAAATACTTTAAAAAATCGTATAAAAGTATCTATAACTGACCAATTACTGAAACTAATATTTTTTTTTAAGGTCACGAACCGTTCATGACATAGAAAAAAAAAACTTAGAAAAAATCGTATAAGAGAATCTATAACTGACCAATTACTGAAACTTGTTGATCTTTTATACAGATCTAAGGGCCTTTCAGGTGGTATTAAATTTTTGTAAATTTCCCATAAATGAGGTGCAAAAAATCGCACGTTACCTTGAACAATAATTTAAAAATTCATTAAAAAAAAACTAATTACTAAAACTAGCTGACCTTTTATATAGTTCTCAGGACCTTTCTGATGGTATTAAATTTTTGCAAATTTCCCATAAATGAGGTGCCAAAAATCACGCGTGACCTTGAGCGACCTTGAGAAAGTTTAAGCCTTGATTAAAATTTATCTAGGGCTGACCAATTTCTGGGACCAGTTGACCTTTTCTGACCAATTACTGACCATTAGATGGGATATTTTTTTATCAAATTTCCCTCATATGAGGTGCCAAAGGTCCAGAGCCGTTTAAAACTTCAATTTTTTTTTTTATATATTTCAGTATGGAATGCTGAGGGTGTTGTCATCAGCAAACCAATTTAATGGATTATAAATTTCAGACAAGAGATGCGGAGACAAAAAGGAGGCCTTGATTACAAAAGTATTTATTTTATGAATGTCAAAACAACTTGTATTTAACGGTCCAAAAGGTAATTTCTAATAAAATGAAGAAGACACTAATCTATACCAATTACATATACATGCACCCATTTTCAATAAGAGAGCTTGATGCTTCTTAAATATCAAGTGCGGGATACCGATGGATAATGCACGCTGTTCCATCAAGGTCGCTAAAGATCTCACCAATACCTTTGATGTCAAAAATGCTTCTTCAACATCATTCTTGAAAACATAGTTCAAAACTTTCACGTCAACACTGTAGGTATGCACAATCTTTCAAAAGTCTTCCAATCACTTGTTGACGCCAATGATATTAACATTATTGGACGAATAAAGACTGATGTCAATGGTACGTATTAATAAGGAAGCCAAGAAGATTTAACTTAACGATAAATGAAGGCATGGCCAAATATATGCTGTCAACAAGAATGGACACCCAACACTGCCGCCGGCTCGGTCAGAACGTCACTATAGATAGCTATAATTATAATTTCGAGGAAATCAAAGACTTTGTCCACTTAGGCTCCGCTATCGACTCAGCGAACGATATCAGTGCTGAGATCAAACGAAGTAGCACTATTAACGGTGGATGAGAACAATTTAGGCTTTTTTGAAAGGAAAATTCTCCGGGTGATTTTTGGTCCCGTAAATGGAGAAGAAGGCACAATAACGAACTGTACGGACTCTACTGTACAGCCAACGACTGAGATGCTTGGTACCTAAAGCGAATGGACATCAATGCTACGTCTCACAAGGTCTTTGATTCCAAAACTTTGGGACAGCGTAGTAGAGTAAAAAGCGTTACAAATGGTACACGCAAATTGAAGAGGACACCAACCAACTTGGCTTGCGATTGCGAACCTGCGAACACAGCTAGCTATAGAGACCAAGCTAGTTGGAAGAAGCTTGTTGGTTAAGGACCTGATTTGACCCAGACTGTATAGCACCACCTTAAGTAAGTAAGTAAGTTTTTCAAGATATTTCTTAAGTTGATAATTAATCAGTGTTTTCTTGTTGCTTACGACAAATGAAATTTGTTGACCAAGTTTCGTGTCAATGCTGTTGATGGAATTTGGTAATATTTTACTTGTTTCACTAAAAATTCGGTCATCATTTATGAAAAAAGGCTATAACTTTTTTGAATGTGGTTGTATCGAGTTTATTCTGATTTAGTAAGATTGGGCATTCGAAAATACCCTTAAAACATATGTCATGCTTATATTATACCAAGATAAATATTAAAGTTTGTTAATCTTTCATTCCCTCCCCAGTACTTTGAAAGTGGCTTTAAAAAAAAAAGCTAAGTATGTTTTCAATCAACTTTGGATGTAATATAGTAGATTGTGAAATTCAGCGTCGACGACATCTTTATATTGTATCAATAAATTTTTTTTTTTAACTTTTCTTGGTTTTTAAAATTTTCTTTCCCAAAACGACGTTTACCACCCCCTTCGTGCAAGGGGAGGGGTAGGAGAAAATCAATAATGTAGTCACATGGTTTCAAAGACGCTGAATCCAACGGGAGTCGTCGGGTCATCGTCCGACCCTTGGTTTCCGATTTATAAGCAACATTTCGGAATTTAAACTGGTAAGTGGCAACATTTCTGTTGTCCTTCTGGCAGTGTTGCCACCTTGACAGCACTTCTTAAAAGTAAAGTTAGGACATGAAATATTAGTGTATTAAAGTTCAACCCGTCAGGTCGAAATATCGTGCACTAGCGCCCCGTAAAATATAAAAAAAAAAATATTCGTGAACAAAATTATTACTTATTTAAATAGAAATAACAATTTGGCATGCATCGTATAGCCTAAGCCGCCAAAAGAATGCTATCTTCATTGAATATTCTTCGAGTGGCCACAATTACAATCACGGTATCTCACCGAACAACGACTTATTTTCCAAAGGTATTCTGTTTTCTCGAAACAAACACATTATAAATTATTAAACGTATAAACCTGTAAAGTAATTTCAATATTTGCTGGAAGATACCTTAATTAAAGATCACAAAGACCATAATATAAAATCTTAGAAATATTATGACTTCTAATGCCTGTGCAAGTAAATTTAACCGCAGTAAGAAAAAAACAGATCAACAGGTAGTTAGGAAATAATAATTATGCCATAAATGTCTAAATTTCTATCTTTTGTTGAGAAAGATGCATTCATAAGATACAAAAGAGCATTGTCGGTCGTTGGTCTCCGCCTCAGCATGGGTTCTATATATAAATGGTCAAATCAAACTACTCAGTTGGTGACTTTTGTTCTTAAGAAATTTATTCTGATTTTAATAAAAAACTAATTTTAATAATCTTTAGGTCAACCTTTTTATATAATAATATGCATATAGGCCAAGAAGATACATAGTTTGATTTTGAAAAGTGAGTGAAGATGCAAAATGCATTTGCATAAATTGAAGCACATTTTTTAATATTGTGGAATTTTTGGGAACAATTCTTCAATCTTCATTCATATTTTTGTTTGTATTTTGTATATCTACTTCCGTCGTCAATTGAGACAATGAAAATTGAAAATGGAACGAAATGTGTTCATTTTAGAAATCAATAATAATAAATTATTTTTTCTTTTTTGTTGTTATCGGGGTTTTTATTTGGATGAATTCTTGTTTTGTTTTTCTTTCCAATAATTTTTAAAAATTCCTTTGACAACAAAATAAAACAACTTTTAAGGCACGTGATTGGACATAACTCTACGTGACTTTATGAAAGAAAACCGCTAACGCTCTATAAGCGGATTGAGAATCGAATCGAATAGTAAGTTGATAGAAGGCACGACTTACAGACAGGCATCATATGCATTACCTGCATTGTGTGACATAATTTAGCGTCTTTTTGGGGATTTGTTTGCTAAGAGACATGTCGGTGCATAATTTATAAGTTAATTTAATGAAAATAATAATTTAAAAAAATAGTCGAAAGCAAAGGGTCTTCTTAATAATAAAATCCGCTCAGATTAAGAACATAGTAAATGTTGTGATGATGGTAATAAATGCCTACCTACAAGCAAACAACTAACATTTAAATGTAGATGGGGTTTTAATTATAAATAAAATGTAGGTAGGCTTGGTTGGTATATATAGGAAGTGTCAGAAATGTTGAAACCCAAGATTTCTCGCTGCTGTCGAAATTAAATTTATAATAGATGTTCGCGTTCAAAATATTACGCTTAAACACTCCCATTTAGCAATAAACACTGCATTTTAAAAATGAACATGCAGTCGTCTGTTTTTTATATAATAGGAAGCTTTCTCAATAAAACCTTGAAAATTGCTAATATTAGAGAATTGTAAGATTTCTTTTTGTTTATTTTTGAAGATGCTTGCATTTGTTAAGTAATATCGTACCCGGGAGAGGCCTAGTTATTTATTTATTAGGCATGTTTTATTGCAATGTTTTGTAGTAAAATTTCACTCGATAAAACCACAAAACCAAACCAATAAAGAGTCGATAAATATAAGTAATACAGTTTATCGAGAGAAATTTTACTGCGCTAGCTATAGGTATGCATTTTCCAATAAAACACACCTATTTTTAATTTCCTGATAAAAGATGTGAAAATGAGAGTGTTTGAATTTTAATACGTTGTATTTAATACCACTGAGCTCGACGTTAATCAAGGCTTGATCGCTATAGCAGTTTTAGTGTAACAATTTTCCTAATTGGTAGGTACTGTTTGTATTGCATTTTTAATACTGAAAAAGGATTTAACTATACATATATGAATTGTATGTTTTTTTTTGCGTTATAAAATAACAAAACAAACAAGAAATGGGATAAAGTGTTTTTTTTTCTAAAGAACTTAGAAAGATTTTAACATTTTTGGTTTTCGGTATTTGACTATAAATTGCTAAGGGCATCGAATATTGAACACAAAAATTGCACTTAACTACGCAAAATTTTCAAATATATCAACTTGAAAAAATTCCTAACTTTTTTAACAAAATTTTGACTTTTAAATTTTTGTTTCTAAAAAACTATTCTTTTAAACAACTTGGTTTGAAAAACAAATACAAAAATGGAGTATAAGCTTTCAAAAAAGCTATTGCAAATTTTGTATGTGCTTTCATTAATTTTTAATATTTTTTTTTTTTATTTATATTCAATTTCCTCCTTACTTCAGGGGTGGGGGAGAAGGAGTTTTGGCCATATACGATTTTTTTCTTGGAATATAACCAAGAGTCATGCCCTAAAATATTACTGAAGTAGTTTAACGATCTTACCAACAAATGTTCATACATTTTTTTTTCAATAGGTGCAAGAAAATTTAAGATTTTATTGAAATTTTTTTAAAGAAAGAAATATTGAAAAAAAACTAGTGCAAAATGTATTTTGATTGCATTGAACAACTCTGGTCTTATTTATGTAAGTGCTTCAGCATATTCCACAAAAAAATTATCCTTTTCTGGTGTACGTAGGTACTGCCTCTTGCAAGAAAGTGGTAAAACAACCCAAAAGTATATTTTGTCATATATTTTCATTAGAAGGACTTCGATCTCGGATAGATTTATTTAATAACGTCATATGAAGTATATAAAGGGGGTTTTCAAAAACATACAATTACCAGTTTTCTTACTAAATCAATTTAAATTAAGTTTAAAAATTCATTTGTCCTGAATTTAAACAAATAAAATGCACAACTGGATCGCAAGTATGTATGTACCTACACTTACTTAAATACTTACCTTTGTGTTCTATAGAAGCTGATAATTTTGAAAACTGTTGTTTTTATATTAAAAAACATGGACATTTTCAAAAAATTATTATTAAAAACTTTGATATTCAATATAATTTTATCTTTTTCGAAGTTTCTACCAAGGTGATTCGTTCTCTCGTGACTAAAATTCAAAACAGAATTTGATATTTAAAATTAAATTCGTTTTCACAATCGAATTAAATCTGCAAAGAGAATGTAAAATATGGTTCGCTCCCGAATTTTACAAGTGGAAACTATTGAGGATCCTTTCGCGGAAGGTTCAAATAGGAAAAAAAACCCATATTAATAAACGTGTGGCTTCAATTTTTTGAATACTTAATAGTGTTTCACCAAGCGGTCCTATTTCCAGAGTACCTACCTAGTAAAAAACTGTGAGAATTTCTGATTTTTTAAGGTGGTTTTCTAATCCACCGATAACTGAGCCATCCTTCGGGAAAAAGCGTATTATAAGTTGTTCAAGTAGATTTCACGTAAGTCCCCTTATATTGACGTTTCTCCATTTTATCTCACTATCATCTCTTGGAAGGAAAGAGATGGGCACGTTAGGAAGAAGTTTTTAAATTTTTTGAAAGTTATAGACTCACCTGACCATCTCCTTCTTACTTAAATTAGGAGGCAGATAAAAAAGAACACCTCAAAATGAGTCGATTCACGTGAGTAAGTCTGTCAGTGAGCCAGTCTGAACAAAATTTTTGGATCAAAATGTCAACAACTTGCCCTAAAAGCTAAAATCTCCCTTTGCCAGAGCAATACAAAACTTTGAAATTGTCTGATTTTTAATCCATCGACAGTCACATTGTAACCTTCCTTCAATAAAATTTATGGTTTGACAGATGGGAGACTCACTTTATTCTGGCGATTTCCGCCAGCTTCTTAAAATGTCTTTGTTTTCACCATTCCAACAAAAATACACTTGTTAAAAAAATTCAAGAAACAAATTTTTTTTAGAATTAGTGTTTTCTGAAGAGCTGTATCTTTGAGATGAATGGTCGTATTGAGTTAAAACAGAAGGCATTCTACAGCTTTATTTTTTGTTTCAAGTTTTTTTTTGCAAAAAGTTTTGTTGTACTACCATTATTGCTATTGCAAGCAATCACAAGAGACCAACATTTTTTTTTTCCTTTTCTTAGAGGGTCCCATTTTTAAGGATAATCAATCAAATGTAATGATTTTTCCTTGCGATATAGGTTCTATAATCTATAAGACAAGTTTTGAATTTGTGCAAGAAAAAATGTTTAAGATAATAATCAAACATGACGTTACGATGATATAGAACACCAAAAAAGTGGGTGGCACAGTTCTGTCTGTCTGCCTGTCTGTTCGTCTAAGCCTAAGCGGCTCGATCAATTTTATTCAAACTTGGAACATAGTGGTTTTCGGTGATTATGCCCACACATTTTTTTCATTTTTTTTAGACCAAAAATAACGGTACCTGCCATACAATTTTTTTAGCAATTTTACAAAATATTATTTTTCTCAAAAAGGCTTCCTTTGGATGAAAAACCATTTTTCAAAAAACGGTTATTAATGGTACCTCCCAAGGAACCATTTTTTGTAATTTTCGATTTTCTTCAAAACGGTATGACTGATTTCAATAATTTTTCTTATACAGAAGCTTCCAAAAAATATAAATAGTTTGGTGTACCAAAATAAAAAAAAATATTTTTTGGATTTTTAAAAAATGTTTCAAGTTTTTTTTAAATAAAGGGTCTGCCAAATAACTTTTTTTTTTTGAAAATGCTACTACTACATGGAGTGTAGCTTCGGCTGTGTGGCACGTAGCGCCGTCCTGTTGAAACCAAATGTTGCCAATATCCTCCTCTTCAATTTTTGTGAACAAAAATTCGTTCAACATGGCCCGATAACGATCGCCATTAACTGTAACGGCCACTCGAAGAAAAATAGCCCAATTATGCCTCTGGACCAAAATCCGCACCAAACAGTGACTCGTTTTGGGTGTATCGGCTTTTCAATGTAAGCGTGCGGGTTTTCTGTGCCGAAAATGCAACAATTTTGCTTGTTTACATACCCACCAAGATCAAAATGAGCTTCATCTGAAAAGATGATTTTTTTTGCAAAATCGGCAAAATTGGCAAAATTGTCAAAATCGGCATTTCTCAGCGTTTTTCAAGCATATACACAACCATATTCGTTCAGCGGAAAGATAAAACTAATTATCTGTCAAATCAGACATGAGCTAAGTGTTACCATTCACGAAATAAGTACTAGTTGAAAAAAAACGTTAAATGGCGGACCCTTTAAAATATTTCGAAAACGATATACGATCAATTTTTTTTGAAACTAGATGCTTAAGAGTTTTTCAGTACTCTCTAAAACATTTTTAGAAAAAAATTACATTTATGAAATAATAACGGTAGGTATCTACCTAACTTCCATACAAATAAAGTTAAAAACTGCAAGGGAAAATATTTTTTTTCTCAAAAACGACTCCTACGATTTTGATTAAACTTTTTCATATACTAGAATTAGTATAAAATTATAAAATTTTACACTTAGCAACTATTAATTGTACCTGTCATAGAACGTTATTTTTATTTTAATTTTCTTATGATCGGCTTAACGGATTTAGATAAATTTTGTATATACAAATTTCAGATAAGATTAAATAATATTGCATATCAAAATTTACAAAAACAAAGTTTTTGAATTTATAAAAAAAAGTGTAAATTTTTTTTTTGAAGATTCGATACCTTGCACTCCAAAATTTGACCCTAAAAATGTTTTAAGAATTTTATATATAAAAATATATTTTTTTTTTAAACCGCGCCAAGGATTTTAAACTTTTTTTTTCATACATCATATTTTATTATATCAAGAACTAAGATTGCATTCTTTTTTTCACCTCAAACTGTCAAAGTAATTTAAATGTTGTATTTCATGCTTCTCTACAATTTTCTCCCATAATTGCCATGTTTTTAAATACAATTTTCTTAAACTCGTAGTGTCTGGAACATAAGATCAAGTACGTGCGACCCAGACGTGCATTTCATTTTAAATAGTTTATCTGACTTTTCTAATGAAAAAAAGATACTTTTGGCTTTGATTACCAATATCTACGCAAATAATGATGTCATAAAAAATTCAAGGACGGTTTTAAAAATTTGAGTAAAATTGAATCTTGAAATAGCTAATTAGCCTATTGAATAGACCTTTTAAAAAGGGGTTGGCTACGAAATCTCGCAAATCAAAATCTCGCATTCGAAATCTCGCATAACGAAATCTCGCAATTACAAAATCTCGCTTTTCATAACCCCGCAATTACAAAATCCCGCTTTTCATAATCTCGCAATAACGAAATCCCGCAATCTAAAATCTCGCATATCAAAATCTCGCAAAATTGAATTGCATTGCAACAAATAAATTTTTTTAATCAAAATCTCGCAAATTAAAATCTCGCGCGAGATTTAAATTTGCGAGATTTTGATTAAAAAAATGTATTTGTTGCAATGCAATTCAATTTTGCGAGATATCCTACCTACTGCAAAATATATAATCCAGTGTCTGGGTTCTTTAAGACCACACTGTTATTTATTAATTTGAACTTTTGATTTTCAATATTATTGCTTTCAAAAGAACAAGAAGGAGAGAGAACATAGAGATGGTACATCCAGTTGTAAAGTGTCATGTGCAAATCGCATAACTCGTATTTGGCCTTGAACAAGAAAATACTTTTTGTTCCATTATGAACGCGTAAATGACTATAGAGGTTATTAACAGTAATAAAGGATGTACAGATTTTTTTTATTGACAGGTACAGTTATTAGTTGGAAGGAAAATTATCCAAAGTGCTCTTGGGTAGGTATATTCTCAAAAAAAAAAAAAAATTCTAAAAGTCGTGTGTGATTCGTTGCTGTGAAATTTGAAGTCGCGAGATTTCGATTTGCGAGATTTTAAATTGCGAGATTTTGGTTGAAATTTGCGAGATTTTTAGGTTCAAACTGTAAATGCGAGATTGTGAAAAGCGAGATTTTGTAATTGCGAGATTATGAAAAACAAGATTTTTAATTTGCGAGATTTCGTTATTCGAGATTTTAAAAAAAATGCGAGATTTCGTTATTCGAGATTTTGGTTTGCGGGATATCGTAGCGCTCCCTTTAAAAAGGAACAATTACGTGCAAGGGTTTTTATTATTGAATATGTTTATTTGGCCCATAAGCATGTTTAAAACCGAAAATGCTACTAAATTCACCCATGCGTTTCTGAGAGAATGGTCACACTGGCCACTTTTCAGTATTTTTGGTATAACTCGAAGACTAAGCCGAATTTTACAATTTTACATACACTACTTTTTGTTCAAAATTAAATTTTCCACAATATGATATGTTATTCGAAAATTGACAGAGATATAGCCATTCAAACTTTACCATTTCTTATCATTTTCGCAGTTTTTGTCCGAAAGCCTATTTTTTGGTACTTTATGACAAATTTAACGTTCCTAGCACCTAGTACCAAATCTTTTGTTGATCAGACCAGCCGTTCGGTCTGTAGGTCTGAAAGCATTTAAAAACAGCCGAAAAACGAAATCGCAGACTTACATCCTTTTTATAAATTCTCTATAGTTCTAATGTCATATTATATCAAAATTTTGATTTCGAACATTTTTACGAAAGTGAAATTTGCCATATTGTACCGAAAAAGGGACTTTCGGGCCAAAACTGCGAGAAATTATAAGAAATGATAAGGTTTGAATGGGAATATTTCTGTCAATTTTGAACAAATATTAATTTTTGAACATGCCATATTAAAGCCTTAAGTCTCTATTTTTTTTTTGTCCGTGCATGTCTTGACCCTATCTTTGCTTCAAAAAAAGTTATATACAATTTATTAAAAAATTTAGATATCCTTGATTTTTTGATTTTTTTGTTGGTTGGTTTTTGTAAACTTTTCCAGCTTAAATTTTTTCGTAAAATTTTCTAAACTATCCATTCCAATAGAAAATTTAATTTTGAACAAAAAGTAGTGTATGTAAAATTGTAAAATTTGGCTTAGTTTTCAAGTTACACCAAAAATATTGAAAAGTGACCAGTGTGACCATTCTCTCAGAAACGCATGGGTGAATTTAGTAGCATTTTTGGTCTTAAGCATGCTTATGGGCCAAACAAACATATTCAATAATAAAAACCCTTGCACGTAATTGTTCCTTTATATCCCTCATTTTCCGGTCTATTCAATTCAATTCAATCTTTTTTAAGATTTTTTCAAGGTTTTGTAGAAGTTATTTTGTTTGACCCTACACCGTCAGTTTAAAAAAATGTACTAAAAGCTACTTTTTGTTGTCTATCGGTGAATCTTTTGTTTTGTTTGCTTATTTAGATTGCATTACTTGCATTGGTATGTAAGTTTCTGGACTTTTATAGCATAAATATTCCTGTAAATTTTAAAATTGATTCACTAAACCGTTTTTCTTAACCAAATTTTCACCTACCAATTAAAGGAACAAATTGGGTTGTTCCTAAACATTGCGTAGTCGTCATCAAAATGGATATAAAAACAATAATTCCCGTCATATTTTTTCACATTTATGCAATTTGTTTTGACTTGAATTTAAATAAAAAGGATGAGTTTTTTTATTTTTTTTTTTTTGAAAAATTTACTTTTTAGTTCAACTCTCGTTCATATGCAGTTTGTTCGTGAGAGAAGCTATACTTTTTTTATAGATCGAACATTTTATCGTTCGCTAACTATATATGAAATTGATAAAGAAGGATAAGTATCCGTATTTTATGATTTGCAAACGATATTTAACGGTTTCTACATACAAGAATAATAATGAGAACATTCAATGTTTTAAGTCAATTTTGTGGACAATTGACCCTTTCGGCAAAAGAATAGAACCCCCTCCCATACAATTTTTTTCTGTCTCAACCCTCCCTACACGCTCAAGCTTTTTGTCACATTTTATGCGAGTCACCCTGTATAAACGAAATACTTTGCTTTGTGACCTTCGACCCCCGTATGATTAATGTAGTGGAGCTCGAATTGATGGGGAACTTTCTCAAAACATTTGAATAATTTCCTGTATATATTTTTAATGACTTTTTTTTCTAATTTTCCTGAGGGACACTATGCAAGAAAAAAAATCATTCCTTTCAACCTCAAGGCTTAGTAAAATACCTGTTTATTTTATGTAAAAACATAATAACCATAACTCTAAACTCTACCGATTGAAATACACATCTCAAAAACGGTAACTCTTATGAAAAAAAGTTACCTTAAAGTTTTTGTATGTAATTTTCTAAGATATAACCTAGTCCATGGCATTTTCTATGTAAGAGCTACTGTTCGGGAAATATTCCCTTAAACCAGCTTTGGGGGCCTTTGACCACCCGTAAAATTGTTAGCGGAGCTCATATTGATGGGTAAATTTTCCTTAGAATGCCATAAGGAGGCTTTATACCAAAATCTAGCTATCCAACATTTTTCCCGGTTTTAGCAGTGTTGTTCCTCTAGGTGTCGACTTTAATTGTCTACTTTTCAATGTCGACAATTGCGTAAGCTACGTCGAAAATGACGACAATGTCAATAATGTCAACAATGACGTCGACAATGTCAACAATAGCTTTTAGATCTGTCGAACTGCAAATAAATTCATTCGAGAAATTCTAGTTTGTATAATTGCAAGACTCTATGTCTTAAGTGAGATCTTCCAGACCGATTTCATCCACAAAACCTTCATGGCGCACCAAAAAGAGTAGTATTTTATGATCCTTGCCGTTAAAGGTATTATATTCAGCAATTTCTAAAGTAAACATTTAATACGTGCGTTGTTGTATCCTTTCAAACACTGTTGCAAGATTTGAGGAGAGCGTTTCTGGAAAAGAAGACTCCGGATTAAATTAAGTCTTGGGTATTTGGATTTAATATGCTCCCTTGTATGGCGAGTCACTTCATTTTAAAATTTTAAATTGTTTATATTTAAATTAAATAATGTTGTGGCTTACTTTAAGAAGGCAAAATTAAAAAGCATTCTTGTTTTATGAATTTTCTACATTGTCTTCATTGTTGACATGCTCGTGTCGACAATTGTGAATTGTCTACGTAAAATTGTCTCCGCGTATAGACAATCTTGTAGTGTTAAATTTTAGTCTACAGGGCACAACACTGGTGTTTAGTTAAATTTGTGGCTAATATGACTGGACTTAAAGTATCTACAAATAATTTGAAATTTATAAATCGAAAATCGACGATGACTTATTTTCACAATAAATGTCTAAATACTGTTTAAGATTTTGTACTTAAAATTTCTTAGTTGTTGTCGGTGGTCAAACTTTTTGTGACCGTTTTGACAAAGAATGATGCATTTATGTAAAAAAAAGTATTCCATCTAATTGGTCATTAAAGGTGCTAAGAGATCCTAGATTCAATACAAAAACCTTGTGTTAAAAACGACTTTCTAGGTTTTTATAAGCATCTTACATTAGAAACTTTTTTATTTCACTACAAATTAAAAATAACGTTTACTATGAGAAAAAAGTTTAAATAATTAAACCTTTTCGCGTTGTGCTTTAAGTGCATTCTATATAGTGAGTTACCCATAATGTTTGCATCGCGTGATTGCATCATAACTGTAGTTTTGCTTACTTGAATTAAAATTAATTGATATAGGCACACAATAACAATTATTCTAAACAGAAAAAAGTAAACACAATAAATTATTATCAACACTATATGCGACATACAAATAATACACCGCCTCCGCCGGCATACCATGGGAACGATATGATAAATGCAATGAATTCTCAATTGAGTTTCCCTATATGTACAATACATGCATATGTGTGCTTGTATAGATATATGTAACTTGGATTTTAATTTCTACAAACTTATCTAGCTTCATTGCAATTTGAAGAAAATTTTGTTTTAACAGAAATAGATTTATAGAAAATGCAACATAACAAGCTTGCTTAAAAGGTGATATTTAATAAAACCCTCGCTATGAATTTTATGAATTAATTAGTAATGGCAAAATAATTAGCTTTACTGCAGAAGAAATCTTGATTTTATGAGAAAATCGTAGCTAAAATATTAGACAAAAAATATTAAAAAATACGAAAAAATTCTGACAATGCTGAATTTTAGTGGAAAGCTTTGTTTTTTAGCTTAAGCATTCCCTGAAAAATATGTACCTTCCCTAAATTGGGGGCAGGGCAAAATTTTTTAAAGTTTAATCTAAATTTGTATTAAAATTGCATTAATCGATAGGCAACATTTTGTTTATGATTTGTGTTTTGCTAAATCTTCTCATTATACCCGGTGAAAGGAGAAGGCCACCATTTAACAAAAGGAAGGTAGTTCAATAACTTGCTTGAATTTCATTTTACAATAAAATGATACAAAACAATAAACTTTTCTAAAAACGAGTCATTAATGAACTCTGTAAAATTAATCACCTTCAAGTTATAGCGTGTCAAAACTCTCTGGTACCAAACTACTACTCTCTGGTAGAAAGCGGAGTTAATTCAGAAATCAAATTTTTTCGGAAATTGAGATTTAGTGCAGTGATATTGTGTTTTTACCATGTAAATTGTGGAGTTGTTTTGAATTTTTCTTAGCTTAATGTTTTCGGGGGTGCTGAATCCAAGTCTGGGGTTTGTGTTTAAAAATTCGTGAAAACATGGAAACATTGACATGGAAAAAAAATGGTAAAATGAATTTTCTGGAAGTTTTTTACTTATGGTTTGAAAACTATCAATTATTCGTAAATTTCACCAAAACTACCACTAAGGCTTGTTTCACACATATTCGGTTCCATTCGGTTCGGTCTGTTTTCGGTTCGTTTTCGGTTTCAGTTTTTTATTTTCACACATATACGGTTCCTATAAGGTTTGTATTCAAATATCAATTTTTAATTCCAAAAATATCAACATACTTCAGCACTAGTTGTCAATTCCAAATAAAAACAAACAAAAAAACCGTATAGAACCGAATATGTGTGAACGCTACGATAAGTTTGTGTGCCCTTGAAACCGAATGAAACCGATTCGTGTCGAGGGGACGTTCGGTGCTATTCGGTTTCTATTAGGTTCTTATTCCTGCCGTTTTCATCGGTTCACACTTATCAGGTCCGACCGAAAACAAACCGAATACAGACCGAACCGAATGAAACCGTATATGTGTGAAACAAGCCTAAAAGTATACCTGCATAGTAGGGGTGTCGGAATTTTTTTTTATTTTTTGTATTCAAAATGGGTATTGTGGATCTTGTAAAGGGATTAGAAAGAAATAATTTTTGTTCTGGTACATTTTCCAAAATGGAATTTTGAGACCCCGCGGCCATTTTTAGGTTGAAAAACCTCAACTCGAATAAGCGGACCGAAAAACTAATATTATATAAAGTCACAGTAACCTACAATGATTTTATTTTGCTTTTGTAACCTTTTGCTAAGAAGATAGCGTTAAAATCTGCTTGTCAAAATATAATGAAATAACTTTTTACATTAAATCCCCCCGAAGAATAGATCGATTTTCTAGATGTTTTCTATTATTTCTTCTAAATGGAATGCCTTAATTGGTTGAAACTTGCTTTCTTAATACTATACAGCATTTTTAAATTGAAGTTCGGTCAATACAAATGAGAAAAGGAGCCAAAATGAAACATTTAAAGTAATTTTGACAACATATCGACGAAAATTTAATTGGTTTTCCTGACCATTTTTTCGAAATGTGCTGTTTTTACTTGAAAACGGCCGCGGGGTCTCAAAACTCGATTTTGGAAAATGTCCTAGAACAAAAATTTCATCTTTCTAAACCCTATACATGATCCACCATACCCATTTTGAATATAAAAAATAAAAAAAAATTCCGACACCCCTACTGCATAGCAATACTCTGTTTAAGGTTTTTTTACACGATAACCTATTTGAACTCAAGCTCTAGTTGAAATTGGCGTGTTTTTAATGTTTCCGAAAATCCACTCGAAAGCACTAACTTACTATTTTATGTGACAAAATTTGAATTTAAGTCTCTAACATGAAAAACTGTAGGAAACTTTTCAATCGAGCTAAAAGTACTAGAGTAATGTCCGATTGGGATTCCTATAAAGAATCACTAAAATTATATAAAAAAGAATTGAGGAAAACCAAACGATCTTCTTGGAGGACATTCTGTGGCAATATAGAAGAAGCCTCAGAAGCATCAAGATTAAGAAAAATCCTCTCCACAAATCCAGTTATGCCTAGCTGCCTTCAAAATGCTGATGGCTCCTGGACCAACTCTTGCGAAGAATCGCTCAATTTGCTACTGGATACTCATTTTCCAGGCAGCTCACAGACTGTTAATAGCACTGCCCTTTACAGGACAAGCGAAAAACTAACATTTCCACAAGGTCTAATTACAAGGGAAAAATTACAATGGGCACTCAATAGCTTCAAACCATACAAGTCGGCGCACAGTGGGATGAGAAGCGATTCTAGTGCGCCAAAAGTATTCTTGGGGTAATTATATGGAATAAAGACCTAATTTTGATAAGCTTTTATAGTTTTGAGGTTGTTGCAGCTGTTTTTAATATTTTTCCAGGGTGGTGTCAAAAATTAGGGACAAGAAAGTGGCAAAAAGAAAGTTCTATCAGTGTTCGAAAAAAAGGGTGTCCCTTAATGCAGGATTATTTGAGAAATGATTCTTAGGCGGTTCTAAAAAAATTGTATGAGGTGGGGGGTCTGTTTCCTTTTTTTGGTGGGAGGGGCAATTTTCTAAAAAAAATTACTAGAAATAGACAAACAAATATTAAAAAACAACAGCAACAGTTTGAATGCCATGCTATTGCTGTTTTTAAAGTCGAAAATCGATTCTCTGTTTGACTATAAACATATGTATTTGGTTTTGTAAATACTTTTTGAAAAAAATAGTTTTCAAACTTAAAATTAAAAGGAAAAACTAAAAATTTTTATTTGCTTAAATTTTTTGTTCCGAGTCACCATTACTACTCGTTTCGGAATCATGTTCAGATTAATTTTCGTCATTTTGGAGGAATAATAAATAACGAACTTCCTTTATTATATTCCCTTTTGTTTTTCGTTGTTGCCTTTCGCATTGAGGTACTTGAAAACTTGTTTCCAACCAATCTGAGTTTTTTTTATAAAAATACCTATAGGAAAACTTCGCAGTTTTCCATTTCTGGGATAAAGTTTTGCAGAAGTTTTGCAAAGCATTTTTAACTTTTTTTAACATAATCAAAGCTCCATGCAGCCTCTGGTGGCTCCAAATATTCTTGGATCACATCATACAATTATTGCCGATTTTCGTTATTTATAGGAGTCAGCAACTTTTGATAACGATATTTTTCCCTTAATTTTTCAAATAATATTGACTTTTTCAAAATTGAAGCCATTTCTATGGATATCCTCCTAAATATGCCGCACATAATATGACAGCTCTTTATTATTTTCTCAATTTCAACCTTTAAATGGCAACACTTATCTGTTTATTATTTGTAACCTACATGGAACTTTTCTGCACGTATTTGTTCACACTTTGACAGGATTAATAGTTTTTTTTTTTAATAATCGATAATCCGGTGGATAAAATTTAATTATTTAATTAATATGTATTATTTTTAAGCAAATTTGAGTGTTTAAAACAACCCAAAAAACGCAGAAAACACTCGCGACAACTTATTATAACGGAATACATTACCGACCTTGAGTCACCAGAGAGAGCAGTTTGACTTTCGTGGCTAACGTTATCTCTCATTAAAAGTTAAATAAAATTGTTAGTTGGTGGTAGTTGGTAGCGATTTTTATAGGAATGTAAGTATACATATTGGACTAGCTAATGGAAGTATAGGTAAGACGTTCCATGACGTTCCGGATTTTTGGCAGACTATACAAACAAAAAACAATGATATAAAAATTGCTTAAATAAAATGATTTAAATAACAAACAACCAGTGAATTAATTTTATTGGAATTGATTGTTTATAATAATGACACTATTGGTAAACAAGAAAAAAAAAATCTAGCAGATATCCATCCTTAAATAGGATCAATATCGGCATTTTATAAAAGCAGTAATTTGACTTCATAATTAAGATTATTCATAACCTTCTAAGAAACGAGGAATAAAAACAAAATGCATGAAGTTTTACAAAAACTGGCTCTCGATTTTTTCACGCCCAGGTATTGACAACATTCCCTGAAAAAATTACGCATTTTGGAGACCATTTTTTATACCACTTTTGGCGCGCTAGAATCACTTCTCATCCCACTGTGCGGCGGGGCCAGATGGCATCATTCCGGCTGAACTACAGATGAATTCAGAAGTAATTCTGCCGATTCTGGAAGTCATCTTCAATGGTTGCTTAAATCTGGTCCATATTCCGCTTCTATGGAGAGAAGTCAAAGTTGTGTTTATACCCAAAGCCGGTAAATGTTCCCACGTAAACCCTAAAGATTTACGACCTATTAGCCTATCATCTTTCCTTCTAAAAACTTTTGAACGACTGATTGATATCGAACTAAGGTCAAGCATTGATACGAGACTACTGTCTACAGCTCAACATGCCTATTGCAAAGGGAAGTCAGTGGAGACAGCTCTCCACACACTAGTTCGTACCATCGAATATTCCCTCCATTATAAAGAATATACAATGGTTGCCTTCCTAGATATAGAAGGTGCTTTTAATAACGTTGATACATCTGCAATCACATCTGCACTGGCTTCTCTGAATGTGGATGGGTCGCTTGGTGAACTGATAAATCAGATGCTTACAAGCAGGGTTATCAATTCAAAACTGGGCGGCTTTTCGGCAAGAAGATCTGTCAGTAGAGGTACCGCAAGGCGGGGTGCTTTCTCCCCTTCTTTGGAATTTGGTAGTTAATGAACTGCTGAATACCTTAGAGGCAGAGAGCTACAGAGTGATTGCCTATGCGGATGACGTTGCTATAGCAGTATCAGGAAAACATCCTAACATTTTAAGAGATCTTTTACAAAACGCTCTAAACAAGCTAACACGATGGGCAGATCGATGCGGACTTGGAGTTAACCCCCATAAAACAGATCTTGTCCTCTTCTCCAGGAAATACAAAATTCCGCAAACAGACCCCCCTATTATTAATGGTGTTCCACTAAAATTCTCAGACGAAGCTAAATACTTGGGTCTCATCTTAGATAAGAAGTTAAGTTGGAAACCTAACATACAAGAAAGAGTGAAAAAAGCCACAGTGGCACTTTTCTCCTGCAAAAAAGCCGTAGGAAGTAAATGGGGCCTCCAACCTCGAATCACTCACTGGCTATACATTTCGGTAATTAGACCGATTCTAACTTACGGCGTGGCAGTATGGTGGACTGCCTTGGATAAAGCGACACATCGCGACAAACTAAGCAAAGTCCAAAGAACAGCATGTCTATGTACTACTGGAGCACTTCGGTCGACTCCTTCCGCTGCATTAGACACTCTTCTCCATCTGACACCTCTCGATATTTTCAGCAAACAAACGGCTGCGAGCACAGCCATTCGCCTCAAAGCCTCTTCACAGTGGATCAATAATGAGATTAGTCACTCCGCTATTCTGAATTCATTCGGAACACTTCCTAGTAACACTGACTACACAATCCCACTATTGAATTTCGATAAAAATTTTGAAGTGACCATACCTTCCAGATCCACCTGGGAGGATGTGGAATTCTTAGAAGATCAATCAATTCACTTCTACACTGACGGATCGAAGACCAAAGATGGGGTTGGTGGGGGAGTGTACTCTGAAAGATTAAATTTAAGTCTCTCATTCCGTCTCCCTAATCACTGTAGCGTATTCCAGGCGGAACTTCTAGCGATAAAAGAAGTACTGTCTTGGCTCAAAGAAAACGTGATATCATGCTCGGATATCCGCATCTTCTCTGATAGTCAAGCCGCCATTAAATCCCTGGACTCTGTCCGTACAAACTCTAGAACAGCCCTCAACTGTCGATCATCTCTGTTGGAGATGGCGCAACAGTTTAATATTCACCTTTGTTGGGTGCCGGGTCATAGGGACATTCCAGGTAATTGTAAAGCTGATGAACTCGCTAGAAGTGGAACATTACTACCCATTTTACCTGAAAAGGTAAACATTGGTATACCCATCGCTACGTGTAAATTTTTACTGAAGCAAGATGCGTTGAAGAGAACAAACACAAGGTGGGAAAACATCACTACTTGTTTGGCGACAAAACAAGTATGGCCAAACCTTGACCTGAAACGCTCCAAGTGTTTAATATCTCTAAATAGAATGCATATTAGCTCTATTGTAGGTGTCATAACAGGACACTGTTTAATAGGCAGGCACGCAGCGCGGCTTGGCGTACCTTCAAACGATTTCTGCAGAAGCTGCATGGACGAGGAGGAAGAGGAAACGATTCCTCACCTTCTCTGCACATGCCCTGCTCTTTCCCTCAGACGTAGGCTCCATTTAGGAGTTTACTTCTTTAACGATCCTAGTGATCTGGCAAACACAGACATTTATAGTCTCACACGCTTCGTCAGGAGCTCAAAGTGGTTTTAGCGAGTAAGGAAAGAGTTTTAAAGATTCATGTGGTATCACAACGGACCAATTTTGGTCTAAGTGTGTCAGTACTTAGTATTGACAGCCACTTCTACCTAACCTAACCTCTAACATGAACTAAGACATATTTTTCTGATGGCCTTTGATGTGCTAAGTTTGAATTTGGTCTTAAAATATCTCTTACAAGTCACGTTTTTGAGATATTCGAATCTGAAAAATTAAAACAAAAGTGCGTTTTGTATGCGGGAGCGCTACGATATCCCGCAAACCAAAATCTCGAATAATGAAATCTCGCATTTTTTTAAAAATCTCGAATAACGAAATCTCGCAAAATAAAAATTTTGTTTTTCATAATCTCGCAATTACAAAATCTCGCTTTTTACAATCTCGCATTTACATCTTGAACCTAAAAATCTCGCAAATTTCACCCAAAATCTCGCAATTTAAAATCTCGCAAATCAAAATCTCGCAAATCAAAATCTCGCAACTTCAAATTTCACAGCAACGAATCGCACACGGCTCTTAGAAAAATTTGTCTTTTTTTTTTGAGAATATACCTACCTAAGAGCACTTTGGATAATTTTTCTTTCCAACTAATAACTATACCCGTCAATAAAAATTTGTACATCCTTTATTACTGTTAATAACCTCTATAATCATTTTGGTTCTCTTTTACGCGTTTATAATGGAACTAAAAGTATTTTCTAGTTCAAGGCCAAATACGAGTAATGCGATTTGCACATAACACTTTACAACTGGATATACCATTTCTATGTTCTCTTTCCTTCTTGTTCTTCTGAAAACAATAATATTGAAAAATCAAAACCTTAAATTAATAAATAACAGTGTGGTCTTAAAGTACCCAGACACTGGATTATATATTTTGCAGTCGCTAGGATATCTCGCAAAATTGAATTGCCTTGCTACAAAATTAATCAAAATTTTGATTAAAAAAATGTATTTGTAGCAAGGCAAAGATTTTAGTTTGCGGGATTTCGTTATTGCGAGATTATGAAAAGCGGGATTTTGTAATTGCGGGATTATGAAAAGCGAGATTTTGTAATTGCGAGATTTCGTTATGCGAGATTTCGAATGCGAGATTTTTATTTGCGAGATTTCGTAGCCAACCCTTTGTATGCAAGTTTGGGGTTGTATTATTTCTCGAGGGTTTTTTTTCGAATAAATGTTTATAATCAATCTGAGGTATGAACAACTTCGAAACTCTTTTTGAATCTTTCTAATACCTTCATTCATCATGAGTGTCAAATTAGCAAAGCAACTTTGATGAATCGAAAAATGAGCTGTTGGATAATTTGCCACTAATTAGTCGTTAATAAGTTGTGATAATTTCGAATTTGTCGTTCAATGTTTTCTTCTTTTTTTTTTGGTGCTTCGCTGACTTGATATCAAGTTAGCAAAACACCCTGTCGAAAATCAGTAAAAACTTCTTATACATAATGGCTTATAGATTAATAATTAGCCGTAAAATCAGTAAAAACTTCTTATACATAATGGCTTATAGATTAATAATTAGCCGTTAATTAGTTGTGACAATCTCAATTTGATCGTGCAATGTTTTCTATGCTTTTTGGTGCTTTGCTAACTTGATATAAAGTTAGCAAAGCAATTCTCACGGATCAAAAAATGGGTAGGTGGATAATTTGTCGTTAATAAGTTGTGACAATTTCGAATTTGTCGTTCTATGTTTTCTATGTTTTTTTTTGAAAAGTGGTAAAAACTAATAAAAATCAATATTTTATTCATTTAAAATTTGCCGTTAATTAGTCCTTTATTAGTTGTGATGAATTCAATTTTGTCGTGCGACGTTTTTTACGTATTTTTGGGTGATTTGTTTCCTACGAGTGTCAAGTTTGGAAAGCAACTTTCACAAATTGAAAAATGGGTAGGTGGATAATTTGCCGTTAATAAGTCGTTAATTAGTTGTGACAATTTCGAATTTGTCGTTCAATGTTTTCTATGTTTTTTTGTATTTGCATACGAGAGATAACATTAGTCATGGTGATTTGGACCTTTAATTTTTGATTAAGTTTGCGCTAAATGTTGATTTCTGACCACTGTGCGTCACTTGAAGAAGCACCCTCTAGAAAAAAAAACAACAAAATTCCCGAGGGAGCTATAACATCGGTGATTCTTACGTGAAAAGTCAAAAGTTGTATTTTTTAGGAAATTTCCTAATATACAAATACTTCTGCAAGAGCGAGGGCGATATTTATAAAATAATGTTTTAAGGGACCTTGAGCCCTCCTTTAAATTGTTAACGGCGTTTGTATTAATGGGAACTATATTCAGTTGTTTCAAATAACATTAAAAGGTGGCTATACATAAAAACTCAGTGTACATTTTGTACAAAATCAATTTCCACCTTCATATCGATTGAATAATATTATAGAAAATGGTTATTTTAATGAAAAAAGGTGAAAAAAAAAGTTTTTTAAGCTACAGTCTTTATCATTTCTTACTGTAAAAGTTACCGTTCGGGAGATATTCAATAAAAACCGTTTGAGGGGCCTTTGACCCCCGTAAAATTGTTAGTGGTGCTCATATCAATGGGAACTACTAATATTTTCCTAAAAATTAAATGGAGAGGCTATGTACCAGAATCCAGCTCTCCACTATTGTTCCGTAGTTTTTGCTGATTTTTCTGCTAAAATGACTGGACTATAAGGATATGAGATTTATCTTGGATGTCATTGTATAATCCTGTCGCTTGGAGGCTATTTTTGAAAATTTTAAAATAAAACAAAAACTCTTAATTACTTGGAAAATGGCCTTGGTAAAAATTATGGTGAATGTCATAAAAGATAAGTGTTATAAGAAGACGAAACTTCAGGGAAAGTATTTGTGTTAACACTTTCCGGGAACTAACTTTTGATGATGTCAAAAAATGGCACCTCCAATTTGGGATAATTTTTAATCTTTTGAGCATGACAAAGTTACAAAACACCTCCAGATGCCAAACGAGTATTGACATTTGGCCCAGAATGGATTTCCAAGCTAAGGCATTCCTCACAAAAATCGCAGGGATTTCGGTGTACTGACCGAACTAAAGATTGGGTACTGTTTTTTCAAAATGGCGTCCAAGTGACATTATTTACAAACATGAAAATATTAAGCTAAAGCTAAGTGGTTTGAATATAAAAGGTAGGTATATCTATTTTTGTTCAACACACTGTATGTCACATTGTATAATATAAGTATTATTTAGTTTATAATCTTAGAATATAAGAGATTATACTTAATTAAGTTAGTCTTAAGCTGCTCATAGAACCGTGCGTTTCTTTTCGTTCTTCTCCCAATTCTAGGGCACGAATCTAAGAAAACTGTTTTATTTAGATCAAATCTCGCGTAAATATTGACACACTGTTGCTGATAAACTTCATAACCTTATTAACTTTAAAATAGCTACATACCGTTCAACAGTGAAAACACGTTTTTCGCTTGTGTAATGTTCAATTTTTATTGTCAAATTGTTTAATATTTTTTTGAATGGTACAAGATATTAAAATCTCTTTGAGAAACCTTTTAAACTCTTATTTTCTTTGATTCACAACAAACAACACAATATATTGAATTTAACGGAAATTGTTTTGGTAATAATTATTTACATTTTAATATGTTAATATTAGAAAACTCAAGGTTTTGATTAACTGAAGACTCAACTCACAATAATCAACCTATGTTTATGAAATTTGGAACTGTAAAAAATTTTCCAAACTGATTTTAAACACTCTAAAGTTCTAACTTTAGTTCAGTGATGTATAAGAGCAAGAAGTGATAACAATTAAATTATTATATGAACTTATTTCCGTTTTTTTTTCTTATCAGTGCCAACAGGGTCTCCTTTTAACTACCTCTAAAATACGTAGAGTGATGCAGCAAAAATTAAAAGATATTGAATGTCATAAGTTCGATCATATGATTCACCAAATATTTTATTGTACGTACATAGTACGTGCATACTTTTAATGCTATTCGAATTATTTAAATCTTATCTGATATATTTGATTTCTTTTTAATTCATGAATTCCTACTACAACATCTTTTTTATACTTTGTACCCCCCAAAACTCGAATTGAATACAATGTGCTATACATGATTCATAAATTTATTATAATTAATCACATAATAATAATTATTGATGCAAGGCACACAAACTGAATTGTTAAACAATAATTTTATCGATACAATAAATCTTTAATATAAATGGAGGTGTGTTTTTATAATTAAAACATCCGTTAATTTTAGGAGATCTTATCTGAATATGACTTTAGATTCTAGCGCCTTTACCTATATTTTTACCATCAAAATAGGAACGAATAACTAAAGATAGGGTATTATGTACTTATAATATTGTTATCGATAAAATTACACCAGCAGAGAATAAATAAACTAATCAGATTTTGACTTATAACGGGTTTTCTAAAAATACACTTGAAAGATATTTCTATTTTTAATAAATTGTTTTAAAATAAGACTTGATAATAGTTTAGTGAGTAAATAAAGGGTAAATTTTTCAATAGTCAGTGAAACACAGTGGTGAAAAAAATTGTACTCGATGAAAAAATTTTTGTGCTGAAAACGATTTTTTTCTTATATTAAAGCAAAATAAAAATTTCAAATGCATTTTCTTTTCGACAAACATTATCTCAGTGACATTTTTTGCGCGAAAGTAAATTCGTCGTTATAAAGCGTAGTTTACACTTTACAGTTCCTGTGCGAAAATCAATGCAAATATTTTCGAATGTAATTTTTGATTGAGGTGAAATACAAAATTACTTTTCTGCATGATGCAAAAAGGAACCATTGCTGCCATAGATCTACAAAACAATTTTCAATTGTTTCGTGTGAGGTAAAGTGTATGGTGAATAAAAAATACTAACATTTCCAAACAAAATAAAATGCACGACTGGGTCGCACGTACTTGCTCTACACTACAGGTTTAAGAAAATTGTATATAAAAACATGGAAATTATGAGAGAAAAATGTAGAGAAGCATGAAATACGACATTTAAATTGGCTAAAAACAACTCTCTTGACAGTTTGAGGTGAACAAAAGAATGCCATCTTAATTCTTGATTGAATATGATTGTATGGGGAAAAAAAATTAAAAATCGTTGGAGCGGTTTTTAAAAAAAAATAATTTTTTATATATAAAATTCTTAAAACATTTTTAAGAGCAAATTTTGGTATGCAAATCTAAAGAATATATTTATGTGCATATAAAAACAAAATTTGAAAAAAAAATTATCAACCCGTTTTTGAGATATCGAATTTTCAAAAAAAAAATTTGAAACTTATTTTAAAAATCCAAAAACTTTTTTTTTTACCATTTTGACATGCAATATTATTTCATATAATCTAAAATTTGTATACAAAAAAATTCATCTAAATCCGTTTACCCGATAACGAGAAAATTCAAAATAAAAAAAAATCGTTCTATGACAGTTACTATTAATACCTGGTTTCTAAGTGAAAAATTTTATAATTTTTGGTAGTAGATCGTACTAGTTTTAATATATGAAAAAAGTTTAATCAAAGTCGTATGAGTCGTTTTTAAGCAAAAAATATTTTCCTTAGCGGTTTTTTTAACTTTTGTATGGAAAGTATACCGTTATTTTTTCATACTAAAAACTCTTAAATTTCGAGTTTCAAAAAAATCGGTCGTGTCGTTTTCGAAATATTTGAGTTTCCAAAAAAAATTTTGAAACATTTTTTAAAAATCCAAAAAATATTTTTTCAAAAATTTTGGTACACAAAACTATTTATATTTTTTGGAAGCTTCTGCATAAAGAAAATAATTGAAATCCGTCGTACCTATTGTTTTGAAGAAAATCAAAAATTTTTAAAATGGTTCTTTGGGAGGTACCATTAATAACCATTTTTGAAAAATGGTTTTCCACCCAATGGAAGACTTTACTAAAATAAGTTAATTGAATTTTTTTTAAAGAAAAGTTGTGAAGCAGTTTTTGAGAAAATACGACTACGTAAAATTGCTAAAAAGTATTGTATGGCAGGTACCGTTACTTTTGGTTCTAAAAAAAATTAAAAAAACGTGCGGGCATAATCACCAAAAACCACTATGTACCGAGTTTGAAGAAAATCGATCGAGCCGTTAAGGCTGTAGACGAATAGACAGACAGACAGAATTGTGCCACCCACTTTTTTGGTGTTCTCTATCATCGTAATATCATGTTTGATTGTTATCTCAATATTTTTTTTTTGCACAAATCCAAAACTTGCCTTACAGTACTATAACGCAAGTAAAAATATATTTACCTCATGGAATTATTTGCATGCAAATTATTTTTGCGTCCAAAATTTATTGTTTTCCATTTATAGGCCTATAATTTATTAATAATGGATTAATTAAAGACTCAATGGGTGAATTAGGCAAAGGCAAACATTTTACGCCTAAAATGTTATACAAAATTAAGCACAGAATAGGTGGAAAATTGTTTTGAAAATTTGATTTTTTTTTCAAACATTTAATTTTTTGCGCAAAACACACTCCTATGAGAAATAAATTCTTCCCATATGCTAACTTCCTCAGTGTTAGTCTCAATTTGTCATGAACTGACATTTACTCCAAACCTAAAAGTTTATCTTCATCGCTAGAATCTCTTAGGTAAGTTGTTATACGTTTCACTGTCGAAAAAGTTCTTTCCGGTGTGCATATGTTAAAACCGTTAGAAACGCCAAAATTTTTAGAAGCTTGTGTATGTGAATCATGTTGTGTATGGCATTTTTACTTCAATGTATGCATGATATTCGTCCTTTAAACTTTAAAATGTAACGATCCAAAATAAAAAAAAAAAATGAGGTTTTCTCCTTTAAATTTTTGTTCATTTTTGCCAAGAATTGAGGGAATCAGAATACACATATCTCATTTTAAGCTGACTTAAGAAATCGTCAACATAGTATCTACATACGTCCAAAATTGGACTCAAGGATAAACTGATGTGAATTCCTAGAAGTACGAGTAATATGGTGGAATTCTTTAAGGGAGTGTTTGTAAAAATACCGATAAAATAATGAGAGACACGAAACATTATGGCGGGCGGGCGGCGCGGTGGATGTATTCGGGTTTCGGGATTTTTCAATGAATTGACACTAATGCCAATCCTGTAATTTTTTCTTCTCTGGTATAATTGTTTAGCCAAGTGCTTAGAGGTTTCATTCTTTCAAGTGTGCATGTTAAAACCGGTAGTGTCGCCGAAATTTTAAGAAGCTTATGATCTTGTGGGTATTATTAAATTGATCCTTGTTGCATTCCCCAAGAGCAGTTATTGCACTCTTTGAACGCTGTGTATCTAGTGGCTTATGGCATTTTGGCTCGTTAAAGTTCTAAAAAATGTTGCCAAGAATTGATGGAATCAGAATGCACAAAGATGAAAGTATGAACTTATGGTTGTGGAATCTCATTTAAGCTGACTTAATTATCTTAAAGAAAAAAACATAGTTTGTTGAAACTAGGGCAAAGTTTTCTGGTTATACTGCAGGTATCGAGTGATCTCCATATTTTATTTGTCATAGTTAGAACTTTGCTTTCAAATCCCTTTTTAATATTACAGGTTGGGACCTGAACTGTTGCTTCTGCCTGATTAAGATCAAGTGTTGATCCTATTCTTTGTCAGCTCATCAGCGCTTTCATTACCTGGGACAACACTGTGACTAGGAATCCAACAGAGCCTTATATTGTGCTGTGTACCAAGAACCCTTAGCTCTTCGTGACAACAAATAACAAGCTTCGATTTGATTACAATGGCAGAAATTGCTTTTATTGCCACTTGATATCAAGGAAAAAGATGATATTAACTTGTGCTATTGCTATAATTGAGATTTAAATAGAAGCTTTCGTCACTGCCAGTACCTCAGCTTGGAAGATACTGCTGTAATCCGGCAGTCTGAATGAGCTGGCTAGTTCAAGGGTTTTTGAAAAAAATACCTGCACCAACACCATTATCCATCTTAGAACCGTCTGTATACATATATTGCTATCATTGCTTCTTCATTTGCCAGTCCTCTCTGTTAGGAAAGGTGGTCGTGAACGGCTTATTAAAGTTTAAATGGGCTGTCCTGTTATTCAGTCAGTGCATTCTTTACTTCATGTGTATTTCTGTAGAATCTGCGCATGGCCTATTTCACTGTCTTCCAGCTACGAGCTTGGCTAAGCCGAGGTGCGCTATTTGTTGCAGATTCCTGTATAAATAGATCTAGGTAGGGGTTTTAAGTTGAGAAGACGCTATTGCTGCTTTGGAGCAGAATCTCGAAGAAAACCCGAATGAGTCCATCCGCCATCGCGTCGAAAATTGGGCCTCTCGTCTGGAATTTATACGAGCCAGCCGCGGCGGCCACTTGCCCGAAATCATTTTTAAAACATAATGACAAACCCTTATCTTTATAATAAAGCTAAATTCTTGAGCATAACATTAGATTATAGGTACCTATGCGTTTTATTTCTTCTTGAAAACCACACGTCTAAAAAACAAAATGCACGACTGGGTCGCACGTACTTGCTCTTATGTTCTAGACACTGCGGGTTTAAGAAAATTGTATATAAAAACATGGAAATTATGAGAAAAAATGTAGAGAAGCATGAAATACGACAGTTAAATTGGCTAAAACAACTCTTTTGACAGTTTGAGGAGGAAAAAAAGAATGCCATCTTAATTCTTGATTGAATATAATTGTATGGGAAAAAAGAAATTCCTACCAGATTTTTAAGAACAAATTTTGGTATGCTAAAGTGTAATCTAAAGTGTATATATTGTGCATATAAAAATAAAATTTGAAAAAAAAATTGTCAACCCGTTTTTGAGATATCAAATTTTCAAAAAAAAAATTTGAAACTTTTTTTAAAAATCCGAAAACTTTTCTTTTTTAATTTTGATATGCAATATTATTTTATCTTATTTGAAATTTGTATATACAAAAAATCATCTAAATCCGTTTAGCCGATAACGAGAAAATTCAAAAGAAAAAAATACGTTCTATGACAGGTACCATTAATAATTGTTAAGTGTAAAATTTTATAATTTTTGGTAGTAGATCGAACTAATTTTTGTATATGAAAAAAGTTTAATCAAAATCGTAAGTCATTTTTGAGAAAAAAATATTTTCATTTTTTTAACTTTTGTATGAAAGGTAGGAACCGTTATTTTTTCATAAATATAAATTTTCAAAAAATATTTTAGAGAGTAACTACTAAAAAACTCTTAGGTATCGAGTTTCAAAAAAATCGATGATGTCGTTTTCGAAATATGTATTTGATTTTACAGAAAAAATGTTGAAACATTTTTTAAAAATCCAAAAAATATTTTTTCAAAAATGTTGGTACACAAAACTATTTATATTTTTTGGAAGCTTCTGTATAAAAAATAATTGAAATCGCTTATACCATTTTGAAGAAAATCAAAAATTAAAAAATGGTTATTTGGGAGGTACCATTAATAACCATTTTTGAAAAATGGTTTTCAATCCATAGCAAGCCTTTACTAAAATAAATTTATTGATTTTTTTTTTAAGAAAAGTTGTCAAGCCGTTTTTGAGAAAAAAGCGATTATGTAAAATTGATAAAAAAAATTGTATGGCAGGTACCGTTAAGTTAAGTTGACTCAATATGTTGTATGGGATTTGCAAAAAATAAGCTAAATATATCAATAAGTTTTCTAAATTCTTGTTTTAATCGAAGCTATTAAAAACCATCTTTTTAACAACAAGAAGGGTTTTTATTAAATTCCTTTTTGTTTGTTCCTAGTTATTAAATAATGATTCTATAGTTTAGCTATTATAAAAAATATTTTTTATTACAAAAATGTGAGTACAAATATAATGTTATTAATATCACAACAAAACCAATTTTCATCGTTCTACAACAATCGGAAGTGCTCCATATAATATATAAGAATTTTTAGGAATGTGGGTGGATGTCACGCCCCTGAAAGGAAAATTCCAATTTTCCAATTTATTTACTTCAAAGTACTTCAAGCTCTACCGCTCTACCAATTTTCATCATTCTACATCAATCAAAAGTGCTTCATATAGTTTATAAGAATTTTTGAGAAAGTAGGTGGATGCCACGCCCCCTGAAGTGAAACTGCCAACTTTTAAATTTTTTTCTTTGAAAGTACTTCAAGCCCTACCGACCTACCAATTTTCATCGTTCTACAACAATCGAAAGTACTTGATATAATTTATAAGAATTTTTAAGAAAGTGGGTGGATGCCACGCCCCTGAATATAAAATTGAAGATTTTCGATTTTTTTGTATGCACCACAAGTTGTACGAAATTTCAAGTTTCTACGATGTCGGGAAGTGCTCCATAATTTTGATGATCCATCAGTGAGTCAGTGAGCCAGTCAGTCAGTTACGGTTTTTGCGATTTTTGAAGTCCTATATCTCGGGAATACTAATGCTAAAGAGTTGAAATTTGGTGAGCCACCTGTGTTTGATCAGTTCAGCAAATACTGCGAATTTGAAGTTTCTGACTTTTTTGGTACTGGATTTAGAGGGGGGTTGAAAATCGCCTGAGTTGGTTCCTGTAAAAAGGGTGTAGTGCTGCGAACTTGGCTGGGCACTACCGTGCCCTTTGATCATAAATTGGTGCCTTTCGTAATAAGTTTGATTAAAACCAGTTTTATATACGAAACGCTGTGAAATAGTGCGCAAAAATAAGCCATAGTCAATTTACCCCATAGTGTTAGGCAACTTAACCGGTTTCGGGGCGAGTTGACCCATTAGAGGTCATCCCGCAAGTTTAAGAAAAAAGGATTTTATCATTCACTTATTTAAATTGAAATATTTTTTATGAAGGCTTAAAAAAATTTGTATCTAAGGCCGTGTGCCAATTGCGTTAAAATCCTGGTTAAATTTGATCCCAGTTAAATGTTATCCCTTTTTATAGGGGTGAGTAACATTTAAGGTTTTTGCTGTGTCAATTGGATTAAATGGGATTTTTTTTTTTATATTCACTTCCCATTAGTTTTGTTGTTGCGTTTTTCTCAGTAATGATAGTTCGCAAACATATCAGTTTGCAAAATGAATGAATCATCTGAAAAAGTATTTTCAATAAATTTTATTGATTCTTTTACATTAAGCGTAGTACGCAGATCGAGCTAAAATTTCGCTTAAAGGATTTATCTCAAGTTATTCAAACTTCTTCTTGAGTGCATACTTAAATTTATTATAAGGTCTTTGTCTATATTTCTTAATCCTTTCATTTAATTTTAGTTTTTTTTTCCATTTTTCATCTTTCCCGATAAGATTCATGACTTCTTGATAGCAAAATAAAATATTTATCTACATTCATCTCCCTCAGCAGTTTTTTTTTATAACCCGGAGGCCACACGAGCGAGTACTCGCTAGCGAGTTGGGTACATACATTAATTGTCAAATCACTCGCCACTCAACTCGCTTCTCAACTGGCTTCGAAAAAGGCAAGCGAGTTGGCTAGCGAGTAGCAAAAGTTTCGATGTATTAGTAGCTCGCTAGCGATTACTCACTCGTGTGGCCTCAGGGTAAGGTTTAACAACAACACAAACAAATCCGGATCGCTTAAGATACGCAGCCGAACGCGCCCATAGACATGTCAAAAATTAACCACCGACTAAAATTTTAACGAGCTCCTGAGCAGGTTAAATTTTGAAGTCTATATTCACCTCGGTAATGTCAAAATTTAGCCATGGGATCAAATTTAACCAGGATTTTAACGCAATTGGCACACGGCCTAAGAGTTAAAATAGTTTAAGTTTCTTGATACCTGCCTCCGTATTGCTTGAACAAAATAAAATTATAATGAAACATTCGTTTATTTCGTAATCAAATTTCAAATATATCAAAGGAGTTACTTTATTTAAAATCCTTAAGACTCTATAGTATCCACTTAATATATATATAAGAGCAAGTTCATGCAACCAAGTCGTGATATTTATTTATAAGTCTTTTAAATCGTGGTAAACAAAGTATGTATTCAATTTACTTAGTTGTTGAGCCGTCAAGATTGTATTATTTCTCAGTGAATGCTTATATTAAGAGCATATCTCACTTAAAGTATAATCAATTAAATCCCACAACCAGTTTACATCAACAAAATGTAAATATCAAATTTTGCTATAAGAAGATAATATTTAAACAAGTTTTTAAACTTCTTCCGATGAGAGACAAGCAGACAGACAAGAGACTTTTCTCCCATAACAAAACAAGTTATTCAAAATAGAGCTTCAGCCAAGCTACTTTTCTTCATTTATGGGAGAATCTCTGAATTTTAACCTTATATTGACCAGTTTCGAATTGGTTTTGGCTTTTAACGGTTGGATTAATTTTATAATAACAACTTTCGCAACATCATCATTGAACATTGAATCTTCATTACGAATAAAGTTTTTTTTTTAGGAAATAAGAAACTTAAGAGGATTAACTTCAACTTATCTACTGTGTCATCAAGGAAAACATATCAACAAGTCAACAACAATAATAATCATTATTTTTAACCCAAGGATTAAAAAGTGTTTTCTTCAATTTACTCACTGGGCTGTGCAAGTTATTTTGTTGTCAAAAATATGGCCATGCTTCGAAATAAGCTCGATTAATTTGTCAGCAACGAGGAAGTACAAAAAAATTGTATGGCAGTATTCACGAGAAACAAAAAAATAAACATTTTAAGGACTTGAAGCTAAAATAGAATTTTCTAGAAAACTATCACTCACAAGAAGTTAGGCTCTGTGGAATATCCTTTCAAAATGGAAAGTGATCTAAAAACACTCTCCGAAGACGGCTCGATGAATGTGCTTCCTGCTGCTCAACAACGAAGAACATCGCAAAATAATAATCGAAACAAAAGTGATTTGGGCGTCAACTTTATTGCTCCAGATGGGGGATGGGGTTGGCTAGTTGTTATTGCAGCTGCAATAAGTATTGTTAGTTTTTATAAAATTGTATTTTTGTTTACATTTTTGTAATTATTGTTTTTTTTTTCACTGTAGCTGGTGACTTTTGCTGTATTGGACCAATTTGATAAATTATTCCAACAAAGATTCAAAACACTTGGAATTAGCAGCTCTCAAATAACAATAATTATTAATGCACAACAGGCAGCAGCAACGTGTACAGGTACAAAGTATGAAACACTCATCATGTTTGTATTAGATATATGTATTTTTGTGGTATTTAGGAGAAACATGATAACTCCTTTATCAAATTTGCGTCTTTACATCCACTTTACACCAAGCTAGACCTAAACGGGTGAACCGATTTTTTTTTTATTTGAAACATAATTTTTCAAAGATAATTTCCATGAATATTCCAAGTTTGAAGAAAATCGGTAAGCCCATTTAGGCTCTGCCTCGATTTGAAGTGGACGTAAAGTGGCTAATTTTGAAATGGATCATGTTATGTTTTTTCCAAATACTTAAAAACATTTTTAAATGGAATTAAGAATCAAACACCTGTGGCGTTACATATATTCCGATTAGTGCACTTTTATATTCACTCATTAAATTATTCCTTCAATTTAATTATAATATTTTTTCCGTTACAATTAGATTTATTTGAAAATAATTTCTAAGTAAACCAAATCACTTTTAGCATCGCTAATATTTTAAAGTATTTTAAACAGTTAAACTGGGGAAAAATGTAGTGTCATACGGACTTGAGTAACATTTTATTTGTATTCAAAAAAAGTTTCTTAGATACATATTTACAAAAAAAAAACAACTCATTTCATTCCCAAAGCATCTCAGTAAACTATGTTTAGTTAAAAATATGTTTTTCGTAAAATGGTTTTTAGCACCTTTTTTTTTAATTCGAATTTCTCACTATCAACAACGTGGATTTGGATAATGTTTTCTATATAGAAGCTGCTTAGAAGTATAAGTAAATATAGGCTATTAAATATACCGGAAATGAGAGGAAGAAAGAAACATTTACGCAAAAGGGTTGAAGACAATACAGCACATTTTTATTTTGAAAAATAGTTTTTTTGCCATTTAAGTTGCAAATATACATGTGTATGTTATATGTGAATTTTTATTTTTATCTCGTCACCGCGTGCCAGCACAAACCAAGCAAACGTTTTCGAACCGTAAAATTTGCAAATTTGCGAATTTTTAAAAATATTTACGGTACAAGACAGCATCACAAGCTGAGCAAAACACAGCAAAACTTTTTTTTGAAAATCTAAAATGGCTGTACTAAATTCACGCTACAGCAACCCTACGCAAACATTAGTTTTGGTCATTCTAGTTGCAATTATAAAATTTTTACTTGCAATAAAGGCACTATAGGGCAAGATTTGGATTCGTGCAAAAAAAAAATTGAGATAACAATCAATCAAACATGACATTACGATGATAGAGAACATGAAAAAAGTGATGTAAATATATAAAGTTAGCATCCTATCATTAGTTGCTACTTAATTGCGAATTAGTTACGCAAAAAAAAAAAATAATCGCTTTTTTGGTTTGCGAAAAAATGGGTGTCCTGCTAACTTCATATGAACTTAGCAGGACAACTTTCTCAAAAATAAAGATAATCGAGCTAAAACAAAGTTTATTATTGAGAACTAATAAATTGCGAATTAGTTACGCAAAAGAAAATTTTATTGCATTTTTGGTTTGCGAAAAAATGGGTGTCCTGCTAACTTCATATGAACTTGGTTATTTGTAACTCTCCAGAGGGGAAATCGGAATTTTTTTCTTAGCTCCCAAAATAACGGTACTTTCCATATAACCGTTAGAGAAAATCTTATTTATCTAAAAACGGCTCCAACGATTTCAATAAAAATTGGTGCATTATTGTAAGTATGGTGTAAATTTTGGTAGAAAAAAAAAATCCTAAAAACTGTTATTAACGGTAACTGCCATATAACGGTTTTCTTATTTTCGATTTTCTCATTAACGGCTTGACAGATTTCTTTAAAAAAATTTATAAAGAAGCTTCTTTAAAATGTCAATAATATTGCATATCAAAATTTCGAAAAAAATAAGTTTTAGATTTTTTAAAAAATATTAATTTTTTTTTTGAAAATTCAATGTTGATGATTTTTTTGAAACTAAGTTCTTAGAATAATTGAACATGAAGAAAATTTGAAAAGAAATTCTTCTGTTTAAGAAAACCGCTTCAACGATTTTTATATATTCCAATTATTTCAAGTAATAAAATGGCATACTTGGTTTTGAGCGCTAAGCTATTCTACTAGTTGTTTTACACAGTTTAAAGAACCATTTGAATGCTTTCTTCGTATTTTTATATTTCTTATATATCGATATACCTTCCCGTAAGAATGTATTAAGCGACATTTTAAAAATTTTAAATTAAAATTTTAAAAAACCTCTTATTCAGTTATTTATTTGGGTATTTTGTAGTAATAAACAGATTTTTGGAAGCATTTTGAAATGAAAATTCCGTTCCAAGTCTTTGTAATCCTCTAAATACATAAATAAATAACTGGACCAGACTTTTTTTTCGATGCCTTTAAAATTTTTTAAATGTCTCTGTCTCTTAATACATTCTTACGGGAAGGTATCGATATTTTTTCTATAATAACTTGCATATTTTAAAAGTTCTTAAGTTCCAAGCAACTTTAACATAAGAGCAAGTACGTGCGATCCAGTCGTGCATTTTATTTAGTATGCAGAAAGTTTTTTTTGTTGTATTGAAAAAAAAAAGATTTATTTTTCTCTGATATATCAAGCTCAATATTTCGAATTTTATAAGTCGATTTTTTTAAGCATGGTACCTAACGGCTTTTTATCACTTCCAAAAATAAGAAATGTTTAAAAGCATGGAGCTCATTCTATTTAAATAGTTAGAGCTGAAAAAACAGGTATTCTATCTTAGTTCTTAAATAATGAATTTATTGAAAAAAATTGAAAATCTTTGGAGTGGTATTAAAAAACTGATTTTTAATATACATTTTATAAGAAAAAATATTGGCATGCAAATATAAAATTTTTTTCAATATGATTTGTGCGAAGTTTTTGTATAAAAAATATTTAAATTAAAAAAAATTAAAATTATTATAAGATATTTAAAATTAATAAAATGAATTCTGTTTTAAATTTATAGTAGACAGTTACAATTTTAGTACACAGAAAAATTTATATTGATATCGTAGCAGTCGTTTTTGAGAGTAATAAGATTTTCTTCTGTGCGTTTTGTACATTTGCATGAAAGGTACCGTGAGCGTGATACTTTTTAAAAAATATTGTTTAAAGTGCTAAAATACCCTTCAAAATTTTCATATTTTCAATACTATTATAACTTTTTGGTAGCTTCTGTGTACAAAAATGAATAAAACCGCCGTTTTAAAGAAAATCGAAAATAAAAAAATGGTTCTTTGAGAGGTACCATTAAAGCCATTTTTTTAAATGGTCTTCTTGCAAGAGGTAGCTTTTACTAAAAGCAATTTTTTGATTTTTTTTTGAAGAACATTTGTTTAGCGTGTTTTGAGAAAATACAATTATTTAAAATTGCTTACTAAAAATATTAGGTGGTCACCGTTATTTTTGGTTCTCAAAATAAAGTGAAAAAACGTGTAACCAAAAACCACTATACATGTACCAAGTAAGTAAGTAAGTAATTTCAACTTATCATAAATTTTATATAAAAACAATTAATTTAGATCCCCCTTAGAAAGTGCAAAATTTTAAAATTGATAAAACCGTTCTTTGGAAAATATGGAAGGTACCTAAGTGTTAATTTTTGTATATATTTGGTAGTAGGTACGTCGCACTAATTTTAGAATACTGAAAACTTTTCGATACCTTCCCCTAATAATGTATTATTATGTGACATTTTCAAAATTTTAAATTTAAATTTAAAAGAATCTCTTATTCAGTTATTTATTTATGTATCTTGTTGTAATCAAAAAATTTTTAAAGGGATTTTGAACTGAAAATAAATATTAAAAAAATAAATAACTTAACCAGAGGCTTTTTTCGATACCAAATTTCGGTCATAATTTAGAGTTGTTTCGATATAACTATACTTAAGATATATGATATTATACGCACAGGTTTCTTCTGCATATAAGAACTTGGCTCTTTTTTTTAAATTACGTCGCCAGAGAATAATAATGTCGTATGTTACATTTTTTTTGATTTTGGGAAATCGCAATCAAAGTTTAAAAAATTATATATCCAAACGGGTAGGAATACATTTTCAAAACTTGAACTTTAGGTGCAGAGCAGATGCAAACAAAAATTTTATTGCATTTTTGGCTTGCGAAAAAATGGGTGTCCTGCTAACTTCATATGAACTTAGCAGGACAACTTTCTCAAAAATGAAGATAATCGAGCTGAAAAAATTTGGTTGTTGAGTACTAATCAATTGCGAATTAGTTACGCAAAAGGTTTAGGTTTGCGAAAAATTTGTGCCCTGCCAAGTTCATATAAAGCTAGCAGGACATCCATTTTTTGCAAACCAAAAATGCAATAAAATTTTTTTTTGCGTAACTAATTCGCAATGAATTAGTTCTCAATAATAAACTTTTTTTAGCTCGATTATCTTTATTTTTGAGAAAGTTGTCCTGCTAAGTTCATATGAAGTTAGCAGGACACCCATTTTTTCGCAAACCAAGAAAGCAATTAATTTTTTTTTGCGTAACTAATTCGCAATTAAGTAGCAACTAATGATAGGATAGTTTTTAACATGAATTTCCAAAAGTGTCCTGCTAACTTTATATACATCCCCCGGTGACTATAGCTTTCCGACCACATAAAATTTATCCAAATCGGTCCAACACTTTTTGAGAAAATTGTACCATAAAATGCATATAAGCCTTTTTATATATAGATAGATTATCTAAATAATATCATTTAATGTATGTAATTTGTTTTGTTTCAGCTCTTTTAAATGGTGAAATTTTTCGTAGATTTACATTTCGGAAAATCAGTTTAGCCGGAGCCATTTTTATTTTCTTCGGACTTGCACAAGCCGCATTAGCCAACTCCTTCATGTTTTACATTTTGTCATTTTCGATCATGTGTGGTAAGTTAAAACTTTAAATATTCTCAAATATCATTAAATATTGTAGGTATTAAGAGACCTCTCCTTCAACAATTTGTTTTTGTATTTCAGGAATTGGAAGAAGCCTTATCTTTTCGTCATCATACATTGCTGTTAATACATATTTTGAAGAAAATAGACGATCAGCTATAGCGTTCATGTATTCAATAGCTGGTTTAGGACCGATATTACTACCATACTTAACCACACTCTTAATGAACGAATATGGAGTCTTTTGGACGATATTATTTTACGCTGCTCTGTCTCTGCATAATTTCGCCTGTTCACTTATTTACCAACCTGTCAAATTGCATACCCGCGATCAACGAGTTGATATTGAATTAACAGAAATTCTACCTTTAAACTTGATTTTTGGATCTCGCCAAATAAAAAAGCTTAGTGCTATGGAAAATTCAACAAACTCCAATAATGATTTGAATAATCTTCATCGTCTTTCACCGAAACCTCCATATCCACTTCGAGTGCCTAAGAATTCATTTGCATCATTTGAACCTTTATCAAGATCCATTCCGAAAATTATTCTACCAGATGAAACGGAATATCTTGAAAGTCCCCAGGATGTCCCAGAAATACCCACGAAAAACAACAAGAATCCTACAATCTTAGAGAGGATTTCAATGTTCCTAGATTTGGATCTTTTGAAGGACTTTTCGTATGTCACTCTTGCTTTAGGTCTAACTCTGATTCATTATGTAGAGATCACCTACGCTCTAATGATGCCATTAATTTTGAATGACGTTGACTGTAATGAAAGTCAAATAACTAAAGCTATGTTTCTGCTAGCCTTATGCGATATGCTTATGAGGATGTCAATTCCAATTGTGTCAAGGAATTTCCAATGCAACAACAAAGTTATACTCTTGTGTGCTCTCATTGGACTGTTCATTGGAAGAACTATATTGATGTTTAGTACAAATTTTACAGTCATGCTTATTTCCTTCGGATGGATTGGCTTATGCACGGCAATTAGAATTGTCTTCTGGATGTTGATTCTTCCAAGCTACATGCCCTTGAAAAGACTTCCAGCTGCTATTGGTTTGCAACAAGTAGCTACGGGCATAGTTATGTTAACTTTTGGACAGTTTAATGGTGAGCATATTTTAGTGGTGTATTTTTTTTTTTTACAAAAATAATATTTTCTTTTTTATATATTTCAAAGGTCTAATTCAAGGTGCTTCAAATTACAGCTCAGTTCTGCTCTGCTTGAATACAATTTATTTGTTTATTGTATTTGCATGGTTAGGAGAGAGTTTTTTGAAACGAAGAAGAAAGATTACAATCGCAGCTTTAAAATAAAATTAAATATTTTTATTACATAAAAATTAATTAAATATTTAAAAAAAATTACAAAATCTGTTTTTTTTTTTTTCTTTTATTGTTAAAAAAATAAAAACTCTCAATGACTCAACTTTATTAGTTCAAAGGTGTTCCCAACCCAAGAAGCAATTATAGCTGCACCATAAGTTTTTGCAAGACTTAAAATTTTTTCACATTTCATTGGAATATGAAATCATCTACAATTTTCTTTTTATTACTTTTCCAGCGTCGATATACCAAATTATTCAAATAATGACTAAAAGGTAGCTTTTGTGACCGTTCAGAAGATTTAATTAGATTTTATATACAGTCTCTTATCTTAACTATTTATTCAACCTGATGGGTTTATCCTATTTTAATAATCTAAGGGATGATATTATTATAGATCAACTTAATATTTTATGGCTATTTAATCTGAACACAAATCAGAATGATAAGCAAATCAATCAACAAAAAGTAATTGAAGTACTTCACAGTCAACTTAATTAAAATAAAAGATACCTAGGTATAGAATACATTTATTAAAAATTATGACTTAAATAAGCAATGCTTAGGGTATGATTCAAATATTTTTATAAAATTGAGTTAATTGATATTAAATGAATTTATTTTCTTAAAAAAAATTAGTTTTTAGGTTTAATTTAAAAATAACGACTCTGAACTTTGCAGTCAATTTGAGTTACATATTTTGGTTCTATCGGTGGGGTAGAAAATCTTTGATTTTAAAAATTTAACGCCAGTCGATTTATCACGATAAAATCTCTATATGCCTTGCCTAATTTAATTATTTTTTATTTACCGTAGTAAAAAAATTATTATGCCGAAAAAAAAATAAAATATATTTGGACTGTCACCAGTGCTGTAAAAATGCAGCAGTGCCGTAAAAATGTATAGATTTTGAAAAATGAAACGGTAGTTGTAGATTTATTACAAAAAAATCTCAATACGCCATTTTGTATTTGTTTTTATCTACCGTATAGAAAAAATATCACGGACAAAGTAGGAAGCTCCGAACAAAAAACATTGATATTCAAAAATGATTTCTTGCACTGATGACAGTTCAAAGGTGTTAAAAGTTTATTTTTGTTGGCTCTTCCTACTTTTTTCATCAAAACTTTTTTATGAAGGTAAAAAAAAAACACAAATAAAAATGGCGTATCGAGATTTTTTTGTAACAAATCTACAATTAGCGTTTCATTTTTCAAAATCTATACATTTTTACGGCACTGGTGACAGTTCAAATATTTCCAAAGTTTTTTTTGGCAATTCTTACTTACTTTTTTTATCTTTACTTTTTATTATTGTGGCAATTTTCAAGGTCAAAGCCATTTTTGGAACCTAAATTGTTTTAATGTCAAAAAAAAGTATTATGTCTGAAAGGCCACCCCAATCACCATAGAGTTGGTCAGCCAAATATTTCTTTTTATGATTTTCTAAGATTATTTTAAAGTTTTTTTACATACAAAAAACTTAGAAGTTCATAAAAAAATCTACAGCTGACCAATTACTGAAACTAGCTGACATTTCAGACCGAATAGTGACTTTTCAAATTGCAAGTTATTAAATTAAACATTTCATATACAAAATTATATTATGTTAACTACACCTATAGTCTGAGAGGTCAAAAAGTTGGGTATTATTGGCACGCAGACTACTTGAAAAAAAATATACGTTAATCAATAACCAAATTTTTTGAGAAATGGATTAGGAAGGTATCCCTATCACAATTTCTTGCGTCAAGAAACCAAATTCTTACGTCATTCAACAAAATATGCGTTAAATGGGTAAATTACCTATCTTCAAGAACCTAGATAATAACATGACCATGTTGAACTGAAGAAACAAAATACGACTAAATGTCTGGTGAGAAATCAGGGGCGATTATTTTTAAATCTTAAAAAACTGCAGATTACTTGTATATGTCTGATTAATTTTCACAATGGAATGAAAACAGATGATAGTATTCTGTGAGTAACCCATTCCTTATATTCTGAAGTTTGAATTTGAAAATGTTTAGTTTTGTGAATATATTCCTTTAGAAAAAGGCCAACATAAGATTTATAGACCCTTTACCACCCTAAAATGTTAATATTTTATTAAATTTATATCATTTTCAAGAGAGGTTTCTAGGTTTCGAAAGAAATGGATGTAGGTAGTAGTGGGGCTGTTAGTGAGACCAACCTTTCATTTTGACCTGACGGGTTGAGCTTTAGTACACTAATAGTTAATGTCATAACTTTACTTTTAAGAAGTGTTGCTAAGGTGGCAACACTGTCAGAAGGACAAGAGAATGGCTGCCACTTACCAGTTTAAATATGCCTAGTTTATAATAATAATAATAATTTTAACTAAAGGGTTCGCCAAATAACTTTTTTTTTTGAAAATGCTATAAAAAAAAAAAACTACTGAATATTTTCTCAAATTTCTTTCTTACAAAGTACAATCCTCCCGGTTAATAATGGAAAATAATTTCATTCAAATGGCTGCTTCGCTAAGTGGGCCTGCGATCGACTTATAGAAAATGCCGATTTTGCCAAAAAAAATCATCTTTTCAGATGAAGCTCATTTTGATCTTGGTGGGTATGTAAACAAGTAAAATTATAGCATTTGGGGAACAGAAAACCCGCACGCCATTGAAAAGCCTATACACCCAAAACGAGTCACTGTTTGGTGCGGATTTTGGTCCAGAGGAATAATTGGGCCATTTTTCTTCGAGTGGCCGTTATCGGGCCATGTTGAACGAGTTTTTGTTCACAAAAATTAAAGAGAAGGATATTGGCAACATTTGGTTTTAACAGAACGGCGCTACGTGCAACACAGCCAAAGCTACACTCCATGTAGTAGTAGCATTTTCAAAAAAAAAAAATTTATTTGGCGGACCCTTTATATGCCTGTAAGACCCAAGGTCTCTTAAATGCAACCTGAATTGCACGGCACTAGTTAGAAAGAGTAGAAGGATAGGAAAGATTTGGCACAGTGGATTGAAATCAAGGTGTTCATTATCTCATTAAATCTCACGGGTGGCGTCCAGTTAAGCAGGGAGAATATAGAAAAAATGCTGCCTAGAATGGGGTTCGAACCCACACCTCTAAGTTAGCAGTCAAGCACTACATCCACTGCACCATTGCCACCCGTGCATTTTCCGCAAAATGTTGCTTATAAATCGAAAACCAATAAGGATCGGACGATGACCCGAGAACTCCCGTTGGATTCAGCAACCTGGAAACCATAGGACCACATTTTTATTTTTCTCCCACCCCTCCCCTTGCACGAAGGGGTGGAAAAAAGTAAGAAAAACATTGATTGAATCATTGATTGAACACAGTGTGAGAGTTAGGAAAAGGCGTAGCGATACAACGCCCAAATCGCATAATGACATATCGCCCAAATATTTGGGTGTTTTTTCATAATGACACAACGCCCAAAATAATGTGTCATGGCGCCCAAATTAATGCGACGACGTAGCACCCAAGAGTGTGATACAAAGCCCAAATATTTTTTTTTTTTCAAAATTTGTACAAAATGACACAACGCCCAAATTTTTATTTATAAATTAGGACTATCGTGCGACGAGCGGGGGGGGTGCGTCACGCTGCGTTGCACTTCGCGTCGTACCGGGTCACGCTGCACCGCCCAACGTTACGTGACGGGTTTTCTGTTCGCCACGCCCCCAAAGTCATTATTAGAATATGTAGCTTTCACACACGTCAAAAAAAATTTTTTTGGGTTATGGCCAACGTCCAAATAAAAATGACATAAAGCCCAAATTTTATGACATATAACCAAAATTACAAATACTACAACAACAATTTCTTCGAATTGGGCGATCTGTCTTTGGGCGTATTGTGTCACTACGCCTTAGGAAAATTGAGAGGGATTTAAAAGGAGATGCCAATGTTCACTGGGTTTGAAATTCTGAATATCGAAAGGGAGGGGGGGGGGAATAGAGCCAGGTAAAGCATTCCACATTCGTGTGGCTCGCCTAGAAAAAGAATCTCTGTACTTAACAGTACGTCCAAAATTGGACTCAAGGGTAAACTGGTGAGCATTCCTGGCAGTGCGAGTATTACGGTGGAATTGTTTGGGGGGGGGGGGGGGGGGGAGAAACAACTTTCTAATCCAAGGAAGAAGAAATTCATCGATACCAAATGCACGCATATTTTCGATAAGAGAGCTTGATACGAAACTCTATCAAACGCTTTTGAAATATCAAGCGCAATAATCTTACTTTCTTCAAAACGATGTAGAGATTGGTTCCACTGTTTGGTGAGTTACACCATCAGATCACCAGTGGACCTATTGCTTCCGTTCTTTAAGATATTTCTTGCGCTGGTATAATAAATCAGAGTTTCCATGATTTTAGAAAGAAGGGACGTAAGTAGGTACTATTAGTCGATAGTTAGAGTGAGGTGAAGATTCACCTTTTTTGGGATAGACTGGACAAATGCTGTTTTCCATCCACTAGGAAAGAAAACAGTAGAGCAAGACAGATGGAAAACCGAGAAAACGAGGCTTGGAATCAAAGACGAGGTAGAATTACGTACGTTTCTTACAAATTACCAAACATTTTTCTACCTTTGGGACATTGTAGTAGCTTTTGCCTTAATCTCTGGCCATGCAAACATTTTGTTCGCCGAATGAACGTTACAGGTCTTTCAAGCTTGTTTGAACTTATTCCGGTTTTCCTCAGTGGGGTTGACTTTGTATCTTCGGAAACTAACTTCTCTAGCCCTGGATAACCTCTTTACAACATGGAATAAAACAAAATGGAAAACAAAATTAAGGGGCTTCTTTTGCTAAAATTTTTCATTTTTTTTCATGTGGCAACATTGATCATAGTTGGTGTTAAATGCATGCATGCAGCACAGCACTTTAAACACATGGATGAGGGTACCTATGCTATATTCAATAATCAATTTGATTACATAAGCGCAAGAGTTCTCGCGTAGGTAAGCTAGTAAATTCTAGTTTTATGTGGAATTTCATAACTTGTTTTCGCTATCAGGCTTGAGAATTCATAAAATAATGCACGCATTCAAATTTTAATCTTAAAATTAAAACAAACTTCATTTAGGCTTTTAACAACAAATGTAGGTATGTATATGTAAATGTTGATTTGAAGATTTTGAATTGTATTCGTCAGAGAAACAACGAAATTTAGACTATGCAAAGCTTTATCGTCACGGAATTTTTTCATCTTCAAAATCATATCGTAATAAAAATATGATTTTTCTGTCTAAATTTTAAGTCTTAAGTTCATGGTCAAAAGCATTGATTTTTTAAAAGATTTTGGTTGACAGACCACTGGCGATAATTTCGTTAATCTAAACAAATCCAATTAAAATCTATCTGCAAATTAAATCAATTTAATAGGGTAACACACTTATCCATTCAACATCAGTCAACTTTATTTAATCTTTTTCTAATCTTTTCGGCATGCAAGTAGCAAGTAGGGGGAACTTTTTAATGATATTTCCATTCCCTAATGAATCAGCTGAATTTCTAACCAGTCTCGAGTCAGCTTATATCAAATACAAAACTTGAAATTATTTGAGCAGGTGAATGAAGCCGACTACGAGGCAGAAAAGAACTGTAGTTGTTGTCGAAATGAGCTTGTTATTAGTTGAACTTCGCGAGCAGAAAAAAAATTATCAACATTATTTAAAAATAGAATAAACAATGTGCACATTAGTGAATTATTTTTAAACTAAAATATGTATTGTGCAAAAAAAGTCATCAACATCATATTTTATTTTGAATTAACTAACTTACCGCTGAACTGAAGTGATTTTAGTTTTTTATTCGCGAAAATAGACCAAATTTTTTTTTTGTAAGTGATTTTTTTCTCACAACAGTTTAAATGTATTAAAAACTAAACTAAACTAAATTTTGAGAGAAAAATAAATGACTGTCTTTAATAGAATGTGTGCTATTCAGTGGCAAAACAATAACTTATTATCATTGTTCGACACAACTTTCACAAAGTGTTTTGTTTAAATTCATAATAAAAAAAAATAAAATTGTCTATTTTTCTCACACTCTATGACATTGAATCAAGTTCGCTTTTTATTTTTAGAAATATTTTTATGAGATACATAGATATGTTCCAGCAGATACAAACATTTTTCTAGAATCAAAATAAACTTTATGTTACTGGTAAGGCTATGGTTTGGGTCACAACAAATTTTACTCGCAAGAATAAGGCCGGCAATGCACTGCACGTGTTTTTTCGCAGTATAAATCCAAACGGCAAACTAACAACAAATTTAATGTATACGCCACTGCTCACTCGCACGGATTTATAGGGCGAAAAAATCCTGCAGTGCATTGCCGTTTGCCGTATATGAACTAGGGCTAAGCGAGTTCAAGCGGTTGATCGCTCACGCGAATTTGTGTTATTTCGGGTGGTTTTGGTGCAAAGCTTTAAATTGCTATTAGATGAAGCGATTAGTCAACCTTTAAATTGCTTCTAAACATGCTGTTCTAAGCAGTTGTAGTTCTATTGGCTCTTGCGTGTGAACTTGTACACCCTTCTTATGATTGTCAATTATCTATTTGATAATTGAAAAACATTGAAATATTATTATAGTATTTCAAAAGTCAATTGTTAAGAAATTGACCAACTATTCATTGAAATTTAATAATATTCTTGCAACTCCCAGTGGTCTACATCATTTTCAATGACCAAATCATTTATCAATTGCGTTGTTAAATATCAAAATTCAATATTATTATCAATCATCAACTGATAACAACTGTCAATAATCATAAGCGTGATAGCAAATAAAAAATATTATTTTGAATAGCTAAAAACAGTGTATTGGGTCTAATGCAAAAAGATGAGTTCAAGTTAATTTCTCTCTTTTTGGAGAACTTTTTTAACATGGTATGCAAAAAACAAAATGACCTACATAGTTAGTGATGAGAAATGAGATCACTCTCACATTGAAAGCTAAGCTCCTATAAGAAAGAACTTGTCAATGAACGTCACGATCGCCAAATTTCACCTAAATTTTGTTACAATTCGAGTTAATAAAAATAAAACGTGTCCAGTTGGTAAATATTTTTGTCAGTTGTATCAATTAATTTGTGCAAATTTTTGCAGGGAAGAACCTTATTTCAAGTTTTACTGACATCTATTTTAGTCCAAAAAAGTACATGCAACGAGATATTTTTATATCTTATCTTGTTAAGTGTTATTTTGAGGAGCTGTATCTTGGTCATAGGTGGTCATATTAAGATGGAAAAAGAAATATAAATTACGGCTGTATGTTTCCTGTTTTGAAGTTTGTTTGCTTTTTTTGTGGTATCAATCAAAGGTGCCGTAAAATTTGTTTATGTCGCGTAAAAAACCTTAAATATAGATTTATTGGAAACTGTGTATACTCTTAATGGTACTTTGATGTAATTTTCCAATAATTGGTAGTTTTCGAGCCATTAGTGAAAAACTCCCAAATAGTATTTTTGCAACATTTCTTGCATTTTTCTTCCCAGTTTTATTTTCAAACCTCAGATTCAGATACAGCACCCCCCCCCCCGAAAACATAATTAGACCAGAAAAAATAGCACACAAATTAATTCATAAAATAATAAAAATGGAATCGACGCAGAATTGTAACTTCTATAACATATCCAAAGTCCCCCAAAATCCCGGCATTGGCTTTTTGTGTAGATGCATTTGAAGAGGTGCAGACGGGGAGAATTTGGAGGTCTATCCAACTAAAATATTTGTTTAGGTAAAACCTGATCATATGATACATGCTTTAAGGGTTGTTCTTAACGCTGAATCTAATGAAACCAAAATGATACAACCACCCAAAAAGAAGTTATAGTCCTTTTTATGTAATGATGAGTTTTTTTTCAGGTACAACAGGTAAAATATTACCGAAAACCCTTTGAAAATAACGGTATGTTAATAAAACTTGGAATGAATGCGTTAAAAAATTCCCTTAAATCATATACCATACTTTGTGTATATACCTCAATTACGCCAAATCGGAATTTTGGCTCAAATCTTCAAACTTCTTCCCAGATTTTCCCTCTCTTTAATAAAAAACCCCAGAACAAATATATTTATGAGGACTATTTTGATTCCTGGTTGCCATGACAAATTATATATTTTTGGCGAATTTCATGAGTGTAAGAGTTTTTTCGTGGGTGTTATGGTTAACATTCTACACTTGCCCCTCCCCCTTAAAAAAAACACCCTTTCACCATGGATATTTTTAGGGACTCTCTTGATTCTTAGTTCCTATGACAAAAAATGAAACATTTATTCCAAGTTTCATTAATATACCAATTTTCAAAGGGTTTTCGGTATTATTTTACCTGTTGTACGTGAAAAAAAAACTCATCATTACATAAAAAGGACTATAACTTTTTTTTGGGTGGTTGTATCATTTTGAATTTGGTTTCATTAGATTCAGCGTTAAAAACAACCCTTAAAACATGTATCATATGATCAGGTTTTACCCAAACAAATATTTTAGTTTGATAGTCGATTCCAATTTTAATATTTCATGAATTCATTTTTTCAACCTCGGAACCCATTTTTCCTGGCCTAAGAGGAGCAAACAAATAAAAACTACCCCACAATTTGCATGGTAAAAATGCAATATGACTGGACTAAGTCTGAAAAACGAGAAAACAATTGTAAATCTAAAAAAAATGTCTTTTTGAGTAATATCGTGAGAGATGAAAACTATTTTTACCGTCATAGACTATGATTTGGATTTGACATACCTACATACGTCGTCTTTTAATATTACAAATAAAATGCAAGACTGGGTCGCACGTATGCTTGCTCTGATAGACTAAGAGCTGGCAGCAAATTTTGTGGGTGAACGCATAACCAAAATATGAGTATGAGGGTTTGTAGGTGCATGCATTTTGATATCGAATATCAAAGTCTGGCTAGATTTTTTTTGGCGCCCGTAGAGGGGACGAGGGATTGAAAATAGCGGTTTTTCCATTTGTTGTGTCAAGGGTACAATCACTTCATTTCATTTTTTTTTAAATGGGAAATGATGCTCTCCCATTTTCCCTTAGTCCAAAGATTTTATTTTTAATGATCCAATTGATAAGACTCAAGATATAATCATTTTAGGCACACCATATCGAGAGAAATTTGGAGATTTGAAAAAAATTAAAAATCAACAAAAGAAAGTCTCCAAAATAAGGCGGATAAGGTTCGTTTCAAAAGTGCATATATTGAGTTTTATTAATCGGATAATTAAAAAAAAAGTTTGTGGACAAAGAAAAAATGACCGAGCATCATTCCTCATTTTTAATAAATGAATTGAATTGGTCTTACTCATGACACAACAAATGGGATAACCGCTATTTTCAATCTCTCGTGTCCACTACGGGCGCCAAAAAAATCCTGCCAGACTTTTATATTCAATATCAAGCAGGGACGTGCCGTGGTGATTTCAGTTAAGTGTGCGCTAACTTATTTAGCAATGAAAACATATTTTTCTAAGCTTTGCACACAGTACCAGAATTCCAAAGCTAGTCTGTAATAAATAATTCTACGTGTTAAATTTAATCACAGGAAATATTAGCCCTGTTTTTTAGTGCATTTTTATCTTCGCTTAGAAAAAATTAACATGTTAAATACAACAACAATACGGAATTATACCAGTTTGTTGTTGTAATTAACATGCTACTTTTTTCCAAGCGAATATAAAACAGTACCATTATGCCTATTAATTTTCAAAAATTTTGGCTACTTTAATTTAGTGAAAAAGAAAACTTAATACATTCATCTGTGAAGGTGTTAACCAAGCTATATTATTCCTTGAAATAGGTATCAAATTTACTGAACAAAAATCAAAAGTGCTAAAAGTCTAAATAAATTTCAATATATTTTAAAGCAATTATGATATTTTTCACTTTATTTACTATTTTGCTTTTTTTATAATAAAAAAACGTGTATTTACCTTTTTTATATATAGAAAATTATAGCTCAAAAAATCAGTAGACTTCCCTTTTTTCTAATTTTTGTAAAAATTCCCAAGCAAAGGAATTTTTTTCATGATCCCCCAGCACTGTAATGTGGATATAACCATCCATCACCACTGGCGCAAAGCAAAGATAATGAAACAGATACAGAATTCTCTGTATAGCGAAGTGCAGAATGAAGGACCGTGCACGGTGGTGCGCTCGATGAAGTTGAACACCTTGCTATCTAATTTCTATAAGGAAGAATGAACTTTGTGTTGTTTTTTTCTTAATGTTTGTATGTGGATTTGCTTCACCTCGGTGCGCTTAATTTAAGCGAAAGCGAACACCTTGATGGGTGAATTTTTCGTTTCTTTGAGGGAAAATGAATTTGCTTCGAGCATTGTATGTAAATTTAAATTGTTTATTTTCCATACAATTATATTTGATTAAGAATTCATGTGGCACTATTTTTGTCACCTCTCTTATAAAGCTGGTCAACAAGATTCTTGCAAAATAAACTTAAATATTCATTTCCAAAGGTCTTGGGTGTGCTGAACTCGAATATAAAGTCACAAATATTTTATCACGTCATAATTTTGAGATATTGCCGCTTGAAAATTGAAAAAAAGAACATTTTTCACAGGCCATAAATTATGAGCAACAAGTAGCGTTATTGACCTTAAGACAATCAAAAAGAAACTTGACTCAGCAGTTAAGGCTATAATCATATTTATGGTCAAAATTGAAAAACCCTCATTTTTTCATCTTCACTATATACTTATCGTTAAAGCAAGTTTGATGAGTTATTCTGATGATGACTGTCTATGTCTATTTAAACTTTTTATTTCTTCAAATAAAATTAATTATCTTAACCTCTGTTACCGACTGCTTTGCTGGCCCACCTGCTCACCTAATATTCTTCAAAAAAATGTCTTTCTTCAAATTTGATTGATTTTTTTTTAAACTTGATTGATTTATAATTTTACCTGCGATAGGTATAGGTACTTTACGCCCAATTTTGGATTCGTGCAAAAAAAAATCAAGATAAGAATCACCCATAATGTCATTTCATTACATTACGTTGATAGATGACACGAAAAAAGCGAAAAATGGGGTGCCACAACTCTGTCTGTCTGTCGTTTGTACCTTGACCTGCAGCCAAAGCAACTTAAGCAATTTTTTTCAAATTTTGAACTTAAGGTAGTTCCCATGCGACAGCAAAATCAAAATTTTCAAAACCATTTCCACCTATAATAATATTCAAGGCGAAAAACATTTGCCTTGGCAAGTCTTCCATTGAGTCATTAATTAACCCTAAACTATAAGCCTAGATATGTAAAAAAAATATTTTTGGATGCAAAAACTATATGCATGTAAATAATGCCTTGAGGTGAATATATCTTTTTTTGGAAGTGTAAACCGACCATGCAAAAAAATATATTCTACTCACCACACTTTTTTCGCATGCAAAACAATTTTCGGTCCATTCCATGACAGTGATGCTATTTTTGCATGGAACTGCAAGCCAAACATGCAAAAAAGTATATTTGTATTTCACCTTAATAACTTTTGACATGCGAAAATATTTGCATCGGAACTGTAAACTATGATTAAGTTTGTTCTTAGTTATTCCCTAGAAAAGTTATTGGAATTTTGTTCTTAAGCCCAAAAATAATGATACCTACTTGCAGTGGCGACGCGTGAATAAAAAATATAGTCGTTCACTTCATTTATTTTTATTTTCTTATGATTTAAGTTAACACAAATTTTGGGTGTTATGTACCTACTATAGTATTTGTACTCAAATTTTCTCGATTTGCTTAAAAACATTTTAACTACACTTTTGTGAGATGAACTGATTTTAAAAAATGTCATACAAAAAATAAATGAATAGATTCAACATGCTAAGTAAATTGACAAACAAAATCATAAGAAATTGTTCTACTTCAAACAACGCCCTAGGCTGCAAAATCTTAAAAAAAATTAATAAGACACCTACTTTCCCTGTTTATGTACTTATCTTCTATTTTTTTTCAAAAACCTAATACTTACATATTCAAATTTCTAAAACACTCTTGATTTTAGACACTTTTTTTCTATTTTGGAATAATCAGCTAAAAACCCTACATTACTGCAGGATCATATTCATTAATATTATAATATATGAGCATATAAATACAATTTTTACTTTTGTTCTATTACCCACCACTTGGTAATGTTCGATTTCATGTTACCTTAATTTTTTCATGCATTCAATTTTGCTTTGAAATTTAGCTCTTCTTAAGGAACCCAGAGAAATTTCACATAAGAAAACTTAATCCCTTGAACAAATTTCCCATTTCGTTCATATTCTTCTTGCACGAATAGCAAAAGGCATCATACAACAACCACACAAACTTTGCTCACCCATCCATCCTTTATCGAACACAAAGCAAAACAAAACCTTTGCTTAATTTCGTTTGAAGTTCAAACCCACCACGACTACCAGAAACTATCCCGACCAAGTGAGTGTAGAGACTTGAGCAAATCTCACCATACTTGCTTGAATTCGTTCACAGGTGATTTGAACGAATAGGTCGGTAGTATTTTTGTTATACTTTTTTTTTGTTGTATGTATGCTTTTAGTAGTTAAATTTCGTTCACAATTCATATGAACGAGTTAAAGGTTAAAAATGAGTAAGAATTTTGTTATCGCAGTAGCAGGTTTTTTATTTGTTTTTATTTAAACTGCGTGCACAAAAGGGTTGCACAAGTTGGAAAATTGGAAATTGAGTGCGAAACTGACTCAAACTAGTAGAAAAGCAAAAGAATTTTGTGGGTGGTTAGGTTAATTTAATAAACTTTTATCATAATAATTTTATCTGAAAGCTAGTCGTGCATGAACGAATTGAACAATAGGACGCCTCGCCACTGCCTACTTGCCAAACAACTAGTAAGGAAATGCTTATTTATCTTAAAAACGACTATTATATGGATTTTGATAAAAAAATCTATGGATTATTTTATGCATGGTTTGGTGCTTAGTGAAACTAAAATATACCAAATACTGTTACAAGCGATAGGATAGGGCGGGGATAGTTGGGAAACGGGAAAATTTGGACAAGGCTAATGCCTTAGAAACTATAATACCCAAATAAACGCTATCATACAAGAATGAAGCATTCATTTGCGTACTGCAACTGACATGTGCAAAACCGCTAACAGTTGGATTTTGCATACCGAAAGGGGACCAGGTGCTAATTTGTATTGTTTGGGTTCAAATTAAAAAATATAAGTACTCTATGTGTAAAATTAAATAGTTTTTAGTTAGCTTTCCATGGAACCCAAGTGTCTCAACAAGCCCCACCCTACCCTCTACCTGCCATATAACGTATTATTTTTATTTTTTATTTTTTTATTTACGGCCTTACCGATTTTTATCAAAATTTTCACGCAAAAACTCGTTTCAATTTACATTTCATACCAAAATTTTGAAGAAAAGTAATTTTTGATTTAAAAAATATTTTGTTTTTTTTTTTTGAAAATTCAATATTTCAAAAACGAGTAAGTGAATTTTTTTTGAAATTCAGTTCTTGAAATGTATCTTAATGAGTTTTCAAAATAAGAATATCAAATATTTTGTTTAAAAATTTTACAAAATTTTATGTGTACAAAATTATTTTTTTAAGAAAATCAGTTAAAAATTTTGTAATTCTTGTTTTTGAGCTTTAAGCTATTTAACGAGTTCTTTCTTATGCACTCAAAAGAACGATTTTCATGCTTTTTTAGAATTTTTATATAATTTATTACTTGGATATTTTTTAAATTTCTCATGTCCCAAGCTTCCAAGCAGCTTTCACAATAAAAGCAAGTGTACTTGCGACCCAGTCGTACGTTTAATTTAATCATGAAGTTATTCTGATGGTTTTTGTTACATGTTGTTTTTTTTTTGTTAATTAAATTTATGTAAAATTCTACACTCAAAAGTCATTTCAGTTTCATTTTATAGAGTGTATTTTCGTTAAATCTGATTGTTATGTGTAAGCAAGGCATAATCAAACGATACGAAGTGTAGATAGAAGCTGAAAGGTATAATTAATTTGAAATAAAATACAATTATTGTTTAAAAAATAATAAAAACAATCATATTACACGTGTTGTAAATTCACCATCATAGTCTGGGCTTGAGTTAAAAGCAATTTATTTATTGAGTGATGTTATGGAAAATATTGCAAAAGTTGCTCAAATTGAGGCTGGAAACTTATGAATTAAAAGGTTTTCTTGATTCTGTTTTTTCTTATAAACTAAATAAAATGATACTAAGATCATTTTGTCTGTATTGTTATGATTAAAAAAAATACAAAACAAAAAGTCACGTGAAGTGATTGATCGAAAATTAAAAATTCCATGTTATGCAAATAGATACTCAAGCTGAGTAAGTGAAGACCGCAAGTCAGATGGTTAGATTGACAGTGGTAGACTGTGTTGTGCGGTGGAAGGTTCGTTTTTTTTTTTTGTTATTGTGAAAGTAAAAGACTTTATAGATGTGCATAAGATTGGTGTTGAATCAGACTTACCTATTGTCGAAAATATAGTGAAAAACTAACACTTTTTGAGTGTTTTGATACATAAGTTGATGTTTATAAGGAATTATCAAAATAACAAACATAAATTGGCAGTTATGATTATATAAGATAATTTTTAACTAAGAGCTAATTATTATTTTACCAAGCGTATGCGGGGTCTGTTTCTGCAATGTTTATGATCATTTCAATCTGTTCATGTTTTTGATCGTCAATAGAAGTTTACCTACCATATTATTATTTTGAACCAAACAAAACTGGAGTGAATGATATAATTATACGAGCAGATGATAGAAAACAAATAAAAACAGACAATGATATTAAATAGAAATACAAATAAAAAAAAATACAGGAAATACCAAAAAATAGTTTTAAAAAAGTTTTTATCAAGGTCATGACCCGTAAGTACATCGATAAGATGTGTTTTTGGTCAACGTCAAATTTGAAATTTGATAAGAAACATTGAAATGTGTTAATTTTTATGAGAACAAAAAAATATGTTTGTGGTGAATATCTATTCTGAAACACTATACCATAACAATATCAATAAGTTTATGCTGACCAAAGTATTGTTTACAGATTGTTGAGGTGAAACCCATGAAACAGAACAGCCTTCGGTAAACAACGGATATAACAAAAAACCAATAATTTTTATTCGATCAAAATTGAATTTAGTTGTAGTTTTGAACCGAAACCAGCGAGTTGTCATATTTTGTGCCTAAAAATTTGAAGTTTTAGAGCCCATCCCCATCATAGCCAATTTTTAATCAGTGAATATTGTAAAATTAAATTGTTTTGTCAAAATATTAATCCATGATTCTTACTAATAAACCGATTTTTGTTGATTATCAGAATATCAGTGTTGTCACTTTATGGGAACATATCCTTTTTATGTTAATGGGTGGAACCTCCACTTTTTTGGCACTTTTTAATGATTTGGACGTGAAAAAAGTAGTGCCTCCACTGAACAATTTCAAACGCCTCCACATGCCAAACGTGGGTTGGAAAAATAATGAGATATACCTAAAAAGATACGTGTTGAATAGTCTCACCTTTGGTAAAATCTTAACACCTTTTGGGAACATTTTTTTTTATATCAAAAGGGTGGAGTCTCGATTTTTTTTGGTAAATGTAATTGTTTTCAACATAAAGAGGGGCGGAAACGTCTCCAAACGCGTGGAGGAAAAATAATGAAATTTATTTTTAGAGATTGGTGTTGAGTAGGCCAAACTTCGTGTGAAGTGTCAGTGTTGCCACTTTTCGATGGCAAACTTATGTCAAAGGTTGGGATTACCACTTTTTTGGAAGATTTAATATTTGAACATAAAAACAATTGTGGAAACGCCTCCAGAGATGCCAAACGCGTATTCGGAAAATAACAGTTGGCATCTAAAAGGATAGGTTTTGAGTAGAAACACCTTCGATTTGAATATCAGTTGAACCTCTTTCCGGGAAAATACTTTTTTTCATGTCAAAGGAATTGCCACTTTTTTAATATTTTTTAATATTATTTATGTGAAAAAATGTGGAAGCGCCTCCAGACTCCAACCATGGCTTCCAGAAATAACGTTTGATGTCCAAAAAGGTAGATGTTGAGTAGAAGCACCTTCGGTTAAAATTTCAGTGTTTCCAATGTTTGGGAACATACTATTTTGATGCCAAAGCGTGGAATTTTCTTCACCTTTTTAGTCTTTTTAAATTTGTATAAAGTTGTGAAAATAGCTCCAGATGCCTTAAACGCATGTTGGGAAAAAAGTTGCAAATTTTTTGTATTCAAAATATTCAAAATTTACAAAAACATTGAAATCCCATCCTTTTGACTGACATTTTATCAAGGGGTCTACTCAACACCTATTCTTTAAGGTATTAATCGTTATGCTTAAAATTCGTATGGCTTCTAAGCGTTTCCACAATTTTGTTCATGTTCAAAATATTAATAACTACCAAAAGTGGAACCTTTGACATAAAAAATTATTTTTCCGAAAAGTGGCAACATTGACGTTTTTTCCATAAATGCCTCTACTTAACAATTTAAAAATTGAATTTATATTCAAGAAGTCCACAAATACAAAAACAAAAATAATTAATTTTTAATTATTTACGTTTTTATTCTTATTCTTAACATTTATCTTTAAAAACATCAACTGTTATTTTTCCAAGACACGTTTGATATCCGTTAAAAACAATCAAAAAAGAAGAAGTCCCACATTTTGACATTAAAAAAAGTATGTTCCAACATTGAAATTTGAACAGAAGGTTCATTTACTCAACACCTATTTTTCAAAATATCAATTTTTATCTGTCCAAAACGTGTTTGGTGTCTAGAGGCGTTTCAGCACCTTTTTTCATGTTTAAAATATTAAATATGATCAAAAAAGTGGATGCTCCACCCGTTGACATAAGAAAAAAAATATGTTCCCGAAAAGTAGCAAAACAAAATTTCATCCTTATTATCTCAAAAACAAATTCCAAACATAAAGAAATGGTCCCGGGCAAAAAACGCATGGGACTCGCTTTCCTGACCAGACTATAACACCTGTCTCAATTTCATTAAAATTGCTTAAGGAACAACGAAGTTTCCAAAATTTATGAGTTGACATACATATTTCTGAAAATATTTGTTTCTTTTGTTATTTTATAATATCAGCTATCACCTATGGCAATTTAATTGAATTGCTCAAGGAACATCGAAGTTCCGAAGATTTCGAATACTTTATCTTGCGTAACTTGGGATTTTCGAAACTTTGTCTTTCCGTAAAATAAATGTTTACTTGTTTTCTAATTTAAACGGATCGTGAATAGATCTTCAAAAGTTTCCGCGCGATAAATTCGAGATCAAACCGTACATTTTAAGGATCGCAACAAGTTTGATTCGAACGTGATAACGAATTTATGTAATTTAGAAAGACCCCAAAAATAAGATTCATAATCAGATCAAAAATAAAATTCCCTAACGAATCATATTTTATCGTTCTCCAAACCTTGGAATAAAATAACAATATCAGCAAAGCTGTTAGAAAAATTATATAACTCTGCACCAGCTCTTTATATACTTGTATGTGGCTAGTTAAAACTCAATAAACTCTGCTTTAAATTATGGATTTCTACATTTTAGCATATGTACATATGTTCTCTTTTCTTTAGCTGGTGCAGCTAATGTCGATTGCCATTGGTTTTACTAAGGGACAGCGTTGTCAGAACGGGCTCCTTATCACCAATTTGGCTACTCGAACTTTCCACTCGCTCCTTCCATTTGTGATTTGCCATAAATCCCAATTTGGGCTATATAGTTTTGAAATTAGGCGATTTTAGGCTCCTTAAAAATTGGGACGGACAAATAATTTTGTTTGTATTTCCCATTTGCTTAGGTGAGAATTTTTGGACAATCTTTTGGGAATTTGAATACTTAAGAAAGAAATTAATAATTTGGGACCAGAGATTATTAATAAACAAATCGATAGTCTCTGATTGGAACCCTTGAAGCAATGTTTCGAGCTCAAACCAGTTGACTGGAAAACGCTGCAAGAGCTTTGAAGAGATTAAAAATATGTATGAGTGACTTGTTTGATAAAAAAATTTATTCAAATTGGAACTTGACAATGACAGAAGCATTCTTAGTATGGAAGATAATTTTGAAAACTACGTACCTACATTAGAGTGGTCCTAAAAAAGTCATTGATTTATTTAAACAGACAAAATCCCCTAATTTGATTCATATAAATACCTCTTATTTTACCGTTAGCCTGGCCCTCAAGACAAAACAAATTTTATATGGGAAAACACATGAAACATTTTCAATAAAATTTTGAATCTTTAGGGCTTTGGTAATAATTGATACAAAAATATAAATTTTAATCGAATAATTTTAATTTATTTTATTTTTGTGCATCATTTTTAAGTGGGGCTATTTTTGGCTCCAAGATTTTTCAAATTGGGCTCCACTCGTCTTGAGAAATCTGGTAGCACTGCTCAGGGATTCACTCCTAATTCTGAGATTGAATTCGAAGTCAATGCATTAAAATCATTGAAAGGAGTATAATGGGGTTTGCGATATAGAAATTTGTTCCATTCTTTTATTTACTTTTTTAAATCAAGATGCTTTTGTCAAAAGCATTTGAGGAATTAAAGTACCTAAATTTGTTTTTGAAAACCATTTTTTTTTTTTTTTTTTTAATATTGACTTTAAAATTAAAGTTCTCAAATCATTTTCAAGAAAACAACTTGATAAAAAAATAAAAGAATGGAATATTAGCTTTCGAGAAAAATTACTATTTTTGTCGTACAATGCACGGTTCACGAAATATTTGATAAAACCCGTTTCCGAAGATGATGGCTAACGATTGCGCCCCCTCGTCACGCCATCTTGGTTTAACATTTTGGGGACACTCATGAACATATTCCATCAAGAAAATTATCTCGGTAATAAATTGCATTGTGGACCTATTTTTTTGCTCTCGCTCTTGTACTATAATTAAAATTTCTATATCAAGATTTAAATCCTATTAAAAAACTTAACCTAGTTTTTCTATTTCATATTTAAAATTCATAATATTAATTTTTTGTTACTGAATACCCAGATCAAAAAAATATTAATTTTAACAATCACATCAATAGAACCTACCTACTTACGTGCAGATTTCTATAAGATAATTGAAAGTTATATTTCTGTTTGCTTCCAATTTAATTGTTCAGCCAACCATACCAACTGTTTTAAATTAAAATATACAAACACATAATAATACCATGAATAAAGATAAGTTTAAAATATGTTTTTTTTTTTAAATTAACATAAAAGTTCAGCAAAACTTCTCACGCACAGAGAATTTAAAAGGCAAAACTGTAATTATTTGTTATTTTGTCCTTGAATGGGAATGATGTTTCCTTTTTAGCTCGAAAAGGGAAAAGTGGTGAACGTTTTTTCCAACTTTTATTTGAATTTAAACTTAATAAAAAATATTTCTTTTTATTTTAGATTCCAAAAATAACTTATTAATGTTCTTATTTTTCTCTAGTTAAAATATTTCCATAATGCCTAAACAAACAAAAATTGACACTGAGGCAACACTTGAAACAGGTAATCATCATAATGGAAGAAATATACAAATAGTTCGACACAAGAATCCAGCTAAAAGGAAAGGAAAAGTTGAAAACAAATTGAATGAAAACTTCATTCCACCAGATGGCGGATGGGGATGGATGGTTGCAACTGCTGCTGGAGTTAGCTTTGTAAGTTTTTGTTTTACCTTTTTTTTTCTTTTTATTGGTTGCGTTTAAAATTAAATTCTTCTATCAATTACAGCTAAGCTCATTCCCAATACTTCAGCAGTTTGGTATTTTATTCAGACAACATTTTATTGATTTTGGATGGAGTAGTTCACAGATAGTGACCCTGATTAATGCACAACAAGCTGCATCAGCTCTCATAGGTAAACATTTTATCAAAAATTACTTAGTTTACTTAATTTCATTCATAATGCGCATTGAAAAGAACATTATCACAGTCTTTTACTAGGTGTTTTGAGGTTAATGTAACTGAAATTTTTGTTTTTCACGAAAAGTATCAAATGTAAAATTGAGAAAAGGTATCAATTTCAATATATAATGCTCCACAAACTACAAAATTAAAACAAAAAAATATAAAATAATGTTCAAAATCGTTAGCTTTGAGCTATGATCGTGGTGGATAACGTGGATAATGTCACGATATGTCTTTTAAATGTCTGTGTATATGTACTTTGAATTTTAAATCGTTCATCGCTCATTCAATAACTATTTGATATGAATGTATCAAATCAAAATAAATTTATACACATAGCTGTAATTTTGTAAAATTTAGTAAGGATAAATAAGAAATCCTATGTTTGAAAAGGCATGGTAGTTCATCTTATGATATTTCAGTGTTTTTGATTTTGGTACATTTAAAAAAAAAAATTTAAATCCGTTCAGCCATAAAAATGAGAATATTATAATTAAAAAAAGGCCTACGGGAGGTACTATTAATGGTTAATTAATTAATTTTTTTTTTCAAAATTCGATAGAAGATAAAATACTTAGCATACCGAAAAAAATTGATGAAAATCATAGGAGCCGTTTTCGAGAAAAAGTAGATTTTTCTTAACAATTTCAATATTTGTATGGAAGGTTCCGTTGTTAAGAAACCTTTATGTCCCAAGTTTTAAGAATATTACAAATATTGTTCTCAAAATATGAATTCAAATTTCAGAAAAAAAATGTTAATTATTTTTTTAAAAATTCAAAAAATATTTTTGGAAAATTTATGTATACAACACTATTTTCTTCTGTAAGAAGAAAAATATTAAAATCAAAAAAACTGAAAATTTAAAATGGTTCCTAGTTTTCCACCCAAAGGTAGCCTTGATTTTTTTTTAAAGAAAAGTTGTGGAGTGGTTTTTATAGAAAATAAGACTTTTTAAAATTGCTATACAAAATTGTATGACAACATTTTGGTTCTGAAAAAGAATGAAGGGAGAATGACCAAAAAGCTATATGTCAAGTGTAATGATAATCGACGGCATATAAAAAGACCTATTGAAACACTTCACTAAAAATAGTTTTTTGAATGACATTCACAGTTATAATTGAGAATCTAATAACTAGAAAAGAAAAAATCCCTGACCAAAATCGTAGGCAACTATCAATTTATTTGGCACGTGGGTACACATGGGCGTATACGTACTATTTTCGATGTTGGGTTTTTGTTTTGTTCATCTTGCGTTTTTTAGGATCAATTTTAATTTAATTATTTATTACTTTTGTTTGAAATTAAATATTAAATATTTGAAACACAAACTATCTTTGATCAGTGAGTAAAGTGCCAAATCTTATCAATAAATCAAAATTCATGGTAGTAAACTAACTCAGCAAAGTAGGTATATTAAACAAGTAATTAAGTTAAAATGTAGTACCTCGTGGCTTAATGGTTAATGCGTAGGACTGTCATGCCGAAGGTGTGGGTTCGATTCCCAGCCGTGCCACCTAAAAACAGAAATGTTTTATTCGAGGTACTGCCTCTTGCGAGGAACTGAGAAATCCAACAAGAGTATACTTGTCATGAAAAAGTGCTTCTCATTTAGCCGTTCGGACTCGGCAAAAAACTGTAGGTCCCCTCCATTCCTGCCAACAAACACGAACACAGGAATGGTTGTGAGTTGTAAGTCACTAGGCCCTAGTTCTCCATGAGCTGTTGCGCCACCCAATTTATTTTTTTTTTTTTGTTATTTAATTAAGTTAAAAATACTTCTGTCATTGTTGCCAAAAACTAAAGATATTTACAACCTCAAATGAGAGAGTGTATGTGCAAAAGTTCACATTTTGTGAGAAAGTATATGTGCAGTTCCATAAATAGTCTTTGGTAAGAGCAGAGTTATTGTTGATTGTAGCAGATTTTCGTTAAGTTTTTAAAATTAGAAGATATCTGTGCACTTTTTATCGAAAGGGCTGTTAGAGTTTTAAGAATAATCCTCAACGTGGTGCCCTTTGTCCGCAAATTGTGGGGAAGTTTTAATTTTGTCCATGCTTTATGTTTTCGTGGTGCTGAGTCCGGTTCTGAGATAAACGACTATACAATTTCATAAGGCAACATTCATAACGCAACATAGAAAAATGTCAAAATAGTTTTTTTCTTTAGTTTTTGTTCACGTATGTCTTGAAATTTAACAATTATTTATTAATATTATCAAAGTACAATTGAAAGAATGTACAATTTTCAATAAATCTTCTTTTAAAGTTTTTTTTCTCTGACAATACCCAACTAGACTCAAGCACTTGTTCAAAATTGATGTATTTTTACTGTTTCCCAAAAATCCACTAGAAAGCACTTAAGACGGAGTAAAATTCCATTTTTTAAATATCGATATCGATTGTTAAACGTCAAAAAAAAAGACACTCATGTCTCATCTAATATTAAAAGGTGCCGCCGCTCAATTACGATAAAAACAATCCAGTCACAACTAAGTTTTTACAAAAACCAATTTTAGGCTTTTGAATATACGGGTGCCTATTGTTTCGTCTTTTTCATTTCGCTCACTGTTATTTCGTTTTGGTCGAAATAATTTCCGTTTATTTCGCAAAAGCTTTGTTTGATTTTTATTACTTAGTTTTGGGATCATTTCGTCTCGACGATTACTTCGATTTTGTTGTTTTGTTTTTTATTTGTTTCGCATTTTCATTGAAACATCTACGGATTATTTAAGCTAAGGTTATTTCGTTAAAGATTGTTTCGCATTTTGTCTCTATATACTTCTTTTGTTTTGCTATTCGATTATTTTGCTATCAGTTACTTAGTTTATGATTGATTCTGAGTCACCTTGTTTGGTTGACAATAAAAGAAAAAATTTAAATAGTAATGAAAAAAACACGTAGAGTGTGGATTTGGAAAAATATTGAAGAGGTTAACAATTTCCAGATATAAAAGGGAAAATTTGGTAAAGGTTCCAGAATCAAGACTTTTCTAGACAAAAAAAACGTATATTCTGATAAAGGGCTAAAAAAGACCTTTCATATAAGCATGCAATTATACAAAATTATGCGGAAACATAGCATGCGTTTAATTTGAATTAAATGTTTGTTTTCAATTAGCTATTTGTCAGATACTAATTTTTAAAACATTTACATATTTTATTTAAAGTTTTTTTTTAAGTAAAATTTTGAGGTAAAATTAAGAATTAAAATACATAGCTAGTACCTACAGGAAGTTCAAAGTTTTTTATCACTAGGTAGATACCTAAATGCGTGACAAAAAAAGGCCATGACCGTTTAAAATTATTATGTTTGTATTAATTTTCAACAAATGTTAGTGAATGCAAGGCGTATGGCAGGTTGTGAAAATTGAGAAAATTGAAAATTTAGTTCATTTCGACTTTCAATTATTTCGCCATCGTTTGATTGGCTTTTTGATTTTTGAGCATGTAAAGAACCTAAAGGCGTTAAAATCCGCGCGAATTTTAACGCCTTTAAGTTCTTTAAATGCACAAAAATCAAAAAGCCAATCAAACGATGGCGAAATAATTGAAAGTCGAAATGAACAAAAAACTTTGGAATGAAAATCGAAATGATCGAAAACGAAACAATTAAAGACGAAATAAACTAAGGATGAAATAATTCAGAAATGAAATAATCGAAAAAAGAAACAATGAAAGACGAAATAAAGTTTGACCGAACTAATTGCAAAACGAAATTAAAATTTTCTGAACAATAAAAAACGAAATAAATGAAAAGTGAAACAATGAAAATCGAAACAACAAAATGCGAAACGATCTAGATGAAACAACAAAAAAACGAAATGAAAAAGACGAAACGAACCATACCCTGAATATACCTTTAAAAAGGAACAGTAACGTGCAAGGGTTTTTGTTATTGACTATGTTTGTTTTGGCCCATAAGCATACTTGCTCCTAAATTCACCTATGTGTTTCTGATAGATTGGTCACACTGGCCACTTTTCAATATTTTTGGTATAAATCGGAAACTAAGGCGAATTTGACGTATTTGACAAATTAATACTCAAAACTTTTTGTTTAAAATTAAATTTTCTGTCGAAATGGATAGATAAGAAATTTCATAACAAAATATATAAGACAGAAAAGTTAACAAAAACAAACATAAAAATCGAAAAAGAAAAGATTTAAATTTTTTTTTCAAAATTGCGCATAACATTTATTGGAGTAAAGATATGCTCTAGACCAGCTATACTCAACCTGCGGCCCGCGGGCCGCATGTGGCCCGTCGAGTATTTTAAGTGGCCCACCTGGCATACTTACATAAATATGCCATTGCTTAGAAAAACTGAATACCATAAATCAAAATTTACAGCCGTTTGGAAAAAGTGCCAAACTAAATCAATTTGAAAATAACACCCAAAAAAAGACTAAATATTTTGGATGATATTTCCTAATTTCATCGCTTTCTTTTACAAAATGCCCGAAATAATAAATCAAATGAGAAATAAAACCCAAAATAGGAACATTTCCAAACAATGAGTGTTGCCAGTGAAATACATCAAATTTGAAAGAAAAGTGGAACTAGCTCCATGGACAAACGAAGTATCGCTTTAACGAATGACTGATAGGGTTCTCATTTGGTCCTCCCGTAGCGTCCGGAAGCATTTCAAATGTTTCTGTAAAAGTTCATTTGGCACTAGATGACAGTTTTTCTTCTGAAAAGAAGAGAGCGACGATTCTGGATTTAAAGAAAGAATAAAACCAAAAATATGCTATCAATAATTGAAGCATCAAAATTGTCAAATGTTATTTGTTATTTAATTTTGGAATTGCCAATGTGCATTTTCATTATACTAAAATTGGGATATATTATGAAAAAAAGAGATAGACCAGAATTTTTGCTTAAGTAGGGAGTTTAATCCAAATAAAAACTCAAGCGGCAGACATTCGTTGCTGTTATTCAAGAATATCAATACTCAGAGAACAGCTCTGTGAACTGTTCATCACCAAAATGCAACAACCAAGTGCACAAATAGAACCAAACTTCGGAGTCAAGAAAAGAGATGCATTCTGGTATCTGGATCGGAGAGCTCCGGAGAGTTCTTCCGGATTACCAAACCGAAAACGTTATGACAAAGCAGATATTTTGCTAACGTGTGAGAGGCACTGTTTTTGCAGCTGATTCATCTAAAATCGCAAGTAATTTGAGAAGTTTGACCGGTTTTGCTCTTAAAAGTGAAGACACAAACTTATAAAAAAAACAAGAAAACTGTGAATTGAGCGACCACAACATAAATTGTTCCTGACAGAAAAAAAAAGTCTGAAAGTCGACGCTGTGCTGCGCTGGATTGAAAAATTAACTTATCTTGGATCTACATACGTTTGGGAATCATCGTTTTCTATCCTTCAAAAAATGTGTAAAGAAATAAACGAATTAGGTTAGTATGCAGGAACAAGCCAGATCTTGAAAAAGTGTCCTAAATTTCAGAAATCAAATTAGTTTTTGTATTAAAATTCACTCTAAAGTACTAACCACCTAATTGCAAAAATTATTTCATGTTGCGGCCCGAGCCACATAACTAAAACGCCTTTGTGGCCCTTATGAAAAAAAGGTTGAGTATGGCTGCTCTAGACATACCAAAACAAAATAAAGTAGAGCTTTAATGCCTTAATATGACATATAAAAGAAGTCATTTAATTTAAAACAGACAGAGATAGGGCCATTAAAACTTTACCATTTACTTTATATTTTTCGCAGTTTTTGCCCGAAAACCCATTTTTTTTTACTTTATGACAAATTTAACATTAACATTCCCTGCACCTAGTACCAAATCTTAAATTAATCGGACCAGCTGTTCCCTATAGTTTTAATGTCATATTTGATCAAAATCTTGATTTTGAATATATTTAAGAATATGAAATTTGCCATATTGTACCGAAAAAGGGACTTTCAGCCAAAACGGCGAAGATTTATAAGAAATGGTAAAGTTTCAGTGGGAATAGCTCTGTCAAATTTGAACAATAATTACTTTTTGAATTTGCCATATTAAAACCTTTAGTCCCTACTTTTTTTGTCTGTGAATGTCTGAATCTGGATCCCGTCTTGTCTTCAAAAAAAATTTTAATCTTTGAATTTTTGAAAAATTTTTGAAACTAGTTTTGTTAACTTTTCTTTTTTATAAAATTTTTCAATTTATCCATTTCAATAGAAAATATAATTTTGACCAAAAAGTTTTAAGTGCATGATTGTCAAATTCAGAAATGCTTGGGTGAATGTATCAGCATTTTCTATTTTAAGAATGCATATAGGCCAAATAAACATATTCAATAATAAAAACCCCTGCACGTAAATGATGGTTAATAACGCTCATTTTCCGGTCTATTCAATAGCCTACAAGGTCACAGCAAAATAATAATATGACACAGAATAAAATATTAGAAATTCATAAAAAAAATCTATGCCTAGAAAAAACTGAAATTAGCTGACTTTTTATGGCAAGTGACTGTCTTTTAAGAATGTATTAATTTTATGCAAATATCAAAAAAGGTACCAAAAATCGTTTGTGATCTAGAAAAAACAAATACATACTTTAAAAAGTCATTAAAAAAAAACCTATGGCCGTCCAATTACTGAAACATGTTGACCTTTTATCACGAGCAAATGATTTTTCGGAATGCGTAAATTTTGTACGAATATCCCACAAATGGGGTGCAAAAAAACACACGTGACCATGTGAATCCTTAAGCTTTGATTGCAATTATTCTAAGACTGACCAATTTTTAAACGATTTTTTGAACATTTTTTATTCTCCAATTAGATGACATATCTTTTTGCCAATATCCCAAGGAAAAAAACTGTAACAGATTGTTTTTTGGTATACCTATATATATATATATACCTATAATAAGGTAACATATAATCTTAGAAAATTCCTTACCTATTCGATGACCGCTAATCCATTAGTTAGAAGCGTCAAAGGTCCCGAAAATGAGTTTTTGCCAAATATTTCGAAAACGCTAAGTTTAAAAAAAAATATTTACAAACAAGTAGCTGAGTTAAATTTCGTAACCGTTAAGAAGTTATAATAGAATATGAAGAAAATTAAGAAACAAAAAATTCTTCCGATTAAGTGGAGTGACTGAATATTTCTGTACCTTGGTTCTAAAAGGGCCAATGTCCAATTTGATAATTTTTGATAAATCGAAAATCTTGCATTTTTATTTCTAAAAATGCTTATTACTTTTGAAAACTAAACTTTCTATAACCATCGGTATCTCGCTAAGAAACAATTGGGGCACATTTGCCTTATAACAGTCGTAAAACATCTTCCGCTGAGTCAAAAAGTGAATTGGCCCTTTTAGAACCAAGGTTCAGATCTATAATTCAAGTTAAAAGTTCAAGTGAGCTCAACTCCATATTGCGTTTCGCCCAGGTATGATAGTTGAGCTCATCAGTTAGATGAAGAAGTTATACCTAGCACTTCAAACGACAATAGAATAAATGCACCTGGCACTCGACCAAAGTACCTACATGTTGGGTCGAAAAAAACTGTATACTTTTGAAGAATACTTGGTTAACTTTGAAGCTAGAAAGCTCGTTTTTTTCAATTTAAGTCGTTGCTTAAGAAAGTTAGCCGCTAAAATATAGAAATTAAAGAATTATTTTGAAATTTATCACCCATTTGAATGAGTAGCTATTTAAATGTAAATAAGTTCTTAAGGCCTTTGACTTTGTACTTTTTAGTGATATACAAGCTTCCAAAATTAAAGATTTTCAAATGCCAATTTTATTGATATAATTTTTGTATTTAAAAACCTTCTTAACTAAGGTCAAAGTTTTGCAGAGAAAATATTTATATTTGAAAATTTAAAAAAATTTGAATGTTTTTCCTGAAATTGTAACTTCTTAAATGTTTTATTTGCATCCCAATTTTGCAGGCAAAATTGTGTTTTTACATCCAAATTTTTAATTGAGTTAACGGAAAAATCGTAAATAATTTCAACGAGTTTCATAGTTTCAATCAAGGCGAGCTTAAAACAAGATTTAGAGAAGCTTTAAACTCTGGCAAAAAAAAGATTCTAGTTGCATGAGATTCTGCATTTTAACATTTTGGAAAACCATAATCTAAACAACTGTACAATCACACTTGGGAAATAATGATTATTTTTTTAATTTGTTTTAAATTTTATTTCAATTAAAAAAGTAATCAGTAATTGAAGTTTTTCTACTACAGTAACATATAATTGAAGTAAGAAAAAAAATAATTTCCATTATTTATAATTGTAATTGTAAACTACAAATTGAAAAAAGAAATGGGTTTTTGCAAATACTTGAAGGAAAAAGCACTGCGTTAATTACTTTTAAGGTAATTGTTTTTTTAGGCTATAGTTCATTGCTAAATTACTAAACAAGAGCCACGTTAAATGCAATTGAAAAAATCACTAGATTAATTACATTTTTGTGTGAAGATTACTTATAAAAGAAAAAATCATGGCTGCTCTCTTGATGATTACTTTTGTTCTCAATTATATGAACCTAAATGAATGACAAGCAATTGATACTTTTCAATTGTAATTTTTAATTGATTTTTTTATTTATAATTATTTCTCAAATCCATTTTAAGTATATTTTCAAAAATCTACAAAAAATAATAAGAAAGTTTATTTAATGAATTTTCAAATGTAGAGTGAAATTAATTTTTGAATTAAACTTTATATAACAAAATCTAAGCTTCATTTAAATTTATAATTAATTTTGACCCGTTTGCTAATACGGAACTTAAGTACCTATTTATGTTCTACCTTTAAGCTGTTATTCTACTTTTTTCTCTGCGTAAACTGCCACATAAGTGCTTATGTTCTGCTTTAATATTTAAGTTTAGTATCAGCTAGTGGGCCTTAAAAACTAAGCTTTTTTTTTTTTAAATTTCAGGAATTTTCAGTGCTCCACTGTATCGAAGATTTTCCTACCGTCAAGTGAGCTTTGTGGGAGCAATTTTGATTTTCCTAGGCCTAGTAGCAACTTTATTCTCCAAATCGTATATATATTACTTCTTATCAATAACATTTTTGTATGGTGAGTTGAATGCTTTTATTTGCAAAACCTATGAAAATTTATATTTTGACTCTTACAGGTTTTGGAAAAGGTTTTATGTTTTCCGCTTCAACTCTTGCAGTCAATTCATATTTTGAAACAAAACGACGATCAGCAATGACCTTGTTGACTACGATAGCCGGATTGGGTCCAATGTTTCTGCCATACATTTCTACCTTTCTTATGGTTCAATATGGCGTAGCTGGATCTGTGCTGTTCTATACAGGGTTTTCACTTCATAATTTTATTTGCGCTTATATCTATGAACCTGTTAAAAAACATGCAAAGAGAATTAAAGGAGAACAATTGGCGGAAAATCTTCGATTTTTGCAACTTGAAAAAGTTCCAATGTCGCAAGGCGATGCAAAGCTGAACGAATCAACTTTAACCCTTAAGTCATCAAATGATCTCAGTGAAAAAACTTCAAATACCAAGAATATCGATGGCACTGCCACCACCTATAATTTGGTTTTCACGAATAATGATCACAATCAATCTTCAAAGAAGTTAGATCTCGCACCAGAAGAAGAAATGCAATTTCTGGAAAAACCTCGGGAAGAGTTTGTCAAAGACGTCGATGAGCTAAATAAGACATCTTGGCGGAAAACGATCGTAGACTACCTTCATTTAGATCTGCTAAAAAATTTCACCTACTTCAATTTGGCTCTGGGACTAACAGTAATTGAATTTACCGAAAATAATTTTGCTTCAGTGTTGCCATTTATTCTCACTGAATTCGGATTTAACAATATTGAGCTTGCCATGTGCATGTCGCTGCTAGGATCTTTTGATATGATTATGAAATTTTTAATTCCATATACCGTGGCAAAATTGAAGTGTGATAAACGAGTGATTATGATCGTAAGTTGCATGTTAATTTGTGCAGCACGCGTTGTTGTAGGGCAAACCCGCAAAATTCCAATAGCTTTGGTTTGCTTTAGTGTGATGGGAACAAATAAGGCAATAAGAGTGGCATACGGTAATATGATTCTGCCAGGCTATGTTCCTTCCAAGAGGCTTCCAGATGCCATTGCTTTGGAAAGAACTATTATGGGACTATTTTCATTGCTGTCGGCACCGGTTATTGGTGAGTAACAAGAACAAAAAATAATATTCAATGAATCGCTAAAAAAATTGATTTGTTAATTTCCAGGTCTCATACCTGATGCCACCAGTTATGGATTCTTTGTTTTGAGCATGAATGGAATGTGTGTTATTGTTGCTCTGTTGTGGTTTGGTGAAGATCTCGTGAGATGGTGTATATGGAAATTGCAGAAATCACAACCATCGGAAGAACAAACAAATAAAGCTGTCGAAATACGTATTTAGTACTTCTAAGTTCTTAAGTGTAAATATGTATAAGGCTTAAGAACTTTGTATTAAAATTTAAGACTGAGCACAATCTCAAACATAAATTCAACTTTTATTGTGATTAATGACAATTTCAGGATTTAAGAAATTCATTGTTAGAATTTAGAAAAATTTCATAAAAGGCTTTAAGCTTCATTAATTAGTCAATGATAGAAATTTGTTTAAAAAATTGTTAAAGTTTTTTGAGTTCATAAGTTTGTGTTAGCATTTTATCAAACTTATTTGACCTTTTTCTGACCTTTAAGATGGTGTTATTGTTTATTTTATTTAAATTCATCAATTAACTAATAACATCCTAAAGTCAAAACTGAATGACTAAGTAGTCAACAAAATTTTTTAAATATTCATTTTAACATGTGATATACATAAACAAAAGTGCTATTGGAATGGGGATAAAGTTGTGTATTTCTTAATGAAATCACCTTTAAATTAAGTACCGCCGCCACTTTTTCTTCTGGGAAATATAGTGTTCTTTTGGCAGCTTGCACATAAATTACCAACTTTAAATAATAAGATATCACAAACATTTACACTTCATTCGAAATTGCACCCAAAATGATCTCAAAACAAATATTCAAGCTGATTGTGAGATTATCTCCCAGTGTCCAAAGCTTCCAAATAACTAGTGCACACCAGTTTACACTAAGTATAACTCTTTTTATATCAGCTATGCACTTTTGATTTGCAAAAGCTTCTTTCATTTCAAAAGAACAAGTACAAGTGGTGCCATTTTTTTTTTTTTTTTAAAGACAATGAAAGTAAAATTATTTTCAGATGTTAAGCAAAACAATAAAAGGGAACTGGATGTTGGGGCTAAGCGATATGTCATCGGTTATCACAAAAAAATGCTATCACTGGAGCACCTATCACGATAGCTGTATGGCAAACAAACATGGAAAAGTAAAATTAATCAATACATGTCCACATTTAAATAAAAAAAAGTCACGTAATGAAATTCATTTCGTATAATAAACTGCAACAAAATAAAATGCATAGCTGCTTGTTTTTATGTTTAAGAGGCATTGGAAGTTATGAAAGAGAAAAATTAAAGCATGAAATTCGATAATTAAATTCACTAGTTATAATTCTTTTAATTTTTTGAGGCGATAAAAACAATAATAACTTAATACTTGATCAAATATGATTGTATGGAAAAAATCTTAAAAATCTCAAAAATCGATGGAGTGGTTTTGAAAAAAAAAGAGTGTATGTATACATATGAAGGGTCCAGGGGAAAAACGGCTTAAGTCCATTTTTTTATTTTTTTATTACTAAAAAACGCTTAATTCAAAATAAAATTAATGAAATCAAGAAATTATTTTGTCTGGCACAAAGTAATTTACTATGCAAACATGTATGGATTTTAACTTCTTGATTTTTGTTCTGGCAAACTGATAGGATTCAAAAGGACGTTCGTTGTGGGAGTCAAAACTTGAAATTTATTTTTTGAAAATTTCTTTTGAAAGAACCGAACATGATAGTTGGAAACGGTTTTTGGCTCTTTTACAATATCTTTTGATTCTCAAAATATTACATAATTTGAAAATAATATAATTTTCACAAACGTGACATTAGACTAGACAAGACTTCCACTGGAAGGATTTAAAATATTGGATAGTTAAATTTAAATTGTTAAGCTGACATATTCCTAGGGTATACCCACAAGTTTTTAATGTTTTAATACCCTTTCTTCAATTTTTGGAATAAAAACAAAACTTAAAAAAAAAAAATATTTCGAAAGTGTGCCATTTTGCGAGTTTTCAAAGTCCTTTGTCTAGAGAGCAATATTTATATCAGATGCAAATACAGACCTATATACTTAAGGCATAAGTACAAGTACAAGTTCCATTACCTTGTACTTGAAATTTTGTAAGTACCAGTACAATTCCTTGGTACTTGTACTTAAAAATTTCAAGTTCCAGTACCGGGACTTGTACTAATTTCACAAAACTACTTGAAATTTTTATATTGATTACTTTTGACAGTATTTAAATTCTTTTCAATTCCTTTTTTAATTCCAAAAGTACTTACATATAATTCCTTTTAATTACTTTTAATTCTTTTTCGAAAAAAAAATTGAAATAATAAATTGTATTCGTCTCGATCTCACGGATACAGGGGGAGGGCAATGGATGCAATTGCCCCCCCTGGGCAGGTACGAAAAAAGCATAAAATAATAATTTAATAAAGTGCAATCAAAAAAAATATTACTGTATAGTCAAATTATTTCATCTAGAGAGCAGATTGAGTCCCAAATCGATTTGATTTTCACTTTTCAAAATGCAAATGTGATGGAAAAATTTCTCAATTTTATAAAAAAATGTTTTTAAAAAGGTCTTGCCTTAACCCTCCTCCACGAATTTGTTAGTGGTTTTTTTTATAGTTAAGTGTAAAGGGAGAGGCAGCAGGGGCGTTTATCTAAATTTTCCACCTTAACATTGATTTTTATTTAAAAAAATAAAAATAGCGCAAAATTTTAAATAGCCTTTTGTTAAGGGCTTAGCATGATGCTAATTAACATTATTCTGAATATTTAATAATATATTAGCTCTTCCCACTAGTGTCATACTAATTCTTTTCTAATATAAACAGTTCATCTGAACACGTCCAAACAGTGGCAGTTCGTATAAAAAACAAGCATTTTTTCATAATTACAAATGTCAAAGTGACAACCTACAAATTTTTTAAATTTACAAAACGATGTTCACTTGAATATTTATATAAATTCTTTGTTTGGTTGTAGTGCCCGGTTTATATACCTAGAGTTTGTAAGAAACTCAGCTTTGATTGTGCTGCGGGCTCTTGAGTCTTGATTCGTGAGCCTCCTTAGCCAAAGTACAATTTATTACGAAAATAAACAAAAAAAGACAGATGTCATGAATTTAGCATAACTAAAAATTAAAAATATCCGTTTAATGATTTTAACTTTAGTTATATATTAAGAGATAGTACGATTCTAAAATCGTAATAGATCAAGAGAATTATTTTTTTAACTGAGTATCATGTTAAAATTGCTTTAGAATTGTTCTTTTCTTAATCGCTTAAAATTTTGCGCCAGTATCTTAAAAAAATGTTTACTTTGCTTCAAATGCTCGGATCTACATGATTTGGATATTTAATTAAAGTTTAAATAATAAACTACATTTGTGTATACAAATTATTTTGAAATACTAAAAAATTTCATACTAAAAGGGTGATTGAGTTCTTTTTATGATAAATATTTAAATGTGCGTTTCCGTTTGAGAGAATGTTTTCACTAGAAAACTCTCGAGAGTTACTCTTGGATAAACTTAGACTCTTAGTTTAAACTTATTTATTTGAACTTAGTTCATTCGGTCCACCAAAACAGAAGAATATTATTTGTAATTTTCTTCGAAATCATAACTTGGATATCTTTCTTCCCCTCTGTTGAGCTAATTTCATGACTGTGTCCACTTGAGAGTTTTACTCTCAAGAGCTGCTCAAAGTCTCTACTCTTAAATGGATACACATCTGTGTTTCGAGTGGGGCCCTGTACACAGCGATGCGCGCAGATATGCTGCACATCTGTTTTAGCCATAAAATACGTTTCTAATGGTAGTATTCGTGAGGGTTTTATGACTTCCGTGTTCCATATTATTAAACTGGCGAAGAGTTCGAATCCGATGAAGAAGATTGGAGAGAAATCAAGAAATCACTACAGCAGTCACTGCCGAAGAGAAGTTGGATTGAATTTCTTCACCTAAGGATAGTTGTTTTATGTCGTTTTTGAAAACGTCAGTAAACGTCAATTCGATTGTCAAATGATCGTCATTTCTTGACGCGAGTATTGCTATTTTCAAATATATGCAATAGTTTAGTTTACACAAAATCTTTTCTACCAACGTCATTAAATTCTTGCAATTGTCATTCTTGCGAACCCATTTGACACTTTCGAACACGTTCTCTGGCTTCTCAATATTTTTGTCATCAACTCGATTTCGTACTGCATAAATGCACCGCAGATGATATTTTCAAACATGTGACTTAAGCAAACTGCATTATCGAACACAATGCTAATGCAATAAAGTTTGTATTTGCCTTTTTGAACAGAAACTTTTGCAGTTTGTGTTTGAGAACATTCTGCAAACGCATATAACGTTTTTGAAAATGGCCTTTAACTGGCAAGGCCATTGACAAAATTTGCTTTTCCCTGCTAAAGAAGATGCTGAACTTTCACTTGAACTGGAACGTCATGTGTGGGAACCCACCGATGTGCCATTATGCTTTCCGAAATTTGAGGTGAAGGACGCTGTAAGGACACCATCATGCTATTGCCAAGAACTGTATAACTTTATGAAGTTCCAAAGTACCCGCTGTTTAAGACACTGTGGCAGTTATGAAAGACGTAATATTGCCTTCTTCAAATTTCACACTCATATCATGCAGAGTGGTATGAAGTGTACTCCAATTTTCTGTAGACCTCATCAAGATTGTGGAAACTCACGTTTTTAGTTTATTTAAACCTCTTTGAAAATTTTTACTTTGAAAAAAAAAGAGCTTTGGCGAGACTAAACCAACTCTATAGATTAATTAGTATTGAAGTTAGGTATAGCGTTTCAAAGTAACACTAGTGATTTTGTACTGTAAAAGGGATAAATTACATTTATTTGTAAATTCTCAACAAATATAATATTATTTTTTAAAAAATTATAAATTTATATTATTGCTCATACAATTCTACACCAAAAAGATTAAAGCATTTTTTTTCGTATGAGCAACAGATTTTGAGAAAAACGTGGAGAAACGTTTTAATAAGAGCTTTTTATTGTAATGAAATTTTGTTCATCTTGCTTGGGTAAAATAGGTAATGAGGTTTGTGCCCGTTTTTCTCAAAATCTGTTGCTCCTACGAAAAAAAGTGTCACAATCTTTTTTGTATAGAATTTTATGAGCAATAATATAAATCAATTAATTTTTTTGAAAAAAAATTATATTTGTTGAGATATTTACAAATAACTGTAATTTATGCCTTTTATAGTTCAAAATCACAAGTGTTACTTTGACACGCTTTAACTTCAAGACTAATTAACCTATACAGTTGATTAAAAGCTCATCTTTAGACAATTTTAGTGACTAAGGCCTGGTTCACACGAGATTGTACCGCACGTTTTTTATCGCATTCGGTTTTTACCGAACAAAAATCGGGTGTTCACACGATATTTATATTTATTTGTTTAAAACTCGAATAGCTGCAGTATAATGAAAATGATTGGAAAAGTTTGAATTTGTGAAGTATTTTATTTTTATCTTTTTAAGGGAAAGAACTAGAAAGCTGACATTTGGACGGATGATAGAAAATATTGATTTAAATATGAATTAAAAAAATAAGAGTCCTAGAATACCGTTGGACGGAGATAACCGCAATATTTGAGCGCTTTTACATATGAACTCATATCTGTTTAGTGCATTGATGAATTTGTTTGTTGTTTTAAATATAACATATAAATAAAATTACGGTTATTTTGATACCTCATTCATTGTCCTACGTGGTATATAAGCGACACAATCTTGATTTTAAATTGATCGAAAAATCAAAACAATTGCATTGAAATTACTTGCTTGAACCATTGTCCACGACCATCCACCAGCGAGAAGATCCCGTTATCTACATGGAATTTTTTGTATTAAAATTTGATATGGATGGCTTTAAAAAATTATAGCTCCCATTCTACTGATTGGATTTTCAAGGTTAAGGTCTTTAAAGAAAGCTGACATAACGGACCGTATTGTGTAAAAAAATCATTGAGGAGGGGCAAAAATGTTCATACTAAAGGGCTGAATAAAGCCCAATTCAATTCCATTTATTTTATTCTAAATTCAAATGTTGATGAAAATTTTTATAATTTTGAAAAACTAAAAACGCATATTTATTGCCTCATTCCTCTTCTTTATTTTAAAACCTTGACCTACAAGATCCAATGAGTATCACCGGAGTTATAATTTTTTTAAACCAACCATATCGGTCGACTAATTTTTTTGTGTACATCGGCTTTTCTCTCCACTGAAGCTCATTCTATGCCAACGAACAAATACCAAACGTGGATTTAATCCGTGTGAACGAGACAATATAAAACTATACGCCACTGGAAGACGATACGTCGCAATTCATTCGTTTTTTTGATAAGTCCGTTGAGTACTCGATAAACGTACTTAGCTGAGTACGTTTTCTTGCCGTACAAACGTCGTGTGAAAGGCTCTATGCAAAATATATACGCCACTGCTCATTCGCACGGATTTATGCAAAAAATCGTGCGGTACAATCTCGTGTGAACCAGGCCTAAGGGTTTGTTTCACAATGTTTGAATAAATTTCTGTTTGGATATCCGACACATAAGTTTTAGCACAGGGTAATAAGTCCACAGACGAAAAATTCAAAATTATTGTCTTATGACCCACCTGATTGTGTTATAAATTCACAAAACAATTTTTAAGTGTGAACATATGACCCTGCCTCAGAATTTATGTGTCGAATAACTAATCAGAACTTTACTCAGAGAATGTGAAACAGGCAATTAATGTTATTCTCTCATAATTTTGTTGTAAAATGAAATTCAATAAAGATGTTGAATAAAAACCAAATCCCTTTTCTTTTCAAGATGGTGACCTTCCCCTTACTCTGGCCACCACAAATGTAGCCAAACACTAATAATTTTTTTTACAAAATTTTCCCCACCATGAAGTTCTTACACGATTTTCTCTGAATCTATATATTAATATACACTCCCGTTCAATTGAATAGGTTCAAAATTTTCGAGTGCGATTTACCGTTATAACTCCGAACTATGTGGAATAAATGAATTTTTGAAAATGGCATTAGAGAAAGCATCCAATTGAGGAGAGAATAAGAAAACACACAATATCAAACTTACCATCATTACCAGTTTTATTATCATTTCTTTAAATTCATATTGAAATCGTAGCACTTTTTTTCGATTATTTGAATAGCTGCACCGCCTTTATCATCACTTTTGCTTTGAACTAGTTGAAGGTCAGACCTCTTAAAGCTATTTTTGGGCTTTATATCATGGTTTCCTTGATATGACACATACAAATTGAGAACAAACGTAGAATGGGTGGAGGAAAAGCTCTTTTCGCGGCTGAGTACGCGCAAATTTATTGTTTTCATGATAAATAGCTAACGGGACATCAAATTTCGGAAAAAAAAACTTACAGAATCTATTCATTGATCTAAAATTATCTGAAAAATAAACAAAAAGATGGTGTCGATATGAAAGGATGCAAAAAAACCTGCTACCTCCGCAAGTGATAAGTGAAAAAGTCTGAGGATTGCGTCTAATTCGTCGCTTTAAGTGGCTTACAAGGAAAGAAGCTTGGTTCAGTGCCAGTGTTTCGCCAGTCGAGAGTATTATTAAAAATTCTGCATACCGAAAAAGAAGAAAATCTAATGAAAAAGAGTTTAAATTCAACGGAATTGATGGACTCAAATTTTATTTCCATGACTGAGCGTTTTTGTGTAACTAAACCACAGTCATACTAATCGTTCAAAAATGTGGGGTTAAATTTCTTTTCCTTGAATTCTCAAATTGTAACTTCGTTCAACTAAGCGGTGGTTTATTTTATTTTTTTCTTCTTTTTTGGTATGAAGAACTCTCGACTGTAGAAATACTCGCACTAAACCTAGCTTGTTCCCTTATTTTAGCCATTTAAACCGACAAATAAGATCCAACCCTCAGAATCTTTCGTCTATAGCTTGCGGATGCAGCAGTTTTTTTACATTCTTTTCATATCGACATCATCTTTTTCTTACTTCTCGGATAAATATAGATCAAAGAATGGATTCAGTAAGTTTTTTCCGAAATTTGATGTCCCGTTAGTCATTTATCATGAAAACAATAAATTTTCGCGTACTCAGCGGCGAAACGAGCTTTTCCTCCACCCATTCTACGTTTGTTCTCAATTTGTTTGTGTCATATCAAAGAAATCATGATATAAAGCCCAAAAATATTTTTAAAAGGTCTGACCTTCAACTAGTTCAAAGCAAAAGTGATGATAAAGGCGGTGCACGTATTCAAATAAAATAATTTAAAGAAATGATAATAAAACGTGTAATGATGGTAAGTTTGATATTGTGTGTTGTATTATTCTCTCCTCAATTGGATGCTTTCTCTGATGCCCTTTTCAAAAATTCATTTATTCCACATAGTTCGGAGTTATAACTATAAATCGCACTCGAAAATTTTGAACCTATTCAAATGAACGGGAGTGTATTAATCTTTTTTGTGTAGAATTACAAAAGCTACAATTTGTACCTTTACCTTTTTCAAAAAAAAAATTATAGTTTTCCAGAAATTAAGAAAAAAAAACTGAATTTTACCCTCTTTTACCCCCCTAAAAAATGTATCCCCGGTCCAAATTTACGAAACTTTTTAGGAAATGCTTGAGACGTCAAAACAAAGCTCTCCACCTAAATTCAGCTTTGTCGGAATTTTTTCGAAGTGAAAGTCTAATCTTCTTGGGCTAATATATCATAAAATATGCGTTTATTTTTGAATTGGGTTGGGGTCAAAATTCTGCTTATGTGAAAATTCTGTTTTCAAAATTCTGCTTTCAAAATTCTGCTTTTCAAAATCCTGCTTTCAAAATTCTGTTTTTCAAAATTCTGCTTTTCAAAATTCTGCTTTTCAAAATTCTGTTTTTCATAATTCTGTTTTACAAAATTCTGCAAATAATAAAAAAGTCGTGTGGAAAATGTTAAAAAGCGCGCGCTTTTTAACATTTTCCACACGACTTTTTTATTATTTGCAGAATTTTGTAAAACAGAATTACGAAAAAACAGAACTTAATTTGTGTACAACATTTTGTTCATGGAAATAATTTGTTGGCGTATATTTGCTGATTTGATGGCAATATTGTTCAAAGTATGCGGCTGAGAGCAAAGAATATATTTTTTTTACATTCTGAGATCTCTTTTTTTTTAATAATTCAATAAAAATTCAAGGATAATATTGCTTAATAGTTGGTCAACCGGTTAACTTCTAATATTGCGGACTGTGTTTTGTGTAAATATATAAAAATGAATATTTCGATAGTAAAATCCAATAAAGGAAAAGACAAGTTGTGCGTTGACGGTTATTTTTTTATTTGGAAAAAGTATCGGAATGTAAAAACTATAATTGGGCATGTTCTTATCGAATAAAAGATAAGTGCAATGGAAGATTGGTGACTTAATTGAATGGAGATGTCCATGCCATCGTAAAAAAGTCAGGTCAACACAACCACGAACCACGTGCAATAGAAAAATGTGTGCAAGTTTCTAGCAATTTAGTGAAAAAACTTGCAAAAAAAACTGCTCTTTCCACTAGCCAAATAATTCAGTAATCCGTTGTCGATACGCTCTTCCCTCGAAAAATGAAAAATTGATAATAAATGATTATATTTAAGGAAAAACAGAATTAGCAGAATTTTCTTCTTCGTAAAGCAAATTGGCAGAATTTTGAAACACAGAATTTTGAAAAACAGAATTTCGTCGGACAGAATAAGAAAAAAACAGAATTTTGAAAAGCAGAATTTTTTGGAAAAAAACAGAATTTTGAAAAGAAGAATTTTGAAACCAGAATTTTGACCTGTTCCCTTTTGAATTGTATGTAGGGTCAAGTAAGGAAAAAGAGCTGTAATGACGGATTTCTCATAGAGTAAAAGAAATATCTGAAGGACTTAAACTGAATTTTAAAGAAGAACACTAGCATTTTTAGAAATCATTGCGAATTTTGTTGAAATAAATAATCCTTCGTTGTTACATACCCTCGAAAATAGCGGAAAACCTTTTACCAAAAATGAATGTGACTTAAAAGTATGTTATATTTGTATATTGTATTGCTTCAAGTAGAGACTAAAATTTCCATGCAAAGCATACATTTCTTGATAAACGTTTAGAAGAAAGAGATCCCAAAAATTATTTATATTAATCATGATTTTAGCTTTAATGCCATTTTTTTTTGCATAAAATTTGAAATTATTGGTTTCAAAGAATTGGAACTCATAATATTTCAGCAGTTCAGTTTGTGAGTAGCGTGAATGAAATGCTTTCGCTCTCATCTAATGGTATCATTGGATTATGGGCTTCAACTAAATAAGGTTTTATTTTCATCAAATGAATAATTTATTATCTAATTGAAGTGTTTTTTAGTTTGAAGATCCCTTTAACAAACAAAAAATTTTAGTGTTGAAGAAAAATAAAGATATAACTTTATAAATACATGGTTTTAAAAAATGCATATTTCAAGTGCATATTTCTTATTTTGAGCCCTAATAATTAAAATATTACTTTTGTAACAGTATCTGAGTGTCTATTTTAAGTTTGTTTGTACTTTTTAATACAAAATAAAATTTCGAGAAATATAAAACAGATGGTCACCGTGCCCTTAGGCAAGAACAAAATAAAATGATCTATTCCCTATTACTATACATATATACTTACTTAATTATACAAAGTTGAGTGAGCTACAATAGTAATAATTCTTTTCTGGTGAATTGTCAACTTAATATAGGTACATAAAAAGGTATACATATTTTTTCTTCTTAACCCGAAGTTAAATAAAATATTAACATTGATATTAAATACATACCTACTCCTATATTCAAAATAAAAAAAAATATAAAAACCTAGCAAATATTTATACACGTTTATATAATCTGATTTTTATTTTTTATGTTTAGTGACTTAATCACGGGACAGCAAGACTTATCTCATGCACGCAGCATGTTTGCCTCATTATGTCTGTCTTTCTAGACACAGAGGCTAGATGTTTTTGAGAAGAGTGCCAACAAAAAATCTCAAAAGGAGAGAATTGTTTGAATTTATTATAATATTTTTGAGTTTAAAAGGAATTTGTAAGAATTCTGATTCAAAGAATTAAATGAAGATGGGTCAATAAAGTAATTAAGATAACTATCAGCTCATGGAGAATTGAAGCCTAGTGACTTGACTTAAACTATAAACCATTCTTGTGTTTAAGTGTTGTTAATCGGCAGGAATAGCAGTTAGCAACAATTTAAGAGACAATAAAAGAGATTTGATCATGACGATAGATACTCTTAGAGAATTTTCCTCTTCTTTTCAAGAGGCAGTTGCAGTATTCCTAAATATCCTACGCTCTAACTATTACGTATTAACAGTATCTCTTGTCAAAAAAATTGTAGGTTCAATGCAATTCAATTTAATTCAATTCAAGCATGGTTCAAATCTAAGCTGAATACAAACAATCGAGATAATATGAAGTTTACATATTGAAACAAAAAATGAAAATAATTTTACTTTTAATGTAAAAAAACCATAAATAAGTATTTAGCAGGCTTTCAATTTCTCTCTGATCAAAAGAATGAAGCCATAATTTTATTTTTCTTGTGAAAGTCGATCAAATTTCTTGATGACCGGATTTCATGCGGAAAAGTATTACAATTCACAAGACAGGATAGAGTTAAAGTTGCAGTAGTTAGTAGTGCAAAAGGAAGGAATATTTGCCAAGAACAATGCATTTCTAAGAAGACTACGGCTATTTGAGATAAGACTTTGTAACCAACCAACCTCTTATAAAGAAAATCCTTAAGACTTTGAAGTCATTGATGTGTTTTACCGGAGGCTTTTAAATTCAGTCATAGAGTGAGCTATAGTCAATGCAACTTACAAACATTTCTAACCGCTGATTTTTGAATATGGTTAAGTTGTCAGAGTTTGTTAAAGTTAACTTCGATTGAAATATACCAAATAAATAGTCTTTAGCAGGTTCGTTGTTTTTAATAAACAGGAAGTGGTTGAAAAAAGATATCATTTTGAATTGAATATGTGCTGGGAACAACTTAAATTTTGATCAATAGTCCCACCTATGTAGGTGCTTGAAGGTATGAACACTATCAATTTAAAAACAAGTCTCACTGTAATCTTGATTGCTGGGGAAAGATTGAGTACGTAGTAGATCACGATTACTATTTAATTAATTATGTCAAATGAGTGAAATGTTATGTTGACATCAGGATTTTCTTAACCTAGAAGATTGAAAAACATCAGTTTAATTTTATCACTAACAACAAGCTCATGTTCAACGAACCAAGATCATAACGAATGAACATCTTGGTTTATATCTGAAATTAAATCTAATCTACTAGCTGAACAATGGGCAATACCAAGTTCATCTGCATAGGCCTTAATTTTGCCCAGAAATAGAAGAAAAAAGGGAATTTATATGGGTTGGGGTCTAAGTACTTCGTGTGCAAAAATTCAGTGTTCAAAATTCTACAAATAATAAATATACACTAGAGATAAAATTGGGCTGATATTTCATTAAGAGAACTACAAAAAAAAGATCTAAACAACGTTAGTAGAGGTGCATTTGAGGCTGTGAGTGCAAAAGTGGTGTAACCCACTTATTTTTAATCATATTTTTCATTTTTAATCGATCTTAAATGACATTTAGTTTGAAATCACAAAATCGCATATTTGGAAAGCTAAGATATTTAAGAATTAATAACTTTGCTTTGCTTAGATGTCCTTCGAAGCGTAATGTAAAAATAGGAGACAAAAGTATCAATTTTGCCAAAAAATGGGTTACCAATTTTGAACTCATGGCACATTATTTAAATTAATTTTTGGAATTTTCTTTTAAATAAAGTTAGATTTTTCAAAGGAAATTCTTTTTATATGATTTATTTTTGGGGCGTTTTCTTACTTTTCGGCTCTGAGCTCAAATCCGTCATCCATTAACCGCCATCAGCTTAGGTTTCGAGATTTTCACCACTTTTTAGTTTTTTTTTATTAAATTAGTAACGATTCCTCTAACCTTTTTCCTCAAAATTTGGTCAAAATCATTTCAATACCTTTGTTAGTCTCTGAGATATCCTTAGTTGCATCTTAGTCATCACCGTCTTTTCACTATCTTTGACGTAACCTAACAACACCATAAAATATTTTCAAAAATTATTGTAGCTATTCCTGATCGTATGTTGGTTTTATCCTCCTTATTTTAAAACTGTCCAATATAATTGTTCCTTTCTGAGAAAGCCATTGTTGAAATGTATGCTCAAGCCCCTTTAGCCCCCCCCCCTGCGTACGCCACTTTCCGTACTACTTCTTTAAAAACGATGCTGGTCAGAACGTTACAGTCAATGGTGACCCGTTAGTTGGCCTCCAGGATCGTGCGATTTAACGTCGCACCGGCCCACAGTGGGATGAGAAGTAATTCTAGCGCGCCAAAAGTGGTATAAAAAATGGTCTCCAAAATGCGTAATTTTTTCAGGGATTGTTGACAATACCTGGGCGTGAGAAAATCGACAGCCAGTTTTTGTAAAACGTCATGCACTTTTTTTTTATTCCTCGTTTCTTAGAAGGTTATGAATAATCTTAGTTATGAAGTCAAATAACTGCTTTTTTAAAATGTCGATATTGATCCTATTTAAGGATAAATATCTGCTAGATTTTTTTTTCTTGTTTACCAATAGTGTCATTATTATAAACAATCAATTCCAATAAAATTAATTCACTGGTTGTTTGTTATTTAAATAATTTCATTTAAGCAATTTTTATATCATTTTTTTTTGTTTGTATAGTCTGCCAAAAATCCGGAACGTCATGGAACCTGTTTCCTATACTTCCATTAGCTAGTCCAATATGTATACTTACACTCCTATAAAAATCGCTACCAACTACCACCAACTAACAATTTTATTTAACTTTTAATGAGAGATAACGTGAGCCACGAAAGTCAATTTGCTCTCTCTGGTGACTCAAGGTCGGTAATGTATTCCGTTATAATAAGTTGTCGCGTGTGTTTTCTGCGTTTTTTGGGTTGTTTTATTTAATAAACACTCAAATTTTCTTAAAAATAATACATATTAATTAAATAATTAAATTTATCCACCGAATTATCGATTATTAAAAAAAAAACTGTAAATCCTATTAAAGTGTGAAAGAATACGTGCAGAAAAGTTCCCTGTAGGTTAAAAATAATAAACAGGTAAGTGTTGCCATTTTAAAGGTTGAAATTGATAAAATAATAAAGAGCTGTCATATTATGTGCGGCATATTTAGGAGGATATCCATAGAAATGGCTTCAATTTTGAAAAATTCAATATTATTTGAAAAATTAAGGGCAAAATATCGTAATCAAAAGTTGCTGACTCGAGAATTAACACCAACACAGATCGACTCCACATGTTGCTAATCTCTTCGGATCCATTTGTCTCGTCAATGCGAAAAGCAACAACAAAAAACAAAAGGGAATATAATAAGGAAGTTCGCAATTTATTATTCCTACAAAATGACAAAAATGAATCTGAACATGATTCCGAAACGAGTAGTAATAGTGACTCGGAATAAAAAGTTTAAACAAATAAAAATTTTAAGTTTTTCTTTTTAATTTTAAGTTTGAAAACTATTTTTTCAAAAAGTATTTACAAAACCAACTACATATGTATATAGTCAAACAGAGAATCGATTTTCGAATTTAAAAAGAGCTATAGAATGACATTCAAACTGTTGCTGTTGTTTTTTAATATTTGTTTGTCTATTTCAAGTATTTTTTTTAGAAAATTACCCCTTCCACTAAAACGGGGGGAAACAGACCCCCCCACCTCATACAATTTTTTTAGAACCGCTTAAGAATCATTTCTCAAATAATCCTGCATTAAGGGACACCCTTTTTCGAACACTGATAGAATTTTTTTTTGCCATTTTCTTGTCCCTAATTTTTGACACTACCCTGGAAAAATATTAAAAACGGCTGCAACGACCTCAAAACTATAAAAGCTTATCAAAACTAGGTCTTTATTCCATATAATTACCCCAAAAATACTTTTGGCGCGCTAGAACCGCTTCTCATCCCACTGTGCGGCCGTGCCACTTGACTATTTTCTGTGGGGATATGTGAAGTGGCTAGTCTACGCCAATAAGCCCGAAACGATTGACCACTTGCAGGATAACATTCGCCACGTTATTGCCGATATACGGCCACAAGAAGTGTTGGAAAAAGTCATCGAAAATTGGACTTCCAGATTAGACTACGTCCGAACCAGCCGTGGCGGTCATATGCCAGAAATCATATTTAAATTATAATGCCAGAAGATTATCTTTCGAATAAAGTCAATTTCATGTCAATTTAAAAAAAATCATCTTTGTTTTATTCCATTTCAAAGTACTATTCCTCTAAAAAAACATCCTTTACATTCCAGGATATCTACAAATATATTGAAATGACCGAACAGAAACAGTTTTTTTCGAGTTTTCAATTAACAAAAAGTCTGAGAGCTCATTTAAAAAAACTAAGGAGTAATGACAAATGAAGTCTTTAAAAACAAATAGATGTGATGTTATCATCACTTAAACTGTATTTAACTTTTATAACATCCGCGCTACAGAAATTTAAAACTTCAACTTCACAATCGTATATCCTCATAAAAACTCCCACTCCACCGGCTGAATATGTATCATTCGTTTTTAGCAAACAAAATTGTCCACCAAATTTATTGAAATAATTAATAAGCGAAAATTTGGATTCCAAAGTTTGAGTTTTGTTAATTACCTATATTGGAAACACCTCTGCAACTAAACTTTTGACATTAAGTATAATTATTGCTATCTTCCGATAACCTAGATTCCTACTATTGAAACATTTAATGATGTCTTTTATTCAAAAGAGTCGATACCTAGGTATGTATATAAATTTATTTTTTAAAGTCTTTAAAGATTTATGGTTATGTTAGGTACATCAATCACTGTTAAATGTAATTAAAACCGTTTACAAAAATCTTTCCTTCCGGGTTTCCCAATTTTGATATTCAAATCAATTGCTTTATCAACGGATATCATCTTAATGGAAGATTGTTAAATTTTTCGTTTGTATGTTAACTTCAATCTTATCAAAAAATCTTAGGTGTTTTAATTTTTATACAAATAGCTTGCCTCGCCGCATATAAAAACAAATTAAAACCTTATAAAAAGATAAGATTTTAAAAAAGTAAAAGACAATTTTGTGAACATAAATATTACCAAAAAAGATTTCTCAATTATAGGTTTTTATCTTTATAGCCACAAAAACTCAAATTTTACTAACCCTTTGTTTTCAAATCAAATTGATATCGTAAATCACAACAAATTCGTAAAAAAAAAATCATGAAGATAGGTAAATAACAGATAATTGTATGTAGGTAAATAAATTTGTCATCATCAGTAATAAATATAAAAATCATAAAATAGTATTTGTGTATTCAATCTACTTTTGACATTCATATGCGCGATCGTTTTTTTATCTTTAATGGATGGATACTAAAAAACCATCAGACTCGAAAAAAAACTCAACATAGCGATATAAACAAATAGAAATTGAGCAAATGCGTACTAATATTTAATTAACGTTAGATGAAACGAGTCATCATTTGATTGTTATTTGATTGATAGCACGTTTGGTTTTAAAAAAAACACATCACTTAACACAATGAGAATTATATGTTTTCATAGCATTTTTTACATTTAATCACTAACACTGCAATTTTAAAAATTTCATCACAACAGCAGGTATATTTCCATCAATAAGATTGCTAGCTAGGTAGGTACACAGTTTTGAAACACAAAGTGGTTCTACTCTAATTGCCTTTTTTTATTTATAGAAAAAAATATAATATTTTATTACAGAAAATCAATTTGCTCTAGATGTTTTGTATCTTTTATTTGCGTGAATTAATTTCAAATGATTAAAATGCTTGTCATCGATATAGGGAACGTAACACAACAAATCACCCATAGCACACCTTCAATTATTTAAACAAAAAGAAAACACCGACAAAATAGATACGAATGTATGCAAATACATCGCATCTGGCTGATACACTTAAGCTTTTGCATTGATTAGAAAAGGAATTTTTTTTTTTTTTTTTTTAAATATAAGAAGCTTTATGCAACCACTTCACACTCATATTAAAATATGGATTTTATAAAAATAACGCACCTTTTACTTTATTTAGAAAAAAATATAGATATTTAATTGGTTGATTAATACTGCTTGTTTAGCTATACACAACTATATGCGGTGTTTTCTATTGAACTTGAACTTTAATTGCACTTGAAATGAAAACGTTTAGCGGATATATAGCTATGAGACTGTGAGAACTTTTTTTAAATCGCGTCCGATCCGCTACAATGAAAACTCAATACTGATAATGTCTGATTCTCTGATTCAAACAGAATGACATTAAAAAAAAATAAGAAAAAAGAAACTATACAATAATGCTATTATAGATACAAATAAATGTACATACATAATATAGCTACATTTTTTTAACCGAATACAACTCTTTTTTTTCTTTCTTTCATCAAGCTTTTAACAAATTACTATCTATTGAATTCAGCGAATTTAGTGACGCCATTGATATTACGCTGTAGAAATTGTTGTTGGCTCAAACCATTTTTGTTTTGTTTATTAAAGTTGTATCATTTCGTTTTTAGCTCGATGTATGAACTTACATATTTATGAACATATCTACATCAAGATCGTATTTTTACATTAGACAGTTTAATTAATTATGGGTAACAACCAAAATGAAGGCTCGCAATAGCGAGCGACGGAGGAGAGGGAGAATATAATTTTTACAATTTTTCATTCACAAACATTTTTAATTTATGCTGAACAATCGGTTACCACTTTGGTTTATTCTAATCGACATGGTGTTTTTAATTCCATGGTACAGAAGGTTTTAACATTTTAAACATGTGTAATATTTAATAGAAAAGATATCAACAAAATAGCAACAAACTTTTATAGCAATCTATATAAAACACAACTAAACAGTTCTGATGTTCATTCACTTCTAGATACTGGGACCAGCACTGAATGGCAAGAAGAAGAGCAACAGTTTCCAAACTTTCTTAAAAGCAAAGTCGAGAATGCGATTCAAAATTTAAAAAACGAGAAATGTTATGGAAGTGATGGAATTGCTGCAGAGTATTTAAAATACGCAAAATGTTCATTGGCCAACTTGTTGAAAGATGTTTTCAATCAGGTTTTGGTCACCGAGGAAATTCCAGAACAATGGAAGAAATCCGAAATAATCCTCATCCACAAAAAAGGCAAGATAGATGATATTAATAACTATTGGCCCATTAGCATAATATCGTGCGTTTACAAAGTCTTCGCAAAATGCCTATTCAATCGAATGAAAGCAAGTTTAGAGTTCAATCAACCTTTTGAGCAAGCTGGATTCAGGTCTGGGTTCTCAACAATCGACCATCTTCAAACAATTAGCCAAATTATAGAAAAATCTAAAGAGTATAAAATAACTCTATATTTAGCATTTATTGATTTTGCCAAAGCGTTTGATACAGTCGAACAAATATTTATATGGCAAGCGTTAATTAAACAAGGTGTGGAGCCGAAAATTGTTCGCATCCTTCAAAATATGTACAATGATAATATTGCATGTATTAAAACCGAAAGTATTGGGCCAATATTTCAGACGACACGTGGAGTAAGACAAGGTGACCCACTTTCGCCAGCACTTTTTTCCGCAACATTAGAAGAAATTTTCCGAAAATTGAAATGGGAAAACAATGGCCTGAATATAAACGGTAAATACTTATCGAATCTAAGATTTGCAGATGATATTGTTTTAATTGCAACAACCAGAAATGAATTACAAACTATGTTAAATGAGCTAACCTTAGAATGTAAAAAAGTAGGCTTATCCACAAATCGACAAAAAACCAAAATAATGTCTAATGGCAATCATTCCGAAATTAAAATTGAAGGTACCATTTTAGAGTATGTAGAAGACTACACTTACTTGGGTCAAATAATATCATTCACCGATAAAGATAGGAAAAATGTTAACCAAAGAATAACAAACGCTTGGCGACAATTTTGGAATGTGAAGAATCTGCTGGATCTTAACATTTCGACACAAACACGGAAATGCATTTTTGACTCAACAATTCTTCCAGTTCTAACATATGGCTGCCAAACATGGCAATCCACAAGAATCCTTGAAAATAAACTTCAATCCTGTCAAAGAGCCATGGAACGATCGATTTTGAAGGTGAGATTATCGCAACGGATTAACCATGAAAATCTAAGAAGTCAAACCAAATTTGAAGATGTTCTTCACAAAACAAGAAAACTGAAATGGGATTGGGCTGGACACGTATTTCGGACGTCAGATGATCGATGGACCAAAACAACAACAGAGTGGACTCCACTGGATAAGAAAAGAAGCGTTGGAAGACAATTCAAGCGGTGGAGAGACGAAATCCAAACTTTTTGTCCAAACTACTGGAGAGAGGCCCTAGACCGACGAATGTGGAAGATGAAGGGGGAGGCTTATACTCATCAAAATAATTAAATAACCGTTTTTCATATTTATAAAAAAAAAAAAAAAAAAAAAAAAAAAAAAAAAAAAAAATTGTTAACTTTTACGAGTGAATAAAGCTTGAATAATAATAATAATAATAAATATTTACTGTAGATGTAGGTATTCAGTCCCATGTGCAAAATAATCAAAATTTTCAAAACAATTTTTCCACTTTTTGCTAAAAATGTTTATTGTATAATAATTTTCAAACAAAAATAATTCCGTGGTGTTTGGTAGAAACATGATAACTCCATAAAATAATATTTGCGTCTTTACGTCCGCACTTTACATCATGGTGAAGCCTGAACAGGTGAACCGATTTTCTTCAAATTTTAATCATAATTTAAAAAAAAAGCATGCTCATACCTATTCCAAATTTGAAGGAAATTGGCCAACCCATTTAGATTCTAGCTCAGTGTAAAGAGGATGAATGCATGCCAACTATTTAATGGAGCTATCATGTTTCTACCAAACACTATTATAACTTCATATTCGAAAAAAAAGCTAAAATTCATTCGCAAAAAAACAAACAAAACGTCGGAAAAAAAATGAATTATGGCCAATTTCATAAACAAACACTAAAATTATCTAAATCCCTTCTTAATTTTATCATATATTTAAAATTTTTCAGTTTCACCAATGTAGAAAAGGGATATTTTAATTCGACTGAGTTTGCTCACATGCGAAGTCTATGAGAAAAGTGAAAAAGCATTATGGATGAGGGACAATTATTCTGACAGCAAAATATCAGCTCTTGTTGACTGGAATGGCTTAACAAAAAAGACTTTTAAAATTTAATGAGACAAAAACGAGCCTTAAGCTTACAAGGGCTTTTAAAATCTTCTTAAATATATAAGCATTTGGTGAAACCAAAAAACATCATTTAAAGGCTAAAAGGCTTTTTAAATAATTAAAAGTCTTTCGTGAAATCGGCCATTAGTCTTTTAATTGCTTTAAAAACAAATTTAAAAAAAGCCTAAGACTTAAACACACAATAAATAAATAAAAATAAAACCATGTCTTTCACGAAATATGGAAGATCATTTTCTTCATACTAACTCCTATCCCTATTAGGTGAGAAAACGACACGAGGTTGACATTTGTTGCAAATTGTATGTGTGTGTGTGGGTGTAGTTTTTGGTCATTTCCCCACATGTTTATAAATTTTTTTAGAACCAAAAATAACGGTACCTGCCATTCAATTTGCTTAGCGATTTAAAAAAATCTTATTTTGCTCAAAAACGGCTCCACATCCTAAAGAAGCATTTTTACTTGCGATATAAGTACTATAGGTAATAAGGCAAGTTTTGGATTCGTGCAAACAAAAATTTTCGAGATACAAATCAAACATGACATTAATATGATCGGGAAGACAAAAAAAGTGGGTGGTACAGTTCTGTCTGTCTGTCTGTTCGTCTACATTCTAAACGGCTCTATCGATTTTCTTCAAACTTGGTAGGTAAATAGTGGTTCTTAGAGATTCTGCCCACACGTTTTTTTAATTTTTTTTAAACCAAAGATAACGGTACCTGCCATACAATTTTTGAATATATTTAACATAATGGCTTTTTTCTCAAAAACGGCTCCACAACTTAAAAAAAAGAAAATCAATAAATTTCCTTTAGTAAATGCTTCCTTTTTGGTGGGAAACCATTTTTCAAAAATGGTTATTAATGGTAATTCCTAAAGAACCATATTTTTTTAATTTTCGATTTTCTTCAAAACGGTAAGACTGATTTCAAAATATTTTTTATACAAAGGCTTTCAAAAAACATAAGAAGTACTGTGTACCAAAATTTTTGAAAAAATATTTTTTGGATTTTTAAAAAATGTATCAATTTTTTTTTTAAATCAAATATTTCAAAAACGACATGATCGATTTTTTTGAAACTGGATTCTTAGGAGTTTCTTAGTATTTTCTGAAATATTTTAAGAAGAACTTTTACATATATGAAAAAATAACGGTAGATACCTTCCATACAAAAGTTAAAAAACCGCAAAGGAAAATGTTTTTTTTCTCTAAAACGACTTCCACGATTTTGATTAAACTTTTTTCATATACTAAAATTAGTACGATCTTCTATCAAAAATTATAAAATTTTACACATACCTGTACCTGTCATAGAACATTTTTTTTATTTTGAATTTTCTCGTTATTGGCTAAGCGGATTTAGATTATTTTTTTTCACTACAAATTTCAAATAAAATTAAATTACATACATATATTGCACATCAAAATTTTCGAAAAAAAAGGTTTTTGAAATTTTTAAAAAGTTTATAATTTTTTTTTTGAAAAAACGAGTTGACAATTTGTGTCAAGTTTTGTTTTTATATACACATTAATACATAGTTTAGATTTGCATACCAAAATTTGTCCTTAAAAATGTTTCAAGAATCTTATATAAAAAATAATTTTTTTTTTAAACGGCTCCAACGATTTTAAACTTTTTTTTCATGCAATCATATTCAAGCAAGAATTAAGATGGCATTCTTTTTTCCACCTCAAACTGTTAAAGGAATTGTTTTAGCTAAATTGAATATAGTATTTCATGCTTCTCTACATTTTTCTCTCACAATTTCCCTGTTTTTATATACAATTTTCTTACACCCGCAGTGTCTTGAACATAAGAGTAAGTACGTGCGACCCAGTGTTGCATTTTATTTTTTTGTGCAGAAACCCCCCAAAAATTAAAAAAGACCTATGTAACAAAATTTTCAAAAAGAACTATTCATTTTATTTTCGATTTTCTTGAAAAGTAACAAAATTTTCAAAAAAATATTTGCAAACTCAATATTTTGAAAACGAATCAGGCGAATGTTTTGAAACTTGGTACTTAATGGTTTCTTAACACTTGTTTTCTTTTTTAAATGAGTCCTAGATTTTGATAAAAAACAAATTCTGAGTTAAAATAATTATAACGAACTTCTATAAAATAAACCAAAAATTTCACTTAGCCACTATTAAAGGAATCTCCCCTAGAACCCTAATTTTTGACTTTAAATAATGTATTTTATTATTGGCTGATCGGATTTGAATACAGTTTTTTTTAACTATGAAAAATATTGCATTTCGACATTTTCAAAAATAAGAATTGTGATTTGTGAATTGTGAAGAAAATTAAAATTTAAAAAATCGATATTTAAAAATTGGATTGATAATATTTTTGGAAAAATTAATTTTTATCTGCCTTATAGTAAAACCTTGAAATTTTCATAACAAAATTTTCTAACTATAAAATTTTGGACCTTAAAGTTGATTTTTTGAATAAAGCAAACTAAAATAAATCTTTGAACTAAAATTGTACTTTAATTTGAAATTTTCTTTCAGGCAGAGTACTTCCACTTTGGAGTATGATTAGGATACGAAAAATAAAGCTCAAAAATATCTGATCATAGATAAATCATCCAATATCTTTAACCTAATTAATTTTCGGCTTAGAATTACCCTTTGGAGGAAATACAAATTTTTAAAAAATGTATCTACATACATCTACACACATATACATACCTACAAACATATATAAATGCCAAATTATTTCTTTCAATCGTGGTTTTCTTATCTACACAATAAATTATTATCTATTTGTAGCCATGAAAAGCTAAGGGTGTTTTTAACTTTTTTCTTGCACTTGAAAACTGTATTAAGCAGTAGTAGAAATAGGAACATTCGAATGAGGTTTTCATTATAAATGCCTAGAATTACTTGAAAAAGAAAAATATGTTTTTTCTCAAAGCAAAAGAAAAAGCAAAGGTACGGTGTTTGTTTTACTTTCTATTGCACACAAATGTTCAATTCAATTAAATATTATTTCTTCGTCTTGACACTCGAATATAGAATAGAATATTTTTTTTTTTAGTTTACCTATTAAATTTGTATGTGATGCATTCGTTACACACCTCATTAAAATGTATATGTGCGTAATATTGTCATGTTTATAATTTTATAAGATAAGATAAGTTTATTACCTAATTCGATTCTGCACTGAACGGTAAACAAAATCATGCGGATGATCCAAAAAATTGTTTTGGTAAAAAAAATTGCATATTGATAAGAAAATATGCAAGACTGATGGATCGCACACGGGCCTGCCCTTCTAGTTCAAGGTTATGAAGTGACTAGGCATTAAAGTTATAAGAAATAAGTATTTTAACAAGTTCCTGCCAGCACATGTCAAAAATCTCAGTCAGGAACTTCTTGAAGTTCTTGAAGTGAAGTAGGATAAAATATAATTTTTAAAACATTTTCAAGAAAAAATTTTAGTATAAACAAGTTTTAAGTTCTTATTAATCTGCACAGACTAATTTATTTAAAAAACAAAATTGACGATTTTGAAATACATATCGAGTTTTCAAAAAAATATCTTTAATTTATTTTTAAATTCAATTTTTTTTTTTTCTTGGAAAATTCTGTTAAGCAAAATAATTAATAGGTACTTATTGGAAGTTTTGTATACAAAAATTATTAACTCGAGTAACCAATAATGAAATAATTCAAATTCAAACTACTTATCTTGCTCTTAGTCGCTTAATGTAAATTATTTATGGCCCTGAAGTTTGGAGACAATTTAAAAATCTTATTTTGGACTGTCACCATTGGTTCGATTTGTCTAGGTAAAATTCGCCGTGACAAAAATCGGTCTTTCTGTTGTCCAAATCCACGTTCCAACGTCCAGCTCTTTTCTTTCCTTATAGGTGTTTCTTGAAACATACTGAGAGAGAGAAGGGCAGCCATGGTCTATCAGCCATTGGTTCACTCTCCCAGTATCTTGGTGAAAAACAAATCGTCATTTTCAATTCTGCCACTAAAGTGGATGAGTGGATGGGTCGAACTGATTGTTGACAGATGGACCCGACCCAACTTACCTCTCCGAACTTGAAAATGCTGGTTATGGTTACTTATCGTTTATTTTCGCTGCCGAAGTTCTCTTTTGAATTTTGGAGGGAGAAAAATAAAATGTATTTGTTATTCAAAATAGCATTGATTGATCTTTTGTACTTTCTTTTCTTCTTTAGATTTTCTCTGAGGCAGTGATGGAAAAATAGTGCGAAAATGGTTGAATGCGTTCATCGTATTCGCCACTCCTGGAAGTGAAACCAGCGATCGGTGAGTTCTAGGATGTTGATAAATAAACAAGGGATATATGTGGGAGTAAGTAGAAACACTGAATTTTGTAAACGGTAGCGCTCTTCAGCAACTTACTGGCTGAACAGAATAGAGTGCTGCAACTGGAGGTGCAGCTGCAACTTGAATAGCTAGCTGTCAAAAACGTGATTTTTTTTTACGCGCCCACAATGCAGCTGTACAGCTTTCTGACATTTTAGTATCGAAAATGAAAATGAAAATGAAAACGAAAATAAAAATGAATAATGATGAAAAAGAAGCTTGAATTGCTTTACGTCTTTATGAGTGATTGAAAAGAGTTTAAAAATCACTTTAACCCAAATGTAAACACTTAATTTTGCTCACAATTTTGAAACGTCAAAAAAGCTGCACGCAAAAGTTAAAATTTGGCCAACTTGTCCAGCTGCGTCTGCAGCTCCGTCTGCAGCTGCGTCGTGTTCTGTTTGCATCATTGAATTTGTGTATATTCAAAATTTTGACAGCTATTCCAGTTGCAGCTCCGTCTCCATTCTGTTCAGCTAGTTAGCTGAGAGTAGCTTACAAATGACGTGATCGAAATCCGCGGCTTCCGATTGGCTCAAAGCACGGGGATGAGTACAAGAATTGGTTCGAATAGGCATCAAAAAATCTGGACTGACAACTTTTGGCTCAAGAGCAGAAAAACAAGTTCGAGAGATAAGAGAAATTTAGAAGAGGAAGTAAAAGTTAAAAACGTTAGATAATTTAATTTTGGTTGGTAAAGTAAAGTAAGGTAAAGTATAGAAAAAGAGTTTGGAATTCGGAAAAACAAAGTGAAATTATTATAGTGATTGACGTAAGGAAATCCAATGAGAACATCGAGGCAGGCAAAGGAGATAGAAAGTCGGTGAAAAGGAAAAATTATATACAGCAGAGGAAGTTGGCAGTTTTATTTAATAAAAAAAAAGTGAGTAATTTCTATGATTTGGTATTTTTTTTATAAGTTGTTTAATTCCTTATTTGGTGGCAAAATTGTGCTATTTTTCAAAAAATCGGTTGACTTTTATTCCGCTATATTTAATCCTGAAATTGCAGGACTCCTGACCCCGTTAGTGTTTTGTTTGTTCATTTGGGACAAAGAGATAACGTCCAATATTAATTACTTATATTTTTTTTATACAAATTTGATTGAAAAGATTTTGAGTTTTACTCCAAATAAAAATTTCAATCCCAATTCGAGAATATGAACTAATTCTTTTTATTCAAAAAGCTTTCACCTTCGGATTCGCTTCAGATTGTTTGTAATTTCCTTCAAAGACAAACAAAAACTTGCTGGCGCCCTTTATTCTTCATTTCAGGTACTACGCAACTGTGGCAATCAAACTCATCAATTTCGTATCCAAATAAATTGGAGAATAATTAATAGCGTTTATTAAATTAATTCGTGAATCCCACCCCTTAATCTGAATTAGCCGTGATGGTAGCATCCAAGTGCTACTCGAGGTTACTCTTCGAATTCGATCATCGAATAATATTTTGTCTCCTTTGTGTTAACATTCTTGTCGCAACCAAAATACATAAGTCGTCATTTTCACTTCGTTCCTGTTGGTGGGGTTTTCATTTGTCGCTCGATTGTTTTTGCAAAAAAAAAGTAGTTAATAATAAATTACTCGGTTCGCGTTATTAATAGTGTAACATATTTAAAAAAAAAATATAACGGGAATAGATTTGTCAGGATAAAACCTCGATACGCCATTTTTGTATTTACCGTAATAAAAAACTTATGATGAAAAAAGTAGGAAGTACCGAAATAAAACTTTGACTATTTTTAAATGCATCGACTTTGAAAAATGAAATTAAAATCGATTTGTCACAATAAAACCTCGATATACCATTTTTTATTCAGGTTTTATTTACCGTAATAAAGAAGTTATGAAATTTTCAAAGTTTTTTTCCAGTACTTCTCATTTTTTTATCTTAACTTAAAAAAATAAATAGAAAATGGTGTATTGAGATGTTATCGCAAGAAATCGATTCCAAACAGTCCAAGAATTTTAGAAGTTTTTTTTTCGGCACTTCTTACTTTTTTCATCACAACTTTCTTAATACCAAAAAAAATGAAAAATGGTGTATCGAGATTTTGCCGTAACGAATCGATTCCCGTTTCATTTTTTCATAATCTATGCATTTTTATGGCGTTGGTGACAGTGCAAAAATTTTCAAAGCTTTTTTTTTGGCACTTCCTTCTTTTTTCATCTTAACATTCTTATTCCGATAAATAAAAAAAGAGGTTTTTTCGTAAATCAATGCATTATTACGGCCGTGGTGATAGTGGAAAAGTTTTCAAATTTTTTTTTGACACCTCCAACTTTTTTCATCATAACATTTTTACTACGTTAAATAGAAAAAAGTTAAAAATGGTGTATCTAGATTTTGTCGTAACAAATCAATTTCTATTTTATTTTTCAAAATCGATGCATTTTTACGGCACTGGTGACAGTCCATAATTGTTAATAGTTTTCTTACGGCATTTCTTTTTTTTCATCACAACTTTTTTACTAGGTTAAATTTAAAACAAGAAAAAGTAATGGCGTATCGAGATTTTGTCGTAATACATAAATCGACTACTGGTTCAAATTTTAAAGTCAATGCATTATTAAACTTTGAAAATTACTGAACTGTCACCACTCCGAAAAATTCCAAAGTTTTTTTTCGCCACTTTCACAATCGACAGTATTTTTCGCCACTGGCGACAGTCCAAAATATGATATTCAATTTTCTGCAAAGTTCAGGGTCATAATTATTTTTATATTTAACAGTAAACCATTCTAATTTAAGAATAGTGAAAAAAATGTATCAAAGCCTTTTCGAGAAAAATAAGATTTTCTTAAATGCTATTTTTTTAACATTTGTATGGAAAATAACGTCACTTTTGCATAAAAGTAAAATATTTTTTTTTTATTATTTCAAAAAGTTTATACCTTCATAGTTTGAAAATCGAATGGGTCGTTTTCGACTTATTGAGTTTTTCAAAAACAAATTTGATTTTTTTTATTTTTAAATACAACAAAATTAAAAAAATTTGGTGCACAGAAATATTTAAGCTTTTGGAGAGGTACTATTAACAACCATTTTTTGAAAAATGGTTTGTCACCCATAGGTATTGCCTTCACTTAAAGTTCCTAATTTACTGCATTTTTAAGAAAAATAAGATTTTGTAAAATTGATAAAAATAATTGTAGGCAGGTGCTGTTATCTTTCGTTCGAAAAAAATGAAAAAAAAACGTGTGGGGGGAATCATCAAACTTGAGGAATATCTATCCAGCCGTTCAGGCTGTATCTGCGCTTGCGGTCGTTTCTTCTGGAATAGCGGCTACGATGTTGCAAGCCGGTTGGACAATTACAATTAGTGTTCAGTGACGAACTAACATGTTACAATTTAAGAAACTTTTCGATGGCACATGGTGTTGAAAACTGGCAAAATTATCATCTGGGTGAATGCACAATGACACAAAAGCGAGTTCGGCGAGCCTACAAATGATGACGAAGCAACAAACTATCCAATTGAATTTTCGAGTTCGTTGGATGTACAGAGTTTACCACCGCACATTTTGAAACTCAAATTCCGGTCTGTCGTCATAATGCTCCATAATCTGAACCAACCGAAACCGTGCAAGGTTGAAGGTGAATAAACTCATGAACAACGTCCTGGGAGCAGTGATGGGCACTGTTTTTTTACCTTCCCGGTAGGTATTTACTATTGGGTAAATACCGGGTATTTACCGGGTATATACCCAAAAAAGGGTAAATACCCATTTATGTCGGGTATATACAATTATAAAGTGACTAGGACTCAAAACATAATGCAAATACAGTAAATAACAAACATTAAATGCACGACTGGGTCGTACGTACTTGCTCTCAAAGTTCAAATAGCTTGAAACTTAAAAACATTTGAATAAGAATTACAGAAAAATGTAAAGGATCATTAAACTCGTTTTTACGTGTAAAAATAACTCGCAAAATTGCTTAAGCTGTTGTTGGAAATATGAAAATATACAAAACGAAATTAAAATCATTACAGCTGTTTTCTAAAAAAAATAATTTTGATAAATGTACATATGTATATATTTATTTTTTATATACATGTGTTATTTTTGATTATTATCTTGAATATTTTTTGCATGAATCCAAAACTCGTGCTTTAGTACAAATGTATGCACATATAACGCCAGTACTACTTGAATGATTTATACCTATACTTGACCTTCAGTACATACATAAGTATAACGTGTGCGCCATCTTTGTACAATTGACAAATGTCTTTAAAAATAGAGAAGAGCAAAAAAAACGCGACCTGTGAACCTGCGATTTGATTTGTTGCATGCGTTCGTTCACATTCTACTAAAAATCAGGGATTCACAATCACAATCACATTGCAAAAATCACAACGAAGAACAGATTTTCACAAATCACGAAGAGAACAACACTCTGGCCGTGATTAATTTTACTCTGAAAAAAAAATCACGACCGGAATTAAATCACAATTTTGTAAATAAACTGTCTTAAGCCTAAAGCTCACCATATGCTATTTTCATATAAATGTGGATAAACTATTTTAATTGTAAAAATAGAAATGATAGGTTTTTTTTAAATAAATTTATTTTTATTCTAAAAAATTTATGCTTATCAGTTTTTTTTTCAATAATAAAGTGAAAAAATGAGTCACCAACCGATTTTCAAATATATTTTTTTTTAGTTCACGAATCACAATCACAGGTTAAACTCACAGCGAATTGCAAATCACAGTCACAGGTTTACGTATGATTGAAAAATCACGACTTAGCTCATCTCTATTTCAAAATGTACCGCAATTCATTTAGCTTTAAATAATTACTTTCAAACCCTTCGATAGTTAATGAGCACATTTGTTTCTTTTTCATGCTGAGCAGTCGTTGCCTACCAATTTAAGTGATTTTTTTTTTCTTTAATTTTGCTTTTTTATTAAAATGGGAAGACCAAAGAGTTCAATTTGGAATCATTTCGAGGAATCGGAAAAAACCGCTAACTGCAAATTTTGTTTTAAATCATACTTTCCAAATAAAAATAAAATAACGAAGCACCTACTTAATTGTTTTAAATGTCCATCTGATATAAAAAAAGTTTATAACAGTGAAATTGCCACAATTAAATCTCCGGATACAGAAGTGATAAACAATGCTGAAATTATCCAAATAATTGATAATATCACACTTGGAAGCACGGGTGATCAATCAAATATGTCCTTTTATTCTAACACATTTTCACGAACTACTGATAACGTACGTTTTTCTCTTTTAACTAAATAAAAAAAAATATTTTCATTTAAAAAACTCTACTTACATTAAGGAATCATTAAACAAGATGTTAGCAAGAGCTGTTTATGTCACCGGTTCACCTTTATCTTTGGTAGAGCATCCGTTATGGAAGTCATTTTTTGAACAATTGCAACCATCTTTCAAATTACCATCGAGAAAAAAATTGGCAACAACTTACTTAGAAGAAGAGTACACTGCTGTTAAAAGTAAGATTGCCGATCAACTACATTCAGCACAAGACCTACACCTGCAATGTGATGGTTGGAGCAATATCCGCAATGAAGGTATAATAAATTTTATTATATCAAAACCAGATCCAGTTTTTGTTGATTTTTTGATAACCGAGGATAACAAGCACACCGCAAATTATTTACAAGAAGAAATGCAAAAGATTATTGAGAAATATCAACCAGAAAAATTTTTTGTTGTTATAGGGGACAATGCTAAAAATATGCAAAAAGCGTTTCGTTTGCTTAAGGAAAATTTCAATCATCTTGTTCCACTAGGTTGTATAGCACACACATTACATTTATCTTGCAATGACATTATTAAGTGTAGTTCTATAAAAAAAATAATAGAAAAAGCAACATTGGTGGTGAAGACTTTCAAAAGTAGCCAATTTCTCAGTGCTTCCCTCAGCAAAATAAATAAAGACAAAGACGTTATGGTTTCATTAAAACTTCCAAGTCAAACTCGATGGGGAAGTTATATATTTTGCCTTGAAAGTCTTATAAGCAACAAGGTTGGCCTTCAAACGTTGGCAGTGAATGAGTCTTCTTCTCTATCTAAGGAACTCAAAACTGATTTGCTTAGTGAAGACTGTTTTTGGAATGACATTCTAGTACTAGTAGAATTTATAAAGCCTATTGTATTGTGGATAACAACATTTGAGTCAAATAAATGTTTGATTCACAAGGTACATCAAGCATTCAAAGAATTGCAAAATTCAATGACAAATTTGCTTGAAACAGAAAAAATAAAAATTTTAAATGATTCGCAGAAAAAACTTCTTTTGGAAAAGTTTAGAGAGAGAATGTCATTTGCAGATTCTCCAATATACCTCGCCGCTGCTCTTCTAGACCCTTCAAATCAAGGGTGCTTCCTTAGCGATTCGGAACAAATCGTAGCAATGGAGTTTATTTATGAAGTCTCAAGAAATATGGATATTAATGTTATGACAGATTTAGCTCTTTATCGTTCAAGAGAAGGGCTTTGGGCAAAAGATTTTGTGTGGTCAAGTGCTTCCTCAATTGAACCTTTGGTTTGGTGGAAAGGTATTTGTACAAATAAAAATTTAACCAGGGTCGCAGTACGTATTTTGTCAGCACCCGTTACTTCAGCAGCCACAGAACGTTCATTTAGCACATTCAGCTGGATACATAATAAAAAACGAAATCGGCTAACCACTACCAGAGCTGGAAAATTGACACTTATCTCGCATAATTGGTCCATTGAGCTTTCGGAAAAAAGAAACATCCAACATGAACCGACAAACGATGATGTCCCTAGCTGTAGCAACGTTCCCTCAACATCAAAATCAAGGGAAAGTGTCAATATCGATGAATCTATATTTTTACCATCAGATTCAAGCGACTCTGACTAATTTTTGTATCTTTTTTTAACGAAATAAATCATAAAAGAAACTAAAAATTATGAATTTTCATTTTAAAACATAAAAACCCTCATTCTTACCCGTTTTGGTAAATACCGGGTATATACCCAGGGTATATACCCTGAAATGGTATATACCGGGTAGATGCCCATCACTGCCTGGGAGGCACCAAAATCACAGGCAAGCTTAAAGGCGAGGAAATCTCATTTTACGAATTCCAGTTATACCTACCGTCCGACGACGCACGCGACATAAGTTAAGGTGCAAGTGTGGTGTGTGACCTCAATCGCGAATTGTATTGCTTTTCGCACAGAGCATGTCAGGAACCCGTCTGTAAATAAAATGCATTGATGTCAATTAAATTCGAAAAGAGTTTCATTCTTTCAATAGAGAGGCTCAACTTTTGAAAGGGATGCATTAACATCAATTTTTGGCGGTAACAAGTTCGCCGGGTCAGCTCGTAATATCTATAATAAATATTAAAAATAAGACTACCTTATCTACAGATGTTCATGTTCAAACTGTGAACCTGTTGTATGAGTTTATACTTCCCAAAAATTCAATAATGAATAATTTTTAAATTGAAGACATACCTACGAATAATTTTGTTAGAAATTTAGCAAAAATATCATTGTTCGATTGGCAACCGCGGTTAAACGTGCTACGGGTTTATAATTTGTTATTCTGAATCATACAACTCCAGCACGATTGTTGTTAACAAAAAATGAGGCGCTAGCAACAAAACAGACCAAACGACTTGCAAAAATAATCAAAAAAAAAAAAACTGCAAACTGTAAATTATTGAATGACGAGGCATTCATTCGAGTTAAGATGAATAGCATGTTGCATTTTTTTATAGTTTATTGGTCCTGACGTCATTGTTGGTTAAGATGAATATTCTCATGTGTTTTGTTATAGACATTTCTTTTAAGAATTATTTTATATGATAAATGAGTTGCATTGAAGGTTGACATCACGCCGATATGAATTACCTACTAGGACGCTGTTAATGGAACTTGTATTTAAACAAATAAACCAACAATAACAACAACATTTATGATTTATTAATTGAAATATTACTTTTTTTGTAAGCTTATGAAGATCAAATCCATTAGTAAATGTTTAATGGAAGCTATATTAACTTTGATGAAGTTGAATGCATGCTGCATGTAGATGCAGATGATACTAAATTCCTTCTCAGATTGAACTTTTTCAAGGCTTCGGATTAATGTTGAACTTTACAAAGTTTAAAGAATAACAATTTATAAAGAGTGCAGAAGTATCTACATATAGTAAAGACTTGAAGAATCATACATGTGTGTATAAATAGTAAGATCGGAAGAGCTGGAAGTCACAAAAGCAGTTACTTATCACCAGGGGCGTATTAAGCTAATTTACCGCACCGGGCCCAAATGTTTCTGTCGCAAAAATCATTTCACACTTGAATATTATCTTTTCAGCTTGGCAGGGATACCAAAACTTGACATGGAATGGAACAGCTCATCCTTCTCAACTACCTATGTCATAAGCTGTTTTGATATTAAATTCTGGGGTTTTCTCCAGGATTTGGCATAATGTGAAGATTTGATCGATGATGGTAGACTTTTGAGGCCTGAAACCAAACTGATAAGGACAAATCAGTTCCTGAGTAAAGGGCCTTAGGTGTTCACATAATACTCTTGACAATTCTTGTAGGCGATATTTAAAAGACTTATTTATCCCTCTGAAGTTGGTACAGTGAAGACGATCAACTGTAGATTTATTGATAATAATAAATAAATTAAATTTAAAACTTTTAAAAAACGTGTTTTATTTTGTTTTACTTTATTTTATTTTATTTGAAATTTAAAAATAACAATTTTCACAACTTAGTTTATTATTTTATGCGGCGCGTTTCGGAGCTTATACTCCATCTTCCGGCGAATTACTGCGATTTTCGAAAATCACAAAAAACACGTTTTTTAAAAGTTTTAAATTTAATTTATTTATTATTATCAATAAATCAAACACAACTTGGAGCCTTAAAACCAAAATGTACAACTGTAAATCATTGACACCAGCTGCTTTGTTTGATTTTAGCCTGGTGATGGCCAACTTGATCCCATATTGGTCGCGGATGGGTGACGATGCAGGTGGCAGATCATCAACCAAATTTACTTGACGGGGCTGCTCACTGGCGGTATCTTGGCCTTCATCTTCGTTAATAAGCTGGCTCCAGGGTGGCTATTGAATCATGTTGTCTTTTTTTTTACTCTTCTGTTTAAATTCATATAGAAAATTCAGCATCTCTGGATATTCTAGACTTCTCACTGCTCATGATTTTTGTTTTTTTCTTTTTTTCTGAGCAAGAGGTTTTCTTCGCTTTTCTTGTATAAAGCTGACGGGAAGTAGGCCTCCGTTTTGGCTATGTTTACCTGAGCATATCCGGAGTCAAATCAGAAGTTCATCGGCGGTTGCTGTGAGAATCTTATGACACCTCTTCTGCAGCATTCCTGATGATGGCTTGTAGGCATTGTTGCCACAAATTTTCTGGGCCAATCTCATCAGTAGTAGGGTTTCTCGCAAGCTCTAGGGATATTTGGTCGACATAGTTTTTGGCAGTCTTCTCCTATTGCAGTCTTCCAATGTTGAATTTTCTCCTCATGGTTGATGTTTAGATATTTGAACGTGCTTCTTCACTCAGAAACGTCTTACCACATTCGGGATGATTTAAGAAAATGACCTGTTTATTTAACACTAAATTCGTGTAAATAAGTAATTTTAACAAGAATGTAGTGTTACTTTTAACCAAGGTCGTGTTTTTTTAAACACTGAATGTTATGAATTTCTCTTTTTTATCACATATCAGGTTGAATCAACGTTTAATGTGGTTATTTTTACAATGTTTACCTGTTGTATTTTACCTTGCCTAATTTTAAAAAAGCACTTTGCCAGTTAATTTCAACTTGACACCAGTGTTGAAACCCACACACACAGGCCATTCAAATAAAATTATTTGAATTTAACCTAGCCTCCTGTTTAAGTAGCACTCTGCCAGTTAATTTTTCATATGACACTAGGTGTTAAACACACACACAAGCCATTTAATGAGTTTCAACTTAGGTATTGATACTTGCACCAGTTTTTTGTGTAGCGAATTGGCCCATTAGATGAGGGATGTCTCCGTGTGTGAAAGGTTCCCTGTTCAAAACTGAAGTAAGTATCCCAAATTATTTAAAAATTAAAATAAAAGTATAATACATTTCTATATGTACTTTCAGAATAATGTTTAACGAGTAGAGCAATAGACAGCGTAGGAGACGGCTCCAAGATGTATAGATTCATGATATGGAACAGGGTTTATGCAACATTGATACCGGTTAAATTAACTATAGATTTTCATGTTAAACATTGAATATTGAGTCATGTTAATTAACTTCTGCCACGCATGAAACCAATCCGGTTGGGGGGCGAAGTAATCCAAACAAAAAGTGAGGTTAAATATCTAGGAATCACACTAGACAGTCAACTCCTATAGAATAAACACGTAGAAATAACCGTCAGGAAAGCCACAAAAGCCCTCATGATTTGCAAGAGATTAGCAGGCAAATCATAGGGCTGCAAACCAACTATCCTTAGGTGGATGTACACCATGATGGTAAGACCCATCATCACCTATGGTGCGGTCGCATGGCACAAAAGAACCGAATTACTCACAACTAGGAAATCCCTAGAAAAAGTCCAATGGCTCACATGCTTATGCATAACTGGAGCAAAAAGAACTTGTACTACGGCAGCAATGGAAGTTATCCTTCATCTATCCCCATTACATTAAGCAATAGCAAGCGCTGCAAAGGGAGCCATCATGAGGCTTGCCAAAGAGGGAACCGGTACTGGCAAATGCATTAGCCTCAGGGTTAAAGACTGCAATCCAAAGTCACCGGTAACAGACCTTATTGACATTCCAAGAAATGGCATGATTAAAAAATACAACTTCGAGAAAAACTTTCAAACGGAGTTAAGCAGCAAAAAGGAGTTGGTAGGTGAAACAGTAAACTACAATCTCAAAACAAATGCCATCAAGTGGTACACTGATGGATCGAGAACGACTGAAGGGACTTGAGCGGGAATATTTGGGCCTAGAACCAAACTTTCTATTCCAATGGGACAATCTACTTCCATCTTTCAGGTGGAAGTTCACGCCATAGCGAAATGCACAGATCGTAATTCGTAATCTCGAAAAAAATTACCGAAACCAAAACATTGCCATTATGTCAGACAGCCAAGCCGCACTCAAAGCGCTGAGCTCCTACGCCATCAGCTCGAAGGTAGTTTGGGAGTGTGTGAACAGGCTTAATGTCCTTGGCAAAAACAACAGTGTCACACTTCATTAGGTACCTGGTCACGTTGGTGTCCAGGGAAATGAAGAAGCAGATTCCTTAGCGAAGATAGGGGCAAGTACTCCCTTAATGGGGCCTGAACCCTATTGTGGCATAGGAGAAAATGTGATAAAAAACAAAATAAGAGAATAAGAGGATGAGGTTAAAAGATCCAAAAACTGGAAAGAACTCCCAAAGCTGAGGCAGGCTAATCTATTGCTTGGTAACTACAACCAATTGATTTAACACGACATTTAAATCAGGTATCTGGTTAAACAGTTAACCTGATCTACCGAGTTGAAAAATAACAACCTGAAAATCGAGGCTTTTTCTTTGAGTGTTGGCACCAACCAGCTACTGATCGGAGTAAATTTTGGCTGACTTGTACCTATGAACGCCACAGTATCAGTATGCTAGAGGAGTGCCTTCCGTCAATAGTAATATGATTTAGTTGCAGGTTCGATCATCAGGAGACCACCAACTGCCTTTGTGGATATCAAGACGCGGAAATCAAGTGCTACTCAACATCATGTTCTTTTTCACAACAAAGTCATGTTGATAAGACTGAGCCCGTTCCTGGAAGTGATGTCGGGCTTCAGGCAGGCTATGCTTTCCAATCATCCTGTCAAAGATATCTTTCTTACCAATTTTAGAATTTGAATCTCCAAGTATTTTGTCATTCTTGGGGCAATGCTCATAAGATTTTGTTAGGAGCTCAAAGAATTCTTCCTTGGGTAGTGTCATCCTTTTCTTAAGTGGGATATAATGCGCTGATGGGTTTCAAGTAGTGGAAATTGGCCCTGATGCAGAATGTCATCCACTCTCTCGCTAACATTATGACAGCTTAAAACTTTTTTCTTAAGTTTTCCTTTGACAACAAATCCACTACCAAACATTAAACGCTTCTTACTTTCGAATAGGCAATTCCCATAATAAATATCGCAGCATTCTATATCTTCCTCTAGCCTGGTCCATTCGATCGCATTTCCTCGGTCACTGGTGCTGTTACATCAGCTTTTATACTAGCAAGGGCATAAAGGTTAGTGTGTTCGACTGTCATACAGAATGTCTGGGCTTGACTTCCAGTCACTGCCACCTAAAAACAGAAATGTTTTTTCAAGGTACTGCATCTTAAAAAAGGTACTTGTCATAAAAAAAAGCTTATCGGACTCGGCAAAAAATTGTAGGTCCCCTCCATTCCTGCCAACAATACGCACACAGGAATGGTTGTTCCGCCATCAAATTTACTTCTTTTATTAGCAAGGGCATCGGCAAGCTGTTCTGCTTTGCATCTCCGGTCGCATCTTCCATACGTATTTCATTGTCCGTTTTTCGTTTAGGGGGAGGTGGGAAGTCGTCAACATTATCAGTCCATTCATCCGAGGCTATTACTTGTGTTTTCATAAAAATCGACTTTTCCATTCGTGGCCGGCTTGTGAGGCCTGATGACCACGACTGAGGGCAAAGGAATGATTCTTCAGAGCAATACTGTGATTTTCTGTTAATTTAAAGTTTTTTCCCAAATCGACTTTAATAAGAGGTACGTATATGTAACCGAAAGGCAACAGTTTTAAGAAAAATCCATTAGAAAATACCCGCACAAGAAAAAATTAAATTTAAGGACACCATTATTTCATTCTTCAATATATAACTCAGACTGGAGCCTCAAGCCAGGTAACTGGCAATTTAAATAAGCAAATGACCTAATATTTTAATTTACCAAGAACTTGTTCTTGCGAAAAAAAGGACCATTAAATTTGTATGACTTCCACATTCAACGAATTAATTGGTATGTGTCGAAAGCAAATTATGAATATTTTTTTTTCCATATAAAAATGGTAAGGTAACGCAGAGTTACCAATTTGGCCTATTTATTGATCCTCCCCCTCCCCCCCACTCAACAGTTAAATTCTTGATCCACTTTACCTACTGATACTTTTATGCTTAAGACCCTAAACAAAAAAAAACATCATTCGATTTAACTTTTATAGTAATTAGTATTTTTATTTTGATTTTTCAAATAATAAATGTTCGTTCTTGTTGATTCTCATACATGAGTGTCTCTGTTTCTAAATTTCCCTTGTAAGTGTAAGAAATAAAATACAGACTATTAAGGCCAAGTATAGGTATTTATGTGTCATAAAATAAAAATAGAATAATATTCTTCGATTTTTTCTATTCTAATTTCAATTCATGTGACGAGGAAAAACCCCCGAGTGTCATTAAAAAGTTTCTTTTTATTAAAAAATTAATTTGTTTGGTTTTGAAATAGACGATGTAGGATGTACGCTGACACTAATGTTTTGAGTTTTACGTTGATATCTTTTAATGGAAACTCTACTACAAATAATGTACACAAATTAATATTCCCTGTGAGAACATTGACAACAAACAAATTAATAAAAATCAACTTGTAGAATATTTATTCCTTGCTTACGTAACTCCAGCATTATAAAATTTAAATTGTAAATATGACTTTTTAAAGTTCACATCTTCATCTTAAAACCAAATTTCATACAGAAATACTGAAATACATCACATAAAAATGATGTTTACAACAACTCTACTCTGTTTATAAATGATTTAATTGAATCAGATGAAAATTTTCAATATTTTTGTCAATCTTTTATAACCGGGAAGTCTATAAATATCCATACATGCATGGGATTCACAAATTGATGCTATGGTGCCAATTAAAGAAAGCAACGCATATCCATTAAAACTGACAAACAAAACGGCCGGCCGTCGGCGGCGGCGTCGGCAATTGAGACAAATTAAACAATATTAACTGAACATGATGCCGGTAGCGTTTAGCGGTAGCAAGAAGTGCAACATCATTGTGCAGCTATCCCACTTAACGGCGATGATAGGTGAAATTAAATTGTTATCATATTTGCACTTTGTCGCAAGTCTCTTAAGTGGATTGAGACTATTAAGAGCATTAACGAGTCAATAAATCTCATCATCAGAGAAGAATGACTATGACTTGAGGGTGTAAAACTGTCACTCAAAAGTGTTGAATAATATTGTATGTGAATAATTAAGGCAAGTATATGTGGCCACACAGTAAATAATGCTTTGGAACTATATCTCATTTGCATACATAGTGAGTAATTTTTGTTGTCAATAAAAGTAGTGATGACTAAGATAAAATGATCTGCAAAATTTCTTTTTAAATACGTGTCTGGAAGAAGAAAAATGTTTTATGGACAAATTTCTGTTAATTGGACAATGAGTGTCAATAGTGAGTAGGTACGAGTATATGTGTTTTGAATAAAACAAGCAAATGATTTGTATTTCATAGTAATTTATTTAAAAAAGGTAATTGGCAATTTCAATAAGCAAATGACCTAATATTTTAATTTACCAAGAAAAAAAGCCTGAACTTGTTCTTGCGAAAAAAGGACCATTAAATTTTTATGGCTTCCACATTCAACAAATTAATTGGTATGTGTCAAAAGCAAATTCTGAATATTTTTTTCGATAACAAAATGGTAAGTTAATGCAGAGTTACCAATTTGGGTAATTAATTGATCCCTAATTGGACTATTTTTAATTTATTAACGACAAGAACATGAAAAAATGTTGCTCAATTTGATAGGTATTATTACACATCTTGTATTCTTACCTGTGTAGGTATCTATGTAAATTTTTGTTTATTTTGGACTTACCACAATTTAGATAACTGGCACTCTATTTCACTTCTTATTCTTTACTGAGAACTGAATTCATAAATTTGTTTTGAAATTCCATTTCAATAAATGTAAAGCCAAAATAAATTCAATTTAAATCTGCAAATTGGTTAAGTCCACACGCAATCGCTTTATTTGTACATCCCAAAATATGATAAATATAAAAAATACACAAACAAGATTGGAAATAACTAAAAGGTAAAGGTTGTCTTTATGTGATTTGGTTAATTTTTCAAGAGAAATGTGAAGAAGAAAGGTTTAGAAAATAATATTGTGAAAGGTACCTATTCGATTAAAAATCTTTTGATCCCTGTTAAAAGATCTGAAATAAACATAATATGTGCAATTTATTACTTTTTGGTAAATAAGCTTTAATAAACCAATCAACGTGCCTAGGTTTTAAGCGAATAAGTGGGTACAAAAAACACATTAAGTACAGCACATTGTGCTAAGGGTTTAAGATATAACTACATAATCACGACGAAGGAATTAACAAATGAAATATCGAGATTTCAGTTCCAATAATTCCCGTCTATTTTCCCAAAGTCTATCCGTTCCGCTCAAACGCAATTTCCGCCAAGTAGCGTGGCAGCCATAGAAAAATGTTTTCTTTTCTAAATTGGCCACCACGAAGAGCAGTCCGCTGGAAGGGATTTCCCTATAAGAAGTCAAATAAACTTCGTAAAAACGTAAGTAACTTATCCATTTTCGCCTATAACTAAAAGCCCTAATGAAATCCAATTGTTCTCTGCAAAAGCAGACAGGGAATCGTCATTCATTCTTGGTGCGCCAAAGATTATCCATCTTTTTTTTTGCTCACACGAGCTTCTGCTGGACGACGCGGAGAGCTAATCGTATGAAAGAAGACGAAGAACATACTAATTTTCTACGGTAAGAAATAAAGAAAAAAAATATACAATTTTAGATGCATTATGCCTACCTACAAAAAAAATTCTTACATAATTTTCGTACTCTGTAGACAATAGTTTTTAAAACGTATCGTACAAATTTCTCTACAGACCCACCCTCAAAATAAGTCAACAAAAAAAAAACTACCAGCGAGAACAATATCAATAAATTTCATCTTGAAGACTACACGAAAAACAGAAAGACAGGCAAAGCTCGTCACGCACACCAGTTTATTTGGTGCTGGGGTATCCTGGTGACCGTTCAAACGATCTCTCCTCTGGTGCCATCTGTAAGGGTGAAAAACAGAAAGAAAACGAACAAAGAAGTTCCTTGGTGTTGGTGTATGCCAGTCCAATGAGCTCAATCTATCTTGATTTCGACCGAAAGCTTTCAGGCACTCGAACCCCTTGCCGTAGTAGTCGGAGGAAAAGAGACCACGTAGGAATCCTTCGCCTCGTCCGCGGTAGTTCACTGTGTCGAATATAAACTCTAGTGAAAAAAAAAAATTAAAACTCGGAAAAAAAAGATAGAGCTAGAAAATAAAAATTAAAGTATTCGAATAAATGATAGTAAAAAAAAAAAGTTAAGATACCTAGTTCCTGTAGATCGAAGTTAAAAAAATATTTTAGGCAACATAAAGAAGAAGTGACAAATTTAAAGAAAAGTGAATCCGTTGTCCGTTGTTGATAGAAAATTCAAAACGAACATAAAAAAAAAGCATTTATAAGAATGGATGTGAAGATTTAAAGTTTAACAAAAAAAAAGGAATTATGTAAATAATAAGTCGAGACCAATTGTTTTCCAAAAATGAGATTTGAAATAATGAAAATTTAGTGAATATAAAATAAAAAAAATAAAAAAAAAATTGTTGAAGAATGAAAGTGAAAATCTGAAGCTTATCAAATTCATAGTCGAGTTTAACAGAATAAAAATAAAAATAAATGAATTGTGAAAGGAAGGAATTAATGTCGGTATAAAAAAAGCGTTTTTTCATGAAAGTGACGTGGTTCGTAAAATTAAGGGTCCTTTATAAGAATAAAAAAAAAAATATAACCATATGTATACGTTAATTAAATTTCAACAGAAAAGAAAAGTTCATCCCCAGCTTGAAAGAAAGTGTGCACAGCTTCGGCAGAGTTCTGGTAAGTCAAAAAGAACAAAAAATTATATTTGAAAAGCATATAGGTACATAGGTTATATTTATATATTATTATTTTGATTTTTTTTTTACAAAAGAAAAGAAACGAATTAAGAAAACAAAACATCAACTTAACTAAATTTTCTTTATAATGGGGGATATTTTAAAAATTGTATTTGTTGTTGAAGAACGGAGTATCGGAAACGAAACGTCAAATAAATCATAATCCTAATTCTTTCCTTTAGGGATAGTTATTTAATAACAGGTTTTGTGGAATTTTATATTAAGTCCTTAATTGAATGATTTTAATAATAATAAAAAAAAGAATTTAGTAAATGAAAGTAAATGAATAAAGTATTACTTGATTTAGTATTTGACAAGGAAAAGCTGAGGATGTGGCATTAGAGAGTCTATCCAAAGGGGGATAGAAGTGTGGGGGAGCTGAGATGGACATGAGTCATTAGGGTAAAAACTTTCGTGTATAAAAGGGACTGCTACATACAAGGAGTGATAGTAGCAGTCATTGGGTATTGTAGACGCGTATTCTACGGTACATAGGGGTGGGCACCCATCACTCAGAGGACACCATCATCTATGTTCTCCAATTAAGTAATTCTTTGAATATCTCTAGGAAACGCAGAACTCGGGTTCCGCCAGTTTTTTTTTCTTTTGCGATTTCAAAACCGGTCATTTACACCTTGTACCTTTTGGTCTGAAATAAATTATTGTAACGCTTTCTTTTTGTAAAATGCCAAGAACCCTCCCCCCCACCGACGAGCTCAGGACGTGCGTGACTAGCAGACCTACTGGCATTTATACAAGAGGATATCTCCCCCTCCGACCCCTGCTTGGAAGGGCTAATGAGTCTGTAGACATCAGCCTTAAAAAGCAGGGATAGGTCGAAGGGGGTCGTAAGGCGAAAGGGTCAAGGAGTAGAGCAGCGATAGAAAGCAATTTTTTTTTGAAGAGAGTTTATCTAAACTGAGTTAATCACTTGGTCCTATGGAGTTTCGAGCTGTTATACTCTTTCACTACCCCTTTTCCGAGTGAAGTCTATCATCACCAGTTACTATAGTATGTGTTGACACCCAGACATAGGTACTGATGCACGCTCGCAATCATAACATAATCCGTTACAAACTTAAATTTTTAATTTATTGCGACGCGTTTTGGAGCGTAATTCGCCGTAAGATGGAATATAAGCTCCGAAACGTGTCGCAATAAATTAAAAAAAAAAAAATAAGTTGTGAAAATTGTTATTTTTAAATTTCAAATAAAATAAAATAAAGTAAAAACAAAATAAAATACGTTTTTTAAAAGTTTTAAATTTAATTTATTTATTATCATCAAGATTGTGCGAGTTTTACTGTCACATCTAGCTCAGCAATTTCTGACCCCATAAAAAATGCGCCTAAAATCCGTAGACGCAAAAGAAAAAAAAATCGAAGTGATGAGTCATGCAAAAATCTGCCCTTTGTCGCTTGGGTAAAATTTTCGGTGCAACAATTTGCACGTTTCTGTTTTCTCTTGTCCCTTTTTTACCCATTCTCCTTCATATTATTTCTTTGTACGAAAAGTTAGTAATCTTTGTCCCCTTTCACACGAAGAAGTAACATGTTGCTGGAGATTTTTTGCCGTTTTCTTTTAATCTCCTTAAAAATCTCTTGCACCTTTCACACGAAGAAACAAATCTCGAGGCAATTTTTGAAATTTCCTTTGAAATTCTATTTGTACAAAATAAAACCTAGATGTGAAAGGAAATGTTAAAAAAATATCTTCAAATCCTTGTCCGGGGAAATTTTATTCACCCCTTTTTCCTCCTGCCCTTCTAACCATGGAACTAAAAGTTGCTGGCAACTCAGTTTCCTCGGGTGAAAGGGATTTTGAAGCAATGCACCGTTATAAAGGGTTTTCAACAGGGACGCTACAAAAGTAGAGCGACATGGACAGCAAACGACGCCATATTTCTTGCCGCTCTTTTGACATTTCTCTTTAGTAAGGTTTGTCATTTCACGATGGAAAGATATATGAGGCAACAACGAGTCGGAATTATTAAAATTTACGATGAGCGATGAGGGTCATTTCTGGCTGAATGGCTTTGTCAATAAACAAAATATTCGGTATTGGTCAGGCAGCAATACACATGTACTCCATGAGTCAGCATTGCATCCCGAAAAAATTACGGTTTGGTGTGGTTTATGGGCCGGCGGCGTCATTGGGCCGTACTTCTTCCGTGATGATCAAGACTGGCACGTTACTGTGAATGGGGATCGCTACCGTTCAATGATAACCGAATATTTTTGGCCCCAAGTGGATGATATGGACTTGGAGGACATTTGGTTCCAACAAGACGGCGCGCGCCACAAGCCAAACAGCGAATGTCACAATCAATTTATTAGAAACCAAGTTTGGAGAACGTATGTTATCTCACGAAATGGTCCAGCCGCTTGGCCGCCTCGGTCATGTGATTTGACGCCGTTAGACTATTTCCTGTGGGGCTACGTCAAGTATATGGTCTATGCCAACAAGCCAGCGACAGCGACGATTGATGAACTTCGTACTAATATCGAACGTGAAATTGCAGCAGTATCGGCCGATTTATGCTTGAAAACCGTCGAAAATATGTAGGTATTAAAGAAATAATTTTTTTATTTTGGAATACCTCGTCTGGCACTATTTTGTCCATATAACGAAGGCATAAACTACCAAATACCCAGATTTGGGAAAGAAGATTTGCTAGTTTTGATGATTATTTAAGAAATTAGAAAACAAAAGGGAAAAAATCACCAACTTTATAACATTAAGGGCCATCTGGCATGCATTTTCGACAGCCAATCTCGTCTGGCACAGTTTTGTCTCTATTTAAGGAGACATTAGCTAACATATATTGGAAACCCGGCTTTGTAAAACAAGGTTTGACAGTTATTTGAAATAAAAAAAAAGTAATTTCTTATAATACCTACTTTGAAAATGTTGAGCTCGTCTGGCAAAGACTTTCAACCGTAAAACTTGTATGGAACTATTTTTACTTGCGATTATAGGTACTATAAGGCAAGTTTTGGATTCGTGCAAAAAAAAAATTTTGAGATAACAATCAAACATGATATTACGATGATAGAGAACACCAAAAAAGTGGGTGGCAAAATTCTGTCTGTCTGTCTGTCTGTCTGTCTGTCTGTCTGTTCGTCTACAGCCTAAACGGCTCGATCGATTTTCTTCAAACTTGGTACTTAGCGGTTTTTGGTGATTCTGCCGACACGTTTTTTTCATTTTTTTTTTTAGAACCAAAAATAACGGTACCTGTCATACATTTTTTTTTTTGGCAAATTTACATAATCGTATTTTTCTCAAAAACGACTCGACAACTTTTCTTAAAAAAAATTCAATAAATTTATTTTAGTGAAGGCTTTCTTTGGGTGGAAAATCATTTTCCAAAAATGGTTATTAATGGTACCTCCCAAGGAACCATTTTTTTAATTTTCGATTTTCTTCAAAATGGTATGACTGATTTCAATTATTTTTTTTATACAGAAGCTTCCAAAAAATGTTAATAGTTTTGTGGACCAACATTTTTGAAAAAATATTTTTTGGATTTTTAAAAAATATTTCAAAATTTTTTTGGAAAATCAAATATTTCGAAAACGGCATCATGGATTGTTTTGAAACTCGATATTTAAGACTTCTTTAGTACTTTCTAAAATATTTTTAGAAAAAATTTTACATTTATGAAAAAATAACGGTACCTTCCATACAAAAGTGAAAAAACCGCAAAGGAAAATATTTTTTTGCTTGAGAACGACTCCTTCGATTTTGATTAAACTTTTTTCATATACTAGAATTAGTACGATCTACCATCAGAAATTATAAAATTTTACACATAGCAACTATTAGTAGTACCTGTCATAGAACGTATTTTTTTATTTTGAGTTTTCTCATTATGGACTTGACGGATTTAAATGAATTTTTTATATACAAATTTCAAATAAGATTTAATAATATTGCATATCAAAATTTTCAAAATAAAAGTTTTTGGATTTTTAAAAAAAGTTTCAAATTTTTTTTTTTGAAAATTCGATATCTCAAAAACGGGTTGACAATTTTTTTTAAAATTTTGTTCTTATATGCACATAAATATATAGTTTAAATCTGCATACCAAAATTTGTTCTTAAAAATGTTTTAAGAATTTTATATATAAAAAATTAATTTAAAAGAAAACCGCTCCAACGATTTTAAAATTTTTTTTCCCATACAATCATATTCCATCATGAATTAAGATGGCATACTTTTTTTCACCTCAAACTGTCAAAAGGTTTGTTTTAGCTAATTTAAGTGTCGTATTTCATGCTTCTCTACATTTTTCTTTCATAATTTCCATGTTTGTATATACAATTTTCTTAAACTCGCAGTGTCTTGAACATAAGAGCAAGTACGTGCGACCCAGTCGTGCATTTTATTTTTCATGTTAGAGAAGGTATACGCTAATACGTGTTCAAAGCCCGACTTTGTAAGAGCATGTGTATTGACTTTGGCCATTATTCTAAATTTTGAAAAAAAAAAAAAAAAAATGGAAACCCTAAACCTGTGAAAAAATTTAAATTTGATTTTTAAATTTCTTTTTACTGGTCATGGCTCACTAATACACCCAGTTTGAGCGTATAGTCTAACAAGTCCATCAAAATAGCCAAAAATACCATTCACAAAGCTTTAAAAACTTAAAATCAGCCTAGTTTGAACCACTATTTCTCGGTTGATTTTCATCCAAACCGGTTTTTTTAAAATGTATTTTAAAGAAAATTTAATTATATTTCTTTTATATGAAGCAATGCCTTTACCTATCTCTGCTGGTAAGAAAGTTATAAGCAAATTGGTAAAACAAAAACAACAAAAAATGCGATTTTTTTGCAATTATTTTTTTTTAAATTTAACTAACTTGAAATTTTAAAAAATGTTTTAAAAAATCCATTTTGATGGTAAATTGTATTCTCTACAAAAAAGGTTTTGAGACTTATCTCGAAATTTTGCTTTGTTTCGAGTTACATATATGCAAAAAGCCAAAAGAGGTGCTTTTTCACCCCCCCCCCCCCCCCCTCTAAGAAATGCACCCACCAATTTAATAGCACTCCGCGGTTTTCTCATCTTCAATGGCCTCTTTGATGATTTTTGCAATAAAATCCCATGAACGTCTTACTTCCTTATTATATGACATAATCAATAGCCTACAGGCCAATACTTTATGAGAGCATTTTTGTACATATTCTAAGAAATATATTCTTTAGAAGGAGAGGTGTATTTCCCCCTCCGTTCTATAAGGGGGGACAAATTCCCTAAACATTGACGGAAAATAGAAAAATTGCTATTTAAAAACAACGGAAATACTTACAATATTGTGCTTCATCTTTTTTAAAAGCTTAAAACAGATTCTTTTATTATAAAGCCAAATCAAGCTAACAATTTTTGAAAAATTCGTTTGAAAACTCAAAATTAATTTAAAAAAAATTGAAAAATGTTTTTAAATGATTTTGCATTTTTTATTGCCTTGAGTCGAATGTTGAAAACGAGACGGTTGTAGGGTTTCTAGTTTTTGAGAAAATTGAAACGGAGCCAGTAAATTCTGACCAGAAAAGTCGAAAAAAAATCGTGAAATCCCGGAATTTCATATTTTCTCATATAAAAAATACAATAATCAAGGGTCCGTCAAGATAGCACCGCCACAACGGAAATTCAAAAATCTAATGATGCAGAAAATACATCCTACTTAGATGCTAATTAAGTGCTGCAATATCAATGCAGCACTTAATTCGAGTGACATTTCTACTATTAAGATAAAGCTTACACTCAATCCGTAACCTGTATGCATATATCTATTGCATCCTATTTCAAGGTCAAGTCATGAAGCATCTGAAATAATAATAACGTCAGATCATTTTAGCACCTCTAATCTCTCTGGCATCATTAGATAAGAAATTTTCACGGAAATGCATTCGTGAAAATTGTTTTTTGGCACTTTATTGGCGAATGGGTTGAAGTAAAAAATGAAATATGACTTTTTTCCACCTTCTCCGCAGCACTTTAACTCTGGTGTTTTAATTTTTTGAATAAAGATTGTATTTGCATTTCTGCATCCGATTTAAAGGTCATTCAAATTGATTGCTGCGTTGATATTGCAGCACTTAATAAGCATCTAAGTAGAATGTATTTTCTGCATCATTAGATTTTGCGAATCTCGTTTGTGGTGGTGCTATCTTGACGCCTACCCACATCACCACAAGTTCCACATAAGGTCCACAAGCCTGTTTGACCATGAAGGGGTGGGAGTAAAAATTCAAGTTTAACCTTTTTGAACAGAACTCCGGTTATTTTTTTCTTTGGGGAGTCATTTTTAAGCGATTTTGATTTTTTGATGGCAACTTTTGTTTTCTCTCGATCGAATAATTGATACTTAAGAGTATTGAGTGTCAAAGAGTCGTTAATTACTATTTCCAGAGCCAGTGCAATCAATAGCTTCTGAGAAATTTTCAAACAAACATAAACTCATAAAATTTAAATTACTCGTTTAAAAACCCTCGTAGACTAGCATAATATGGATTTATTTAACAATTCCAACCATTATTATAAATATATTCATACCAGTCAAAATAATAACAATTTTCTTCACTTTTACCCTAAGGCCAGATGAGCATTGGCATGTACTGGCTAGTTAGTTGGCTACATACATTAGTCATGTTTTGCTGAGAAGTTGCAACCCAGCCAGTTGAAAATTTACACGCAGTACAACAACAATCACCAGCTGCCAATAACTTTACCTTTTTTCTGCACTCAAATGTGACTAGCGAAGAATACTTTGGAACAAATTGGGACTATGGAACTCTCATACAAAAAGAGCTTTATAATCCAAATTGTTCCGCATCGTTTTGTTGAAAAGCTTTTGCGCAACTGCTTATAGTTTTCAACTAAACACGGCTATTAACTGACAAATTACTGGCTACGAAAAAAGAAAGCCAGTTGACGAGCCAGTTCCTAAGATTTGTATGTGTTATTAGAAAAAAAAATGTGGGTTTATTACGACTGGCTAGCCATACTGGCTCATATGACCTCAGGGTTAAGGTGTCATTGCAAAGGCCGGCATATATTATATTTGCCCATCAGGGCGGCGAAAAAGCTAGATCGGGCCCTGTCTGGTAATTCAGATTCTAAAATGCTCCTAGCGGAATAGAGTTAGTAAGTTAAGCTGATACAGTAAAGTGCGCTTGAGTGAGTGTATCAGCGCACGATTTTTGCTGACTTACCCGTGCCTAGAAGCTACTACCTGGTATACTAGGCAACCATCAGTGTGCTTCTTATTAGTTATTGTCTAACAAAGTGAGATATTTTTTACCAAGCATCCTAGATTGGTACTGACACTACTAACAGATGCAAGAAAAATCTACTTTTCGGAGAATTTTCTACCCTTACCCTCTGCTGCGTGAACCAAATGTGGATTGTAAAAACCACCAACTAGTTTTATTTGCTGACGTGTCGTCGCCAACCGCCAGTGTGTGAAATTTTTGAAAATGCGTAGGCGCCTCTGAGGTATGCAACGTTTGTTGGCCATTTTATTCTGCATAATATTTAAACTAGAACCATAATGCTTGGAGGGGCACTTAAGTGGTCGGAAGAAAACAAGTGCAATACACGGAAATCATATGACGCGACTATAATTGCGGAGTGGAACGTTTCGTTCTTTCGGAAGTGAATGTAAAATGACATTTGGTGAAACAGGAATGCCAAAAAGAGATAGATGATGAGTAAGGCATTGGGTGTGTTCCTCTTTTGACAATAAGGAAAGCTATGTACTTTTCGTTGGTTTTTGATATTAGCTTCAGTGGCTTTCCAACCATTATAGTCCTACCTTTATAGTTGAACCTTGGCGACTTGTTAATATGCAGCTGTAGATCTATGCGGGTCGGGAGGTTGGTTTTTCTTTGATGGGTGTTCCGGGTGGTTGGAGGATAAAAGATGTAACTTCGTTACATTCCCCCCTTCCTTCGGTACAAGCAGCCCCGGATCTTCAGGTTTTCCTAACCGGAGCAAAAGCTTCATTTTGGTGCCCATCCAGTTATTGAGTTAAATGAAAAAATTGCATCCTCAGTAGGAATTTTTGTAACCGGGAGAATAAAACTTTTAAATTAATTTTGTACGCGGTATTACCTATACTCAGCACTTTTCTAATTTTATTTATTTTAGATTATTCGATAGACAATGCTTGACACTTTTGACAAAGACTATGAGGCAAAATTATGGCTCTCACTGCCTCATATGTACCCCACACTTTCAATCATTTAGTTTCGTCATTGGCGTAGGAAGGAATTTTTTCAAATCAATGTTTAAAACCATTGGTGGTTGGATGTTGTAGGAACTGGGGGCCTCGAGCTGTATCTTTTCCTACACATCAAGTGCTTACAATACCTCCAAGTTGGTAGCCGCCGGATACTGGTCATGGCTTTATGCCAGGACTTGCTAAACTTGTAAGTGCGAATGTTGATCAAGGAAAGAATTGCAACATTAAACCCATGGCCCTACAGATTGGAGGTTAGTGCGTTGGGCTAACGACCCGACCACAGTAAAAAAACCAATTGTTATGAGAGAGACGCGGGAAGCCTCGGATAACGACCCCCTTCAAATGGCAACCAGACCCGGAACGAAAATGGACTATGATCTACGAGTATGCACCTGGAATGTAAGGACACTCTACACACCAGGTGCTACTCAAAAACTTGAATCTGTCCTCTCGCGGTACAAGGCAGACATTACCGCGATCCAGGAGATACGATGGATAGGATCAGGTATAACGAAAAGAAAAGATTGCGACATTTATTACAGCTGTCACCAAAGACTGCACATGCTAGGATGCGGATTCGTCGTGGGAAATCGACTCAGATCGAAAGTAATCGATTTTAAGCCGATCAGCGATCGCCTGGCTGTAATCCGCATCAAAGCTACCTTCCAAAACATCAGCCTAATATGTGCACACGCCCCTACCGATGAAGCTGAGGAGTCTAACAAGGAGGAGTTTTACGACCTCCTGGACGGAGCCTACGGAGCCTGTCCGGAGTACGATGTCAAAGTCGTACTCGGAGACTTCAATGCTAAAGTCGGAAAGGAAAACATCTTTGGCGGATTAGTTGGAAAGCACAGCCTCCACGAAACGACAACAGACAACGGCTTCCGACTAATCGACTTTGCTGCAGCTCGTAATACGGTGATAAGTAGCACTAGGTTCCCCAGGCGAAGGATACACACAGCAACCTGGCGATCTCCAGATGGTCGAACGGCCAACCAAATCGACCACGTGCTAATTGGCGCAAGGTACGCATCGAACATCTTGGACGTGCGAACTTTCCGAGGTGCAAACGTGGACTCTGACCACTTTCTTGTTGTGACAAAGTTCAGAGCCCGACTGTCCAATGAAAAGAAAACGAAGACCGCCCAAAGAAAGAAGTTCAACATCACATGCCTTAGCACATCTGAGAAAGCCAGAGACTACAGTGAGCAATTGACCGGGAAACTCTCTGCCGTACACCCAGCCACAAGCGTCAACAACCAGTGGAACCAGTATCGCGACATTATTAAAGAGACAGCCGAGACCACCATAGGCTATCAACCACCCAGAAAAAAGAACCCGTGGTATGATGATGAATGCGCGGTATTGAAGCAGGAGACGGAAAATGCACGAATGCAAATGCTGCAACGGAAAACAAGAGCAGCAAGAGAGGAGTACCGTGAAAAGAGAAGGAAAGAGAAAAAAACCCTGCGTAGAAAGAAAAGAGCATCCGCAGCCTCTCAGCTCAAGTATCTCGAAGAGTCCAGCACCGCCACCAACACCCGCCGGTTCTACAAAACAGCCAAGCAACTGGCATCTGGTTATAGGACTGGCACGCAAGCTCTTCGAAACAGCGAAGGGAACCTAGTCACCGAAGCACAGGGAATTGTAGACGTGTTTAAGCAGCATTTCCAGCAGCTGCTTAATGGGCATTATGTAGAGGAGGCGACAGGGGAACAAAGAAGCATTAGACCAGTCAATGAAGATCCAGTCCCAGCACCCAGTACTGAAGAGGTAAAGAAAGCCATCCACAAGCTTAAGAACAACAAATCCGCCGGCTCGGATGGCCTACCAGCGGAACTCTTCAAGTATGGAGGAGATGTTCTGGTAGGGTGCATGCACCAGCTCATCAACCAAGTTTAGGAGGAGGAAAGTATGCCCGACGACTGGTCAAATAGCTCCATATGCCCAATCTACAAAAAAGGCGATCCTATGTCCTGCAAGAACTACAGAGGCATATCCCTGCTTAATGTTGCCTACAAGATCCTATCCAACGTACTATGTGAGCGTCTAAAACCTTTCTGCAACACTATGATCGGCACGTACCAGTGTGGCTTCAGGCCAGGCAGATCAACGATAGACCAAATCTTCACATTGAGGCAAATCCTGGAAAAGACCAACGAATTTCAAGTCGAGACCCACCACCTATTCATCGACTTCAAAGCCGCATATGATAGCATAAGTCGCCAAGAGCTTCTACTGGCGATGTCGGAACTCGGGATCCCGAAAAAAACTGATCCAGCTATGCCGCATGACGTTACAAAATACGCGGTGCAACGTGCAAATGGGTAACAGCTCATCCGAGTTATTCCAGATGTGTACAGGGTTCAGACAAGGAGATGCGCTATCATGTGATTTCTTCAACCTAGTCCTGGAGCAGATAGTGCGCAAGAGTGGTGTTAACATGGACGGCACTATCTTTAACAGGTCTTCTCAACTGCTTGGTTATGCGGACGACATCGACATCATCGGCCGTTCCAAGAGAGCTGTACTTGAAGCATTCACAGCTATTGATGAACAGGCGAAACGCGTTGGTCTTGAAGTGAATGAGGACAAAACAAAGTATATGCTATCAACAAACAAAGCCTCATCTGTCCATCGCCTAGGACAAAACGTCACTGTTGGTAGCAGTAATTTCGAGGTAGTCAAGGAGTTCACCTACCTCGGAACAAACATCAATCCCACGAACGACACCTTAGTGGAAATCCGACGAAGAATTACCCTAGCGAACCGCTGCTACTTCGGTTTGGCCAAACAAATGGGTTCAAAACTCCTTTCTCGAAAGACAAAGTGCACGCTATACAAAACTCTAATTTTACCAGTTCTACTCTACGGCGCCGAGTGCTGGACGATAAGTAAAAAAGGGGAATTGATCCTGGGCACTTTCGAGAGAAAAATTCTACGACGGATATTTGGTCCTATATGCGAAGAGGGCGATTGGAGGAGAAGATTCAATCGTGAACTGTACGAGCTGTACCAAGATGTGGATGTAGTCCAAAGAGCCAAAACACGTCGACTACATTGGCTCGGCCACATCGAGCGAATGGACAACAACGCTCCAGCCAAGAAAATCTTCGAATCCCAGCCCCCAGGTTCGAGACGACCAGGAAGACCGAACCTCCGCTATAGGGACCAGGCGGTCACAGACGCAAGAGCGCTTGGTCTCGACGACTAGAGGGAGCGTGCGAGGGACCACAGCCGATGGAAGACCGCAATATCTCAGGCAGAGACCCTTCATGGATCGGGAGCCGGATAAGTAAGTAAGTAAGTTTAAAACCATGAAAAAATGTTCATTTAAAAAAATCGCGTTCCCTTCTTCTATAATAAATTTATATTTGGGCTTGATTTTGAATTAATTCTCATTAAAAGTGCTACCAAACTCAACTCTGCAGCAATGTCTTACGATATATCTTAATCATAAGCTTTCTATCTCCCAAGTTGCAATTTTCCAAAAAATTGACTTCAAACAGAAAACAAAAATATTTTAAAACAACGGTACAATTTACAATAGGTACCATGCTATACCTTTTTGAAAAGCCAGAAATCTCTTCTTTGATATTAATTTTAAATTAAGTTGTTTTAGTGAATAGTTTTTAAAAGATTAATTTTCAAACTCGAAATTTTGCAAAAAAAAAAAAATCTAATTAATTTTTTTTTCATAATTTTATGTAATTAAGTGTAATTTTTATTTTTAAAATTCAATGCTCTTATTAATTTTCAATAAAAACAGAAAACCAGATGCTAAAATGTTTCTTAGTTTTTTGAGAAATAAAAAAGAAATGAAAATTACTTTTTTCCAAGGAAAACACTTTTTTTGGTTTTCCCAAGTTTGATCTGCTCAGGTCAATTATTAAATAAGCGGATAACCCCTTTTTATTTTTTTATTGCATACCATTTAGTTTTGAGCAAATAATAAAAAAATGACCGGATTAATAAGATTTCACCTTTTTTTATTGAGGCATGTGTTCAATTTAACAAAATTGATCTGCTACCCAAATAAAAAGGACTACCTATACCAGTGTTTCCCAACGTGGGGCCCACGCCCCACAGGGGAGCAATTCGATTTTGAAGGGGGTCAATTTTATATTCTGATGCCTTTCAAACGTTTCAGATTTCTTTATTAAATAAGTAAAAGGAGAAAAAGAAGAAGGAACAAAATGAAAACCATGTGGACTTATACATCACACTCACTGTACACAAATAGACGGTATTATCTTGAGCGGGTTGTCAAAAATGAGAACTGTCAGAAGAAATTAAAGATGGCCGCAATCGTGATGCCATCCGCCGTATTACAACAACAACACGAAAATATTATTTAAATAATACTAACAAAAATTTTGTAATCTCAAAATAATATTTATAAACACTAAATAGCTCGAAAAAAAATTGCTTAACAAGTAACAAATGAACACACACATAACACAACAAATTTCAGTCACACATCACGATATCCACCATTTTCCACTGATTTTGACATATGCGCAGAACTGAACAAAAAAGAAAACGCTAATGATATTACCTTTAATATGTGTACTGTGCTTCACACTGAAGTAAGATGGCTCGTGAAAATGTTTGAAAAGATTTGCGGAACCAAAAAAACCAAAAACCAAAAATGAAAATTTGTAAACGGTCGATGGTAGGCCTTATTCGTGAGTTATTTAATCGATGTTTTAGAAAAAGTAGAAGCATTTAAAAAGCAACTTCAAGGAAAAATAAAAAAAACGATAGGATATTTGGGTACGCTTATTGATATTAACAACACACATTCTGACAGGTGTCATGGGTTCCAAAAATGTGAAGTGACTGAAACCGTTAAAAATATTTTCCGTCGGCCTTCTGTGTCAAAACTTGGTAAGTCTGTTCTGAAAAATTGCTTAGAAGACACAAAAAACTAAATGTAATAAAGTGGAATTTTTTTTATCGGAAAAGGTTTTAAAACTGGTTGATAGATCCAAAAGAAACCATAACGCAATTTAATTACGAGACATTGATGTTTGAATTCAGTGATTTGTTTTGATCTGAAATACATTAAAATGGCATTCAAAGATTTGCGAGGTTTTGACAGAGAACCGATGATTTATTGGGTGGTGTTCAGAACAGCGTCAAGTGAGTCGACTCATTTTGACGTCTCTCTTTTTTAATCTCACTTCTAGGTGAGGTAGGAATTTTTTTATAATTTCGCGGGGACATACGAATTATGGAATAGTTTTGGTGGGGCATAGCACAAAAAAGGTTGGGAAACACTGACCTATACCAAATAAAAACAAACAAATATGTTTTACCTAACCACAAATAAATATGGAAGGACATTATGTTTGAAACTTATTTCCAAATTGCGTATCAAATCGTCAATACAAAACGATGGCAAGTTACTCTCGAGAAGAATTGACAGATACGCACTATTTCTATGGTTTAGCGGATGGTTCCTGAAAGGCTCCCCAATAGGAGATGTCCCCACTATTCACTTTTTTCAAGACTTCACAACCGTCTTCGAGAACATGGATGCTGGAGACTCGAAGGAGAGAAAGGTCATCTGGTGGATCAACAGACTTAGAGGAACGGATTTTGGATTTGGTACGACCAACTTAATCCCACCCTTAGCACCAGAAGGATAACAACTATGTTTGGATTGCCCCAAAGCAGGGTTTGGGTGGTGATTCATACCGATGACCTTCACCGATACCACTTATCTCAGTGCAAGAGTTGACATCAATTGATAAAATTTCTAGTTCTTTATAAAAGGTCAGCTTGTTTCAGTAATTGGTCAGTTATAGATACTTTTATTTGATTTTTGAAGTATTTTTTTTCAAGGTCACGAACCGTTCATGACCTAGAAAAAAAAAAACTTAGAAAAAATCGTATAAAAGAATCTATAAATGACCAATTACTGAAACAAGCTGACCTTTTATAAGGATCTAGAGATCTTTTAGATTTAGATGGTACACTTTTTTGGCAGATTTCCCTAAAACGAGGTGCCAAAAATCGTTTTGACCTTGAATTTTTTAAAAAATTTATTAAATATTCACAAAAAAAATGTTCCCTCATATGAGCTGCCAAAGGTCCAGAGCCGAATCTCTTCGTTTAAAATAAAAGTGAACGGAAAAAAATCCACAACATGCTTCTTTTATGATTAATTTTTTGAATCTTGTTCTTATATCCTTTAAGGTTATGAGTGGTCATGTTAATTATCGCTAAAGGGAAAACGAAGTTCTTGCTGGATTTACTCTTGAAATTTTGTTTAAGCAGATATACAGGGTGATTGGTGTAAGGTGCACCAAAAATCTGGAGCGAGTAGGATGGGTTAAGATAAGACAAAAAGCGTATAGAAGGGGCAATTTTCTAAAAATTGACTTAAAACAAAAAAAAAATATTTAAAAACAACGGTATACAATTTACAATATCATGCTATACCTTTTTGGAAAGCCAGAAATCTCTTCTTTGATTTAAATTTTAAATAAAGTTGTGTTAGTGAATAGTTTTTGCAAAATTAATTTTTAAACTCGAAATTTTGAAACAAAAAACTTTCAAACTAATTTTTTTCAAAATTGTATGTAATTAAGTATATATTATTATTTTCAAAATTCAATGCTCTTATTAATTTTCAATAAAAAACAGAAAACCGGCTATGTATCTTAGTTTTTGAGAAATAAGAAAAAAATAAAAAATACTTTTTCCAAGAAAAACACTTTTTTTGTTTGTTCTATTTTTGCATAAATACCATTTGTTTTACTAGCAAACTATACAAAAAATAACCGTATTGACAAGTAAAATTTTTAATACTGTAATATTTTAGCCTATTCCAAAAAATATTAATGATGTTATAAGCAATTTTCGATATGATCCCCACTATTTAGAAGGCAAAGGTTGTATCTTCTTCTTATGGCTGCAGATAAATTTAAGTCCGCCAAATTCTCCTGCAACTTGACTCCAGCAACTTCAATGCCTTGTTTAAGTTGTTCCAAAGAAGAAATTTCAACTTCATATACATAGTTCTTCATGAATCCCCAAGCTTAAGAATCCAAAGGAATTAAATCTGGTGATCTTGGTGGCCATTCAGTGAGACCTTCCCTTCCCATCCTTGGGTCGTTGAAATGATTATTCAGCCAGTTTCTCACAGCCAGGCTAAAGTGTGCTGGAGTTCATCTTGTTGGTATATTAAATTGTCTCTTATAGTCAAAGGGACATCTTCTAGTAAATCTGGCAAAAGGGTTCTTAGAAATTGCAGATAGGATTCTCCATTTAAAACCGTATTCAAATAACGTGGCCCAGTTACCGTTCGTCCCACAATGCCAAGCAACACATTGCAGCTAAAGCGGTGTTGCGATTTATTTTGTTTTTAACATGTGGATTGTTGTGACTCCAGTAATGCAAGTTGTGGAAATTGGTAACTCTATCTCTGTTTACAGAATTCAATCCTCAAAATTTTATCAATTGATGTCAACTCTTGCACTGGGATAAGTGATATCGGTGAAGGTCATCGGTATGAATCACTGTCCAAGCCCTGCTTTGGGGCACTCCAAGCATAGTTGCTATTCTTCTGGTGCTAAGGGTGGGAGTACGTGTCGTACCAAATCCAAAATCCGTTCCTCTCTGTCTGTTGATCCACCAGATGACCTTTCGTTCCTTCGAGTCTCCAGCACTCCATATTCCCGAAGACGGTTGTGAATTCTTGCAAAAAGTGAATAGTGGGGACATCTCCTATTGCGGAACCTTTCAGTGTACAATCTCCGTGCTTCCCGACTGGAACCATCCGCTAAACCGTAGCAATAGAGCATATCTGTCAATTCTTACTGAGAGTAACTTGCCATCGTTTTGTATTAACGATTTGATACGTAATGTAGAAATAAACTTCAAACAGAATGTCCTTCCATATTTATGTGTGGTTAGGTAAAATATATGTGTTTGTTTTTAATTGGTATAGGCAAATATGGGGCTATTAGTGAGACCAACCTTTCATTTTGACCTGACGGGTTGAGTTTTAGTATATAAAAAGTCCATGTCCTAACTTTACTTTTAAGAAGTCTTGCCAAGGTGGCAATACTGTCAGAAGGACAAGACAATTCCGAAATGCTGCTTTTAAATCGAGAACCAAGGGTCGTACGATGCCTCGAGAACTGCGGTTGGATTCAACACCCTTGAAACCATAGGACCACATTATTGTTTTTCTCCCACCCCTCCCCTTGCACGAAGGGGGTGGAAAAAATTGTTTTGGAAACAAAATTTGAAAAGCCAATAAACGTTAGAAAAATATTTTCATTATAATAAAATTTAAAAATGGTGTCGACGCAATTTCACAATCTACTACATTACATCCAGAGTTGATTGAAAACCTACTTTGGTTTTTTTAAAAAGCCACTTTCAAAGTGCTGGGGAGGGGAGATATGAAAGATTAACAAACTTAAATATTTATCTTGAAATAATATAAGCATATGAGACATGTTTTAAGGTTATTTTTTAATGCCCAATCTTCTTTAATCAGAATTAACTCGTTACACTTTGATCTGCTTAGGTACACATTTTTTAAAATTCATTACTGAAAATAGCTGACCTTTCACAACCGTGAAGAGGCCTTTCAAATTGCATCGTTTTTTTTTTTTAATTACCCAAATGAGGTGCCAAAAGTTTTTTTTGTGACCTTGAAACGAACTTCAAAAATTCATAGAAAAAAATCTATGGCTGACCAATTACAGAAAATAGTTGACCTTTTATCACGATCTAGAAATCTTTCGGATGGTACATACATTTTTTGTAAATTTACCTTAAATGAGGTGCCAAAAATCGTGCGTGACCCTGAGCGACCTTGAGAAAGTTTAAGTCTTGATTAAAAGTTATCTAGGGCTGACCAATTTCTGGGACCAGTTGACCTTTTCTGACCAATTACTGACCAATTAGATGGGATATTTTTTTATCAAATTTCCCTCATATGAGGTGCCAAAGGTCAAGAGCCCTCAAACTTGCCGTCATTACACCTTTGACTATCATTTCTTTAAATGCATGTTGAAATCGTAGCTCTTTTTTTCGTTCATTTGAATAGGTACACCGCACCTTTATCATCACTATAGCTTTGAACTAGTTGAAGGTCAGACCTTATAAATTTATTTTTGGGTTTCATATCATGGTTTTTTTGAGATGGCACAAATAAGTTGAGAAAAAGTGGAGAATGGGTGAAGGAAAAGCTCTAAGCGAGGTTGAGTGCGCGCGAGTTTATAGTTTTTATGATCAAGGACTAAGGAGACATCAAATTTGGGAAAAAAATTAACAAAATCTGTTCTTTGATTTGATCTAAAATCACCAGAGAAATAATCACAAAGATGGTGTCGATATGAAAGGATGCAAAAACCTGCTACTTCCGCAAGTTATAGATGAAAAACTCTAAATATCTAAATATTTGAATATATCGTGAGCCCCATGGCTTAGAGCGTAACGACCGTATAATGAAAATATGTGCTCACAATAACCTTTTCAACGATGTATGACACATTCATATTGAGAAATGGACCTTTTCCCATAAATTTTGTCCCATTCTCCTTTACATTGTATTTACATCTTAAATAAAAGGCCAACAATTATCTGAAGATTTCTCCAGAGATGAAAAGAGATATCGGGAAGATTTAAACTGATTTTAAAAGAAGAAAGTTAATTATTTCAGAAACCATTAAAAACTTTGTTGAAACAATTTACCTCACGTTACATTACAACTTTTAAAACAGCAAACAAACGATTTTTTAGATTTTATAACGGGTATATCTCAAAAACGTAGCCCGATGGAATTTTTTTTGACTTCAGATTCGAAATCAGCACACCAAATACCTACGGAAAAGTATATTTTGGTTTCTGGAACAAAAACCTTGTTGACCAGTGTAATTGTCGAGGTCATTTTTGCAAATGTTAAAATAATAAAAGCAAAAATGAAAAGATGTCTGATTCAATTATTTTCGTGTGTTAACAAAAATGCAGGAAGGGAACAAGAAGTGAAGGAAGAGAATTTATTAGATTGTTAATGTACATTTTAGGCTGCAGAAGATAAGATTTAATTTAGGATTTTGCTTACAGCCACGTAAAAATAAAATGCATTATTGGATATTGGATTGCTTTTTTGTGACTCAAACACTGGCGTAGTGAGCATTTTGAGGGCCTCGTATAAAAAAAAAATGAATAACTAAAACTTCATAATCGTAGCTGAACCACGGACAACCCGTTCATATGGGTTCCGAACAAGCTATAATCAGCCAAATCGGAACTTCAAAGGCTGCATTCGATGAGAGCTATCCAAAAAATGGAGAAACAACTCTTTAAGCTTAAGGACCAAGCTACGACTCTGTGCTGCTCCAATGTCAGATCCGTGCTTCTTTATGGGTGCAGCACTTGTAAAGTAACAGTGTTCGAAAGGGCAAGCTCTTGAGCGGATCGTGAGTTTGCCTTTTAAAATGAGCACTTACCAGATTCACTCGCCCATTAGCCATCAGGTGTTAGCACCTTTAATTTGGCTCGTTCGATTTATAAACGCTCAAATCAAGAGCTCACGTCAAGAGCGTGAGACAAGAGCAAGCAAATTTAGCACTAGTGAACCTTTATGAATTTAGAAAAAAATAAAACACATAAGATTTTTCTAATGCTTATTAAATAAACTATGTACTAATATTGAAATAGAAACAAAGTTTCGAAAAATAAAGTTTCGACAAACAAAGTTTCAAAAGACAAAATTTCGAAGGATAAAGTTTCGAAAAACCAAAGTTTCAAAAGGATAAGGCTTCGAAGAACGAAGTTTCGTAGGGAGAAAATTTCGAAAAGTAAAATTTTCGTGAGACAAAGTATCACAGGACAAAGTTACAAAAACAAAGTTTCGAAATCTTCGGAACTTCTTTGTTCCTTGAGCGATTTCAACGAAATTGACAAATGTGATAGCTGAGACAGAATTAAAAAAGAACATAAATATTTTCAAAAAAGAGTGCTTCAAAAATATGTCAACAGCTCCACGCCATTTCATTAAAAAAAAATCAATAAATTTCTTTTCTTTAGATAGGAAACCATTTTTCAAAAAATGGCTACTACTTTTTATCGTCGATTTTATTCAAAACTGTATTACTGATTTCAATAATTATTTATATAAAAATTTTCTTTCTTTTGTGATTTTTAATAAATGTTTTGAAAACTACACTGTCGATCTTTGTAAATTAGGTATTTTAAGGTTTTTTAACACTGCCTTAAATATTTCAAGAAAAAAATTGTCTTTTATGAAAACATAACGGTACTTTCGACATAAATGTTAAAAAACCGTTGAGGAAAAAGTTTTTTTTTCAAACGACTCCTACGATTTTTATAAAATATTTCCTCTATGCTAAAATAAGTGCGGTCTCATAACCGCTAGCGCTCGCCCGCGATCCATGGGTCATATGTTTGCTGTTTTCGCTCTTGCTCATGAGCGGTCGTTTCGTTATTGAGTTTTTGCGTTCTTGCTCATGAGCAAGCGTTTTGCTATTGAGTTTTTGCGCTCGCGGGTAAAATATGAGCTGAGAGCACCCTGGAAAACAAAACCCGCTGTTGCAAGAAAGCTGCAAGAGTTCGTGAATAGCTAGATGTCGGCGAAACATCCTGAGTATTTTCTGGCCTAACTGTATCTCCAATGATGAACTTCATGCAAGGAAACAATCGAATCTATTTTATGAAAACGTAAGGCAGTGGATTGAAAATTAGCTTCGAAAAGGTCACAAGGTGCATTGCGACATCGTGAGTCAAGCGTTGCAATGGAACCCACACACGCAGCGAGACAGACGAGTGGGCAGACCTAGAAGTACTTGGCGAAGAAAGGTCGAAGGGGAATCAGCATCACAACTGGGGAAGAGTTGGAGAAAACTAAGGTACAACTCCAGAAACCGTACACGATGGTGGCGTATGAGAAGTGGCGGTCCTTTGTCCCACAAGGGGAAATTCGAAATTCACGGACGTAACAGGTTTAAGGACGTTATAGTATTCAGTGATAACTTCCGGAAAACTAGGAGCAAGGCTATTGATTTTAATCAGCAATACTCCAGCATGCTCCCTTATCGAATGAATTTTCTGTATTTTGGTTTTAAACAGAACGCAATTAATTGCTGCCACAGATCTACCTGCATGTATTCGTTATATTTAGTAGTTTAACTGGTTCTGAGATTTTGAAGATACTCGTATTTCTCAGATCATACGGGCTCTGAAATCTTTATACAGTTTGAGAAATCAAAATATCCTAGCGACAATAATTCAAATTCACTTCAAAGTTCCCACGATTCTGAGTCTGAAATTCTCTCATCTTCTGACAACTCATCAAAATAGCGCTTTGTTATTTGTGTCCTTTTTTTTGAAAACAGGTGACAAACTTTGCATAAATCTGTGAACTCCTTAACCAAACCAATGACTGCATTTTGATTTCTTTCATTCCTGGGCCCGAATTTTCTCTCGACACGGCCCTGGGTTATTAGCATTTTTATAGAGACCTTTTAAAAACCAGAGTAAGTTGCACATGATGGGCGAGTGAACATGATATCCGAATTCACTCTACACAGAGCGTAAAGAAAAGGGAATTTGCATTTTAAAAAGCTTTAACTAGTTTTTAAGACTCTTCGCCCATGAGCTTTTATGTGCATTTCAGTTTAAAGAGATAAGTTGTTTGTTATATTTTGCCACTTAAAGATGTGTTTTTTCCTTTAGTTATTATACGAGCTAGTATATTATAGATAGGATTTTGACAGCTCTAAAAGTACAAGTTGTAACGTCTATTTTGTGATAAGCATTTTACAAAAAAAAAATCTAAAGATATTTGCTATTTCCGCGAAAATATTTGTGAAGTTCTTCGAAAAAATATAAACAACAACTTAAATAGGAGCTAGGATTTAATTCCCATATCAAAGAGAAAATCGTTTGTGTGGATTAGTAAAATATTTAAACAAAAATGAACCAAAATAAACTAATTCAAAATGGACAAAATATAAAAATTCAAAAATTCAAACATCAAGATGACACCTCTAAGCCCGGTTTTGTGCATCGAACTAACAACGTTACAGGAAATAAAAGTGATTTAGGTGACAACTTTGTGGCACCCGATGGTGGCTGGGGTTGGTTGGTAGCCATAGCATCGGGTGTGAGTGTTGTAAGATTTGAATTTTTATTTTCCATCGAAATATATTTTGATATAAAATTTATTGTTTTTTTTTTATAGCTAGTCACATATCCTGTTCTTCAGCAATATGGAATTTTATTTAGAAAGAAATTTGTACACATAGGAATAAGTAGTTCCGAAATGACAACAATAATAAATGCGCAACAAGCAGCAGCCATGTGCTCAGGTATGAAAAACAACAACTTGTTTATTTGACTCATCATTTTGATAAGAATTCAAGGTATTATAGGAATAAAAAACTATGAAAAGAGTTTCTTTTATTCCGTCTATGAGCTTTGATATTAAATGTCATTAAAATAGAATATTAAATGTCTCTTTTAGTTGAAGTCACAAAATATTACATTCACAAAAGATTGCATTCTTTTACAAACCCTGTTCACTACCACGAATTGATTAAATTTTTATTTTGGTTGTCAATCAATTTTATATTCTTGCTTGGGTACGAAATTCTGGAATTTAAAAGCTCGTATTCAAAATCTCCCGTTAAAAAACCTCGCAATAACAAAAAAATCATTTGCGATATCTCGCAAAAATATTAAGAATCAATCGAAAGCACATTCAGTAAGTTTCTGTAGCTTTTTTGAAAGCTAATATTAAATTCTTTTATTTTTTTTAAACAAGCTTTTGAAAAATTTAATTTCATGGTCAAAATTTTAGAAAAAAATTATTAATTCTTTTTGTCAAGTTTATATGTACAGTATGTGTTTTTCAAAATTTTGCGTAATTAAATTTTACCCTACCGCTGCACAGTGGTCTCAAAAGCGAATCTAGCGGGTCAAAAGTCCAAAAAATATGCATTTTATATCAGAGCAGGAAGTACATAGGTTGTTTGTAAACATGTTAGAGACAATGAATAGAGTCAAATTAACTGACAGAAGACTTAAGTTTTTAAGCAATTATCCGATAATTTTTCAATATTTGTGATGGTTTAGGATTTTGTTTACTTCTAATTTGTTTGAAAAGTTATGAACTTTTTTGTTATTATACCCCCAAATGGACTATATTTAAGAAGGTTAGTAATTTTATTTATTGATGATTTACGGTGTTTTAGCTAAACGAACTGTGGCATTTTCTTTACTAGTAAGAAGCAATGATAAAACATTTATTCTGTAGGCTGCAACTTTTCCTGTACAAATCTGTACAAAAAGATTGAACTAAAATTGAGTTCCAGGACTAATATAGATATCATATTTTTATTTTTCATCTGCCCGTTTTCGGCCGTTTGGAAAAAGTAAAACATAACATCTTACAGGTTATTTGACGACAGTGGTCCAAATTGTTCGGCTAAAAAGTGAAAAATTATCAGTGTCAAACATCTCAGAGTTCAACATAATATTAGCTGATATAGTTTTACCATTGAATAATTACAAATAGAAGGGACACCCAGCAAAACGTCCACTAGGATGACAATATTTTATATGTCGCTCTATCAAATACAGCAACCATTTAATAAATTTGTTCCTTTTGGGAAATCAGTTCCTTTTAGGAAATTGACTTCTTTTGGGAAATTTCTTCTTCGGCAGAGTAAAAAAAAAGACATTCCCATTGAGAATGAAAATGAACAACAGCGACAAACTGAGTAGCCGTTTAAGTTTTGTTTTTCAGGTATTTTCTTCAATGCCATTCAAGGACTCAAGGTTAACACAAAATGTGAGGTGGAGACAAAAAATTATATTTTCTTTTTTTGGTTTGTTTTGCTTTTGTATTCATTAAATAAAATTGTTGTAAGTGCTTGCTTCCAATTTGGGATGCTAACGATGATTCACCTTCTTTTAAATTATTCGTTGATTTTCACGGACTCTTATCAAATATTAACGAAAACGGATCTAAAGGTGCCGTCACACCGTGCAAGTAAAGTACTTGCAGCAAGTAAAATGATTGCTGCAAGTAAAACTTGCCTGGTGTGACGACCCAAAAATGTACTTGCAAGCAATTAATTGCTGCAAGTGATTTACTTGCTTGCAAGTACTTGCGCAAGCAATACTTGCACGGTGTGACTAGGTCCTGCAAGCGCTTGCAAGCAAGTAAATCACTTGCCGCAAGTACTTGCCACTTGCAGGATTTGCGCAAGCAAGTTTTTTACTTGCGTGCAAGTGAACGTATGTTTTTCGATCAAAATAACAGAAAAAATCGTCTCCCTCTGCCTAGAAGTCTCTCAGCAGTATTGTAAAGTACGTGTTTTCAGCACCACGTTCAAAAAAGGGTCTTACCAAATTTATTTATCTTCGATCAGCCACATTTTGTTGATTCAAATGCTGTAGCATTAAACAAGGTCTCGTGGTGTTTTTTAATGCATGGTTTTTGATAATAATAATAATAATAATAATAATAATAATAATAATAATAATAATAATAATAATAATAATAATAATAATAATAATAATAATAATAATAATAATAATAATAATAATATGAACGACTGGGTCGTACGTAATTGCTCTTATGCTTCAACTTGCTTGGATCTTAAGATCTTTTAAAAATATTTGAATAATTAAAGAAAAATACAACGAAGCATGAGGCTCTTTCTTTCGATTGCAAAAACAACTCGCCGTATTTTGATTGAAATCGGTAGAGCAATTAATGAGAAAGTCGTAGAAAAAAATGTATGCAGAAGGTACCGCTGATAACAGTTTTTAGTAAATTTTGTATCAGAAAGTTCTACTCGCTTACAATCAAATCACTTCATGCAAGCAATCGCATGTTTTCTTACTAATAATACTCAACAAGAATCAATTGCCTAGATTTTAACAAATCTTCATGTTCAAAAACCATTTCCATGTAAAAAATTCGTCTTCCAAATCTGGATTATCCATTTAAATCTATTTCTGAAGAAACAATAAACCAAATTGAACTGAAAATGGCAAAACCACACCGGTTTACACGTGCAAGAAACTAATTTCAGCAAGTAATTTCAGCAATTACTTGCAGCAAGTACTTTCAGCAATTAATTTCAGCAAGCACTTGCTTGCTCGGTGTGACGACCTGAAAAGTACTTGCAGTTGCAGCAAGTTTGTTTTGCAAGCAAGTAAAAAGTAGTTTCAGCAAGCAATTTACTTGCCTGGTGTGACTGCTCTCTGCAAGTACTTGCACGAATATTTCAAATTCAAAATTTTTTAAGCAATTGCTGCAAGTACTTTACTTGCACAGTGTGACGGCACCTTAATAATTTGCTATAGTTCTTTTAAAAGCTAATACTGTATTCTTGCATTTGGTTTTAAATCAAGTTATTCAAGCGAATAGTTTTTGAGAAATAAAATTTCAAAGTCAAAATTAAAAAAAAAAATGTTATTTTTTTTTCTTAAGTCGATATTTTTCAAAATTTTATGTAATTAAGTGCTTTTTTTTGTGTTCAATATTCAATGTCCTCATTATTTTTAGTCCATTACCGAAAACCAAATGTAAAAATCTTACTTAGTTTTTGAGAAATTAAGAAAAAACAAAAATTACTTTTACCAAAAAACCCCGAAGAAGGGGTTAAATTATGGATAATTCATTCATTTTTTCGGGCTTATTTGATAACAGTACCTTTTGTTTTTTCTTAATTTCTTTGTTTTTTTTTTGGTTTTCGGTAATGGACTAAAAATAATGAGGGCATTGAATATTGAACACAAAAACAGCACTTAATTACGTAAAATTTTGAAAAATATCGACTTAAGAAAAAAAAATCACATTTTTTTTTTAAATTTGGACTTTGAAATTTAATTTCTCAAAAACTATTAGCTTAAACAACTTGATATAAACCCAAATGCAAGAATAGAGTATTAGCTTTAAAAAAAACTATAGCAAATTGTTAGATGTATTTTAGTTGATTTTTAATGTTTTTTTTTGCATTTAAAGTCAATGTTTCAGAAACTGCGCCACCCTCCCTGCCTTAGGGAGGGGAGAAACAACTTTCCCCCTATACATTATTTTTTAGAATAACCCCAAGAACCACACCCTTACATTCTTCCACTCAGGTCCGGTACACCCTGTATAATAGGCTATTGATTATGTCCTAAAAAAACAAAGCAATAAGGAAGTAAGACGTTCATGGAATTTTATTGTAACATCTACAAAGGGGTGATTGAAGATGAGAAAACGGCGGAGTGCTATTAAATTAGAGGGTGCATTTTGGAGAGGGGGGTGCAAAAGCACCCTTTTATAGCTAATAGATAATTCTCAAAATCTCTTTTGTAGAGAATAAAATTAAATATCAAAATGGATTTAGAAAAAAAAATAAAAATTTTTTAGTTAGCTAATTTTCAGAAAAATCATTGCAAAAAAATGTGAAAAATCGCATTTTTTGTTTTTTTTTACTCATTTGCTTATAACCTATAAAAAATGGTTTGGATTAAAATCGACCGAGAAATAGTCGTTCAAACTAGGCTGATGTTAAGTTTTTAAAGCTTTATAAATGGCATTTTTGGCTATTTTGATGGACTTGTTAGATTATACACTCAAACTGGGTGTATTAGGGAGTCATGACCAGTTAAGTCAAAAATAATTGTAAAGTTTCAAATTTTTCGCAGTTTTAGGGTTGCCATCTAATTTTTACCATGTTCGAGAAGGTATAAGCTAAGTGTGTTGATTTTGGCTATTATTCTAAATTAAAAAAAAAAATAGATGGCAACCTAAAACTGAAAAAATTTGTATATGCTCAATAGAGCGATGATTAGCCACTTGGTGGAAGTTAATTGTTCTGAACATTTTTACAAAAAAAAATGATTAGTAAAAACACTTGTTAATTTCCACAATTTAAAATGTGGAAATTAACAAGTGTTTTTATTAATCATTTTTTTTTGTAAAAATGTTCTGAAAAATTTTATTTTTATTTTTGATTTAATTGGTCATGGCTCACTATACACCTAGTTTGAGCGCATAATCTAACAAGTCCATCAAAATAGCCAAAATGCTCTTCATAAAGCTTTAAAAACCAAAAATTAGCCTAGTTTGAACGACTATTTCTCGGTCAATTTTTATCCAAACAGTTTTTTTTTTTAATTTATTTTAAAAGAAATTTAATTATCTTTCTTTTATATGGCACAATGCCTATACCTATATCTGTTGGAAAAAAAGTTATAAGCAAATACGTAAAAAACAAAAAATGCGATTTTTCATGTTCGTTTTCGAATTATGTATATGCAAAAAATCAAAAAGGGTGCTTTTGCACCCCCCTCCAAAAAATGCACCCTCCAATTTAATATCACTCCGCGGTTTTCTTATTTTCAATGACACCTTTGATGATTTTTACAATAAAATCCCATGAACTTCTTAGTTCCTTATTATATGACATAATCAATAGCCTAATAGACCTACCATATATTTGCGTAGGTACATAGGTACCTAGCAATAAATACCTATAAATAATTAAAGAAAATAAATACAACTTAGCAGGATTCATTGTATTTTCCCTTAAATAATTTCCAAAAAAATGGTACATAGTTTTATTACAATAATTTTTAAGTATACCTATGACCTACAAATAAGTTGCCTTAAGCGGCCAGTTATCGGATCACTTTCATTGAAAATTTTTTCCTTCCATTTTTAGGTATTTAGAAAGCAAAATAATTCATTATTTTGATGAAGAAATATATAAAGCTCAAGACTAAATTAGTATTTCTAGTCAAAAAAATTTCATGTGGGCCCAACCTTCCACATAAAAAGACTTTGAACATTTCAATGATCATTGGTAAGGAAGTTCAATCCCTGAAATAATAAACTGATTTTGATTTCCAACCGTTTCAAAATCAATCATTTAAATTTTCGTTTCTATGATAGTTAACTGTGGCCTTAGGCGCCAGTTATAGCTATCATTGAAACTCATCATTGAAAATTTTAATGATTGATTATGAGAAGTTTAGGAAGTAAAATTATTTATTATTTTCATGGAAAAATAAAGCTAAGGACTTAATTAATATTTCTAGCCAAAAAAATTGTTCAAATAGGCCCAACTTTCCACATAAAAAGACTTTTCTTATTTAAATGATTGAACTACCTTACCAATGGTCATTGAAGAATTAAAAGTCAATTTTTGTGGAAAGTTGGGCCTATTTGAATTTTTTTTTTGACTAGAAATATTAATGAAGTCTTAAGCTTTGATCGTTCATCAAAATAATAAATGATTTTGCTTTCTAAACGTCTCAAAATCAATCATTAAAATTTTCAATGATGAGTTTCAATGATAGCTATAACTGGCACCTTATTAATGAAAAAAATTTAATTTTCAGTCTTATTTTCAAGTTAACTAATCCATGGATTAGGAATTTTCCAAACTCACCGTACAGGCAATATTGTTTACTGTTTCAGTTGAGTCCAAAACATTCTTAATCCAGTAATTAGTTAACTTGTAAATAAGAATTAAAATAACAGAGTTTTTTCTTAATAGGACAGAAAAGGTTTAATAGAACGATCTACTTTCAAAAAAAAAATGCATGACTGGATCGAACAAACTTGCAAAGTGGTCTATGAGAGGTACTGTCAATAATTGATTGACAAAATCTCGAGTTCGATTATTTTAACGAATACAAGACTTGCCCTATAGTACCTACATATGTACATATAGTCGCACGTAAAAATTTAATAATTTAAATTGATTTATCTCAGCTTCTCGCTCTATATTAACCTTAACAAAAATTCAAATTTTTGATATAGGAAATCACATTAAAATGCTCTGTATCAAATTTTAATTCAAACGGATTTACCGTTTAAATTGTAATTGTAATAAATTAAATTGTAATATAATTTTAAAAGTGTGCGGACTTCGTTCTTATCACGTCGATTCAAAGGTAAAACTCACTTAGTGCAGAAAAAAAAGTTCAAGAAAATGAGAATGAAATGCATTTCTTGAATGCAAAAAGTCTCATTTTGCACGTTTTTTATAAGGACATTGAAAGGTATACCCTGGAACTTTATTTAAAAATTTTCAGGAACTGAATTTTCAGCTTCAAAAACTATGTTTCAGTCTCATTTCCTTCAAAAGTGTAAAATGTTAGTTAGTGAGTTTTACCTTTGAACCGACGATCAGTTGTGCGAGCATGCTTTGCGTAAATATGCTTTTAAATAAAAGCACATGCCTATTCTTTCTTTTTCCTTCCTAAGAGTTTCTTATTAATACCATTTTTTTTTTCTTATCTGTGTGAGAATACATGTGATTCCAATGAGGCACCATATTTTAATTCTCTGAATGAGAACAAAAACAAGTGAACAAAAGCAAAATAAAAAACAACATTTGGAAAAACATTATATCTACCGAAAGTGCTTTGACCTTGCCTGGCATACCAGACAAGTTTTACCATCTGGTATTCCAAACCAAAGTGGTTGTTTTTGTTGTTGTCTTTATTCTATGCCAGACTCAAATATCCCTCCGAATCTCCATGTTAAAAAAAAGAAATCTAATAAGACATTTTGCATCCACTAATGGGTTTGGAAATTCAATGATGAAAAGGAAATTGGAGCTTCTTATTTCCACCACCGAATTGATGGGGCGTATAGTCAACTGAGAAATGTTCGGTGTCCACTTCTATATGTAATTATTCAATGGTTTTACCTATGTTCAAACCATAATTTAGTCCAAAACGGGCATTGAGACATCATTTCATTATTATTTCTGTGTCTTTGAAAAATAATTAATTGTCCACATAATTATGAAATGACTATTCTCTTTATTTGGCATTTGCTTGGCTATTTAGGTGTTGAAATAATACATACACCACTCGTTTACCAAGATTTGGATTTTTGACCCGCTAGATTTGCTTTTGAGCCCACTGTGCGCTGGCTGCCACAAATACCCACCAAATCAGGAAAGATACATTGAATTACATGTGTTCGGTATACCTTTGTTACCACTGTTCTGAGCATACCGAGCGATACCGCACCGAAAAGTCAGGGAGTGGCCTTAGTTTTTGGCAAAAATTAAAAAAAAGGGAATTGTCCCAAAAAGACCCAAAAAAAAGGGTTTAATTATGAATTGTAATTATTTTGCGTCATAAACATAACAAAACAAATGGGAAAAAACACCTATAGTTTTTTTTTTTTTGGGTGGCACAATTCTGTCCGTATGTTTGTACCTGCACCTACAGTCTAAGCCAATGAAGAGATTTTCTTCAAATTTTGAACTTTCGGTTTTTCTGTAATCTCCTGGAGGGGAAATTAAAACTGTATTTTAGCTCCAAAACCAAGGGTGCTGCCATTCAACCCTTTTGGAAAAGCTTATTTATTTCAAAAACTGCTCTAACGATTTTGATGGAAAAAAACGGCTCTGGACCTTTGACATCTCATATATGGGAAATTTGAAAAAAAAGAAAATGTTATCTAATTGGTCAGTAATTGGTCAGAAGATGGCAGCTATATTTATAGAAATTGATCATCCCTAGATAACAAGTAGTCAAGGCTTAAAGTTTCTCAAGGTCAAGCAAGGTTACCCGCGATTTTTGGCACCTCATATTTGTAGGAAGTTTGCAAAAATGTATACCATCCACCAGATGTCTAGATCGTGATAAAAGGTCAAATATTGTCAGTAATTGCTCACCTATGCATTTTTTTTAAATTATTAATGAGTTTAAAAAAAACTATGGTCATTTCGATTTTCGGCACCTCATTTATGGGAAATTTGGAAAAATTAATACTTCCTGAAAGGTGGTAGAAAACTAAATATTTCTTTGCTTCATAAATAAATTTTAAATGTTCGCCTACAAAAAAATTTTGATTCATTCGTTGAAGATTAAGAAATCACAACAAAAACATAAATGTTAAAAAAGGAGCCAAGTTCTTATGTGTACAAGAAACCTGTGCGTAAAAAGTCAGCCAAAAAAAGTAATGAGATCTAAAATATATGCCAAGTTTTAAGTTCATGAAGTTTAATATCAAGTATCTTAAGTAGAGTAATATCGAAACAATTCCAAATCATATACAATTTAAAACTTTTCTTTTCGCGGACATTGATCATTTTAACTTATTTTAACTTTTAATTAATGCGGTAAGTTCCGAAAAGTTAAAATAAGTTAAAATTCCTAATCATGACAGAAAGTTGGTAATTAATGATTACTGATTAAAATTTGGTGGGTTCACTGGTCAAATTTTCATACATTTTAAATTTGTGATTAAATAAGTATTTAAGAGAAAACTTGCCAAGTAAATCCACCAAATTTTAATCAGTAATCATTAATTACCAAATTTCTGTCATGATTGGGAATTGTTTCGATATTACTCTACTTAAGATATTTGATATTAAACTTCATGAACTTAAAACTTGGCATATATTTTAGATCTCATTACTTTTTTTGGCTGACTTTTTACGCACAGGTTTCTTGTACACATAAGAACTTGGCTCCTTTTTTAACATTTATGTTTTTGTTGTGATTTCACTCCTTTTTGCAAAGATTTATTTTGCCAGGTGAAAGTCAAGCGATGAATGGCACCCCCCCCCCCCTGAATGGACAATTCCAAATTTTCGATTTTTTTCTTTCTAAGTAGGTACTTCAAGTCCTACCGACCTACCAATTTTCATCGTTCTACAACAATCGGAAGTACTCCATATAATTAAAAGAATTTTTAAGAATGTGGGTGGATACCACGCCCCCTGAATGCAAAATTCCAATTTTTCAATTTTCTCTTTCTAAGTACTTTAAGTCCTGCTGACCTACCAATTTTCATCGTTCTACAACAATCGGAAGTGCTTCATATAGTTTATAAGAATTTTTAAGAATGTGGGTCGATGCCAGGCCCCCTTAACTGAAACTCCCAATTTTTCGATTTTTTTCTTCTACGTACTTCAAGGCATACCGACCTACCATTTTTCATCATTCTACAACAATCGGAAGTGCTTCATATAATTTATAAGAATTTTTGAGAATGTGGGTGGATGCCACGCCCCCTGAACTGAAACTTCCAATTTTTCGATTTTTTTTTCTTCTAAGTACTTCAACGCCTGCCGACCTACCAATTTTCATCGTTCTACAACAATCGGAAGTGCTCCATATAATTTATAAGAATTTTTAAGAATGTGGGTGGATGCCACGCCCTCTGTATGGAAAATCCCAATTTTTCAATTTCTTTCTTTCTAAGTACCTCAAACCCTACCAACTTACCAATTTTCATTGTTCTACAACAATCGGAAAGGCTCCATATAATTTATAGAATATTTAAGAAAGTGGGTGGATACCACGCCCCCTGAATAGAAAATTGCAGATTTTCGATTTTTTCCTTTGCATGTATCACAACCCTACCGTTGTGCGAAATTTCAAACTTCTACGATGTCGGGAAGTGCTCCATAATTTTGATGATCTGTCAGTGAGTCAGTGAGTCAGTGAGTCAGTGATTCAGTCAGTCAGTGAGTCAGTCAGTCAGTCAGTTACGGACTTTTTTTCAAATTACACAGGTTTACAAATATCGGTTAACTTTTCGACACGTGAAAGAAAGAGTCGTTCTAAAGGTAGTTTCTTACGCTGAACTCAAATCCGTTAATCGTTTTTCGCTATCAGCTCTGGTTTTCGAGATATTACCTTTAGAAAGTGCCAAAAAACCGTTTTTTCAACACATACATAGCCCCATGTAACTATGCGAATAGATTTTTATTTTTTTAATTGTACATTATATCTAAAAGTACTTATCTTAATCTTCAAAATTCAGCTTTAATCGTACCCTTAGATCAACTCTTACTTAGTCGTGTCGAAAACCTTGTAAGCCTGTTTTATTGAAATACGCAGAGAAAAAGAAGTTGATCTTCCCGATTATGCCAATCGATATTGTTATATCTTCACTTCGAGAAAGTGAATTTGATGATTAAGTCGAAAAATTTTTACAAAAGCGTTTTTTTTTTTTGTTAATCATTATTCATTGTAGTCCGGTCAGGAAACCGAATTCTGTTTGTTTTTTGATGGGGAATGTTTGGAATTTGTTTTTGAGATGATAAGTATGAAATTTAACCCAGAAATTATTTTTGTAATCATGCCGCTTGGACGCCATTTTGAAAAATGGCACCCAACAATCCTGGCACTTTTTGTCGTGAGGGGGGGGGTCCTATTTTTACATTGGAAGTTTATTTTTGACACGCAAAGGATGAAATTTAGCTTGGGAATCATTTTTTAATTCTATCCTTTAGGCGCCATTTTGAAAATTGGCGCCCAATCTGGCCAAACGGTAAAATGAAGTGAAACTCTTAAATTACTTGGAAAATTTCCAGGGCTAAAATAGCGGTTGACGTCTTAAAAGATAGGTTTTGAGTAGACGCACCTTCGGGTAAATAAGTATCAGTACTGTCACTTTTCAGGAACATACTTTATTTAATGTCAATGGGTGGAACCCCCACATTTTTTGATAATTTTTAATATTTTAAACATGAAAAATAGTTGCAGAAACGCCTCTAGGTAGCAAACGCGTGTTGGGAAATGAATCCTAATATTTTGAAAATAAGTGTTGAGTAAACGCACCTTCTATAAAAATTTCAGTGTTGCCACTTTCCAGAATCCTACTTTTCTTATGTCAAAATGTGGGACTCCCCATTTTTCCTTGCGATATATGTATGTAGGTAACTAATAGAACTAAGTAACTAATAAAAGGCAAGTTTTGGAATCGTGCAAAACAAAAAAATTTGAGATAACAATCAAATATGACGATGATAAAGAAAACGAAAAAAGTGGGTGGCACAATTCTGTCTGTCTGTCTGTTTGTATCTGGATCTACAGCCTAAACCAATAATGCAATTTTCTTCAAATTTTGAACTTAAGGTATTTTTGTAATTCTCCAGAGTGGAAATTGAATTTTTTTAGCTCCAAAAATAACGGTACTTGCCATACAACCATTAAGGAAACGCTTATTTATCTCAAAAACAGCTCCAATGATTTTGATAAAGAAAAAACAGTGCGTTATTGTATAGGCTTGGTATACATTATGGTAAAAAAATTACAAAGAACTGTTAGTAACGGTACCTCCCATATAACGAGTTTTTTTACTTTCGATTTTCTGCCTAACGGCTTAACGGATTTCAATAAAAATTTTTATGAAAAGGCTTCTTTAAAATTTCAGTACATAATATTGCATATCAAAATTTTGAAAAAAAAATTTTGGATTTTTAAAAAAATATTTTTTTTCTTAAATTCAATCAAAAACGGGTTGATGAATTTTTTTTGAAACTAGGTTTTAAAATGTGTTTTGATATTTTCAAAAAATATTCATCCCAAAGTTTAAAAAATGTATGTATATAAAGTTAGCAGGACACTTTTGGAAATTCATGTTAAAAACTATCCTATCATTAGTTGCTACTTAATTGCGAATTAGTTACGCAAACAAAAAATTAATTGCTTTTTTGGTTTAAGAAAAAATGGGTGTCCTGCTATCTTCATATGAACTTAACAGGACAACTTTCTCAAAAAAGGAGATAATCGAGCTGAAAAATCTTGGTTGTTGAGAACTAATTAATTGCGAATTAGTTACGCAAGAAAAAAATTAATTGCATTTTTGGTTTGCGAAAAAATGGGTGTCCTGCTATCTTCATATGAACTTAGCAGGACAACTTTCTCAAAAATGCAGATAATCGAGCTGAAAAAATTTGGTTGATGAGTACTAATTAATTGCGAACTAGTTACGCAAGCAAAAAATTGTATTGCGTTTTAGGTTTGCGAAAAAATTTGTGTCCTGCCAAGCTCATATGAAGTTAGCAGGAAACCCATTTTTTCGCAAACCAAAAATGCAATTAATTTTTTTCTTGCGTAACTAATTCGAAATTAATTAGTTCTCAACAACCAAGTTTTTTCAGATCGATTATCTCCTTTTTGAGAAAGTCCTGCTAGGTTCATATGAAGTTAGCAGGACACCCATTTTTTCGCTAACCAAAAATGCAATACAATTTTTTTTTGCGTATCTAATTCGCAATTAATAAGTTCTCAATAATAAACTTTTCTTTAGCTCGATTATCTTTATTTTTGAGAAAGTTGTCCTGCTAGGTTCATATGAACTTAGCAGGACACCCATTTTTTCTTAAACCAAAAAAGCAATTAATTTTTTTTTTGCGTAACTAATTCGCAATTAAGTAGCAACTAATGATAGGATAGTTTTTAACATGAATTTCAAAAAGTGTCCTGCTAACTTTATATACATAAAAAATGTTACAAAAATATAAAAAAATAGTTCTTAAGAAAACCGCTCCAACGATTTTAAATTTTTGTTTGCATATATTCATATTTTTAGTAATAAAATGGCATACTCGAGTTTGAGAGCTAAGCTCTTTTACTAATTGTTTATACAACTTTTATATAATATAGTATATAATTTCAAACTTACATAGTTTAAAAGTTCTTTAAGATCCAAGCAGCTTGAACATAAGATCAAGTACGTGCGATCCATTTGTTCATTTTATTTTATTTTCGAATATCTTCAAAATGGTATGACTGATTACAATATTTTTTTATACAAAAGCTTCTTAAAAATATTAACAGTTTTTGGTAGTAGAGCGGGGCTAGTTGGACCACTTTTTACTTGAAGTCTCATAACTTTTAACCTATTCCTTACATAACAATGAAAATGATATTAATAGAGAGAATGTAACTTCGGCTTCTTAAATAAATTTGATAAGATTTAAAATATTTTATAGCAGAAGAACTAGATTACTTTAAGTGCACAAAGTCCAAGTGGTCCAACTTGCCCCACTAGCGGGGCCAGTTGGACCAGTTGGTGGGGTAAGTTGGACCAAAGCCTAAAAAGTGGAAAAAGTAGCTTTATTAAGGACAAAATCACTGTTAGTTTGAACTTAATTTGATCCCAAACTATAACTTAATTCAAAGCACAACATAAGATAACGTTAATGACCCCATGGCACCATGAACAGTAATAGAGAATCTTGTATGGGCCTGATTTCTGCAAGAATGGCATTGCACCCACTCCTCGTCGGGTTAAGTCTCAGAATATGCTTCCATACACATCGATAATGACATACAGCCATAACATTCTTCTTCCTCTTTGGAACTTTGTCTGTTCAAAAATTTTTATACCATTTTCCAATATAAAACATTTATTTTTAATTCAGCGGGGCAAGTTGGTCCGCCTGGTCCAACTTACCCCACACCTAGCTTGATGAATATATTCCGTCATTTTGCAAACAACACTTAGAAGTCTTCAATTTCAAAAATGGAATGCAAATATTCAATAACAGAACTCACAAAATTAGTATACTTTGTGAAAAAAATCCCATGTTTTCATCACGATAACACAAAAAGAAACAAATTCGTTTTTTTTACTTTTGTACCCAAAAAACACATATTAGCGTGTGGTTCTCCTTTGGCAGAAGAAATCCACCTTAAACCAGTTTAGCACGTATGATTTAGTAACAATGCTTCATTCGTGTATGATCGTCTTCATTTAGCTCTTGTGGTTTCTGAGTTATTCGCGTGGTCCAACTTGCCCCGTGGTCCAACTAGCCCCGCTCTACCCTACCGAAATTTTCAAAAAAAAAATATTTTTTGGATTGTTAAAAATGTTTCAATTTTTTTTTTTTTTATGAAATTTTTCGAAAACGACCTGATATATTTTCTTGAAGCTCGATACTTAGGTACTTAAGAATTTTTCAATTTTTATAAGATATTTTTTAGAAAAAAATTTACTTTTATGCAAGACTTACGGTACCTTCCATACAAAAGTTAAAAAACCCTCAAGGAAAATATTTTTTTTTTCAATCAAGAATCAATGTGGCGTTCTTTTTTCACCTCAAACTAACAAATGAGTTGTAGGTGTTCGCTTGTTTAAAAATATGATATTTCATGCTTTTAACCATTTTTCTCTCATAATTTCCATGTCGTTATACACAATTTTCTTAAGGGCCCTGGAGACGCTCGAACATGGTGCGAGTGAACATAGTTTGACTAAACTCCGCAGACACTGAAACCAAGCAGAAACCAAACTACTCGAACTTCATTATTCTTACGACTTTTATGTCATTCAAAATATTCACTGTTACATTTATTTTATTTTCATTGGTTGTTTGACATTTTTCTTTTTATTTTCAATATTAAAACTCAAAATTAAACCGAAATGTTCGAGTAAACATACGAAAACGATCCGCAAACAGTGGTACGACAAACAATTAGCTCCGCCCTCGAACATCGATAAATATCAAACTCCTTTTGATTTTGGTGAGACTAAATTTTTGTTTAGTGGCACCAAATAATTGGTACCCGAACCAGCCCGCAGACAAGTAAAATCAATTCGAACATAGTACTCAAACTATGTTCACTCGCACCATGTTCGAGCGTCTCCAGGGCCCTTTAAACCCTCTGCCTCATGAATATTAGAGCAAGTACATGCGACCCAGTCATGTATTTTATTTCACATGATTTCCGTTATCCATTTCTGATCTGTGTAATCCTGCCAAAAGTACCTGCTTGATGACAGAAAAATCAAAATCGATTAATTTGTTGCATTAAAGTTAATTACTAACCTTTTTATTCTTCTTAATTCGAAAAAAACGCAGAAAATGCATCATGTTACCCTCGAGGGATACTCATTGAGTCTGCTTGTCTTCTTTATAAAGTTTAAATTTCATTTTAATAATATTTACACAAGTAAATTGGTTCACTTAAATATAATTTAAAATAAAGAATACCAAAATGACATTGCCTTCGCAGGCATTGTAGCTCTTACTGTTAAATTAATAGTACAAGGTTTTATTTAACTGTCTTATTAAAGATAGACCAACTGGAGATAACGTGTTTGTATTAACTTTTCTCTTAAAAGTTATGTATATTTGTATTTCTTAGTTAAATATTGAAACGACATACATCGGATTTGGATACCTAGCTCTTTAAGCGGTTTGTAAGTTTCCAATCAAGTGTGGTACAGCTACTACTACGTTGCTAACGTACCTACTTTCACTTTGTAATAGTTTGCAACGAAGAGGCTTGCTTCGAAGCACTCTTCCTGATTAAATTAATATTTAATAATTTATCGGCGGGAATATTGGTGAAATTGTAGAAAATTATTATTCCAAATCTATTTTAAGACTTAATTTACAAAGAAGCTAAAGTTATTCTGCGGGATGTGTTTCCTATCGTTATGGAAAATAGTTTCATTATACATTTAAGAAAAATAAAAAAATAATGACAAAAAATAATTTCATTCAAAATATCAATGGAAAATGTCCAATTCCATTCAAACATCAAAATACCACCTCTAAGCCGGTATTTGTGAAAAGAAACATCAACGGAAATAAAAGTGGTTCAAGTGAAAACTATGTTGCACCCGATGGCGGCTGGGGTTGGTTGGTAGCCATAGCATCGGGTGTGAGTATTGTAAGTTTTAAATTCTTAGTTTGTCTTAAAATATTTTGGTATAAAATTCAGTTTTTTTTTTAAGCTAGTCACATATGCTGTTCTTGAACAATTTGGAGTTTTGTTTAGAAATAAATTTTCAAACACAGGAATAAGTAGTTCAGAAGTGACAACAATAATAAATGTGCAACAAGCTGCTGCTATGTGTTCAGGTAAGATACATAAGGAGCGTGCTTATTTAAAAAAAAATTAGTTACGAATCTCTGGGCTCTGATGTTTGTTGGAAGGGAAACAAAATAAAATGGGAATATGAAAAATATAACCCCGGCAAAATTTGTATTGGATCCTTTGAATTACTATTAATTTTTTACTTTTGAAATGACCGCTAGGGGTCACGCATCGCAATTAATTAAAAAAAAATCCTATACAAAAATTGAAAAACCATGCCTCGCAAAAAGCTGAATTTGGTTGTTGTATTAATTTTAAGAAGCGTTTTTACATTATAAAATGGCCAATAAGGGCCGTACGCTTCAGATTTGAAAACTATACCCCAAAAGTTGTTAGGTTTTTCCATTGTTTTTTTCTTTTATCCATTCGGTCGAATAACACAGCTACCAAAGTATTTTCACAGTTTCCAAAATAAAAAATTCATCAAGCGAATTCATCGGTACTTTGTCTTTTTCGGTGAATTGTCTTTTTCGGTAAGTACCTACTTTGTCTTTTTCGGTACTTTGTCTTTTTCGGTACTTTAACTTTTTCGGTACTTTGTCTTTTTTGGTGCTTTGTCTTTTTCGGTATTTTGGGTTTTTCGGTACTTTGTCTTTTTCGGCACTTTGTCCTTTTCGGTACATACCATTATTCGAAGACTCTTCTCAAAGTATAATCCTTCTCGGACACATTTGTTTGTCTCTTAAATGTAGTTTTGATCCGAACTGAGGCCAGGAAATGGGGTAAGATTATTTTAGCTGGGAGTTATCGAGCAACGCATAAGCAGATCTGTGTAGTCAAGGCATAAGTACAAACACAAGTACAATTACCCTGTACTTGAAATTTTTAAGTACCAGTACAATTCCTTGGTACTTGTGTTTACAAATTTCAAGTACCAGAACCGGTGCTTGTACTGGTACTTTAATTCCACAAAAGTACTTGCAATTTTTATATTGATTACTTTTGTAAGTTGCACTTAAATACTTTTCAATTCCTTTTTAATTCCAAAAGTACTTATAATTAAATTCCTTTTAATTCCTTTTCGAAAAAAAACTAGAAATAATATATGTATGTCTTAAACCAAAATCGCCGTGGACATCAGTGTCATGATCATTTTTTTGTGTCAATCTAGTCTCGTGACCGTTTACATGGGGATCTGTTCGGGGTTTTCTCGATATAGTCTCGCTTTGGTCTCGCCATGACATTTAGCATGTTTTGCCGCCATCTAGCTTTGGTCTCACCAATTTTTTTTTTTAAATAAAATTTTTCAAAGAGGATAAATAAGCTAAGAACTTGGTTCAAAAGTCCAATCGTGGTTTCCAGTGTCGTGGTTATTGTTTTCGTGATGTAGTAGTCTTGCCTTACCAGTTTATATGGAGGATTTTTGTCGTTCTTTTCTCGCTATGGTCTCGCTTTGGTCTTGCCATTACATTTACACGTGGTTTTTGGCATTTAGAATGTTTTGTATTCATCTCGCTTTGGTCACGCTTTGGTCTCGCTAAAATCTCACCAAAGTTATTTGTTTTGTTTTTTTTTTCAAAGATGTTAAAATAAGCTTAAAACATGGTTCAAAATTCCATTCGTGGGATTTTGATTTGCGAGATTTTAGTTTGCGGAATTTCATTATTGCGAGATTACGAAAAGGTGGTTTTTGCAATTGCGTGATCATAATAAACCAGATTTTGTTATTGCGAGATTTTCTTATGCGAGATTTCGAATGCTAGATTTTGATTTGCGAAATTTCATACTCAGCTCCAATTCTTGTGCCACACCCACATTTCATGGATTTTTGAGAATTTAGTTTTTGATCACATTTACATAGTTGCAGTCTTACCTCAATTTTTAATGACACAACCGATTTTGATATAATTTTTAGACAGGAAGGGAAGTGTAGGGAATTATAATCAGCCTTCACCCACTGACACGCCCATTTTTTTTTAAATTTAGTCCATTAAGGGAAGGAGAAGGGTAGAAAAATTAGATCTTTTTGAGAAACCGCAGAAAACAGCAGCCCAAATTTAACAATATTATGTTTCTTATGTTCTACAAATCTGTAAAAGAAATTCAATCAGGAAATATTAAATGTTTCAAAATTTAACTTTAAACTTGATTTAAGAAAATATACCAACAAAAACAATTCCTTAAAAATGAAAGTTGTGCTTAAAAAAAGAATATTTTACGAATGATTTTCTTTTTTTGAAAATTCATAATTTCTTAAAAATTAAAACTGTGCAAAACGCTGCCATGTGCCAAAATGATAGTAAGAATGATTCGAATTATTGCAACTTTAGGGCCAAAATTAGTTAAAGATTTTTTTTTAAGTTGGACATTTTTCTTAAAAACTGAACACAGATACAGTGGCTAGGACCGTACTTGCGGTTTTCAGTCGGTGCGATTCAAAATTCGGGATTGCAAGAAATGAATGCTATGCACTCCATTTTTACCCGCGATATTAGGTACTATAAGGCACCAGTTTTAGCTATCATTGAAACTCGTCATTGAAAATTTGAATGATTGATTTTGAGACGTTTAACAAGTAAAATCAGTTATTATTTTGGTGGATAAATAAAGCTTGAGACTTAATTAATATTTTTAACCAAAAAAATAATTCAAATAGGCCCAACTTTCCACATAAAAAGACTTTTCTTATATCAATGACTGAACTACCTTATTAATGATCATTGAAAAATTCAAAGTCAATTTTTGTGGAAGGTTGGGCCTATTTGAAATTTTTTTTTTACTAGAAATATTAATTTAGTCTAGAGCTTTAATCGTCCATCAAAATAATGAATGGTTTTACTTTCTAAACGTCTCAAAATCAATCATCGAAGTTTTCAATGATGAGTTTCAATGATAGCTATAACTGGCACCTAATGAGAGTTTTGGATTTGGAACCAAAAATAACGGTATTTTTTTAGCAATTTAACATAATCGAATTTTTCTCAAAAACGACTCGACAACTTTTCTTAAGAAAAATTCAGTAAATTTATTTAAGTAAAGTCTTCCTTTGGATGGAAAACCATTTTTCAAAAATGGTTATTAATGGTACCTCCCAAAGAACCAATTTTTTTATTTTTGATTTTCTTCAAAACGGTAAAACCGATTTAAATTACATATTTTTTTTTATACAGATGCGTCCAAAAAATAAAAATAGTTTTGTGTACCAAAATTTTTGAAAAAATATTTTTTGATTTTTTAAAAATGTTTCAAAATTTTTTTTGGAAAATCAAATATTTCGAGAACGACATGATCGATTTTTTGAAAGTCGATATTTAAGAGTTTTTTAGTACTCTCTAGAAAATATTTAGAAAAAAATTTACATTTATGAAAAAATAACGGTATCTTCCATACAAAAGTTAAAAAACCGCAAAGGAAAATATTTTTTCTCACAAACGACTCCTACGATTTTGATTAAACTTTTTTCATATACTAAAATTAGTACGATCTACTACCAACAATTATAAAAATTTATAAATTTTACACTTAGCAACTGTTAATAGTACCTGTCATAGAACGTATTTTTTTATTTTGAACTTTCTCGTTATCGGCTAAAAGGATTTAGATGATTTTTTTATTTACAAATTTCAGATAAGACTTAATAATATTGCATATCAGAATATTCAAAAAAAAAAGTTTTTGGATTTTTAAAAAAAGTTTCAAATTTTTTTTGAAAATTCGAAATGTCAAAAATGAGTTGACAATTTTTTCAAACCTTGTTTTTATATACACATAAATATATACTTTAAATTTGCATACCAAAATTTGTTCTTAAAAATGTTGTAAGAATTTTATATATAAAAAATTCATTTTTGAAAAAAACCGCTCCAACGATTTTAATTTTTTTTCCCCCATACAATCATATTCAATCAAGAACTAAGATGGCTTTCTTTTTTTCCACCTCAAACTGTAAAATGAGTTGCTTTAGCCAATTTAAATGCCGTATTTCATGCTTTTCTACATTTTTCTCTCATAATTTCCATGTTTTACAATTTTCTTAAACCCGCAGTGTCTTGAGCATAAGAGCAAGTACGTGCGACCCAGTCGTACATTTTATTTGTATTACTTACCTATGACAGCACAAGTTGAGCTTCAGCACAATAAGCACAATTTTTTTCGAAAATCAAAAATGGCGGTGCTAACCTTACGCACATCAAAAGGAAACATTGATGCCATGTTCAAGCAACGGGCCATTATTTTCAATTGGCTTTCGGTAACTACCTTTTGAATACAGAAAATCTCATAATCCTTATAAAAATCGGCATAACTTTTGTCATCCTTATCGACTCGGTTTTCATGTCATTTTAGAAAAAGCTTATATATCTCAAAAACGGCTCTAACGAGTTTGATAGAACACATAATCAGTATATTATTGTATTTATACTGTGTACTTTCAGGTAAAAGAAAATTACTAAAAACTGTCCGGTCAGGAAACCGAATCCCGAGCGTTTTTTGACGGGCCATTTTTATATTTTGAATTTGTTTTTTTTTGAGATGATAAGGAAGCAATTTAGCCCGTCAGTCTATTTTGTAATCCTGTCGATTGGCCGCCATTTTGAAAATTGGCGCCCAATATCTACACCAAATGGTAAAATAAAGAGAAACTCGTAAATTACTTGGAAAATTTCCATGGCTTAGATAACGGTTAATGTCTTAGAAGTTATGTGTTTAGTATACGCTCGTTTGGGTAAAGTATAAGCAAGGATTGCCACTTTTCGGGAACATCCTTTTTTAATGTCAACTTGTGGAACCTTCACTTTTTTGTTCATTTTCAATATTTTATACATGAAGAAAGTTGCTATTTTCGATTTTCTTATTGCTCAACCGATTTCAAAATACAAAAAAATTCTATAAAATTTCAATAACATTGGATATAAACATTAAAAAAAAAAAAAAAAAATATGTAATATTTTTAAAAAATATATTTTTTTTTTGAAAATTCTATATTTTGAAAACGGGTTGATGAATTTTTTGAGAATATGTGTATGCATAGCAAAATGTATATTGATAAATACTCAAGATTTGCAAACCAATATTCTATTTTGAAATTAAAAAATTTTGAAATTAGAAAAAAATTAGTTTTTAAGAAAACTGCTCCAATCGCTTAAATATTTTTAACATTTTTTTTTGTTGAACAAATTAATTGGCATGCTCGTTTTTGAGCTGTTAGCTGTTTAACGAGTTGTTTATTCAATTAAAAGGACGATGAAATGTTTTTTTTGTTCTAAAAAAACTTGAATATTTTGAAAGTTCTTAAGTTCGAAACAACTTGAACATAAGAACAAGTAGGTACGAGTGATGCAGTCATGAATTTAATTTCAATGATAGAATTGTTAGGTACTTGTAGATATTCATGGTCTTTTTGCTTGACTCATTAATAATTAAGAGCCAACAATATGAAAAATCTTGGTTCATTACATTCTTATAATAGTAATTATTATATTCCCAATAATTTTCAAATAACATTTTCTTTTCTAATTTTAGGGCTCATCAATGCTCCACTATTTCGTCGATTTTCACATCGACAAGTTGCACTTCTTGGAAACTTCTTAGTTTTTTCTGGCCTTTTCTTAGCTGCCTTTGCAAATTCATTTATTGCCTATTTTATATCTATATCACTGTTGTATGGTAAGTTTTTTTTACTAATTTCTCATGTACGAGTAGTTTCTAGCTCAAGATTTCTTTTTTCTTATTTCAGGATCTGGAAGAGGTATCATGTTCTCTACAATGACTGTAGCTGTCAATACTTATTTCAAGAAGAAGCGTCAAGAAGCAACTGCTTATCAATATGCAGTTGCTGGAATAGGGCCTATGGTCCTGCCTTATGTTGTTACGTTTATCGTATCCTATTATGGTGTTACTGGGGCTGTTTTATTGCTAAGTGGCCTTTCACTTCATAATCTGGCATGTTCAGCAATTTATCAACCTGTCAAATGGCATGTTAAGAAAGTTCCTCAAGCTGTACCATTAGAAGACCTTGAGCATCACAATGACATGAACTTGGATTCTGATAAGCCAAGCAAGTTGGATGTTGATAACCAGACCTATTCTTCTGGCAGACCTCTGTCAAATGTGACAGTAAAAGGAAAGAAAATGGAAATACTACCTGAAAAGAAATCCCTACCCGAAGAACAGGAACTGCTCGAAAATGCTAAAAATACAGCTCTCGATCCAGCAGAAAAGCCTTCAGTATTTAAGAAGATTGTTGCCATCTTTGATCTGGATCTACTGAAAGATTTTGGTTATATCAACATTGTTATAGGCCTCACCTTGATGAATATTATCCACATGAATTTCCACTATTTGACACCATTTATTCTGAATGAATTTGGTCTCAATACCAATCAAATAGCTGCAGCTATGACAGTAGAGGCAGTTTGTGGTATTGTTATGAAATTTCTGCTAATCTTAATTGTTGCTAAAATCAAATGTGACAGCAAAACCTGGCTTATCGTTGGTTGCTTGGCAATTCTATTGGGAAGGATAGTGTTGGTGTTTGACAAAAATTATATCGTAGTTCTTGTTTGCTTTGGATGGATAGGCTTCAGCTCGGCAATAGTGCTTGTTTTTTGGATTCTCGTACTGCCAAGTTATGTTCCTTTGAATAAGCTTCCGGCTGCAATTGGTTTGCAGCGTCTGTTGATGGGAATATTTAATTTGATAGTTGGACCGTTTATTGGTGAGTTTCCGTGAGAGTTTGCCTAACTTTCAAATTTTAATATTTTTTTTCTTACATTATTAAAGGTCTTATTCGAGATGCTACCAATTACACTTGTATAATTCATATTATGAATGTTACCATTGTTCTTGTTACAATTTCATGGTTAGGTGAGAGCTTATACAGAAGACGGCTGCGTGCATCTAAAAACGCAAACTAATGTTCAAAGAAGCATAACTAAATATTCTTAAATTAAATATTTTTTATTCTTAAGGTTTTAGAAAAAGTTATAGATTAAAATATTTTATAGCAACTACTCATGCTTTTTTTCTCATTCTTAATGGCGTCGGCCCACTCATCTACCTCGCTACGTGAGGGGGTTCCATTGCATTGATTAACTCGCAATGCACTCATGACCCTTTGGAAGCGCTTGTCCAATCCACTGCCACCTACGCTGTCGTATTACAGAGTGGATGGTTTCCTGACATATCATTGCATGAAGTTCATCATTGGAGTCATTGGAGATAAGGTTAGCGGTTAGCCCATAAAATACGCGAGATGCTTCACAGACATCTGTTCAAAAATGTTGGCGGCTTTCTTGTGACAGGGGGTGTAACTTTCCATGTGCTGCACCCATAAAGAAGGATTCAACATTGGAGCGGAACAGTCGTAGCTTGGTCTTTAGGCTTATAGAGTTGGTTCTCCATATTTTAGACACCATTCCGAACGCAGCCTTTGCTTTCCCGATTCGGATGATTATATCTAGTTCGGTCCCGCCATTAGTAGAAACGATACTCCCAAGACATTGAAAACTCTCTATCATCTCTACAGTTTATCCAGAAATATTTACTTGGGTAGATGAGGAAGTTCCTCTACTGATACTTTTTGTTTTTGCCCTATTGATCTTAAACCCAACGGTTTCAGCTTCTCTCTCCACCCTTGTTGTCATTTGATGGAGATCCATGATCCAATAAGAGAGTAAGCATACGTCAACCCCGTAATTCATATATTCGAGGAATGATTGCAGATTCGACTGAATTTTTCCATTTGCAGTCGACAAAGCTGCATGCAACACATCAGTTATCAACAACAGGAACAGTATTGGTGACAGTATACAACCCTGTCTAACCCCTCTTTGGATTTCAAACTCCTCTAATAACCTACCTTTATGCAGAACGTGACATTTGAATCCATCATATGTAGCCTTATTCATAGCAATCAATTTATCCGGGATGCCCCTCCTGCGCAAGGCAAGCCAAAAAAGTTCTCTATTGACACTGTCGAACACCTTTTCGAGGTCGTTGAACAGTTGGTAAAGTAATGATCGATACTCAACGTGCTATTAGATGATGATCCGCAAGATATTTATTTGGTCCACACTCAAAAATTCAGAGCGGAATCCTGCATGCTCGGTATCAAGCTTGCCTTCAAGGTGGTCTTTTATTCACTCCAGGACTATTTTGGCTCTTACTTTGGGTACAGCAGGCATCACGCAAATTCCTCTCCAGTTTTCGCACTGCCTAAGGTCTCCTTTCTTTGGGAGCTTGACAATCATTCTCTTTTTCCACTCCTCATGAAAACTCTGTTTCTGAAGCTCTCTCATTAAGTAAATGCAGAACCTGACTCGATGTTGGTGGCGCTGCTCGAAAGAGCTCTGCGGGAATACCGTCAAGTCCAACAGCTTTATTGTTCTTCAGTGCTCTGATTGTGGTTAAGATTTCTTTGACGGATACAGTGCGTATTCGGGAATTTTTTACTGCTACGGGTCATTGGGTGTTGTGTTGACCTCACTGTTAAAAACGCGATTTAAAGCCTTAGAAAAGTGCTCCTTCCACATTTTGAGCTGGTCCTCATCCCAAACTAGCAGTGAACCGTCTATGTCTTTTACGAGGTATTGTTAAGAGCTTTGGGTAAGCTTTTTGATAAATCTGTAGACGGTCCTACTGTCACACCTACTTGCAAGCTCTTCTGCTTGTGCTGCCAACGTGTCGCCAGCTATGGTGAACTTCTCTCATCTCCATGCGATACGCAGACTTTAGTTCGTTTCTCTCTGCTGCTGGAGGAGCTGCAATGCGAGCTTTGCGCTTTTTTTTTGTTCTTTGGTCCTAGCCCAAGTTTCTTCCTAAAGCCAGGCACTGTTTCATCCTTACGATCAATCGTCTATACTTTAAGAGCTGGATAAAAGAACATTTTTCATAGCACATCAATGGCTTTCGATGGAGGTGGGTTCCGTGGTCTCAATCCTTGTGAAAGGTGGTCCCCTAATTGTGGGCAGACTGAGGGATCCTTAAGTCTATGGGTATTGAACTTGGAATTTCTGGTGTTTTCTTGGGATCTCCGAGCAGCAACTGTTCGTAATCTTAAGGTAGCAACCATCAGATGGTGATCCAGGGCCTTTCTCATGTCTGCACCTCTTCTGCTTCGAACGTCTTGGAGACTGTTTCTAAATCACTGACTGATCGTGAAGTGATCAATTTGGTTAGAACTTGCTTATATGTATGTCCGTTGACAATCAGCTGACTTATGGCACGTCTTGTCTCTCCCATTACAATGGTGGTTACTTACTTACTTACTTAAGGTGGCGCTACAATCCGGGGTGGATCAGGGCCTCAAACAACAAGCTTCTTCCAGCCAGCTCGGTTTCTAGCTAGCTTTCTTCAGTTTCGCACGCCAAGTTGGTTGAGGTCCTCTTCCACTTGCGTGCGCCACCTTTTACGCTGTCCAGCTCTACTGCACTGTCACACGGGGTTGGATTCAAAGACTTTCTGGGCCGGAACATTGGTGTCCATTCGCTCTAGGTGACCCAGCCATCTTAGTCGTTGGCTTTTCACTTTTGTGGCTAGGTCGATGTCGCTGTGCAACTCATACAGTTCGTTGTTGTATCTTCTTCTCCATTCCCCATCTATGCAGACGGGACCAAAAATCAAGAATTTTCCTCTAAAAACATCCTAACGCGTTCTCATCCACTGTTAACAATGTCCATGCCACTGCACCATACATAAAGACCGGGATGATAAACGTCTTATACAGTTACAGTTTAGTTGCTCGAGAAGGGGGCTTTGCTTCTTAATTGCCTTCTTAACCCAAAAACACAGCGATTGGCAAGAGTAATTCTTCGTTTGATCTCAGAACTGGTATCGTTCACTGAGTTTAAAGCGGATCCTAGGTAGACAAAGTCTCTGAACACCTCAAAATTATAGCTGTCTTAAGTGACGTTTTGTCCATGACGTCCATCGGTATTGGGTGTCCTTTCTTGTTGACAGCATATATTTCGTTTTGCTTTCATTCACCGTTAAACCCATCTTCTTGGCTTCCTTCTCAATGCTCACAAAAGCACCACTGACATCACGCTTCGTTCGTCCGATTATGTCAATGTCGTCAGCGTAATTTAGTAATTGGACGGACTTTTGAAAGATTGTGCCTCTAGTGTTGATGTGAGAGTTTCGCACTATTCTTTCAAGAACGATGTGGAAGAAGTCGCATGACAACGCGTCGCCTTGCCTTAAACCTTTTTTGACATCAAAGGTGTCGGTGAGGTCTTTGCCGACCTTAATGGAGCAGCGTGCTTTCTCCATCGTCATCCTGCACAAACGGACGAGCTTGGCAGGGGTGCCAAAACTAGACATTGCTGTATATAGCTCGTTTCTATAGATGCTGTCATACGTGGCCTTGAAATCGATGAAAAGGTAGTGGGTATCGATTTGAAACTCCTGAGTTTTCTCCAAGATCTGCCGTAGTGCAAATATTTGGTCGATGGTGGACTTCCCTGGGCTTAATCCACACTGATATGGACCTATCAGGTTGTTGACGAATGGCTTCAGGCGTTCACAAAGTATGGCAAAGAAGATCTTGTAGGCGATGTTAAGAAGACTGATGCATCTGTAGTTGGTGCAGTCCAGAGGATCGCCTTTTTTGAAGATCAGGCAATCAATGCTGAGGTTCAATTCATCGGGCATGCTCTTCTGCGACCATATTTTACAGATGAGCTGGTGCATACTCCTAACCAATTCATCGCCAGCCGCTTTGAATAGTTCAGCCGCAAGACCATCAGCTCCAGCAGCTTTATTGGACTTAAGTTTTGATAAACCTATAGCTATCCTCACTTCGTCAAGATAGGGTGGATGGAATTGTTGGCCTAAGTTGGTGCAATCTGCATGGTAGCGGAATTTGGTTCGTCATCGCCGTTATACAATTTGCAGAAATGATTTTTCCATATCCTCAGTACCGACTGCGATTCTACCACGATGTTCCCCTTATCATCCTTGCAGGCTTCGGTTCAGGCCTTGTAAACTTGGGAGGTTCTTTTTATTTTTTGGTAAAACTTCCGAACTTCATTCATTACAAAGGTGCTTGGTGTTAGATAAATCGACAAAACGTTCGCCATTGCCATTGTCATTGCGCAACAGCTCGTGGAGAACCGGGGCCTAGTGACTTACAACTCTCAACCATTCCTGTGTGCGTGTTATTGGCAGGAATGGAGGGGAGAAAATGAGAAGCACTTTTTCATGACAAGTATACTCTTTGAGGATTTGTCAGTTCCTCGCAAGAGGCAGTACCTCGGATAAAAAAATTCTGTTTTTAGGTGGCACAGCTGGGAATCGAACCCTCACCTTCGGCATGACAGTCCTACGCACTAACCAACATGCCATGAAGTACTATCGGTATTGTCATTGCCAAACTTGGCATTCAAGTCTTCCATTACCATTCTGATGTCTCCGTAATTGTGTGCTCTCATAAGTAGCAGCACTCACTCAGAAGAGAGTTCTGTTTGGGCGTTATACTGTATGATGTTCCTAAACTCTTCATTTACTCTTATGATATAAGTAGTATTATAACCAGGGCCCGGATTTTCATGCTCTAAAAAACACAAAATATGCGCCTATAATATGCACTTAAAATGTCTAAATATGCCCTAAAAATCCAAAATATGCCTTTAAAAATGCAAAATATGCTGCAAAAATACTCAAAAAGTAAATGAAAACACATTTAAATAAAATTAAAAAAATCAGTCTTTATAATTCACAAACATTTTTCACAGCAATAAGTAAATAAAATTAACAAAAAATAACATAGAATTCAGGTAGGTTTAACAAAAAAAAAAATCTTGACATAATTATGTAGACTAGTTTCGTAAGTAGGTTTTGTTAGCATGAATCATGAATTTTGTTCTGAAGTTTTCAAAACTGAAACCTTGGCGATTTGGTCTCAAGAAACTTTTGTACATGGAAAATGACCTCTCCACGTCAACAGACGTTAATGGAGCATGTATTAATGATACAATCTCATGTATTGTTAATTGAATATCGAAGGACTGTTCTTGATTTTCATTTAAGGATAACATGGTCCTTCGTTTTTCTTAAGAACATTTTCTAGTGCTAGTCTAGATTGACCCATTGGAGACTCTACTGCATTCATTTTCGAAACTGCTTCGTTCATTAAATCTATTTGTTTTTAAGCGAGTTCCACCCCTGTAATTTTACTATAGTCTCACTTAGAAACCAATGGCTTGAACTTATGAAAGCCAATTAGTAGAATTTTAAAGGATCGTTTGCATTTCGGTAAAATAATGAAATTGAAGTGCTTAAAGCTTATTTTTTCGAAAATATGCACTAAAAATATGCATTTATTGGTAAAAATATGCTCAATACGCCAAAATATGCATTTATACCAAAATATGCAAAAATATGCACTAACGATTGAATGCCATTTTAAAGCAAATTTCTCAATTCGGAAAACTATCTCATTCATTTCCTTCTAAGGTTATCTAAAAAAAATATGCATTTGCATGGAAATCCGGGCCCTGATTATAACCTTACACTTTATGCATATCTTTGTTAAGATCAGTTTTAGAATATGCTTGTGTTATTTGGTGCCCAATATATACTGACGAATTATAGCTCGAATTGAACTTGAGTGAAGAGTTTTGAGCCCATCTGTTGCACCAAACCGAATTAGCAACCAGTTTTCTAGGATAATTCTTCGTTGTATCACCGCTAAGATGTCGTTTCTGGGATCAATGTTTACTCCGAGGAAGATGAATTTCTTAACTACTTCAAAGTTTTTGCTATCAGCCGTAAGGTTTTGTCTTAGTATAGCTGTGGTTGACAGATTTGTCATTGTTTGTTGATAGTGCATGTATTTTGTCTGGTCTCGTTTACTTGAAGATCAACAAGTTTCAAGCATTCTTTTATATTCCCGTGAAAGCTTCTATAACGGACATTTGGGAGCGGCCTTTGGTAATGTTGTCGATATTATCAGCATACCTTAGAAGTTGGATAGATCTGTTTAAAATAATCGTAATGTCTTCAGTATTAAGACCTACCAGGTGCACTATTTGCTCCAGAACGAAATTGAAGAAATGACAGGAAAGTGCATCTCCTTACCAATACCCTGTGCACGTTTGGAATAGTTCGGAAGAGCTTTTCCCTAATAGCACATTGCATCGGTACCGTGAAATAGAGTAGATGGCAAAAATGCCGAATCGACCTAATTTCCAAAACGTATGGAAAATTTAAAAAGAGTTATTACTGAATGATTCACATCTTGGTCAACTACAACCATTTACTGAATATGTTGCCTATTCATCGTCTAAAAATCGTAACATCTGTTCTTCATGTTCTTCAGCATGATTTCAATAATAATGTCAACTGCTTTTAATTTTGCTTTTATTATATACAATTATATAGTTTAAATTACGCATTTGCTTTAAATAATACATAATTGCTTGTATCTCAATCAGGCAATCAGTTTCAAATAGGATAGTTGCATGTCAAGCCCATGTCCTTAGCCTTCGTTGTCATTTTATTGACGTAAGTAGCATTGCAAATTTTCATCACCATACCCATAACAACTGTTAATATCTGCAGTGCGGTTAGGCAACATTCAAAATGTGTCTTTTAAAATTCTTAGTATTTCTTCTTGCATTTGGTGTGGTGTGTGGAGAGAGTACAGTGGATCTTAGTGACCTGATTGTTAAAATTCACAAAGAAACAAGTTTGAAAACATTGTGTTTCATAGGATTGCATGAAGATTTGTTAATTGAAAATCTTAACATAATTTCCAAAATGACAGTTTTAGTATTTTCATCTTTAAACAATTATTTCAAAGAAATTTCTTTGAACAATGCACTCCTGGTAGTTCATGGCCGACAACAGTATTACGAGTATGACCAGCAATTAAAGATGTTGCATAAAGTGATAGAATCAATGGAAGTTCGAAAATTCATCATAGTTCATGGAGTAAGCTTCGATAGTCTCCGGAAGTATTTCGTTCTCTTTGATAATTGGAAATTTACCAGAATTTTCGGAACTGCTGATAATAATGTTTCGTATGCATTTCTACCGTATGCTGATACAAATATCAAAAGGATTTCAAACGATGCACCATTACCAAATGCACTTAAGAACTTAAATGGTTTTGCACTACGAACGTCACTTGTAAATGATATTCCCAGGTCTTTTCGATATATGGATTCTAAAGGAATTCAACAATTTGGAGGATTTGCTCCTCAAATAATTTTAGCTTTTCTCCGCCGACATAATGCAACCTTTCAAGAGATTCTTGTCAGCAATTCAATTAAATTGTTTCGTCTGGAAACTGCAAAGGCTACATTGGACAACAATATTAACATTAGTATGAACGTCTTTCCTGCACAAAAGGAATTATACCACAGCAACGTGAAACAATTGTCCTGGGCAATAATAGTACCCTTGGCTGGTTATCTAAACCCGAATGAGTACTTTGAGAGGCCGTTTTCTTCAATAGTATGGGCGCTTATAGGACTCACTGGAGCTTATATTACTTTGATGGTTTTCACTGTTAGTAAATTTACAAATGCAAAATCAGATATTTGGAAAAGTTTCAGTGAAATATTTCTGACATTTCTGTGGATGTCTCCAGAAGTTCCATCTAGAACAGCCTATAGAATAAAGATTCAAGTATTTCTATTTTCATTTATCCTCGGTAATATTTATTTGATTTCCTTCACGTCATTTCTGACAGTTTTTATTCAAATTAAACAAATGAATACAATTGAAGACCTCATACAACACAAGATACCCGTCATGATGACTGAATTCATGTGGAATTATATGCACGAAATGAATTGTTGCCCTGCAAGACTTGAGAAGATTGTCAAAATAGTTGATTTTGCAGTTTATACAAGAGAAATGAACTCATTGAAGAACACAAGTTTTGGCTATCTCAGCAGTGAAGATAGAATTGAATTTCTTTTTGGAATACAAAAAAATTTCAGAAAACCATTATTTCGTGCGATTCAATCTTCTAGTAGTTCTCAACATAATATTGGATTTCTATTGGATGTGCATTCCCCATTTGCAGAAATTCTAGATATATTGATTATGCACGTTAGAGAAGTTGGATTGATTCAGAAGTGGGATTATGATACAACTGTACAGTCTACTCGGGCTGGATTTCGTGTGGAAAAATCACAGTCAATAGATTCAGGATCGAAGGAGCCTGTTTCAGTTGATTTGGATAGATTGCATTTTGCTTGGAAATGTTTGACAACAGGTTTGATATTTGCAAGTGTTGTATTTATATGTGAAATATTTACCAACAGTGTATGGTTGCAATGGAAAGCTTTGATGAATTAAGTCTTAAGAAACTGATGATTGTTTTGAAAATTGTTTTTTTTAAGAAAGTTAAAAAATAAAGAAAATGTCTCAAAAATGTTTTTAAAGAAATTATTTGTGTTTTTGGATTAAGTTTGGTACATTAAATCACGTCGGGTAGGTGACTTCCATTCTCATCAGTTCCGCATAGTTGTAATCTGTTCAAAGACTTTCTGCATGACTTTCCTAAAATTGCAGCTGTTTTTGCTCAATTTTCTTTTCAAATATTATTTTTTTAGTTTGAGAATGATTTCTGGCTTATATTGGTTTACCTTTACTCTTTGCCCGATAGATAAGCGGCGGCAGTGGAAATTGCTCCTTTTTGAAATAAAGCGTTCGCCATAAAAATCAAGCTCCTGCAAACGACACCGAAATTGGTCTTATATTATGTATCTTATGAAAACTTCAGCTAAAATCCATTGTATTGGTATTTTCTGCCAAAAAGGTTCAACGTATTCATGTTGAAGTTGTTGTACTTTTAACATTTTCGATCACACTTTCCTGCACCCGCTGAATATATTCTCCGTTCTGAACAGTTAGTGTTCTTCCCATTTAAGGACGGTCAGAGAGACACTGCCTTACTGTCGAAATCGAGGAATTATAGAGATCTAATCTTTGAATCCAAAGGGAGTGTATGAAGTAGGCCCCTCTTTTTTTAATTTGTTATTTTTGAAAGCTGTATTGTATTGAAAGATGCAACCGATTTAATTGAAATTCAAGTATGATAAAGGATATCATAATGCAACGCGCCTGATCGGGAAACTATTGATTGCCCAGAACTTAGTCTGGGCCAGTAGCGCAACAGTCAGGCAATCGGTGAAGCGCTTATTTTACCTCCTCGAGGTGGTTCCCGGGCAATTATCTGCGTATCCCTATATAAACGTAAATAGGCTTTGATTACTAGTGCGAAAGCCTAGCTCTCTAGGATATGTTACGGAGGTTAGCATTCTTCGTAACTGAAATGAATTCCGCTAACGAAACCGTTAGCCCTCTAAAAGTACTGGAGGGTGCTAGGACGCCACATGGCCCTAGGCTCAATGAAAGGTTGATCCCTATGCACACCTCCCGTAGTGGAGGGTGGGTAACGCTAACGTGTAGGGGGACCAAATGGATGCCGGGATAAGCAGACAACCCAGCAATGCTGGTCAGGGCACAAACTTGTCCTTGGGATGTTTAAAAGCCCCCTTAAGGTGGTTGAACTGCAGGACGCGGTCAACTGCATGATAGTCTGGTGGCGGAAGAGCCTTTTTTTGTTAAAAGGCCAACGGCAACAGCAGATAGCGTCTGTAACCCATATTGGGCGGCTACAAAAGGCGTTTGTTTTCCCATAGTGGGTGGCCTCGAGCAGTTATGTGTTTGACCATACAAAAGGCGGGTGTGCCTGTCAAATATGATCTTATGTATGTTATTAATCGTATCTTGGAAAACACCATGGTGGAAGGATATATGCAAATGCATGAACTATGACAACAAATGGAATTGAGTCCCCAAGAGGTAATCTTTTTATGGAAAATCCTTCTGTAGCTTCGGTTGCAGTAAACCGCACATGGGATTTGGGGGTGCAGCATCTTTCATGTACGAGCATCAATCCAAACGCCATAATAATAAATGAATCGTTGACAAATAGAAGAAATCTTTCAAGAAGCGCAAATGTTACTTTTGGCTACCGCATACGTACGAAAATCGGAGCATGGAACGTTCGATCCTTGTACAGCGATGGTAGATACGAGCAGGTTGAGCGTGAAATGCTTCGCCTAAAGATCAGTATTCTTGGCATAAGCGAAACGAAGTGGAGAGGAAGAGCTGACTACAGATCAGACACTGGACAGACGAGAATGCTGTATTCCGGGGAAGATAAAAGAGAGGGTGGCCAAAAACTACATGGTGTCGGGATTATGATGAACGAAGTAGCGAGGCGTAGTTTGATCTCCTGGGCGCGCATTTCTGCTAGATTAATGACAAAAAGGTTTCGTTCAAAAATTCATAGCGTCACGATTATTCAGTGCTACGCCCCCACAAACGAAACGACAGATGAAGACAAAACCGCGTTCTACACTCATCTTAACTCGGTTTACAGTAGTGTTCCGAGAGCCGACATCATAGGCGTTATGGGAGACCTTAATGCCCAAGTCGGTTCAGGCAACTACGGGCTGGAACGCGTAATGGGAAAAAATGGCTTGGGGTCACGGAATGAAAATTGTGACTTGATTGTTGAATTTCTTAACGCAAATCGTCTTGTGTTAGGTGGGACTGTATTTAAGCATAGGACGTGTAACAAAATTACCTGGGTGCATCCGGATGGTCAAACCAAAAACCAAATTGATCATATCATGATTCAGCAGCGATGGAGGAAGTCTATGTGTGATGTCCGGAGTATAGGAAATGCCGGTGTGGGAAGCGACCACCATTTGGTTCTGATGAGTCTCAAACTACGAACCGCTGCCGTACAAAAATCAGCGTAGGATGCAGCAAGGAGCTCAAAATTCATTACGAATGCTTTAAATGACCCCAACATTTGTCGTAACTAGGTATGTCACCACCCTTAGTGACAAATATTCCTCATTAAACGAAATTCAACATTCAACAATATAATGAGGTGTGGGGTGAAGTAAAAGGTGTTTTTATAGAGGCTGGATCCGAAACTGTACCCAAGCGAACGAGACGTAGAGACTCTTGGATATCCCAAGACACCTGGGATAAAATCGAACTTCGCAAATCGTTGAAAATGCAAATAAATGCCAAAGCAGAGGCTCATAACGAAAGGCTGAATTGCGAAGAGAGTTTCCCCTTGCACATAAGACGGTCTATCGCAGTCTGAGACATGACAGGAGGGTGAGGCTGGATGAACTCGCAGATAATGCGGAAAACGCTGCAAGAAGAGGAGATATCCGGGAATTGTACCAATTATCCAAAGATGTTATTGGAAAACAAACAACACCAATCAATCATCCTGTAATGGATGTGAATGGCACACTTTTGGTATCAATTGAGGACCAGTTACGCAGATGGAAGGACCATTTTTGTGCCCTGCTAAATGAGGATTCAGTTGAGCAGAGTGCTGAAAAGCCCCAACTAAACGAGATCGGAAATCCAGACATCAATAAACCTACTCAAAAACAATAAGGCAGCTGGACTGAACGGAATACCAGCTGCATTCCTGAAAGTAGATCCCGTAACAGCGGCTACTATTCTACATCCGTTGATACAAATCATTTGGGAAAATTAAATCTATCCCAAGGACTAGAGGGATGGTGTGATTGTTAAGTTTCCAAAGAAAGGTGACCTTAAGAATTGTAACAATCGTAACCGTTTTGTCCGTTATCACAAAACTAATGGCAACCATCATCCTCGAGCGGATAAAGGATAGAATCGAGTCTATACTCAAGAGGCATCAAGCTGGCTTTCGCAGTATTCGATCGTGTGTCGACTATATCAACACCCAGCGTTTCGCCCTTGAACAGTCGATGGAATTTCAATCACCGCTTTACCTCATGTTCGTGGATTTTGAGAAGGCCTTTGATCGAGTTAACCGAGAATGTATATGGAGATCGTTGCTTGTTAGAGGAATTCCACCAAAAATTGTTGCCATTATTAAAGAGTCCTACAACAACGCGAGGTGTTTTGTTTTGCACAATGGGCAGCTATCCGACTCCTTCGTAGTGCAACAGGGTGTGAGACAAGGGGATGTTCTATCGCCAATTCTCTTCCTGCTGGCGATGGACGACGTATTGACGGCCAGTGTTGGTACAGCTGAGCGATAGGGTATTCAATGGAGACCGTTCGAAAGGCTCAGTCATTTAGACTTTTAGACTATGCCGATCACATATATGTCTACTGGCAAATAACATCTGAAACGGGATGTGCCAAATACTGCAAGTGAAGGGAGAGTCGAGTGGTCTAAGAATAAATAGCAAAAAGACAAAAATAATGGCCGCTCCACACAGCAGCGTATTGTTCTAGAGGAGACGCCCCAGTTGAAGAAGTGGAACTACCTTGTGGCAGTATTGTTTCTGCAAACGGGGTATAGATCTGGACGTTAAAAGTAGAATAAATAAAGCTCGTGCTGCCTTCGGTACTCTGTCCCTAATTTGGAGATCCAGTCAAATCTCCTTACGCACTAAGTTGAGATTCTTCGAATCCAATGTCAAATCCGAGCTGCTTTATGCTTGCAAAACCTGGAAAGTCACGACTGCCACCTAGAGGAAATTACATGCTTTTGTGAATCGCTGTCTACGCCATATCCTAAAAAATCGCTGGTGACAAATTATATCAAACGAGGAATTGTTACGCAGGACAAGTCAAGAGCCGCTGGACGTCGACATAAAAAAGCGTAAATGGCAATGGATTGGTCACACAGTGAGAAAGGGAAAGGAAACCAAATGATGAAATCATCAGGGTACACGGTGGGTTGGAGGACCAAGAACAACATGGAAACCAACTTTCTTAGCAGAAGCAAAAAGTGTGCGCTCGTGGCCATAGTTAAAATACCTTGCTGCCGACCGTGAAGGATGAAGACGTTTTGTTGAAGCCCTATGCCCCAACCGGGGTTACAGGGCACGAGGATGATGATGATGGCTATCACTTATTTAGTAGGCTGACAAATAGGAGAACATTTTGCTTAAGTGCAAATGCAAGCAAATCATAGCAAACTATCGAAGGAAACTAAATATAGTTAGTATTAGCAGGTAAACAACGTAGATCACGTTTTTCAATTTCATTTTATGTTTCGACAAAATATCGTATGTCCCATCTCAAAGTTTAAAATAAATGTGTTTTGCGTAATTTTAAGAACATAAATAATATCAGTTATTGAAATAATCCAGTGGCGTACTAAATACTTAATCTATAGGAAGAAATATTTCAACAAAAAGCTTAGAGCACTTAAGGAAATACTTTACCTAATATATTTTAATCTTTCTCTATTTTTCAATTCAATTTTCTTGCATATAGTTATTTTTTTTATTTCTTAAAACTTACATTTTAATGAATGCTCGTAGATTTGATATACTACTCAAAGCTTTTCATTACGTAAGCGAAATAATAAACTCGTTCGAAAACAACTCCAATTCTAAATGTGGTATGCGAAGCACAAAGTGCTCGTAAAATACAAATGATCAGATTTTAATTAAAAGCAACAGAAGATTATAGTTTGAGACAGAATTGAAATTTTACAAAAAGCAGTTGCCTTTGTCATTATATTGGTGCCGAAAATGTGGAACTCTGGCTCACACTTTATAATAAAATTTCTTTACACATATTTCCATAAAATATTTTACCCATCAGACCACCTCGAGAGAGATTTTAAAACTTTTATTACCATACACGATACACGGTTAAAGTGTATAGAAGGTCGCGGTGCGGTGTTTTCTAAATAAAACGTTTTGTATTCTTTGATGAGTAGGTATTCAATATGTCTAAAATTGGAATGACTGAATTAAAAGAAAGTTTTTTGTTATCAGTTTTTGTGTGGGAGCTTGATTAAAATTCACAAAATGTATACATACGTTAAATTGGTTGTTATAATCTGATGTGTAAAATGTAAAACTGAATGAAAAGAGCCGCACTAACGTGGTGTCAATCAAAACAAAAAAATGTGTAGACAAGTTTTTTTAAATAGCTAAGTTAATAGAAAAATATATTGAATTGATTTCTTTTTCAAGGTTCGATACGTATGTATGTATGTACTTCCGTCAGATGATACCCATAGAAGTAGGCGTCAATCAAATAAGCAGGTACTCATGTTAAAGAAAAAATGACCAATTTATTCCATATGTTTTACTATAAGATAAGACAGGTTCAATATAAGCATTGTTTAATATTTACATTTTGCTTTTCTTATCTATACCTAACCTATACCTACCAATATCGGAAGTCTCGTTTTAAAGACAATTTTTTTTTCACATTCACAAGTGTGTTGAAGCTTAAAAACGAAACAACGAGACTATGAGTATTTATATATTTTTTTTTAATTATATTTAACTAAGCAACTATCTCAAGAACCACTCCAAAGAAATAAAATTGATTTGTCACGATAAATAACAATTTGTAGCCCAGGCAAAGTGTACATTTACTGGGGACTAAATTTAAGTAAAGGTTTTTAAATTAATTAATCTTTATAGTGGTATAAGGAATACTCACCGACAAGTCCATTGCTAGAGGGTATGGCCCATAAAAAGTTTTGAAAGTTCACCGAAATTAAATGTAAAGCAACGCAATTCAACTCAGCTCAACTTAAAACAACACAACACAACACAACAAATATAGATGAATCAACCTTGCGATGAATTTAATCCTGGTGTCTCCCTGCAATATTTCTAAAAAAAAAAATGCGCTTAACAATTACTGCCCCATTGCCAAGCTTTCCTGATACCCAAACTCTTTGAAAGTATTTTGTATGAGTCCACTGCAAATTTCTCATGTCCTCCTCAAAACATGGCTTCCTCAAATGCCGGTGAACAACCTCTAACCTTATTGAATTTGTGTCCTTCACCCTCTCAGTCTAAGAGAGAGGCTACGAAGTCGATGTTATCTCAACCGATTTATGCATGGCCTTCGACAAAATTTCCCTTAAGCTTTTTCTTTTCAAATTGTCCACTCTCGGCTTTGAACCCTAATTGTTACAATGGATTCCTTCGTACCCTGAAAACCGTTATTAAAGCGTTCGATTTAGATCTGCCACCTCTAGTCCTTTCTTAGACACCTCCGGTATCCCCAAGGCAGCCACTTAGGCCCACTTTTATTCGTTCTTGCTATTAAAGATATTGAAAGGGTCATCATGCATTCCTCTATCTCTTTGTACTCCGCTCTAGACGTTCTGCTATATCTGACGCCCCTCGATATTTTTAGCAATCAGGTGTCTGAAAATACAGCCATACGCCTACAAGCTTCCTCACAATGGACCAACAATAATATTGGTCATTCCATCATTCTGAATTCATTCGGATCACTACCTGGTCACATTGACTACACCATCCCAAAACCACAATTCGGTTCAAACTTTCAAGTCACTATTCCTTCTAGAACCTTCTGGGAGGATATGGCTTTCTTGGATGATGAATCGGTCCATATCTACACAGATGGATCGAAAACTGATGAAGGGGTGGGTGGCGGTGTGTGATCAGAAACACTAAAATTTAGCGTCTCATTCCTTCTTCCTAATCATTGTAGCGTGTTCTAGGCGGAACTTATGGCGATTAAAGAAGCCTTATCTTGGCTGAAAGAAAACGTGATATCAACTACAGATATCCGCATCTTCTCGGATAGTCAAGCAGCTATCAAATCCCTGGAACCGCCGAACCGGTCTCTACTAACTCTAAAACAGCCCTTAATTGCCATTCATCTCTGCTGGAGATGGCACAGCAGTTTAAACTCACCTGTGTTGGGTACCGGAGCATAGAGACATCCCGGGTAATTGCAAGGCCTAAAAGTGGAAAAACTCTACCTCTTTCTACCTTGTAAAGCAGATATAGGTATACCCATCGCTACATGTAAACTTATACTATAGCAAGATGCATTAGAGAGACCTTGGTGGAACAATATCACCACTTGTTTGGCAACAAAATAAATCTCGCCAGTAATGGACTTAAAGCGATCTAAGTGTTTGATATCTCTAAGTAGATTGTACATCAGCTCCATGATTGGTGTTATAACCGGACACTGTCTTATAGGAAAGCACGCAACGCGTCTTGGCGTATTCTCTAACGATTGTTGCAGAAGCTGTATCGATGAGGAAGAGATAGAAGCGATTCCTCACCTTCTATGCTAGTATGCTGCGGGCTGTTTATTCGAACAAGTTCTCCTTTAACTTTAACCTCAGCACTCCTTCCTTAAAAATCCGGCTTCTGAATCGCCCTCCCCGTCACTAGGTGTGTAAACTTAAAATCAAATCCCTAAAATTGTCTTCTTTTTTATCTTGCGATAGCAAGACTACCATTGATTTCACCGAATCTCTTAAAAAAAATTACATGTTTGATTGCCATGATCATTTATCGCATATCGCCTAAAACTATGCAATACAATTCATTTCGAAAAAATCGATTTCCATTATTTCCGCGCCTAACAAAACACACAAAAAAAATATCATTTTCAATGTCATTTTTATTCAGTACAAATACTTCATTTTTTGTTTAGCATTTTTCTGCCGCATTTTGAATTTAAATTTCAACAGTCTTTGTTTCAAAATAAATAATTAATTATTTCTATGTTGGAAAAATATATATATAGAATCATGTTATTTGAAACAAAAATTAATAATAGGTACAATGGAAAATCTCAAATTATATAATTTCTAAATTGATTTACCTACCTACACAAATTTCACACAAAAAATAATTATAAATATTTATTACAAAAAACAAAACACACATAAAAAATAGTAAATAGGAAAATTATTTAACTTCTTCAGTTGGTTGATCTGTAACTTGTGTCTCTTGAACTTTCCCTCGTTTCTTCTTTTGTTTATAAAAATCTTCTAAGAACCATGCGATCACCACACAAAAACACATCGCGTTCATCCAGTGAAGTGTAAATGTATAATTTGTTGCGTCTCGTACAAGACCTTCAAGTGAATTAAAAAATAAAAAATATTAAAGAAAAATAAAAGAACACAGTTATTTTGGCAAAATGTCTGGTTTTGGAAATGTTGAAACAAATTAATTTTTAAATAGATTTTATGCTGGCGAATAAAAATGTTTTGATAATTTGAATGAAGTAGCCAACATTTTGAAAATTCGGTACAATTTTTGACCAAAACAAATATTAAACAATATAATTACCAATTATTGGTCCACAAGTCAATGTAAAAATTCCAGACAAAAGTAGCTGCAATCCAGCTGCCGCAGGAAGTCTCTTCAATGGAACATATCCTGGAATAATAAGATTCCAGAAGACCACTCTCATAGCCTTGCTCAAGCCCATCCAACCAAAAGCAATTAAAACTACCGTAAAGTCTCTGCTGTGCGCCACAACAGCCCTGCCAAAGGCCATTCCAATAATACCACCCAAAAAGAAGTACTTATTGTCAAATTTCATTTTTGCAGTAATGAATGGAATCAAAAATCGTACTGACATATCACAAGCTGCCAACATAGACATAGCAGCAGCAATTTGGCTATTATTGAATTCAAAGTCACTCAATATGAACGGCGTCAAAATGGCAAAATTAATTTCTGTAAAACTTATCACAGTCAAGCCAACAGCCAGATTGACAAATGTGAAATCTCTCAAAAGATCGAGGTCGAAGAATATTGAAATCCTCTCGAAGATCGAAAGTTTCTTTTGCATTTGATCTTCTTCATCCAGTTCTTCTTGGGATTTTTCAAGGAATGCCTTTTCCTCTGGCACGGGAAGCTCTCGGACTGGTTCCATCAGAGGCCTACTCAACGATATTGAGAGTTTTGGTGTTCGCGGTTTGATTGCTGGCGTATTAGCTGGAGTGCCATCGCTGATCTTGTTTCCAATAGAACTACGACGTCTACCTATTCTGTCTAGAGTATTCTTTGAACCATACCATCCATCGTTTGCTCTTGCCATCATGGGTGTTTCAGGATCAGCAGCATGATCCAAGATCTGATGATGATCCAGCTCGATCTCTGAGAGCTTCCGAGCGGCTTCAGCATTTTCGTTGGAATTTTTCACATGCCACTTGACAGGTTGATAAATGCATGCACAAGCAAGGTTATGGAGTGATAAGCCGCTGTATATTAATACAGCTCCAGAAACGCTATATTCAGTCATAAGGAATGTTGAAAGGTATGGCAGACCGATTGGTCCCATTCCGGCTACAGTGAATTGGTAAGCAGTAGCAGCTCGTCTTTTTATTTTGAAATATGTGTTAACAGCTAGAGACGATGATGACACCATAAGACCTCTCCCGATTCCTAAAAATAATTGTAGAGGCATTTTTTTTATATAATGAGCTTATATCTGTTTCAACTTACCATACATAAGCGAAATTGTCAACAGGTACTGAATAAAAGAATCAGCTAGAGCTGTCGCTGATAGCCCAATAAATATTAAGAAGGCACCAGTTATGCCGCATTGTCGGTATGAAAAACGTCGAAACAGTGGACCATTGAATAGACCTAAAATATGGAAAATAAATTTTTAAGAACTTTTTTCGAAAAGAGTTTAGTTTCATAAATCCCAATCACTAACGAATATTTTAAAAAAAAAAGGGCTACAATAATAGTCTGTTGGATAAATATTTTTGGGATATTTGCATAAATTTGGATATCTTAAGGTCAAGATCAAGTTTGAAGCAGGAATGCAGACTAATTTAGCCTTACAAAAACACAGTGAACAGAAATATTCATGGAGAGTTTCACCAATTGTAAAAATAAAAACAGAAACGTACTCAAAAAACTCCAACAAAACCATGCATTAGTCAAAAAAAAGTAACATAAAAAATAGAAAAAATTGAAATGAACAATAACTGGACTGGACAATTGATTATGTGCGAATACTTTTCCAAATAATCTGAAAATTAATCCAACAGTGTACTGAAGAATGTATGTTCTCTGTTGTTTCGCAAAACAAGCGTACCTTCTAGGGTTTATTTATAAACTCTCCAACCAACTTCAGGCAGCGTTCTAGGTTCAAGAAAAAAAGATATAAATAAAGATTGTTAATTGTAGTCTAAGAGTTGTGAAAGCCTAGACACCGAAGGAATCGGTTATCCAATCCTTGACTCGCAGTACAATGCAAACTTTGACAAGCAAAATTGATTATTGTACCAGATTATTTGAAAAGTCTCCACTAACTTGTGAATCATGTCGTGAATCCATACAAATTTTGAATTTTTGTTCACCCGTGAACGTGCTATGTGGAGAGTTTTGGTTTACGAGCAATTCCCGTGCAAAATGTACGGGATTTCTTGGTGAACAGTTGACAGTTCGATTGCAAAAGAAAAATGCCTCATTGGAGGCATTGTGGTTTTAAACGTTAAAGCCTAGTAAGCTGCTGATGCGAAACGAAAAATCCCATACAAAAATGGCACAACGAAATCATAAACGAAAAATTTAGTTTCACTTTTCGTTCTGCAGTACCTACGCTGTTCGATGAACGAAATTGAAAATCGTTGCATATTTTTTGGAGAAGTCTACACTCTTTTTTCGCACACAATTAATTACCCAGGCCATTTATTGTGTGCGGAAAAATGGCATTTGTGTTTTTTCGTGTGTATTTTTGTTGTTTCTTTCATTACAGCGTGGCTCTCTGTGCTCTTTTTTTTTCAGTTGCATTTGTTTTGAATTTTTGAATTGGTGTAACTGTCAATGAATATTTTTTCGCTGCGTTTTCGTAAGCATTTCATTGTCTTGTTGGAGACCAACTAAATATTTCGTTTCGCATCAGCTGCGTACTAGGCTTAAACGTTCACGACACATTCACAAGTCTGTTCCAGTAATCATCTTTCTCCACTGGTGATTGTTCACTTCACGAGGAAGTATGTATGTACTTGGCTTACGTAAGTTAGTTCACTGCTGATGCGAATCGAAGTATTTTATTAGTATCCAACAATACAACGAAATGCTCACGAAAACTAAGCGGAAAAATATTCATTGACAGTTGCACAGATTAAAAAAATTAAAACCAATGCATATAATGCAAAAAAATGACAGACAGCCATGTTGTAATGACAAAAAAAAATTGCAAATAAACATGAAAAACATAAAAAAAAACTGTCATTTACCGCACACATACAATACAAAATGATCTGGATAATAATTGTGTGCAAAAAAAGAATCTGCTACAAATATCAATTTCGCTCGTAGAACAGCATACTGCAGAATGAAAATAAGAACTAGCTTTTTCGGTTATGATTTCGTTTTTCATTTTTGTATAGGAGCGTTCCCACTAAGGCACTTCTCCTTCATCCAGGCGGCAGCGGAAGAATTCTCAAGATGGAATCAACGGTGGCGTCTACAGTTCCAGTTAGGCTGAACTACTTAGTGAACACCTTATACGGGCTACTACGACATATTCGGAGCTCAGGCCTACAAGGAGCGGTTAATCCGGCTCCCCGCCCTTGGAGTTATATATATAGGGTCTGGTCCTCCAGGTTGGGGGTCGTGCCGTCGGGGTGACTTCCCGGCCACGTAAGGCTATCTCAGTTGCGAAGCAACAACAAGCCTCGGATACGGACGGGTTAACGGTTGACGAACCAAGCAAACGAAGTAAGGACAACGAACTTCGGATCAGCACGTGGAATTTTCTGTCTCTCTATAGACCACGTGCAGCCGAACATTTAGCGGAAGCCCTCGACTGCTACAAAGCAGACATCACCGCCATCCAAGAAGTGCGATGGGATGGGCCGGGCAAAATAAAACTGAAAGACTGCGAAATCTACTACGGTGACTGTTACCGACCACAAGGGCAGCGTCTTTTTGGATGTGGATTTGTTGTTAGAGGCAGACTTAGGCAAGAAGTCTTGAGTTTCAACTATGTGAACGAGTGCCTCACGACAATTCGCATCAAGGCTATGTTCACCAACATTAAGAGCAATGCCCTAGCTATGACATTAAAATTGTTTTAGGTGATTTTAATGCCAAACAAGAAAGAGAAGACGTCTTTGGTGGCATAATCGGAAGATACAGCCTGCACGACACAACCTCCGACAACGGAATCAGGTTAATTGACTTTGCTGCGGGGCGAAACGTTGTGGTAGCAAGTACGTTCCCGCATCTCGATATACATAAGGGGACATGGCGAATTCCTTGCGATCGACGCAAGGCACTCCTCCAGTATCAAGGATGTCCGGAACGTTCCAAGGAGCCATCGTTGACTCAGACCACTACCTCGTTGTAGCCAAGGTAATGCTACGGATATCCATACCAAAGCCAAAACAGGGAAATACTATAAGAAAGTTCGACGTCAGACGGCTACAGTCGCAAGCAATCGCCAGATCCTTTTCCGATCGAGTCTCTCGCGCCCTCTTAAATAGTCCTATGCCGCCAACTGCAAGTGTCGAGAATCAGTGGAAGAATTGCCAAGAAGCCATCAGAGATGCCGCTTCTGACATGCTGGGTCTCGCACGACCACCACAGCGAAACCCCTGGTTCTACGAAGAATGCCGGCAAGTACATGCAGCCAAACAACAGGCATACGAAGCGGCGCTACACAGAAGGACCAGAGCTACTTGCGAGCTCTACGAGCAGAAGAGGAGAGAGGAACACAAGCTGCTAAGAAGGAAAAAGAAAGAGCATGAGAACGAGAAGCGTGCGATCGAGGAATTAGAGGGATGCCATTGCAGGAATGAAGTTCGGAAATTACAGCAAAAAGAAAAAAGAATCTCCCATGGTTACAAGGCCCGAACCGAAGCCTGCAAGGACGATCAGGGGACGTGGTAGAATCGCAGTCGATGCTGAGGATATGGAAAAATCATTTCTGCAAATTGTTTAACGGCGATGACGAACCCAATTCCGCTACCATGCAGATTGCACCATTCAACCTGGATGACGTAGGCCAACAATTCCGTCCACTTGATCTCGACGAAGTGAAGATAGCTATCTCTAAACCTAAGTCCAATAAATCTGCTGGAGCTGATGGCCTTGCGGCTGAGCTATTCAAAGCGGCTGGCGATGAATTGGTTAGGAGTATGCACCAGCTCATCTGCAAAATATGGTCGGAGAAAAGCATGCCCGATAAATGGAACCTCAGCCATTGTTTGCCCGATCCTCAAGAAAGGCGATCCTCTGGACTGCACCAACTACAGAGCCATCAGTCTACTTAACATCGCCTACTAGATCTTATCTGCCGTACTTTGTGAACGCCTGAAGCCAATCGTCAACAACCTGATAGGTCCATATCAGTGTTGCTATATGCCAGGGAAGCCCACCATCGACCAAACATTCGCACTACGGCAGATCTTGGAGAAAACCCAGGAGTTTCAAATCGATACCCACCACCTTTTCATCGATTTCAAGGCCGCGCATGACAGCATCTATAGAGACGAGCTATATAGAGCAATGTCTAGTTTTGGCATCCCTGCCAAACTCGTCCGCTTCACTTCACTATACATCCTGTACAATTAAAAATTGACAGTGACCACCTGATATATGTTTGTTTGGGCCATAAGCATATTTTAAACCGAAAATACTACTAAACTCACCCATGCGAGGTACTATTAATAGTTGCTTAGTGTAAAATTTGATAGTTTTTGTTAGTAGATGGTACTTATTTTAGTATATGGAAAAAGTTTAATCAAAATCGTAGGAGTCGTTTTTGGGAAAATAAAATATTTTCCTTTGTGGTTTTTTAACTTTTTTTTTTAACTTTAACTTTAAATGTAAATTTTTTTCTTAAAGTATTTAAGACAGTAATAAGAACCTTTTAAGAATCGAGTTTCAAAAAAATCGATTGAAAACGCATATTTGATTTTCAAAACAAAAATTTTGAAAAACTTTTTAAGAATCCAAAAAAAATTGTTTTTTTAAATTTTGGTACACAAAACTATTTATATTTTTGAAATCAGTGATACTGTTTTGAAGAAAATCGAAAATTAAAAAAATGGTTCCTTGGGAGGTACCTACCATTACTAACTATATTGTTTGAAAAATGTTTCTCACCCAATGGAAAATGGAAGCCTTTACTAAAAGTAATTTATTGATTTTTTTAAGAAAAGTTATGGAGCCATTTTTGAGAAAAATAAGATTATCTAAAATTGCTAAGAAAAATTGTATGGCAAGTACCTACCGTTATTTTTGGTTCTAAGAAAAGTGAAAAAAAAACTTGTGAGTTACGTCTGAAAACAAAAAATACGTTAAAAACAAGATGGTGGCCAAATGACGCTAGGTGCAATTGTGAAAAATGTTAGTTTTGGCTCGTGTACTAATATCCTTACGAATATCGAAATCAAACTGCATGTCTAAATTATTTCCCAGAGCGCCATATAATGTAGTTGTAACTAGTTTATGTAATTCTACACAAAACTTAAATGTACGGCAGGGTCACATGTATTTGCGCGTATGCTTTAATAATAATAATAATAATGGAGTTGTTTTTTAGAAAATTATTTTTTGATATATACAATGTTCAAAATATTCTTGAGAAAAATTTCGGTACCTATGCAAATTTTAAGGTTTTATTAATATGAAAATAAAAATTGAATTTAAAAAAAAATTACTAGCGTACTTTTTAAATACCTAATTTTCAAAAAAATACTTTGATTTTTTTTTCAAATTAACAAAATATATATTTGAAAATATTGATTTTTAATCAAAACATGTTGTTGCAATGCTAGGAAGTTTTTTTTTAATTTCCTGCAAATTAGACTTTTGAAGTTTTATTCTCTTCTTTAAACTGCAGATTCAAGTTTAAACAAAATTGCATGGCATTAGAAAAGGGAAGAAAGGGCATGCAAGATTTTCAAATTTGCTTATGAGAGTTTTCGGTTCGTGGTCAATCATACCGATGGCGCTGTGATGTCTAATAACAACATTTTAACGAAGTCGACACATGGCCTAATATGCAGACATTTTTTTCTTAGTTATTTTTTTTTTATTAATTTTATCAGTACCTAATTATTATTTACCTGTACATGCAGATACAGCTTGTTGTGTATTAATTATAGTTGTCATCTGTGAACTACTTATACCTATTTCCTTAAATCTATCTCTAAACAGTATGCCAAACTGCTGCATAACTGGAAATGTGACTAACTGAAAAAAGAAAACAAGAAAATAAGAAAAACAAATTTATACTTGTTAAATAACTGAAAATAAATTTAATTACATACTACACTCCATTTCACTTGATGTAGGACAGATATACTTATTAAATAATAAATCAAAAACTTTTGATTACATTTATTAAAAAAGGTTTTTGTAAAAGAATAAGTCTTTGGAAATTTTTTTTTACCGAGTTGCGCATATAGTTATCCATGTCTATGAGAGTATTTTACCCCGTTTTTCAATACCATAAAAACTATGAAATGTTTGATGCTAAAGTTCGTGAAATAGGACCAAAATTGCTGAGATCGAGTGGATGAAGGCTTACTAAAATAAACTAAAATAAAACAATATAAAATAAAATAAAATAAAATAAAATAAAATAAAATAAAATAAAATAAAATAAATATAAAATAAAATAAAATAAAATAAAATAAAATAAAATAAAATAAAATAAAATAAAATAAAATAAAATAAAATAAAATAAAATAAAATAAAATAAAATAAAATAAAATAAAATAAAATAAAATAAAATAAAATAAAATAAAATAAAATAAAATAAAATAAAATAAAATAAAATAAAATAAAATAAAATAAAATAAAATAAAATAAAATAAAATAAAATAAAATAAAATAAAATAAAATAAAATAAAATAAAATAAAATAAAATAAAATAAAATAAAATAAAATAAAATAAAATAAAATAAAATAAAATAAAATAAAATAAAATAAAACAAAATAAAATAAAATAAAATAAAATAAAATAAAATAAAATAAAATAAAATAAAATAAAATAAAATAAAATAAAATAAAATAAAATAAAATAAAATAAAATAAGATAAAATAAAATAAAATAAAATAAAATAAAATAAAATAAAATAAAATAAAATAAAATAAAATAAATATAAAATAAAATAAAATAAAGTAAAATAAAATAAAATAAAATAAAATAAAATAAAATAAAATAAAATAAAATAAAATAAAATAAAATAAAATAAAATAAAATAAAACAAAATAAAATAAAATAAAATAAAATAAAATAAAATAAAATAAAATAAAATAAAATAAAATAAAATAAAATAAAATAAAATAAAATAAAATAAATATAAAATAAAATAAAATAAAATAAAATAAAATAAAATAAAATAAAATAAAATAAAATAAAATAAAATAAAATAAAATAAAATAAAATAAAATAAAATAAAATACAATACAATACAATACAATACAATACAATACAATACAATACAATACAATACAATACAATACAATACAATACAATACAATACAATACAATACAATACAATACAATACAATACAATACAATACAATACAATACAATACAATACAATACAATACAATACAATACAATACAATAAAATAAAACAAAATAAAATGAAACAAACAAAATATTAAAATACGCAGACGATGTGGTGGTAATGGCAAAAAATGAAGAAGAGATGCAAAGCATGATAAGAAGACTGGAGAAGTACTTCGAGTGGAAAAGACTAGAAGTAAATGTGGGAAAGACGAAAGTGATGTTCAGGAAAGGAGGAGGGAGGAACACAACAGTAGACTGGAGATGAAGGGGAAAGAAGATCGAAGAAGTAAAAGAATTTAAATACTTGGGGTATGTGTTCAAAAAGAAAGGAGGGCAGGAAGCACATATAAAGGACAGAATAAAAAAGGCAGCAGCGGCCATGAAGGAAGCATGGGGGATCGGAAGGAGGAAATTCGAGAAGGATTGGGAGAGGAAGATGTGGCTTTTCGACACTCTGGTGTGGACGGTGATGGGATATAGGGAGAAGTATGGGGATGGGAGGAGAGACAAGAAATGGTGCAAGAAAGGTACTTCAATTGGACGCTAGGGGTAGAATGGCAAACTCCAGGGTACATGGTAAGAGAGGAAACAAAACGAGATAAGATAATGATAAGCGCACGAAAAAGAGCATGGAATTATGAACAGAAATTAACAGATGGAAAAGGAAGCGAAATAGCAAGGGCATGTTTAGCGGAGATGAAAGAGAGACAGAGAGATGGACGGGGAAGAGGGTCACTATGGGAACAAGGGAGAGAAAAAATAAAGGGAAGAGAAGACAGTGTGAATGGATACGAGGGAGTAGAAAGAGAAGACAGGAGAGAGCAAGAGAAGGAAAGAAGTGAACGAATAAGAGAATCCAGTTACAACAGGTGGTATAAAGAAGTAATGACAGAAGGGATTCCATTTACATATTTAAAAGCGGGTTGGAAGACAGAAAGAACAAGGATAATTGCAAGAGTCAGGCTAGGGAATGAGGTGAGAGAAAGATGGTACTGGAAACGGTAAGAGGAGAGAAAGTTCAGAATATGTGAGGGTGAACAAGAGACATGGGAACATGTGAGGCCGTGAGTGTAAAAGTGGTGTAACCCATTTGTTGGCACTTTTGTTATTATTGTCTCGTATTTTTACATTTATGCATCAAATGTCATCAAAGTAAAAATTCTAATTTCTAAAATATCTAAGCTTTCCAAAAATGTGACGTATACTCCTTGAATCTCTGTTAAAATAGTATTAAAAATCGATTCAAAACGAAAAATATGATTAAAAAAAAAGTGGGTTACACCACTTTTGCACTCACAGCCTCATGTATTAGAAAGATGCAGATCTGGCGGAGATGAAGGAAAATCAATGGGGGAAAGGATGAGGGAAATAATGGACTAAACGGGAAGGGGGAAGAGTGGATAAAGGAACTAGAGGCATTGAGAAGAGATTAGGTGATAGAGAGGGGAGAGGAGGGAGCGGAGTAGGGAAGCTGGAGCCTTGTAACCCTTAGGGGAGTCAATAAAAATCAATGTAAATGTAAAAGTAAAATAAAATAAATTAAAATAAAATAAAATAAAATAAAATAAAATAAAATAAAATAAAATAAAATAAAATAAAATAAAATAAAATAAAATAAAATAAAATAAAATAAAACAAAATAAAATAAAATAAAATAAAATAAAATAAAATAAAATAAAATAAAATAAAATAAAATAAAATAAAATAAAATAAAAAGGAATAAATTAAATTAAATAAGAAAAGGCAGATAATGTATATTGAATTTGAATTAATTACTGCTGATAAAGATGTATTTTAAAATTATTCTGTTAACTTGAACTTAAGGATTTAATGTTTCTCTGTTTTATTTAAGAAAGCCCAAAATAGATTTTTTTTCGAATAACAATTTTTTTCGCAAAATCTATATAATGAAAAAATTCTGTTTTTTTTTTAACAATTTTAAACTACCTAGATCTTATAAGAAACTCTAAAAAAAACATCTTGTCCCAAATAAAGTGAAATGGAGTGTAAAATAAATTTTTCTTTATATTATAATCTTACTTACAATACATATTCCAGATGCAAAGGCAACCAGCCAACCCCATCCACCATCTGGAGCAACAAAATTCTCTCCCAAATCGCTTTTATCGCGACGTTTCTTTTTTTTGGCTGGTTTCAGACGTGGGGGCTTTGGCACCGAATTGGCCTTGTGTATGTCAAGCTTTAGGGGAATTTGTGTACGATTGATATCAGGCTTTTTATCATTTTCAATCATATTATTAGATTTTGTTAGAAGCGAGCAGTGGGTGTTGATGCGTGGTGGACCGGTAGTTGGTGCAAATCACAATCGATTTTGATAAGTCCTATAAATTAAAACAAAAATAAATATTATTACAAAAAAATAGCAATTCATTTTTCTAGGTATTTAAATATTAAAGATTGTGATATACTTTGTATATGTTAGCTCTAATTGCTTGCAGCGCGGGGCAAATAATAACAGTAAGATTGACATTTAATAAGTTAAGTGCCTTAGATTTTGTGCTAACTCACATTTTCAGAAATATTGATAAACAAAACAAACCCTACATCAGGAAAGCTTTTATTGACGGTTTGATTAGATTGCAGGTAATCGAATCGAATAAATCTCTGACGTGTGAATTCATGGTGTATGCTCAGCAAACCATGTCCGTTTTATTTTTCTAGGTTTTATATTTGAAAAAATATTCCTAAAAAAATCAGTTACTATAATTTTGTGTAAGTTGCGATTGTTTGTGTCGTTGTAATTTAGTTTGTTGTTAAATATTTGTTTTTCTACTGTTTTTGCCAGCACCATCAATGACGCACCGCTGTGACATGATTTTCCCAACATTTTGATTTGCTGTATAATTATAGTTATCTCCTAAATCCCACTTGACAGTTCTAGCTCAGATGAAGATTCCATAGTGGACCTAATATGTAATCCCAATAAGCAGTTGATTCTAATTTTAGTCAAATGATGCAACAATATTTATTTAAAAAGAAGCAGTAAAGAAGCCGTGAAATCTTAAACGTTCAAAAAGTCAAGGTCTCTTGAATAAAGAAAGCACTCGATTAATTGATCGAATTCATTGCACTTAATGGATGTAAGATAATGATATATAGAAACGTGGAAAACTGGAATTGTAGTTGTTTATAATATATTTAAGTGTAATTTAAGAATTGACACTGTCATTCAATAATGACAGGTTGATATCTCGTAGGTGAAACGAATACAATCAATAACAAAACTATTAATAACTTTGATGTTATGATGCATAACATGATGTAGCTGAATTGCATTCAGATTTCAATAATATTGATAATAATGCAAAAATCAAGGAAAGTGAATTTAAAGTTCCCATCCAATTATTCGCAATACAGTAAGGTAACATAAACATTTATGAGGAAACTTTGTCATATTCGTAAAAATATAGAAATATCGTGATTATATGCCAATGTTACAATGCAAATGTCTCAAAATAGACAAAATCGATTTAGATTGCTTCCAACTCTACTTAAGGCAAGAACAATTGAACATTTTGAATTATGCTTCATTTACTTATACTTTTTGAATAACTTAACAAAGCAACAGTACAAATGTTATGCATACATATTTGTAGTCTTGTTCATTAGAAACTAGTGTCAGTGACCGAAAGCAATGCAAGAAAATTAAATTATTTACATACAAAAAATATACTAAGCTTGGTCCGATTAATACATTCAAACACTTTTCAATTATTATGCATGCATATATGCATACATTGTTTGTTTTTGCAACTCGTATCAATAAGTGCAGCAATTGAGCTGAAGAAACAATCAAGAATTTCATTGAAACCATTCTGAATTGGTGAGTACTGGATAATTTTCAATTAAGAAATTGTTTCTGTATTTATATTCATGCATTTAGAACAAACAATTCAATCAGATCCAGAAGGGTTCTTTATATGACAAGTTCATCTTATTGTTAAAATAAAAATTTGCCTATCACTTCTGATGATCACAATGTAATATGTTAACAAAAAATACTAATCCAATAGTCATTTAGAAGTCTATATAATAATTAAAATATCCCACTGACATTAGAAATAGTCAATGTCAGTTTTAAATTAAAATTGCCTTTAGAACATGTCATATTAATAGTCTATAACCTCGGTTCCCAAACTGTGTTCCGCGGAACCCTAGGCTTCTTCAGGGTTCCGAGAATTTCTTGAAGTATAAACCAAAAAAAAATTTTAGGTAAAGACCTATTTAAAAAAAAAAAAAGTGGTAAAATTCCCTGGTTTTTTATTTTGTGTAATTTAAAAACATAACGGAAATTGCAGCATCAGTCATTGCCTTTTGCACTTATATGTACTTGTTCTTGATAAGCTGTACAGATTGTAAGTAAATTTTGTGAAAAGGAGGTCCTCTCCAGTAAATTTGTTCAGGAAAGTGTGAAAAGATACAGTGCCTAAGGTAAGTATGATTTTTTTTCTACATTAGACAGAAATCCGACGGCTTTTCTCAGGAAAAGCTTTATCGGGGTTAATTGAACTTCATGATGAGCTGAAAGTTTTCAAACTGGAGAAAAATATCTTCATCTGCAAGTTAAATGTAGTGGGCCTTACCAATAACCAAATGCTAAACACGCGTTTTGATAAATGCCAGGTTAAACTTTAAGGACGAGTTAACTTGTGTGTTTACCAATAACCAAATTAAACACACCTTTTACTAATTAGCGCTCTAAAAAAGTGGTAAAATTCCCTGGTTTTTTATTTTGTGTAATTTAAAAACATAACGGAAATTGCAGCATCAGTCATTGCCTTTTGCACTTATATGTACTTGTTCTTGATAAGCTGTACAGATTGTAAGTAAATTTTGTGAAAAGGAGGTCCTCTCCAGTAAATTTGTTCAGGAAAGTGTGAAAAGATACAGTGCCTAAGGTAAGTATGATTTTTTTTCTACATTAGACAGAAATCCGACGGCTTTTCTCAGGAAAAGCTTTATCGGGGTTAATTGAACTTCATGATGAGCTGAAAGTTTTCAAACTGGAGAAAAATATCTTCATCTGCAAGTTAAATGTAGTGGGCCTTACCAATAACCAAATGCTAAACACGCGTTTTGATAAATGCCAGGTTAAACTTTAAGGACGAGTTAACTTGTGTGTTTACCAATAACCAAATTAAACACACCTTTTACTAATTAGCGCTCTATTACAAAATCTAGTACGAAATTTGTCAAATAGACAGCTGTTGAAATGACATTTGTGTAATTTTGCAAAATAAACAATCAATTTTTCTGGTTCCAAACAGAAATGTTACCTTTTTTCATTTATCCAATCAAAAAATGAGTTCCGACGACCAGAATATAATTCATCGTGTTTTTTACCATCGGGATCTGGATCTAGATTAACTTTTAACACGTGTTACAAAAACAATTTTGAAAATTTCCTATTATTTTGTTTTTGTTTTACGTGTAAAAGTTAATCCAGACCCAGATCCCGATGATAAGAAACACGCCTATTGATGACATCAGTATTTTAGAGGATGTGGCAGAATCCCGCCGAACAAAAATATATCAAAAAAGAATACATAAATCCTTTTGAAGAGTATGATGATGAGAGTACGTAGATGCAACAGATATGAAAAATTGTTTTTTTTTCTTTATTGCTTTTAGCTGTCAGGTTGACAGCACAAACGAGGTGTTTACACAATTAAACATGAGTTTCTTCACTTCAAATTTAAGGACACGTTTAGCGTTAAGCTGACTATTAAATTGGTTATTGGTATGGTTAATTTTTTAGAGTCTACTTAAATATTTAAGTGATCTTCAAATTTGGTTATTGGTAAGGCCCAGTGTGTTATGTATGACATGAGCAATTTATTATAAATTAATTATTTATCTTGCCGAAATCTTTAGAAAATTCAACAAATTGCTACAAATTTGCAGGGAAAGTCGACAACAGTATTTTTTCATGAGAGACAAATTGGAAGCTTAAAAAAAAATTCTGGTTAAGGTACCTGCGTAGCTACAGAAGGACAATGTTAAATGTTTTCCAGTTTTAAATGAATTTTTGCATTGAAGCATGTTGGAGCTCAGAGCTGTTATCCGCAAATATTTTGCAATAATAACTTTCTAGGTACTTATTTTGACATCAAATGGGTCCATTTATAATGAAAACTCAGCTTACGATACTCAGCACACAGGAAAATGCATTTCTGATAAATCTGTAGAGCTCTTTTTCTTCTTCCAATTGCGTGCGCCACCTTTTACGCTGTCCACCTCTACTGCGTTGTCCCACGGGGTTGGATTCAAAGACTTTCCAGGCCGGAGCATTCATGTCCATTCGCTCTAGGTGACCCAGCCATCTTAGTCGTTGGCTTTTCACTTTTCTGGCTAGGTCGGTGCCGCTGTACAGCCCATACAGTTCGTTGTTGTATCGAGAGGAGAATTTTCCTCTGGAAACAGCCTAACGCATTCTCATCCACCGTTAGCAGTGTCCATGCCTCTGCACCATACATCAGGACCGGGATGATAAGCGTCTTATACAGGAACAGTTTAGTTGCTCGAGACCGAGAGAGGGCTTTGCCTTCTTAGCCCGAAGAAACAGCGATTGGAAAGAGTAATTCTTCGTTTGATCTCAGCACTGGTATCGTTCGCTGAGTTTATAGCGGATCCTAGGTAGGCAAAGTCTCTGACCACCTCAAAATTATAGCTGTCTATAGTGACGTTCTGTCCTAGACGTCGGTGTTGGGTGTCCATTCTTGTTGACAGCATATATTTCGTTTCGTTTTCAGTTTCATGGTAGTAGATCAAAATTTTTCTAACTCATTGAAAGAAACACCCTTTCGCAACAAATATTTTTGTAGACTCCTTTGATTCTTGTTGCTTATGACAAATGAAATATGTGGACCAAGTTTTGTGTCAATGCTGTTGGAATTTGGTAATATTTTACGTGTTTCACTTATAATTCCGTCATCATTTATGAAGAAGGGTATAACTTTTTTGAAGGCAGTTGTATCGAGTTCATTCTCATTTAGTAAGATTATGCCTACAATTTTGTTTTCATTTTTTTTATAACCATAATTTTGTTTTAAAAATATAACTAAAAGGAGATGGCCAAAAATGTATGGACAAAAAACCCAGAATCGACAAGAACGAAATGTTTGCCAATTGGTACATTATAATAAGCAATTGAGTTCACCAAAAGGGCAACCCCGAAATCCATCTAGTATAGGAACTATGAGCCACCAAATACGACTAGGTATGTATATGAAAATCCCCTTCTAGCTAATAAAATGGTATAAAAGAAGTTGTGCGTGAGATATCAACGATTTTTCTGTTTCAGACAATGGTAATTTTTAGCCATTTAAACAAAAAAAAGAAAATGGTAGTTTAAAAAAAAAAAAAAAATGGCAGTGAAGATGCAAAAACCAGGGGTCAATTAAAAAAAAAATCCAAAAACTAACAAAGCTTTTAGATCACAATGAAAAGAATAAAATAAACAGCTCGTGGAGAACCAGGGCCTAGTGACTTACAACTCACAACCATTCCTATGTGCGTGTTGTTGACAGGAATGCAGGAAACCTACAGTTTTTTGCCGAGTCCGAACGGCTTAATGAGAAGCATTTTTTCATGACAAGTTTACTCTTGGAGGATTTGTCAGTTCCTCGCAAGAGGTATAGCACCTCGGATAAAACATTTCTGTTTTTAGGAATGCAGGAAACCTACAGTTTTTTGCCGAGTCCGAACGGCTAAATGAGAAGCATTTTTTCATGACAAGTTTACTCTTGGAGGATTTGTCAGTTCCTCGCAAGAGGTATAGCACCTCGGATAAAACATTTCTGGGAATCGAACCCACACCTTCGGCATGACAGTCCTACGCACTAACCATCATGCCACGAGGTACTGCCAATGAAAAGAAACAAAAACGAAAAATTCAATAAATAACACTAAAAATAATAAAACAAATAACCTACTAAGACTAAAAATTATTTGTTCCTACTTCACATAACTAATAATACAAGAATCTAGATATAGCTTGAAATAATAGATTCTTTCTATAACTCCATTTCATTGTTTAATTTTTTGTTTATATTTAACAATAAATACCAAACTTTCTTAACCATTATCTCCCACAAACTATTCATAAAATACTGTTTTGAACAGATTGTGCATTAATATAAATTCGAACTTTTAATCTCTAAATATAAATGATCCCTGATGGTTTTTCGATCTAACGATTACATATTTTTGATGTACTTATTCACAGTGACGGTGCGTCAATAAGACGTTTTAGACAATGTCTACCCTACCGTAAAGAGAGAACAAAAGAAACCTTCAAGTTACAATCAAGAAAACTGTGTTTAGATTCATTGCATTATGTCCCTAATATCCATAACCTATCTCAAATTGTCAACACCTATAATTTACAAAACATAATTCATACAGTTCATCTCTTACTATTCACACACTCACATTTTCCACACCTACTTTTATTTCATTAAATAATTTGACCTCTACCAACAACCACAAAACACAAAATCTCAATAGTCAAACTATACACACACGCTTCGCCATGGCTCCTCCTGCATCTGCTTCGTGCTTCGGGAATACCCGACTGAAAACGAAGACAGAGTCTTTCGTTCTACCTAAATCATATGAAAATAAAATCAGCGGGTTATGTTGCTCAGGTATAATTTCTATGTGGAGCAAGTAGACAGAATTGAATCTGTCTAATTGCTTATTTTGCTTTGAACTTTGAAGTAAATTCGAATTTTTTTCGTTGACTGGTTAGTTAAGTAAGGAGAAAAACTTCTTCATTTTTTTTTTTATTTTTGGAGTTGATTAAAGAGGAGGATTATTTTTTGTTTTCTCATTTATCTTTGGAACTACATATTATTTTTTTGTTGATCGTTCGTTCACCGTCCAGTGATCAGTAGGTCAACGCTTAAAAATGCAAGGTAGGAAGGCTGGACTCTTTCGCAGAAGTACACTACTGACGGAAAAAAAGGGAATATTTATGTAATAACTTTATCCGTGTGTGTTTTGAAGAGCTTTATCTCTGTGATTAGTTGTCGTATTGAGTCGAAATAAAAAGCATTTTGAAACTGTATGTTTCTTCTTGTTTTGAAATTGTTTTACAAATTATTTATTTTAAGATATCGTTATTGCCTTATTGCGAAACTGTAAGAAATGGTTCGAGAATCAAATGTTCTATTATTTTCTTAATACATTTTTTATTCAGCTTTAATTAAGGTCTAAAAGTTTTGTTTTCTTTGAGATTGATGGTGTACTTATATAGCTTTTAGACTACTTATGTTCGCCCTTCAACGTTTGTTTCCAAAATATACAAGCATTTGATAAATATCCCTATCAGTGTTCAATTTTTTGTAATTTGTATTCTTGTAGGTATTAAATAGGTATTTATTTTTGCTTAAAAGAGTTCGTTATTGGTAGCCATGTTTTTATTCACGTTTGTGAAGTCTTTTGTGAAGTCTTAACGTTTAATTTCAAGGAGAAATACGCTGTATCTTGGACCTCGTTAACAGTTTTTATTTTTGACTGTATAAGAGTAAAATAATGAATTCAATTTATAACTGTCTACCCAGTTCGTTCGAGTGCCGCACGTCACTGCTTATTCAGCCTTCAAAAACTGCATATGAATTTTTTCTGTCGACTCTGGGTTTTTTTTGGCCATCTCCTTTACAATCTCTCATGCCTTTTGAAAATACAACTTCACCGGAAAAAGAAACTATACGCGTTTTTCATCGACCTATAAAAGCAGCATTCGGCAATATCAACAGAGATGCTTTATTTTACAAACTTACACTCATCGGAGTGTCCAGAAAAAATGGTATCGATCTTGAAGGAACTTTACCACAACAACTATGCATCTGTGTGGAACGGAGCAGATACCAGCGCTTTTTTCCCCATTAATGGAGGTGTAAGGCAGGAATGCGTTCTTAGTGCCCTTCTTTTTATCCTATTTTTAAATGACCTCGACTCTACACTACCGGGTGGGGTAACTATTGAGGGCATATTGATAAAAGTATTGCTCTACGCTGATGAAATTGTGCTACTCTCTGACACTCCAGACTCCCTACAAGTAATGATTAACAGCTTCGTAAATTACTGTCAAGAATGGAACTTGGTAGTAAATCTAAGGCTCCGGCCACGCAATGAGCGACGAGTCGCTGAGCGACGCAAAAAAATTAAAACACATGAAATCGTATGGAGGTGGCCACATAAACTCTGAGCGACTGAGCGATTTTTTAAGCGACAGAGCGACGTCGCTCAGCAATCAAATCTGTTTTAATTTTTCAGTCGATCGTTGAGCGACGAAGTAATAAAATGGACAAAATAAACACAGAAAGTTTAATTTCAACTGTCCAAAGCCGTCCAGTGCAAAACTTAAGAATAAAAATGAAGATTAAACAAAATAAAAAAAAAAAAATAACCTTAAACAAAAAACAGCCGTTGCTCTGGACTAACTGCTTTCTTTTGTTTTGTTAATTTTGGTCGAACTTTTTCCAGCAGCAAATCAAATATCAAAAGATGGTACCGACATACGACAATATTGCCAAAATCGATATAGAGATCTGCGAAGATTTTGATATAAATGGTGAAATTCACCATAATTTGCCCTTTGACGATTTATGGGGTGTATACCAAATCCACGTATTCTCGATCTTATCATAGATCTATAAATGAGGCCGTGAGTGCAAAAGTGGTGTAACCCATTTTTTGGCATTTTTATATTTTTGTCTCGTATTTTTACATGTATGCATTAAATGTCATCAAAGCTAAAATTTTCATTTCTAAAATATCTAAGCTTTCCAAAAATGTGACTTATACTTCTTGAATGTCAGTTAAAATAGTACTTAAGATCGATAGAAACTAAACAAATATGTGGCGGACGGTTCTGGCAACTCTGCAACTTCTGCTGAATAAATAAGTACTTGTTCGAGAGTCGATAGAAGCCGCCCGCTACGAACCAATTAGCGAATACCACGACTAACCCTTCGAGAGTTGATAGAAGCCACCTGCAACTGACCAATCAACAATAATGCAGAAAACGAATTGCGATGCCCTTGAAGGAGAAAAGACACAGTCTGATTGATGAAGCCGAGCCGTACGCATCAAGTCACCAAATATTATAAATCCCTAGTTTATTTAGAATTAATAAAATAGTAATAAAACTAATTGAGTTCCGTGTTTTATCTCCTAGGAATTTATATTTGGATCTATTTTTCTGCGGCTAAAGTGGTGACCCCGACGTGATGCCTTCTACTCCTGCAGAATCTAAAGAGGGCAACAACCAGGCCGATGATGTCTCGCAGCACAACGATGGTGAGCGGTTCGAAGACGTCAGCAACCAACCTTTGGAAGTAGCCGCAAACTATTATGCTCGACTTCAAATGCCGCCGTTTGTTGAATCAGATGTCGACAACTGGTTTTTCTTATTGGACTTTTACTTTCGTGCATCCGGCATCGCCCCAGACAGCCGCAAATTTGATACGGTTTGTGCACAACTACCGCTCTCACGTCTTACTGAGCTCCGACCTTTAATTGACGCTGCCCCAAGTACTGAAAAGTACAAATACATCCGCACGCAGCTCACCACCCATTTTGCGGACAGCCAGCAAAAACGGCTACGTCGAGTACTCCACGACATGCCACTCGGTGACAAAAAACCGAGTCAGCTCTTCTACGAGATGGTTCAAACCGCTAAAGGCTCACTAAGCGAAGCCGTCCTACTCGACTTATGGGCCTCACGCCTTCCACAATCAGTTCATGCAGTCGTAGTTGTGCTACAAGGGACCGCGGATGAAAAAACTCGGGTGGCTGACACGGTTATGGAAAATGTCGAATTACGACAGCTAAATGCCATCGCACCTAGCGCCTCGTCACCATCACCAACACCGCGTGAGTCTCAAGCTCTTGCTACTGATGCTCCGTCCTCTTCGTCGGAAGTCGCCCATATTGTCCGAGAATTTTCCAAACTATTGTCACAGGGCCAACGATCGCCACGACGGCGCGATCGCACGCCACCACGAGCGGGCCAGCCTCAAGTTTCTAGTCAGCGTAGGCGAGCACCGTCAGTTGAACAATTCGACGACTGCTGGTTCCATCGGAAATTTGGAAAAAAAGCAACCAACTGTCGCCCACCTTGCCGAATTGGCCGCTCATCGTCATCGAGTTTACAACAACAGTTGTGACGCCACGAAATGCACTCGGATGCCACCCCAAGCCACCAGCACTTGATTAGTCGTCTCTGTCTTCGTGAAAAAAATACAAACTTGTCGTTTCTCATTGACACCGGGGCGGAAGTCTCGTGCTTACCACCATCCACATCACACAAAAAGCTACGACCAACTGCAATGCAATTGTTTGCGGTGAACAATTTGCCCATCAAGGTTTACGGAGAGGTTACTCACGAGCTTGATCTTGGCCTCAACCGTCCATTCGTGTGGACCTTTATCGTCGCCGACGTCACCTCTCCAATCATTGGCGCCGATTTTCTTCAGCACCATGACCTAATGGTAGACGTGAAAAGGTCTCGCCTTATAGACTCACGCACCAATACGTTTTCAAAACCTCTATTCGCTATAACCAGCCATCAAAGTTCACCTCAACTCATAGATCGGAGCTCGCCATTCGCCGACATCATAATGACCTTCCCAAACATCACTCGTCTCGCACCCCCGGGAGCATCGACCAACTCTGAGGCGTTGCATTTCATCGAAACGAATGGCCCACCATGCTCCGCCCGAGCACGTCGCTTACCACCAGACAAACTGACGGCAGCAAAGAAGGAATTTGAGCTGCTAATGCGCGCTGGGATATGCAGACCCTCAAAATCTAACTGGTCCAGCCCACTTCACATGGTACGTAAAGCTGATGGTTCTTGGAGGCCATGTGGAGATTACAGGAGTCTCAACTCAATCACAATACCCGACCGCTATCCACTCCCGTATCTCCACGATTTTGCAAACATTCTGCGAGGTAAGACCATTTTCTCGAAAATAGATTTACAAAAAGCTTTCCACCAGGTAGAGGAAGTGTACCAATTATGGAATACGCTCCTAATATGGAATAGTGCTATATTTTGAAAACTACGTAATATTTTTACCTGTTTATTTAAGGTAAAGCTTTCATTTCATGCGCATTTTCGTTATTATTATCCTTGTTGAAGGTGATCTTTGTAGACATGAGCAGTTATTAAAAGTAGTGTTTTGGTAAAGTGCGTAACAAATTATTAAGAGCTTATTTTTCTTATATTTTTGTATCGGTTCAAGCTTAAACATATTTTGTGTCCCGTGTTATTAGGAAAAAGCTCAACCTTTGGGATAACTTAAATTATTTAGTTGAGCTCAGTTAAATAATAAGTAAATTTTAATATAGTTAAGTCAGTCTTCATGTTCCTAATATGGAATATCCGTATGTTCCTAATATGGAATAGTATTTCATATTGAATATTGAATAGTATCCCTAATATGGAATAGTATTCCATATTGGGAACCACCTAAAATATTTGTTTAAATTTGTACACAGTTTGTCTTGTAATTAATCAGATGACACCAAAAGAAAAAAAGCATAACGTTCGGGACAAGGCGGATATGGTGAAAGCCATAGCAGCCGTCAAGTCAAAAGAAATGGGCTTCAAGAAAGCTGCAAAAAATTTTCATGTTACCCATACAAATTGTTTCAAATTTTTCAATACCTTTTGACCTCTTGCATTCTTTATTGCTCTGCCACAGAATCTCAGTGATAATTTTATTTGTGTTTTCTGCACATAAATTAAATTACCACATATATTATGGGGAAATCCTTAGTGGTCCATATTAGGGTCACTTTTTGAAATTTGCTCATTTTGTGTTTTTTTTACCTTTTAATTTATAAATTTTTTTTGATAATTTGTTAAAGTTCTACTTTTGTTTTAAAGCAAGTTTATAGTATTTTTATCAAAATCTATTTAAAAGACCGAAAAAAAAATTAATTTTTTTGTGTTTAAAATTGAGTTTATATTTTGGTATTCCATAATCGGTACACTTCCTCTACCTATTAATCCAGCAGACATCCCAAAAACTGCCATCATCACGCCTTTTGGGTTGTATGAGTTCACCCATATGACTTTTGGGTTACGGAATGCGGCTCAAACCCTTCAGCGGCTGGTTCATGAGGTACTACGAGGGGTTGAATACGCTTTCCCGTACATGGATGATATATGCATTGCCTCATCTGACATCAACGAGCATCGCCGCCACCTGAGTGAAGTGCTAAAAAGACTGGCTAACCACAACCTGGCAATAAACATGGCCAAATGCGTCTTCGGACAATCAGAGCTAGAGTTCCTCGGACACCTAATCACGACACAAGGAATCTCACCGCTTCCCTCGCGTGTGGACGCTATTTTACGAGTTACACGCCCAGAAACTGTGAAACAGCTAAGAGGGTTCGTCGCGACGGTAAACTTTTACAGAAAGTTCATGCCCCATGCGGCCGAGGTGCAGACTCCCCTTTTAGAAATGGCTCCGGGAAACCGTAAAAACGATAAGTCCCCATTGAACTGGACTGAGTCCACGAATGAAGCTTTCAACAATTGCCGCCAACTTCTCGCTCAAGCAGTGCGATTGTCACACCCAGTACCAGATGCTGAATTGAGCTTAGTAACAGACGCGTCAAATATAGCAGCAGGTGCTGCTCTGCATCAATTGGTCGATGATGTTCCCGAACCACTTGGTTTTTTTTCGAAAAAATTTTCCAAAACGCAACAAGGTTATTCGACATACGATAGAGAACTAACGGCCATGTACTTAGCCATAAACCATTTTCGTGATTTGTTAGAAGGTCGCAAATTCCACATACAAACGGATCATAAGCCCCTAATTTTCGCCTTCCGACAACGACCCGAAAAATCATCACCGCGACAAACTAACTATCTGTCACTCATAAGCGAATTCACGACTGATATCCGATACATCAAGGGGGAAGACAACCACGCAGCCGATCTACTATCGCGAATCGACATGGTTCAGAGCAAAGACGATCTTTACTCAAAACTTGCAAGGTCGCAGGAAAATGACACCGAGCTTAAAGACTTACTTAAAGGTAAACTAGTACATTCGATGCAACTAACTCTGTTTTCTTTTCCTCACTTAGCCCAACCAATTTATTGTGATGTATCACACAATAGGGTCCGACCATTCATCACCAAAGACCTTCGGAAAAAATTCTTTGACGCAACACACAACCTTTCACATCCAGGTCGCCGCGCAACAGTGCGACTCATGACTGAACGCTTCATCTGGCCAAACATTCGGCAGCATTGTGCTAACTTTGCAAAGACATGCATTCCCTGTCAAAAAACAAAAATTCAGCGCCACTCGAAATCGCAACTGCAGCACTTCCCGATGCCCGACAAGCGCTTTGCCTACATAAATATCGACATCATCGGACCGTTCCCGTCTTCAGATGGATATCGCTACCTCCTAACAGTCATCGACCGCTACACTAGGTGGCCGGAAGCGTACCCAATGACAGACATGTCAGCTATCAGCTGCGCCAGTGCACTCATCACAGGCTGGATTTCACGATTTGGTCCACCTCTGCAGATCACCTCTGACCAAGGAAGACAGTTTACGTCATCGGTTTTTGCGGAGCTATGTACATGTATGGGGACTAACCACACAATGACGACCTCATATCACCCGCAAGCCAATGGAATCGTTGAACGATTCCATCGAACGTTAAAGGCGGCAATAAATTGCAACGACTCCACACAATGGGTAAAACGCCTCCCACTCATACTTCTAGGTCTTCGTGCAACCCTAAAAGAGGATATCAATGCAACGCCGGCAGAATTAGTGTATGGTACATCGCTCAGACTTCCAGCTGATCTACTGGTACCAACGCTCGATGATCGCTCGCAATGCGAGTTCATCAAAGACCTGCGAAACACGATGCGCCAGGCTAAACCTCAGCAGACAGCTTGGCACACAAGACAACAACCCTTTGTGCACAAAGATCTAAAGACATCAACTCACGTTTTCGTCCGCAATGACACAATCAAAGCATCCATAATTCCACCATATGAAGGACCCTTTAAAGTATTGCAGCGCTACGAGAAGTTCTTCACCCTTTCTATTCGAAATAAGCCCATTAAGATCTCAATAGACCGCCTTAAGCCAGCATACCTCGAATCCAATCAAGACAACAGCCCTCTACCGTCTTCTTCATCCACATCGGTTATTCAAGAACCGCCACCACAAGCAACAACTCAGCCGTACCACACCCTTAGAGGTCGACTAGTCCGAGCCCCCGAACGCTATCGTTAGGGCGTGTTAAGCCTTCTGGGGGGCCATTGTGGCGGACGGTTCTGGCAACTCTGCAACTTCTGCTGAATAAATAAGTACTTGTTCGAGAGTCGATAGAAGCCGCCCGCTACGAACCAATTAGCGAATACCACGACTAACCCTTCGAGAGTTGATAGAAGCCACCTGCAACTGACCAATCAACAATAATGCAGAAAACGAATTGCGATGCCCTTGAAGGAGAAAAGACACAGTCTGATTGATGAAGCCGAGCCGTACGCATCAAGTCACCAAATATTATAAATCCCTAGTTTATTTAGAATTAATAAAATAGTAATAAAACTAATTGAGTTCCGTGTTTTATCTCCTAGGAATTTATATTTGGATCTATTTTTCTGCGGCTAAAAATATGATAAAAAAAGTGGGTTACACCACTTTTGCACTCACAGCCTCAAATATGAACGTGAATTTTAACTAATAAGCTACGACGAACCGCACTTGACGATGGCATTTTCCCAACTAATCGCTCAGCGATGTCGTTCAGTAAATGGCCACCCATCGCTCAGATTCGTCGCTCAGTCGCCCAGTCGCTCGTCGCTCATTGCATGGCCGAACGCCGAAGCCTAAGGAAATCAGAAACTGTTATTTTTAGAAACGGTTGTCGGCGAGCAGCTGGAGAAAAATGGTTTCTGAACAATGATGAAATAAGTAACTAATTAATACAAGTACCTTGGCGTAACGTTAAACTATAACATGTCTTGGACGGAGCATCTTACCCATAGACTCAACATAGAAACAGGTCTTCCCAAAGCTTTCATCACAATACTCCAATTATACTTCAAATACATTCAGAGAGTCAGCACTCTTCCTGAAAACAGACTACCCAGAAAACTGTCGGATATACCGAAAACAGGAAACGGATATACCGCGCCAGTGAATGGTCAAAGCTCTTTGATGAAATCGGAAAGGACTTTAACTGGTCTATGAACTCTGACTTGATTCCATTGCATAACGAAACTTGTATCAGACTTGCAGAAAAACATTGGACGGAACACACCAACCGAGCGTTACAATCACAATTCCATGACGAGTATTGTAATTTGTAATCTTAAATACGTGAATGTGCCAAACTATTTCGAGGACAATAACTCACGCGAAATGATAGGAATGGTGTTAAAATCTCGATGTGGCTTCCTCAACCTCAATGCAAGAGCTTTATGCAGAGATTCAGTTGGCATCTGCACAATCTGCAACCTTGACGCTACTGAAAACACTATCATTTTGTGGGAGTCTGCCCGATGTACAGATCATACAGAATAATTTCTTGGGAGCGCGGTGCTTAACCGTGACCAATTTCTCAACATTCTCAACGGATATAGCTACACTGAACTCTACAATTTCCTGAAATGTGCACTTAGATACCGAAATTTAATTATTAATGAGTTTTCTTAAACTCGTGATTGTAGGAAATCAAAGTGAACTTTTGTTCAACAAAAAACATTTTAATGAAACATAATTTCAGTTTTTAAATTCAAACTGAAGCATTTTTCATTATGTATCTTCTATGAATACATGTAGTTCCTGGATTCAAGTCTCAGTGAATAGTATTAAAATAAAAAAGGAAATTCCAATTTGTCTATCGAAGACGTGGATTAGATGATTGCATTTTTGTGTATTATGAGACATGGTATGTACCTTTCTTTCACAACAAAACTCTCGAGAATAACAACTGCCTCGGATAGCTGTCTGTGTCTGTCTAACCCTTTCTGAGCTTAATTCATGACTGTGTCCCTGTCCAGTCCTTTTGCGACTTTTACTCTCAAGATTGTTAGAGAGTTTCCCATAGTCTTTTTACTCTCACATGGATACGCATACCTACGTCTTAATTTTCGTTGTTTGGAAAATTTTGAAAAAGATGTTTTATTATAATGACTCATAACTTCGCAAATTTTTTTTTTTTTTTTGATCTTAAAATATGAGAAAACTTACAACAGAGAAATACTGGCAATCAAAAATTATAAATTTCACTCGGTACAAAGAATAAATGCTAAACATCATCGTCATTATAGCGACTACTTTTAGACTCGCTTGCTTTTCTCATTTCAATATTCATTCACAACGAGATTAATTAAGATTTTAGTAAACAAAATTTTACGTCAATAATGCTTTTATCTGTTGGAGGAAATTGAAAATGCTTGTACACAACTTCACTTCCGTGTCGTGCGTTCAATGACATAAACAATTTTTTTTTTTTATCACATGCGTACATAACTTAAAAGTTAAAAGTCATAAATTGACTGATCTTTTTTTAACTTGACAATTTCCAAGGTAAACATAATGTAGAGGTAACTCGTACAAAACATAAGTATATTTACAAAACTAATTCACCAAAATACCTAATATCAATAGTTACCGCCTTTTTATAGTAAATATCATCGTTGCAATATGGAGTCATAAACTAATCATCAGCAGCTTCAAAGTTTAATACTTAAAACAAACAAACAACTTTATTGTTTACTCTGGCAGGTAGTTTGGCGAGTATATTATTGCGAACACAGTACAAAGGTACACCAAATAGATACCAATAAAACCTGAAGTACAAATACTTTAACTCATCAGCTCTCTCCAGACGGCATAGTTTCTTTTTGGTCGAGTAAATTTTCCTCTGCACACCCCACGGACAGAGTCGTCCACGTGTGATGGCATTTAAGCTTTTTGTATCTAAATTATACAAATTAAAAAAAAAAAGACAATTGATAGCGCGCAAAAAAAAATATAATATAAAAATATCAAATGCAATCGCATAATGATACCGCCGCCGCCGCCGCCGCTAATTACATCGCTGCTCCATAATAAATTAAAATGAAATTGAGTCCCTCCCTCACACTCAACTGTTATTGAATGTTTCTATATTAAAAATGTTCATTTAAGCTAGGTAGGTATAAGTATAGCTAGCTCTTCAAATATAGACAGACAGCAGTTAAAATCAATCCGATTGTCACTGGAAAAATTTGACATTAGCTATATTTATATTTGGTATTGAATAATACTTAAAACCTAATAAAGCTCAATAAATCATTACCTAAGTATTAGTTTTTTTTTATCTGAACAATATTATCGGACAAATAAATAATAAAAAAATTCCATAGATAAAATGATAAACTAATCAAATTAAGAAACTTATTGTCATTATCTCAAATTTGAAAATTAGCCAGCAACACCACACAACAAACTCGCCGGATCACTGCCAAATTTTCACCTTTTGTAATTCGTAAAGATTTTTGGATAGACAAATTTTCTTATTTGTTTTTGTTTTTCTTGAACTACTTTTTAAAATTTATTTATTGTCTTTCCCCCAAAAAAAAAATAAGTAAACAAATATTCTAATTTAAGACGTTTTTATGCGTTTTATCCTAAGCTTTTAAAATTATGTAGGTATTTTAGAAAAACCTATCTTTTTAAAAAACAAACATAAATTAAACAAAAAATAGTAAAGTATATAAAACATGAATTCACCTCGTTGAAAAGTGTCCGTACAGCTTAGCTATAGTAAAAAGAAATAAAGATAACGCACTTCAAAATTTGTCGCCAAAGATAACAAAGTTAATCGAAAATGAATTTTGGACTTATGTTATATTGGGTCTATTATATTTCGCACAATGAACAGTCGTATTACAACAAAACAGTCATAGCAACAATATTATTACATATATCTTTTTGACGTATTCTTCTTTAATTAGTATTTTTTTTTTTTTTATTTAGGACAGGATCCACTCAATAAACCGATATCAGACAGACAATAATTACAAAGTGCAAAAATAAAATGCACGAACGCAACACAACGATCAAATTCAAATTTCAGTCCTCCCGTCAAACTGGACAAAGCTCAACTGATTCCAATTTCCAACCCAACCTCCAACAATCGAGCGCAATAGTAGATACTTTGAATTGCGAAAATAATCAAATCTGCGATGTTTTTTTGTGCGTTTGTTGTATTTTTTTTTTTTTTTTTTTTTGTTCTTCTTTTATTTTGGAGACTTTACTTAAACCAATCAACCACAAGCAATAACAATAAATTGATGATAAGTTTTAGTAACTTAAGGGATCGGACTTTGATACATTGGTAATGGAATTTTATGTATCATTATCGCGTTGAGGGTTCCTGTATTAATCTTTGCAATGGAACTATTGGTGACGTATCAGAGATATGATGATTTTGTCACAGTAGGTGACAGGTTTTCAATACAATAATTATAATAATTAATAATGGTCAGGTCATACATATTTATATGAATTTGAGTTTTTTATTTTTATATTTTTAAGAGTTTATTTTAGAATCTTGAAATTTCAAAATACGATGCCTACTATACTAATTTTTATTTTTGGTGCAAATTTTGAAGGTGTAAGTACTTACCACTTGCTGTAAAAAATACAACTACATATATACTACTTACAGCTAGATGTGAAGGAACAGTCCGCAATCTTAGTTTTAAATTATTCGAGCGAGACAAAATTGCATTAAAATTGCCTTCATAGTGGGGCTGTTAGTGAGACCAACCTGACGGGTTGAGCTTTTGTATACAAATAGTCCATGTCCTAACTTTACTATTAAGAAGTGTTGCCAAGGTGGCAACACTGTCAGAAGGACAAGAGAATCCCTAAATGTTGCTTATAAATCGAAAACCAAGGGTCGGACGACGACCCGAGAACTTCCATTGGATTCAGCACCCTTGAAACCATTTGACTACATTATTGTTTTTCTCCCACCCCTCCCCTAGCACAAAGGGGGTGGAAAAAAGTAGTTTTGGAAACAAAATTTGAAAAGCCAAGAAAAGTTAGAAAAATATTTTTATTAATTAAATTTAAAGATGGTGTGGACGCAGAATTTCACAATCTGCTACATTACATCCAAAATTGATCGAAAACCTGCTTTGGTTTTTTTTTTAAAAGCCACTTTCAAAGTGCTAGGGAGGGGGATATGAAAGATTAACAAACTTAAATATTTATCTTGGAATAATATAATCATATGATAAATGTTTGAAGGGTATTTTTAATGCCTTATCTTACTTGATCAAAATGAACATGATGCAACCATTTAAAAAAAGTTATAGTCCTTTTCACAAATGATGACTGAAATTAAGCTGGTTTCGGTAGACCCCCGCTACAACATTTTTACCATATTCCCAAAACTCGTCGAAAAATGCGAGGATTAGATCTAAAGATGGAAATCTGCATCGCTGCTTAGTTCCAACCCTAAATTCGGGCGCCACTTTGCAAGTCTCGACAGGCGTTGCACTGATCGAATATCGTCGGCTTTCTGATGTCAAAGCATCGTAAGTCTGTTTTGAAAAATTGCACAAAAAACAAATTTAAAAGGTAATAAAATGGAGTTCTTAGATTGTTCTGGTTGATAGCACCAAAAGGTACCAAAACATAGTTTCGAGATATTGATAATTGAATTCTGTGATTTGTTTTGATCTGAGATACATTGAAATGGCATTTTAAGATTTATGAGGTTCTGACAGAAAGCTGATGATATGCAAGTTTTTACAAGTAGCAGTCGCTAATCTTCTTAAAATATACTTCTCAAAAAATTAAGGGAGGTTTTAAAAAAAATGAGTTAATGTTACATAAACAGGCTATTTGATCCACATGCCAGCCATGTTGATGTACCTGCTTTTATCAACAATAATATTGAACAACATAAAGGTCCCAACGAGGTTGCTGCTGCTGCTATGATTATGAATGCTGCTTTTTCGAGACAAACCGTCAACACTAATATTGTAAACGGAACGTCTATGGAATGCTCAGATATGACGAATGGGTGGTAAGACAAATGAAATGGTTTCATGTTGGTAGTTTTCGCTCAAATACCTGTACTGATGTTATTATAAATCATCTTGTATCCGAAATGAACATAAACTCCGATGCCATTGAATGCTTTAAACTTCAAGGAAAAGATAAATCTGAAGTGGATCTGAAAAAAGTGAATTTTAAGTTGGGAGTTCCCATTGAATATAAAAATGCTGTTCTTAATCCAAATATATGGCCTGATGGTATTAAAATCAGGCCGTTTCAGAAAAAAAAACTTGTGATTCATGACGACATTCAACCTAGAACCAACTTTAAAAAAATTTCTAGAAACTGCCCAATTAAAGCGTCTACCACAATGCCAGTGGAATGAGAACGAAGTTAAATGAATTGTTTGCTGTATCCTCGCATCTCGACTATGATATCATTGTTATCACTGAGACTTGGCTTCATGGTGGAATATTTTCTTCTGGGATTATTGATAGTAGATTGTATACCGTCTTCCGAAAAGATAGATGTTTTACTGCTGATGATCGAGGTGGTGGTGTTTTAGTTGCTGTGAAAAATGGCTTGATATGTAAAAGTAGAATCCTGACATGTGATGATATAGAACAGTTGGCTGTTGTTATTAATGTAAAGTTATGTTCCTCCAAGAAGTGAGTTAAACATTTATGAAAAACATATAGCTAATATTGAATTCATTATAACAATTCGTATACCAAAGATTTTCAAACAATATGTAATTAGGAGATTTTAATATGGGTAGTGTTAACTGGTTTTGGTCTGATGACGATAAAATGTTTATACCAGCAAATATGCTTAGAGACTATGAAATTGCTTTTATTGATTATGTGTATGCTTTGAACTGAACAAATAAATGATGTTCATAATTCATAACACAGATTATTGGATCTTGTATTTATATGCGAAAATGATGTTAAGGTTGATGTGTTAAAATGTCCTTTTCCTTTGTTAAACAATTCTGATCATCATGAGCAGATTGAGCTGAAATTCGAGTTTTATAACCCTTCTCGCGAAACCGACTCAACGCTGAAACGTAATTATGCTAAAACTAATTTCATTGCATTTAATGCTTGGTTAAATACCATTAACTGGGAAATTGAATTTTTTAATAAAAGTTTACAATCTATACATAATCGATTCACTGAAATTATTATAACTGCGGTTGAAAGTTTTGTTCCGTTGTCATCGAATAAAAAAAATAATAAGCCTTCATGGTATAGTAGACAACTTTCTCACTTGAAAAACTTAAGAACTAAGGCCCATTTGCTGATACGGAACATAAATCTTATACATAGCTAAATTCCACATAAATTCAATGTGATACTTAAATTTATGTAAGTTGCTCGAAAAAATTTATGTTCAGCATAGTAAGGGACCACTTTTGAATTCTAACTAACTTCAAGTGGGTTTACGCAAATGTCAAAATATTGCTCGTTTCGGTTAGTTTTAGTGTTAAAACGTATTTTACTTTGCACGTCAAGTTGGCATTATCATTGATAAAAGTGTACCTGCTTTATTTTAGTGAAAAAAAGTAAAATAAATGTAGTTCGATGTATTGAAATGCCAATATTGCAGTTTTATATTTGCATTTCCAAATTAAGATTTTGCTTCCGAAACTCTCAAAACTTATCACCAAAATCGGCTATACCTATAGGTACATACATACTTACGACATTTTAAAAGAATTCTATTATTTTCAAAATAACTTTTGTTATTTTCAAAGTTAAAAGTTCAAGTGAGCTCAACTCAACTTTAAATTATATATTCGGTCACTCCACTTAAACAGAAGAACTTCTCTTCAAATTTTCTTCATATTCAATTATTTTGTTATTTTCTTCACAAAATCTTTTGTAAATGGAAAAAAATGGGTATAATATTTTTCTCCTCAATTTGACAAATCATTTTTTTAATAATATCCTCAAATTTCTTGGCAAAAAGTCAAAACCAACAGGAAACGAAAATTAATGTGTAACATAAGTATCTTATGTGGTACTATTTCTTCCACCTAAGTTATGTTCAACTTAAGGATTTTTATGTTTGAGTTTACGTTTGGTGCAAAGCAATAAGTGACGTCTGTGAAGTTAGCAGGGCAACTTTCACCCACGCAATTGGGACCTTGACAGGAATTTGCAGTTTTTTTGCATTTTTTTTGCATTTCTATTCCCGATTTTGCAGTTCGCCAAATAACGGTGTAATTTAGTGACCTGCTAACTTCACAGTGAAGTTAGCAGGTCACATGGCGTATCTCAGGAACCAAACGTGCTAGGAACTTGTAGTAAGGCTCCAAATTTGCAGTTTTTTTGCATTTCAAGAATAGGCTAGGTCAGAATTTTGAAGTCCTTTTTTTGAAAAAAATTTCATACTGACCTGCTAACTTCACAGTGAAGTTAGCAGGTCACAAGGTGTATCTCAGGAACCAAGCAAGCTAGGAACTTGCAATAAGGCTCCAAATTTGCAGTTTTTTTGCATTTCAACGATAGGCTATGTTCAAAATTTGAAGTCCTCAATTTAAAAATTTCCCAAGTTTGACTTCAATATGAAGCAAGTAGGTCACATCGTGTATCTCACGAACCAAGCATGCTAGGAACTTGCAGTAAGGCTCCAAATTTGCAGTTTTTTTGCATTTCAAGAATAGGCTAGGTCAGAATTTTGAAGTCCTTTTTTTGAAAAAAATTTCATACTGACCTGCTAACTTCACAGTGAAGTTAGCAGGTTTCATCGTGTATCTCAGGAACCAAGCATGCTAGGAACTTGCAAAAGGGCTCCAAATTTGCAGTTTTTTTGCATTTAAACGATAGGCTATGTTCAAAATTTGAAGTCCTCAATTTAAAAATTTCCCAAGTTTGACTTCAATATGAAGCAAGTAGGTCACATCGTGTATCTCACGAGCCAAGCATGCTAGGAACTTGCAGTAAGGCTCCAAATTTGCAGTTTTTTTGCATTTCAAGAATAGGCTAGGTCAGAATTTTGAAGACCTACTTGCTTCATATTGAAGTCAAACTTGGGAAATTTTTAAATTGAGGACTTCAAATTTTGAACATAGCCTATCGTTGAAATGCAAAAAAACTGCAAATTTGGAGCCTTATTGCAAGTTCCTAGCATGCTTGGTTCCTGAGATACACCATGTGACCTGCTAACTTCACTGTGAAGTTAGCAGGTCAGTATGAAATTTTTTTCAAAAAAAGGACTTCAAAATTCTGACCTAGCCTATTCTTGAAATGCAAAAAAACTGCAAATTTGGAGCCTTACTACAAGTTCCCAGCACGTTTGGTTCCTGAGATACGCCATGTGACCTGCTAACTTCACTGTGAAGTAGGGTTGCTTAAACATCGATAGTCTATCGATAGTATCGATAGTAAAAAACTATCGCCTACATCGATAGTTTTAAAAAACTATCGATAGTTTTTCATTTCACAAGTTTATTAGTTATAAATGTCATTCACATTCTTCTATTTTCATGAAACTCACTACCAGAAATTCATCAAAATGCACTAGTATGCGTGGCGTGTATTATTTTTGTGCGACCGGTGGTGTCCATAGATTCTTTGCGGATTATCTCGCTGTCGTAAATCTCAATCTCTGTCTCTCTGATGTCTGATCTTAATTCAAATTATGTTGTGTCTTTAGTTTGATTTTGTTGATGGGCATCAAAATGCACTAGTATGCTTGTATTCTCGTTGGTGTAACGTCCATAGATTCTTTCCTTTCAAGCAAACGAGTCCGTTTTGGATCCGCAAACTTAAGGTAGAAGGTAGAACTAGAATAGTCGGAAGCCAACTTAAGTGGTCGTACGAAACCGAGCGAAAATAAGAAATTCATATGACGCGCACATAATTGCCGTCAGACGTAAGAGTGCTCACCTCACCGACCGCTTTTTCGTAAGTGGGCGAATGCAAAATCAAAATGGTGGAGGCAAACTAAAAAGAATTTAGCGGTTGGTGCATAGTTTGCAAACTCTTTTTTTTTTCTATTTTAGGTATGAAAGAAGTAAAATCTTAAATTTTCTTTTAGTAAATATATATCATATCGAATTTTAGTGGTTTCACAAAAGTAAATAATTAAAAGCCTGTCGCTCTGTGATGTGAATAATGTCGTTTTCGATTGGACGTTCGGAGTACGCCTTTTTCACTCCATCTACTCCAAAAGCCTTCGATTGGCTGTTCGGAGTACTGTTTTCGGAGTATTTTTCTGTTCCCGATTTGAAGAAGGAGTAGATTTGGAACTCACGCATACACATACAGTTTTTCGTCGCACTACTTGTCAAAAGTGATGAATGCTTGAAGAAGCCATTTTATAATATGGCGTCATTCAGTAGTGAGTGTGTAAATTTGACAACACGATGTTTTCATATTCTATTGGAATCAAAAAGGAGTAGAATAGTCAGAAAAACCAATCGAAAACGACATAAGTTTGGGAATTAACATGGAACAAAAAAAATATTAAAAAGAAAAAGACTCCGAAAAAATTACTCGGAACAGCCAATCGAAGGCTTTTGGAGTAGTAGGAATTAAAATGGAGTGGAAAAGGATTACTCCGAACGTCCAATCGAAAATGACATAGATTGTTTTTATTACACTACTATTTTGTAGTTATTTTACTAGACTGATTAAATGCATTTTGGCACTCATTTTGATAATCAAGATAAGCTTTGTAGGAACTTTCGTCAATGTATTTGAAGTTTATATAATTATGATTTTAGTGGTTCTGACGAGGTCAGGTTTATATTGAAAAAACTATCGATACTATCGATAGTATCGATATTTTTTTTGGAAACTATCGATACTATCGAAACAGCAGACTATCGATGTTTAAGCCACCCTACTGTGAAGTTAGCAGGTCACTTAATTACACCGTTATTTGGCGAACTGCAAAATCGAGAATAGAAATGCATAAAAAATGCAAAAAAACTGCAAATTCCTGTCAAGGTCCCAATTGCGTGGGTGAAAGTTGCCCTGCTAACTTCACAGACGTCAATAAGTGTCACTTAAGGGTTTATGTGGAACATAAGTATTTATGTTCCGTATCAGCAAATGGGCCTAAAGCTTTCAAAATATATAAATACTCTGGAAATGAACTTGATTTAGTTAATTTTAGTAAATTAAGAAAAGATTTTAATGTTTTAAGTAAATTCTTACACAAGAATTATGTCATGGGCATAGAAAGTAAACTTAAAGAAGATAGTAGATGTTTCTGGTCATACATTAAATCAAAACGTTGCTCTTATGGATTACCAGAGATAATGGAGTATGGGTATGGCTCAACTTCGGCAAACAATACACAGTCAGCTTGTGAACTTTTCGCTCAGTTTTTTGAATCTGTATACTCGAAACGCGACGTAAATTTAAACCAAGAAACTATATGGACTACACCGGTAGATTTAGTATCGATGGTTTTGGATATTAACGATATCACATCTGCAATTAAACAGCTTATGCCGAATACAATCCCTGGTGCTGATGGTATCCCTGCTTCTTTTTTTAAAAAATGTATTGAAAACCTTAGTTTAGCCTTACTCATAATTTTTAATTTGTCATTTCGAGAGGGCATTTTTCTTAATGAATGGAAAATATCTTATGTTGTTCCAATTTACAAAGCTGGTTCAAGAAATAACGTTGAGAACTACAGAAGTATAAGTAAACTTTCTGCAATCCCAAAACTATTCGAAAGCATAGTCAAAACCCAGCTTGAATTTTTTGTAAAAGAACATATTTCGGAGCTGCAGCATGGATTTGCGAGTGGTAGGTCCACTTCTACAAATCTTGTATATTTTTCTTCATCTGCCATTAACCTGATTGAAAAAGGAAAGCAAATTGATGTCATATTATACTGACTTCAGTAAAGCTTTCGATTCAGTTAATCATACCATACTGATAGACAAATTAAGGCGCTTTGGATTTCATTCAAAGCTTCTGAATTGGATAGCATCGTTTTTGATTGACCGCATATACAGTTGGTGAAACTTGGAAATTTCTTCTCCAGAGAATTCCAATGCTTTTATTTATTATTTTCATTAATGATGTAACATCTATATTCAAATTCGCTCAGGTTCTTCTTTATGCAGATGACTTAAAAATTTTTTCAAGCATATCAAACATAAATTACTTAGTTTAAACATAGTTACTTTTCATTCTTGCTATAAATGATGTTGCTTCATGTATACACTTTAGCGATATTCTTATTTATGCTGATGATATGAAAATTTTTAAAACAATACATTCTAGTCCTGACCACATTCTCTTGCAGGCTGATCTTGACAATTTTAATGTTTGGTGTGGGAAGAACGGTCTTTCTCTTAACCCAGTTAAATGTCAAACTATAACTTTCTCTAAAAAACGAGTAGTGAGTGCTTTTGATTATTCCATTTCACAACACACACTCTGTCGTGTTTTTAGATTCAAAGATCTGGGTGTTCACTTTAGTTCTGATCTATGTTTCATAGAACATATAAATTATATTGTAAATAAGGCAAGTTCCATGCTTGGATTTATAAAACGCTGGGCAAAAGAATTTAACGATCCGTATGTTACCTTTTCTTTATACAATTGTTATGTACGACCCCATCTTGAGTACGCCTCTCAAGTATGGGCACCCTTCTACGAAATTCATAAAAGTCGTATTGAAGCAATACAACATAGATTCATTCGTTTTGCCTTGAAAGGTCTACCCTGGCTGATCCGTATAACCTTCCACCCTATGAACACAGAATTCAGCTTCTGCAACTTCAAACTTTATCTCAAAGGCGTGTCAATAATGATTTGGTATTTTTTCATCAACTTATCAATGGTGAAACTGATGCGCCTGACTTGCAAGCCCATGTAGGAATTAATTACCGAGGAGGATCCCACCACCTGCGAAGATTTGAACTTTTTCACGTTCCTTTTCACAGAACAAACTATGGCACACACGAGCCACTCAATCGCATGTGCAAACTTTTTAACTTGAACGCCTCATCTGTTGATTTTAACATGAGTAAAATAGGATTAAAAACATTATTTCGAACCAGTGCTCCACTCTCGTTAATGTATTAATTGTTTTAACTTTGTATGTTTAGTTTAAATGTTTTTTTATATTATATCTAATTTTGTATATGTTCTAATTTTGTAGTTATGCATGTGCTTGTGTTAGTTTGCTTAATTTTACTAACCACTAACACATGCACTCATGATGAGCCTCTGATTGTAGAATGTAGCTTGCTCTAAGCTCACTACAACAAAGAATCTGAAGTGTAAAAAAAATAAATGATTGCTATAGTATGCAGCAGGATTTCGAATTTTTATTAGTATGGTGTAATAAAAATCATCTTCTACCCTACATAAAAAAAATACAATGTCGTATCATTTTATAGAAGCTCTGCGCCTATTTTATTTAGTTACTCTGTAGATTCTGTCCCTTTGAATAGGTAAGATAAAGTTAAAGATCTTGGAGTAATTTTTGACCGGACTTTATCATTCAGTGATCATGTTGATTATATAACGTCAAAAGCAAATTCTAGGGTTGGATTTATTAAAAGGAATACAGTGGACTTTACCGATCCTCATGCTCTATTATAGCCCAGTCAACGAAGTGAAAAATATGTCTCCACCTCAAAATAAATTCAACAGTTTTGAAACTTGGCACACTTATTCAGAATGGTCTAGCGATGTTGTGTAAAAAAGTCCCCATGAATCCGAGACGAGCTCTAGCGGCAGGAATGTGCAACATATTTATTTTTGGGTTTTTCGTGTTTATCGAAGAAATTATTTGTCTTATCAAACAATAATCTGAGACAGTGGAATAGCTTATACAATTCTCTACAATAATGATTATGACCACAATTTTCATATCTCTTATAGTTAAAAAGTTATTTGGCTCCAAAAATTCGTACCTTTTTTCAATTACCTAAGAAGCGCTGCATTTTGTACTCTCAAGTATGAAATGCGGTGCTAGCGCTAACATTTTAAGCGTTCTACTGTCCGAGCAGTCAAGGATTTTGCCAAACTCGTTCATACATTTCAACATCTTCTATATATATATCCTCCAAACCCATTTCAGAAATCTCAAAAGCAAGTAACAGAAAGCAGCAGTCGATAATATTTTTTTTACACGGTTGTCCCCTTATTCATGCAGGATGGGATTCATGGATTATATTATTTGTTGTTGTAGGTATTCTAAGAAAAAAATGTACAAACATACGTAATTTTTGCCATGGTGAATGCTTGAATGTCAAAATAAATCCTTAAGGGTTAGCACCAGAGCCGTATTTCATACTTAAGCATATAAAATGTAGCGCTTTTTAGGAAATTTAAAAAAGTACCAAATTTTGGCGCCAAATAACTTTTTAACTATGAGAGTTATGGAAATGTTGGTCATATTCAATATTTTAGAAGATTTCATAAGCTATCTTTCTTTCTCAGAAAATTTTTTGATAGGACAAATATTTCCTAAGATAAATACGGAAAACAAACAAATACAAATGTTGCACGTTCCTGCCGCTAGAGCTCGCCTCTTATTCATGGGAAATTTTTTACACAACATCGCTAGAACATTCTAAATAAATGTGCTAAGTTTCAAAACGGTTGAATATTTTTTGAGGTGATGGCATTCTTTTTCCTTCATTGACTGGACGAAACGAAGTAAATTATTTTATTAAATTTGCTCTTTTTGCATTTTACCAATAAAAACAACATATTAAATGTAGATACTGTACAAAATTATACCATTCTGAAATCTACATTTTTTTTTCCAAATTTTTAATAAGTTTGCCACCAAGGTTTCCATACGAATTTTGTATACCAGAGATGCTAAAACTTTTTAATCTTTTTCCTTTTTCAATTTTTGTAATTAAAAACGAATTTATTTTTATTTATATTTATTTTTATAAAAAAAGTCCAAGAGCTAATAAAATTTTCTACCAATAATGTTTTGGTACCAATAGTGTAGAAAATTGTTGCAAAAGAAAATCGATGGAATTCATCCATTTGTATTCGTGGTAATCAAAAACGTAAAGTAAGTAAAAAAAAGTACATGAACGAAAATATGCTCATATTTTGAGTACCCTTTGAGATAGCCCATTTTTATTTCCGGTTCCAGAGCAGTCATAAAGTGGGCAATACGCCGTTAAAGGATTATACAATGTTTAACGGACACCTTGTATAAATTAAAGTTTCTGTATAAGAAAAGTTTATGTGTGTCCCCCCTTCAAATTCTACTCTGGATCTGCCCGTGGTGTAGAAAAGGAGCACTATTTTGTACAAGCATACGTCATCCTTGTCATGGTCAATGCTTGAGTACTGATCATATTATAAACCCTTAAACCGTTTGTCCTAGTACCGCGTTTCATACATAAGAATATAAAATGTAGCGCTTTTGAGCCAATTTAAAAAAGGATCAATTTTTGGCGCCAAATAACTTTTTAACCATAAGAGATATGGAAATTTTGGTCATAATCAATATTGTAGAGAATTATATTAGCTATCTATCTTTCTCAAAAAAATTTTTGATAGGACAAATATTTTCTAAGACAAAAACGAAAAACAAAAAAATAAAAATGTTGCAGGTTCCTACCGCTAGAGCTCGCCTCGGATTCATGGGGACTTTTTTACACTTCATCACTAGACCATTCTGAATAAGTGTGCCAAGTTTCAAAACTGTTGAATTTTTTTTAAGGTGTAAACCTTTATTGACTGGACGATTATCCTTATATAATGCATTAGTGAGATCTATCCTTGAATACTGCGATACTGTCTGGTGCCCCGCTTTCCAGGTGCAATCTAAATCGTATTGAAAGAATCCAAAGGAGATTTACGAAGCTCATTTTTGTTAAAATGAGGTGGTGATTATCACCAAGCTAGGAGGCAAGATGCTTATTTTCAGGCATCTCTAGACTGGATAACCGCCGTAAAGCCCATGACATAATGTTTGTAAGAGATATCTTGTGTTATCATATAAAATGTCCAAAATTGCTTACTTTAGTTCCATTATATGCTCCCGAGAGACTACTTAGACAACGGTATTTGCTTTTTCAACCTCACCTCTATCAAGATGTATAGCGAATTTCAACTCAATTTGCGACCAAATTGATTTAAGTCAACCTAGATTAATATTTAAAAATCATTAAATAACTTATAATTTAGTGTTATATACTTTATAATGTTTTCTAGTAATTTACTATAGATATAAGCTAAATAATACATATGTTCGCTTTAAGCTTGTAGATCAAACAAATAAATAAATAAATAAACTGAACAAATTTTTTTCAAGGCCGTGGACCAAAGAAAAAGCAAAAAACTAAAAATATTATTTTTACAATTAGTCCAGTAAAATTAAATTAATTAATTCGAAATATCTACAAAAAATACTGCGTCGAATTTTTTGTTTCTTTCTTAAAGAGTACCTATTGGAGAGTGTAAATCCAAAAAGTTCGAACAAAAAGCGCCCATGCGTTGTCCGCCATTTTGAAAAAGACTTTGGAAAGCGTGAACTCTATTTTCTCGGCTCCTATCATATAAACAGCTGAATTTTTTGTTTAGGTTTGTACGTTAAAATGTCTTCTTTAACTTTTGTTGAGAAAAAAATTTGAAACCTCTTTCCAAAAAAAAGTTATCGACGAAAAACTGTCGAGGTTTTGAAGTAAAAAATGGTTTTTAACGTTTATATCGCCTCATGTTCATCTAATCGAAAAAATACTTAAGTTGTTTTTTATAGATCACTTTATTTCCTACATTTTGGTATATTTAATTTTTATGTGTGACAAAAACTGTAGGAAATATAACCTGTCAAAAAGGCCAATATCCTGCGAAAATTTAAAAAAAAAAAATTTACTCACGTTTGAAAATTTTCAAATTTGATTATGTTCATTACGAAATTTAAAGAAACAGTTCAAACTCTTTTCCACACCACCACCGAGGTAGAGTTACGGCGCATTTTTTTTAATGTGGTGTCCCCAGGAGGTATAATCCACGATTCAATCGTTTTCATTTCTATATCAGCCTATCGATAGCTCAATGTGGCATAGTTTTTTCATTCGTTCTCCTTTTTTTTTTTTGGGCTAGGCGTGCGAACATCAGTGATCATATTAACGTTGTTAGTACTGCTGGGATCGTCATTGGTAGTTTCTTTAATGTTTTCAGGTGAGGAAAAGTCTTCACATGCGTCTTCATCTTCCAGTAAATTTAGCAAGGAAGGAACATTCTCGCGTCAAACGTCAAAAAACTAAGTTTAATCTATCTTCATTGCCTCCTAGTGCAGCAGCTGCTCGGCAACACACATTCCGTACCTATACCATCAAGTACAGACTTGGATCGATGTTCACCATGACCCACTAAAATGGGGTTAGAAAAGAACTCCGAGAGGATTAGAGCCAGTTACAACCACTCAAGATCCAGCTCCACAAAGCATATTGCAAACTATATCCTGCAAATGCAAGGGCCAGTGTGGTCGAGCTTGTGGCTGTCGGAAATCTGGTCTGAATTGTTCCTTAATATGTTTCTACTGCAGTGGAAAAACATGCGAGAATGTTCCTTCCTTGCAAAATTTACTGGAAGATGAAGACGCATGTGAAGACTTTTCCTCACCTGAAAACATTGAAGAAACTACCAATGACGATCCCCGCAGTACTAACAACGTTAATATGATCATTGAGGTTCGCACGCCTAGCCCAAAAAAAAAAGAAGAACGACATGAAAAAACTATGCCACATTGAGCTATCGATAGGCTGATATAGAAACGAAAACGATTGAATCGTGGATTATACCTCCTGGGCCCTATTTCATAATAAAGTACAAACTAATATTATTAGTCTATGGTAAAATTGCGTTTCATTATCAAGCAGCAGAAAAGGACTTCTGTACTTTTCAGTTGGTTAATATCACTAATAGTAGGTCACTCTCAGTATGAAACAGGAACTTTTGGTGGTCTTACCTTGTAGTTTTTGAAACTTGTACTTTCAACTAATAGTATTAGCTCTATTATGGAACAGGGCCCTGGGGATACCAAATTAAAAAAAAATGCGCCGTAACTCTACCTCGGTCGTGGTGTGGAAAAGAGTTTGAACTGTTTCTTTAAATTTCGTAATGAACATAATCAAATTTGAAAATTTTCAAACGTGAGTAAATTTTTTTTTTTTAATTTTCGCAGGATATTGGCCTTTTTGACAGGTTATATTTCCTACAGTTTTTGTCACACATAAAAATTAAATATACCAAAATGTAGGAAATAAAGTGATCTATAAAAAACAACTTAAGTATTTTTTCGATTAGATGAACATGAGGCGATATAAACGTTAAAAACCATTTTTTACTTCAAAACCTCGACAGTTTTTCGTCGATAACTTTTTTTTGGAAAGAGGTTTCAAATTTTTTTCTCAACAAAAGTTAAAGAAGACATTTTAACGTAAAAATCTAAACAGAAAATACAGCTCTATATATGATAGGAGCCGAGAAAATCGAGTTCACGCTTTCCAAAGCCTTTTTCAAAATGGCGGACAACGCATGAGCGCTTTTTGTTCGAACTTTTTGGATTTACACTTCCCAGTAGGCACTCTTTAAGAAACAAACAAAAAATTCGACGCAGTATTTTTTGTAGATATAAAATACTAATTTGACTGGACTAAATATTATTGATGGGATTGCATAGAAGCTCGTAAGAAATTTTAGCCAACAATTTTGAAAATTAGAATCTTAATGCTTCAAAACTGCAATACGACCATTATTCACTGAAATACAGCCTATCAAAAATCACCGAAAAATTTGGAAGTTCACTTAATTTGTTTTATTAGTGTATGTAATATCTGCCTTCATTGACAGATAAGGCCAAGCCTACGTTTTTGATATTTACTATCGAAGCCAGATACATTTTCGTGGACCCCCACTTGCAACTGGTGAACCCCAATTTTTATTTTATGTCAACGTAGAACCCCGTCGAATCTCCCGTGGACCACTGAGGGTCCAAATGGACCACTTTGGGAATCACTGATCTACTCAAAAACGTAAAGTAAGTTACTCCTGCAGTTCTTAAGGGGCTATTTTTGTTGTTGTTCATATTCAAAACAATTCAATATAAATTTATATATTCTCCCCAGAGTATGTACTGCATTTGTGCGGAATTACTTACAAAACTGCACTTTGATTTGAAGAGCTTCTGGAAGCGGGTATGGAACTGGGACAAAAAACTAATTTTAACTTGCGATATAAGTGCATATTGGTACTATGCATATGGCATGTAATAAGCATTCATAAGAAAATAGAACTCAAGATTCTGAGCAGACTTGTTATTACGATGATAGGGACGATGAAAAAAGTGGGTCTCACAATTCACACGTTTTTTTTTTCATTTCATTTTTTCAAGAACTTAAAATAATGGTTCTTGCTATATGGCTCCACAACTTTTCTTTAAAAAATCAATAATTTTCTCTTAGTAAAGGCTATTTTTGGATATGAAACCATTTTTCAAAAAATGGTTATTAATTTTACCTCGCAAAGAACAATTTTTTACTCTCGTTTTTCGGATTTCAATTATTTATTTTACACAGAAAATTCTTAAAAAAATATCTTTTGGATTTAAAAAAAAATCATGACTGATCTTTTTTTTTTTGAAACTCAGTTTAAATAGTTTTTAACACTCTCTATTTTAAGAAAAAAATGTACTTTTTAGAAAAATAACGGTACCTTTACCTTCCATGAAAATGGTAAAAAAGCGATTAGGAACATATTGTTTTTTATAAAAAACGGCTCTTATGATTTTAATACATTTTTTTCTGTATGCTTAAATTAGTAAGAAAACAAAAATTTAAAAAAATTACACTTAGCAAATATTACTAGTACTTCTCATAGAAAGTTTATAAAGGCGTTGTTTTAATAATTTAAATATCGTATTTCAAGCTTCTAAATATTTGTTTCTCATAAGTTTCATGTTCTTATAAACAATTTTTTGTAACCCTCTTTTTTAAGCCTCTTCAACATAAGAGCAAGTACATATTTTTGCAAATAACTTTTTCCTCAGGTGATTAAAATTGCAAAAAAGTTAATACATTACTTTATATTTAGTAACTCATTACACTTTCCCTGCACGAGATACAGACTTATGCCCATACAAAAATAAAATAAAATGCACGACTGGGTCGCACGTACTTGCTCTTATGTTCAAGACACTGCAAGTTTAAGAAAATTGTATATACAAACATGGAAATTATGAGAGAAAAATGTAGAGAAGCATGAAATACGACACATAAATTAGCTAAAACAACTCTTTTGACAGTTTGAGGTGAAAAAAAAGTATGCCATCTTAATTCGTGATGGAATATGATTGTATGGGAAAAAAAATTTTAAAATCGTTGGAGCGGTTTTTTTTTAAATTAATTTTTTAAAAAATTTTTAAGAACAAATTTTGGTATGTAGATTTGAACTATATATTTATGTGTATATAAAAACAAAATTTGAAAAAAAATTGTCAACCCGTTTTTGAGATATCGAATTTTCAAAAAAAAAGTTTGAAACTTTTTTTAAAAATCCAAAAACTTTTTTTTTGAAAATTTTGATATGCAATATTATTTAATCTTATCTGAAATTTGTATATAAAAATTTATTTGAATCCGTTAAGCTGATAACGAGAAAAATAAAATTAAAATAAATAAATAAATAAAATAATAACGAGAACGAGAAAACCCAAAATAAAAAAATACGTTCTATGACAGGTACTACTAATAGTTGCTATGTGTAAAATTTTATAATTTTTGATGGTAGATCGTACTAATTTTAGTATATGAAAAAAGTTTAATCAAAATCGTAGGAGTCGTTTTTAAGAAAAAAAATATTTTCCTTTGCGGTTTTTTCACTTTTGTATGGAAGGTACCGTTATTTTTTCATAAATGTAAAATGTTTTCTCAAAATATTTTAGAGAGTACTAAAAAAGTCTTAAATATCAAGTTTCAAGAAAATCTATGATGCCGTTTTCGAAATATTTGATTTTCCAAAAAAAAATTTGAAATATTTTTTAAAAATCCAAAAAATATTTTTTCAAAAATTGTGGTACACAAAACTATTAACATTTCTTGGAAGCTTCTGTATAAAAAAAAATAATTGAAATCGGTCATACCATTTTGAAGAAAATCAAAAATTAAAAAAAATGGTTCCTTGGGAGGTACCATTAATAACCATTTTTGAAAAATGGTTTTCCACCCATAGAAAGCCTTTACTAAAATAAATTTATTCATTTTTTTTTAAGAAAAGTTGTCGAGCCGTTTTTGAGAAAAATACGATTATGTAAATTTGCAAAAAAAAAAATGTATGACAGGTACCGTTATTTTTGGTTCTAAAAAAAAATTAAAAAAACGTGTCGGCAGAATCACCAAAAACCACTAAGTACCAAGTTTGAAGAAAATCGATCGAGCCGTTTAGGCTGTAGATGAACAGACAGACAGACAGACAGATAGACAGACAGACAGACAGACAGACAGAATTTTGCCACCCACTTTCCTATGATATAGGTCATAACTTGTTACAGCGATGGGACGCAAGTAGAGATTGCAACCCCTGGATCCCAAATACCGATATCTTTTTTGATCCCGAAAATCTCGGGACTACAATGCTCCAATCCCAGAAATCCCGGGATAGACAATATTTGTCTTTGCTTGTACTTTCTAAAGTAACAACTGCGAGCCACATTTTGTAGTTGAAAACTGATTTTCTTTATGAAATTACTATATTTTTTGTATAAGAACGTTTTAAACGTGACATAAATGGAAAAATAAGAAAAGCCTAATTTCTTTATTGACACTGATATTTTTAACCAATGCTGTAAAGCATCATCAGATTACTTATTTTATAACTGACAGCCAACCTCGAATTTATGTGGTCTGAAGTCCGAACCCTAATTTGAGAGAGAGGGATTTTCCAAAAATATGCGGCAATATCTCTCACGGACTTTATTGCTAAATTACCTGCTATCTTAATGTTTTTGGCGGTTAAATGGCATTTGATAAAATAAAAAGTTATCTATGATTTTCTTATCAAGGTAAGATAGTGAACTGAATGGTGATCATTAAAATGAGTGAGAGTTAAGCGTGCTGCGAGGAATTGAAGGTACATATATCTACCTGTACCTGATGTTAACTTTAATAAATGATAAATATTTCCATCAAACAAAAACGTAAGCCTTGCCATCACATTGAATTTGTAATCGACAATTTTTGTTTATCAATATACTCGTAGGAAATAGCTGTGCATTATTTCTTTCAGAATAAGGTTTGCAATTGAAATATTATTTTATATTTTATGCTGAGATAACTTGAAGTGTGTTTTTGATAAAAACAACAATTAAGGCGGTATTACACTATCATATATATATGGCTTAAATTGCCATATATAGTATGGCAAAGGTTTTCAATGTATATGACAAGTTGTATTACACTATGCCATACATATATGACCAATTTATATGACAAATGGCTTCGTCAAATAATTTGTGTTCATATATATGACAAAGCTAAATATGGCTATCACACTATCTTTGAAATATCAAATATATGAAAAACAAATTATTTGACAATAATGGAAATTAATTTGTCAAAATAAATAATAATTTAAATTGGTTTAAATAAATCCTTGCTGCTTGCTCTATAATTGTCACTTTTTCTCTGAACTGGAATCGAGAGATGCAAAAATAAATTCCGCCAATAACATACATTTTTTTTGTTTGTGGTATGAAAATTATTATTATAGTCCGGGAGCCGACTGTAAGATTACCTATGTGCATTGTGCATACATATCTCATCGCGGCCACGCAAAAATTGGATGCCAACCGAGAGCTTAAGTCCAAACATTTACAAAACTACTGGTCGGACAAGCTTTATCCGGTCGCAATGGTTAGAAAATGCACTTTTCAGGAAGCATTTTCCGCTAAATGTACCTACATATATAATATAAGCAGCTTATATAAATGGGGTATAATATAAAAGCTAAGACTGTCTTCTATACGATACCAATGGTCGAACAGACTTTTTTGGCTACTGCGACGAGTCCGACCATTTGCAAAAAAATGGTATTTTTTTAACACTGCATTTCTTTTCATTTTTATCCAAGGATGCACAAAATGTAAATTTTAGAAAAATGGTCGCACTCGTGGCAACAGCCAAAAAAAGTCCGTGTAGAGGACTGTCTCAGCTTTCATTTAATACCCCATTTATATAATTTTCTTATATTATTGGTACATTCAGCGGAAAATGCAACCAGAAAAGTGCATTCTCTAACCATTGCGACCAGATAAAGCTTGTCCGACCAGTAGTTTTGTAAATGTTTGGACTAAAGCTATCGGTTGGGGTGGGTGCGAGGTTGGTTGTATGCAAAGTTTCTTTTGCATTTAAAGAATCTGTACCTACGTTCTGTAACTCTCGCATCGATAAAATCAGTCGAGAAACGTTGAAAAATGGAACAAAACTCATGCATTTTGTTTCAATTTTCATCGTTTCACGACCAGTTTTTTCGATGCGAGAGTTACAGAACGTAGGCACTGGATTTAAATAAACCTTGAATTTATCCTATATATCCAACAATAATTGTAGCTGTAAAATTTTGAGATTTTTAAATAGGCGGTGCTTAGAAGCAGTATATGTCAACGCCTTTGATTCGATATTACACTTTGTCAAATATATGGCTCGAAATCATGGTCATATATATGGCACCATATATATTTTGTCATATAAATATGTCTATCACATTTATATGACCCTTTTGAGACATATTTATATGGCAAATTTGCCATATTTATATGCTAGTGTAATATCGCCTTTAGGAAAATCATTTTTTGTATGTTAGTATTATTTTTTTTTATTTAGATAACATCTTCTAACTCGCCTGGTAGTTTGAAGAAGCTTATACGTAAATAGAATTGAAAAAAATATCAGAACCATAATCACGATCTTCTAAAAAAGATCGGCAGAAATGATTTTCTGTTGAGCACGAACACATGGATGGAATATTTCGGTTGCTTTTTATACTCCCATTAGATAAAGCCATAGGAAAGTCTGCGATCATGTACCTTCGTCTACATTTTATTTCTAGGTCCAAAAGGTTATATGATATGATATGAATATTATCAAAAACCAACAACAAATTAAGGACAGCTCCTGATTCTCTTAAATTCCAAAGAAAATAATGCTTCATTAAAATTATTTTACAGCCCATACTCATAGGTCAGAGCATAATATACAAACTAACTTGGGCTTAAAAACACTGTTAGCATGCCAAAGTCAATTCTCTTTGTTTCCTCTGATATCCACAATTGTTCCATGTAAACTACCGATAGTTTATAGCTATACTAATCTAATCTATGATAACAGAACGTGTGTCCATTTGTGAGTGACTCTCAAAAAGTTCGGCTGTCAAGACTAAAAAGTCAATAATAATCAGTGAGCTACATATTTTCAAGAGTCAAAAATATATCCACTTGCTATTTTTCTTTCGAGAGTTACCTGAGAAGAATATATGTATGCCACTTGCAGCATTTATAATCTCAAATAGACAACTACTAATAATAATTTGAAAATTACATCAAGCCTAGAAATTGATAATCAATTAAGTTATAGTAAAAGAAATGATGACTTTCTAGGTGGCATTTTACATCACATACTTTTAGGCGAACATGAAAATAAATACCGTTACACGATAAACGTCAATTTAATTTTTAATCGTGTTGAAATGTTATTTCAATTTTGTGGCTCTCGGAAGAAATTACCCTGGATTGTCTTTTGGAAAAAAGTTTAGAAAATTTTTGGAAATTGCCTTGGAATTTGAGAAGGAAATAAAGCCAGAAAGTTGGAAATTTCACCAGATTGCTTTGGTAAAAAGAACAGAAAGTGAAATGGAAATAAGGCCGGAACAATTCCGGACTAATTTCCCAAAACTGTAATGCAAATAACACCAGAAATAGAAAAACTCTTTTTCGGTTCGATTTCAAAAAATCAAAATGGCAATTACGACGGAAATAGCAACGTTTTCTGGCTTAATTTCCAAGATTTAAAATGAAAATCACCCTGGAAATGGACAAAATGTTTCCGGCTTTATTTCAACTACTTACAATGGAAATTACAACAGAAAAAGACAAAACAAATCCTGTTTGAAATACAATGACAAATTTATTGTTATTATTACACTCAGAGAAAAAAGCAGGTATTATCAACCAATTTCTGGTCAATCATACCTGATTTTCAGGATGTTATTTTTCAACTCGGTAGATCAGGATAACTGTTTAGCCAGATACCTGATTTGAAAATTTAACACTGTAATCCTGTAAATTTTATCTGCAAATATGGTTAATTTACACATGACACAATATTCAATGCCCTGTAAATTTAACATGAAAATCTGGTTAGTTCAACCTGAAAACCTCTAGTTAATTTAACAGGTTTCAATGTTATATCAACCCTGTATCTAATGCCGGATTTACACGATTGGAACGCTGCCACTATAATGATAAAAAGAATGAATTTGTCCATCCTTTTGTTGTTGCTTTTGTCATTACATTATACTTGCAGTATTCCAATCGTGTAAGTCCGGCATAAGTCATGAATCTATTCGTCCAAGAGCCGTCTCTTGCGCTGCCTATCGCTCAATTCGTATTCTGAGAGTACATACAGAAATGTATTATTTATTTATTTTAATTTAAAAATAATTTGTGATACTTACTACAGTTTTGAACTGGGAACCTTTCACACAAGGAGATAGCATTCATCTACTGGGCCAAATATCAATCCCTAAGTTGAAACTCATTGGATGGCTTGTGTGTGTGTTTTAACACTAGTGTCACGTTTAAATGAACTGGCAGAGTGCTCCTTTAACAGGAGGCCAGGTTAAATTAAAATAATTTTATTTGAATGGCCTGTGTGTGTACGATGTTCAAAGGGTAGACATGTGCATTCAAGAGGACACAAGCGTCCACAAGCTTTGTTTCAAAGCGAACCTCTGTCTATCAACTCCTACTCTCACCTCCCCGCGGTGAACATCGGGTGCCTAGTACCTTTAACTGAAGATGGGGTTCCAATCCCTGTGGACGGTTTTAGGGGGCAGCAAACGAGAGAGGGGGGGAGGAGTGTTCCCACTAAGGCACTTCTCCTTCATCCAGGCGGCAGCGGAAGAATTCTCAAGATGGAATCAACGGTGGCGTCTACAGTTCCAGTTAGGCTGAACTACTTAGTGAACACCTTATACGGGCTACTACGACATATTCGGAGCTCAGGCCTATAAGGAGCGGTTAATCCGGCTCCCCGCCCTTGGAGTTATATATATAGGGTCTGGTCCTCCAGGTTGGGGGTCGTGCCGTCGGGGTGACTTCCCGGCCACGTAAAGCTATTTTAGTTGCGAAGCATCAACAAGCCTCGGATACGGACGGATTTACTGTTGACGAACCTAGCAAACGAAATAAGGACAACGAACTTCGGATCTGCACGTGGAATGTTCTGTCTCTCTATAGACCACGTGCAGCCGAACATTTAGCGGAGGCCCTAGACTGCTACAAAGCAGACATCACCGCCATCCAAGAAGTGCGATGGGATGGGCCGGGCAAAAGAAAACTGAAAGACTGCGATGTATACTACGGTGACTGTTACCGACCACAAGGGCAGCGTCTTTTTGGATGTGGATTTGTTGTTAGAGGCAGACTGAGGCAAGAGGTCTTGAGTTTCAATTATGTGAACGAGCGCCTCACGACAATTCGCATCAAGGCTAAATTCGCCAACATCAGCCTGATATGCGCGCATGCCCCCACAGAGGAGAAAGATGACGACACCAAGGACGAGTTCTACGAGCTCCTGGACAAGACATATGAGCAATGCCCTAGCTATGACATTAAAATTGTCTTGGGTGATTTTAATGCCAAACTAGGAAGAGAAGACGTCTTTGGTGGCACAATCGGAAGATACAGCCTGCACGACACCACCTCCGATAACGGACTCAGGCTAATCGACTTTGCTGCGGGGCGAAACGTTGTGGTAGCTAGTACGCAGTTCCCGCATCTCGATATTCATAAGGGGACATGGCGAATTCCTGGTCAATCAACCGCCAACCAAATTGACCACATTGCGATCGACGCAAGGCACTCCTCCAGTATCAAGGATGTCCGAACGTTCCGAGGAGCCAACGTTGACTCGGACCACTACCTCGTTGTAGCAAAGGTAATGCTACGGATATCCAGACCAAAGCCAAAACAGGGAAATACTGTCAGGAAGTTCAACGTCGGACGGCTACAGTCGCAAGAAATCGCCAGGTCCTTTTCCGATCGAGTCTCTCGCGCCCTCTTAACTAGTCCTTTGCCGCCAACTGCAAACATCGAGAACCAGTGGAAAAACTGCCAGGAAGCCATCAGAGATGCCGCCTCTGACGTGCTGGGCTTCGCACGACCACCACAGCGAAACCCCTGGTTCGACGAGGAATGCCGGCAAGTACATGCAGCCAAACAACAGGCATACAAAGCGGCGCTGCATAGAAGGACCAGAGCTGCTCGCGAGCTCTACGAGCAGAAGAGGAAAGAGGAACACAAGCTTCTCAGAAAGAAAAAGAAAGAGCATGAGAAGCGCGCGATCGAGGAATTAGAGGGATGCCACTGCAGGAATGAAGTTCGGAAGTTTTACCAAAAAGTAAAAAGAACCTCCCAAGGTTACAAACCCCGAACCGAAGCCTGCAAGGACGATCAGGGGAACATCGTGGTGGAAACGCAGTCGGTGCTGAGGATATGGAAAAATCATTTCTGCAAATTGTATAACGGCGATGACGAACCGAATTCCGCTACCATGCAAATTGCACCATTCAACCTGGACGACGTAGGCCAACAATTCCGTCCACCCGATCTTGACGAAGTGAGGATAGCCATATCTAAACTTAAGTCCAATAAAGCTGCTGGAGCTGATGGCCTTGCGGCTGAGCTATTCAAAGCGGCTGGCGATGAATTGGTTAGGAGTATGCACCAGCTCATCTGTAAAATATGGTCGGAAGAAAGCATGCCCGATGAATGGAACCTCAGTATTGTTTGCCCGATCCTCAAGAAAGGCGATCCTCTGGACTGCACCAACTACAGAGGCATCAGTCTTCTTAATATCGCCTACAAGATCTTCTCTGCCGTACTTTGTGAACGCCTGAAGCCATTCGTCAACAACCTGATAGGTCCATATCAGTGTGGCTTTAGGCCAGGGAAGTCCACCATCGACCAAATATTCGCACTACGGCAGATCTTGGAGAAAACCCAGGAGTTCCAAATCGATACCCACCACCTTTTTATCGATTTCAAGGCCGCGTATGACAGCATCTATAGAGACGAGCTATATAGAGCAATGTCTAGTTTTGGCATCCCTGCCAAACTCGTCCGTTTGTGCAGGATGACGATGGAGAATGCACGCTGCTCCATCAAGGTCGGCAAAGACCTCACCGACACCTTTGATGTCAAAAAAGGTTTTAGGCAAGGCGACGCGCTGTCATGCGACTTCTTCAACATCGTTCTTGAAAGAATAGTGCAAAACTCTCACGTCAACACCAGAGGCACAATCTTTCAAAAGTCCGTCCAACTACTCGCTTACGCTGACGACATTGACATAATCGGACGAACAAAGCGTGATGTCAGTGGTGCTTTTGTGAGCATTGAGAAGGAAGCCAAGAAGATGGGTTTAACGGTGAATGAAAGCAAAACAAAATATATGCTGTCCACAAGAAAGGACACCCAACACCGACGTCTCGGACAGAACGTCACTATAGACAGCTATAATTTTGAGGTAGTCAGAGACTTTGTCTACCTAGGATCCGCTATAAACTCAGCGAACGACACCAGCGCTGAGATCAAACGAAGAATTACTCTTGCCAATCGCTGTTTCTTTGGGCTAAGAAGGCAATTGAGAAGCAAAGCCCTCTCTCGAGCAACTAAACTGTCCCTGTATAAGACGCTTATCATCCCGGTCCTGATGTATGGTGCAGAGGCATGGACACTGCTAACAGTGGATGAGAACGCGTTAGGCTGTTTTGAGAGGAAAATTCTCCGGGTGATTTTTGGTCCCGTCTGCATAGATGGGGAATGGAGAAGAAGATACAACCACGAACTGTATGGGCTGTACAGCGACACCGACCTAGCCACAAAAGTGAAAAGCCAACGACTGAGATGGCTGGGTCATCTAGAGCGAATGGACACCAATGCTCCGGCCCGGAAAGTCTTTGAATCCAACCCCGTGGGACAACGCAGTAGAGGTGGACAGCGTAAAAGGTGGCGCACGCAAGTGGAAGAGGACCTCAACCAACTTGGCGTGCGAAACTGGAGACAGCTAGCTAGAAACCGAGCCGGCTGGAAGAAGCTTGTTGGTTGAGGCCCTGGTCCACCCCGGACTGTAGCGCCACCTTAAGTAAGTAAGTAAGTAAGTGTGTGTACGTTTCAGCACTGGTGTCACGTTGGAATGAACTGACAAAGTGTTTTTTTAACATGAGGTCAGGTAAAATACAACAGGTAAAAATAACCACATTAAATGTTAATTCTACCTGATATACGGTAATACAGAAATTCATAACATACAGTGTTAGAAAAACACCACCTCGGTTTAAATTAACACTATATTCATGTTGAAATTTCTTATTTACAAGGTTAGGTTAGGTAAGGTTAGGTTGATGGGCTGACGGTGGATCTTGTTCCCGTCACACTTAGATCAATGTTGATCCATTGTGGTACCCTGATGGATTGGACCATCCCTTTAAAAATATAACCTATGAAATCTTATGGAGGCGTTGATGAAGTTCATTAAACTTGAGATGTTATTGCCAGTTGACTTCAAGATTTCTGCTAGATCATTGAAGAAATAACTACCCAAACATTTTTTCCTTATATTGCAGAGTCCCGAACATTGACCTAGGAAGTGAGGGGTGTCCTCCTCTACTTCTTCGTCATCGCAACCTCTGCATAGGTCTTCAGTACTTAGTCTTCTTCTTGTGGTACCATAAGAGATTATGTCCCGTGATAATTCCTATTAAAAGATTCAGGGATCTCTTTTTCTGGTTTATGATATGGTGCGTTTTTTTTTCTTTTCTTCTGTTTAATGGCACAGGATGGAAAATTAAGGAACCCAGCAGAGTCTGATGTTGTGCTGTGTGGCAAGAACCTTTAGCTCTTCGCGACAGCTTGAAACCAGCTTGGATTTTATTTCTGTTGCAGAGATAGCCTTAGTCGCTGCCTGGCTGTCAATGTAAAAGGTGATATCAGCCCGTGGTATCGCCAACATTGAGATCTGTTTGGCAGCCTTAATCACTGCCAGAACCTCCACTTGGAAGACACTTCTGTAATCAGGGAGTCTATAAGAGTTCGCTAAATTGAGGGATTCTGAAAAGAAACCCGCACCTACTCCCGTATCCATCTTTGACCCGTCGATGTAAATTTCTACCATCGATGTATCTGATTGTTGTAAACCAGCTTCCCATTCTTCTCTTGTCAGGATGGAGACAGAAAACGGTTTTTAAAAATTTGTATGGGGTGTTGTGTAGTCTGTGCATACATACCCCTCCGTAAATTTGTTCATAAAATGTGCATGACCTACAGAGTTCTTTTTCCAGCTATCGGTCTGGCTTAGTCTTAGAGCACCGTAGGCTGCAGTTTCTTGTACGAATAGATCTAGGAGTTCTTAGATTGAGTATGGTTTCCATTCCCGCAGTGGGAGTGGACCTCATTGCCCCTGTGATTCCTATGTACGCTAGTCTTTGAACTTTGTTAAGCCTTTTATAATTACATTCTCTATCCATCGTGCTCCACCAAACCAGGCTACCATATGTGAGGATCGGTCTTATAATGGCCGTGTACATCCACACTATGATTTTAGGGTTTGGACCCCAGGTCTTACCAAAGATCCTGTTGCAGGAGTAAAAAGCGATCATGGCCTTCTTGGCTCTTTCTTTGATGTTCATACCCCAGTTTAGCTTTTTGTCAAGAATTACGCCTAAATATTTGGCATGATCTGATAGTCTAAGTCGGGTTCCTTTTCCTTCTATTGATGGTAGGACAAATTCTGGTATTTTCCTTTTGTTAGTTAAAAGAACCAGTTCGGTCTGTTGTGGGCTTACCGAAAGCTCACATTTCCTCCAAAACTTGCCGTCCCGCTCCGCGACACCTTTTTTTTAGTATGGAAAAAAGGTCATGATCTTTTTCCTTTTTATATGGAAAAAAAACAGAAGTTTTTTCCGAATTAGTTGCCTTTTTCATTTTGGAAATATGCCCGGAAAATTTTTCTGGACTTTTTTCCTTTTTTTAAATGGAAAAAAATTAGGTAAAACATCAGAATTTGTATGGCGAATTTTCTGGGCTTTTTCCGGGGTAATTTTCGAGTGCCCAATTCAATATCTGATATTTCTTAGCGTTTATTCGTTCTTTATAGAAATAAATTACAGAAAATAAACTTGGAGTTTTGATCAAACTTGATATTCTGAGGAAGATGAAGATGAAAAAATTTGGTATGATTTGGTTTGTCCTTATGATCGGTTACAGCCAATTTATGACACAAAATAACGCTACCTCTCATTTAAAATTTTGTAGCAGTTTTTAAAAAGAGATAAAGTTTCAACTTTGTGAACAAAGCGCCTCACGACAATTTGCTTCAAGGCCCCTACTGATGAGAGAGATGATGACACCAAGGGCGAGTTCTACGAGCTCCTGGACAAGATGTATGAGCAATGTCCTAGCTTTGACATTAAGATTGTCTTTGGTGATTTTACTGTCCAACTTGGGAATGAAGTCATCTGTGGTATGGCACAATCGGAAGAGCCCGTTTATCTCTTCCGATTGTGCCATAGCTCAGCTTAATCAACTTGCTGCGGGGCGAAACGTTGTGGTATAGCTAGTAGGCAGTTTCCACATCTCGATAAACACAAAGGGACATGGCGAATTCCTGGTCAATCAACCGCCAACCAAGGAATCTCGACGTCGGACGGCTACAGTCGCAAGAAATCTCTAGGTCCTTTTCCGAGCGTGTCTCTCGCACCCTCTAAAATAGTCCAATCTGAAGGATCGAAGAGCAGTGCATGCATTTTCAGGAGCCATTAGGAATGCCACCTCTGATCCCTGGTTCGACAAAAAATACCAGCAAGTACATGCAAGCAAACAACAGGTATAAAAAGCAGAACGCGCTGCATAGAAGGACAAGAACTGCTCGTGAGCTCTATTAGCAGAAAAAGAGAGCGAAACAGCAGATTCTCAGAAGGAAAAAGAAAGAGCATGAGAAGCATGCGCTCGAGGAAATGGAGGGATGTCATTACAGAAATGAAGTAAGGAAGTCTTACCAAAAAGTAAAAAGAACCTACAAGACCCGAACTGAGGCCTGCTATAGGATAATCAGGGGAACATCGTGGTAGAATTGCAGTCGGTACTGAGGATATGAAAAAATCTTTTCTGCAAATTGTATATCGACAAAGTGAAGACAGCTTTATGCTTTTTCTAAGCTTAAGCCCAATAAAGCTGCTGGAGCTGATGGCCTTGCAGCTGAGCTATTCAAAGCGGCTGGCGATGAATTGGTAAGTTGTATGAAAAAGCTCATCTGCATAATATGGTCGCAGAAAAGCATGCCCGATGAATGGAACCTCAGAATAGTTTTGCACGATCCTCAAGAAAGGCGATCCTCTGGACTGCACCAACTACAGAAGCATCAGTCGTCTTTACATCGCCTACAAGATCTTCTCTGCCGTACTTTGTGAACGCCTGAAGCCATTCGCCTACAACTTGATAGGTCCATATCAGTGTGGCGTTAGGTCAGGGAAGTCAACTATCGACCAAACATTCGCACTAGGGCAAATCTTGGGAAAAAACCAAGAGTTTCAAATCGATACCCACCACCTTTTCATCGATTTTAAGGCTGCGTATGACAGCGTCTCTAGAGACCAGCTATACAGAGCAATGTCTAGTTTTGGCATCCTTCCCAAACTCATCCGTTTGTGCAGGATGACGATAGAGAGTGCACGCTGCTCCATCAAGGTCGGCAAAGACCTCACCGAAAGCTTTGATGTCAAAAAAGGCTTTAGGCAAGGTGACGCGCTGTCAAGCGACAATATCGTTCTTGGAAGAAGTAGTGCAAAACTCTCTAGTCAACACTAGAGGCATAATCTTTCAAAAATCCGTCCAACTACTCGCTTACGCTGACAATATTTACATAATCGAAAGAACAAAGTGTGATATCAGTGGAACGTTCGTGAGTATTGAGGAGGAAGTATAGAAGATGGATTCAACAGTGAATGAAGGTAAGACCAAGTATATGCTGTCAACAAGAAAAGACACCCAACATCCACGTCTCGAACAGAATGTCACTATGGACACTTATAAATTTGAGGTGGCCAGAGAATTTGTTTACGCTATAAACTCAGAAGACGATAACAGTGCTGAGATCAATCAAAAAGTTACTCTTACAATTCGCTGCTTCTTTGGGGTAAGAAGGCAATTGAGAAGAAAAACCGTCTCTCGAGCAAAGTATCCCTGTATAAGACTCTTATCATCCCAGTCGTGATGTAGGGTGCAGAGGCATGGGCAATATTAATGGATGAGAAGCTTAAGGTTGTTTTGAGAGGAAAATTCTCCGGGTGATTTTCGGTCCCGTCTGCATAGATGAGAAATGGAGAAGAAGGTACAGCAATTAACTAAACGAGCTGTACAGCGACACCGATCTAGCCACAAAAGTTAATAGCCCAACGAGTGGGATGGATGGGTCACCTAGTGCGAGTGGACATCAATGCTCCAGCCCGGGAAATCTTTGAATCCATCCCCATGGAATAATGCAATAGAGGAGGACAGCGTAGCAGGAGGTTCACGCAAGTGAAATAGGACCTCAACTTATTTGGCGTGCAAACTGTAACCGTCTAACTAGAAACCGAGTCAACTGAAAGAAGCTTGTTGGTTGAGGCCCTGGTCCACCTTGGAATGTAGCACCCCTTTAAGTAAGTAAGTAAGTAAGCAAGTAAGTAAATAAGTAAGTAAGTAACTAAGTCAGTAAGCAAGTAAGTAAGCAAGTAAGTATTATTAACCATTTAAAAAAAATTGTTTTCCTACCAAATGTAGCCTTAAAAAAATAGTCAACAGACAGGCAGAATTGTGAGATCCACTTGTTTCATCAAAGAGGGATCTAAGTACTAACAAAAATGTAATAGCTAATTAGAACCAAAAAAAGGAAATTTAATTGCTTTTATTTAAAAACTTAAATTTTAACTCATGCTGAGTACATTTTCTCAATCAATTTTTAGTGAAATCTATAGATTATGTTCAGGGTAAGGTTAACAATAAGCCTATACAAATGTTTTTTAAAATTTTCTTTTCCACTGCGTCACGCCAGACGCCACGCCCGCCGCCGCCACCACCGACTGGCTAACCCACTTACCGTAGGCAATGACCGACTGTTATATGAATGTAAGTCTTAAAAGAAAATTAAAACAGGCCATAAATTATATATTTTACTAAAAATTAATTTGGTGAATCACGACTTTTTCAGTAAGCAAAAAATCTAATTAGTCGCTTATGATAATTCTTTTGGTATATTCGTATATAAGGACCGATTTTCATTTCAACTTAATAGTGTCAACCCGACTTGCCTTGAAAAATATTAACTCATCTAAAGCACCTTGAAATGAAGTCTTTCATTATTGCCCCTATTCTGATTGCAGCATTTGTCGGTAAGCTTATTCTTAATATTTTGTTTGTCGTTGAATATAGTTTTCAGTGTTTTTCTTCTTCTGGTTAAAAATGTAGCTATGTTGCAGACAAGTTCAATTTCAGCTGAACCAGCACCCAAACCCAATTTGCTTGGTGGATTACTAGGTGGACCACCAGCAGCAGCAGCACTTCCAAATGCATGTTCAGCAGTTCCAGCCGTTCCAGCCCTACCAGCCGTTCCAGCCGTTGTTCCAGCCCTACCAGCCGTTCCAGCCGTTGCTCCAGCCGTTGCTCCAGCCGTTGCTCCAGCCCTACCAGGTTATATATAATAACTAACGGTTTTGGTATTACATAATTTTAAAAAATGGCAATGAATTTTTGACATACATACACTAATATAACATTTAGATTAAAAAGCAATATTTAATATTTTTTACAGTTCCTGCAGCAGGTTTGGGTAATGTTCTTAGCCCTGCAGCAGGCACATATTAAAATAAAATGTTGATATTGACCTTATCTCTGTGTGAGACCTTGTTATCAAAGATAAAGTCACTACAAGAACATTATTATAAAATAAAAAACAAAGTTTTAAAATCTTAACAATTTTATACCCGAATAAAAACCAATGCTCCAACTTTTTTCCAGCGCTCATTGGTGCGCAGGGTTTCCTAGGGATACTTAATGAAGATAGTTGTGATGATAGTTGTAATTAAGGACATCCAACTCCACTGAATACGGTCGCAGCCCTTTCATTTAAAGGTCATTCAGGTAAATTTATAATCAAATTGAATTTAAAAAATATAATTAATATATTTTTGTATTCCATATTTAGATGGCCATTACACAGTTATTAGCGGCTATGGTAAAACGTTTATAAACATGGACAAATGCTACAACAAAAACAAAATTAGTGTTAAATATTCTTTATATTATTATAACCCAATAAAGTTCATTATATTTCAAGCTTGAATGATCTACACCTTTTTTGTGATAAATAGCCCTCGAAAACTACATTCAACCGATTTCGATATAAGGCGTGTTTTTTTGGGATTTTATATATAGTACAGTGAGAAATTTCCAAGAAAACGCATCCGCAGCGGCCTATATTTTTGTATTTGCAATATGGTACGCCTGAACAGGTGTCAAGACACAAAAGTGAATTTTGTGAAAGTTAAAAGTAGAAATAAACCGAAATTATTAACAAAAACTAACTTATTTGCAAGTAAAATGGGAAATATAACTATTTTTTTCAACATGTTTTTTCATGAAATAAATAAAAGATATTATTTTGAATATCTTAAAAACACTTATTTTATTTATTTATTTACTTATTTTATTTATTTATTTACTTAAATGCATTTCAGAAGATGGAAGCATTGCTTCCGAAATGCAAATAAATAAATAAAATAAGTGTTTCTGAGTTATTCAAAATAATAGCATTTACCTAGTTTGCTATTGGACATTTTTTAACTCACTAATTTTACCGGATCAACTGAGGTTCATCGATAGTTCAAGTACGTTAGTAGCCAAATATGCTTGAACCATCCTTGAACTTCAGTTAGTTTCAGTTGTACTAACTGGTTCAGCATTTGTGACTCCTCGATTTTAACGGATCTACTGAAGTGCAACGATGATTCAAGGTTCAAGTATGTTGTAATAACAATTTCAAGCTTTACCATTGTTGAACCTCAATTTTACTGCCAAAATCAGTGAGCTAACAAAATTGAACCACGCATCAAAATAACATGAACCACGTTTGTACAAATAGCTTTTAATCCACCAAAAGCAGTGACTTAAAATTGCTGATCATCGGATCAAAATTTGAACCATGTCTGTACAAACTGGTCCTTATAGACCAAGGTTTACATAAAGAGCTTTTCATATGAGCTGCCAATAGTGAATTGTGAAATGGGAATGATCGTGAATTTTGACCTTCTCTTGAGTAATTTATTTGGTTGCCTATAAATGCCAACTGCCATAAAATATAAACCCAATTAAATGTGTGCTAAGAAAATGTGAAATGCGTCTTGTTGTTTGACAGTCTGCAGAAGATATCTAGTTTGTCACTAATAAAATATAAAAATGCTAAATTTTACACTTTGAATTAATTTAAGGCCGTGTTATTTTAGCATAGCATAGAAAAGGATAATTTTTTTCATTTTGTCGAAAAGTTAAAACAAAACAACCATGCACTTACGAACGGCCCTGTTTAGACTGTAATTGCTCACTACGCCGCGCCATGACGATGAATTTATGGATGAAATTTTCTCCTCACCGATTTCTTCTACAAAAACATGGTCATGACGAATTGAAAAGTTACAGTCTAAACAGGGCCATTCATTCAACATAATTCTACACAACGAACATAGCCATGGAGAATTCGAGACACATAAAAGTACCAATCGTACCAATGACGACACACTAAAATCCTTTTCTATTGAGTTCGATACTCGAACAAACGTCAAAAGTTTATCGGCAGTAGGATTCTACTTTAACTTTTATCGGCAGCGATTTTGCTGCAGATGTTCTTAAATCATATAAAATTTAACGTCTGTGAAGTTAGCAGGGCAACTTTCACCCACGCAATTGGGACCTTGACAGGAATTTGCAGTTTTTTTTGCATTTCTATTCCCGATTTTGCAGTTCGCCAAATAACGGTGTAATTTAGTGACCTGCTAACTTCACAGTGAAGTTAGCAGGTTACATGGCGTATCTCAGGAACCAAGCGTGCTAAGAACTTGTAGTAAGACTCAAAATTTGCCGTTTTTTTTGCATTTCAATGATAGGCTAGGTCAGAACTGTGAAGTCCTTTTTTTGAAAAAATTTCAGACTGACCTGCTAACTTCACAGTGAAGTTAGCAGTCACATGGTGTATCTCAGGAACCAAGCATGCTAGGAACTTGCAATAAGGCTCCAAATTTGCAGTTTTTTTGCATTTCAACGATAGGCTATGTTCAAAATTTGAAGTCCTCAATTTAAAAATTTCCCAAATTTGACTTCAATATGAAGCAAGTAGGTCACATCGTGTATCTGAAGAACCAAGCATGCTAGGAACTTGCAGTAAGACTCCAAATTTGCAGTTTTGTTTGCATTTCAAGAATAGGCTAGGTCAGAATTTTGAAGTACTTTTTTTTTTAAATTTCATACTGACCTGCTAACTTCACTGGGAAGTTAGCAGGTCAGTATGAATTTTGTTTAAAAAAAGGACTTCAAAATTCTGACCTAGCCTATCGCTGAAATGCGAAAAAAAATGCAAATTTGGAGCCTTACTACAAGTTTCTAGCACGCTTGGTTCCTGAGATACACCATGTGACCTGCTTACTTCCCTGTGAAGTAAGCAGGTCAGTATGAAATTTTTTTAAAAAAAGGACTTCAAAATTCTGACCTAGCCTTTTCTAGAAATGCAAAAAAACTGCAAATTTGGAGCCTTACTGCAAGTTCCTAGCATGCTTGGTTCGTGAGATACACAATGTGACCTACTAGCTTCATATTGAAGTCAAATTTGGGAAATTTTTAAATTGAGGACTTCAAATTTTAAACATAGCCTATCGTTGAAATGCAAAAAAACTGCAAATTTGGAGCCTTATTGCAAGTTCCTAGCATGCTTGGTTCCTGAGATACACCATGTGACCTGCTAACTTCACTGTGAAGCTAGCAGGTCAGTATGGATTTTTTTTTGTCAAAAAAAGGACTTCAAAATTCTGACCTAGCCTATCGCTGAAATGCAAAAAAACTGCAAATTTGGAGGCTTACTACAATTTTCAAGCACGCTTGGTTCCTGAGATACACCATGTGACCTGCTTACTTCCCTGTGAAGTAAGCAGGTCAGTATGAAATTTTTTTTAAAAAAAGGACTTCAAAATTCTGACCTAGCCTATTCTTGAAATCCAAAAAAAACTGCAAATTTGAAGCCTTACTGCAAGTTCCTAGCATGCTTGGTTCGTCAGATACACGATGTGACCTACTTGCTTCATATTGAAGTCAAATTTGGGAAATTTTTAAACTGAGGACTTCAAATTTTTAACATAGCCTATCGTTGAAATGCAAAAAAACTGCAAATTTGGAGCCTTATTGCAAGTTCCTAGCATGCTTGGTTCCTGAGATACACCATGTGACCTGCTAACTTCACTGTGAAGTTAGCAGGTCAGTCTGAAATTTTTTTCAAAAAAAGGACTTCAAAATTCTGACCTAGCCTATCATTGAAATGCAAAAAAACTGCAAATTTGGAGCCTTACTACAAGTTCCTAGCACGCTTGGTTCCTGAGATACGCCATGTGACCTGCTAACTTCACTGTGAAGTTAGCAGGTCACTAAATTACACCGTTATTCGGCAAACTGCAAAATCGGGAATAGAAATGCAAACAAAATGCAAAAAATCTACAAATTCCTGTCAAGGTCCCAATTGCGTGGGTGAAAGTTGCCCTGCTAACTTCACAGACGTTAAAATTTCACTGTGCTGCCGATAGCTTTCCCAATAAAACACACCTATAATTTAAATGTTTAGAAATTCAAAGTCACGGAGGTATGCAGAATCACAAACTTACAAACTGTGGGTTCACTTAAGTTAAGAACATTTTTACACTGCCAATCACTTTGCATATTACAAAAAAATAAATAAATTTAAAACTTAAAAAAAGTTGTTTTCTGTTTCAAATTTCAATAATTTTGTAAAGTCCTGTCAATTTAAACTTTTTTTCAACAAAAGATTTAGACTAAGAGCCCACAGCAGATTTTGGGTGTGAACGAAAACAAAAAAAGAAGTATAGGCGTCGAAAGCTTCATTAAAGACTATTAAAAAAAATCAAAGTCTTGCCGTCCACAACTGGGGCCTTTGCGAGAATTAGTGCATCGAAAAAAAATATGAATGCAACTTCGAGGATAATCGTGTTAACCGAAATTGGTTTTCACTCCTCCCATGAGAAGCTCCTCGGATCACATATCATGGAATCTGAGACCATTTGAGTGTATAGTTCGCTCTACCGGACCGTTTAAAAAATTCAAAATTCTAAGTGAAAAACGGTTTTCTTACACAGTCTGGCAGGTCGAATTAAACACTCAAATGATCTCAAATTCCGTGATATGGGATCGGCGGAGCTTATCTAGGGAGGGGTGAAAACCAATTTCGACTAACACGATTTTCCTCGAAGTTGCATTCATATTTTTTTTCGATGCACTGTTTCTCGCAAAGGCCCCAGTTGTGGACTGCAAGACTTTGATTTTTTTTAATAGTCTTTAATGAAGCTTTCGACGCCTATACTTCTTTTTTTGCTATCGCTCACACCTAAAATCTGCTGTGTGCTCTCGGTCTAATTGGGGAAGCAATTTTTTCTTGATTTTGTTTAAATTCCATACAGAAAGCTTTAATCCAAATTTTCGACCAATGGCCCTTTGCAGGGTTGCCGCTACATTGATTTAAAGAGTGAATTCGTTTTAACAAATAATATCCGTTATTTAAAATTTATCGAAAAAACAAAAAAGAATAAGTTCTACAAATTTGAATATGTATGCATGTATGTATGTTTTCAAATTTTGTGTATTTCATCATCATCGTGTCCTGGGCATAGGCCGTTGACAAAACGTATTTTATAAGAAGGTTTTATAATACAAATTCTATATACTACTGAAATAAATCAGCCAAGTAGAAGACTTAGCATTAAGGATTGGACTTGTTGAATTATTGATTCAAAATAGCTTTTTATGGCCTTTAGTCCTATAAATTGGCGTTTCGTTCGGCTTACTCACTTGAACTCATCAGTGACATAGTGAGGGCTTTGTCATACGCAATTTATATTAAGTTCAGTTCAACTTGCATGAATTTTTCAACGAAAATCCACTGTAAACTATATCCAACAAGATTAGAATTCCTAATCATTAAGCTGGAAGTTTTTTTTGCCCTGGGCCAGGCAGTAGTATATAGAATTTGTATTATAAAACCTTCTTATATAGAAACTATGATTATGGTCTGGATCTGGACTGGCCACTTTGGTTTGGATCTGAATCTGGACGAACGGCATTATCTGGATCTGGACGGATGACTGGTATGGATCTGAACGGACGACGATGTCGCCTCCGTCGACGACGATGGTAGGTATAACAGGGTTGGGTCTGTGACGGGGACTGCGACAAAGGTTCTGGAGGTGGGTTGGAACTGGGACAGAGGATAAATTTTTTCTTTTTGAAAAATGTATTGCAAAAACAAAATGTATTCATAAACAAAAACAACTTTTTTTAAATTTTTTTTTTACAAATTTAAAAAAATGCTTTTGTATTTACTTTTTTTGATTTTTTAGAACGTAGATACTAGATAACGAATATGTATTTTATAAGTCGCAATAGCAAGGACACTTAGTTAACCCGCAAATCGCGTTTAAAGATAAATGTCAATTTTTCATATAATGCGATGCATCAATTGAAAGGTGGCACTTCCTTGATTATGAATATGACGCTTTTAGTGAGTTTAATTGCCAATGTCAGGTTTTCTTAAGCAACAGTGCCTTGGATGGACCGCTTCGCGGGTTCTAAGGACTTTAACCCTCCTTTTTGGGTCCTCCGTCCCGCTCACACAACTCCTCTGTTCCTCTGTCCATATCTAGGCCCACCTGTGCCCAGGTCTAGACCACCTCATGCCTTCACCCAATCGGAGAGAAACAAAATCTTCCGCCAGAATTGAAAACCAACTTTAATCGGAAGATCGACGAAATCTCCCGCCAAACATAGTCCCGGGTAAAATTCTTTTAAAAAAAGAGCCAAGTTCTTATGTATACAGGAAATCTGTGCGTAAAAAGCCAACCAAAAAAAGTAATGAGATCTAAAATATATGCCAAGTTTTAAAAGCTCATAAAGTTTAATATGTATCAAATATCTGAATAAGAATAATATCGAAACTGCTCCAAATTATGACAGAAATTGGTATTAAATGATGAATGATTAAAATTTGCTGGGCTTACTGGTCAAGTTTTCATACATTTTAAATTTGTGATTAAGTAAGTAATTAAGAGAAAACTTTCCAAGTAAATCCACCAAATTTTAACCATTTATCATTTAATACCAATTTCTGTCATAACTTGGAGTTGTTTCGATATTATTCTAATTCAGATATTTGATATTAAACTTCATCAGCATAAAACTTGACATATATTTTAGATCTCATTACTTTATTTGGTTGACTTTTTACGCACAGATTTCCTGTACATATAAGAAATGGGCTCTTTTTTTAACATTTACATATGTTTTTGTTGTGATTTTACTCCTTTTTGCAAAGACTTTATTTTGCCAGGTGAAAATCAAGCCCTAACGCTCTACGAATATTAATAATTCTACGACATTCGAAAGTGCTTCATAAAAATAATAGCAACTCCGAGAAAGTGGGTGGATGCCACACCCCTTGAATGGAAATCTCAATTTTTATTTTTCTCTTCTTATGCTTTTCAAGCATACCGTTCTAACAATTCTCATTGTTCTACAACAATCGGAAGTGCTCCATATAATTTATAAGAATTTTTAAGAAAGTGGGTGGATGCCACGCCGCCTAAATAGAAAAATGCAGATTTTCGATTCGAAATGTAAATGCTTTTATTTAGAATTTAAATTGTAACTCACGCTGAGTAGGGGAGACACCAACGGCATATACAGGGGGGGGGGGGGGGGGGGGGGGTCACGGGGTCATGACGGTTTTGCACTCCATTGGAAAACAGAATTGAATTATTTTTTGATTTAAAATCAATTTGGTAGATCTTCATTTTTGGCAGATATACCCTCTCTAGTGCCAAAAAAGTGTCAATATTTGTTTTGATAGGTTTAACTTATTTCGGTCGTGAGAATTTTGTTCAAAATATGAAGGAAATCGTCTCCAATAAAAAAAAAAGAATTTTAAATGAATTGGTATATTCCACGTGCCCATATTTGTCAACTTAAATGGATCAAAAAAAAATTACGAGGCCGAAACTATACGAACACAGTCACAAAACAAAATTCAAGTTAAAATCGTATTCCATTCACCAAAAAAAAAAAATGTTTTTTAGACTGAATCTAAATTAAACAAAGGTTTTGGAATACATTTTTAAAGGTCCCTAAATTGTATTTATTGTATTTTCTTTTTTTTGTATATTTTTAAAATTATCAAGCAAAGCATCAATTTTATAAAAAAAATATAAATTAATTGGTACCGGTTTTCCCAATTTATTTTTATGTTAAAATTATCATGAGAAAAACTTTTTTTTTTCATAACTAATCAGAAAAAATTATTGTATGAGTTTTTTTCTAAAATAGATCCAAGAAAACAAATATTTTAAGAAATAAAAAACAACAATCATATTGATTTTTTCAATAATTAATAATTCTCAATGAGTTTCAATTATTCATTTGTTTTTTGACCAACTTTGAAAATTTTACGGAAGAATGTTGCCCCTTTATAAAAAAAATATTTATTTTATACACACTTAAAATCCATGAAGAAGGTAATCTTAAATTAACACACACTAAACACATTTTTGAACGATCGAAAGTGTCCGTGAAGTTAGCATATCAAATGTCAACATATCAAGTTTTTTTTTGAGTTCTTGTCGCATGCACCTGAGTTCTATAGTTCCTGATAGTTTTCCAAAATAGTTCTCTTTGATTTCACAAAAAAAAATCGATTTTTAAAAAAGAGATGCTAACTTCACGCAGCATATCAATTATCGAAATATAATGACCAAAAATTTTTTTTTTTCGGTGGAGAAACCCACCCCTAAGAGTTCCTCATACCTAAAAAAAAATAGTTCTGCTACCTTCACGCCTAGAAAAACTAAAAACCGTCAGTAAAATGTTAGATGAAAAACTAAAACTTGTACAGAAAAAACCCTGAATTGCAAACAAATTTAAATGTTTAAAATTCTGAAGTATCTAAATGGATAAATATAATGTGTATTTAATAAATTCCGAGGAAATCCTGTTTCTAACACTTTTCTAACAAAAATTATGATTTGTTTTCATAATTAGATGGATTTTTCACGAATTTTGGTAAACGACCTTGATATGCTGGCAGTTTTTTGGGAGTTCCAGCCCACTTATTGACCTCAACATATAGATGTAATGTGTTTACAATATGATGTTCAAAGGGTAGACATGTGCATTCAAGAGGACACAAGCGTCCACAAGCTTTGTTTCAAAGCGAACCTCTGTCTATCAACTCCTACTCTCACCTCCCCGCGGTGAACATCGGGTGCCTAGTACCTTTAACTGAAGATGGGGTTCCAATCCCTGTGGACGGTTTTAGGGGGCAGCAAACGAGAGAGGGGGGGGAGGAGTGTTTCCACTAAGGCACTTCTCCTTCATCCAGGCGGCAGCGGAAGAATTCTCAAGATGGAATCAACGGTGGCGTCTACAGTTCCAGTTAGGCTGAACTACTTAGTGAACACTTTATACGGGCTACTACGACATATTCGGAGCTCAGGCCTATAAGGAGCGGTTAATCCGGCTCCCCGCCCTTGGAGTTATATATATAGGGTCTGGTCCTCCAGGTTGGGGGTCGTGCCGTCGGGGTGACTTCCCGGCCACGTAAAGCTATTTTAGTTGCGAAGCATCAACAAGCCTCGGATACGGACGGATTTACTGTTGACGAACCTAGCAAACGAAATAAGGACAACGAACTTCGGATCTGCACGTGGAATGTTCTGTCTCTCTATAGACCACGTGCAGCCGAACATTTAGCGGAGGCCCTAGACTGCTACAAAGCAGACATCACCGCCATCCAAGAAGTGCGATGGGATGGGCCGGGCAAAAGAAAACTGAAAGACTGCGATGTATACTACGGTGACTGTTACCGACCACAAGGGCAGCGTCTTTTTGGATGTGGATTTGTTGTTAGAGGCAGACTGAGGCAAGAGGTCTTGAGTTTCAATTATGTGAACGAGCGCCTCACGACAATTCGCATCAAGGCTAAATTCGCCAACATCAGCCTGATATGCGCGCATGCCCCCACAGAGGAGAAAGATGACGACACCAAGGACGAGTTCTACGAGCTCCTGCCAAACTAGGAAGAGAAGACGTCTTTGGTGGCACAATCGGAAGATACAGCCTGCACGACACCACCTCCGATAACGGACTCAGGCTAATCGACTTTGCTGCGGGGCGAAACGTTGTGGTAGCTAGTACGCAGTTCCCGCATCTCGATATTCATAAGGGGACATGGCGAATTCCTGGTCAATCAACCGCCAACCAAATTGACCACATTGCGATCGACGCAAGGCACTCCTCCAGTATCAAGGATGTCCGAACGTTCCGAGGAGCCAACGTTGACTCGGACCACTACCTCGTTGTAGCAAAGGTAATGCTACGGATATCCAGACCAAAGCCAAAACAGGGAAATACTGTCAGGAAGTTTAACGTCGGACGGCTACAGTCGCAAGAAATCGCCAGGTCCTTTTCCGATCGAGTCTCTCGCGCCCTCTTAACTAGTCCTTTGCCGCCAACTGCAAACATCGAGAACCAGTGGAAAAACTGCCAGGAAGCCATCAGAGATGCCGCCTCTGACGTGCTGGGCTTCGCACGACCACCACAGCGAAACCCCTGGTTCGACGAGGAATGCCGGCAAGTACATGCAGCCAAACAACAGGCATACAAAGCGGCGCTGCATAGAAGGACCAGAGCTGCTCGCGAGCTCTACGAGCAGAAGAGGAAAGAGGAACACAAGCTTCTCAGAAAGAAAAAGAAAGAGCATGAGAAGCGCGCGATCGAAGAATTAGAGGGATGCCACTGCAGGAATGAAGTTCGGAAGTCTTACCAAAAAGTAAAAAGAACCTCCCAAGGTTACAAACCCCGAACCGAAGCCTGCAAGGACGATCAGGGGAACATCGTGGTGGAAACGCAGTCGGTGCTGAGGATATGGAAAAATCATTTCTGCAAATTGTATAACGGCGATGACGAACCGAATTCCGCTACCATGCAAATTGCACCATTCAACCTGGACGACGTAGGCCAACAATTCCGTCCACCCGATCTTGACGAAGTGAGGATAGCCATATCTAAACTTAAGTCCAATAAAGCTGCTGGAGCTGATGGCCTTGCGGCTGAGCTATTCAAAGCGGCTGGCGATGAATTGGTTAGGAGTATGCACCAGCTCATCTGTAAAATATGGTCGGAAGAAAGCATGCCCGATGAATGGAACCTCAGTATTGTTTGCCCGATCCTCAAGAAAGGCGATCCTCTGGACTGCACCAACTACAGAGGCATCAGTCTTCTTAATATCGCCTACAAGATCTTCTCTGCCGTACTTTGTGAACGCCTGAAGCCATTCGTCAACAACCTGATAGGTCCATATCAGTGTGGCTTTAGGCCAGGGAAGTCCACCATCGACCAAATATTCGCACTACGGCAGATCTTGGAGAAAACCCAGGAGTTCCAAATCGATACCCACCACCTTTTTATCGATTTCAAGGCCGCGTATGACAGCATCTATAGAGACGAGCTATATAGAGCAATGTCTAGTTTTGGCATCCCTGCCAAACTCGTCCGTTTGTGTAGGATGACGATGGAGAATGCACGCTGCTCCATCAAGGTCGGCAAAGACCTCACCGACACCTTTGATGTCAAAAAAGGTTTTAGGCAAGGCGACGCGCTGTCATGCGACTTCTTCAACATCGTTCTTGAAAGAATAGTGCAAAACTCTCACGTCAACACCAGAGGCACAATCTTTCAAAAGTCCGTCCAATTACTCGCTTACGCTGACGACATTGACATAATCGGACGAACAAAGCGTGATGTCAGTGGTGCTTTTGTGAGCATTGAGAAGGAAGCCAAGAAGATGGGTTTAACGGTGAATGAAAGCAAAACAAAATATATGCTGTCCACAAGAAAGGACACCCAACACCGACGTCTCGGACAGAACGTCACTATAGACAGCTATAATTTTGAGGTAGTCAGAGACTTTGTCTACCTAGGATCCGCTATAAACTCAGCGAACGACACCAGCGCTGAGATCAAACGAAGAATTACTCTTGCCAATCGCTGTTTCTTTGGGCTAAGAAGGCAATTGAGAAGCAAAGCCCTCTCTCGAGCAACTAAACTGTCCCTGTATAAGACGCTTATCATCCCGGTCCTGATGTATGGTGCAGAGGCATGGACACTGCTAACAGTGGATGAGAACGCGTTAGGCTGTTTTGAGAGGAAAATTCTCCGGGTGATTTTTGGTCCCGTCTGCATAGATGGGGAATGGAGAAGAAGATACAACAACGAACTGTATGGGCTGTACAGCGACACCGACCTAGCCACAAAAGTGAAAAGCCAACGACTGAGATGGCTGGGTCATCTAGAGCGAATGGACACCAATGCTCCGGCCCGGAAAGTCTTTGAATCCAACCCCGTGGGACAACGCAGTAGAGGTGGACAGCGTAAAAGGTGGCGCACGCAAGTGGAAGAGGACCTCAACCAACTTGGCGTGCGAAACTGGAGACAGCTAGCTAGAAACCGAGCCGGCTGGAAGAAGCTTGTTGGTTGAGGCCCTGGTCCACCCCGGACTGTAGCGCCATCTTAAGTAAGTAAGTAAGTGTTTACAATATAATCCGAGGATTTCCCGTTTCTAACACTTTTATAACAAAAATTATGATTTTTTTTCATAATTAGATGGATTTTTCACGAATTTTGGTAAACGACCTTGATATGCTGGCAGTTTTTTGGGAGTTCCAGCCCACTTATTGACCTCAACATATAGATGTAATGTGTTTACAATAGAATCCAAGGAGTTCCCGTTTCTAACACTTTTCTAACAAAAATTTTGATTTTTTTCATAATTAGATCGATTTTTCACTCAAACTAAAACGTCTTTTTGCTACTGCCTTGAGATTTTACACGATAACATTGAATCACTATTAAGCAGAATAACAGTGAAGGAAAATCTGCAACAAAACTAAAACGACTTTTTGTAAGAAGTACATTAAGAAGCTTTGAAATGTCGTACCTATGTTTTGTCCGTGTTTCTTACTACTTACTATGAAAAAAAGAAGAGCAGATACTGGTTTGTGAGTAGCTCGCTCGTATACTCACCACTCGACCCCCATCCCCCCCCCCCCCACAAACATCAAAAGACAAAAATTGGCCCTACCCTAAATGCAAGGTCAATGTAACTTTCAATTTGAATACTAAAAGAGGTCGAAAAACAAGAAAATCTATGATCTACACCAACGACCCGGAGAAAAACTAAATACAGAAAGAGCATGAAGCAAAGTTCAAGCATGACAAAGAACTAAATATGGAATGTAATATAAGATTTTGTATTATTTTCATGTGTTTTAATTAACCCCAATCACTGTTTCAACCGCCCCTGGTATGGGGAAGATTGAAACAAACTGTCTTTTTTCTTTAAAATTGATTAACCACTTGAACTAACACATGGGGTACTGAAAAATCACTTCCCATCCGAAGATGGAATCACGATCTTTCATTTGACATAACTCCATCATCGCTAGTCCCTTAAGCGGCAAAGCTATGGACGCCATAAGAAAAATTGTTTCAACCGTACCCAGTCTCCCCTATACGTTTTCTTAATCAATTTTTTCGTGAAATCTAAAAATTAAGTTCAGGGTAAGGTTAACAATAAGCCTATACAAATGTTTTCTAAAATTTTCTTTTCCACTGCGTCACACCAGACACCACGCCCGCCGCCGCCTCCGACCGGCTAAACCACTTGCCGTAGGCAATGACTGACTGTTATATGAATGTAAGTTTTAAAAGAAAATTAAAACAGGCCATAAATTATATATTTTACTAGAAATTAATTTCGCGAATCACGACTTTTTAGTAAGCAAGAAACTAATTAGTCGCTTATGATAATTCTGTTGGTATATAAGGACCGATTTTCATTTCAACTTAATAGTATCAACCCTACTTGCCTTGAAAAATATTAACTCATCTAAAGCACCTTGAAATGAAGTCTTTCATTATTGCTCCTATTCTGATTGCAGCATTTGTCGGTAAGTTTATTCTTAATTCTTTTTGTCGTTGAATATAGTTTTTAGCGTTTTTCTTCTTCTGGTTAAAAATTAAGCTATGTTGCAGACAAGTTCAATTTCAGCTGAACCAGCACCCATACCCAATTTGCTTGGTGGATTACTAGGTGGACCACCAGCAGCAGCAGCACTTCCAAATGCATGTTCAGCAGTTCCAGCCCTTCCAGCAGTTCCAGCCCTTGCAGCCGTTCCAGCCCTTCCAGCCGTACCAGCCCTATCTGCTGATGGAGGTGATTGTGATAGTGATTGTTAATGACATTCAACTCCACTGAATATGGTCACAGCCCTTTTATTTAAACGGCCTTCAGGTTATTTATAATCAATTTGAAATTAAAAAATATAATTAACATATTTCCTTGTATTCCATATTTAGATGGAGTTATTAGCGGCTATGGTTATACATATATAAACATGGATAAAGGCTACAAAAAATAAAAGAAAATTAGTGTTGAATATTGTTTATATTATTATAATAATTAAAGTTCAATATATTTCAAGCTTGATTGATATCTTCTATACGATAAATAGCCTTACAAAAATTTGTGGTAACATTTTCTCAAAGAGAGTTCAACCGATTTCGATATAATTTAAATGTTTGCAAATTCAAAGTCACGGGGATATGCAGAATCACAAACTACACACTGTGGGTCCATTTTTGTTGAGTAGGTACAGTCTTACAGAATTAACTTTATACAATTTGAAAGTAAAAAGTCGGGTTTGTAAAAATTGAGCAAGCGAATCCAAAAAAATTCACTCTCAGTTTTTAACAGCAAAAGTTAGGAATGGTGTTTATATTTTTGAGGGTACGGAGTCCTCTGAAATAAACTGGCTTAATGATGAAATAAATAAAATAATAGATTTGGTGGCTCAAAAACTTGTGAAGAAGCAAGGCCTAGTGACCTACAACTCTCAATCAACCATCCCTGTGTGCATGTTGTTGGCAGGAATGGAAGAGACCTACAATTTTTTGACGAGTCCGAACGGCTAAAATGAGATGCACTTATTCATAACAAGTGGAGGATTTGTCAGTTCCTCGCAAGAGGTAGTACACCGAAAAACATATTTCTGGGTAACTTTGGCTTTTCGAAACATTCTCCTTTCCCAAAAATACATACATTTTTCTTTCTTATTTGAACGGATCGTGAATGGATCCTCAATAGATCTCGCGTAATAAATTCGGGAACGAAATATATTTTACGAAGGATTCGATCGTGATAACGAATTAAATTTTAATAGATCCGAAAAATAGTATTCGTGATCGGATCAAAAATAAAATTCTCTTTTGAATTTTTCACGAGAGAATTAATCACATTTTATCGTTCTCCGAACCTTGGTTTTAAGGCTTTTGACCGGAAAATCAGGGGTATAAGGGAACAATTAAGTGGAAGGGTTTTTATTATTGAATATGTTTGTTTTTGCCCATAAGCATTTAGTACGAGAGCTAGCAACGTCAAAAAAGAAGTCATTCTAGTACGGCCAGTATTTTGATATATGTTCTCTCTAACCCCTTGATTCGCCAGATCGCCGTCTGGCTGTTGAGAGGTTTTGCGTTTTCTCATAGGCACGCCATTTATAACGGTAAAATAATTATTTTCGAAGTCATTTTAGTACGGTTAATTTTTTTCACTGTTCTCTATAACCGTTTAGCAATTTAAATCCAGAAAGCCAGACATTTCTGCAGTTGTGAAATCTAAGCCAGACGCTTTTTTGTAGATGTCCAAAAAACATAAAATCATAGAATTGCAGGGGAGAGTACGATAACTTCTTTTCTTTTTTGATACAATACATACAATGGTTTGGTGAATTATTTATGCATTAATAAAATAATAATAGAGCAAGGACAGCATCCATACACCAGCAGAAACATACACAAACTCACTCACAAACAGACAGTCACAGGAGCGAGTGCCCACTGGCCGCTTGCAGGTGTAAATTACGTTTTTAACAATCACTAGTACGTCTAGCCCTCGAAACTCGAGTGCTAATAACACTATCATCTAGTTGGCAATATTCTAGAAACTCATTCAATCGATTATTTCAATCAATAGATCAATTTGATCCAAATTTAAAAACAATACAATTTGGATTGATTAAAAAAGCTAAAAAAAATGTGTGAGCACCGGGACTCGCGTGGAAGATGTGTAAACATTCGTTTTCACCTGAAGGTAAGGGATCGGGTCATTACCACGTATGGAAAAAATTAGGAGTCTGCAATATAAGCGCTAAAACAAAATGGTTGCACAACACAAATTATAATGAATTTACCCATTAAAAAACACCTTCCGAGAGAACTTTATGACGTCACAAAGTTGTTCCGGGATTCAAAGTTAAAGTGTCAAAAAGTAACTTTGAGTACATTTTTCCTACTTATCTCTTTGATACTGAGTTGAAATGGTTAATCCGTCAAAAGCAGCTGAAATCACGATGTTTTCATTTTGAGTTATCTTTTGTTTGCTTCTCGATCGTTTGGTTTGGAATTGATCTCATTTTTGTAATATGTAATAGTTTAATTTTATTATCCCCTAGATCTGATCCGGATTAGATTATCATAATTAAACAAACAGGATCCCAGTGCGACAAGAGTGTTATATACCTATCCGATTCCGATCCCCGTTTATCCTTTTGTTTCTGTATTTTCTCTCTACTCTTTTCTCTATTTTCTCCCTATCTTCAACACAAAAAGCCATCTACCTATGAGAGAAAAAAAACTCATTTTTTGCAAAAAAGTACAAAGGGTGTATGGTCAGAATTAATTTGCAAATCGAGATCCAAAAGCAAGGTCGGATTTTGTGTTGTTTTTGTAATACACGTATGCATATACAATCCAGATCAGATCTGGGGGAAAATATAAAGCCAATATATTTTTATTTTTATTGATTTTACCGTCGATAGTGAGTTTGGAAATTTTTTCCAGGTTTTGTGAGATTTTTTTATCTGATTTGATCGATTTGTAGTAAAGAAATTTGTGCAAGTAATGAATGATAAAAAAAATTGGAAATATTTTTGCTTAAATATTAAATTTTGTGCTAGAATGAAGTTAAATGAAATTTAATTTGAAAAATGTATGCATTTTCGAAGTGCTGATAAAAGTTCTTTTCAATAATGAAATCACAATTCCGTCTTGATTTTTAATTCCTAATCTATTTCGACTTTTTTCATTCAATTTGTTTGACAGATCAGCCATATTTTTAGCTTTTGTCGTTCCTAAATGAAAAGTAACTCCAAGTAACTTTTTTAAATATGACATAACAACACTTCTATTTGACACATTAACCACAGCCAACTAGAGAAACATAAAAGAATGCGCCACTTGGCAAATCATGTTATGACATTTCAAATCAAGAAATTGCAAATAACACTTAATATCACAAACTAAAATTGCCACCCGCGATTGCAGAGATTAACATCCAAAGCAGCTTATGGATACAAAATAATGAAATAAAAAATTAAATTTCTAGAAAAAAAGCAACAAAATCTTCGCCTGGCAAAATGTATGTCAAATATCTCTGTCAAGATATGATTGCATCTTTACATCTAATCAAGATATGAAGCGGAGTGACTCCATTAGATATTTAATGTCAAGACGAACATTCTGAGAGAAATTATCTACTGTGGAGTCGGGGTGTAAGGAATTCACTCCACTTAGCAAATACCAAAACCATTTGGTAAAAAATGAAAACTACCTTACCTATTCGACTTTACAGAGTTCTACTTACCTACAACAAACAAAATAGTTCCAAACGGAACCGTGAGCCCATATCCGTTAGAGCCGATTTTCAATTTTACCCATACCGAGCGCTAAGATGTTTACACATCAAAAATTAAATTTTGTTCTTACTGCTCCGGAAAAAGGTGATGTTATGTCAAGTGGTTGACATTTTGATCGTAATAAACTTATTTATGAAAATATAGTTCAGTTCTTATCCATCAAGACATCAACTGTCAAATTTCATTGTCGGATGGCTACAATGTCAATGGATTAAAAAACCTCTGAAAAATAACAAATTTTTGATGAATTTTAATGGTCCAAAAAAGTTGATTTTAAGGCAGTTGGGTGACATTTGTATCAAAATATACCTTTACTGCTAAAATATAGTTTTCCCCCTAACATTTCAAGCCAAAACTGTCAAATTCAATTGAAGAATGGCTACGATGTCAATAGATTAAAAACCCTATAAAAGAAGAATTGAAGAATTTGTACTGCTCCAGAAAAAGTTGATGTTAAGGCAATTGGGTGACACTTGGAGCAGGTATGTAAAGCTAAACGCATAGAATTCTCGGCACTTACTTAAAAGTGGATTAAAACTGTGCTACCGGCGTGTAGTAGACACTAAAATTTTACTTGTCAGCGCGTTGACAGCTCGTAGCAGAAGTGACGTTTGAATAAAATTGGGGCTAAGTTGAACCAAGAGAAGTGGCATTTGCATGCAATTTATCGATCACAAAGTCATTCACGCAGGTAGGCAACAACCTCTTCAGGCTAATTAAATCGAAGAGAATTATCAGCGCTTTACTTAAATGGGGAGAAAAACTGTGTTACCAATGTGAATAACACAACAAACGTTTTGACAACTTATAGCTTTTTTGCAAGCATAAATGAAAACGGTCTAAAAAAACGACACCGGGGATTACCGACGCGACGCCATCACAGAAAAAACATGGAGTTTTCATTCAAACTATCGATAACATGTATGTAATTCATTGAGGTAAGACAGTTTTTTTCAATACTTAAGTAAAACACCGAAAATTCTCTATAAATTGATGAGCACCAATATTGTTTCTTTCATTCAATTCCTTTCGGGCTTGCAAAAAAAAAGTGTGACAATTTATAGCAAACATTTACGTTTGCATAAAATTTATCGATAGCAAAATTAGCCAGGGTATTTGCATACGATTTTTAGATGTACTCCAATTTTAAGTAAAAATCGCAAGAATAAATACAATAATATAAAAGTCGAGAAGAGCTGAACTTCTTTTCTGCAGCACTGAACGCTGCCATCGGCCATTCCAATAATCTTTCCTGTCAGTGCTGGAAAATTGGTTGGTTGGTGGGTGGACAAAATCAAAACGTCACCTATTTTTCGGTGACATTTTAATTTTGTCCAAATAAAAACAAACTAAAAATGAACGATTAAAATAATAGAATATGAAACAAATTTGGAAATAAATTAAAAACAAATAAAAACAAATCAATCAAAGGAATAAAACAAAACAAAAGTGTAAGGAAAAATATTATCATAAAAGGGCAACCACAAATCTTAATAGGTACACAAATCTTAAAAGGTGTGGAAATGTAAAATTAAGTGTCGTGAACATATAGGTACTCTGTCTCACTCTGGCTCTCGCTCGCACTTATTGTGCAATTTTCTTTTATTGTTTTTATAGTTTTTGTGGTGCAATTATTTAATAAATCTTTGCATTCTGCACTTCTGTGCAAAAAAACATTTTCAACGATATATAATTTATATGCCTTCGGCTTTTGTAGATCAAATATGAAGTGGTGAGAAAGGGAAAAGGAGAAAGTTATGTAGTGCTGCAACCAGGACCAGTAAAATAAATCGACACTCTGATCGAAAATCAATAGTATAGAAATGGCTTAAAGCGAACAACTGAGACCCCCCCCCCCCCCAAGCTAGCATGAGTGCGGGAGGGGATAAACCAATACTATGTTCCTTTGTTTTCAAGAATCGTGCGTCATAGTGCGACGCGTGTATGTTCGTTCTATAGACCGATATAGGACGAATTTCGGAGCTTATCCCTAGTAAGCAAACAATGCCCCCTCCTTCAAATCTGACTATGTAGTTTCCATGGTAGAAACACTTCTGAAAAACCTCAAGTTATGTACATACTATCATAGCAAAAGACCTCAACCCGCCAGGTTGATACTTTTGGTTGGTTTCAGTTCTAGCTCCATTATAGCGGGTAGAGGGCAGAGAGGGGGGAAGGGGGTAAATATTAATGGTTTCGAAGCCAAGACCAATTTACTTATACCATATAAGTACCAAATGAGAAATTACTATTATCGTACTAACACCTTTCCCTTACCCAATGCATTTGAGAAAGGGAAGAGGGTAAACGAAGAATGTGTTCCAGTGTTTTCAAGTATGCTTAATCCAGTCAGATCCCTCACATAATTCTACAGGCCAATGCAAATAGCAAGTTGGTAACTCCCTTCCCAAAATCTTACACAGTGTTGCCAGCGCTGCAACGATTTTTGAAAGCAAACTTAAAACATGTGTTATTAGTGTACAAAAACTCAAGTCGTTAGGCTGGAATAGAAGGTTAGTTTCAGTCACCCCCCCCCCCCCCCCCCCAAACTACTAGTGGTATACATATTAGCAACCTCCCTCCTCCAGATCTGACGATGTAATATCTATATAGTGAACATATGTTATAAAATTATAAAATAACGAAAAATATACTACAAATGAAGGATACCCGTTATTCTGAGAATCAACAAGAACGAACAAATGAAAATAATTATTTTAAATAAATATGTATGTTCAGTTCCATTAATTTTAATTTGGATCTGAATGGAATTGATAAAGCCTATTTTTGTTTATAACTCCAACGTCAACAAAACAAATATGAAAATCGGTCGACAGCTATCCGGATGGACTTTTGTACATATTTAGTCATAATTTAGTATTTCAGTTGAGTTCGTCTACATTTGATTGCATGGCAACTCTTTTATCTGGTATACAATTTCGATTCCAGTTTTATTTCATTTCAAGAATAGGGACATACATATACATTAGGGTGTGCCACTTTGGTATGGAGAAACAAATACTGTTCAGATTTTAAATCTAATATCTGCCAAAAGTAGCATTAGAATCGTAGGAATAAGAATATATGAAAAAATTTTGAAATTAGATGTTGTTTTGGCTTGCTTAACAACAAGGCTTATTTTCGAAAACTGTGTTTTTAGTAATTTGTCTGTATTTTGCTTGAATATGGTTATAGTAAATCTGAGCTGATTTAACTAATTTAAATAATTTTGCACAAAGTATACAAACAATTAAAAAGAGAAAAATTTAAGGCAACACAAATTTGAATTAAAAATTCGAAATCACTCAAAATTGTATTTTTATACAATTTTCAAGTGCGACAGATATTAATAATTTTTTCTTAAATCAATTTTTACTTATCCAAAAAAAATGTCATAAGTTAATTTTATGTCACTGGAAAAGAAAATGACACTCAAATTTGTTTGTAAAGAAACCTTTTTGATACAACTACCTTAAAAAGCATTACAAAACGTTTTTTCGCCATACATCACGAAATATTCTTTTTTTCTTCAAAAACTCCTGCTGAAATCTGAAACTCCAATTTCCCTTTATTGAAATCGTTTGACTTCTTACGCCGAAATCCAAAGTTGAAATTAGTCAGTCTTTTAAAAATTTTCACAGAACACTTTTTTCTAAATTTTAATTTCTCGAATATAACAAATCCTAAGACGTTCATGGGATTTTATTGTACAAATAATCAAAGGGGTCATTGAAGATGAGAAAACAGCGGAGTGCTATTAAATTAGAGGGTGCATTTTGGAACGGGGGGTGCAAAAGCACCCTTTATGGTTTTGGCATTAACTCGAAAACGGAGCAAAATTTCGAGATAATTATGAAAAACCTTTTTTGTAGAGATTTTTTAAAACAAAATATAAACATTTTTAGTTAACTGAATTTAAAAAAAAATCATTTTTTGTTGTTTTTTTTACTTATTTGCTCATAACTTTTTTAGCAGCGGAGAAAGGTATAGGCATTAGCTTAAATAAAGGAAAGATAACTAAATTGCCTGTAAAATTAATTATTCAAAAAACGGTTTGGATAAAAAGCGACCGAGAAATGGTCGTTCAAACTAGGCCGATTTTAAGTTTTTAAAGATTTATAAATGGCATTTTTGGCTATTTTGATGGACTTATTAGATTATACGCTCAAACTGGGTATTTTAGTGACTCATGACCAGTTAAGTCAAAAATAAAAGTTTTTTCGCAGTTTTAGGGTTGCCATCTAATTATTTTCAAAATTTAAAATAATTTCCAAAATCAACGCACTTGCTCTTACAAAGCCGGGCTTTGAGCACATGTTAGCGTATACCTTCTTGAACATGAAAAAAATAGTGTCAGGCCAGTTTTACGGTTAAAAGTCCTTGCCAGACGAGCTCAACATTTTCTAAGTAAAAAAATAACAAAAAATGTGGTTTTGCACTTTTTTTTGCAATGTTTTTTTTTTTATTTATTTAGCTAGTTAAAAAAATTAAAAAAAAATTTTCAACCCTCTCTCCAAAATGCACCCTTTCATTTAATAGATCTACGCGGTTTTCTCATCTTCAATACCCCCTTTGAAGATTGCTACAATAAAATCCCATGAACGTCTTAGTTCCTTATTGCCCTGTTTTTTTAGGACATAATCAATAGCCTAAATCAAACGTTTTTGGTGTTCTTTTCAAGCTTTATTAGCGAGCCAAAGCCAATAACTTAAACGAAAATTCCAAATGAAGAATTTTATTTTAATATGTAAAGCAACTTTTGGAAGGTATTAGATGTGGAAATTCCAGAGTTGAAATAAATGACACACCCTACTATACATACTTCTTTATTATTTTATCTTTCACTGGAAACATACAAAAAAAAAACTAACCAAGCCAAAGAAACATTATCAGAACTCGACAAAGGAAACTGAAGAAGGCATAACCAAAACACACTCTGACGTCATGATAAAAGTGGTATTCTTTAGCTACAACAACTATTACTATTGTTGTTTATATCGTTGAGATAAACTATGACTATGAAGATGATGATGACGAATGACCATGCGCTGAGAACAAAACCGGTAACGTCATCACCAGCTGGTGCTCTTTTTTATTTTTTGTTGTTTTGGTTGTAGGTGATGGGAAAAGTAACAGGTGACCAGAGCAAACACATTGCAGGCAGTGGGTTAATCAATGCAAGGTTCAACTTACCTGCTCTTTCATTGAACTTCCTCGGATGACATTTTCAAGGGTTTTTATGGTTTAAAAGTGAATTAATTACAACATGCCGGTGAGTTTATTTAGATATTGATTTATCATGAAGCTTAAGGTCAATATTGTAAAAGATTCAACCTGTTTTGAAATCAAAAAAAAAATGTAGAAGGTTTTTCGGGAAGAACCTACCTAGGTAAGTATACCTTTATCATGTTTCCTAAGTTTGAAACGAGAGCACAAATGCACATTTTAGAGAATTTCTTTTTATTTGAAAAAAAAAAATAATTGTGCACTGTTTTATGTTATCTTCCAAGGCTCTTAGGTTCGTAAAATGTTACGTATTTTGTTTTCAAAGAGAAATGTAACTCAAATTTGTTTTCTCTTTAATTTTAATTTGATTATAATAGTACTAAACGCTCGTTTACTTTTAGTTGATTTGTTATGCTTTGTGCCTTTCGTTTGTGCACTAGCCTTATTGTATTTCACAGTAGGTTCTCTTTTTTCTATGCTATTGAGTTTCGTATTTCATTGTAACTCTTATAATGGAAGCTACTCAATTTCAAATTGATAAGAACATAGAACACACTATCAGGGTTGAACGTTGAAGCTCAATGGATTGATTATGCTTAGTTTTGACAGAGTTGCCAATGATGGGAAATTGTATTGAAAATCACTGGCCAGCTACAATATGGAACTAGAGTGAATAGTAAATTTATTGCTTCAAAACATAAAAAAAAAATTACTCACAAAATTTTAATCAAAAATAGCTGCTCACCTGTTTATAGTTTTTGTCATGAGTGTCAAGTTAGCAAAGCAATGTTGACGAATCGAAAAATGGGTAGTTGGATAATTTGCCGTTTATTAGTCGTTAATTAGTTGTGACAATTTTGAATTTGTCGTTTAATGTTTTCTATGTCGAAAATCCGTAAAAACTTCTTATAGCTGATGGTGTATGGCTAAATAATTTGCCGTTATAATTAGTCGTTAATTAGTTGTGGCAAATTCAATTTGTTAATTAGTTGTTAAAATTTCAATTTTGTCATGCGATGTTTTTTATGTAATTTTGGGTGATTTGTTTTCTATGAGTGTCAGGTTACCAAATCAATTTTCACTGATCGAAAAATGGGTAGGTGGATGATTTCCCGTTATTTATAATTTTCCGTTAATGCTTATATTAAAAAATAACCCTAAATTTTTTTCACAACTATTTAACGACAACTAATTAATGACTAATTAATGACAAATTATCAAAGAATAACATATTAAATTTTGGAAGTTTTTACCACCTTTCAAAAAAAACATAGAATAATTAATGGCTATTTAATGGTATATTATTAAGCCATAAAATACCGGAAGATAAACAGTTGCTACCCCATTTTCAGGTAGTACTTTGCCAACTTGATGTCAAGCTACCAAAGAACCCAAAAAATATAAAAAACATTTCACGAGGAATTCAAAATTGTCACAACTAATTGAAGACTAATTAGTGGCAAACTATTTAGCCATAAACAGTTCGGTATTAGCAGTTTGAATCCCTTTTTAAGATGGTGCTTTGCTAACTTGATATAAAGCTTACGAAGAATACAAAAAACATAGAAAACATTACACGACTGAATTCAATTTTTCACAACAAATTAATGACTAATTAACGGCAAATTATAAAGCCGTAAAGCATAAAGTAAATATAAGAAGTATTTCACGCTTTTCGAGTAGTGTCAAGTCAGCAAAGCACTAAAAAAAAACATAGAAAACATTGAACGACAAATTCGAAATCCTCACAAAACGATTAATTAACGGCAAACTATCCACCTACCCATTTCTCGATTCGTCAAAGTTGCTTTGCTAACTTGACACTCCTAGAAAACAAATAACCCAAAAACACATAGAAAACATCGCACGGCAAAGTTGATTTTTTCACAAATAACTAACGACTAATTAACGGCAAATTATTAAGCACTAAAACATTAAATTTTTGAAGTTTTTACCACTTTTCAAAACTAAAAAACATAGAAAACATAGAACGACATATTCGAAATTGTCACAACTAATTAACGACTAACTAACGAGAAATTATGCACCTATCCATTTTTCGATCCGTGAGAGTAGCTTTGCTAACTTGATATCAAGTTTCGACATTTTTTATCACACTGAACGTTGCAATTGATCCTGTATAGTTTTCCCCAATGCAATATTTGGAAATAAATACTTATTTTTAGTTCTCCCAAAGCAACCATTTTTTCTTCCAACGAATATTTCCAATCACAAAAATAAGATATATGTAGGTAAGTGCTTACATACATATGTATCTATTCGCGTTTTTCTTTTTTGATTCTGAGCAAAGCTCTGAGCACAGGCTGAGCGATCAGAGCAGAGCTCCGAGCAGATTATGATCAAATTCCTCATTTCATAGGGGATTTTGGTAACGTGAAATTTCTTGCAATTTGCTGCTAAATCACATAAGAAAAAACAGAAATAATTATATTTGTTCCTAAATAAAAACTAAAACACAAAATTATTTGTTAACCTGAAGTTGACGGGCGACTCTCCGGGGAATCCATTTTAAATTATGTGTGTTTTTTTTTGTCTGTCAAATCACTAAATAAAATAAGACAAGTTGGCTTCGCTCAGGGTTTCGCTCGATTCACTCGGTCATTTAACCCTGAGCTAATTGAGCTAGCTCCGAGGGAAAAGAAACACATTTTTTATGTTATGATAATGTCTGAGCTGAAAAAGAAACATAGAATTTTTGTTTGACAGTTCCGTGATCTGCTCTGAGTTAAAAAGGAAAAACACCATATTGTAACATGATTTTCATAGTCCCACCAATCGTTACAAAAATCTAAAAAAAAGTGCCAAACCAAAAATCAATGATTAATACATCACCATCAAGTGTCAATATCACCACAGCAACACTGCTATGTACCTCCAACTAATTTAACTCACTCAATTTAGCACAGCAAACACGAAGAGTGCCTGAGTTTATGTTTTTCATGGAACAAAAATCAAAAACACAATCAAAGTTGCTTGAATACAACATTGAAATGTGTCGTACCCTATGCTAGTAGGTTTTATTTGTTATTTTTGTCTAAAATTAAATTTAAAACAAAATCTAAAGGACTAAGTGAGGTTCTGTAATTGTGATTTTTAAATAAATTAAGTAAAATATTCGTATAATTTATTGAATCTAACCATATTTTCGTTTTTTTCAATTTTAACATTTTATAACACAAAAATTTCCATCATTGATCACATTAGCTTTATGCGTGCTTAGCCACTCTGTAAGGCAAGTTTAATGGCATAGAATTTCAAAAATAAAGCAATGAAGGTCAATATACAAATAGTCCAGTCAATTTGTTGTCAAAAAAGCTCTTTGCGAGCATAGTGTGGGGTAGTTTTGATTTGTTCGCTCCTTTCTGTTTTCGGGTGTGCTGAATCCGAATCTGAGGTTTGCCAACAAAAGTTCGTGACGCAACATGGAGAAAAATGTGAAGAATGATGCAAAAATGCATTTTTCGGAAGTTTTTCACTAATAACTCGAAAACTACAAGTTATTCAAAAATTACATCAAAGTACCTAACATTGAAAGTATACACTTTCCAATGAATCTCTATTCAACGGTTTTTCTGCGACAATACATTTGGACTCAAGCGCTAGTCGAAAATTAAATGTTATTACTGTTTTCGAAAATCCTCTCGAAAGCACTACGAAATTACTTTGTGTGACAATATTTGAATTTTTGTTTGTAACATGAGCCAAGATATACTTTTCTGATGGTCTTTAATACGCTGAGTTCGAATCTGGCCTTGAAATTGCTCTAGCACGTCACGTTTTTGAGATATTCGAATCTAAGGATTTAAAAAAAAATGCATTTTTTATTCAAGTTTGCGGGGTTATATTTTTTCTCGAGGTATTTTTTTCAAAAAAAATTTTATGGTTACTCTGAAGTATGAACATTTTACTTCAAAATTCTTTTTGAATCTTTCAAATACCTCCATTCATCTTCGAGAAATCGTTAGTTTTCGTCTTACAATATCTAATTCGAAAAATACCACATTTTGCTCGCCTTGTGCCCTTTTGAGCAGCACAATTTGGCTGGATTTTTCGAATTAGGTAGTAAGACAAAAACTAACGATTTCTCGAAGATGAATGGAGGTATTGACAAAATTGACATTCAAATTTTACATTTTTCGAAGTTGTGTCCCGGAAACTTCTTTTTCGGTACTGCATTGGAAATTACACATTTTGTAAAAATATTCGAACTCAAGATTTTGATCCAATATGACTTAACGATTATAGAGAATAGTCAACAAATAAATTAGCCCATAGTTTTATTTCCGGTTGTTTTGAAATGTTTCCAGACCTACAGATTAAAATGCTGAAATATTGAATTTTTCAAAAAAAAAATTTTTTTTTTTAAATCCAAAATGAATTTTTTTCAAAATCTTAATATGCAATATTATTTCTGTGGTGTTTGGTAGAAACATGATAACTCCATTTTAAAATTTGCATCTTTACGTCGACCTTACATCAAGCTGCCCCCTTTACGGATGAACCGATTTTCTTCAAATTTGAAAAACTTAAGAAAATGTTCTTTGAAAAGCTATACTTTTAATTTGAAGAAAATCGGTTCACCCGCTTAGGCTTTAGCTCTATGTAAAGTTTTTTAATGTTTCTACCAAACACCAGAGTTTTTGCGTACAAAATTTGAACGAAATCGAAGCAGGAACCGTTAATAATGGTTTTTGGTAATTTTATTTTGTAATTAAAAATAATAATGCACTTATATTTATTTTATCAAAGTCGTTAGAGTTGTTTTTGAGATAAATAATCTTTTCCTTAACTGTTTTATGGTAAGTAGGTGCCGTTATTTGTGAAGCTAAAAAAATGGAATTTCACCTTCCCTCATGATGGTAATGTCATGTTTGATTGTTATCTTAGTCTCATCTCGGTCTCGTATAACAATATCTTGTCTCGGTATCGGTTTCGATCTCGTCTTGTCTGTTCCTAACAATTTTAAAGGGCTGGGCTCACAATGTCTAAGTAAAGCTCCGATTAGGTATCCTTTTTTATAATCTACTTAAATGAGTTGTAAATCCAATTTTTTTTACTTGTGGACTATGACTCTTTCTCGGTATCGCATCGGTTTCCAATACCGATATCAAACGATACCGAGACTTTTCTGGTATCGTGTGGAACTATTGTGTTCAAGGGTTTATTTAATATTTCTGTTTTCCCCATAAGAATGCTTAAAGCCGAAAATGCTTCTATATTCACCGATGCGTTCCTCAGAGAATTTTCACACTGGCCACTTTTCAATATTTTTGGTATAGTTCGTAGCCGAATTTGACAATTTAAATCTTAAAACTTTTTGTGCAAAATTTATTTTTATATCGAAATGGATAATTTTAAAATTTTTTTAAAAAATTTAAGCAGGAAAAAAAATCAAATGTTATTCTCTGCAGATTTTGTTCTAAAAGAAAATTCAATCGAGCTATTGGATAAAAAACCTTGTCCTTACCCCGTGCACCCCAAAAATGTGGCTTTAAAGGCCCATCAGTCAATAGAATCCGTTGCGGCGACGGAGCCATTGATGTTGCCGGATGCGACGGATTGAGCTAGCCCAATGAATGCGTTGACGTTCACATAATAACCAGTTGAAATTCAAACACACACACATAACAACCACTTGAAATTCAAACACACACACATAACAACCACTTAAAATACAAAAACACACAAACAAAGTTCCTGTCAACGCATCTGCCGGAGAGAAAAAGTTAAAAGTTCGGCTACTCTGTCCGTTGCGTCCGACGCTTGCGTTGCTATTGGGCCAGTTCCCATAAGAAAACATGTATTATATCGAGCTGTCAGTTGAATGCGTCGCCACAACGGACGCAACGGATTCTATGGGCCTTACTAATAATCAAACACTAATGTCGACTATTAGTTAACTTTAAGATCAAAGTTAAGTGTGGAGCTTTAACAAAATGCTACCAATAATCAATTTTACCCTTTTGCTAACAAAATCCTCAGACTTTCCTTTAATCTACTACAATTTCCATCAAACTCCATCAAACATGCTCTAAAAAAACCACACACTACAATAACTCAAGTAAAAACATAGAAGAAGAAATAAACAAACACAAATGCAATGACACAGGGTCGGCGTGCAGTTTCACGGCTAAATTCTGGGGCGCCCAAGGAACGCAACATTTCAAAAAAAGAAAAAATCATTGAGGTGCTTCTATCATTTTGCCGAGATATAAAAAAGTGTTCAGACATTTTATATAGTAAGAATAGTAAAAAAAAGCTTTCTAAACTAAATAAAAAGTGAAATAAAAATACAGTGAATATTTGCCATTCTTATTTTTAAAAAATATATAAGACAACATGCGGCATTAAATAATGTACAAACACTTATAATATGGAGTGAACAAATTTTTTATATCACAGTTAATTTTGTCTCATATTCTACATAAAATTATGTGAAGTGGTGTTTTTAGGTTAATACATTATCGTAGAATATTTTCAAACTGACGTAAGACTTCTTGATTAAAATACAAAACTGATATGATAGATAGGGCTAACAGTGGAAATGCCTTTGAGAATATTTCATTCAAAACGTTGAAAATAACTCTGCACATGAAGCGCTAATAGGATTTGAGTGCCTTGCCATCACCAACAAAATTTAATCCGTCCCTGCTGGACGAGAATTTCTCGTTTGACAGATGAATCTCAACTAAATCACTCGAATGAAGTATATTTTTATTAACAACATATTAGATTCTTTTAAGCAAAATTTCATGAAATATCTCAATTTAAAAGTATCCTACGATCATTTAATAACTTTAAAAACATCACTTCACATTACTTTATGTAGAAATATCAGAAAAACTAGCTTGTGAAATTAAATATTTGTACACTCTTTATTATAGGCATTTTTACAAGATTTTTTTGTAGCACCACGTGTTTTTTTATATTTTGTTTAATAAAGTATTTCAAGTGTTCATTACACATTAGTTAAATTACACTTTTTTTTTAGTTTAATATGCTTTTTTCACTAGTTTAATGATTTGAAATCTTAATACACGTTCCTTTAGCTCGGCAAAGTGACAGATGAATTTCGATTTGTTTTTTTTTTTTTCAAAGAGTGAAGATAAGTATTGCCGTATTCTTTTTTAACAGCTACTTTTTCAGTACTTAAGTATTTAATAAGTTCAAAGGGTTTGGACGGTTTTAATTTTGTTTTATGAACATAGTTGATTAACATTATACAAGAACATGCATGTTTTGAGTTGACTTCATGGTTTTTGACATATGCACATATCAGTACCTACGAAATTGCAACAAATTATTTTCTTTCGGGATTTTAAGTGATATTTCTCTTCCTGCCAATTTTTTAAATATTTTTTTAGGGGTCAGAGTTCTGTTGTTTTCATTGGTTTTTTTCTCGCGTTTTATTCCTTTCAATTATGGTAAAATATGAAACGAACGCCTTTCGTAAAATATGAAACAACGAACGCCTTTCATAAATATTTTACTAAACCACGCCATTTTATGAGAAACCCTTTTTGAAACAATTATTTCTCTGACAATTAATTGGAAGAATGACTTTAGGTATGTTTACGTGTAAAAGTGTGCACCTGAAAAAATCTTAAATCGATTCCCGTTCAACACAAAAAATTACTTTTTAGATATACGTAATTGGGTACTTAAATATATAAAACGGAATAAGCAAATCAACCGCGTATTTAACGTAAGATCCAGACGTACCAAATACTTTCGAAAAAATTAAATAATCTATTCCTGCTGCAATACATAAACATGCAAACAATAAATAAAGTATACGTCTAACTCAAGTTCTTCTTTTTCACTGTAAAACTAAAATCTGAAGATATAAACTAACCCATCAATTCAATACCTCGTGGCATGATGATTAGTGCGTAGGACCGTCATGCCGAAAGTGTAGGTTCGATTCCCAGCCGTGTCACCTAAGCACAGAAATGTTTTATCCGAGGTACTGCCTGTTGCGAAGAACTGACAAATCCTCCAAGAGTATGTTTGTCATTCAAAAGTGCTTCTCTTTTAGCCGTTCGGAATCGGCATAAAACTGTAGGTCCCCTCCATTCCTGCCAAAAACACGCGAACAAGAATGTTTGAGAGTTGTAAGTCACTAGGCCCTGGTTCTCCATGAGCTAATGCCACCCAATTTATTTATTTATTATTTATCAATACCTATGCCTATTAGAATCAATCTGATAACTTGGGAACAGATTTAAGTATTAAATACAAATTTAATTACCATAAAACAGCACTAAGGCAACACTTTTTATTTAGTGTTCGACTTTAATCATGGATTTCCATGTATTAAATTTTGACATATTGCTAACGACTAAACTGGAGATTAAATTCGTTATTGGTATGTGGATTTTCTAAAATCTGGAGATTTTCTTTTAAGCTTAACACTAAATTTGATTATTAGTAAGGCCCTATGGGTCGGGGCCCTTATAATGAGGACAAATCGTACAAAAAAATTTGGCCCATCGATTAATGAAATTTAAATAAACTTGTACATATTCAATAATAAAAACCCCTGCACGTAATTGCTGCTCTATACCGCTCATTTCCGGTCTATTCCATAGACTATAGGAACCAACATTTAGGTCAAGTCTTTTAAGTCCGTTTTCTTTTATTAATGTGTCAACTCTCAGAATTTGTACAGACATTTAGCCAGTTTATATTACTGTGATCTCAGAGGACTCAGAGGGCTCAGAAATATACAGAGGATTCCTCTCAAAAATTCCTCACTTTTCCCCTTAAAAACTGAGACTGAAGTTTTTTAGAATCGTTTACTCAGTTTACTCAGGAAGAAAAGAAAAAGAGAGTTTTTTGACTTCTATGTCAAGAATTTTGTTTATATGTATTTTATTCTCCTGTTCTGTTAAAAAGCGGGGAAAAATTACTGAGTGCTCAAGAAATATAAACTGGCTAATTGTAAAGATATAATGTTTTTTTCACCAATTTTTTCAGAACTTAACCTTGAATCTTCGACCAGTAAAACCCAATAGTAATCCCTATACTTACCAAACAAATATTGCAACATTTCTTTTTTCATACAAATCAATACCATGTAGGTTATAAATTTAAATTAGAAAATAAACAGCTCTAATAGAACTTATTTTTTCTTTTTGTTTCTTCAAACATTCTTTGCTGTCAATTGCTTATAATTATTAGTTTACCCTACGGGGGGTGTGATGTACAAAAAGAACTAAAAGCCAGAGAAAAACTCTGGCCAAACCAAACAACAAACAGGCTAGCTCAGCGCTCAGCTGTGAAGTTCACCATCACCACAGGCCGCAAGCAATTTTCAATTTTCAGTTATCGATGAGCTGTGCAGTGAGCAACTGGTTGGGAGTCACGGAATGGCACAGTTGTATAAAATAATTTCGTTTTGAATAGTGTTCTTTTTTATTTTTGTTATTAATTTTTTTTTTATTTAAATCTAATTTTTTTTGGAAATAATTTAATCCTAAAAAAAAGTAAATAATTATCGTTACAATAATTTGAAACAACAAATAATATGCAGATAAAGAAAAATCAAGAAAAGCTCCAAGTAAATGTTTGTATTTAATATTTTACCCTAATGGCAACAACAACATCAAATAAAATCGCACGTGAATATTTTGTTTTCCTTTGTTCTTGTTCCCGTATTCTTGCGAATCAAGTTAGTCACAGTGTATCTCGTCAATTTCGTCAGAAAAGTGCCTGTTGCGATTAATCGTCGTCGTCGGTCGTGTCCAATATTTTTCTTTTTTTTTATGGAACGAGTGTGACAGTTTTCTCTGTCAATTTTTTTTTTATTTGCAGTGTGTTGCAATCATGTAGAGATTTTCTTCACAAAAAAATAGAAACTCAATTCAGGTCGTTGTCCTGTGTATGGTTAACTTCGTCGATGCAACAAATTATCCTGCCGGCAAACCAATTAAATAAAAAAGAAAGAAAAAAACGAATTTTCTGAATTTTGTTCGTAATATAATTTTGGAATAAAAAACCGTTAGTTTAACAACACAACAAACTTCACAATCTATTGCCAACAATTTGATAAGAAAAAAAAAGTGCAATTGTGCCAAAAAATTATAGTATTCCAAGAGTTGCCAAGGTGTCAATTTTGGCAGATTTAATTAATTTCAACTGTAAGCGACAGAACTACTAGAGAGCTGTCTACTTTAATCCACCCACCGATTGATTGTGCGTTTTGAGTTAAAGAGAAGAAGAATCAATTAAAAAAAAAAACAACGATAGACGAATAGAATTAAAAAAATGAATAAATCAACGAGAAAAGTCGCCCCCGATGGCGGTTGGGGATGGGTTGCCACATTTGGCGTTAGTCTTGTAAATGTAAGTAGCAAACAGTTTTGATCTTTGTTTTTTTTTTTTTTTATTACTTTTTTATAGTTTTCCGTGTTTCCCGTTTGAATTACACATTTATACGATTCATCCAATCTCTTTCTCTTGTCTTTTCTTTCTGTTTTGATTCTTTAGTTGTAAATATCTATTTTCTTCATGAGTTTTTTGTTGTAAAAGATCAGGCAGTGGTCGCGTGCACAGAGGCAGATTAATGATCTTGAATAAAGGATAGCCCCAGAGTTGTAACATGAATAAGAAACACAACAACAAAAATTGTATCTTAAGCTATATATAAAGAAAATCCATTGTTTAAAAGTAAATAAAGAAAAAGCAGATGTTTTAACACCTGTCTACCTACATACATATGTACACATACATAAATATATTGAGGGAAGAGATAAAGAACTTTGATTGTGCACATAAAATCATGTGAGGAAATTATTTTGATGGATATTTAAAGCAAAGATTGAATTTATGAGGTGATTTCTTTTTAATAGAAAATGCCTTGGAATTTATTTTGAAAGTGACTACCAAACAAAGGGTGAAAACACAAAAACACCATAAAATGTTTAAGCCCCCTCCTCCATGCTAGGGTACCTATGTACATTATTTATTTATACCAAGGCCCAAAATATAGCTTTAAATATTGTAACTTCTTTTTGTATCCTTTGTCTAACAAATTTGTACTTTTTTGAAAAAAATTTTACAAGTCTACCGAACTATGTAAAAAATAAAATGGTTACTATCGAAACTAGCAAGGCCCTTCCCGTTCTTTTGCTTCAAAATAAAAAAAATCGTTCTTTACTATCGATTTAATGCTGGGATCTTCTGATCACCAGTCCAATACATTCTCAAAAATAGCTCTTACGATTTTGATCAAATCATTTTTCTTTGTGCTAATTTTGCAGTGAAACTTCCAATTACGGACAGTTTCCTTAGATGGCCCAATTCTCTTAATAGGCTTTTGAATACACCGGAAAATAAGGGGTAGGTATAAAGAAACAATTACGTGCAAGGACTTTTGTTATTTAATTTGTTTGTTTGGCTCATTACTATGATTAAAACCGAAAATGCTTCTAAATTCACTCATGTATTTTTGAGAGAATGGTCACACTGGCCAATTTTCAATATGTTTGCGGTATAACTTGGAAACTAAGCCGAATTTGACAATTTTACACTTAACTTCCTATCGAAATGGATGGTTTAAAAAATATTATAAGAAAATTTAAGCAAGAAAAATTAGCAAAAATAAACCACCAAAAAAATCGAAAAATTAAAGATTTAGAAATTTTGTAATGAAATATCCACAACTTTTTTTCGAGCAAGAATTGGCAAAACATGTGCAGACAAAATAAAGAATGGACTTAAGGCTTTAACATACATAGCATGTTAAAAAAGTAATTTTTATTCAAAATATTGACAGAGATGTACCCATTCAAACTTTACTATTTCTTATAGCTTTGGCCCGAAAGCCCCTTTTTTCGGTAGTAAATGGCAAATTTCACATTCGTTAAAATATTTAAATTCAAGATTTTGATGAACTATGACATAACGATTATTGAAAAAAATTAAAAAGTAGTTAAGCCTGCAATTTTGTCCTCCGGCTATTTTTAAATGCTTCCAGGCCTACAAACTGAACTGCCAGGCCGATTAATATAAAACTTGGAACTAGGCGCAAGGGTTGTTAAATTTGCCATGTACATGTAGTACCAAAAAATGTAGAAAAATATTGTATATAGTTTGAATGGCTTTATCTGTGTCAATTTTAAATAAAACCAACTTATATGACATGTTCAATATTAAAAACTTCAGCGTCTACTTTTTTTTGTGTTTAAGTATGCCTTGAGCCTATCTCTGCTCTTAAAAAAGTTATAGTAGTCTAGTCAATTCGTGCTCAAAAAGGCTCTTTGCGAGCAAATTTTGGGGTAGTTTTGAATTTTTCCCTTCTATATGTTTTCGAGGGTGCTGAATCCGAATCTGAGGTTTGCCAACAAAATTTCGTGACGCAACATGGAAAAAACGTAAAATCTAAAGATTAAAAAAAATGCATTTTTTATGCAAATTTGAAGTTTTATTTTTGTCACGAGGTAATTTTTTTCGAAAAAAAATGTTTATGCTCATTCTGAAGTATGAGCATTTTACTTCAAAAATCTTTTTGATCTTTCAAATACCTCCATTTGTCTTCGAGAAATCGTTGGTTTTGGTCTTACTACCTAATTCAAAAAATCCAGTCAATTTGTGCTCAAAAGGGCAAATTGTGGGATTGAATTGTATTAGATATGATGTACCTTTTAGTAAGAAAAAAATCACCAAAAACATTTATTAACGGTACCTCTCATATAACGGTTTTTTTTATTTTTAGTTTTCTCATTAACTACTAATCCGATTTCAATAAAAGTTTTTGCACAAAAGCTTTGTTAGAATATTAATAATACTGCATACCAACATTTTTGAAAAAAATAAATTTTGGATTTTTCAAAAAAGATTCAATTTCTTTTTTTGAAAATTCCATATTTCAAAAACGGCTTCATGAATTGTTTTGAAATTTCAGTTTTAAATGTATATTAATATATAATCAAAATTTGCATAACAAATTTTGTTTTGAAAAATGTTAAAAAAATTTTATATTTATAAAAAATTCATTTTTTAGAAAATGGCTCCAACGATTTAAAATTTTTTGTTTGCATATATTCATATTTGTTCAAGTAATAAAATGGCATATTTTTTTGAGCTCTAAGTTATTTATCAGACTGTTTATACAATTAAAGAACGATTTAAATTCCTTTTATACTTTTTCTATAATTACTTGAATATTTTTTAAAGTTCTTAGGTCCCACACAACTTGAATTTAAGAGCAAGTACGTGCGATCCAGTCGTGCATTTTATAAAATAAAATTAAAATTAATAGAAATAATATTTCCTATCAAAATGATCAAACAAAAAATTGAATCAAACCAAAATCCATTTTTACTAGCGATTTTTCTAATATGGGTATGTATTAGAAATAAAATTTTTGGGTCCTTGTCAAAAATATTTTCGTATACAAACTTATATTTTTCAAAACTCTGCTTTTTATTCAGTTCTTCCTGTAAAAATTTTCTTATTTTTAAAACTGTGTCATGGGAGGTTATGCATTCGTTAAAAAAAAATCGAACTCGAGATTTTGATCAAACTTGCCTTACGGATGATAGAGAAGACAAAAAAGAGGGTCCTGTCGTTTTAAGCTACACGTTTTTAATTTTTTTTTTTTTTCAGAACCAAAATACAATTTTTTTTTAGCAATTTAACAAAGCCTTGTTTTCATCAAAAACCGTTCTAAAACTCTTCTAAAAAAAAATTATAAATTATTTTAAGTAAAGGCTACCTTTGAGAGGAAAACCATTTTTCAGAAAATGGTTATTAATGTTACTTCATAAGTAAAATTTTTTTTGATTTCGATTTTCTTAAAAATTGTAGAACTAGTTTTAGTATTTTTTTAACGAGAAGCTTTCAAATAATAGTCGTATCTTGAAGTGCATTTTTATCGCCGGCCGCTTAAAAAAACCTTGGTACAATTTTGTTGCTTAAGCAAGGATAAAAATGCTACCAAAAATAAGGCTAGTTATACCATTGTTAGCATTGTGTACTAAAATTAAAAAAAGAAATATTCTTTGGATTTTTAAACAAACCTATAAGCCAATTTCTTTTTAAACTTAATAATGCGAAAATCAGAAAAACAATATGTTTTTAGAAAAACAATTTTTTTTAACGACTCCAATGATTAATATTTGTGTGCATACATTCATAATTATCAAGTATTCAGAAAACATCCTTTTTTAGCGAATTAACCTATCGAATTTCATGCATTTTTAAACATTTTTCTCTCATAATTTCAATGCCTTTTGAACAACTATGTACGACACAGTTGTGCACTTGCATTTTATTTGCATATATGTAATGTATGTATAATATAATTAATGTATATACCAAATTTATAAAAGGAGGCTGGGTGCAACCCTCACTGGTAACTTCCCATTGGTGCCCTCGGAAGCTAGAGGCCCAATCTTCGTAAACGTTTTCAGGTGTTCAATATACAATCAAGTAAAGACCAAAGATTGTTTTGCCTTCGAGATATTTAAGACAAAAACATTATTGAATAATTTATGTTTTTATAGCCTTTTTCTAAAAAAAAGACTGTTTATTACATTTTTACTTGCGATATAGGTACTATAGGGCAAGTTTTGGATTCGTGCGAAAAAAAATTTCGAGATAACAATCAAACATGACATTACGATGATAGAGAACACGAAAAAAGTGGGTGGCAAAATTCTGTCTCTCTGTCTGTCTGTCTGTTTGTCTGTCCATACCTCAACCTACAGCCTAAGCCACTGAAGTGATTTTCTTCAAATTATGAACTTAAGGTTTTTTTTGTAACTCTCCAGAGGGGAAATTGAATTTTTTTTTAGCTTAAAAAATAACGGTACTTGCCATACAACCGTTAAGGAAAAGCTTATTTATCTCAAGAACGGCTCCAACGACTTTGATAAAAAAAATCAGTGTATTATTGTAGACATGATGTACCTTCTAGTAAGAAAAAAAATCACTAAAAACATTTGTTAACGGTACCTGCCATTTAACGGTTTTTTTTATTTTTGATTTTCTCAGTAACCGCTCATCCGATTGCAATGAATTTTTTTGCACAAAAGCTTTGTTAGAATATAAATAATACTGCATACCAAAATTTTTTAAAAAATAAATTTTGGATTTTTAAAAAAAGATTCAAAATTGTTTTTTGAAAATTCAATATTTCAAAAACGGGTTGATGAATTATTTTGAATGTATATTAATATATACTCAAAATTGGCATACCAAATTTTTTTTTGAAAAATGTTACAAAAATTTTATATATAAAAATTTTTAATTTTTAAGAAAACGGCTCCAACGATTTAAAATTTTTTTTTTGCATATATTCATATTTTTTCAAGTAATCAAATGGCATACGTTTTTTTAGCTCGAAGCTATTAATCAGGCTGTTTATACAATTAAAAGAACGATTTAAATGCTTTTTATACTTTTTCTTTAAGAACTTGAATATTTTTTAAAGTTCTTAAGCCCCACACAACTTGAACATAAGAGCAAGTACGTGCGATCCAGTCACGCATTTTATTTACAAATCTTCTCAATTTTGAACTAGTGTGTAGAGTAAAATTATTCCAATGCCCATATCAATGTTTTTCCTTAAGACTTTCAAGACTAATAAATATTCAACAATTTTTGGTAAAGCCTAGTACGCTGCTGATGCGAAACGAAATTTTTAGTTGGTCTCCAACAAGACAACGAAATGCTTACGAAAACGAAGCGGAAAAATATTCATTGACAGTTGCACGAATTCAAAAAATTAAAACAAATGCAAATGCAAAAAAATCACAAGCAGCCATGCTGTAATGAAAGAAACAACAAAAATAAACACGAAAAAACACAAATGTCATTTTTTCGTACACAATAAATGGTCTGGGTAATTAATTGTGTGCGAAAAAAGAGTGTAGACTTCTCCAAATAATCTGCCACAATTTACAATTTCGCTCATCGAACAGCGTACTGCAGAACGAAAAGTAGAACTAAATTTTTAGTTTATAATTTCGTTGTGTCATTTTTGTATGGGATTTTTCGTTTCGCATCAGCAGCGTACTAGGCTTAAGACAAAAATTGCATTTGAAATTTTTTTTTTGAAATAAAAAAACAAATATTTTGATTTTTGTTTATAATACAAAAATATGTTTCTTAGAATTGAAGTATGTACAAATGTACTCTTTCTGGAAGTTTTGTATTAAAATTTAATTTCAATCCGTTTAGCAGATAATGAGAAAACTATATAAAATAAAATGCACGACTGGGTCGCACGTACTTGCTCTTATGTTCAAGACACTGCGGATCTTAGAAAATAATTGTATATAAGAACATGGAAATTATGAGACAAAAATTTAGAGAAGCATGAAATACGACATTTTAATTGGCTAAAACACCTCTTTTGACAATTCGAGGCGAAAAAAAAGAAGATTGAATATGATTGTATGGGAAAATAAAATTTAAAATCGTTGGAGCGGTTTTTTTTAAAACTAATTTTTTATATATAAAATTCTTAAAACAATTTGAAGGACAAATTTGTGTATGTAAATCTAAAATATATATTTATGTGTATATAAAAACAAAATTTGAAAAAAAATTGTCAACCCATTTTTGAGATATCGAATTTTCAAAAAAAAATTGAAACTTTTTTAAAAATCCAAAAACTTTTTTTTTGAAAAGTTTGATATCCAATATTATTAAATCTTATCTGAAATTTTTATATAAAAAAAATCATCTAAATCCGTTAAGCCGATAACGAGAAAATTCGAAACAAAAAAATACGTTCTATGACAGGTACTATTAAAAGTTGCTGATTGTAAATTTTTACAATTTTTGGTAGTAGATCGTATAAATTTAAGTATATGAAAAAAGTTTAATCAAAATCATAGGAGTCGTTTTTAAGCAAAAAAATATTTTCCTTTGCGGTTTTTAAACTTTTGTATGGAAGGTACCGTTATTTTTTCATAAATGTAAATTTTTGTTTAAAAATATTTTAGAGAGTACTAAAAAACTCTTAAATATCGAGTTTCAAAAAAATCGATAATGTCGTTTTCGAAATATTTGATTTTCCAAAAAGAAATTTGAAATATTTCTTAGAAATCCAAAAAATATTTTTTCAAAAAACTTGGTGCACAAAACTATTTATATTTTTTGGAGCTTCTATATAAAAAACAATTGAAAGCAGTCGTACTGTTTTGAAGAAAATCAAAAATTAAAAAAATGGTTCTTAGAGAAGTACCAATAATAACCATTTTTGAAAAAAACCAAAGGAAACCTCTACTGAAATAAATGTATTGAATTTTTTTTAAGAAAAGTTGTCGAGCCGTTTTTGAGAAAAATACGATTATGTAAAATTGCTAAAAAAAATTATATTGCAGGTACCGTTACTTTTTTGTTCTAAAAAAAAAGGAAAAAAACGTGTGGACATAGTCACCAAAAAACACTATGTACCAAGTTTGAAGAAAATCGATTGAGCCATTTAGGCTGTAGACGAACAGACAGACAGATAGACAGACAGACAGCCAGACAAACAGACAGACAGAATCACAGAAGTGTGCCACCCACTTTTTTGGTGTCCTCTATCATCGTAATATCATGTTTGATTGTTATCTAAAAATTTTTGTTTGCACGAATCCAAAACTTGCCTTATAGTACCTTTAATCGCGAGTAAAAACAAGTCTCTAAGAGGTGCTGTTAAAAGTATCCAGAAGTATTTTTTTTTTACGTATGTATATTTAGAAGTAGATCGTACTAAGCACATAGAAAAATATTCATTAAAACCGTAGAAGCCGTTTTCGTTAAACATTATATTTTCATTAGCGGTTTTTAAAATTAGTATGGTAGGTACCGTTTTGTATATTAATAAAATACATACCTTTTTATTTTTATTATTCTGAAAAGTGTTAAAAACCGTCAGGTACCAAGTTTCAAAAATATCAACTACTTCCTTTTCGAAGTATGTATTTAGTTTTCAAAAAAATTTTGTTTGAAATACATACATGGTCGAATCTGAGTTTTGCGACTAGAATTTCGTGACACAAAATGGAGAAAAAATGCAAAAATGGTCATTGAAGCTCAAGCGCTAGTTGAATATTGGCGTTTTTTTTGCTATTCCCGAAAAACCCCATTAGGTTATTAAGTAGATTGAGACGAATGATTTTCCAATGATAAATGAAGGTATAAATTTTGAAAGATTGAAAAAAAAACAAGTTTTTGGAGGGAAATTTTCATACTTCAGAATAACCATAGAAATGTATTCGAAAGAAAGTACCTCGGGATAAAATACATATAACCCAAAATTTATCTAAAAATCCTTTTTTTTCAAAAAATTTTATTCGAATATTTCTAAAACGTAAAGTGTGGAGTAATTTTAATGCCAGATTCAAATTCAGAGCATCAATTAACATCAGAAAAGTATATTTTGGTAGATTTTTGAACTTTGGCGCATCACAGTTTAATTTATTAGTGTTTTTGAGTAGATTTTCGGAACACTAAAACCACGACCATTTTCAACAAGAGCTTGAGTCCAAATAGGTTGTCGTAGAAAAAAAATAAAACGGGATTTTGCTGGAAATTGTATATGCTTTCAATTGTTTTTAGATGTAATTTACGAATAATTGATAGTTTTTGAGCCATTGCCATTAGTGAAAAACTCCCAAAAAAAGCATTTGTTTTCAGCCGCAAGCTGCAAATCAAAACTACCCCACAATTTGGTTAAAAAAAAAATAGTTTGCCCCTCCAGTACAAAGTCCTAGCTACGCCACTGTACAAAGGTGTCTACCAATATACCACAAGTAAAATTTTTTAACCAATTGGGAAGTTTGAAGAAAAAAAAAATACTTATTTCTATTTTCCTAAAGACCTACAAACTAAGCAATAAATTATTCAAACAACAACAAAAAACCACAATTGAAAGAACTTTAAGTTAAGTTGTTCTTTAAAACATTTTTGTTTCTATCTTTAAAGATTCTCAACTCAAGTGTTTCGCTTGCGTCAATCATTATCCCAAAAACCACCCTTCTCTTCTCTCTATACCTATTAAATTTCATAAGAAATTTGAAGTTTTTCACTTATCGTTTATGTACATACAACGATAAACGCGACTGATTTATAAAATTAACAAAGTTAAATATATGATTGAAGCTACGGAGAAGGGCTTCATTACGTAATTGTACCGGCAACAAGTATAAAGTATATAAATCACATATTTATAGTACTTTGCTATTGGATTTGTTTTTGTTTTCATTTGTCTTATCATCGCTACAATAAAAATTCATTTTCCTTTATTTATAAAACCATGACTTCATTGTGAGTCAGAGGAGTATTGCACACAATGGAGAACACATTAGGATAGGAAAGGCATAAATTTGAAGGTTTCGATATTGGTATGGGGGGATGTTCTCTTTACGACAGACAGACACTCTATACGAGGGGTTACGTTGTTTGGCGGATGTAAATTATACGACATAAGATAAGGTTGCATTGTCATTTTTTTTTAACAATTAAAAATTAATTTGGTTTATCTAATTAACAAGACTTTGTTCTGGGAAAGTTTATTATTTTTATTTATTTATTTTAAAGTCTTTAAATAAGACTTTAAGTGTTTGTATAGAGAATTTTTGTGTGATAGCATTTTCAGCATCTTTTAATGGATACTCCCTACGTAAGTCAATATACTTTAGAAACCCAGATTGGTACTTTCATACCTTTCGTAAATACGCCATCAATATTTGACCAAATATCAAAATTTATTATGTAAAAGGTCTCAAAGCCTTTTTCTTATGTTGTTTGTTCCTAAATAAACAACTTCTCAAAATTAAACATTTTTAAATAATTGTTGTCAATACAAATCCAAAACATATGCTAATAATTTTAAATACAAAAATAAATGGACTTGGGGAGTTTCCATTGAGCGACAACAATATTGCAAAGGTTTACCTACGCACCATCACGTGAATATTGTTGACGTCAAAAAGTGTTTCAATTATTATAGATATTCTATTTCGTGACTGTTTTAAACTATAAGATAAAATTAATCTTATAAGTTATAGTTCTAAGCTGAATTGATGCAGAAAAAAAGCAAAATAAGTTGTTAAAATAATTCGGGAATTATCATCAATTTAAATTTTCAATAAATAACAATTTAATGTAGAAAAGAGAAAAGGCAAAGTGTTCTACCTAATTAAAATCAATATTATGTTGCATATATCGTTGGAAAGGTTATTTCATGTTGATAATTTTATTATGCAGACGTTACACTCTATCTAAACCATGGGGCTCACAAGATATTTGTCTTCAATTACGCCAATATCGTCAGTGTAAGCTAGACATAATTAAATGGACTTTCGAAATATTGTGCCTCTAGTGTTGAAATGAGAGTGTTTCACTATTCTTTCCAGAACGATGTTGAAGAAGTCGCATGACAGCGCTTTTCGTTTTTCCAAGATCTGCCGTAGTGCGAATATTAGGTCGATGGTTGACTTTCCTAGCCTAAAGTCACACTGATATGAACCCATCAGCCTGTTGACTAATGGCTTCAAGTGTGCACAAAGTAGGGCAGATAAGATCTTGTATGCGATGTGAAGGAACCCATGTAGTTGGTGGAGTTCAGAGTATCACCTTTCTTCAGGATCGGGCGAGCAATGCTAAGGTTCCATTTATCGGACATGCTTCTTTCCGACCATATTTTGTAAATGAGCTGGTGTATACTCCTTTAACCGATTCATCGGCAGCCGCCGCCGATGGCCATATGCTCCAGTAGCCTTATTGAACTTTTGTTTAGATATTAGCCGCGTTTTATTATCGCTCATAACCCATATGGTTCACCTCGTGAAAATAAAACGATGTGGGTTAGTGCAAAAGCAGTGCTGTATATCAGTCTCTTTTTTTCTTATGTTTATTTGTTTTTCATGTAAGCACTTGTCCCTTTTCCTCTCTATTCCTTATACTGCTGACAAATCGCTGACATCCATTCACAATGGTAAATAGCCCTCTGCCGGCCAGAGTGAAAACCTCTATCTGGGTTATTGAAATTAACCTCGATAGAAACCTAGATCCCATGTTGTTTTTGTAATACATGTTGAAAGATAACCTCGACCCAGACCCAGAGATAATAAAACGCAGCTATTGCTATCTTCACTTTGTTGTAGTACCTCGTGGCATAATGGTTAGTGCGTAGGACTGTCCTGTCGAAGGTGTGGGTTCGATTCCTCGCCGTGCCACCTAAAAACAGAAATGTTTTATCCGAGGTACTGCCTCTTGCGAGGAACTGAAAAATCCTCCAAGAGTATACTTGTCATGAAAGAGTGCTTCTCATTTAGCCGTTCGGACTCGGCAAAAAATCGTCCCCTCCATTCCTGCCAACAACACGCACACAGGAATGGTTGTGAGTTGTAAGTCACTAGGCCCTAGCTCTCCACGAGCTGTTGCGCCACCCAATTTATTTATTTATAGAAATGATTTTTCCATATCCTCAGCACTGACTACGATTCCACTATGATGTTCCCCTGGTCGCCCTTGCAGGCTTCGGTTCGGTCCTTGTAACCCTGGGACGTTCTTTTAACTTTTTGGTAAAACTCCTGAACTTCATTCCTGCAATGGCATCCCCCTATTTTCTCGATCTCTCTTTTTTCGCTTTTTCCTTCTGAGAAGCCGGTGTTGCTCTCTCCTCTTCTGCTCGTACAAATCTCGAGCAGCTCTGGTCCATCTATTCAGTGCCGCACCGCCGCTTTTCTAGGCCTGTTTGTTTGGTACTTACGGGCATTCTTCATCGAACCAGGAGTTTTACTGTTGTGGTCGTGCTAGGCCCAGCACGTAAGGGGCAGGCTTCCAAGCAATTTTTCCACTGATTCATGATGCTTGAAGTTGCCAGCATAGGAGGGCACGAGAGACTCGATCGGAAAAGGACCTTGCGATTTCTTGCAACTAACCGTCCGAAGCGAACTTCCGCACAGTATTTCCCTGTTTTGGCTTTGGTCTGGATATCCATAGCATTACCTACCTTGGTTACAATGAGGTAGAGGTCTGAGTCGACATTGGCTCCTCGGAACATTCGGGCATCCTTGATATTGAAAGAGTGCCTTGCGTCAATCACAATGGGGAATTTGTCATGTCCCCTTGTGAATATCGAGATGCAGGCCAGCTATCACCATGTTTCGCTCCACAGAAAAGTCGATTAACCTGAGTCCTGGGTCCGTTATCGGAGGTGATGTCGCGCAGGCTGCTTCTAACGATTGTACGATGAAAAAATTTTGCTCGTGGACCTCAATGGCCAAATTGGAAAGGCGTAGAAATAAGAAAGCAAACGCAGCCTCCCAGAACAAGGACATGGAAGCATTTAGCGATCGCAATAACACCCGATAGTTTTATAAAAAAAACAAAAACTAAGCAACAGGCGTTAAAACCGGAACACAAGTCTTTCGAAATAGTGAAAGTAACCCAGTCAACGAAGCATATGGAATAGCAGATATATTCAAGCAGAATTTCCAGTAGCTGCTGAGTGAACATCACATAGAGCGAAAAATAAGACAAGATGTGAACCCAACTCTAGTCAACCAAGAGCCAGTACCCCCTCCCAGTATAGAAGAGGTAGACTTAACACTTAGCAATAAAAAAGCTCAAGAACAACATAGCTGATGGCTTATCAGTTGGGAGGGTGCATACATCAACTCATCAAGCAAGTTCGGGTGGAAGGAAGCATGCTCGATGACTGGTCTATCAGGTATACATGCCGCATCTACAAAAACGCTATCCTAGGTCCTGTCAGAACTATAGAGGCTTATCCCTGATAAACGTCGCATACAAGATACTATCGATTGTACTATGTTTGCATCGTAATTCGTAAGCCGTTCTGGGAAATCGATGCAATATACAACTTAGGAAAAGCTCTTCCAAACTATTCAAACCATGCACACAGAGTTTCGTCAAGCAGGAGATGAGCTATCGTGTGATTTCTTCCATTTCGTTCTAGAGCAAATGGTGCAGAGGACATGCAACACTGATTGCACTATTTTCATCAGAGCAGTCCAACTTCTAGAGTATGCCAGCGATATTGACATCAGGCTATTATAGAGTCTTTCATGGCTATTGATGGCGAAACTTTTTGATCTTCAAGTAAAAACGAAGAATACATACATCCTATAAAAATCGATGACAAATCTGTCCACCAGCTAGGACAAAACGTCACTTTTGATGGCAACAATACTACGAAGTAGTTAAGGAGTTCATTTACCTCGGAGTAAAAATTGATCCCACAAACGACGCATGGGTTAAACTAATTTGCCATTAGACTTAAGTTATTTGCTCAAATAAACGTGCGAATGTTCTTAATAATACATAATTGAATTAGGAATTTGTTTCTTTTCTCGTTTATATATGTATGTATATGTTGTCTTATTGAATTTGGTGCGAAAAAAAATAATTTACTTAAGTCGCAGGTTGCAGATAAACGTACGTATAGATAAATCAGTTTAAGCGATTCAATTTTCAAATGTTTTCTTTTTTTTCTTATAGAATAAATAGACGCAGATAGAATATTTTGTTTGGCAATCGCAATATAAATACAATTTGGTTTCTATATTGAATTGAATTAAATTGAATGGTGGCGTAGTTTATTTGTTGATTGATAAAAAAAGATCTTGATTTTTATTTATATCTCAAATAGATAAAAATAATTGAAATTATTTTGTTTTTTTAACATTTAAAAATTCATTCACCTTTTTTATATATCAGAGCTTACTTTATTTAAAAAGTCCTGGCATTTACAGCGCATTGGCATTTTTTTTTTGGTCACTTCCTAGCAATATAAACAAATAATTCAGAAATGAATGTTTCGAGTCGTTTTCTTCTTCTTATTGCCCCTACATGCCCACGTGTCATTTGGTTAATCCTTGAGTGTTTACTCCTTAATGCCACAGCTATTATAGCAGTGACTGAGGTTATTGTGTTGTACATTACAATAGGTAGTGAATTATCTCCACCCATGAGATAAATATAAGTTCAAAAATAAGGAGAATTCTGAAAAAAATGAACAAAGTTTTTACTACCCTGATAGTCCGATAAGGAAACCGAATCCCGTGCGCTTTAAGGTGGCTACCTTTTTTATCATTGGAGTTCATTCCTTAGATAACGATAAAATATAGTTTAAGTGTCATTTTTGAAATTCTGTCATTTGGATTCCATTTTGAAAAATGGTGCCGAATCTGTAGTCCAGTCAGGAAACCGAAATTCCTGCCTTTTTAATGGGGGGGGCCTTACTTTTATATTCAAAATTTATTTTTGGAATGCTAAGGAAGTATAATTTAGCTTTGGAGCCATTTTTAAAAATGGCACCCAATTTGCGGAAAAAAAAAAACTCGGAAGTTATTTGATCAAAATAACGATTGATATTTTTAAATAAAGGTAGATATGGTATAGACGCACATTGGGTAAAATGTCAGTGTTGCCACTTTTCACGAATATACTTATTTTGATGTCAACGGGAGGAACTCCCACTTTCTTGGTAGTTTTGTATTCCTTTTTTCATCTTCAAAATATTAAAAATTATCAAAAAAGTGGAGGTTTCGCCCGTTGATATAAGAAAGTATGTTCCTGAAAAGTGGTAACACTGAAATTTTAACCGAAAGTGTGTCTACTCAACACCTTTCTTTTAAGACATCAATTGTTACTTTGATTATGGAAATTTTCAAGATAATGTACGAGTTTTATTTATTTACCATATTACACAGATTGGGCGCCATTTTTGAAAATGGCGTCCAAGTGAATGGACTACAGAAATGACTCCCAAGCTTAATTACATCCTAAACATGTCAAAAATAAATTAAAAATATAAAAATAAGGTCCTCCTCCACAAAAAGCGCAGTCATTGAAAAAGGACCCCGCAAAAAGGCGCACGGCCGAAATGACGTTTCCCCCGCGAAATGCACACGCGTGTAAGGCGTTTACATATGGTTTTTGCTTCGATTTGCATGGTTGATTTGGAGAGCTGTTTAACCGCCTAGATCTCGCCAAAGCCTTGCGTGGATCCTAGACCTTGAAATCCTTGAGCTAATTACACTGGCCAACAGTGAAAAAGTATCATGAATAATTTCAACTAATTTTTGCTCACCTAGTCATTCTGAATACAGGTCCATGCGTAAGACCTACATATCTTAGTTCAGTTTTTCGAGATTCAACCGTTATCTTAGTCACATGCTCCTATGGCTCACACTTTTATTTACAGAGTTTGCATAAGATGCATCAAAATAATCGGGCGTGTATTGCGTCATAACCTAAAAAATTCTATCGGAAAGGGGACGTATCTCCCCCCGAATACATAGGACGGAGCTGTGTTCACTTGGCCCGCAAAAGTCTCTAATTTTTATTTTTTTTTCGTAAAAGATGACCATTTAAATAACCACCTTTGACTACCCTTTAACTTTTTTTTGACCACCCACAGTTTTCGAGAAAATCGATTTTGAAAAATAGTGGGTCAAAAGATCGCTGCGCCTCAAAAATCGATTTTTTCAAATTTGATTAATGTTTTCGATAGGTAATTTTTTGAACATCAATGACCACCCAAATAACAAAATTTCTTCGCATTTCAGACATTATAGTGTTATTTGTTTCTATAGCGTGCCTATTACCCTCTTACGTGAAGTAAATACCTTACTGGAGCATTACTGCTTCCTTAAATATTTTCTGGTGCAAATTATATAAGGTTGATAGAAGCGATATACCAATGTTTATTTAATCTCTCTATATTGCTTTTATGAAATGACGACGGAGCTTTTGTTCTATAGTGATCCTGTAAAATTATTATACAATCTCTATGTAAGTTTCTGTTACTTGCTAAGTTCAGCCACAAACCATTTCTGCTGTACTAGTAAAAACACAAACCACTTCTGGTATACTAAAGAGTATAGACACAAACCAGCAGTGTGGAGAAAGTGAGTACGTTTTTTTTATCGTAAATATATTCTTCCATGGCCGAGCGGTTAGCGTGGTGGACTTTCAGTGCGAGAGGACCATGGTTCGAATCTCACAGGAACCTTGTAATTTGTATACCTTAAATAATATCTAATAAATTCTAAAGGCTCCCCCAAACCAACGCGAAACATTCGTCGACGACGCGAAATCATTCACAATAATACAAAATATGAAAAATACACAATGCTAAACAACAACAAACAATCGTCTTTGCGAATGATTCGCTACGAATTCGCGTTGGTTTGGGAGAGCCTTAAGATTGTATTTCAGATAAAAACTTTCAAATAAAATATCAGCAAATTAATAAAATAAAATAAAAATATAAATAAATAAATCAAAATAAATAAATATAAATAAATTGTGAAATATTTTTTTTTTATTTTTCCACCTTCTTCTATAAGACCTCTAAATTGAGTCCAGTAAGTGTTTTTCGGGGCAACTGAATTTAGTCCATATAGGTCCAATTGCAACTTAAAAAGTGCGCCCTTTCAATTCAATGGACTATTATACAGGGTGTCCCGGACCTGAGTGGAAGTATTTCAGGGGGTGGTTCTTTGGGTTATTCTAAGAAAAAAATTGTATGGGGGGAAAGTTGTATCTCCCCTCCCTGAGGCAGGGAGGGGCAGTTTCTGAAACATTGACTTCAAATGCAAAACAAAACATTAAAAACCAACGGAAACACATTTAATAATTTGCTATAATTTTTTTGAAAGTTAATACTCCATTCTTGTATTTGGTTTTTAAATCAAGTTGTTTAAGCGAATAGTTTTTGAGAAATTAAATTTTTAAAGTCAAAATTAAAAAAAAAAATTGTAATTTTTTTTTCTTAAGTCGATATTTTTCAAAATTTTACGTAATTAAGGGCATTTTTTGTGTTCAATATTCAATGCCCTCATCATCTTTTAGTCCATTGCCGAAAACCAAATGTAAAAACCTTTCTTAGTTTTTGAGAAATTAAGAAAAAACAAAAGGTACTTTTACCACAAAAGCCCGAAAAAGGGTTAAATTATGGATAATTCATGAATAAATTCATTTTTTCAGGCTTATTCGGGAAAAGTACCTTTTGTTTTTTCTTAATTTCTCAAAAACTAAGAAAGGTTTTTACATCTGGTTTTCGGTAATGGACTAAAAGATAATGAGGGCATTGGATATTGAACTCAAAAAATGGCCTTAATTACGTAAAATTTTGAAAAATATCGACTTAAGAAAAAATAATCACAATTTTTTTTTTAAATTTTGACTTTGAAATTTAATTTCTCAAAAGCTATTCGCTTAAACAACTTGATTTGAAAACCAAATACAAGAGTGGAGTATTAGCTTTCAAAAAAATTATAGCACATTATTAAATGTGTTTCCATTGATTTTTAATATTTTTTTTTTGCATTTGAAGTCAATGTTTCATAAACTGCCCCTCCCTGCCTCAGGGAGGGGAGATACAACTTTCCCCCCATACAATTTTTTTCTTAGAATAACCCAAAGAATCACCCCCTGAAATACTTCCACTCAGGTCCGGGACACCCTGTATAATACTTATATGATTGCAAGAGATGATTATGGGAAGCTTCTTTGGATGATTATAGGGGCAAAATTGTTAGTTGGACACCCCTTAACTTTTTTTGACCACCCTTAGAAATATTTTTTTTTTATTTTTGAATTTTTTTTCGACTTTTTTTCTGTATATTCCCTTTTCATTTTTTGAAATTTTCGAATTATGAAAGATGAACATTGTGAAAAACTCAATTATCTAGAATGACCACCCTTCAAAATTACTCTTACTTATCAAAAAGTATTTGTTTTCGAATTTTGAAAGATGACCATTGTGAAAAACTCAATTATCTAAAATTACCACTCTTCAAAATAATAACTCTAACTTACCAAAAAGTGTTTTTTTTCGAATAATTGAGATAATTGAGTTTTTTACAATGGTCATCTTTCAAAATTCGAAAAAAAATACTTTTTGATAAGTTAGAGTAATAATTTTGTAGGGAGGTCATTTTAGATAATTGAGTTTTTCACAATGGTCATCTTTTATAATTCGAAAATTTCAAAAAATGAAAAGGGAATATACAGAAAAAAAGTCGAAAAAAGATTTAAAAAAAAAAAAACAAAATATTTCTAAGGGTGGTCAATATGCTGATTTATCAAATCAAACGCTATAAGGGAAGTTACTTTGCATGAACAATACAGTTACAAAGCCAAAATTTGTTGCCCAGTGCAATCAGCGTTTTACAAGCTGGTGCAAAGTCTTTTAATAGACAGAAGTGATCATCACTGATTTTCCTGAAGAATTTGCTTACCAACTTATCTGCCGAAGATTCTTCCTTCCTTTCCAAATTTAGCACTGAAATTTTGACAGACTCCGTAGATTCCTTTCAAAAGACATTGAAACACGTCCTTTGATATTGATTCTTCAGCTTCATCCGCAAGCGTGTGTTTGCATTAAAGTATTTAAGAAAATGGCTTTGATCCAGTTCACTTATCAGTTTAACTACTTTATTTCTGAGCCAATTCCCAAATACCCACGACGAACCCACATCCTAACATGTGGAATCCTTTGATGCAGCCGCAATAAAAACATCGTAATTTATTCTTTTCATCATACCTAGTCCAATCCATCTTATTTCCAGAATTATTGCGGTTAATTCTGCCATTTATCGGATGAGGACTTCCTAAAGCTTTTAGGTGGCACCTGCGGCATGCTTTCTGTATTCTCACGTTCCAGGTTCCATATATTCTCAAGTCCCATCGACGATGACACGTTCCGATTTGCCATATTGTACCGAAAAAGAGGTTTTCGGGGAAAAGGAAAATTTAGAATGGATAGGTATCCAGGGGCGTCTTTAGACAATTGGGGGCCCTGGGCCCTTAAGGATATGGGGGCCTCTTAAAAATTTGTTTTATTGAAAACTATGTCATATTACAAGTCTTACCACAATTTTTTATTAAATTTAACTATGTATTAACTATTATCATTTAACTATTTCGGGAGTAACAAAAGGTTAGAAATTCTATTCACAAACAGTTTGCCAGTTTAAGGCAAATTTTGAATATTTTATAATTAGAATTCGATTAAATGAATGTGACGCGACACTCAAGACTTCTTTTTTCGATGATAGAAATATTGTTTTATGGTTTTTTCATCCTAAACCGGATTTCAAAGCAGAAATATACATAGACGCTTTTGTTTGTCAACTGTCAAAATATTTCTGAATAACGACCGATGGAAAAATTACGTTCCTGTTTTTGAAAATAAAATTGATAAAATTAAGTTCTGACCATGTAGCTCTTTAGAAACGTTTACAGATAGCTGTCACAATATTTTGTGTTCAAAGAAAATATTTTTTTCATTTATTTTAAAAATACGTTCAGGGAATATTTTTTTTTAAACTTGAAACGGGAAAATCCCATGAAAAAAAATATTCACATTGCACAATGCACATGCACATGCTACTCTCAGTTGTGCCAGTGCCTTCCTTCCGAAAATGAAGTTTAAACAACAAAACTGGGCATGGAAGACTGACTCCGGGTGTACAAATTAAAAATTATAATTCTCTCGTTTTCGCTTTGTCTTGGTTATTTGTATTCTTAACAAGCTCAACCTTTACTAAACTACAACAGATCTATACAAACGAGAATTTTTGACCTGATCTAAAATTTGTTTTTGTGCGGATAACGATTTTGCGGAGTTTTTTTTTTTTTAATTTTCGAGTTCTATTCGCTTTGATATTAACTTATTAAAAAAAAAAAACAAGTTATTAGATATAATTTTTTCTCCTTTGTTATGAAAGCCCAATTAATACTCTTAAGACTTTATTGCAATTTTTTCCCAAAACCTGAAAAAGCGTTAGATATAGTTTTTATTCAATTGTGTTTACTATTTATTTTATTTAAAAATTGAACTTTTCTTGAATTTCATTTTGGCACCAAAAGAACTAAAATAACTTAAAATGTTCTTTTTTTGTGAAAAAATTAAATAGTATAGTATTAATAATTGGTCTTTCATGATAAGGATGAAAAATAATACTCTATCACTTATTTATTAGAGCCAGATAAATCCAATCTCAACTTCGCATACCTACTTTCAAAAATAACCATCGGTTGGTATACTAGGGCTGTCCGGGGGCCCCCTAAATTGCGGGGCCCTGGGCCCTGGCCCACCGGGCCCATGCCTAAAGACGCCACTGTAGGTATCTCTGTCAGTTTTGAATTAAAACTCCTTTTTGAACATGTCATATAAAGGCCTTGAGCCTCTACTTTATTTTGTGAAAGCTTGTTGAGCCTTACCAACCTCCAAAAAAAAGTAGGTAATGTACAATTTACAAAAAAATTTAGAAATCTTTGAATTTTGATTTTTTTTGTTGGTCTTTGTTAACTTTTCCTGCATAAGTTTAATTTTGAATAAAAGTTTTAAGTGTAAAAGTGTCAAATTTTATACTAAGCATATTGTGGCCAGTGTGACCATGCTCTCATAGACACAAGGGTGAATTCAGTATCATTTTCGGCTGTCAGCATGCCTATGCCCCAAACAAACATATTCAATAATAAAAAGCCTTGAACATAACAAATCAAGGCATATGCAAGGGGAGCCACAGGGGTGAGCTTACCCCTCCCAACCTCTAATCGAAATACATTTTAATTTTATACATTTGGCAATTTGTCTTCTTTTGAATGCATCTCTTAGCTAGATTTTTGTCCCTTATTAAAAAACTTATTCATAATCACTAGTCTACAAGAAAATTTTCAGTAATCGATTATGGCTGAAAGGTTCAAATCACTGCTAAGCGCATTAATTTTTTAAACATGGAAATGGTTCTATTGAGATCGATTAGTGTCACGTTCAGACATTCAACTTTAAGAATAGGTATGTAAGCAAAATATGCACCATCTCTATGACTGCCCAAGAGCACCTGTAAGTATTTTAAAAAGCTTTAGAATCAATTCACCTTCACTTTTTTGTCTATTATTGATTTGATTTATTATTTTTCTCTTATGATACATGTTCTTGCAATCGCATAGTAAAAGAAACCCTTAAAGCGGTCAAATTTACCGTCAAAGAGAAAATTCTAGTAGAAAGAACAATGGAACTAGCTTTGACATAATAAATAGAAAATTGAATTAAATTATTTTTAAATAAAAAAAGAGCAAATGAAAAATAATCCAAAAAGCAGACAACTGATTAACATACATACATACATGTATGTATACAACTAGCTGAAGATTTTTTAAAAATAAACTTTTGTCATAAGCATAATCTAGTTAAGGCTTATGAGTCCATAGGCTCAAAGCTAAATCAAATATGTAGTCTAAGTCTAGCTATGTACATAGATACCTTAAATGATATGAAAAATTACATTATCTTTTAAAACAAACATAAAATTCTTTATTATATTTTGTATCTATTCAATATTTTTTAATGTTTTTATCTTTCAACAAAAATTCGTTAGGTATGTGGGTATTATTGAAAATAATAAAATTTTGTTGCTAAAGCCATTGTAAACAATGTGTTTTAACTTCGCAATAATTGTTTTTATTGTATCTCTACGTTGCATATGGGCCTGATACAATGTATTACCTCGCATTCCGGTCATTGACCCGTTCGACTTTATTTCCTGGGTAAGAAAATTCGATCTCAATACATTGTCGTTTTTGTATTATTTATTTTTAACTTAATTTTAAGTTCACTCAATGTTGCCATTGTGCTGCAAATGTAGTCAAAAGTATGGTATTTCTGTTTGTCTGTTTTGTATTTGTGCTGAAGTGACAGTATACTCACATTATGTATTCGTCCTTAATATCAACTTGTAGCTCCAGGTCAGGAACTAGACAGAAATCTCTTCGGAAATAAATATTTCTTGTGTGGTGAAGCCTACGGCAACACTGTTTTACTTGGAATCGTTCGCTAAATCCTACAAAAGCATCAACAATATAATCAGAACCACGAGCCAGATGGTTGGAAAAGTTTTTGTTTTTTTTTAAGCTTAAATATAAAAATAGAAAAAAAAAAAATAGGCAATTGGCTAGGCTATAGTAGCATTAATGACCTTGATAATATAATTTTGTGGGTGAATTAATGGAGAGTAAAATTCTTTCGATACGCAGAAAAAATATAAACATCGTGTTTTGAATGGCTTCTATTGATGTTGAGTTTTTTTTTCAGGGGGAGGATTGGCTATTGACATGGCTTTGTGAATGAAAATAATAAATTTCTTTTTCTATAACTTACATATTTACATAGAAAAAAGGTTCTAGAATATACAAAGGAAAACCAAAAAAAAAAATACTTCTACTGCTTACATGTTGGCCATTGAAATGGAATTGCGTGTGTCACCCACTTGTTACTCAATATTATTATTATTTAAAAGCAATTTGAATACCTTTACCTACACACCTAGGTAAGAATCTTTTCCATTAGTACATTTGTCACAGTAGTTGGCGTTTTACAAATTGGCTGCTTTGAGAAGTGACTACGTGGTGTAGAAAATTATAAATGAAACAACTTGAAAAACCTTATAGAGACACGATAGAATTCAGAGTCATTAATTTAAATTGCGTTTACCTTTTAAATTAGCATTTCTTAGGATAGAAAATCTTTGAATTCAAAATTTCCACATTGACTTTAAATTCAATTATTCATATTTGCGAGAAAGACAACAATGCATTTAAATTAAAATTATATGAACATAAATTTTGGTGGAATAACCGACGACAGATCGTGATGGAGAACTAGAGTGCTAAGGAAAGATAGGCTCAAGACATTCTCAAACGAAATAAATTAAAGGCTCAAGGCCTTAATATTTCATGTTTTAGAAGTCATTTTAATTTCAGACTGACATTCAAACATTACCATTTCTTATCATTTTTTGCATATTTTGACCATTATTATTTAGTAGACTTCAAAGAAAATTTCGCATTCGTAAAAATATTCGAACTCAAGATTTTGATCAAATATGACATTACAATTAAAGAGAATATTAAAACAGTATATTGATAGGTACTTTTTAAAGGAATGATCTGTCATGTAGTGTCAAAAAAATGCTTGAGCTTCTACTTCATTTTGTTTAGTAAAAAATTTTGAAGTCTTTGAACTTTCGATATTATTTGGTTGGGGGTTTTGTTAACTTTTCTAGCTAAAATTTTAATCAAAATTTTTAAACTATCTATTTTAATAGGAAATTTAATTTAAATTTCATTTTGAACAAAAAGTGAAATTCGACCTAGTTTCCTAGTTATACCAAACATACTGAAAAGTTACCAGTGTGGCAATTCTCTCAGAAACACAAGGGTGTACTCAGTAGCATTTTCGGTTTTAATCATCTTTATAACAAAAACAAACATATTCAATAATGAAAACCCTTGAACGTAATTCCTATATTCCACTCATTTCCAGTAATTTCAATAACCAAACTTTTTTCTGTGTTTGAAGAGTTTTTAGAAATACATACTACCATAAACAATTGTTGAAAATTGGTACTTTTTATGTTAATTTTTGGTAAAACTTGCTTTCATTAGCTTAGAAAATAGAAAAAGAAGAAATGGAATTTGAATTTGCAGTCTTTCCGAACGTTTACATTAACGAATAAGACCTAATCCTTTAGCTAGATATCCTTAGAAAACATTTTGGGAGCATCTTTGACCCCCTGTAAAATAATTGTAAGCTACACTCAGACCAATAGGGAATTTTTGCAATTTCTTAAAAACGCCAAAATAATACAAAATCAGCCTTATGGAATTTATTAAAAATTTTAACTTTTTGTTGAAAATTTCTACTACAACAACGGTTCAATACTTTTAAATAATAAATTTGAAGATTTTAACGCCAAAAGTAAGCAAAGTATAAATACAATTCGAATTTCAGCACTTTGTCATTCAGATCTTTTGTTTTTTGACCGTATGGGCTGCCAATGTAACATTATTAGACCGTGGCCATGAATGACCATATGTCGAAATATTAATAATATTAATTGTGAAACGTTCTGTTAATTGGCTTTGAAAATAGAAAATCCTAATGAATAAATAAATAAAAAAAAAATGGCAGAAATATTTACCTTGATCACATGACTGCTCAGGCATCCCAAGATGTATATAAAGTTAGCAGGACACTTTTAGAAATTCAGGTTAAAAAGTATCCTATCATTAGTTGCTACTTAATTGTGAATTAGTTACGCAAAAAAAAAAAAATTTCATTTTTGGTTTGCGAAAAAATGGGTGTCCTGCTAACTTCATACGAACTTAGCAGGACAACTTTATCCAAAAAGAAGATAATCGAGATGAAAAAAGTTGGTGATTGAGAACTTATTAATTGCGAACTAGTTACGCAAAAAGGATTTTTTATTGCATTTTTGGTTTGCGAAAAAATGGATGTCCTGCTAAGTTCATATGAAGTTAGCAGGACACCCATTTTTTCGCAAACTAAAAATGCAATAATTTTTTTTTTCGTAACTAATTCCCAATTAATTAGTTCTCAACAACCAACTTTTTTCGGATCGTTTATGTACATTTTTGATAAAGTTGTCCTGCTTAGTTCATATGAAGCTAACAGGACACCCATTTTTTGCAAACCAAAAATGCAATTAAATTTTTTTTCGCTTAACTAATTCGCAATTAAGTAGCAACTAATGATAGGATAGTTCTTAACCTGAATTTCCAAAAGTGTCCTGCTAACTTTATATACATGTGAAATACTGCGTAGGCATTTCCAGGCTTGCATAGCGATTTCAAATTTTAGAAGTGCTGTTGTAAGGAGTAAATAGTTGGACAATGTCCTAATGTCCCAATATAAGACAATGCTGAGCCTCGAAGGCTTGTGGTCTTCGGGAAATACTGTTTTAAGTTGTTTGTCGGAGGTTATCACAGATTTTCTGGGTCTTGAATATAAAAATAGTGTTTTATTCTAAGTATTGCAGTTATTTTTGAACATTTTCGTTTTTAATAATTTTTTTAAATAATTAACCCCCTCATTTAGATGAGTAGCTAAATACCCCATAGTTAGAAATGCTTATATTTTTGTTCCCCTTTGAGAATCCATTATTATTTTGAGAAATTGGTCAGCCCTAGATAACTTGTAATAAAGTCTTAAACTTTCTCGAGGTCGCTCAAGGTCACGCTTGATTTTTGGCACCTCATTTATGGGAAATTTGCAAAAAATATATACCATCCGAAAGATTTCTAGATCGTGATAAAAGGTCAACTATTTTCAGTAATTGGTCAGCCATAGATTTTTTTCTATGCATTTTTGAAGTTCGTTTCAAGGTAACAAAAAAAGTTTTGGCACCTCATTTGGTACATTAAAAAAAAAGTACCTATGCAATTTGAAAGGCCTCTTCACAGTGGTAAAAGGTCAGCTAGTTTCAGTACTTGGTCAGCTAAAAATTCTTTTATACAATTTTTTTAAAGTTTCTTTTGTCAAGGTCATGAACGATTCGTGACCTTGAACAAAAAAAAATACTTTAAAAAATCGTAAAAATTAGTCTATAGCTGACCAATTACTGAAACTAGCTGACCTTTTATAAAGATCTTAGGGTCTTTCAGGTGGTATTAGGTATTAAATTTTAAAGTGCCAAAAATCGCGTGTGACCTTGAGCGATCTTGAGAAAGTTTAAGACCTTATTACAAGTTATCTAAGGCTGACCAATTTCTGGGACCAGTTGACCTTTTTTGACCAATTAGATGTCATTTTTTTTTTAATTTCCCTCATATAAATATGAGGTGCCAGAGCCCCAAAGCCCTGAAATCAAAACTTATCATTATGTTTTTGTGGAAAACGAGCATTCTTCGGTGGCTTCCTGATTTTTTCTTCCTAAGGGTGACTTAAAATATATGATCACAATAAGTTCAGAAGACCATTATGCAAACCTAAGTCATCAACTTCACTCCTTGGGTCTTTGATTGAGGACTGTACCTAACAGCTGCCACTACAATGATGAAATGAATAGCAATTGAGAAGTTTTATTTTTCGTTTGATCTTAAGACCTGTTACTATTAACTGCGATATAAATAATGGGTAAGGGAAAAGGCCTTTTTTAAAAACTTGAGACCTTGAAAACGATTTCTCCTTCCAGGACCAAAAAAAAATCTTTGGTTATAAAGCAAATCTTTTTTTATCAAAAACAACTTTTAAAGTTTTATGAAATTTCATCTATGTATGTACTTTAATCTAATTTCTTGTTTGAAAACACTTGTAGATTAAGCTGTAATTTAGGGTACCTCCCATGGAAGCATTTGCCAAGCCTATTTCTGCGAAAACATGATCTTCTTCCTCTTCTAACTATTCCTTTAATTCAAGTTCATAGAAACGCTGATTAATCATTAGCTTAAAAATTACTTGAATTATTTGTAGTAATAGGTGATCTTATGTTAAAATAAATACAAAATTAAATTGCGTGGTGCAACAGCTCGTGGAGAACCAAGGCCTAGTGACTTACAACTCTCAACAATTCCTGTGTGCGTGTTGTTGGCAGGAATGGAGGGGACATACAGTTTTTTGCCGAGTCCAAACGGCTAAATGAGTAGCACTTATTCATGACTTTTCGAGGATTTGTTAGTTCCTTGAAAGAGGCAGTACCTCTGATAAAACATTTTTGTTTTTAGGTGGCACGGCGGGGAATCGAACCCATACCCTCGACATGACAGTCCTACGCACTAACCATCATGCCACGAGGTTGGCATCCAATTTTTGCGTGGCCGCGATGAGGTAGGTAATCTTACGGTGGGCTCCCGGACTATTAAGATATTTGGTATTAAACTTCATGAACTTAAATCTTGGCATATATTTTAAATCTCATTACTTTTTTTTGGCAGACTTTTTACGCACTGGTTTCTTGTACGTAAAGGGTCCGCCAAATAACTTTTTTTTTTTTTAATGCTACTATTACATGGAGCGTAACTTCGGCTGTGTGGCACGTAGCGCCGCCGTTCTGTTGAAACGAAATGTTGCCAATATCCTCCTCTTCAATTTTTAAGAACAAAAATTCGTTCAACATGGCCCGATAACGATCGCCATTGACTGTAACGGCCACTCGAAGAAAAATGGCCCAATTATGCCTCTGGACCAAAATCCGCACCAAACAGTGACTCGTTTTGGGTGTATCGGCTTTTCAATGGCGTGCGGGTTTTCTGTGCCCCAAATGCGACAATTTTGCTTGTTTACATACCCGCCAAGATCAAAATGAGCTTCATCTGAAAAGATGATTTTTTTGGCAAAATCGACATCTTCTCTAAGTCGATCGCAGGCCCACTTAGCGAAGCAGCCATTTGAATTAAATTATTTTTCATTATTAACCGGAAGGATTGTACTTTCAAATAAAAAAAGAAATTTGAGAAAATATTCAGTAGTTTTTTTTTATAGCATTTTCAAAAAAAAAAAAGTTATTTGGCGGACCCTTTATAAGAACTTGGCTCGTTTTTTAACATTTATGTTTTTATTGTGATTTCACTCCTTTTTGCAAAGATTTATTTTGCCAGGTGAAAATCAAGCCCTACCGCTCTACAAACTTTCATAATTCTACAACAATCGAAAGTGCTCCATGTAATTTATTAGAATTTTTAATAATGCCACGCCCCTGAATGGAAAATTCCAATTTTTATTTCTTAGTACTTCAAGCCCTACAGCTCTACCAATCTTCATCGTTCTACAACAATCGGAAGTGCTTCATATATTTTTTAAGAATTCGTAGAAATGTGGGTGGATGCCACGCCTCTGAAAGGAAATTTTTTTCAATGTTTGTCTTTCAAAGTACTTCTAGCCCTACCGCTCTACCAATTTTTATAGTTCTACAACATTAAAAGTGCTGCATATAGTTTATAAGAATTTTTGAGAAAGTGGGAGGATGCCACGGCCCCAGAACTGAAACTTCCAATTTTTGATTTTTTTTCTTTCAAAGTACTCCAAGTCCTACGGAGCTACCAATTTTCATTGTTCTACAACAATCGGAGTGTGCTCCATATAACTAATACAAAATTTTAGGAATGTGGGTGGATGCCACGCCCCCTGAATGGAAATTCCAATTTTTCAATTTTTTTCTTTCTAAGTACCTCAAGTCCTACCGATCTTTTAATTTTCATCGTTCTACATCAATCGGAAGTGCTCCATATAATTTATAAGAATTTTTAAGAAAGTGGGTGGATCCACGCCCCCTGAATAGAAAATTGCAGATTTTCAATTTTTTCCTTTGTATGCACCACAAAGCCTATCGTTGTGCGAAATTTCAAGTTTCTACGATGTCGGGAAGTGCTCCATAATTTTGATGATCTGTCAGTGAGTCAGTCAGTCAGTTACGTTTTTTGCAATCTTTGAAGTCCTATATCTCGGGAATTACTAATGCTAAAGAGTTGAAATTTGGTGAACCACCTGTGTTTAATCAGTTCAGCAAATACTGCGAATTTGAAATTTCTGACATAATTGGTACTGAAGTTAGACGGGGGAATCGCCTCAGTTTGTTCCTGTAAAAAGGGTGTAGTGCAGGGAACTTGGCTTGGGCACTACCGAGCCCATTGATAATTGTCAGTCGTGTTTGGCATATCGGAAAATGCGTGTACATTTGGTATTGATGAATTTCTTCAATGTTGCCTTGTAGGACTAGAAATTTGTTTCGAATAGTTTAAAAAAAAAAATCTCCTTTCTGATGAAGCTTCTATTCCACTAAATTTTTAATAACAGTATAATCACTTCCCTCAGCTTTTCATATTTGTTTCAAGATTGATTTTCTTGTTCTTTCGAATGTAAAACTTGAACGGCAGCATAATGATAAGCTCATGATATTCTCAAGAAGGTTAAAGCAAAATATTTGAATGCCCTTGAATTTGGAAATTTTCCATGCCAACGTTGCTTGCATGTTCATCAGAAACTTCGGCTCACATATCATTTAATATGGAATTTGACGACTGTACGAGAGGCAGGCGGGGTTATAAAACATTTAGAATTATTTTGTTTTCATTTGTTGCCTTTTTAAATGACAAGTCACGATGTATAGTTGTACTTGTCATAAATTAAAACAATTAATTCCGAGCACCGAACAGATGGTGTCAAATTGAAATAAAAATTCATTGAAATGGGCGATAAAAATGCTATATTCTCATACAAATTAAAAACATCGTCGTTTTGATAAATTCACAAAAATAAAATTATGACCTTTAAGATGTCCTTTGTTCTTTCACATAGAATCTCAAAATCCCATCAGAAACTGAAGACTGAAATTTAAGACGACAACATGTTGAATGTTAAAGCAAAAAAGTAAAATTTCACCTTTTTTCCTTCGACGACACTATTATTCTATTGAACTTAAAACGTCTACTAGGTTAGGTATGTACTTACTTATATGAAGAAACTATAATATTCCCATCAATATGACGCACGTGTCTCGCTAACATGGACAAAGCTGGGTGCACTTAAAAGGAAATCTTATCCAACCATGTCGTGTTGTTTGTTGTTTTTGCATCCGAAACCAACAAGACAGAGCAGCAGGGCTTCCAAAGAGTTGACCCGGGCGCTGTGCTTTTGTGTTCCTCCATTCTGGTTGTGCTGCTCATTATCACAAATTACATCCACATGCCATTTCTGAAGAAAAAAAAAAGTGAAAAATAAAACATAACAACAAAAAAAAACCATTTAAGTGAACAAAGTGCCTCTCTGGCGGACAAAAGTGAAATTGCATTCGAGTGTATTTTTCTGCTCCAGAAAATCGCTATTTTCCGGCATTTTCTTTTTTTTTTTTTAAGTTTCGATGCGAAACAGAGAAAATATTTTTTGTATATTTTTGTTGAATGAAGGGATCATTCTCTTTGCTAAAAACTTTCCCATGCATTTGAAAATAAAAGAAAACTGCATAAACAAAGATAGATTGGATAAAAGATACTTTTTCTTTGATTGAACAATAAATTTCCAGAAATGATAGCTTGTCCTGCATGCATCTCATCCATTCATCAAATAGAGACATTTGTGATATTAATTTCAACCACTTGTGTGTTGTGTGATATTCCATGGGGGCTTTAGATTTTTGGAATCGAAAAATCAATTTGTTTCAATTAGAAAATTAAACTGGGTAGACTGGGCTTAAGTTGCCAAGCGCCATCTATCATAAAACCTCAAATTGTTTCATAGATGAAGGTTATGTGGATGATCATAAGCACGGAGTTGCCTCCTAGCAAATTTTACCAAGGCAAACCAAGAAAATTGACACTGGTATCACGTCAAGAACCATACTAAGGAAAAAAGTTTAAATGAATCGACACACAAGACGTTCATGGGATTTTATTGTAAAAATCTACAAAGGGATCATTGAAGATGAGAAAACCATGGAGTGCTATTAAATTGAAGGGTGCATTTTTTAGAGGGGGGTGCAACAGCACCCCTTTTGGTTTTTTGCATATAACTCGAAAACGAAGCAAAATTTGGAGACCTTTTTTGTAGAGAGTTAAATTTACCATCAAAATGGATTTTTGAAAAAAATCTTAAAAAATTTTAGTTAGCTAAATTAAAAAAAAATCATTACAAAAAAATGTGAAAATCGCATTTTTTGTTTTTTTTTTTTGTACGTTTTTGCTTATAACTTCCTTACCAACAGAGAAAGGTATAGGCATTGCTTAAAATTTCTTTTAAAATAAATTTAAAAAAAAAAAACGATTTGGATAAAAATCGACCGAGAAATAGTAGTTCAAACTAGGCTGATTTTAAGTTTTTAAAGCTTTATGACTTGTTAGATTATACACTCAAACTGGATGTGTTAGTGAGCCATGACCAGTTAAATCAAAAATAATAAAATGCACGACTGGATCGCACGTACTTGCTCTTATGTTCAAGTTGTGTGGGGCTTAAGAACTTTTAAAAATATACAAGTAATTATAGAAAAAGTATAAAAAGCATTTAAATCGTTCTTTTAATTGTATAAACAATCTGATAAATTACTTAGATCTCAAAAAAAAGTATGCCATTTGATTACTTGAAAAAATATGAATATATGCAAAAAAAAAATTAAAATCGTTGGAGCCGTTTTCTTAAAAATTAATTTTTTATATATAAAATTTTTGCAACATTTTTCAAAAAAAAAATTGGTATGCCAATTTTGAGTATATATTAATATACATTTAAAACTGAAATAATATTGAATTTTCAAAAAAAAATTTTGAATCTTTTTTTAAAAATCCAAAATTAATTTTTTCAAAAATTTTGGTATGTAGTATTGTTTATATTTTAACAAAGCTTTTGTGTAAAAAATATCATTGAAATCGGATGAGTGGTTAATGAGAAAACCAAAAATAAAAAAAACCGTTATATGGCAGGTACCGTTAATAAATGTTTTTGGTGAATTTTTTTCTTATTAAAAGGTACATCATATCTACAAAAATACACTGATTTTTTTTTTATCAAAATCGTTGGAGCTGTTTTTGAGATGAATAAGCTTTTCCTTAACGGTTGTATGGCAAGTACCGTTATTTTTTGAGCTAAAAAAAAATTTCAATTTCCCCTCTGGAGAGTTACAAAAAAACCTTAAGTTCAAAATTTGAAGAAAATCGCTTCAGAGGTTTAGGCTGTAGGTTGAGGTACATACAGACAGACAGACAGACAGACAGAATTGTGCCACCCACTTTTTTCGTGTTCTCTATCATCGTACAAAAACAAAAAAAAACCATTTAAGTGAACAAAGTGCCTCTCTGGCGGACAAAAGTGAAATTGCATTCGAGTGTATTTTTCTGCTCCAGAAAATCGCTATTTTCCGGCATTTTCTTTTTTTTTTTTTAAGTTTCGATGCGAAACAGAGAAAATATTTTTTGTATATTTTTGTTGAATGAAGGGATCATTCTCTTTGCTAAAAACTTTCCCATGCATTTGAAAATAAAAGAAAACTGCATAAACAAAGATAGATTGGATAAAAGATACTTTTTCTTTGATTGAACAATAAATTTCCAGAAATGATAGCTTGTCCTGCATGCATCTCATCCATTCATCAAATAGAGACATTTGTGATATTAATTTCAACCACTTGTGTGTTGTGTGATATTCCATGGGGGCTTTAGATTTTTGGAATCGAAAAATCAATTTGTTTCAATTAGAAAATTAAACTGGGTAGACTGGGCTTAAGTTGCCAAGCGCCATCTATCATAAAACCTCAAATTGTTTCATAGATGAAGGTTATGTGGATGATCATAAGCACGGAGTTGCCTCCTAGCAAATTTTACCAAGGCAAACCAAGAAAATTGACACTGGTATCACGTCAAGAACCATACTAAGGAAAAAAGTTTAAATGAATCGACACACAAGACGTTCATGGGATTTTATTGTAAAAATCTACAAAGGGATCATTGAAGATGAGAAAACCATGGAGTGCTATTAAATTGAAGGGTGCATTTTTTAGAGGGGGGTGCAACAGCACCCCTTTTGGTTTTTTGCATATAACTCGAAAACGAAGCAAAATTTGGAGACCTTTTTTGTAGAGAGTTAAATTTACCATCAAAATGGATTTTTGAAAAAAATCTTAAAAAATTTTAGTTAGCTAAATTAAAAAAAAATCATTACAAAAAAATGTGAAAATCGCATTTTTTGTTTTTTTTTTTTGTACGTTTTTGCTTATAACTTCCTTACCAACAGAGAAAGGTATAGGCATTGCTTAAAATTTCTTTTAAAATAAATTTAAAAAAAAAAACGATTTGGATAAAAATCGACCGAGAAATAGTAGTTCAAACTAGGCTGATTTTAAGTTTTTAAAGCTTTATGACTTGTTAGATTATACACTCAAACTGGATGTGTTAGTGAGCCATGACCAGTTAAATCAAAAATAATAAAATGCACGACTGGATCGCACGTACTTGCTCTTATGTTCAAGTTGTGTGGGGCTTAAGAACTTTTAAAAATATACAAGTAATTATAGAAAAAGTATAAAAAGCATTTAAATCGTTCTTTTAATTGTATAAACAATCTGATAAATTACTTAGATCTCAAAAAAAAGTATGCCATTTGATTACTTGAAAAAATATGAATATATGCAAAAAAAAAATTAAAATCGTTGGAGCCGTTTTCTTAAAAATTAATTTTTTATATATAAAATTTTTGCAACATTTTTCAAAAAAAAAATTGGTATGCCAATTTTGAGTATATATTAATATACATTTAAAACTGAAATAATATTGAATTTTCAAAAAAAAATTTTGAATCTTTTTTTAAAAATCCAAAATTAATTTTTTCAAAAATTTTGGTATGTAGTATTGTTTATATTTTAACAAAGCTTTTGTGTAAAAAATATCATTGAAATCGGATGAGTGGTTAATGAGAAAACCAAAAATAAAAAAAACCGTTATATGGCAGGTACCGTTAATAAATGTTTTTGGTGAATTTTTTTCTTATTAAAAGGTACATCATATCTACAAAAATACACTGATTTTTTTTTTATCAAAATCGTTGGAGCTGTTTTTGAGATGAATAAGCTTTTCCTTAACGGTTGTATGGCAAGTACCGTTATTTTTTGAGCTAAAAAAAAATTTCAATTTCCCCTCTGGAGAGTTACAAAAAAACCTTAAGTTCAAAATTTGAAGAAAATCGCTTCAGAGGTTTAGGCTGTAGGTTGAGGTACATACAGACAGACAGACAGACAGACAGAATTGTGCCACCCACTTTTTTCGTGTTCTCTATCATCGTAATGTCATGTTTGATTGTTATCTCGAAATTTTTTTTTTGCACGAATCCAAAACTTGCCCTATAGTACCTATATCGCAAGTAAAAATTAAATTTCAAATTTTTCACAGTTTTAGGTTTGCCATCTAATTTTTTTTTTCAAAATTTAGTATAATTGACGAAATCAACACACTCGCTCTTACAAAGTCGGGTTTGGAACACATGTTAGTTCATACCTTCTCGAACATGAAAAAAATAGTTCCAGACAAGTTTAACGGTTGAAAGTCTTTGCCAGACGAGCTCAACATTTTCAAAGTAGGTATTTTAAGAAATTACCTTTTTTTATTTTAAATAGGTAACTGTCAACCCTTGTTTTACAAAGCTGGGGTTTCAATATTCAAATGTTAGCTGATATTTCCTAAAATAGAGACAAAATTGTGCCGGGCGAGTTTGGCTGTCGAAAATGCATGCCAGACGGCTGTTAATGTTATAAGGTTTGTGAATTTTTTTTCCTTTTTTTTTAACGATCAAAACTAACAAATCTACTTTCACAAACCGGGGTATTAGGTAGTTTATGCCTTTCGTTATATGGACAAAATGGTGCCAGATGAGTTAGGTATTCCAAAACAAAAAAATGTTATTTCCTTAATACCTACTTAGAAAATGTTGAGCTGGTCTGGCAAGGACCTTCAACCTTAAAACTGGGTCTTACATTTTTTTTTCATGTTCGAAACGGTATACGCTTACATGTGCTCAAAACCCGGCTTTTTAAAAGCAAGTGTGTTGATTTTGACAATTATTTTAAATAAAAAAAAAAAAAATTTGATGGCAACCCTAAAACTGTGAAAATTTTTAAATTTGATTTTTATTTTTGACTTAACTGGTCATGGCTCACTAATACACCCAGTTTGAGTGTAATATCTAACAAGTCCATCAAAATAGCCAAAAAACCAACCATAAAGCTTTAAAAACTTAAAATCAGCCTAGTTTGAACTATCTACTATTTTTCGGTCGATTTTTATACAAATCGTTTTTTTTTTAATTTAATTTAAAAGAAATTTTATTATCTTTCTTTTGTATGAAGCAAATCTTATACCTATCTCTGCTGGTAAGGAAGTTATAAGCAAAAACGTAAAAAAATAAAATGCACGACTGGGTCGCACGTACTTGCTCTTATGTTCAAGACACTGCGAGTTTAAGAAAATTGTATATACAAACATGGAAATTATGAGAGAAAAATGTTGAGAAGCATGAAATACGACACTTAAATTAGCTAAAACAACTCTTTTGACAGTTTGAGGTGAAAAAAAAGTATGCCATCTTAATTCATGATGGAATATGATTGTAGGGAAAAAAAATTTTTAAAATCGTTGGAGCGGTTTTTTTTTAAATTAATTTTTTATATATAAAATTCTTAAAACATTTTTAAGAACAAATTTTGATATGCAGATTTAAACTATATATTTATATGTATATAAAAACAAAATTAAAAAAAAAATTGTCAACCCGTTTTTGAGATATCGAATTTTCAAAAAAAAAATTTGAAACTTTTTTTAAAAATCCAAAAACTTTTTTTTTGAAAATTTTGATATGCAATATTATTTAATCTTATCGAAATTTGTATATAAAAAAGTTCATTTAAATCCGTTAATCTGATAACGAGAAAACTCAAAATAAAAAAATACGTTCTATGACAGGTACTACTAATAAATAAATAAATAAATTGGGTGGCGCAACAGCTCGAGGAGAACCAGGGCCTAGTGACTTACAACTCACAACCATTCCTGTGTGCGTGTTTGTTGGGCAGGAATGGAGGGGACCTACAGTTTTTTGCCGAGTCCGAACGGCTAAATGAGAAGCACTTTTTCATGACAAGTATACTCTTGGAGGATTTGTCAGTTCCTCGCAAGAGGCAGTACCTCGATTAAAACATTTCTGTTTTTAGGTGGCACGGCTGGGAATCGAACCCACACCTTCGGCATGACAGTCCTACGCACTAACCATCAAGCCACGAGGTACTACAGGTACTACTAATAGTTGCTATGTGTAAGATTTTATAATTTTTGATGGTAGATCGTACTAATTTTAGTATATGAAAAAAGTTTAATCAAAATCGTAGGAGTCGTTTTCAGGCAAAAAAATATTTTCCTTTGCGGTTTTTTCACTTTTGTATGGAAGATACCGTTATTTTTTCATAAATGTAAAATTTTTTCTAAAAATATTTTAGAAAGTACTAAAAAAGTCCTAAATATCGAGTTTCAAAAAAATCTATGATGCCGTTTTCGAAATATTTGATTTTCCAAAAAAAATTTTGAAATATTTTTTAAAAATCTAAAAAATATTTTTTCAAAAATGTTGGTACACAAAACTACTAACATTTCTTGGAAGCTTTTGTATAAAAAAAATAATTGAAATCGGTCATACCATTTTGAAGGAAATCAAAAATTAAAAAAATGGTTCCTTGGGAGGTACCATTAATAACCATTTTTGAAAAATGGTTTTCCACCCAAAGAAAGCCTTTACTAAAATAAATTTATTGAATTTTTTTTAAGAAAAGTTGTCGAGTCGTTTTTGAGAAAAATACGATTATGTAAATTTTCCAAAAAAAAATGTATGACAGGTACCGTTATTTTTGGTTCTAAAAAAAAAATGAAAAAATCGTGTCGGCAGAATCACCAAAAACCACTAAGTACCAAGTTTGAAGAAAATCGATCGAGCCGTTTAGGCTGTAGACGAACAGACAGACAGACAGACAGACAGACAGACAGAATTTTGCCACCCACTTTTTTGGTGTTCTCTATCATCGTAATATCATGTTTGATTGTTATCTCAAAATTTTTTTCTTGCACGAATCCAAAACTTGCCTTATAGTACCTATAATCGCAAGTAAAAATGCGATTTTTAACATTTTTTTGCAATGATTTTTTTTTAAATTAGGTACCTAACTTAAAATTTTTTAATTTTTTTTTTCAAAAATCTATTTCGATGGTAAATTTAATTCTCTACAAAAAAGATTTGAGAATTATCTCGAAATTTTGCTTGGTTTTCGAGTTATATGCAAAAAACCAAAAAAGGTGCTTTCGCACCCACCCCCCTCCCACCCTCTTCAAATTTAATAGCACTCCGTGGTTTTCTCATCTTCAAAGACCCCTTCGAAGATTGTTACAATAAAATTCCATGAACGTCTTACTTCCTTATTGCCCTGCTTTTTAGGACATAATCAATAGCCTATAAGAAAACTGTATACCTGGAAATCATCAGAGAAAATTTTTTAAAAACATGAAATACGATATTTTAATCAGCTTAAACAACTCTTTTGACAAATTTAAGCGAAAAAAGAACGTCACTTTACCGATTTTGGTACGCAAATCTTAAGTATTTACTTATGTGCATACCAAAACAAAAATTGAAAAAAATTTTGTCAACTTTTTTTTGAGATATCAAACTTTGATATGCAATACCTATTATTTGAACTTTTTTGAAATTTGTTTTTTATAAAATATTTAATCTTAATGCGTTCAGCTGATAAGTAAGAAAAATAAAAAAAATATTCTATAAAAGGCAGGGCCGGCCGTAGCTACGGTAGAGTATTAAGGGGCCCTGCTTTAAAAAAAAACATCAACTACATCGGTAAAATGTTTCTATTTTTTTTATCACAAGAAAACACACGGCCTTGATAAGAGGCATTACTTTTAGTTGCTAGGTGTAAATTTTCATAATTTTTAGAAGTAGATAACAGTAATAAACGCATACTAAAAAAGTTTAAGCAAAATCGTAGGAGCCGTTTTTGAGAAAAAAAAATATTTTCCTTAACGGTTTTTTTAACAGTTATCTATTGTATGGAAGGTACCGTTATTTTTGCATAGAAGTAATTGTTTTTTCTTAAAATATCTAACAGAGTATTAAGAACTCTGAAGCATCGAGTCTAAAATCGATCATGACTTTTTCGAAATATGTATTTGATTTTCAAAAAACAAAAATCAAAAAATATTTTTTTTTATTTTGGTAGGTACACAGTAAAATTTATATTTTTTGAAAGCTTCTATATAAAAAAATATTGAAATCTGTCATACCGTTTTGTAGATAATTGAAAATAAAAAATGGTTCTTTGGGAGGTACCATAAAAAACCATTTTTCCTTTGCTCAAAGTAATTTATTGATTTTTTTTCAGAATAGTTGTGAAGCTGTATTCGAGAAAAAAAAATTATATAAAATTGCTAAAAAAAAATGCACGACTGGATCGCATGTACTTGCTCTTGTGTTCAAGTTGTTTGGAACTTTTTGAATTTAAAATATGCAAGTAATTATAGAAAAAAATATAAAAAAAGTATAACAATTTATTAAAATAGCTAAGCGCTCAAACCCAAGTATGCCAATTTTATTACTTGAAAAAAATATGAATACATATATGCAAACAAAAATTTTAAATGGTTGGAGCGGTTTTCTTAAAAACTATTTTTTTATAAATAAAATGTTTGTAACATTTTAAAGAAAAAAAAATTGGGATGAACATTTTTATAAAATACTAACATATAATTAAAAATCTAGTTTGAAAAAAATCCATCAACCCGTTTTAGAAATATTGAATTTTCAAAAAAAAAAATTTAATATTTTTTAAAAATCTGAAATTAATTTTTTCAAAATTTTGATATGCAATATTATTGACATTTAAAGATAGTTTTTTCTTAAAAATTTTGATTTAAATTCGTTAAGTCGTTAATGATAAAATCGAAAATCAAAAAAACCCTTATATGATAGGTACAGTATATAACAGTTTTTGGTAAATTTATTCTACCAAAATGTACACCATGCCTAAAATAACGTACTGATTTTTTATCAAAATCGTTGGAGCTGTTTTTGAGATAAATTAGCTCTTTCTTAACGGTTGTATGGCAAAATATTTGAAATATTTCAACATAAACATGTCAAAAATTCGTTTTTTTAGGTACATTTGACGTCAAATTTCTTCCCCACTAAATTTGTTTTTGCAATCTTATTAATGGATCTCATCTTCTTAAATCATTTTTAATCGTTTTGAAAACCTCTCGGGTACCTACACAAATGTAAAAACATATGTTTTGAAGCTTTGCCGCTCTGTATCTTTTAAGGAACTAACTACAGAGACTCAGACCGCAACAAATGTCCAAAATTGTAAGCTTAATACTTCCTGTATACATATACACACATTTTCTCTCTGACCAATACTGTCATGTTAAGAAAAAAAAAACGTGTCTGTATTATTGGAATTTTGAGATAGTTGCGTTTTTCTGTTTATATTGTAACATTTTTGTTTTTGGTTGAATTTAATTTATACTTTTAGTCCATTCTAAATAGGGTTTCACCTGGGAATGAGAGCTAATAATCTGCAAACTCATATACACCTTCATTTGTCGTTTTAAAAGTTGTCTGCAAAGTCTGATAAAATCTCGTGTCTGTAATGTAAGTTATTCAAGGACAAAGGTCACAAAAATCGCGTTTTCGCGGTTATCTTGATTTCTCTAGCTCCAATGATGTTTACATCTATTATCAAAATTGTATAGAGCATACAATTTTCGACAGATTTTCTCTCTATTATTTTTTAATGTGCTCAACCATTTTTGAGATAAAGGGAGGAGAACACGCAGAGCTCAGTCGAACACACTGTAATGCAAGTTCAAATGCGCATACACTTTCAAACGTAAATTTTACTAAGCTTCTGGCTTTTATTTTTCATATTCGATATGCGAGAAGATATTCTGGCCCAGAAATTCAATTTCGGATCGTAACTGTCCTGTCCATAGACTCGTATTTTAAATTGTAAGAAATATAATTTCGCTTTAAACTATGGTTGGTCTTATACAGTATAATATAATGTACGTAGATTTATAATAAACATACAATTTAGAATGAAAATCTTTATAATATGACCAAATCAGTGGAGTAGGCACCTACGCATAAGAAACGGGAGTGAGTAAAAGGCATTAATTCCTCTACGTTTACGTGACTATACGCAAACAGGAGTATAGGTAAATGAATATGTTTTGAGGTCAAAAAATTCATAACATATTTTATAGTTCCATACGAACCTACTAAAGAAAAAAAAATGTTTTTTTATACAAACGCTTTATTTATGAAGAAAAGTATTTCTAAAATAAAATTTAAGGAATTAGTTTTCATTTCAAAAAATATTTGAGGTGTTCTATTTTTCTTAAAAAAATTTCACTTGAAATTTTTCAAGTATGAATAAAATTTTAAAATTTTCAGTTATTTTTTATTAAAACAAAAATTCCCCCAGCACCCAGCAGAAAAGCTTTTGCTATCTACACCACTGTCTAAATGAACAGGAAGAAAACAAAATAAAGTTTTAGTCTTAAATGAAAATTCTTAATTTAATTTGACAGAAAAGTACCCAGCTGGGTGGTTGCTACCCCATAATAAAGGTTTATTGATATTGAAAAGTTATCCAACCTTATAAATATATGTATGTAGACAATTTGGGTGGGGATTTAAATGGAATAAATAATGTTTTTTTTTGTTGTATTTACAAAGTACTGAACGAACAGATTTACCACTCATATTTAGAGTGTGCTTTTTAAAAGGTGTTGATGGAAATATCCTTTTAGTCAAAAAATGCTCAAGCTAATTAGCAATTTCATTTTACTTTTCTTCAGTTTTATTTATTTGTTTTTGTTTACGGTAGATGAAATAATGAAAAAGGTATACAAAACTTACAGAAAAAGATACATAAACTCGAAATACTAATTGCTTTTGCGATAAGACAGACCATCAGAGCTCTATAGGGGAAAAGAGAAATAAGATTCGAGATGAAATTATGGGAAAAATTTTATCTCACTTAATATTCTCAACTTTTGCAATAATATTTCAGTTTTTTTTTTTTTATTCTGCTACCTTTATTATATGTTTTACAAAAGCTAAGCAAAATTGAAAAGGTGTTTAGTGACACATTTCTTGGGGAAAAAAGAATATTTTAACCTTAAAAATTTAATGTGGAATTTTTTTAAAAAAGAGGACAAACAATGCATGTTTTAAAAAATTGCATTTTTTTATGGGCAATTTTTTATATTTGTTTTTTTTTCATAAAATATTTATATACATTTTGAATACATTTTGAAAAAGACAAGATTTAAGTTTTTGCAAATTTCTCAAAATCTACCAGTTCTTTTGCAGAAACGGCAAAGGAATCGTTAAAATTCAGTTTTTGTATATATTTTGTCTCGAAAAATATCAGTTTTCTTGAAGAAATGTCAAGGAAATTGCTGTATGTATATATAAAACTAAGTTTAAGAGACTAGCCTAAATTATGCATACTATTTTCATCTCTTAATAAATGTCATAAAGCTCGTGATAGCAGTCAGTCTGCTTTCAACCTCCACTGCGTTAACTTCAATAATGATTAGTGATTTGATTAGTTTAGTAATTTAAGTAAAATTAATTAAAGTTATATTTGAAGCATTAAATTAAATTGTTTTTATTAACTCATGGTACAATAGAAATAGTTGCAATTTATAAAATTCTATACAAAAAATATCTAAACACTATTTTCGTTTCTTGAGAAAGATCGTGCACAAATACTCTCAGCATAGTTACTCAGCGATCGTGCTTTGATCTTGACTCTTTAAGAACACAAAAAACAGGGATTGGGTAAACGATGTGTCGACTTTTTACATATCTACAATCTGGACAAAAAAGTTGCAACTGGTCAAAATACCGACTAATACAAAAATGGAAGCAAAAATGTCTCCGACTCTTTAAGATGTCAATTTTTCAAAATGTCGATTTTCAAAATATTTAATATCTGACATTTTATAAATCGTGATTTAGAAGTGCATAATATGCACTTCCATCACGGCAGGTAGAAGAGCTAGATAGGGATATTTCTACGGAAGAAGTTCAACGTACCATCGCCAAAGGAAACAATAACAAAGCACCAGGAGAAGATAGAGTGAGCTTTGAGTTCTTCAAGAATAGTCCACCAGAGTTTATTGAGTTTCTGACAAAAGGCTTTAAAATAATTTTTTCCGAAGGCAAAGTACCGGAGAGCTTCCAGAAGAATATAATATTCCCTATTTTCAAAAAGGGAGACCCCAATGATCCAAGAAACTACAGAGGAATTTCGTTCCTTAATACTCTCTTGAAGCTGATCACAAGCATAATCCTTGATTGGCTAACTTCATGGGTTGACAAAAATGGGCTTTTGAGTGAGTTTCAAGCTGGTTTTAGAGCAAATTATTCCACGGTCGACAACATTTTTGTCCTCACAAATATTTGCAGAACTTATCTCGGCAGTGGGAAGAAACTGTATTCCTTTTTTGTGGATTTCCGTGCTGCATTCGACACTGTAGATAGAAGAGCTCTCTTTCTAAAGCTAAGCAATATTGGCATATCTTCTAAAATGCTTCATGTAATAGAAAGTATGTATAGTAATAACAGAACAGCAGAGTCAAACAAGGGTGTCAGCTCAGTCCGCTTTTTTTTAGGCTTTTCCTTGATGACCTTTTTCAATACCTACCCGGAGGGATCTTATTCAACCAAGTGGCTATTGAAGGACTGATGTTTGCCGTTGACATTGTCCTGCTTGCCGAAACACCAAATATGCAGCAACTGATGATCAATAGGCTCGGAGACTATTGCAACCACTGGAATTTGAAGATCAATCCAACAAAGTCTAAAATTATGGTATTTCGCAATAATACAGGTCGCTACGCAAGGGATGAAAAATGGCACTTAGGCTCGGATCCCTTAGAGGTAGTAAAAAACTATCCATATCTGGGTATTACGATAACACCTAGACTAACCTTTAATCTACATCTACAAGGAAAACTGAAAGAATCGAAAAAAGCTTTGAGTTGCGCATGGAAAAATGTGCTCTGTAGGAATGATATCTCGAGCAAGGCAAAATATAAACTCTTTGAAGCAACTGCCCAAGCAATAATGTGCTACGGATGTCAAGTTTGGGGATATGAAGAACATGATGAGGTGGAAAACTTCAAAGACATTTCATAAAACAACTCTTCAGGCTTCCGAATCATACTCCCACCAACATGATATATGTTAAACAGGTCTGCCATTACTTCGTCTGTTTACATTGAGATTGCATTTCAAATAAATCCTTAAAATAGTGGAACTTCCCGACCATCGTCTACCCAAGGTGGTTCTTCTGCATCTGCTTCGAAGGAATACGGGATTCTTTGCGAAATAACAAGAACTAAGCGAAGATCTAGGAGTGGATTTATATTTAAGATGGGAGGATAGGGCAACTTGGAGGACAGCACTAGATAGTATTCTACTCAAACTAGGTGAAAAAATTCATGCAGTATTTTTGGAAAACGCAAGTAATTCATCTAGTCGATTGATTTACAAGGAACTCAATCACAGCCTGATAGAACGCAACTACTTCCACGAAGACTTAAGTACACAACAAATTAGCATAATATTCAAGACTAGAGGGGAACTGTTGCCATTGAATTTTCGACCTCATAAAACCGATCTACCAACCCTCTGCACTTGCAATTTTAGAGAGAAGGAGGATGTCTTCCATGTATTAGGTAGATGCCCAATTCAGCAGGAAACGAGAAGACACCACTGGAATAAATCCTTTTTATCAATGGGTGTAGTGTTAGAGATATTAAACGGATCCAACTGGAAAAAGCTTTGTAACTTCGTCGCAGATGTTCTTGCCTATAGAAGATTATATAGCGAAGATTAGTCATTTAGTTTTATGTTGCAAATCATTAAAATTGCCAAACATCGCCAACACCAATCAAGAACCAAATCGCAGATCTCGAATAAGAACCGAAATAACGTACCCGTTATCAAAGCGTCAAGATTCATGCCATCGTATTCCACTAAAGCAAAAAAAGTCAATGAAAATGGAGTTTGATTACCTCCAGTTAAACAAAAATTAGAAGTATAATTATAATTTAATTTAAGCAACTTAAAATGAATTTATGTATTGAATCATCCTAACTGTCAATCTGGCTGACGGCTTTTGTCAATGCTCAAATGAATTGTCAAACAAATTGTTAAGATCTAATGATGAAATAAGATTCACTTACTACTACTACTAAATCGTGATTTCAACAGTTGACATTTAAAATTTGAAATTTTGAAAGTCGACATTTTGGTCAGATCAGGGAATGATGTTTAAAGGTTCGTGCTAACTAGTTTTGCATTGTCATTATGATATAAGCCTCTGTTGAGCGATTTTCTTTAAGTTAAACACGAACATTGTGTCGTAAGAAAATCTTATGGGTTATATATTATCTGTGATGTGCTTTTTGTATTTTAGCAGAGGTGATGCTCGGTTGTTTCGCTGAGTTTGCTCTGAAGAAAACACGAAACTTCAGAAGGAAATGTCTTTTATAACCTTATTACAAAATCTTTATTGAAAAACAACTCTTATGTTTATAACACACTTTATTCTACTACTATGGTTCACTGTTACTTCAGTTTATTCAGTCAATCGTAATATTCACGGGTGTTGGATGACAGGCGTTTCTGAATTCTAGTCTTGCTGTCTTGTATCGGCTGGTGCTGGGGTTTCTGAGGATTCAAGTTTTGTATTTAAATCCTAATATTTAGTCTCGAGTAATCTGGTTTCTGTTGATTCGACTTTAAAAATTGTTAATATTATTGTAACGTCAGGTGTGGGTCGGGCTTAGACGGTATTTCGCTCTTAGCGTGACTCCAAACTCTGCAGGCTTAGGTGCACTCAAAACAGCAGGCTTAAACGCTCTGGTATATCAGTAAGGACTACGCCCCTGGTGGCACTCTAAACAATTGTCTTAAATGCTCTGGTTCATCAGCAGGTACTATGCCTCTGGTGGCACTCACAACAACAGGCAAAAACACAGTGGTGCATTAGCAAGTACTACGCCTCTGGTAGCACTCTGCTAGTAGGCGCTGGTACATCAGCAGGTACTATTAACCTGGTGGCACTGAAAACAGAAGTCTAAAATACTCTGGTACATCAGTGGGGACTACGCCCCTGCCGGCACTGTAAACAACAGTCTAAAATGCTCTGGTACATAGCAATTAGGGCATAGGACGTTTGACTTCGAACTAAGGCCCCTTACGAATGATTGGGGAAGCTTAAATAAGAAAAAGCTGGACAATCTCGCTTACCAAACTTTGCCTTTCAACAAAACCCCTTACCGACTACTGGTGAGGGGAATTTCCAAGAAAAAAAAAAACAAATAACGTGATATGACCAGATTGTCTCCACTAGTCTATGACCGAGGTTAAAATTAACACTTAAATAAAATTTACTTGTTAATTCATTGTTGGAGATCTGGATAAAAAGAAGAAGAAGTTGGAAAAGACCCAACTAAACGCCGGGAAAAGAATGAAATAATTTGTTTTATTTGCATTCAGGAGCATAACTGGCTGAACAGAATGGAGACAAAGCTGCAATTGGAACTGCAACCGGAATAGCTGTCAAAATGTTGAACACACACAAATTCAACTATGCGGACAGAACACGACTCAGCTGCAGACGGAGCTGCAGACGCAACTGGACAAGTTGGCCAACTTTTAACTTTTGCTTGCAGCTTTTTTGACGTTTCAAAATTGCGAGCAAAACGGAGTGTTTACATGTGGGTTAAAGTGATTTTTAAACTCTTTTCAATCTTTCATAAAAACGTAAAACAATGTTGGCTTCTTTTTCATCATTATTCATTTTAATTTTTGTCTGTACAGCTGCATTGTGGGCGCATAAAAAAAATCTCGTAAGACACTTTTTGACAGCTATTCCAGCTGCAGCTCTAGTTGCAGCATTATATTCTGTTCATGCAGTAAGGATCTGTAAGCCAGAAGTTAAATTAAATTCCAAAATTTACTTTTGCCGTCTGATTTTACGAATGATGACCGAAATGGTAATTATGGTTCATCCAAGCAGGTATACATGTAACATTTCCAGTAAAGACTGAATGTGAACTATATAAATAAATAAATAAATAAATTGGGTGGCGCAACAGCTCGTGGAGAACCAGGGCCTAGTGACTTACAACTCACAACCATTCCTGTGTGCGTGTTTGTTGGAAGGAATGGAAGGGACCTACAGTTTTTTGCCGAGTCCGAACGGCTCAATGAGAAGCACTTTTTCATGACAAGTATACTCTTGGAGGTTTTGTCAGTTCCTCGCAAGAGGCAGTACCTCGAATAAAACATTTCTGTTTTTAGGTGGCACGGCTGGGAATCGAACCCAGACCTTCGGCATGACAGTCCTACGCACTAACCATCATGCCATGAGGTACTACATGTGAACTATAAAAGTGATAACATGTAAGTGATACATGTGAACTATATAAGTGATAACTACATGTGAACTATATAAGTGATAACAAATTGATTCCTCGGAAACAGCTCTAAGGACTTCAATGAAACTTTCACAATTTCTTCTCCATAGTAAGGGAAGGTGAAGCAACTGGTTTTAGTTAAACCGCCCATTGCCACACCCATTTTTCTCATGCTTGCTTTTCGAAAATGACTCCAATAATTTGGATGGAATTTTTGGACTTGGTTCTGGGGGAAGTGTCTTAAGTGAGACGTCCACGCTCTTTTTTTCTTAGATCTTCGTTTTTCGCTACCACTCCAACGATTTTTTCAACAATTCTACAAAATAGCGATACTTTTACCTGCCGATACCAAAACCGAGACAAGACCTTGTCTTACGACACCAAGCACACGACGAGATTTAGTTATACGAGACCGATTCCGATATTTTACCATTTTAACAATACTGAGACAATACTTAGAAAAGTATTGTTCGGTTTTGGTATCGTGGCCCGTCCTAAACATTTTCGCTCTTACAAATATTTGTAATAAGTAGGTAATAACCATTTTTGTGTAGAATTTTCTAAGCTGCAATTATCACCTTGAAATTTCTTCGAGAAAACAAACGTTTTATTTCACCAAACAAAATCATATAAGCAGTGGATCTAAGCTGGGGTATTTTTGAGGATATTCTTTAAATATCAAAACATAATGTAGCTTTAAGTACACTAAAATACAAATTTTTCGATTTTTTTTTTTTGAAGTCAAAGTCTTTTTTTATAGTACTTAGTTCTAAATTTTCTCCAATAAATATTTCAATCAAATCATTCCTTTTGTTTTCAAACAACATGGTGGATTGTATAATATATCGATACCTTCCCGTAAGAATGTATTAAGCGACATTTTAAAAAATTTTAAATAAAACTTTTGAAATACCTCTTATTCAGTTATTTATTGGGAAATTTTGTTGTAATAAACAGATTTTTAGAGGCATTTTGAGTTGAAAATCCCGTTCCCAATCTTTTTATTTTTTTAAATACATAAAATAATAACTGGACCAGAGGTTTTTTTCGATGCCTTTAAAATTTTTTAAATGTCGCTTAATACATTCTTACGGGAAGGTATCGATATGGTGGGTAGGTATATCTTCCTAAAAAAGCCTGCCTACTATCATCATGTGACCAGTAATTTGTGTAAAAATCCTCTTCATTTTTATCTTTAGCTTTTGGCACACAAAACTGCTACAAACTCACCTTGTTTAACCAGTTCTTTCTCCATCGATCGCCAGAGCAAAACAAAAAAGCAAAAACAAAAATTAAAAAAAAAACATCAAAACAAAAACATTAAACATGAATTTGCCGAAGCATCACATGACATTTGAGATATTTTGCAATAATAACCGTTAACTTGCAGTCTTCCATCTCTTGGTACTTACTAAAGATATTTATAGATGAATTCCCATGACAAAATGATCTCCTCGTGATTGTTATGGATATTCACCATATTAAAGTTATAATCTGAAAGTTTCCCCCTTTGATCATTTTATTATTATTAAACTAATTTGCCATCAGCATACAGTCTGTTTCGTTGTCATGTGACTACAAAAAGTCTTACAAAGAGCATACAAATTGTCTTCAATTGAATCTTTTAAACACACAGTTGATCAAAAAAGTTAGCGTACAACAAAAAAAAAACCTTCAATGTTCAATGTTTAAATGAAATGTGAATAAATTATTTTTTTTTTTGTACTTTATATTTTTTTATAAAATCCTTGACTAGGTTGTATTTCCTTTCTATTGGACTTCAAGACTTGCAGTTAAGTGATTTAGCATTGAAATTGTATGTCATTGATTTATTTATTACTACAATGTCCTAGTAAAGTCCAAGTCCCAATTTATTCAATCTCCATTAAAAGTTGCCAGTAAAACTGAGAAACTAACGAATTTATGTGAAATTTTAAAGTGATAGATTTTTGACAGCTGAAAATATTAAGTTAATCCTCAACCATATCAAAACCGCATCAAAGTTAACTCAGGGTTAGTAATTTATTTTTAGGATTAACTAACTGATTTAACTCAACACTGAAAGAACGGCCCTTAGAAGCCCATTGAGAAAACCCAGGCTGCTCTACAAACACCAAATTTCCCGTCCTCAAGTTTTGATTTCTGGCTTTTCGGCAAAAAGGAAGGACCTCTATTCTACCTTCAGTTATAATTCTGGATCCTTATTTTTCTGTAGAACAAATTATCACTAAAAAAATTTATTGTATGAAATATTTTTTGATTCACTGTACTTGTTGCTTGTTCTGATCCAATCGCGAGTTCCCAAACGCAAATTAATTAATATCTTCTCCAATTGATCTTCCTCGTGCCCCATCGACTATTGCTGGTATACCTATACCGTTCCCCTATCTGACTCTCAATTGTGTTTTGGTTTTCGGATAACATTTCAATAAACAAAAGAAAAGAGATAAGGAAAATCGAAAGTGAAATACACATGGAGGAGGACGTAGTAGCAGACGCAGAACGAAGGCAAAAAGCGGCATAAGAAGCCGCGTCGGTCGTGAGGCAGCCTCCATGGTGGACTTTGTGCCCCATCGACACAATCTTATGGAGATTGGAGCGTTTGGATGTTTATATTTGCTTTGTGTGGGTCCAATAAAAGAAGAGTAAACAATACAAAAAAAAAACTGATCTCTGCCCATGCTTTCATCACGTGCTCGACTCGAGTCGACTGCGACTCCTCGAACGAATGCGATCACTTGAGTCATCACGAGATGGTAAGGCAATTATTTATAACGTCGATTGGTGTCGTCGTCGACGTTGTGTATGGCGTGTAGCTTGTAGCTTGTAGGTAGGTTAGACGTATGGATTTATAGTGTTGAGAGCTGTTATGATAGCTTCTATTTTTATGTTGGCCTCTTTTCAATTAACAAATCTATAGAAGGCGCTCACATGGAGAGCTGATGGAAGTTCATATATTGTGTGAACATTAAACTAATGACTATTACTAATTGGTGCAAAATAATATTATTATATAGGTACTGTTAGTTTATATTTACGTGGATGATAGATAGAAGATTGAAACTAGGCTTAGCTTATTTATGACTGGTAATTAAATTTTATAAAAGAAAAAAATCCTATAAGTTGGAGAAACTTGCAAGGAAGCGCATTAAAAACTTTCTTTAATTCTTGCCTATAAATAGAGCTATCTCCGAATGAAATGAGATGTTTGAGCCTGACACTTGATGGTACAGAAAACAATAAATTAACATCAGATCTAGGTGTTTTGCCACTCATCTCATTGAGTGTAAGTTGGGGTGAGACATGAAAAAAAATCGTATAGGGAGGGGGTCTTTTTCCCCTCACTTAAGGGAGATGGGTAATTTTCTAAGAACTTGACTTAAAATAGGAAACAAAATTAAAACAATGGATACATGTAAGTATACTTTACTATAACAATGTCATGCTATAGCTTTTTAAATCCATCTCTTATATTTAAATTTCAAATATATTGATATAATATACATATATTATACATATATGTAAATAAATAATTTTTTTTTATAATTTTCAAGCTTAAAACTTCGAAAAAGAAATGCAATTATTTTTTTTGTTTTCAAAATTAAACGTTAGTAAGCATTAAATATTTACTCTTATTAATTCTTAATCAAACACTTGAAGCCGTTCTTAAGAGTATTTTAGTTTTTGAGAAAGTTGAACATAATCTATGTCTGTAATAAAAACTAGTTTTTCTATAATTTGAAACCTGGGACTAAAATGTGTTGTATAAATTAATCAAATACCAAATTAGCAATTTTCTAGTTTTGATTTTCTAAAAAACTACATGACATTGTAGCATGAGGATTCAGTTTTTGTTAAAAAATTATTTATGAAGCATGAAATTCGATATCTTGGAGCGGTTTTTCAAAAAAAAATTTATAAACACTTTAAATATTTGTAGGGAAAATTTTGATATACCAATTTTAAAGTAAATATTAATTAATGTGCATATTAAAATAAATTTTTCACAGGAATTTTGAACTCATTTTTGAGACATGGAATTTTCAAAAAAAAAAAATTAAACTTTTTAAAAAAATCCAAAAACTCCTTATTTTTTAATTTTGATAAATACATACATATGTATATGGATCAATATTTCAAAACATTAATATTTTTCACTCCAAAGTGGACCCTCGCTCAAAAGAACCTATTTTGGTAGACGAACAATTATGTCTCTTAATAACTCTATAATAACCACTTTAAAACAAGGAGTCATAACATTTGATCAAATCTAACGATTTTTTAAGTCAGGGTAATGATACTTGTATCAGGGGAATGACAAATATTTATAAAAAATAAATAAATTGGGTGGCGCAACAGCTCATGAAGAACCAGGACCTAGTGACTTACAACTCACAACCATTCCTGTGTGCGTGTTTGTTGGCAGGAATGGAGGGGACCTACAGTTTTTTGCCGAGTCCGAACGGCTAAATGAGAAGCACTTTTTCATGACAAGTATACTCTTGGAGGATTTGTCAGTTCCTCGCAAGAGGCAGTACCTCGAATAAAACATTTATGTTTTTAGGTGGCACGGCTGGGAATCGAACCCACACCTGCGGCATGACAGTCCTACGCACTAACCATCAAGCCACGAGGTACTACGACAAATATTTATATTTACTCCGTTGATTAGATGGATATTTAATTTTGCGAATGGTTTCAGGAGTGTAAAGAAAATAGAGAACAATTACTAACATGATATATAGCATCCACGGCTATGTTGCACGAACTTGCTCTCATGATTCAAGGATCTGGCGAGACTAAACATTTTATAGTAATAATCGTATTTTTGTATGATATTTTGACCGAGAAAATGTGAAAAAATTCAAAACTACTAAAAATACTTCAAATATGTTTAAATGTAATATTATTGATTCTTCTAGAGTTACCAAAACGCAATCAATCATTATAATGAAAACATGAAAGTCAGGGAATGACACAAAAAATGATGTTAGGGGAATGACTGCGAAGGGTGTTTTATGAGAATTAAATGGAAGTTATTAGAAAATTAGATGTTTTATATTATTTTTCACGTAGGCCCTTGTAAAAGACACAGACGAGTAAAACTTTTTAATTTTTAGACCACACGGTTTAGTAAAAAAACACGCGTTAGAGGAATGACAGTTTCGCTTGACGAAAAACGAAATCATTGCCTTAACTTGAAATAAAAAAGACAACAAAGTTTTTTTGAAACCCTTACTTCAATTTTCATAAGGAGTAATTCTGTACCGTTTAACAACAAAAAATCAGTTTTCTATTTTGAGCCTATATAATTTTTTTTTTTATTTCCATTGGTGGGATAAAATAATCAATTTATGGAGGACACTTACTTAATAGCTCCTATTCAAAAAAATAAATTTAACTATTTTTTTGTTAGGATGCATATATTACTAAAAAGACTGCATCATCAGATTTTTTGTATCATTTTTAGTTTCGTTGCTAAAATTCAGACAGTGTGGTAAGTAGTCCTGGGGACACGTCAGGGGAATGACATTTTGGGTGTTTAAATGGAGATAGCGGGCATGATATTTTTTTAGATTTTATTTTTTCTAGAGCGAATATTAGAACCCGTTTGTTTCAAGCCATCCAATTAACAAACTTATAATAAAATTTTGTACTTCGGTTCAAAAATGAAGGAGACTGAAATATTAATATTTTGAAATATTGACCCATATATAAATTTGTTTAAATCTATTCAGCAAATAGTGGGAAAATTTAAATTAAAAAATCAAAATATTGTCCTGTTAACTTCGCAGGCTTAATTTTTATATTATCGCACTAAGTTTAAGCATAAATTTTTATCAAAAATTAAAATTAAATTTTCTTTATGGGTTTTGAACATTATAAAATAAAATTTCATTAAATCATAAAATTTTGTTCATAAAAGTTAAATATTTCTCTAAAATATGGTATATGTACTGGAAATTTCTAAAAACCTAAAGATACAAAGTTTCAAAAAAAATGTACGACGTTCTCAAAAAAAAAAAATGGAATATATTTTAAATATTCAAAAAATAGTTTTTTGAGTGTTTTGGTACACAGTACTGTTTCACTTTTTGCTTGTAATGTATGTATGTTTATTAGGGTGTCCGTTATTTCCCAAACACTTTTTTCTGGAGAGCACACCTCTTAAATCGGAAGTTTTTGTTTAAGGAAAAAATTATTGACCAAAAACATTTGTATCCAAGGACATTAAACCGTGAATTTAAAGTCATACTTTATCATCATGATTTATTTATTATTTCTTTAGGAAACTGCATTTTTGTATTAAAAAAATAAAAATTATAATTACATGTATCAAAAAAATAAAAATTATAATTTATTTTGATTTTTAAATAAAAGAATATGAAGAAATTTGAAAAGAAAATTCTTCTGAATATAATTCAAGTTAAAAGTTCAAATGGACGAAACACAATATGGAGTTGAGCTCATTTGAAGTTTAAACTTGAGTTAATAAATTATTTAATATTTTACCTTTTTTATTTATTTTTTTCTCTCTTCAGGGGTTTTTTTTTCATTGATTTATTATTACATTATAATTTTTTTTTAAACCACATCATACAAATTAGCCAAAACAAATTGTAAATAATTTCTTTCGATTTTTCAAGTTATTAAATATTTTTATTTTTTAACTTTTTATTTTTTTGTTTTTCTTATTTAAAACAGTATTTGTTTTATATTTATCTAGTGGCTTATGTCAAACAATATTTTCTTTACAAATTTATTTAAAATAAAAACTTAAGTAAATATTTATAGTTTTTACCATTTCTTGACACTTTTTTCATATTAAATATATTTTTATATTTATTTTTTCTTTTCACAATCTTATATATGTATTTTAAAAATATAAATTCGAAATTTTCATTTATAGTTGTTTTAAATATAATTAATCAAAAAAATATATAAAAATGTATTATATGTCAAAAACCGGTAAAAGCTACAAATATCAGCTTAAGTTAAAAATTGAAAAAAAATTACTTATAATTTGTTTGTATTATTTTCTTAATGTATTTTAAGAGAAGATATTTTTTAAAAACAAAATAACTGTATTTAATGACAAAAAAAATGAAAAAGTACCTAAATAAAAAGTTAGAAACTGAAATATTTAGTTTTAAAAAAATTAAATAAATTATTTTTAGTTCTTGTTTCTATTAATTTTTGAATGTGCTTTTTTAAAGGAGATACTGTTCAAAAAAAAAAATCACTAAACATATAAAACAAAAACTGTGTTTAAGAAAAAAAATTAAAAAGCAAAAAGTTAAAAAATAAAAATGTTTAATAATTTGAAAAATCGAAATCATTTATACATAATATATTTTGGTAAGTTATTTCGACATGGTTTTAAAAAAAAATTATCATTTAAATAAAATCACTTAAAATAAATAGTGAAATATGCTGAAGATCGAGAGGGGAAAAAAGTTAATAAAAAAGGTGCAATTTTAAATTATTTAATAACTTTAAAAATCGAAATAAATTACCGTCCCGGATTATACTTTTTTGGTCAGTAATTTTTTCTTATGACATACACTTTTTGTAAAAAAAACTGGAGATATTGATCAGGGGCCAAATCATGTAAATTAAACGATCGCACGATATTGTTTCCACTATTACTATCTCTACCATATCTGTAGAGAACAATAAAGACAGCTATCTTCAAAACGATATCGTTCGATCGTTTTCATTTTACGTGATTAGGCCCCAGACTTTTCGTTCCGATAATAGGGAGGACGAAAACAGTGGGTTTCATTATTCTGTCTCCATCGATTTTCTTCAAATTTGGTGCATAGTGGTTTTTGGTCACTAAAAAAATCCCAGTTGATTTCTTAAACTTGTTACTAAAGGGCTTTTTTTAACAGATTTAAGAATATTTAACAAAAAAAAACTCATTTTTAGGCAAAAATAACGTTACCTTCCAAGCAAATGTTAACAGATCGTAGAAAAAAATCTTATTATTCTCGAAAACGACTCCTTCCATTTTGATAAAAATTTTGTTATCTAAATAAAAAAATACACTTAGCAACAATTAACAGTACCTACATCCCTTTGAATAACAACAGCAAGTCCAATCTTTAATTCTAATTCTTCTACTTGGTCGATTAATTTCAGTTCATATACATATTTGGGGCTATCGTGAATAAAATTTCCCACGGAATTTTTCCCATCGTCGAAAACTGGGAACGTGAATTCTGGTCGCAATTTCTCTCGGAATTTATTGGCATCGAAAATGAATATTCAATGGCCACTGAGCAACCAATTTGATCGACCAAATATGAACCTGCAAGGAATAGTGGAAAATTGTTGGCATTTCCAATTTTAGAAGATGGGAGAAATTCTGTGCGAAATTTTATCCCCGATAGGCCCCATTATGTAGTACATAGTAGAAATTGTACTTAAAAAACCTTCTTATACCAACACAACCCCTTTTTTGATTTCAAACTATGTTTTTCATTATTTGCTGATTAGATTAAAAAAAAAAATGTTTTATAAACAATTTTAAATAATATTTCATGCAATGCACCGCATGTTTTTTCGCAGTATAAATTCGTGCAAATGAGCAGTGGCGTCCTTTTCTGTGCAGTATTATAATGGTGCACTGTGGCGTATGTGTACTATTACTCGAAACAATAAATCAGGCAAATCGCTGTTTAGTAATAAGATATATAGACCAAGAAAAATAGCAACAGGGTGTGAGACAAGGGTATAAATAAAAAAATATATTGGGTGGCGCAGCAGCTCGTGGAGAACCAGGGCCTAGTGACTTACAACTCTCAATCATTCCTGTGTGCGTGTTTGTTGGCAGGAATGAAGGGGACCTACAGTTTTTTGCAAAGTCCGAACGGCTAAATGAGAAGCACTTTTTCATGACAAGTATACTCTTGGAGGATTTGTCCAGTTCCTCGCAGGAGGCAGTACCATGGATTAAACATTTTTGTTTTAAGGTGGCACGGCTGGGAATCGAACCCACACCTTCGGCATGACAGTCCTACGCACTAACCATCATGCCACGAAGTACTACAAGGGAATGTTCTATCGCCAATTATCTTCCTGCTGGCGATGGATGACGTATTGACGGCTAGTGTAGTGTTGGTATAGCTGATCGACCGTTCGAAAGGCTCAGTCATTTAGGCTTTACCGATGACATATGCCTACTGGCAAATAACAACAGTGGACTGAACGGAATGTGCCAAACACTGCAAGTGAAAGGTGAATCGAGTGGTCTAAGAATAAACAGCAAAAAGACAAAAATAATGCTCACAGACCGCTCTATACAGCAGCGTATTATTCTACAAGAGACACCAGTGGAAGAAGTCGAACAGTTTAACTACCTTGGCAGTATTGTTTCTGCAAACGGTGGTAGGGATCTGGACGTTAAAAGTAGAATAAATAAAGCTCGTGCTGCCTTCGGTACTCTGTCCCCAATTTGGAAATCCAGTCAAATCTCATTACGCTGAGATTCTTCGAATCCAATGTCAAATCCGTGCTGTTTAATGCTTGTAAAACCTGGAAAGTTACGTCTGCCATTTCGCGGAAATTTCAGGCTTTTGGGAATCCACTGTCTTCGCCACATGCTAAAGATTCGCTGGCCGCAAATAATATCGAACGAGGAATTGTTGCGTAGGACAAGTCAAGAACTCTGCAGGTTGACATAAGAAAGCGTAAATGGCGGTGGGTTGGTCACACACTGAGGAAACCAAACGACGAATTTGCAAAGCAGTTATTTGGAAGACCAAGAACAACATAGAAATCAACTGTCTTAGCAGAAGCAGAATCCCAGAGAAAAACTTGGTCACACTTAAAATACCTTGCAGCAAACCGTGAAGGATGGAGACGTTTTGTTGACGCTCTAAGGCCCAGCCGGGGTTACAGGACATGATGATGATGAATACCCTTCAGCAGACTTTGTTTCTAGATTAAATTTTAAAAGCTTACCGGCCCCTTTATAAAGCTTCTTATTTACCAGTCCTGAAAAATTCAAATTCCTTGTGGCAAGATTGTCAATATTGAGTTTTCCCATGTCTTTGTCTGGCAAAATCAATTCCAATATGAGTGGGTCTAATTTACTTTTTCGCACCCAATGAAAAACAGCGGTTTATTTATTTTTCATTCACTTCCCACGAAAAGCCTTTTTACATTCCTTTTTTAAAGCAAATATTTGCCAACAAATATACATATTCAAAAAAAAGTCACCCACAGTATTTCAAATGTACCTTTTATTTGGCAATATTGTGTATAACAGAGACTCAGCCTTTATTCTGTTTATTCTATCTCGATTATATAATATGTATATATTTTTTTACGTTCTCTATCCCCATAGGTATAGGTATGCAAATTCAATCTTTCCAGACAATGGGATAGGCTTTCTGTGGGGACTTCCTTATGGGTATGGCTGGTTTATTTATAATTAGAAACCTGTTTAACGTTGACACACTCTCTCTCTGATTAAATGATGATTAATTAAGTTCAACATGTGACTTGTCCTACTGAATTTTTAACCAAAAACAAAACTTGATTCAATTAATCGGATTGCAATTTGTTATTCACCTAAATTGTCTGACTGCAACTTCCTTTGTAGCCTTTTCAGATGTCAATTTTTTAGTATTTAGGAACTGGCTTCAATCACTTCATTTAAGCATAAATATAGCAAAAAACAACTATAATTATATTTATTGTTGAAAGATCTTGAGTTTATTAACGTACATTGTGTACCTCCTATAGTTTGTCCATAAAAGTTTGCAAATATGCATGGTCGCCGGCAACAGCGGTGGTGGCATGCGTCGATCGGTAGTGGCGGTGCAAGTGATCACAGGCCTTAGTCGTGATCAAGTTGTTTGCTCTAATACCAATATTTCAGTGCTGGATTCGTTATACAGGCATTATGGTCTTTTTTAAAGGCTCTGATGATCGTACATTTTGTTTCAATAACTTTTGACTTCGATTGAGTTTAACTATCTTTAAGGGCCTGTTTTCGAATTCAAGGTTAACTTTGTCTTTCAGTTGTCAAAAATCTACTGTCATCGATCTGCGACACTATGGATATCACCCTTCTACGCCTTTCACGCATCAAACTAAAGATGGCGCCACAATGGAAGTGCACTGTAAATAATTTTCACTATCAAAATCGAGATGGCACTACAACTGAAAAGGCCCTCAGTTTGGTCACCAAATTAGGTGAGTTAACTCGGAGTTAACTTAGGATTTCAACTGACTGAAAAACATGCTTAATTAGTTAACTCAGGTTTAACCCCAAGACTAGGATGATCTCGCACTGAACAACTGCTTTAAGTTGACATTATCATCTAAGTTCCTAACTTTAGTGTTTCTTATATATTTTTCAAGGCTCTCACATGACTTTGTACGGCCCTGGTTAGTTACCACTACATAATTCCACATTGGCACTAGGCACGTGGCTGAACCAAAGCAATGTCTACATCAAAAGTGTTAAGCCCCGAGCATTAATACTGTGACTGGAACGTGTTAAAAATGTAAAACATGAAAAGACTGTACAAAAATTGACGGTCAAAATATAGTGTTGAACCCATAATAGGGTGAGATGTGGAACGTGTAAGCGTTGTTGACAATATTTACGATTAGATAATAGCACTTAACCGGTTGGTGGTTTTATTTTGTTTTGGGGAGTGTCATCGATGACAATTTGATACCACAATGGAGTTGGCAATCTATCTGAACTTTAGACCTCTTTACTGACGTCATGAAGTCATAGATACATACATTATGTAGTTTGAAAAGTTTTCTTGTTTTGTCTGGGGAATTTATTCAAAATTTCATTTAACTTAATAAATTATATAATTTTACCTAGAGTGATGTATCTTTTTTTTATTGTTGATGTCTTTTTTTTAACATTGTTCTTTTTGACAGTAAGTTAGCTCTTTTGTTTTGTGTTTTTACATATGCATGTTCTTTTATTCATATAAAAATGAAGATAAACTAGAACATAGGTAAAATAGGAAATATTAGATGTATGAAAAAACTTTTCTTGAACTTGTTGGTGCACATTTTATTCCTATACTCATGTATGTATATCTGATATTTGTACTGTCAAATAACCAGGGCCTATTGAATTTTTATCAGCTAGAACCGGGCTTCCCGCGGAGTACTTGGAAGAATAACCGCATATGCTCCTCGGAAAGATCGAAAAATATAGCAAAATTCCATTTCACTAGGTCTTTTTTTAATTTTGCTAACTTGACAATTTGGGATATTAAGCATGTTTCAGAAAAATGAGATCTCAAAAACCTCAGCTAATTTCGCTTTGTCAAAAAGTGAGCAATAAAAGTGATCCAATATTTTTGTTCCTTCGTAAATTGACAGCAAAACTGAGACATTTTTTTATACATACAAACAAATGGCAAACATTAATCCACGACCTTACAAAATAGAAAGCTTTTTAAAGTACTTTACGCTGATATAGGTATAGTAAGTCTACATACGTCTTTACTTCTTCATGCAAAAATAAGGTGGCTTTCCCAGCAAAACACTAGTGTGGCGTTTCGAATTGAGGGCTGAAATCAGAAACTTCATAATTGACAACAGCTTTGTTTTGGGACAGGTTGAGTAATGAGTTTTGGCCATTGAAATTGGCGTATCTAGCTGATATTTGAAAACAAAATTATTTGAGTGTATCACTTCAGGGAAAGGCAATAACCGTTTTCGATGCCAGTGATAAAGTAGAAGTATAATAAAAGAAAATCGAGTTTTGGGCTTAGCTTAATCGATAAATACAGCTTCCCAATGGTCAAAGGAATGGATCTGGAAATTTCCCATGATGAGTTTCATTTTCATCTGCTACGTTTACTCAACAGCTTCCATTGCTATTTTTCGGAAGTATACCACTCAAATATATTAAGGAATTTTGACATCAGATTTCTTAATAAAGGAACATTTTGGCACGAAGAGTTCTTTTTCAACATTTTGGTACCTATTCGAATTCTTATGCCGTTTGCAACAGCATACACTGCATTTGCGAATCAAAAATCTCTGTCTACGTTGGAACCAAAACAAAACAATATATAGATCCCTTCATGATGCAGACCCAGATATTCGGTTGCAGTTGTCACAAACTAAACCAGATAAACCAGCATGAAGCTGCATGAAGCTGCATTCAGACCTTCGGTCTTCATTAGTTGAACGTTATTCCGAACGAACAATGAGAAAAATTAATCGAAAACTCAAAACGGCTATGAGTTTCTTCGTTGTCCGTGTCCGGAAATTGAAATTGCATACACGCAAGGAAGTGCTCCGCGGGGAATTTTTCGAAGTGCTCCGCGACTAAAAAAAAGATTGGGAACCTCTGAGCTAGAGTGAAGTAGATTTTCTGTATTTCTTATGGAACCGATTTTTGCGCAAACTTTTTTTTGAGGTGAATATTGAAGAAACCCAAAGAAAACAAATTCTATACTCACGTCTTTTGCGCTAAATACTGCCACTGACATTCTATGACAAAAAATTACAAAAGATTAATACCACCTGAAAGGCACTAAGACAGTGGCGTAGCGTGGGTTTTTGCCGCCCGGGGCGGTGTTTAATTTTGCCGCCCCCCAAAATGTATTCAAACCAAACAAAAAATACAAATTACATGTATATATGTACTGTACATAGACATAAAAATGCTACAAAACTTTTCATGCAAAGTTAAATTTATTATTGTCACATATGTATACGAGAACATATCATTATTTTTGAATGTCAGTCAGAAAAAACATTATTATTACACATTTTTTTTTAAGTAAAGATACATGGATGGTTGAAAATAAAATTTAATTTTTATATCCTAACAGTGTTGGTGAAATGGTCGAAGACAGAAAAGTGGTGGAAAAGTATAAATTATGTAATTTTGGATACAGTTTGTATATAACTTGAACGAAAGCCTTTACAATTCATTTAGGAAAATATAATTATCATATTTAGCCATTAAAATAAAAGTAATCTTGATTCAAAACAAAGTAGGTAATTATTCTTTTTGTATATGGTGGCTTTTCATAAATGGCAAAATGTGGTGAAAAGCGTGGCGCACATCTCTAGTTCTCAAAGAATAAAAATAAGAATAAAATAAACAAACAAAAAAATACTTCTAGTGTAATTTGCTAGGAAGTCATAACCATAACTCATTACTAGTCAAATAACAAATACCTACATATCATTACATTATTGTTATAAAACTATTGGTATTTCGTTTTGGTGTCAAATTTTTGACTAGTTTGAATGTTTGAAATGTTGTGTCGGCAAATTACACTCGAAAACTCTTACTTCGAGGACGTCTTATAAAGAAATGATAAATGACCCATAAACAAACATTTTTATAGGTACCAGAAATAGGAGATAGCTTCATGATAATAAACTTTTTTTTTATTCAAAACCATTTAAAAAATCAAACACTTTGAGAATCAGAATTTTAATTAGACTTACGTGGATGTATATCACATAACACATATTAAAGGTAATATCATAAGAGTTTTGATTTTTGTTTCTTCTGCGCATTTATCAAAATTTGTGTGAAACGTCAATATTTGTTGCTGTTTTTACGTGTATTTTCTTCCTCACGTTCACAGCCATTTTTTATTTCCGACTGACAACCTGCGCAGTATAATACCTTAGATTTGTGTACTGTGGATGTATATGATGTGTATATAATAGCATAAGAACGTTCAAAAAATTTCAAACTTTTCACATGAACAATTTCCGATTACTACATTTCGAGTAGGTAGGCTGGTATCTTTACAGAAAAGCAAAGTTCAAATTAAGTTTTTTCCCGTTATTTTATTTTGGTAAGACGACATAATGTTTCAGAAAGTAAAAGGAAGAGCAGTCTACTCGTTTTTGTTTGTATTTTTTCTCCGCCTTTCACGTATACTATTTTCTCACTTCATCTCACAATCTTAATAGCGCTATGGTCAAAATGTTTAATGAGTTGTCCGTCTGGCGAATAATTTAAATGAAAGGGCTGTGTTCAGAAAAGTTTTCAATGTGCTACCATTGGGAGTCCCCAATTTAAAGTTAAAATATTTAGTTCTATTTGTGGACTTCTTCATTGTGGTTTTCATTCAATAAATTTCTTGAACCGATAGTAGGACTTAACCTTAGGGTTTTTTAATCCGACGACATCGTAGCCATTCTTTGATGGAATTTGACAGTTTATGGCTTGACAAATTCTCCCTTTACATAAAAGAGTCCATTAGCTTTCATAAGAAAACATATTAATACAAATATTTCTTTCTATTGAAAGGGTTTCTTGTAAGATAAATCGATGAAAGCCAAAACTTGCCATATCCAAGCCAGAAACACTCGTCATAACCAAGCGTGAAACGTAATAGTAAAATTTCTTTTTTTATGGAACTTTAAATATCAACCCTATAAAAGTATTTTAACAATTAAGCTTGGCTATAGTTTATTCTGGTCCGGGTCCCGATTGGTTCCGTTCACATCATACATACTTACTGGAAGGCTCCAAAGTTTTTTGATATAAATGTTGAACTTGAGTTTGCTACCACTCAAGTTGTTGTTGTTGCATTCAAATATTCAATATTATTCTTTCTATTGATTAAATAATTTGATTTGATAATAATTTTTGGTTTGTGACATAGTTTTTGGTTTCAACACCGCCCGGGATATATTTTGGGAAGAGCAAAATTAATTAATCATGCTTATTACGGAATTTACAATGGGAGGGGAAGCAAGGTGGTTTAGTACATTGCGTAAGTATTACAATTGAACGGGTAACGATAGGGAGATTCACTTATTGAAATCTGATGTAAAGCATTACTGATCAAGTAGCTTCCCGCCTGGATTGCGAATTCGATAATAGACATGAATAATTTTCCAAGAGCGCCGAAATTTCACATCATCATCATCGTGTCCTGTAACCCCGGCTGGGGCATAGGGCGTCAACAAAACGTCTCCATCCTTCACGGTCTGCTGCAAGGTACTTAAGCTGTGGCCACGTCTTTCTCTGGGATTCTGCTTCCGCTAAGACAGTTGATTTCCATGTTGTTCTTGGTCTTCCAACCCGCCGTGCACCCTGAGGATTCCATTCAAAGGACTGCTTTGCAATTTCATTGTTTGGTTTCCTCAGTGTGTGACCAATCCAACGCCATTTACGCTTTCTTATGTCGACGTCCAGCCGCTCTTGACTTGTCCTGCGCCACAATTCCTCATTTGATATTATTTGTGGCCAGCGAATCTTTAGGATGTGGCGAAGACAGCGATTCACAAAAGCCTGCAATTTCTTTGAAATGATAGACGTGACTTTCCAGGTTTCACAAGCATATAACAGCACGGATTTGACATTGGATTCGAAGAATCTCAACTTAGTGCGTAAGGAGATTTGACTTGATTTCCAGATTGGGGACAGAGTACCGAAGGCAGCACGAGCTTTATTTATTCTACTTTTAACGGCCAGATCCGTACCATAGTTTGCAGAAACAATACTGCCAAGGTAGTTAAACTGTTCCACTACTTCAACTGGCGACTCCTGTAGAAAAATACGCTGCTGTGTGGGGCGGCTTGTGAGCATTATTTTTGTCTTTTTGCTGTTTATTCTTAGACCACTCGACTCTCCCTTCACATGCAGTGTTTGGCACATCCCGTTCAGCCCACTGATGTTATTTGCCAGTAAACATATGTCATCGGCATAGTCTAAATGACTGAGCCTTTCGAACAGTCTCCACTGAATGCCATTTCGCTCAGCTGTACCAACACTGGCCGTCAATACGTCGTCCATCGCCAGCAGGAAGAGAATTGGCGATAAAACATCCCCTTGTCTCACACCCTGTTGCACTACGAAGGAGTCGGATAGCTGCCCATTGTGCAAAACAAAACACCTAGCGTTGTTGTAGGACTCTTTAATAATGGCAACAATTTTTGGTGGAATTCCTCTACCAAGCAACGATCTCCACATACATTCTCGGTTGACTCGATCAAAGGCCTTCTCAAAATCCACGAACATGAGGTAAAGCGGTGATTGAAATTCCATCGACTGCTCGAGGACGATACGCAGGGTGTTGATATGGTCGACACACGATCGACCACTGCGGAAGCCAGCTTGATGCCTCTTGAGTGTAGACTCGATTCTATCCTTTATTCGCTCGAGAATAATTGTTGCCATTAGTTTTGGGAAAACGGACAAAACGGTGATACCACGCCAATTGTTGCAATTCTTTAAGTCACCTTTCTTTGGCAACTTAACAATCACACCATCCTTCCAGCCCCTGGGATATGTTTCGTTTTCCCAAATGTTTTGTATCAGCGGATGTAAAATACTAGCCGCTGTTACGGGATCGGCTTTCAGGAATTCAGCTGGTATTCCGTCCAGTCCAGCTGCCTTGTTGTTTTTGAGGAGATTTATTGCTGTATGTATTTCCGATTCTGACGGGGGTTCGATGTCAATACCCCTATAGGACCTGCGCATCTGGTTTAGTTGGGGCACTTCAGCACTCTGCTCAACTGAATCCTCATTTAGCAGGGCACAAAAATGGTCCTTCCATCTACGAAGCTGATCCTCAATTGATACCAAAAGTGTGCCATCCACATCCATTACAGGATGATTGGTGTTGCTTTTTTTCCCGATAACATCTTTGGCTATTTGGTACAATTCCCGGATATCTCCTCTTTTGGCAGCGATTTCCGCATTATCTGCGAGTCCATCTACCTTCATCCTCTTGTCACGTCTCACACAGCGATAGACCATCTTATGTGCAATGCGGTACTCTCTTCGCAAGTCAGCCTTTCGTTGAACATCTGCTTCTGCATTTATTTGGATTTTCAACGATTTGCGAAGTTCGATCTTATACCAGGTGTCTTGGGATATCCAAGAGTCTCTACGTCTCGTTCGCTTGGGTACAGTTTCGGATCCAGCCTCCATAAAAACACTTTTAATTTCACCCCACATCTCATCAATTGTTGAATTCTGGATTCCGTTTAATGACGAGGCTCTGTCGTTAAGGGTAGTGACATAGTTTCGACATATGTTGGGGTCATTTAAAGCATTAGTAATGAATTTTGAGCTCCTTGCTGCATCCTGCGCTGATCTTTGTACGGCAGCGGTTCGTAGTTTGAGACTAATCAGAACCAAATGGTGGTCGCTTCCCACATCGGCATTTCTTATACTTCGGACATCACACATAGACTTCCTCCATCGCTGCTGAATCATGATATGATCAATTTGGTTTTCGGTTTGACCATCCGGATGCACCCAGGTAATTGTGTTGCACGTCTTATGCTTAAATACAGTCCCACCTATCTCAAGACGATTCGCGTTACAAAAGTCGACAAGCAAGTCACCATTTTCATTCCGTGACCCCAAGCCATTTCTTCCCATCACGCGTTCCAGTCCGTAATTGTCTGAACCGACTTGGTCATTAAGGTCTCCCATAACGACTATGATGTCGGCTCTCGGAACACTACTGTAAACCGAGTTAAGATGGGTGTAGAACGCGGTTTTGTCTTCCTCGGTCGCTTCATTTGTGGGGGCGTAGCACTGAATAATTGTGACGTTGCGAATTTTTGAACGAAACCTTGCTGTCATTAATCTCGCAGAAATGGGCGCCCAGGAGATCAAACTACGCCTCGCTTCTTCGTTTAACATAATTCCGACACCATGCAGTCTTTGGCCACCCTCTCTTTCATCTTCCCGGGAATACAGCATTCTCGTCTGTCCAGTGTCTGATCTGTATTCAGCTCTTCCTCTCCACTTAGTTTCGCTTATGCCCAGGATACTGATCTTTAGGCGAAGCATTTCACGCTCAACTTGCTCGTATCTACCATCGCTGTACAAGGACCGAACGTTCCGATGCTCCGATTTTCGTACGTATGCGGTAGCCAAAAGTAACATTTGCGCTTCTTGAAAGATTTCTTCTATTTGTCAACGATTCATTTATTATTATGAATCGTCTTGATTGACGCTCGTACATGAAAGATGCCGCACCCCCAAGTCCGATGTGCGGTTTACTGCAACCGAAGCTGCAGAAGGATTTTCTATAAAAAGATTACCTCTTGGGGACTCAATTCCATTTGTTGTCATAATTCATGTATTTGCTTATATCCTTCCACCATGGTGTTTTCCGAGATATGATTAATAACATACATAAGCTCAGATTTGACAGGCACACCCGCCTTTTGTATGGTCAAACACATAACTGCTCGAGGCCGCCCACTATGGGAAAACAGACGCCTTTTGTAGCCGCCCAATATGGGTTACAGACGCTACCTGCTGCTGCCGTTGGCCTTTTACCAAAAAAAAGCTCCTCCGCCACCAGACTATCATGCCGTTGACCGCTACCTGCAGTTCATCCGTCTTAAGGGGGCTTTTAACCATCCCAAGGACAAGTTTGTGCCCTGACCAGCAACGCTGGGTTGTCTGCTTATCCCGGCATCCATTCGGTCCCCCTGCACGTTAGCGTTACCCGCCCTCTACCACGCGGAGGTGTGCATAGGTATTTTCCTATCATTGAGCCTAGGGCCATATGGCGTCCTAGCACTCTCAAGTACTTTTAGAGGGCCGAAATTTCACAGTAAAATTTAATTATAAAATTTAAAAAAAAAATTTAATTGCCACCAAATTTGCCGCCCCCCAGTAAGTGCCGCCCGGGGCACTTTAAAAAATCTATGTCTGACCAATTACTGAAATAGTTGACCTTTTATCACGGGTATACAATTTTTGAAAATTTCCCACAAATAAGGTTCCAAAAATTGCACATGACCTTGCGAGACCTTAAGACTTTTTAAGCCTTGATAACAAGCTATCTAGGGCTGACCAATTTCTAGGACTATTTGACCTTTTTTTGATCAATTACTGATCAAATAGATGTCATATCTCTTTTTCAAATTTCTCATATATGAGGTGCCAAAGGTCCAGAGAATTTCAGTTATGCATTTTCCTGATTCCTATAAATTCGCTTCTTGACTTACAAGAGCCGTAAATTGCTAATTCTAGCCTGATCCAATTTATTTTTTCCATGTCAACCAAATTTTACTTTTCATATGAAATAAGAATTTTAAAAAATAAAGAACTCTTTTTCCAATATTTCTTACCAAATTAAAGCTTTTGTTCCATTTTTAAGAAACTTACTTAAGGTACACTATAATTTTACAAAACTTTCTATGAAATCAAACTAAAATATCTAAAATGATAAACTTATAATAAAATATTTTCTTTTTCCTTTCAGGTAAGTCTTTTCTGAAAATCTACAGTAAGTTACTCTGTCAAATTAAATTATTATGTTAAATGGCTGATTTGATTGCACGATTGTACCAGACTCGCTTTGTGGTCTAGGACTATACAACGCTAACGTGGCTATCAAGAAACCTGAAGATACAAAGTAATAGTTTATTTCTTATGCCGTTACAATTGCTTACGCAAAATGTGAAAGAAATCAAAAGGAATGCAAACGTTTCGTTTTTAGTTTTTTGCTTGTAAACAAAATATAGTGGAATTTGCATAGATGTTGTTTAAGCTGTTGCTAGACAAATCTGAAGCTTACCTGATGGGCTTTCAATACGATAAACTCCAGATTTGGCTAGTTACAGTACAAACAACATCTATATGAATATGCTTTAGTGTTTAAGAGGTTGAGGGCTTAAGAAATTTGTATATGTATAAAGACATGGAAACAATAAGAGAAAAATGTTTGAAAGCATGAATGACGATATTTGAACTTCTTTAATTAACTCTTTTGAAAGTTTGAGGTGAAAAAAAGAACGCCATCTTAATTCCTGATTGAATATAATTCTATGCAAAAAAAATGAAATAGTTTTAAAAAAATAATTTTGTATACCTATACATACATATATCAAATTCATAAAATATTTTTAAGAACAGATTTTGGCATGCAAATCTTAAATTTTTATTTATGTGCATATGAAAATAATATTATAGTATTTTCAAATATTTTCGAAAAAATGGTTAAAAAAAGAATCTTCACCTTACCTTGAAGAAATTTTTTACTTCAGTTCAAAACAATATGGTTTTAGAGCCGGTAAATCAACAGAAGATGCTCTTTTAAATTATTGTTCACATATATATGAAAGTACGGACAGAAAAAATTACACCGCAGCTTTATATATTGATATAACTAAAGCTTTTGATACCGTTGACCATGCTATTATGATAAGGAAATTAGAGAAAGCTGGTTTTAGGGGTTTCATACTAAACTGGCTTTCTTCATTTCTTGATAGTAGAAAAGCAGGAGGTTAAAGTAGGTCACAAATTTAGTGAAAGCTTACTTACTTACTTAAGGTGGCGCTACAGTCCGGGTGGACCAGGGCCTCAACCAACAAGCTTCTTCCAGCCGGCTCGGTTTCTAGCTAGCTGTCTCCAGTTTCGCACGCCAAGTTGGTTGAGGTCCTCTTCCACTTGCGTGCGCTACCTTTTACGCTGTCCACCTCTACTGCGTTGTCCCACGGGGTTGGATTCAAAGACTTTCCGGGCCGGAGCATTGGTGCCCATTCGCTCTAGGTGACCCAGCCATCTTAGTCGTTGGCTTTTCACTTTTGAAGCTAGGTCGGTGTCGCTGTACAGCCCATACAGTTCGTGGTTGTATCTTCTTCTCCATTCCCCATCTATGCAGACGGGACCAAAAATCACCCGGAGAATTTTCCTCTCAAAACAGCCTAACGCGTTCTCATCCACCGTTAACAGTGTCCATGCCTCTGCACCATACATCAGGACCGGGATGATTAGCGTCTTATACAGGGACAGTTTAGTTGCTCGATAGAGGGCTTTGCTTTTCAATTGCCTTCTTAGCCCAAAGAAACAGCGATTGGCAAGAGTAATTCTTCGTTTGATTTCAGCGCTGGTGTCGTTCGCTGAGTTTATAGCGGATCCTAGGTAGACAAAGTCTCTGACTACCTCAAAATTATAGCTGTCTATAGTGACGTTCTGTCCGAGACGTCGGTGTTGGGTGTCCTTTCTTGTTGACAGCATATATTTTGTTTTGCTTTCATTCACCGTTAAACCCATCTTCTTGGCTTCCTTGGACGGACTTTTGAAAGATTGTGCCTCTGGTGTTGACGTGAGAGTTTTGCACTATTCTTTCAAGAACGATGTTGAAGAAGTCGCATGACAGCGCGTCGCCTTGCCTAAAACCTTTTTTGACATCAAAGGTGTCGGTGAGGTCTTTGCCGACCTTGATGGAGCAGCGTGCATTCTCCATCGTCATCCTGCACAAACGGACGAGTTTGGCAGGGATGCCAAAACTTGACATTGCTCTATATAGCTCGTCTCTATAGATGCTGTCATACGCGGCCTTGAAATCGATAAAAAGGTGGTGCGTATCGATTTGAAACTCCTGGGTTTTCTCCAAGATCTGCCGTAGTGCGAATATTTGGTCGATGGTGGACTTTCCTGGCCAAAAGCCACACTGATATGGACCTATCAGGTTGTTGACGAATGGCTTCAGGCGTTCACAAAGTACGGCAGAGAAGATCTTGTAGGCAATATTAAGAAGACTGATGCCTCTGTAGTTGGTGCAGTCCAGAGGATCGCCTTTCTTGAGGATCGGGCAAACAATACTGAGGTTCCTTCCGACCATATTTTACAGATGAGTTGGTGCATACTCCTATCCAATTCATCGCCAGCCGCTTTGAATAGCTCAGCCGCAAGGCCATCAGCTCCAGCAGCTTAATTGGACTTAAGTTTAGATATGGCTATCCTCACTTCGTCAAGATCGAGTGGACGGAATTGTTGGTCTACGTCGTCCAGGTTGAATGGTGCAATTTGCATTTAGAATTATAGGGTAAAGTAACTGGATTCGCTGACGATATTGCTTGTGCTTACTCTAGTTCATCCACTGCAGATCTCATTTCGGATATTATTCACGACTTGGAATTGATTAGACATTGGTTTGGCATTCACAAACTGGTTAGAAGTGAAAAAAAAAGCAAAAGTTATGTTTTTTAATCTACCAGTTCTTGATCTTAACCCTCCACTTTTCATTCAGCATAGCCTTGATTGTAAACATTTTTATTTGAGTAACATAACTTGGTGCGTATCTTATAATTTTCAAACTTATGATTTGAATGTGGGTTGCTCTTCTAAGTGTCTCCGTATCAAACAAGTAAGTGAGTTTAAGTATCTTGGCTTAACAATTGATAGCAAAATTAACTGGAAAGCTCATACATTAGGTAGCTCTTAAAAAATATTTACTTTCCTCAACCTACATAATGTTTCACTTAAAAAAGCTTTGTAGCCAAAAACTTTTGAACACAATTTATTATGAACTGGTTCAGTCAAAAATACAGTATGGTATAGTTTTTTCGGGGAGGCACTTTTTAAAAGTATTTACAGCCCCTATTAGTGACCCAAAAGCAAATTTTAAGAACTATTTGGAAAAAACGGTGACTTGACTTGATTCGTACGAATCGGTGCATGGGGAAAAAAGAAAGAAACCGACTGAACAATAGCAAGCTTGTGTGTGTTAATAAAAATGCTAGTCGCTGTTGCAATTGATAAACAACGAAACCTGCATTGGGATAGAGATAACCATGTGGCTTCAGTGGCGCGGTGTGTAGTGCATCGGTCTCTGAATCGCAAGGTTCATGGTTCGCTCCCATATGACGGCAAAGAGTTTTTCAATTAATACGAGCATAACCAGACTAAGCACCACTAAAGGAGTCTGATGATCAAGGTGGCTCTCGTGAAATAGCTATAACTCCAGCCTATAAACTTGGTGGTAACACACACAAGTTGTTGTTGTTCATTCAAAATTATTCGATTTTCAATTTTGTTTTCATTTATTTATATTTTTGCAGATATTCAAATGGCATACTAATTTTTAAGCTCCTAGCTCCAGTGTAAAATTAAAAGAACGATTAAATGCTTTTTTTTTTCTTACATACAAATTTTAAAAGTTCTGAAGTTCCAAGCAACTTGATTTATAAGACCAAGAAGTGCGACCCAGTCGTGCATTTTATTTTATTTACTATGTGTAGAGTGAGATGAAAACTAATGCTGGCTAAGATTCCTGGGAGATCAAAAAAGATATTGAAAAGATTTAAACTGAATTTGAAGATGTTAAAAAGTTAAGGCAGGTATTTCCAAACGTCCTTGCCAATTTTGATGTAGGAACAGATAGAAACGATCCCTCACCTTCTATGAACGCGTCCTTCACTATCTCATAGACGAAAACTTCACCTTGGTGATCTTTACTTCAATGATCCTAGTGATCTAATAAAATTAGTTATAGGCTGTCTGTTACGCTTCATAAGAAGCTCCAAATGGTTCACCGAGTAAGGAAAAGGGTTTTCTAGATTCATGTGGTATCACAACACAATGGACCAACTCATGGTCTAAGTGTGTCAGTCCTCACGACTGGCAGCCACTTCAACCTTACCTAACCTAACAAATTTTTTTGAAACAATACCGCGTTGTAATATATCTTAAGAAACCGTTTAATTTTCCTTTTGTTATAGAAATATTTCAAAACCCTTAACTGATGGCGAAAAATGGATGACAGATTTGTAGGTTCTAAGCAATTAAAATATGTGCATAAAAAATAACACAAAATTCATACGAATACACTAATTGAGGTTGGAATTAGTTCTCTTTTGTCATATATGTACGTCAATGGATTTCCCTCATGGCTAATTCGTGCCAAGTAACCTGTAAATCATCAATTTGCCGCATGATAAACGTGTTAAAATTCGATTGGTTTTTATATCAATATAAAATATTATTAATATTTACGAGCATATTCCCAAGAGCTAATACATTTTTTTAAAAAAGTAACATTATTTTAATGCTTAGCACATGATATATAATATATATGTAATGTATATATACATATATGTAATTCACAACATCTAGATCCCATGACTTTTATAAGTCTTTTCATAGATTCTAAGACACTAGTTATAGTCAATTATATTTGACTTATACATTTCCAGGGATTTTTCAAAGTGCCAAGCTACCTTAATTTAATTAAAAAAAAATAAAAATAAATATGGACGCCATGCCACTGCTACATACATTGATAAACGTTTTATTTATAGAAATTGTTTTCTAAAAAGTATTCAGCAAAACAAATCAAAATTTTATTTGACAAATAAACAGTTTTGGAAGATATACATTACCACCGGTATTCATAAACGCAAATCAAACACAAATTATCTTTGATCAGTGAGCTAAGTGGCAAATCATATCAATAAATCAAAATTCATGGCATTAAACTAACTCACCAAAGTAGGTACATTAAACGTGTAATTAAGTTAAAAATACTTCTGTCATTGTTGCCAAAAACTAGAGATAAAAGGAAACAGACGCTTGTGACACACATGCTATCTACAGCCTCAAATGAGAGAGTGTATGTGCGAAAGTTCACATTTAATGAGAAAGTGTATGTGCAGTTCCATAAATAGTCTTTGGAAAGAGCAGAGTTCTTGTTGATTGTAGTAGATTTTCGTTAAGTTTTTGAACTTAACGTGGATTAGCAGTTTATATTTTTATTGATATAAAATTTTAATTCGTGAACTAACTTCTGATTGACGTTTTAGTTAATTTGTGAATTAGAAGATATCTGAGCAGTTTTTATTGATAGGGCTGTATGTAGCTAAGCACTATGTAATTTTTAATATTATGAAGGTATACTGTTGACTTATGGCTTTCTTCAGAATGATCTGCCAGTTTTGTTTTCGAATTACAAGTTGAATTGGAAAACACTTTAAGCCTGCGTCAATATATTTTTCTCGTATCAAAATTATCTAAATAATCAAATACAATTTGCAATTTTATCAATATCAATATTTTCAAAAATAAATTGAAAGCAATTGAGATATCTCCAAGTGACTTCAAGCCCTCTATATAAGTAGATATTGACTATCTAATTAACACTTTTCTTGTATAATAATTTAATTCTACATTGTAACCTTTTACCTACTAATCTAATGCAAATGAAAATATTTTGTAACCTCATTAGATGAATCTGATCAATTTGCAAAACAGGCTTTAGAATCGTGATAATTTCTTAGACTTACAGTTTCTTTTGTTTATAACAATCACTTACTTAAACATTTCCATGATGTCTAAGCTATTTTAAGATTCTCACAAAATATCGTTATCACAATATTTGCCTTTAGTTATTGATCGTAGAGCATGTAGGAAAACATTGAAGGCAAAAATTATTTACGAGTATGTTACTATGCCAGAATTTTGTTTTTATATTGAAACAAGAAATGATGTTCTCAATTTTGTTGGCTTTGTTTTTTTCTTTTTTTATTTCATTTTTATGACTTGACTTAACAATTTAAGTTGGTACATAAAGCTTAAATATTTTTCAATTGTTGCTATTAATAAATATAAAAAAGAGACAATAATAAATTTGTTGTTAAACAATTTTATTTGGGACAGAATATTTTTTTTATTCAAGTTCAAAGACGATAAATAGTCAAGTAGTGTTAATTCTAGGCCACAGCTTTCAGTCCAAAATTGACTTCTGAAACATCTGAGTTTGACCTTATGGGCCAAAATCCTACCAGTAATATGATCTGAGTACTGTTACTTTGTTTAACATTGTCATCAATCACCTGTTAAACAGTTGTTTAAAGTTGAACAAAAACATGCGTCTTTAACAGAATCTGAAATGTTCCATAGTCTCATATAACTGTTTGGTTCATGCGTTATACAAAGTCAGACAAGAATTTTTGATTCGTCATTCGTACGTTAACCGAAATTTCACCAATACCAATCCACTAGTGGTAAATAATTTAATTTTTTATTAACAGACCGATCGCTTCCAAAATATTTTTGGCGTGAGAGGAAACCAGACAATAAGTTGTAGGTAGTTGCAGGTAGTTCTGTGTGAAGGTGATAGCGAACACGTTCGTATGTCAGCACGTATAGTGGTCCAGTTTACGAGAAAAGTGCATCAAAAGTACAACTTTTCCCAACATTGAATTAGTGAGAGAAACCACTTCAAACGTAATTCACCCTGAAGCCCTCGAGCCTCGACTCACTAATTACAAATATGGTCACGACACGACAGACTTATAAATGGTCAAAAACCCCCACAAACGTCCCTGAAAATGCAACTTTTTTAATTTTATGAAACCATTAGAAATATGTGTTTCTCAAATGTACGTGATACACGTCTAAGTGGCCGCAAAATCCCCGACAGACGCGATTTTAATCGCAGTTCTTCCATATTTATCTTTAACATAACGGATGTTATCCTTAGAAATATGTATATCGGAATCGATAGCTCTTGACTACCAGAGCATAAATATTATAGTAGTTAGTGCACGATATGAGGGCAAACCTTTCATTTTGACCTGACAGTTTGAGCTTTAGTACACTAATAGTCCATGTCCTATTTTTACTTTTAAGAAGTGTTGCCAAGGTGGCAACTGTCAGAAGGACAAGAGAAGGGTTGCCACTTTTAAATCCCGAAATGTTGCTTATAAATCAAAGCCCAATGTTCGGACAATGACCTGAGAAATGCCATTGGATTTAGCACCTTTTATTGATATTGGGTGGAAAAAAGTCATTTTGGGAAAGAAAATTTGAAAAGCCAAGAAAAGTTAGACAAATATTTTAATTAATAAAATTTAAAGATGGTGTCGACGCAGAATTTCACAATCTACGACATAACATCCAAAGTTGATTGAAAACCTACTTTGTTTTTTTTTTTTAAAGCCACTTTCAAAGTGCTGAGACTCCTTTGATTTTTTGTTGCTTATGATTATGACAAATGAAATATGTGGACCAAGTTTCATGGCAATGCTGTTAAAATTTGGTAATATTTTACTTGTTTCAATAAAAAAACAGTCATCAGACATTCTGATTTAGTAAGATTGGGCATAAAACATGTGTCATATGCTTATATTATACCAAGATATATATTTAAGTTTGTTAATCTTTCATATCCCCCCCCCCCCCCCCAAGCACTTTGAATGTGGCTTAGAAAAAAAAAAAGTAAGTTTTCTATCAACTTTGGATGTAATATAGTAGATTGGGAAATTCTGCGTCGATACCATCTTTAAATTTTATTAATAAAAATATTTTTCTAACTTTTCTTGGCTTTTCAAATTTTCTTTCCCAAAACGAGTTTTTTCACCCCCTTCGTGCAAGGAGAGAGGTGGGAGAAAATCAATAATGTAGTCCTATGGTTTCAAGGGTGCTGAAGCCAACGGGAGTTCTCGGGTCATCGTCCGACCCTTGTAGGCTATTGGTTATGTCATATAATAAGTAACTAAGACGTTCATGGGATCTTATTGTAAAATCATCAAAGAGGTCATTGAAAATGAGAAAACCGCGGAGTACTATTTATTTATTATTTATTGTCAACGGAAAAAACATAGTGTGGACTCACAAACTAGCAAGCTAGCTAGCTTGAAAATGTTATATAACTCTTTTATATTTTAAAATCTTTTAAATTCCAAAAATTTTGAATAACGCGAGCAAATACGTGTGACCTCGCCTTGCACTTTATATTTGTATGCTTTAGACTTAAGGTAAAAATATAATGTTATGTCTCTTCTGTTACCAATTGTTAGGATCAAAACATTGTCTGAATACACTACCAATTAAGACTAAGAAATAATAAATGTAAAAGTCATATTTTTGATGGGTAAATTATTCAGCCAATATCTTTGAATCGATTGGTTCTAGGAAAAAAAAAGCCATGACCATTTTTAAGCGCAATTTCATGAGCTTTAATTTCTGCTTTCAAATTTTTCCTTCTTTAGTTGAAAGTTTTCGAGAAATTTAGAAAAAAGGGAATAAAACCCCATTTACCCCTTTTAACCCTCCTCACAAAAAAGTTCTTGAGTGAAACAAAGAATTTTTTTCAGGACATGCTCAAGACATCAAAATGAAGGTTTCCACAAAAATTCAGCTTTGTCGCATTTGTTTTTTCTAGTTTTTATGAGTAAATAATGATATATAGGAAAACAGTGTGCATTGGCAACACTTCTTAAAAGTAAAGTTAGGACATGAACTATATGTATACTGAAGCTCAACCCGTCAGGTCAAAATGAAAGGTTAGTCTCACTAACAGCCCCACTACTATAACATAAACATAAAAACATAAAAGTTTCGAGCAACAAAAATAAAAAAGTATTCTTTTCATTCATTTATAGTCTGGTCAGGAAACCGAATCCCGTTCGTTTTTTGGCAGGGACCTTTTTTTGACTGGAATTCATTCCTTATTCATCAAGGATTAAATTTAGCTTAGGTGTTATTTTTGTAAGCTTGTCGCTTGGAAGCCATTTTAAAAAAAAATCTATGCTAAAGATACAATTTAGCCTGAAAAGCATTTTCGTAATCCTGTTGCTGGGGCACTATTTTCTAAAATGGCACCCAATCTGTGGAAAATGGTAAATAAAAAAAAACTCGTAAATTACTTCGAAAATTTCCATGATACACTTAATGGGCTATATCTTAAAAGAAAAGCTTTAAGCAGACGCACCATTAGGTAAGATTTCAGTGTTGCCACTCTTCGGGAAAATACTTTTTTATGTCAACGGGTGGAACCTCCAGTTATTTTTATCTTTTTTAATATTTTAAACATCAAAAACTTCTAGATGCCAAACGCGTTTTGGGAAATAAAAATTGATGTTTTGAAGTTTTGAGTAGGTGTACCTTCGGTCAAAATGTGGGACTTTCCCTTTTTTTTGTAGTTTTTAACGTGAAAAAAGTTGGGGAAACGCCTCCGAACCTGAAACGTGTCTTCAAAAAAAAACGGTTGATGTCTTAAAAGATAAATGTTAAGTACCTTTGGGTAAAATTTCGGGGTTTCAACTTTTCGGGAACATACTTTTGTAAGTCAAGGTGTGTAATTTCCATAATTTGAACACAAAAAACTTGCAACTTTTTCTCCCAACATACGTTTACGTTTGGGATCTGGAGCTAAGTCCGCAACTTTGTCTCGTTATAAAAACTCGTATTGAAAATTACTAAAAAAGTGGAAATCCCACGCTTTGACTAAAGCAATGTATGTTCCTCAAAAGTGGCAACACGGAAATTTTAACCGAAAGCTTCTATTCAACAACTACATTTTAAGACATCAACCATTATTTTCTTAAGCCACGTTTGGAGTCTGATCGTTTTTCTGAATTTTTTCACGTAGCAAATATAAACAAATACCAACAATGTGGACATTCCACCTTTTGACATCAAAAAAGTTTGTTCCATAAATATTAACCGAAGGTGCCTCCACTCAACACCTTTATTTTACGATGTCAACCTTTATTTTTACTTGCGATATAGGTACTATAGGGCAAGTTTTGGATTCGTGCAAAAAAAAATTTCGAGATAACAATCAAACATGACATTACGATGATAGAGAACACGAAAAAAGTGGGTGGCACAATTCTGTCTGTCTGTCTGTCTGTCTGTCCGTACCTCAACCTACAGCCTAAACTACTGAAGCGATTTTCTTCAAATTTTGAACTTAAGATTTTTTTGTAACTCTCCAGAGGGGAATTTGAATTTTTTTTAGCTCAAAAAATAACGGTACTTGCCATACAACCGTTAAGGAAAAGCTTATTTATCTCAAAAACGGCTACAATGATTTTGATAAAAAAAATCAGTGTACTATTTTAGACATGATGTACTTTTTGGTAAGAAAAAAAATTACCAAAAACATTTATTAACGGTACCTGCCATATAACGGTTTTTTTGATTTTCGGTTTTCTCATTAACGGCTCATCCGATTTCAATATTTTTTTTTGTGCAAAAGCTTTGTTAAAATATAAATAATACTGTATACCAAAATTTTGGAAAAAATTAATTTTGGATTTTTAAAAAAAGATTCAAAATTTTTTTTTGAAAATTCAATATTTCAAAAACGGGTTAATGAATTGTTTTGAAATTTCAGTTTTAAATGTATATTAATATATACTCAAAATTGGCATACCAACATTTTTTTTGAAAAATGTTACAAAAATTTTATATATAAAAAATTAATTTTTAAGAAAACGGCTCCAACGATTTTAAATTTTTTTTAGCATATATTCAAATTTTTTCAAGTAATCAGATGGCATACTTTGTTTTGAGCTCTAAGTTATTTATCAGACTGTTTATAACGGGTCCCAAGTAACATCGTCGCAGCTAATAGAAGCAAAACTGTTCTTTAGCAGCTTGTAAACAGTGAAATCCAAAGCTAAAGCTCTGAAATAGATTTTTTCACAGCTCCCTACATTTCATTTAAAAATTAGGTTCTATAATCGAAGTTCCAGAACACTTTTAGCTCTATTAATTTTATAACGATTCACGATTTAAAAATAGCTCTTTAATAACGTTCAACGTTTTTTAAACGAGCAAACTATTGATATGAGCACATAAAGAAGCATTGTAGAGCTGCTTAATTTCATGTTCAAAATACTAACGCATGACTTTATAGAAATGTCAAAAACTAGCATTTCAAAAGCTACACAAAAAATGGCTGTAGAGCTAATTTACTAATACCTTCAAACAAACTCTTCGTGAAGTTAACTCTAGCGCATGCGCATGAAATCTCTCTGAGCATTGTCAGATCTCTCTCTGAGCATTATGAAATGTGAAGACTCGATAGAGCTATGACAAATCGACTATAGAGCTTGATATTAAACCTCTCTCAAATAAAATACTTCTACTCAATATGAGGGTGTTCCCCAATAAAATATAATATCCATGACTTCAACAGGAAAAATTTAACCAAAACTAGAAAATAAATGTATTCCTTTCCCTTTCTGGTGAATACCGAGTATGCACCACAAAAATCAAATTAGATGCTAAATTCACATTTTTTTATTAAAATCAATTTAACAGTTTACTTAAAAAAGGTTTTAAATAATATTAAATCTATGGCTGAGTCGCAAAAGTACTTGCTTCCGTCCTAAGAAACCGTAATGCACTTCAATGTTGAATAGAATTTAAATAAAAAGAAATTTTTTCCAGAAATTAGAATCAGTCAATGACTTTCAATTTCTGAACACCCTACTTTTTAAGTACTGAACGCAAAACTTTCATCTTGTGGAAACTAGCTCTAGAAGAGCTCGGTTGAAGACAAACTATGTTCATAATAAAAACTATGGCGACGGAAAAAAAATCATTGAATAATTTTCTTTATTTATTTAAAACGAATCCACATAATCTTTCCTTTCAACAGAAACACAATAAAATATTGCAAATATTGCAATGACAACAAAAACATTTCATTTCATGATATTTAAAATTTATTTATCAATTTTTTACATTGTTTTGGTAAATTTTTTTAAATATTTCACGGCGTAATATAAATAATTTCGAAGGCGCGTTGCTATTTTTCGAAGTACTTTCAGTACAATTGTGAAAAAACTAAACGCGCACTAAGAAATCACTTACATGGAACTCACAAATAATATTAATGTTATTTCTCACTACGACATTTACTCTGCGAATTATTTAATGATTTAATTAATTTGCGTTTGATGTTTTCGATTGCTACTATCACACACATGAAATATGTACATCTCCCTAATATTATTTTAATTTATCATTTGTATTATCTTAACTAATACAAACAAAGTGCTGTCAAAAATGTTGCTTTAAAGACTTCCAAATCATGAACCTGAGAGCTTCAAAGCCCTACTAGCCACTGATAAAAAGCTGGCTTCGAACAAAAATTAGCTCTCAAACTCAATGAATTTGCTGTAAACATGCTTTACACTTGCATTAGAAGCGCATCTGGAGCTTCTTTTGAAATCAGAGAGCTTTAAGATTTGCTCTAAGAGCGCTGTTGAAGCATTTGAACAGCTAAAATTGTTACCTGGGGTGATTTTTTAGCTGGTTTGGTTTTGGCAACACTGGTTTTTTGTGTCACTGTCAAACAGCTTCAGTTTGGGTTGCAATTTAACCATGGATCGTCTTACAAATGAACAACGCTTGCAAATTATTGAATTTTACTATCAAAATTCGTGCTCGGTTCGAAATGTTCATCGCGCGCTGCGATGAGGCTCATTTTTGGTTGAATGGGTACGTAAATAAGCATAATTGCCGCATTTGGAGTGAAGATCAGCCAGAAGCATTGCAACAGCTACCAATGCATCCCGAAAAAGCCACTGTTTGGTGCGGTTTATGGGCCGGCGGCATTATTGGGCCATATTTCTTCAAAGATGATGCGAATCGCAGCGTTACTGTCAATGGTGAACGCTACCGAGCGATGATAACAAACTTTTTTTTGCCCGAAATGGAAGTTCTTGACTTGCATGATATGTGGTTTCAACAAGACGGTGCCACATGCCGCACAGCACGCGAAACAATGGCGCAATTGCGAGGCGAGTTTGGTGAACAGTTAATTTCACGTTTCGGGCCGGTCAATTGGCCGCCTAGATCGTGCGATTTGACACCATTAGATTATTTTTTGTGGGGGTATGTCAAGGCTAATGTCTATAGGGACAAGCCCGCTTCGATTGACGCACTGGAAGCCAACATCCATGCATTCATTCGTGAGATACCGGCCGATATGTGTGAAAGAGTATGCCAAAATTGGACTCAGCGGATGGGCTACCTGAGACGCAGCCGCGGTCAACATTTGCATGAAATTATCTTTAAACATTAAATTGCAAGGTTCAAACTATCGATTCAAATAAATATTTCATTCATTTTTTCGAATTTTTTGTGTTTTTTTTTTTTTTAAAGTTCTAAACCTCTTAAAAAATCACCCGTTACAATTAAAAGAACGATTTTAATGCTTTTTATACTTTTTCTATAATAACTTGAATATTTTTTAAAGTTCTTAAGTCCCACACAACTTGAACATAAGAGCAAGTACGTGCGATCCAGTCGTGCATTTTATTTTCAATACGCATTTGGCATCTGGAGACATTTCCACAACTTTTTTTCATATTAATAATTTTATATACAAACATACCAAAAAAGTAGAGATTCCACACTTTGATATAAAAAAAAGTGTGTTCCCGAAAAGTGGCAACATTCGAATTTTACTCAAAGTTGCGTCTACTAAACGCTTATCTTTTAAGATACCAGCTGTTATTTTTCCAAGACCGTTTGACGTCCATAGGAGTTTCCGAAACTTTTTTCATTTTAAAAACTACCAAAAAAGGGAAGGTCCCACATTTTGACATAAAAAAGTATGTTCTTGAAAAGTAGCAACATGGAAATTTTAACCGAAGGTGCAAGGAAAAAAACACACCTATTGTTCCACCTAAGGTTTGTTATCTCTAATCCATCTTGCTGTAGCATAAGCTTACATATAGCGATGGGTATACCTATATCTGCCTTACTAGGTAGAAGAGGTAGAGTTGTTAAACTTTTGGTGAGTTCATAGGCCTTACAATTACCTGGCATGTCCCTATGCCCCAGCACCAACACAGGTAAATATTAAACTGCTGCGCCATCTCCAGCAGAGATGAACGGCAATTTAAGGTTGTTACAGAGTTAGCAGAGACCGATTCCAGGGATTTGATAGCTGCTTGACAACCCGAGAAGATGCGGATATCTGGTAGTTGATATCACGTTTTCTATCAGCCATGATAAGGCTTCTTTAATCACCATAAGTTCCGCCTGGAACACGCTAATTAACCGTTGAGGAAAAACTAGTTTTTTTTCCAGAATATTACAGTTTTACTTAAGTAAGAAGTTTTATTTTTGAAACCATTACAAACGGTACCTGCCATAAACGGGAAAAATGTTTTAAAAATTTTTAAAAACCTCGAAGTTATATAATCTTTTATCTTGCAAATAATTACTTCAATCTTATTTAATATATTTATGTACATTCTTAGTTAAATTTGCTTTCGGCTTAAGTTTCAAGTGAAATAACCTTCTAGCACTTCCACTTTAAAGCGAAAGTTCTGATAGCTTAAACAAATTATAATTTTATATTTTTTGTTTTAATATTTTATTTCCTCCCTTCGCTTTACCTATTAAAACTACTGATTAATGTATATTGAGATTGTTTGAATCACGTGTTGATAACCATGTATATTGTAGATGAGTTAAACAAATAATAATAATTATAGTCAGTAGGTATAGTTGCTAAGTACTAGATAAGAGCTTCAAAGTATCAAATGTGTGTCAATTAAAATGTTAACTTCATTGATTTTAACTCAACTCGTATCATTATCTGTATAATGATTAGAGCTTTACTCTATTGATTTGTTATCGCAAATTTTGTTTGTTTTGTATGGTATTATTTTGTTAAAAAAAAATATGATAAGAAATCATCGTCCTTAGTGCTATAGCTATCATTTTTGAATACAAATTTTTGATTGGTAATTATGTCGCAATAGATTTGATTAATCTCTTGCGTTTTCTCACAATTTCAAGTTCATAAACAAAATTGTGTGATTGCTGGAGTACTTCAAATTAGTTTTGATTATATTTTATTATACCAGCAAAAAAAGCAGATTGGCAATGCAAATACAACAATCAACCAAACCACAATCACATCTCTATGTATTTTTTTAACTTAACTACTGATAAAGTCATTGACTGGATATTATTATTCAACCAACGATTAATAATAATTGAGTTTAAATTAGTAGAACGAAATGGGAAACAACAAAAGAAAAGTAAATATTAGATATACGAGTAATAATGTTGAATAACATTTCACACTGTGTTGGTTTTTTTTGCTCAGCAGGATTTAAAAGCGGTTTGAAATAATGAATGATTTCATTTAATGTTTCAATTTATTTTATGGTTTTTCATGAACAGGAATTTACTTTAAAAATTGATTAATAACTCGATTTTTTCATGGCATTTTTGACGTTGCATAGTTATGTACTTTCTACTACTTCCACCAAAATTGGGATTTGGTTCATTACGAACCAACTCCCAACTTCAAACCGTAAAACAAATTAATAATGGATGTGAACTAAGTCCCCAACGAATAAACTCTCAAGTTTTTAGGTAGAACAATTCACTTTTTGTATCCATCAAGTTAAGGAGAAAAGTTTAAATCTGCAATTAATGTATGTTACGAAATACATTTTTGAAAAAGTGTTAACACGTTGGTTTGCATTATCCGAAATCCTGGTTTCATTCAATTTTTTTTTTTTAAGAATATATGCAAACAAATTTTAAAATCGTTGGAGCGGTTTTCTTAACCATAAATTTTGTATTATATATAAAACTTTAATAACATTTTTTTTTTTTTGAATTTTTGGGATACACATTATTAGAAAATATTAGAATACATTTAAGAACATGGTTTCGAAAAAGTTCATCAATATGAATATTGAATTTTCAAAAAAAAAATTGATATTTTCTTAAGATCCAAAACTTATTTTTTTCAAAATGTTGATATGGAATACTATTGACATTTTAAGGGACGTTTTTCATAAAAATTTTGATTGAAATCCGTTGAGCCATTAATGAGAAAATCGAAAATAAGAAACCGTTATATGGCAGGTACCGTTAATAACAGTTTAAAGTAATTTTTTTTCTATCAAAATGTACAACATGCCTACAACGCACTGATTTCTTGTTATCAAAATCGTTGGAGCCGTTTTGAGATAAATAAGCTTTTCCTTAACTGTTGTATTGCAAGTACCATTATTTTTGGAGCTAAAAATAAAATTTCAATATCCCCTCTAGAGAGTTACAAGAAATCTTAGTTCAAAATTTGAAGAAAATCGCATCATTGGCTTAGGCTGTAGATCCAGATACAAACAGACAGACAGACAGAATTGTGACACCCACTTTGTTCGTGTTCTCTACCATCGTAATGTCTTGTTTGATTGTTATCTCAAAAAAATTTTTCTCCACGAATCCAAAACTTGCCCTATAGTACCTATGTATATCGCAAGTAAAATTATGGATTTCTTGCCTTAATATTGTCATTTTTAAACCACTTAAAACTAGAGGTTTCAGAAAAAAAAAATAGTCTCCATTATTTTCAAATTAAATTCACAAGAATCCAAAAATGTATATTTTGCTTAAAAAACACACAGCTTGCTTTAGACACAAAAATATACTTTTTCATCAAAGTCGAACTATTTCCGTCGAAGACAAAAATTGGTCTTGGATTTTTTCGATTAATTACATAATTTGTCTGCATCATTTCTGGGTTAAAGAGTTGTTAAATTATTCTCAACTCCTCTTAAAAAAATATTGCAACACTGGTACGCGTATTATGAACTGCTCCTACAACGCAACGCACACGTTGCGCTGCGCTGTCGTCAAGAAGGTTTTTAATAGTGCTCTTACGATTTTTCATTCGTAAGCCCTCCTTAAGCACAACGCAACAAATGAGTAGTATTTCCATGGCCTTCATTTAAAATTTTTAATTGAATCCGTACTTTTTTTCAGCTGTGATGCTTTTTCATTTCCAGCTGAGGTGGGTCAGCGGGGTCCAGGGTATAACCGTAGAAAGCAGTAAAACTCGGTGTGTAAAAAGCTCGGAACTCCAGTTAGTGTTTATTATAAGGTCTCTTAATTCTACTCTTATCAGCATATTTCATATATTTACAGAAGTTGCAATGCTTAACTATATGTATATGCTATCACGGTATTTCATATACTTTACAAATATAATCTTGACTTAAGATAAATAACACTTTATGTCATATAACCCAGCGATTCCCAAAGTGTGTTCCGCGGAACCCTAGCGGGAGAGTTTTCAGGGTTCCACAAATTTCTTCAAGTATAAACAGTAAAATACAAACAATAAAAGAAAAAAAATTCAAAATTTCCACAAAAAAAAAATTGAACAACATTATTTTTTAATCGAAGTGTGAACTTCAAGGTCATAAACTGTTTCATGAGTAAACACATCATTAATTGGGAAAATGAATAGATATTATTGGTGGGAAAAGTTAAAGGAGTTGTTTCAAATATTAAAAACTTTGCTCTTAGAAGAACCAGCAGTCATTGTATTTTCCATCGCTATGCACTTGTTATGAAAAGACTGCCAACTGTTTTTAAAAAGTTCTCGGTGGAGCTGTGAAAATAGTAAATTTTATAAAGAGCGTCCTCTCCAATCGAGATTGTTTAGATTTTTGTGTAAAGATATGTCAGTACGAATCGCTTCATCTTCATACTGAAATCCGATGGCTTTCCACAGGGAAAGCTTTATCCAGGTTATTTCCACTACGTGATGAGTTGAATGTGCTCGGACTGGAAAAAAATATATCTTTAATTGCAAACCTCTTTGATGTATTGCATGATGGGCAATGGATTATAAAATTAGCTTATCTTGCAGACATTTCGAGAATATCAACGAAACTGCTACAGTTCTGCAGGAAAAACCAATTACAGTATTTTATGCGAGAGACAAACTGGCAGCTTTGAAAAGAAAAATTAATTTCTGGCTCTTTTTGTAGTTTGGGTAGTTTTGATTTGTACTTCCTCTATGTTTTCGGGGGTGCTGAATTCGAATCTGAGGTTTGCCAACAAAATTTCGTGACGCAACATGGAAAAAAACGAAAAAAATGATGCAAAAATGCATTTCTCGGGAGTTTTTCACTAATGGCTCAAAAACTATCTATTATTCGAAAATTACATCAAAGAACCATTGAAAGTATACACAACAATAAATCACTATTTATGGTTTTTTTCTGCGACAACCCATTTGGACTCAAGCGCTTGTCGAAAATTGACGTATTTTTACTGTTTTAGAGAACCCACTTGAAAGTGCTAAGAAATTACTTTGTGTGACAAAATTTGAACTTCTGTCTGTAACATGAACCAAGATATACTTTTCTGATGGTCTTTGATGCGCTGAGTTCGAATCTGGCCTTGGAGCCATTAGTGAAAAATTCCCAAAAAAAAAATTATGTTTGCATAATTTTTTTCCATGTTGCGTCACGAAATTTTGTAGGCAAACCTCGAATTCGGATGCAGCACCCTAAAAAACTTAAAGGAGCGAACAAATCAAAACTACCCCACAATTTCTGTTAGCAGCTTAAAAATGAACACGACTATATGAACAGGGCCAAACACACTTTTGAATTGATATATTGAACGGACACAAAAAAGATGACGCTGTGAGGAAGAGGCAGTTGATATTTGAACGTCGAAGTATTTAGTCGTGTGAGGGAGCTACTAAGTATTAACAAAATAAAATTTATAATCGGTACAAAGTAACAATTGTTTTTTTTATTGGGAACTCTAGTATTATTTAATGGTACTAACAATTCAGAAGTGGGATTCTATTCCATGCGCCAGTTTAAATAAAATAATAAACTTTTCCTTGAAAAACAACTGTTTTTTTGTATTGAGAATAGTTCTCAAAAAAAAAAACAATTGTTTTTCAAGGAAAAGTTTATTATTTTATTTAAACTGGCTCATGGAATAGAATCCCACTTCTGAATTGTTAGTACCATTACATTAAATAATACTAGAGTTCTCAATAACAAAAAAACAATTGTTACTTTGTACCGATTATAAACTTTATTTTATTAATACTTAGTAGCTCTCTCACACGACTAAATACTTCGACGTTCAAATATCAACTGCCTCTTCCTCATAGCGTCATCTCTTTTGGGTCCGTTCAATACATCAATTCAAAAGTGTGTTTGGCCTTGTTCATATAGTCGTGTTCATTTTTAAGCTGCTAACATTTCTATGGTAAAAATACAATATGACTGGAGTATCTCATGTGTACAAAAGAACAATTTTGAGTGTTTTTCAGTTTTACATGAATTCTTGCAAGAGAACTTGCTTGAACTCAGAGCAGATATTAGCAACGTTATTGCCCTCCATTTGGTAAGTCTCGAAAGATATATGCTGGATTACTTTCCAGATACAAATACTGACATCGAGTGGGTACAAAATCCATTTCTAATTAAAACCAACAAGCCTATGACCCTGAGTATAGAGGATTACGAATCCCTGATAGAGCTCCTCTCCATCAAAATTTGTAGATATTTGATTCTGTATCATTAAACGAATTTTGGATTGGTATTAAGAATGAATTCCCTGAGCTTGCCAAGAAAGCTATATTAAATTTTCTACCTTTTGTTACAACGTACCGCTGAGAAAAAGGCTCTTCAGCGTATACTTACACAAAAACTAAATACAGATCAAGGCTGGGCGCTGCCCCAGATATGCGAATACAACTTTTGGACATAGAAGTTAATTTAAAAACAATTATGAATCAAACAATGAAACAGATTCATTCTTCACACTAAATAAAAAATTGATTTTGGAATGTGTTGTTTTTCATTTTTTGCTATTGTCAGGATTGGGTTCCGAAATATATTTGAGCATTGTTTAAGGTTCCACAGCTTGAATAGTTTGGGAACCGCTGATATAACCTACTGATAAAGCGGGCTCGCCAATTCGGGTGGTTGCTTATATCAGCGTAGGTTAGAACGTACTCCCTAGTCTTAAAAGCAATGACACCGGATTATTTAGCGAAAGAGCGGCGGGATGGGTCCCCTAGTCTGACCGGAGCTCAAGACAGCGTAGGTTGATGCTCCCTAATCTTAAAAGCGGCGGCAGAATGAAGTTTATATTCAGCGGAGAAGCGGTGGGACGGGTCCCCTAGCCTGACTGCAGCTCAAGACCGCGTAGGTTGGGACGTACTCCCTAGTCTTAAAAGCAGCGGCAGAACAGAACGAAGTTTAAAGAGGTGGACGGGGGGGGGAGTATTTCACAGCGTAAGCGAAAAAATGTTGAAGCTTCTAACTGGTCCACAAGAGTAGCCAACAGCGTACTTCTTTATTAGTTCGACTAATAAAAGCCAGACTGTTCAAATGCAAGAAGAATTTGATTTCTGGTGGATTTTCCACCCTTACTAGTCAACTTTGCTGGCGTAACCAACTGTGAACTGTAAAAATGACGAATAACTTCATTTGCTGACGTAACCAACCGCCAGTTGGTTTCCTCTTGTTGCTGACGTCGCAGCAGATGACAAATATGTATCCTCTTCTGTTCTTCATATGGGGATCTCGGTGGTATGCAATGCTCGTTCATTGTTTGGTACGGGTGATTGAGGTTATAAAAGAGGTGACTTCGTTACACAGCACACCCAACCTCGTTGCGAAGTAGCGTTTTAGTAATGGTTTTATGATTTTGAATTCGGAAACCCTCCTCAACTTCAGCGCAAATCGCAAAATATATCCATGCTTGTGCGTGGCTTTTATTTAAATATTTTTGTGTATCCGTTTATGGGGGTTGATTTAATTCCGTTCCAGATTGTTGCAGCTACTGGTAACGACGCTGCCATTACGCATTTAATTTAAAAAAAGGAGAACAAAAATTTGGTCATATGATGATTTTCATTTTTTTAGTTTGCATTTTTATTATTATTTGGCATTTTATTGTTAATTTTTTTTTTTGGCATTTTATTATTTTCCCAGCTTTTGACTTGCATTAAATTAGATGGCTTAAAACTTCGCGGGAAATCTGCTTCGTTTTATGTTGAAGCAAAGTAGGGTTCCCAGATGAAATACAAAAAATAAAACATCTGAAAACATCCTCCGTTTCAGCAAAAATCGAGTAGGGCTTATGTGTACATTTCGATATTTTCCTACAAAAAACGCTCCTCGACGACAGCGCAACGTCTGCACTGTGATGTAGGAGCCATTCATAATAGGCCACTGGTACTGAGCTCAAAAGAGAAGACCTTAGGAAATCGGAAATATTAATATATTAGTCTTTTATTTGCTTTAAGAAAATAATAAATGATCAAAAAAGCCCAAAATTAAAACAAAAAATATTATGAGATAACAGAACACCTTAGCACGGTTGCCGCTGTGCGACTTTAGTCGCATTTTGACCCATTTATTGCATATGCGACCATAAAACGACTTTTTAAAAAACCAGCTCTTTTTACCTTTTTTTAAAAATCTTGCGACTTTTCTGACCCCCTCTCTAGAAAATAGCTTGAACAAGGTTTAGTTCTTCGTTTTTTCTTAGCAAAAAAAAAACTTTCCAATTTTGTATATGAAGATAACATATACATACATACAGTGGGTGGTCAAATTATTACGGCCACCTAACAAAAATACTAATTTGCAGAATATGGTCCAAATTTATGTAGTATAAGCCCATAGCAAAATATTTTTTTCATTGAATCTTAATTTGCTGCTATTGAGCTTTGAAAATTAGGAAGTGAAAAAATAAAAAAAAAAATTAAGGTATACAAAAATCCGCAAGCTTTTTAGAGATGGACTCCATTTCTTTGTATGGAAACCCATTTTCATTTTCCGAGTTTTTGAAAGTTTGTGTCGGAATATTTCTAGTTTTACACATTTTTAACAAGGTTTTTAGCAAAAAAATTAAATGTTTATTAATTTTGAATATATTTTTGTGCATAACATTACCGTTTCTAATACATTTTTGAGAAATAATGGTAAACTTCAAAAGATAAAGAAAGATGAAAATATCTTTTTCAGCCTAAAATATAGACATTTCGATATCGTAATCAATAACTGACTATTCTCAGAGGAAGACAGCATTATTGGAAAGAGTGTCAAAGTCAGCAGTGGACAAAATTTATACAAAAAGGGTCGAAAATGCTAGCACATTGCCTATAAGAGTCAGAAAACCTGGACGAAAATTGGCAAAAACGGCACGGAATAAACGAAAAATAACGGAAATCTGTATAAAAAATAGAAAAAAACTAAGAACGATATCAATACTTTTGATCCCAGAAGTCGGGAATCAACATTTCAGATACGACAGCAAGAAGACGACGCAACGTCATTCGAAAGAAATGGGGTTTGCTTGCCACCGACCAGCAATACATTTCTTATAACAAAATATATGGAGGAAAAACGGTTTCAATGGGCTGAAGCACATAAAGACTGGATATCCGAAGATTGGTACTATGTGTTTTAGCCTATTTGAACCGTCATTCCCACATAATTTTTGTAGGAATCAGCTTATTGCCTGGACGGTGGCAAGAAATCCCATTTCTTTCAAGTGACGTTGCGTCGTCTTCTTGCCGTCGTATCTGAAATGTTGATTCCGGGCTCCTGTATCAGAAGTTTCAATATCCTTCTTAGTTTTTTTTCTAATTTTATACAGATTTCCGTTATTTCCCTTCATCCCGTGCCGTTCTTGCTATTTTTCGTCCAGGTTTTCTGACTCTTATAGGCAATATGCTAGCATTTTCGACCCTTTTTGTATAAATTTTGTCCACTACAGACTTTGACACTATAATAAACATTTCATTTTTTTGCTAAAATCCTTGTTAAAAATGTGCAAAACTAGAAATATCCCGACACAAACTTTCAAAAACTCGGAAAATAAAAACGGGTTTCCATACAAAGAAATGGAGTCCATCTCTAAAAAGTCTTCGGTTTTTTGTATACATTTTTTTAATTTTTTTTACTTTCTAATTTTCAAAGCTTAATAACCACAAATTAAAATTCAATGAAAAAAATAGGTTGCTATAGGTTTATACTACATAAATTTCTACCATATTCTGCAAATTAGTATTTTTTGTTAGGTGGCCGTAATAATCTGATCACTAGGTTCATCGGGACCGCACATGGTCAATGGGATTGAGACAAATCTTACTACCTCTACCTTGAAAATCCAAATCCAATTAGATTTTTGGGGAGAGTACGATAACTTAGGCACCAAGAAATGATAAACAAAAATCATCCAAGTCCAAACGTAGTTGCTCGTCATTATAGTGGCATAATATTTGCCCGAATGCCTCCTCTCCTTTGTAATGAAATGATGCCTATCATCATGTTACGAGTATATTTCCTAATACTGGAATGACACGAGTGGCTAATTGGCTTAATGTCTTCATTTTTCGTAGCCGAAAACTTCACAAAACTAACAAGTGCAACTAAACAATTTTTAATCTTGCTCCATTTTACTGTCACTGTGTTCCTTGTAATATTGAGTCGACACCATTTTTTTAAATTAAGACAAATAATAAACTTGCCCATTCTGTTCTGGTACATAACCGTATACTCAAAGCACCTCAATTAAAAGCTCAAATGAGCCCAACTTACATATGTATATTATTGAAACACACACTACATATATCAGTCAAAAATATTTTGATTCATAAGACAAGTCAAGATATTTGCTTTGTTGCTTTGTTTCGCCTGTTTGTTATGTGTCTTGGGCTCATAAAAATCAATTAATTGTTTTTTTTTTCATAAGCCAGACAAAAAACGTTTTGATTGATTCCGTATGTTTTCTGCAACTTCCTATGGTTTCACTTTAAAAAAATATCTAAATGAAATTAAGATCCACGTAATTTTGGCAACATCTTGCATCCCACAAATTTCCAGTTAAGACTAATATTGTTTGTAATTTCTGTGTGTTTTGGTCAACTTACAAATGTTCACGTTACTTTGCTGATTCCTGCTTCCTTCATTTGCTTTCTAGAATGTTTCCCCAATCCTTCAAGCTTTGAGAATACCAGTAGCTATTAAATTCTGATTTAAAATATGAAATATTATTATTTTAGTCATTAATAATTCTCTTAGAGCTTCTAATTATAGCTACCAAATGGTTTTAGCACCTAGTACTATGAACTTAAAAGATTATGAGATGAAATTTCTCGAGATGTCTTTCATCGTTATGTCGTATTTGATTAAAATTTCGACTATATAGATAAATTTTCGTATTTTGTTGATCAAAAACACATGCAATAGCCTTTATTGCGAGATGATAGATGAATGAAAATAGCAAATCTTTAAATATTGATGAAAAACTTTCAAAAACACAATAATATTTATCTGATGATCTTCAATTCAATTTGGCGTCATTCGAATGTCAAATCTACAAAAAATCATTGTATTCGATGTTTGTTCAAACATTTTGGTCATTTTTTTTTTGTCCAATCTGAATAAGTAATAATGTCACACAGTTAACAGAAAAGCATTGTTTTTGTTTTCTCTCTGTCTCTGCCAAAAGTAATTTTCAATGGGAAAATATTTATAGAAGAACAACAAATAACACTTCTGGGAGCATCGTCATCAGTTAGAATACATATACCAAAATAGTTTCAAGTTGAAAAATATTCACAAAATGCTTTATTTCCACAATAAAAGAAAATGCAAAACAATAAAAATAAAAATAAAAAGAATAGGAAATTCCACCCACTCGTGTATAGTAAAGTGCAAAAACTCACAGCACCTATGTATGTGTTACTATGCAGTGTCAAGTTGGGTGGTAAATTAAATTTTAATTTGCATTTTTGATTCAACTTAAAGTTGTTTGATAATAAAGAATATATGTATGCGTAGCTTTTTATACACATAAGGTAATGACAGTGATATAAAAATTATAAGGAAATAGCATTATTGATTGACTTTAATTGTATATTTTAATTCTTTTATATTATTATTATATACGAGTTCATTTGTATTTCCATAAAATGCATTGAAAATTCTATTCAGAATGAGAGTAAAATAACTCAGAAGCGTTAAACTGCCTAATTGATTTTTAATTATTTATAACGAAAATGTACTTATCTTTGACGTAATTGATTCATTAATTTCGAGTTAGCAGATATTAAACACATGTTTTTAAAATGTTCAGTATGTTATAAATTATAATTGATATGGAATATAAGAAGTATTTTCAAGTGCATATTAATAAACAAAATAAATTTGTAATTTAAGTTAAATTTAGTATTCCTAGGGTTTGTTTCACAATGTTTGAATAAAGTTCTGATTAGATATCCGACACATAAATATTGGCACAGGGTAATAAGTCCACAGAAGAAAAAATCTCAATTATTGTCTTATGACCCACCTGATTAAGTTATGAATTCATACGCAATTTTTTATTTGTGAACATATGACCCTGCCTCAGAATTTATGTGTCGAATAACTAATCAGAACTTTACTCAGAGAATGTGAAACAGGCCCCTAGTGTAGCAGTAAGTGGGATCTTGCAATTTGGTCGAAATAAAAATTCCAATATAGCTGATCTTATTGTTCAGTGTAGAGATAAATCAGAGATAATTAGTCCTGCACACACAGTGCTGTCGAAGTACTGCAAAAACAATACATACTTTTATTTCTCTCACGCAGTGCAAACTACCTTACTGCAATACATCTCTGTTTTGTACTACATTTCGTTTTTTGTATTGCTCTTTGGTACTGCTACAAAATACAAAATAAATGTATCGAACAACAATATTGAAAGGGCATGATTTTTATATTTTTCAATCTACAACTCCCTTTCCATTTTTAATATTTTGTTTTAATTCTGCAAAAAGTGTAATATTGGATGTCTGTGAAGTAAGCATAAGAATTTTCACCTAAACCAAAGGACTTCGACCATTTTGAATTTTGTTTGCATAGGGCAAAAGTGCGGGTTTCACCAAGTGTACTGCTAACTGCACTGTGAAGTTACAATGACATGCCATTTTCTCGGCAACGGAGCTGAATGTGCAATGAGGCTCTTAGTTTGCAGTTTTATCTGCATATCAAGAAAAGGATAAGCCCAAATATTCATTTCCTTGTTAGAAAAATATTTTCATACTGAACGTATACCTGTGAAGTATGGAATTTTCAGTAGAAATACAAATTTGCATTTCAAGATAAAATCAAGGAAAAACATTTTGGAGTTCCTATTTGAGAAAAAAAACGAACATTTCATTTTACACCTTTAACTTCACTGTGAAGTTGGCATGATATTCGTTTTCTCAGCAACGGAGCTAGCTGTTTTTATGCATTTAAGGAAGAATTATGGTACAAATTTTGAGTCCTAATTTGAAAAAAAAAGTCCAAGAAATCATTGTCCACATGCTTACTTCACTGCAAAGTTAGCATCATGGCAGTCCTTTTCTCAGCAACGGAGCTGGCAAGACATTTTGAGTATGGCTCCAAATTTGTAGTTTTTTGTGCACTTGAAGAAAAACTCTGTTCAAAGGAGAATGGGCAAATTTGTATGAAACATGGGCGTGAGCGGCCAAGAATGGTTTTGTTATTTTTGGATGTGTTTTAGTCCTACAATCACCGTGCAGAAATTTTTTCATTGTGGTGTACTTCAAACCCGAAAAAAATGCATTTTTGTTCAATGACCTTAATAAAGGTTTACTAAGTTTCTGGCTTCTGACCAATTCAAAAATAGAAAAAGAAAGTGGAACAAGACATTTAGACAGTCTCTATAATATTTTGTTTATAAAAATTGCCATACAACATCAATAATAAGAACATTTACCGTAAAACTATAATATTACAATCCTCACAATATTAAAAAATCCTGAGTAAAATAATATGTTTAAAAAATGTTACAAAGTCGTTGAAATAAGTAGGTACCTACTGGGTGTGTTTAAATCCGAAATGCGTCCTTGGGATATTCTGAAACCCCGTTCAACACACTAATACAGTGTCAGTAGACGTTATGAAGTTAGAATAAAGAATTACACCCACTAAAAATATAATCACTATGCAATTGCTCAATGCAATTGCATTATATAAACATTGAAATATCTTCTTTTCTAAATGAAATGCAATGTAACGTCCATAGTGAAAATTGTTCCTGAGTAACATACCTTTCATTTGACACTAGTTTCATTAATGGCCGCTAACGCCCAAAAATGCCCATTCTCCTTTTGAAGTGAAATTAAAAAATAATTCTAGACAATTAAATTCACAGTGAAGTTAGCATGACGATCGTTTTCTCATCAACAAAGCTAGCTATAGAAATTTGAAGTTTTTATGGATTTTAGGAAAAATTAAAGTCAACATTTTAAAGTCTTAGGCCCATTTGCGGATACGAAACTTAAATATTTAAGTAGAACATAAGGGCTAATGTGACAGTTTACGCAGAGCAAAAAGTAGAACATAAGCTTTTTAAGTAGAACATAAATGCTTAAGTATCGTATGAACAAACGGCTCTTAGTTTCTTAACAAAAAAAAAAATTGAAAAAATTTTGCACTTTTAATTTCTAGTTTTTTTCCGCGGAGCTTGCAATTTGGTCGGAGCTCTCTAAAAATTTGCAATATGGCTCCAAATTTGCAATAGGGCTCCAAATTAGCAGTACACTCAGTTATACCCACTGTTTAATGAACTGCAATATCCGGAATAGCAATGCAAAAAAAACTGCAAATTTCTATCGTGGTTCCATTGGTCTAGGTGAGAAAGGTTATGCTAACTTCTGAGAGGTGCAATTGGTAAAATTGGTCTCCCAAGCGCTAAAGTATAATAAATTGATATTCTTCATATCAAACCAACCACTTTCTGTCTTTTTCATCGTTAGTGACGCTTTTCAGCTAGATTTGTGACTGTTTTTAAAGTATTGCTCGAACTCATTTTCTGTTAATTCTCTTTTTTTTTATCTCAAGCCGAAAAAATTGAAAATCTGTATACGTTCAAAAGTTGTGATTTTTCCAATAAAAAAAGCAATTGTGGACACAAGAAAACAAAAAAAAATAACAAGTTTTGAAAAAGTCGTCGGCTGAGAATTAGTTTTGACGTATACGCCATTTCAACTTTTTTGGAATTCGCATTTAAAAGTTAACGGTTTAATTAAAATTAAACGGGTCTATAGAAGATTCTCATTTTTTCATAAAGTATTATTTAGAATATCTTCTTTATAATTTTAATAACCCTAAAGCCCAGTCTCTTTTAGTTTATTATTTATGAAAAGATTCTATTTATACCTTTTTATTCGTCTCTTAAATTCATATGCACATACGGCAAACCAAAACCAAACTTTTTGTTTTTGTCGACGCGTACCTACGTGTATACAATGTCATACATGTATTTACTTACTAACATGCACGTACGTCAAAACAATTCGGAATATTCTTTTTAGTTTTCTTGTCGTATCATAGAAATCTGTAGACATACGGGAAAACAATACTAAAAAAAACGGAATCTCCGTCACACACAATGACACATCTATTGCCGTTACATTTTTTTTAAATCGGTTCATTTTTTACGGCACTGATAACAGTCCAAACATTTTCAAGGTTTTCTTGTTCTGCACTTTTTACTCTTTTCATCATAACTCTGCGGTAAATAAAAAAAATTGTATTTCGATATTTTGTCATGACAAATCGAGTGCCGTTACATCTGTTAAAAACGAATTATTTTTAAAAACGATGTATTTTTTGTATGTTATTTGAATCCAAACTGATATTTTCCCTTATCTGACGTACGTCAGCTTGGAATTTGACAGAAAATGAGAAATAATCGTTAGGCTAAAACGCGGACTCCAGGGGATAATTAAAAAAAAAAATGAGTTACCGTAATATCCGTCTTTCTTCTCAAGGTCAAAAGTTGTACCTATTTTATGCTTTTGCCTGCCTTAGGAAAGGACCTTGAACAAATGTTTGACTGTTAAATATATTGTGATTTAGAAAAAACTATCCACAGTGATAAGAAGATGTGGTTGACGTTTAAGGTTAAAAATAACTAATTTTCAAATTAAATCCCAAAGCCTTTCAACAAATCGAATTCCAGCAGTCTTTTTACTCCAATATATTTAAACTAAAAAAAACATTTAAATCACTTCAATCTAATTCAACCTCTGTTGTCTTGTGTTTATCCACACTTAATTTGTCGTTCTTGTACTAATTTCCGACACGTTTTGCATGATTTATTTCGACCTCCCTGTTGTAAGAACCGATGTCACTTCAACTAAACATACATTCATACTCGTACTCTCTTCATTGTCTTCTTTCTATTTTGTTTCCTTCATTTATCTATTTTTATTTTGCTGAAATGACAAAACATGCACTCCAAATCCAAAGTTGTTGTCTGCATTTGCTTATGATAATGGTTGCATCACCACAACACCACCCACGTGCTGCTCTCCCACGACTAGACTATAGACGGACGCGACCTTTCTATCTGTTTACACTTTAAACGTCTAAACAATAAACAAAACAGAACAAAACTATTTCAATTTCTAGGTTTAAATATAGGGCTAGACGGGGTAAATATTTAACAGAGAGCATAATACTTTTGTTTGTATTTTTGTTTTTAGATTTTTGCTGTGGCAGCATATGTATACAATTTTAGATTTTTTAAACAGCTTTGTCACTCCAATCGTGTATTTGTTTTTTTTTTTTTAATTTTTTTAAGAAATGTGTCACATTTTTGTTGTCTTAGATTGAATTTTTTGACTGTTCCATACAGGTTATTGACTTCAATCGAATATGAAACATCGTCTTGTCAAAATTTAACACCACGTTATCGAATGCCACCATTTAACAAAATGACTTCATCAAGCATGTGACAACTACTGACAAGTGTGAGCTGACGAAGAACTTTACAGGTATATTTTTGTATTTAAAATTTGACAGAACTTTGAACTGAAATTAGCATGGCAGAAATGGGCAGTTTTAGGAAAAGTAATCAAACAAACGCTATATGTATGCGTGAGTCCTCAATCTACCTCTTCTTGTAAACCGGGGATAAAAAATAAATTCATAAAAATTAACTCCGAAAAACTACTCGCAACAGCCTTTTGAAGTGCAAAAGGATTACTTCGAACGAACAATAGGCATATTTCTTATTTTGCTCTGAACAGAGCATAGAGTAGAGCTCGAGCTTTCGAGGTTAGCTCTTAGCGGAGTATGATGAGAGCTCTCCGATAAAATTTTGAAACACAGCTAAGCACTGAACTGTCATCCGATTGCGATGCGTTCAACTCATCAAAATTAAGTAATGACTTTTAATTTTCATCATCTGACAGCTGGCCAATCAAAAACTCGAAAAATTCAAAATTGTGAACGAAAATGTATGTGTTGAATGCACCCTTTTGAAATGAGTGAAAAAAAGAATGAAGTTGGCTGCGATCAGCTATTTGCTCCATTCGCTCGGTCTTTTTATTCTGAGCTAATGGAGCATAATCCGAGCTAGCTCTGAATTAAAAAAGAAACACATGTTAAGCGCTCTGAGTACTCTGAACTAAAAAAGAAACAGATCTTTTTTTACAGCTCAGTGCTATGCTTGGAGCCAAAAAAGAAAGACGCCAAATGATACTTATCAGACAGAATGGTGATCACAACATTAGAATCACTAGTTTTGCTTTTGGTTTGATGCTCGGAGAAGTCCTTTTACACTTCCTTTGTAATCCTACTAGTCCAAATTTCCATAAATCATATAGGAATGGAACAGAACGAAAACTGGTACAAGGAAAATATTAGGTCTGATCCTTTACTTTGGGTTTCTATGATTTTTAGTCCAAACTTGTATCAAAATATTTTTTTTTATATGAACTTTGACACAACTTTGGATTGAAATGCGCAGAAATGCACAGTAAATCACAGAAATTCAAAGTAAAGGAACAGACCTAATGTAAGTAACTTCTGTCAAAATGTTTTGCTTCGTCATTTAAGCACTGACTGGCATGTCCCAAATATTTTGCTATCAATTCACAATCTTGGACATATTTGTTTTCATTTTCGGAATGAGCATTATTTTTCGAAGAAAAAAATCCGAATGTGATCAGTTTACCCCTTCTTACCCTATAAAAAAAATAAAACTTTTAGTTTTCCTGCTTTGATGTATTGCCGCACTCGGAATTGAGTTTTTCTGACCAAATCGAATCTTCTCAAATTTACTAGATGCTGATAGATATGTACATATATGCAATAGATGGGAGGAAGGAAATTCATCACAGATTGCTTTTTCGAAGAACGGAACTCGTTACTTCGATGATTGATGGTTATATATGGCGATACTAAAAATAAAGTCTTAAATCATTCATATAGAGTGCCAAATCACTCAGCTTTAGTGAGTATCTACGTAAAATGGGGTGAGATTTGTTGTTAAAAGGATGTAATGGCGTCAAGCTCATACATACTTTCACACAAATAAATTGCTTTTAGTAATTTCATCCCCCCCATGGTGATGTCCAAGGCTATTTCCTTTTTCTGATATCTAAAGCTTGTATAAAGGCCTTGACATGTCAACACAAAAAAAAAAAACATAAAAAAACACTTGTTGAGCGACGTATTCACTCTGCATTCTAGCAAAAGAAAATACATAAAAAGAAAGAGTGAAGGTTGGTGATGAGTTTGCAAGAGGTTTAGGTTGTGATTTTTGTGAATGGTCAGGAAATTATAGGTCTGTGAACTTTGAATGACGTCATTCAGACAAATTGTCATCATTTCATCATTAACATTATCCAATGAACTGGCACAAATTGTAAGTGAAGAGAAAATAATGAGAAACTGTCAATGTACATAATTACGAACCTACGCATAGAAATTTATTATATTTCAAAAAAACACAATGAAATCGAAACCTTAAAAAAATAAAAACAATTTCATGAAAACCTGTCTAAAATTATTAAGATTCAAGAAGTTTGTTTACAAATAAAAATTCCCATAAGAAATTGATTTTGTTTCGAAGACATGCGTTTGGAGTTTATGCAAATATGAATGCCAAAATCTACTACCGACTGGACGTGTTTTGTTTAAGATTAGAAATTTATACTTTTTTTTTGTTTCTGTTTTTAATTTTATCCATAATTTGAATTTAAAACAAACTATGAATATTTAGGAAACTATAGGGTGGTCCACAAATTCTTTATGTTTTTTTTGTTTTTTGGTGTTATGTTAGAACTATATGAAGGGCCAGGGGGTCAATTCTCGATCTGTGAAACTGTGAAGTGATAAATATGATAACCCCTTCACGCCAAATGCGATTCTTGAAGTGTGAAAAAATGAAAACAAATGTCAAAATGTTTTCATATGATAATTCGTTTATCACAATCATTTCATTCTGTCAAAGCCTATGAAAAGAAAAATGATAAACAGAAACAAATTGTGCTCATTTGATACACCCAAGTCGCCATCTTGGTCTTTCTATGACGTCATAATCATCTTTTTCTATGAGAAAGTGGTGGATTTTTTCATTTTAGTACTTTAAGTACTCACTTTGACAGCTGTTTCATATAGCAAGTTCGGGAATTACCTTCCACGTGTTTGTGAAGTGATAAAATGATAAAAATCTGTGAAAACTGAAATGATAACTTTGTTTTCATTTCACATTTTCACAGATCGAATATTGACCCCCAGATTCGCATTATAGTGCCAAACTGCCAATATCAGGCGTTTTTCTTTTGTAGCTCCGAGCATAGCACTCAGTTGTCAAAAAAAAATATCTGTGTTTCTCTTTTAGCTCCGAGCACTTAGAGCGCTCAACTTGTGTATCTTTTTCAAATCAGAACTAGCTCGGAGTATGCTCCATTAGCTCAGAATAAAAAGACCGAGCAAATGGAGCAAATAGCTGAGCGCAGCCAACTCAGTCTTTTTTTTCGCGCTTAACATATCAATTTCAGTTCACAATTTTAAATTTTTCGAGTCTTAGATTGGCCAGCTGTCAGATGAAAATTAATAATTGCTGAGTTGCTCTGCTGAGAGCTTAGAGCTAAAACAGAAAAATCGTAGGTAGTGAGAACGTATCGCATTCGGCACAAAAGTTTGGATCTGTTAAAACTTAAAACAAAATAAAGTAGAGACTCACGAGGCCAGATCAAAAAGTTGTTTTAATTAAAAGTGACAGTTTTGGCCCAAGCACCTTTTTTTTGGTACTAATATTCAAACTTAAATATTTGATCAAATGACACAACGATTAAAGAGAATATTGAAAAAGTAAGATAAGCCCCGCAATTTTGTTTTCTTGTTGTTTTTAAAGGCTTCCAAGAAACTCCACCAATCATCTATTACAACACTCATTTTCAACGATATTCCAATTGTAAAGTCTGTAGAAAAAGCGAACTTCCTTGCAGCACAATTTGCAGCAAACTCCACCTTGTCAGAAAGCAACATGGTACACCTGTGACTGAGAGCGTTCCGAACAGTTCAAGAATAAACATTTTCTTCCGCTGATCCAGATTTTATTTTCCCTATAGTTTTGAAGAGGTGTTCGTTCTATCTATCCTATACTTCTGGTCTCTTCCCAAGCGGATGGAAAATTGCATATGTTCAGCCCGTCCCAAAAAAAGGCGAATCATTTTCCCCCTCTAATTATATCGACCAACTGCACTAATATCAATACTTTCTTAGGTCATGGAAACATTAATAAATTGCAAAACCATGAAATATCTTAAAGATCGTAAACTTCTAAATGATCGTCAAAACGGTTTTCATAGAAAAAGTTCCACCGGTGATCTAATGGCTCATCTCACCGAAAAATGGAACCAATCTCTGTATCGTTTTGGTGAAAGCAAAATTGTTGCGCTTGACCAAAAACCAAACCAGCTAAAAAATCACCCGTTATTTCCAAAGCATTTGATAGAGTTTGACATCAAGCTCTTTTATCGAAAATGAGTGCTTTTGGTTTTGATGATTCTATACTTCGATGGACTAGAAATTATCTTTCAGAACGTTCAATACAAGTAGCATTGGATGGATTCCAATCTGATATTCACAAAATAAATGCTGGTGTGCCCCAGAGCTCTGCCTTATCTCCGGCCCTATTCCTTATCTTTTTAAATGATCTTTTAGCTGAAACTTCTAATCCACTCCATTGCTTTGTTGACGACAATATGTACTCTTAATTTCTCTTGAAAGGCTTAGCCACTTAGACTATGCCGATGATATATGTCTCTTGGCAAATAACATCAGCGGGCTGAACGGGATGTGTCAAGCTCTGAAGGTAAAAGGAGAGGCGAGTGATCTTAAAATAAATAGCAAAAAGACAAAAATAATGCTCACAGGCCGCTCCACACATCAGCGTATTTTAATACAGGAGACGCCAGTTGAAGAGGTTGAACAATTTAACTACCTTGGAAGTATTGTTTCAGCAAATGGTGGTACTGATCTGGACGTCCAAAGTAGAATAAATAAAGCTCGCGCAGCCTTCGGTTCTCTCTCCCAAATTTGGAAATCATGTCAAATCTCCTTGCGCACAAAGTTGAGATTCTTCGAATCCAATGTCAAATCCGTGCTGTTATATGCTTGCGAAACCTGGAAAGTCACGACTACCATCTCAAAGAAATTGCAGGCTTTTGTGAACCGTTGTCTACGCCACATTCTAAAAATTCGCTGGCCACAAATTATATCAAACGAGGAATTGTGGCGCAGGACAAGTCAAGAGCGGCTGGACGTTGACATAAGAAAGCGTAAATGGCAATGGATTGGTCACACACTGAGGAAACCAAACGATGAAATTGCAAAGCAGTCATTTGAATGGAATCCTCAGGGTGCACGGCGGGTTGGAAGACAAAGAACAACATGGAAATCAACAGTTCTAGCAGAAGCAGACTCCCAGAGAAAGACGTGGCCACAGTTAAAATATCTATCTGCAGACCGTGAAGGATGGAAACGATTTGTTGGCGCCCTATGCCCCAACCGGGGTTACAGGACTTGATGATGATGAATTTCTCGTACTCGTTCCCAGACTCACTTCCCCAATCTTCAGATGTGGAACTTCAACGTCAGCGTTTGATAAGCTCATTAGATTCTGATTTTAACAGTATTGTTCAATGGGGAATCATCAACCGCGTGGAGTTTAATGATTCCAAAACCCAGTGCTGCCTTATGTCGCTAAAGAGAAACGGCTTCTATCTATATGTGTGGCAGTAGCATTGAGGAAACCCAAGACCTTTGAGTCCTTGGTATGTGTTTCTCTTACCATTTATTATAGAAAGATCACATACTTGAAACTGCTAAAAATCCAGCAAAGTGTTTGGGTTTTCTAGATCGTTGCAAGAAATTTTAACTCCTTCTGATCTGGGTACAATATACAAACCTTACATCCGCCCTAAGCTCGCGTACAACTCTCACATGTAGGCAGGAGCACTGCAAACTTCCTTGCATCTACATGACCGCATCCAAAACAAAGCGTTAATACTAATAGGGAATAGCTCTATCAACGAAACTATATAGACACTCTTGAACATCGTCGAAATGTTTCCTGTCTCACCCTTTTTATCGCTTTTTTTACAAACAATGTTCACATGAAGTAGCTAGTTACATTCCTCCCCTGAAACGATTTCCACGCCACACTCGCCAAGTCAGGAATGCAAATCAGTTTACACTTGAGGACATCTTCGGACGCATAGTAGAATATAGAGATTCATTCCTTAGCCGCACTACACGAATGTGGAAAACTCTACCAAACTCGATATTTCCCACTCATTACAATCTTAAATCACTTATCCCTTGAGTGCGCGTTGATTATAAAAAAAATGACAGTTTTTGGTAATTTTTGTTTTCTACCAAAATGTACACCTTACCTACAATAACACACTGATTTTGTTTTTTTTTTATAAAAATCGTTGAAGTCGTTTTTGAGATATTTTTGGAGATGAAAAAATAAAAAAACACCTCTAGGGAATCACCAAAAAACCTTAAGTTCAAAATTTGATGAAGATCATTAGTTAAGGCTGTAGATCGAGATACAAACAGACAGAGAGAATTTTGCCAACCACTTTTTTCGTGTCTTCTATCATCGTAATGTCATGTTTGATTGTTATTTCAAAATTTTTTTGTTTGCACCAATCTAAAACTACCAAAAGTACCTGCATACGTACATACAAATATCGCAAGTAAAAAAGTAGGGAGTCGAAAAAAATATTGTAAATTCCTGACCTCCACAATATTATCAGCGAATTCCTAGCTACCCCATAAATACTTTGATTTACTTACATTTAAAACCACATAACTAACCGCAAAAGTTCAAAAAACACTTACCTCGTATCAAACAAATATGTAGGTATAATTAATAGAAAATAATTTACATTTTTAAATATAAGCACGATCTATAATAATATTTACTGTAATTTTCCATTAATCTAAAAAAAGCTTACACTAACCTACACAGACCTAGTGATTCTGTGGTGGTGTTAATTTCAATTATTATTAATTTTGTGTAGTTTCAGTTTTGTTTAATATATGTACATTTTACTGAGTGACATACGGTTCAAGTATTACTTACCGATTTAAACAACCTTTGACGACGTAATGAATATCTCTATTTATAACTTTTTGATAGGTACATACTTAAATCCATGTTTCTTTGATCAAATAAATAAATAAAAAAAAAATGCATTCATTAAAATAAACTCAAAATTATACGTCACATAATGTAGGTAAAGTTATTCTAAACATGCAGGGGTCAATGATCATTTTTTTTGTTTGATTGTTATTATTTTTTGTTATGTTACTTTTTAATGTTAATTTTTAGGCCATAACAACTGCTTAAATTCCATTCATTATAATATGAACAATGCAAAAAAAATAAAAACAACAAACTTGGTCAACAGACTGGCGCACTACAGGGCCGGTTTTGGTGTTTAAACTATGACAGGCCGAATGTATCTATAAATAGAAATATTAAGGTATATGTCCTACGCTTAAGAAAATGTATTTGACATAAAATTCAATTTCCTCCAAATTTAAAATAAAAGCATTAAACATTCTTTCTAGAATTAGCCACAGCATTGAAAACTTAATATCTACCATATCATGGGCAAGTGCCAATGATTTTCGGTGTACAAATTGTAGTCAGGCCCAAAACATGTGTGAGTTTTGCCTGGATGTGTTAATGTTTAACAAGGTTTTCTGTGTTCACAAAGAATACTTATGCTTGGGGATTGGGTTCCACTATGATGGTTGTAAAAGAATGCAATCTTTTGTGAATGCAATCATTTAAAGTATTTTATCGAATTATATTAAAAGTTCGCATTGATTGATCTTACTTTGAGAGTTTGACTTCTACTTCTGCAATCACATTCATTTTTCATTGAAATTATTATAATTCTGTTGCACATTAATTTTACAGCAATCAATTTAATAATACAATCTTGTGAGAATATATATGCATTCTTTGTATTTTTTGCACTCCTTGCATTCTTTTAGCGTTTTTTGAATTCATTTTTATTTTTTTTTTTTTATTTTTTTGCCTTCTTTGCATTCTTTTGCATTCTTTTGCATTCTTTACATTCTTTTGAATTCCCTAAGAATTTTTTAAATCACCATTAATGTTCATTTATCTTATTCTTTTTCTTTAATTTAAAGATGAATTTGAAAGTTGTTGGTATAAAGTTCAATTAAATGATTTGTAGTCCAGTCCATTTGTGCTCGAAAGGGCTCTTTGCAAGCAAATTGTAGGGTAGTTTTGATTTGTTCGCTCCTTTATGTTTTAGGAGGTGCTGAATCAGAATCTGAGGTTTGCCAACAAAATTTCGTGACGCAACATGGAAAAAAAACGCAAAAAATGATACAAAATGCATTTCTTGGGAGTTTTTCACTAATGGCTCGCAAACTTCCAACTATTCGAAAATAACATCAAAGTACCATTGAAAGTATACACAATTTTGAGTAAATTTCTATTCAAGGTTTTTTTCTGCGACACCCCATTTGGACTCAAGCGCTAGTCGGAAATTGACGTATTTTTACTGTTTTTGAATTTTTTTTGTGACTGTGTGAAAAAATTTGAACTTTGGTCTGTAATATGAACCAAGATATACTTTTCTGAAGGTCTTTGATGCGTTGAGTTCGAATCTGGCCTTGGAATTGCTCTAGCACATCACGTTTTTGAGATATTCGAATCTAAAGATCTAACAAAAATGCATTTTTATGCAAATTTGAAGTTATATTTTTGTCTCGAGTTAAATTTGTTCGAAAAAATGTTTATGGTCATTGTGAAGTATGAAAATTTTACTTCAAAATTCTTTTTGAATCTTTCAAATACCTCCATTCATCTTCGAGAAATCGTTGGTTTTCGTCTTACTACATAATTCGAAAAATCCAGTCAATTTGTGCTCAAAAGGGAAAATTGTGGGATTTTCGAATTAGGTAGTAAGACAAAAACCAACGATTTCTCGAAGATGAATGGAGGTATTTGAAAAATTCAAAAAAAAATTTGAATGTTCATAATACTTCAGAATGACCATAAACACCTCGAAAAAAAAAACCTCGAGAAAAAAATATCATCCCAAATTTGACGTGATAGAGCGATTTCAAGGTCAGATTCGAACTCAACGTATCCAAGACCTTCAGAAAAGTATATCTTGGTTCATGTTACAGACAAAAATTCAAATTTTGTCAGACAAAGTAATTTCTTAGCGGTTTCGAGTGGATTTTCGAAAACAGTAAAAATACGTCAGTTTTCGACTAGCGCTTAAGTCCAAATGGGTTGCCGCAGAAAAAAACCTTAAATAGGGATTTATTGGAAATTTTGTATACTTTCAATGGTACTTAGATGTAATTTTCGAATAGTTGGTAGTTTTCGAGCCATTATTGAAAAACCCCCAAGAAATGCATTTTTGCATAATTTTTTGCATTTTTTTCCATGTTGCGTCACGAAATTTTGTTGGCAAACTTCAGATTCCGGTTTCAGCACCCCCGAAAACATAAAGGTGCGAACAAATCAAAACTAACCCACAATTTGCATGGTTGAAATAAAAATACAATATAATATACAATACAATACTGGACTATTGTACGAGGATAAGAAGATTTTCATTTATAGTTACCAATTGAAAAACTCATGCAGTAGTTCCACCACGTAATCTACGTATCTACAATTTGATCTTAATACTTACCTTTTTCAAATTTTCCTTTGAATTAAATGTCAATTTAGGATTTAAGATAATTAGATAGAACTCAAAAGAATGGAAATGAATGCAAAGAATGCATGTATTCCCAAGAGGCAGCATTCTTTAAAAAAAAAAAAATGCATTACTGGGTCGCACTTATACTTGCTCCTATGTTCAAGATGCTTAGGGTTTAAGAAAATTGTACATAAAGACATTAAAATAATGAGATAAAAATGTCTTTAAGCTAAAACAACGCCTTTCAAAAATTATTTTAAATTTTTTTTAATTCAAAAATTTTGTTCATGAAAATTTTGGTATATTTTGCCAGCGATAAAATTTAAAAAAACATACAATGATAGGGTAGGTATTAATATTTGCTAAGTGCAAAGGAGAATGGGCAAATTTGTATGAAACGTGGGCGTGAGCGGCCAAAAATGATTTTGTTATTTTTGGATGTGGTTTAGTCCTACAATCACCGTGCAGAAGTTTTTTCACTGTGATGCACTTCAAAAACGAAAAAAAATGCATTTTTGTTTTAACACTTCAATTAAGTTTTACTAAGTAAACAATGCAAAAATAGAAACGAAAAGTGTACTAAGAAATCTATACAGTCTCAAGAAAATTTTTCATATAAAAATGCGCATATAACATCATTTAAAAGTACATTTATTATAATACCATGAATATAGTGAAGCTCTAAATAGCACTCCGTTGCGTGTCCGTCGAATGTCCTAGATTTGGTTTTCATCATAACTTTTTTATATCGGATTTTATCGTGACAAATCGATTGCTGTTACAATTTTTTAAAATCGAACCATTTTTGAACCATTTTGTGACAGCCCAAAATATGAAATCGTCTGCAAGGTTCAGGGACATAAATTTTTCTTAAAATATTTAAGAAAGTGTTAAAAAACTCTTGAGTATCGAGCTTCCAAAAAATTGATAACCGTTTTCGAATTATTAATTATTTATATTTCTTATAAGCTTCTAAATATTGTAATAAGTAATAATGTTTCTAAAAATATTGAAAATACCAAAAGTGGTTCTTTGGAAGGTACCATTAATAAGAATTTTATGAAAAATGGTAGCCTTTACTTAAAGAAATTAACTTTAAGAAAATATGTGGAGCCGTTTTTGAGAAAATTTTAATTATGTGAAATTAAAATGAAAAAAACCTAAATTTAAAGAAAATCAATATAGTCGGTTAGGCTGTAGCTCAACGAACAGACAAACTTGGTACAAAGCGTTTTTGGTCACCCCTCTATTTTTTTCTATTTATTTTTACAACCAAAAATAGCGGTACCTGTTACACAGTCTTACTTAATTGAATTTTTCTCAAAAACGGCTCCCCATCTTTTCTTAAAAGAAATTCAATAAATTACAATGAATTCCTATGTGAGCTGGAGGTCAGTTTTTGTTTTTATTTTTATAAAATTGCGACGTTTCGGGCGTGGTTACAAAAACTGACCTCCAGCTCACATAGGAATTCATTATATTACTAAAAAGGTCACGAATAAGGATATAATTCAATAAATTACTTTAAGTAAGGACTTCCTTTGGTTGGGGAACCATTCTGCTAAAAGTGGTTGTTAATGGTACCTCCCAAGGAATCATTTTTTTACTTTCGATTATCTTTAAAACAGTACAGTTTTTGGAAAATCAAATGCATATTTCGAAAACGACAAGATCGAAGTTTTTGAAACTCGATTCTTAAGAGTGTTAAAATACTCTCTAAAATATTTTAAAATCAAAATTTTCAGTACAAAAGATAAAAATTGTTAAGGAATTTTTTTTCCATATACCTACTTAAATAAGTGCGATCTAATAACAAAAATTATAAAATTTTACACCTTGCGACTATTAGTAGTACCTATAGGAAGTTTTTTTATAATACAAATTCTATACACTACTGAAATAAATTAGCCAAGTAAAAGACTAAACATTAAGGACTTGTTGAATTATTGATTCAAAAAAAATGTTTATGGAAAACAAATTTCAAATAAGTTCAAATAATATTTCGTATCCAAGTTTTCAAAAAGAAATTTTTGAATTTTTAAAAAAAGTTTCTAGTTGTTTTTTTGAAAACTCAATATTACATAAACGGGTTGACATTTTTTTTTGTTTTATTTTTATATGAACATAAATAAGTACTTATGATTGGCAAACCAAAATCTTTCCCTAAAAATGTTTTAAGAATTTGATATAAAAGCAATTAATTTGTTTAAACGCTGCTCCCAGATTTAAATTTGTTTCTTTCCATACAACCATATCAATCAAGAATTAAAACTCATTTCATGCTTTTAAATATCTGTGGTGTTTGGGAGAAACATGATAACTCCATTATAAAATTTACGTTCTTAAGTCCACTTTACTTCGAGCTAAAAGAAACACGGTTTTAGCGATTTTCTTCAAATTTGGAATAGTTATGAACATGTTTATAGTCAAGCTATGTTCCAAATTTGAAGGAAATAGGTGCACCCGTTTAGGCTCTAGCTCGACGTAAAGTGGAAGTAAAAACGCAAATTTTAAAATGGAGTTATCATGTTTCTCACAAACACCACAGATATTTTCTATCATAATTTCCATGTCTTTATATACAATTTTATTAAACCCTTAGTCGTGCATTTTATTTTCTCTGTATGCACTCCAAACGCTACTGCTCTACCAATTTTCATTTTTGTACAACAATCGGAAGCGCCCCACTTAAGTAATTTTTAACAATTTTGGGAAAGTGGGTGGATATGACACTCCCCCTGAACGAACAATCCAAAGTTTCAAATTCTTTCCTTTGTACGCTTCACAGTTGTGCAATTTTAGACTCTACGGTAACGAGAAGTTCTAAAGAGCTAAAATTTTATGAGGCACCTGTATTTGGCCAGCTTAGCAAATAGTGCGAACTTGAAGTGTCTATTCTAAAGGTGCCGTCACACCGTGCAAGTAAGGTATCTGCATCAAGCAAAATGATCTGCAAGTAAAACTTGAAGTTGCCAGCAAGTACTAGCTGCAAGTAAAACTAGCCTGATGGTTTGACGACTCAAAACAGTACTTGCAAGCAATTAATTGCTGCTAGTGATTTACTTGATTGCAAGTACTTGCGAAAGTAATATTTGCACGGTGTGACTACCTCCTGCAAGCGCTTGCAAGGAAGTAAATCACTTGAAATCACTTGCCGCAAGTACTTGCCACTTGCAGGATTTGCGCAGCAAGTTTTTTAATTAAATTAAAGCGAAATTATGTTTTTCGATTAAAATTACAGAAGAAATCGTCTCCAATCGAATCGATTTCAACAAATCTTTCAACCATTTCCTCGTAAAAAAATTCTTCTTCCAAATCTGAATTATCCATATAGAACTATTTCCGAAGAAACAATAAACCAAATGGAAATGAAAATGATGGAAACCACATCCGTTTACACACGGAAGAACTTTCAGAAACTAAATTCAGCAAATAATGTCAGCAATTACAGCAAGTACTTTCAGCAAGTACTTGCTTGCACGGTGTGACGACCTAAAAAATACTTGCACCAAATTTGCTTTGAAAGCAAGTAAAAAGTGTTTTAGGAAGCAATTTACTTGCCTGGTGTGACTGCTCTCTGCATGAATATTTCAAAATCAAAATTTTTAAAACAATTGCTGCAAGTACTTTACTTGCACGGTGTGATGGCTATGGCACCTAAAGTATATTGGTTCTGAAGTTAAAAGGGATCGAAAATCACCTGAATTAGTTCCTGTAAAAAGGGTTATCACGAACTGGACTATGTGCATCTTTTAATATAGACTATAGTACCGCACAAGCCCAATATTCGAAATACGGCATTTCTCTATTAATGTCTTAATATAAATAAAAAAAATAGATTTTGCCAGAGCGATTGGCTATACCTTTCAAATAAAAAAAAAATATTTGGAAAATACATTACCATTAAATCAGTTAAAAAGGGAGATATAGAATAGTATTTACGTATTAATATACAAATAATTTGATTTATTTTATCTAATATTTTACTTATTTATTTATTAAACATTTTGTCCTCGATTAATGTGATGTCAATTTTAATTCTTACGCATGCCATTAATTGTTTTGATTCTTTTTGTATTAAGTAATTGATAATGTTTGTCTGCATTTTACTTATAATCTTATTAATCTTTTATTATTTTATGATAAGAGCGCCTAATGACCTTACTATAAACTCCTTCGAAATGAATTTCTATAAGGTTGCTTTCTGCAAAAAAAAATAATTATTATTTATATCAGATCGCATATAAAGTCCATCAACAAAAATGTATGTACTTATGTGATTTTAAATTTAAAAAAAAAAAGTTTTATCGCCTCAAAAATGGCATTGCCTTCAAGATTTTTTTTATTATGGAGCAAAGAAATGTGATAAAAATGATAATAAACATTCAAGCGTAAAAGTTTGTACATACATATATTGACATTTCAATTTCAGTTTTTATAGGTGTTGGTTTGATGTTTTAATTTAATTGGGTATGGGTACTTATTCTTGTTATTATTATGACGCGTTAGTTAATTGGTTTATTAGGCTAGTAGTAAAACCTTTTTTAACTTTAGTGATTTTTATTGGAGCCAACCGATTTGAACATGTTAATTATGAGTGATTTTTATGTGAATACATTTAAATTGCTTTTTTTATTGAGTACCAACTTATCATTGTTTTTTTGGGAATGTCGTTGAAAATATTTCAAATATTTTTATCGCACAAGTCTATGTCATTTCCGTTGTTGAAAACAGATTTGACTTATCTGAAGGTGTTTGATTGGAATCCTACCTCAGATTTGCCTCTGCACAATTATACCCAAAGTTACCCTATACATAAAATCCTTTTTTGATTTCTATTAATTTTAATTTAATTTTGTTTTCTTTTTCTCTTTTCAGCTTTGTACACGTTCAATAGAACCTTCATTTGGACTTCTATTTGGTGATTTGTTAAGTGATCTCAATGTGGGAACCACTGGAGCAGCTGTGATTATAAGTACCTTAGATGTATGCATGAATTTCTCTGGACTATTTGTTGGTCCATTGTTAAAAGAATTCTCCTACCGCAAAGTTGCCATCGCTGGATCATTGCTATGTGGCCTTGGTTTAGCTCTCACCTCCCCTGCCAGTAGTATGCCACACATTTTAGCCACGTATAGTGTCATCAATGGCATCGGTGTGGGCCTGTCCACGTCGGCGGCTTTTGTTGCCCTTAATCACTACTTTAAGAACAAACGAGGGCAGGCAGTTGGACTATCTATGGCTGGGACAGCCATGGGTATGCTAATAATGCCACAGCTGGTTCGATTGCTTCTCGAAGCTTATGACTTTCAAGGGGCAGTACTGTGTCTTGCTGCAGTATCACTCAACGCACTAGTTGGATCGGTGTTGTTGCAACCGGCCAAATGGCATATGATAGACGAGCCCGTTGATGTTGAAATGCTGCCCGTGCCGGAATTGGAATTCGATCCGATCAGGGAAGCTGAAGATGAGGACGCCTTGCCAGAGATGAATACCCTGCTGTTTAACAAGCATCTTGAGCTGAATAGCATGAGAAAGAATTTCTCCGAATTGGCGATGAGCTCGATGAATGGTAATCGGACGGGCATTCCCAAAAGGACATCGTTTCCGAGGATTATGTCTCTGGCAGGAGTTCAATCAGCCGAAAGGAATTACTCTAATAGTGACATGAATGCAGTGCTAAGGCACCGCAAGCAGTCGGTCACATCTAACTTGTCTCTGTTGGATTTCACAGGAAGCATTCTTCAGGTTCACATGAATACCGGCGATGCTGAACTTGAGCGGCAAGATCGTGAGCTAAGGCGTGTGCATACACTTTCGGGGAGCATCACAAATGACAACCAGGATTCATTCATCAAAATGAAACCCACCGAAAGCGAGAAGAAGCAACTTGAGGAGAGCAAACAGAGGAGACCAGGCTTCTGGAAGCGTTTTGCCGATCTCATGGATGTGGATTTACTCAAAGACAAGATGTTCTTGAACATTCTGTTTGGGCTGTCGATATTCTATGTAGCCGAGATGAATTTCAAAATGGTGACGCCATTTTTCTTCGCCAATCTTGGATACCACAAAACAGATGTCGCTTTTTGTTTATCAATCACTGCGATCACAGATATTTTAGCGAGAGTTGTATTGCCTCCGATTTTCGATAGGACGAACATCAAAAAGCGAACGATTTTTCTAATCTCGATTATTTTTGTGGCTATCACGAGATCAAGTGAGTTATTTAGAAAAAATGACATATTCTATTCATGCATTGTTGGTTGTTGGTTTTTGGATTGTTAATTGCCCTGAGTTCTTAGCTGCGTGAACATTTAACAATCCATCGATAGTAATCAGTCTGTTAGGAAGCTTGCTACTTTTTGCAACTCTGTCAAGACTTTGTTTTGACGTCATCGGCTTAGAACGAATTTATACGAAGTTGCAAGTTACCAAACAAACAAATTAGGTCTGTTCGTTTACTCCCCCAAATTGCAAATTTCTACCAATTTTAATTTGTAAGTTCTGTCAAAGTTCATAAAAAAAAAATTGATAGAACTTTGAACTAAAATGGGCAGCTTTGGGAAGTAAACGAACAAGTACTGTCAATAACCATGTTTTTTACTCATATATAAATTGGATTTTTTAACTGTTTATTCTTCTTTTTCTAGTCATGGCGGAGCAAACAGAATGGCATGCCTTGATGGTTTGGCTATCAATATGCGGTTTCTTCCGAGGATCAGCTTTGAGTAATTTTACACTCACAGTATCCGAGTACTGCTCCCTGGAGAAGTTACCATCAGCCTTTGGCTGGCATTTGGTGGGTAAAGCAGTATTTGTTATTTGCTTTGGACCACTCATTGGTAAGTTGATGATGATGATTATTTTTTTTTTATCAAGCCTTAAGCCATTTTCTAAAGTGATTATATAATACGAAATCTTTTGAAAAATTTCTTTGAAAAATTATTTCTATGGGTGGAGAATTTCTAAGTGAAGTCTTTGGGCCAGTTTTTCAGTTCTGTGTTACCTCTGAGTTAAATCAGAGTTAGCTAATCCTGAAAATAAATTAGCCCCGAATTAACTCAGGAACAGTTTTTTAGTTGAGGATTAACTTTATCTTTCAGCTATCAAAATCTGTTGTCATCAATGTGCGACACTATGGATAACACTCTCTACGCCTACCACGCTTTTTGCACTATGAATAACTTTCAGTATCACAATAGCGATGGCACCATAGCTGAAAAGGCCCTTAATTTGGTGCCTGAGTTCGCTCACCATATTAGGCGTAGAAATGGGTGTTATTTATAGTGTCTCACATCGATAGCTTTTTGACAGCTGAATTATAAAGTAAATCCTCAACTGAAAAAGTGTTTTGAGCTAACTGGGGGACTGAATCCTGAACTGAAAAACTGGCCCTTGTAGAGGGTGCACACTCTGCCGATCTTGGTTAACATTGTCGATCAACCATGCTAGTGTGTACGTCAAAAACTTTTGTAGCAACAATTTGTGTAAATTGGAATTTTCTAATTGATGTGTCAGGAATCAGGATCCAACCAAAGGGTTCAGGGTTTGAATCCTGGGGGTACCCAAGTTTTTTTTTGTTTTTTTTTTTTGTGAACAATAAAGTTGAAACGATATTATTGACATTAAATACTTATTTACAACAAATATTGCATTTTCCATCTAATAAAAATTGATTAAGAACGCACAAAACCAATAAATTATGTTCATGAATTGTGTTTTAATTCAATTCCCAAATGTTTTTAATAAAATGGAATTTGTTGAACAAATTTGTCGATTGCTATCCAGTTGAATCGGGTTGCATTCGGGTCAACAAATGTTAATTGGCATTGTCGATGAATACGTCTACACTTACTCAACACTGTTGATCAACGATGTTGATATGCACAATTCAACATAATATGGACGCGTCTTTAGAGTAAACAAAAATGAAACATTTTCCCGACCACAATTTACTTTCATCTGAATTTCTAGTTGAGAAAATTTGAAAATTTAGACAAAATTTTACTAAACTTCAATCAAAGTTATTTTACTTTAGTTGACATCCGACCAATCAAGCTCGAAAAATTCCAAAATCTGAAATTTGTCAGTAGCTACTGAAGTACTCGAATATCATTTAAATTTTACTCTTTATTATGTCTGTCTCCCTCCATTCCTGCCAACAAACACGCACACAGGAATGGTTGTGAGTTGTAAGTCACTAGGCCCTGGTTCTCCATGAGCTGTTGCGCCACCCAATTTATTTTTATTTTATTTTTTTATTATGTCTGTTCGTGTATACTTCCTAAAACAACGAATTTCTACGAATTTTAGACTAAGGGCGGTATTCACCGAGCACTCATTAACGGCTCTTAAGCTTATGAGGCTCCTAACTCAAATAATATTTGTGCTATTCACAAACCACTCATAGCTCTTTTTCGAAGTTCGAAAATGAGAACAAATCTCTCTTCTCCAAGTACCCTCAAAATGTGAAATCAGAGTGCTTTCAAAAATGAATCTTCAAGCAAATGCTCTGACCGTACTTCGTCGGTACTTCGTGGATCCTTAAAAAAATGAGTGTTGCATGCATATAAATAAATTCTTTGTGACTACAGTGATTTTAATTTCTTTCCACTTATTTTTTTAGTTTAGTCTCGGGATGAAGATCATTGCACGTTTTAGTTTGTTTTATATAGGCAAATGTTCTTACTTTACCTTTTAGTTTCGCTAATTATTTCGTTCGTACATTGTCTACTACGTTTGCGGATCCAAAATGGACTTGGAGATAGACGTCAAATGTTGGTTTATATTAACTGTGTTAAATGAAGAAAAACTATATCAGGGTCCCAATTCCACAAGAGTGAATTTTTTCTGTGTACACAGAAATCCTCGAACACATCGATTTTTGCGAATCGGCAAGAGTGAGTTTTAAGTTTTTGACAGATAATGCATGCACATAGAATGTGTACACAGAAAATCATTCACCCTTGCGGAATTGGGCCCCAGAACAGTTTTAATGTGTGAAAACTGTCAAAACTGTCAGATTTAAGCAAAAAGTACTTCTGATATAAATTTTTGCTTATTATTATCTCAGATAAAAAAATCAACTGGTACTTCGACATTTCTCACTCACTTATTGCTCCACCACAAAAGTAGGTGCAGGAAATATTGTTCTTAGCTGTTCTGAAAAACATTATGGAACACATAGTGACAGAATGAAGAACAGTAGTTTGGGGCAAGATTTTTACTCTCATGGAACACACAATCCTGTACTTTTCTGTAATTTTTTATTCGGAACAGATTCATTATACAGGGTGTCCCGGACCTGAGTGGAAGTATTTCAGGGGGTGGTTCTTTGGGTTATTCTAAGAAAAAAATTGTATGGGGGGAAAGTTGTATCTCCCCTCCCTGAGGCAGGGAGGGGCAGTTTCTGAAACATTGACTTCAAATGCAAAAAAAAACATTAAAAATCAATGGAAACACATTTAATAATGTGCTATAATTTTTTTTAAAGCTAATACTCCATTCTTGTATTAAGTTTTTAAATCAAGTTGTTTAAGCGAATAGTTTTTGAGAAATTAAATTTCAAAGTCAAAATTTAAAAAAAAAATTGTCATTTTTTTTTTCTTAAGTCGATATTTTTCAAAATTTTACGTTATTAAGGGCTTTTTTTGTGTTCAATATTCAATGCCTTCATTATTTTTTAGTCCATTACCGAAAACCAAATGTAAAAATCTTTCTTAGTTTTTGAGAAATTAAGAAAAAACAAAAGGTACTTTACCCGAATAAGCCCGAAAAAATGAATTTATTCATGAATTATCCATAATTTAACACTTTTTCGGGCTTTTTTGGTAAAAGTACATTTTGTTTTTTTTAATTTCTCAAAAACTAAGAGAGATTTTTACATTTGGTTTTCGGTAATGGACTAAAAAATAATGAGGGCATTGAATATTGAACACAAAAAATGCCCTTAATTACGTAAAATTTTGAAAAATATCGACTTAAGAAAAAAAAATGACAATTTTTTTTTTTAATTTTGACTTTGAAATTTAATTTCTCAAAACCTATTCGCTTAAACAACTTGATTTAAAAACTAAATACAAGAATGGAGTATTAGCTTTAAAAAAAATTATAGCACATTATTAAATGTGTTTCCGTTGATTTTTAATGTTTTTTTTTGCATTTGAAGTCAATGTTTCAGAAACTGCCCCTCCCTGCCTCAGGGAGGGGAGATACAACTTTCCCCCCATACAATTTTTTTCTTAGAATAACCCAAAAAACCACCCCCTGAAATACTTCCACTCAGGTCCGGGACACCCTGTATAATGAATCTGTTCCGAATAAAAAATTACAGAAAAGTACAGGATTGTGTGTTCCATGAGAGTAAAAAAAGATACAACTTTCCCCCCACACAATTTTTTTCTTAGAATAACCCAAAGAACCACCCCCTGAAATACTTCCACTCAGGTCCGGGACACCCTGTATATCTAAACCTTTTATTATCCTATTTTTTCAAATTTTCACAGCAAAAGGGACAATTATTATCTTCACCGCGTGAATTACAAAAAGAACTTAAAACAACTGAAACAATAAATAAAATCCCTGAAGACAAAAGGAAATACAATATGTGTGCGTACAAGACTCATTTTTGTAAGGATCCAAAAAGTACCGACAAAATGAGTCAGTGAGTTTTCTTGAAGGGTTACTTCGAAGGTTTTCGAATTAGTTTTCGGAGAGAGCGCTCATAACTTTATGAATGGTCAGGACCACTCATAACTTTTATGAGCGCTCATAAGTATTCACTATTATTGCTTGGTGAATAGGTCTATGAAGCTCTTAAGTTATGAGCGTTCGGTGAATACCGCCCTAAATTTATATTTTGTATGATGTGAATAAACTTTCACAGAACTTTGGGATAAATGTATAGTTTTAGGATATACGTAAAAAGACAGTATGAGTGTTTGATTAAGTCATCATTTAATCTAGGCATATTTAGTATGGGTTTACACTTGACTTTTTTAATGTGCGTATGCATTTGAGAGTAAATTTTCTACAAGCAACTTTCAAGAAGCTCTCAAGAATAAACATCGCAAGTAGACACTGCCATTAAATTTAGCTGCTATCCGAGGGTCACTCTTTAGAGAGATTTATAGTGAAAGTACCCTCAAATGTAAACGGACCTTTACGAGACAGTTGAGAGTGCTTTCACTACAAAACTCTTGAAAGTGACTCCCGGATATCTGTGGACACAGTCATGAAATCAGCTCACAGAGGGGTAGAACTCTGTGAGCTGATTTCATGACTGTGTCCACTTGCGAGTTTTACTCTCGAGAGCAGCTTGAGAACTACTCACAGTCTTTTTATTCTCAAATGGATACGCTTACTTACGATATTCTAAGATCGGAACATTTTTTTGTTTTTTATTTGAATGAGACTGACATTGTCATATATTTCGTCTAGATCTAATATATTTGTATGTATGTATTTATAATTTAATAACAGGATTGCAACTTTTTTTACGGACAAATCATTTTTCTATATATAACTGTCCAACCTCACAGTACACAAATCTAAGGTATTATACTGCGCAGGTTGTCAGTCAAAAATAAAAAATGGCTGTGCGAGTGAGGAAGAAAACACACGTAAAAACAACAACAAATTAAAATTGAAATTGTCAGAAATAAAAATGGCTGTGCGAGTGAGGAAGAAAGCACACGTAAAAACAACAACAAATACTGAAATTTGACACAAATTTTGATATATGCGCAGAAGAAACAAAAATCAAAACTCTAATGATATTACCTTTAATATGTGTACTGTGGTCCAACCTTATCTTTTGATTTTTTTTATTGATAGCAAAAATAAAAAAAATATTCCAGCTGTACTTTTATACCGGAACTTGTTTTTAATTCAATCAAATTTGACATTGTTTTTATACCTTTTCAATGCCAAGTCAAGGATTTATAATAAATCTTAATCACAATGTTTCTCTGAATCAAAGTGTCATTGAAAATATGTAATATTATTATTTTCACGTGATCTGTTCGTCTTATCACAATCAATTAAAAATATTTTTTTTTTGCTGTTTTAAATTAAATGAAACAAATAAAATGTTTTTTAATTTATTATTATGAATACAGTAGGTACCTACGAGTTAATTGGTATTTTTTGTTTGTTTATTTTAAATAATTTGTATGCCTACATCTCGTGTTTAAAAATGCTTTTACGTAACGATAAGCCTTTGTACGAGTATGTGCTTTGTTTGACTGACAGTTTTATATCTCTGTGATTTGATTAGTAGTCAAGTTAATCTATGGTTTGACTCCAAACAAATTGTAACAAAAGAAAGTTTTTTGCGAATAGACTCAGAACACTCGTACTTAAGACATATACAAAATTAGCCAAACGTAGCCTATGGGAACATTGGTATTAATACCTGTTTCCAATACTTATCGCAGATTCCGTTGTTAACAGTAGCAGATTCAGGATTTATCCGGGGGGGGGGGGTTGAGGCGCTCGAGGCTCCTTTTTTAAACATAGGTATCATTTAAAAAAAAGGCACAATCTCTCAGTTGGCAGAGTCTTCATAATGCAAAAAAAAAGGAAAAATTTTATGATTGGAAAAGGAGCAGTTGTACATCGATAGTTAAAAGATGTCAAGAACGTCACACTGCACCAGAAGTTGTTAGGATAATTCAAATGTCTTTCCTTTTATACTGAATGTTAGCTAAAATGCTAGCTCTATTTTAACAACATTTCTGTGAAGAATATTACATAAAGCAGCTGTTTCATTTCATTCCATTTTTAATATTTCAAGTAAAATAAAATGGGTTTTTCTCGAATATTTCTTGTTTTCGATTTTCATTTTAACAAAGTAAAGTCCACCTAAAGCTCACGAATAAAATAAGCTGTAACAATTTAGTTCGAGAATGTGGCTATTTCATGCACTAAATTTTGGTAGGTATCTTGGTGATGTACAGTATGAAGCGAAGATTTAATAATTGGAGTTGCGTACCAATTGGCTAAAATACTAGGCAAAATTTTGGGGAGAATTTTGTAAGGTACCAAAATTTTACCGCGTTCTAAGAATATTAGTTAAGACACCTTTTTGATATTGGCATAAGCATAATCCTAACAGCCACGCCATTTTGTATGAATGATCCTACCATTTCTTATCATTAATATTTAATGAATCTTTGTCAATTTATTAATATATTTCTTTTTTGTATTTATTATATTATTATATTAAAGAAAGCCAAAAAGAGAAACTATAAAAATTGCATCGTTTTAAGGAAACGTTTATGAGATCGTCAAAATATCTTCAAACTGCAAATCTTAAGTTTAAATTTCAAGGACCTATTGTAGTAATAATAAACAATAATTGTTTGATTCGGTTGCGCGAAGACATTTCATGCAAAGATATTTTCTTGCACCGGAAACACAGTTTTAAGATTTATAAGCTCTAAAATTTCTCGGAGGTCAGCTAAGCTCGAAAGACATCAACTGAAGAGCTTAGGAAAAAAGGTGATCATTGTTCTTGCGTGGTCAAATTCAATAGGATCTTTAATGATGAACTCATTAGCTTTCGTCCATTCAGCTAAAAACTATAGCATGCTTGCCTGAAAATTTTACCTGAAAAGGAATTTTCAAGGCAAAAGGTAACATTTTTCACTAAATACAGACACCTACCCTACATATCTAGATTTTGGTTTTCAATTTCTGAAAAAAATTATTAAATGAACTTGTAAATTTGCTGAACAACCTCGTTTATTTCGTCCAATAAAAACCCCTCTACGTGCTTGAATAAAAACGCAGCTTTATTTTAGAATATTTCGGCCAATTCCCTAGTGGCTTAAAGAAAACACAGTTTACATGTAAATTGTGTAGCCCCAACATCGTACTTTCCTTCAGTTTCCTTGAAGCTTGGTAAAATAAGAGCTTACATGTACATTTGTAAAGCCCCAACCTCGTCGAATTTCTTTAAGGCTTGGGAAAAAACACAGCCAACATGCAAAGGAGAATGGGCATTTTTGGGCGTAAGCGGCCATTAATGAAATTAGTGTCAAATGAAAGGTATGCTACTCAGGAACAACTTTCATAATGGACGTTACATTGCATTTCATTTAGAAAAGAAGATATTTCAATGTTTATGTAATGCAATTGCATTGAGCAATATTGCATAGTGATTATATTTTTAGTGGATGTAATGCTTTTTTCTAACTTTATAACGTCTACTGATACTGTATTAGTGTGTTTAACGGGGTTTCAGAATATCCCAAGGACGCATTACGGGTTTAAACAGACCCAGTACACACGTATTTCAACAACTTTGTATAATTTTTTTAAACATATTATTTTACTCAGGATTTTTTAATATTGTGAGGATTGTAATATTATAGTTTTATGGTAAATGTTCTTATTAATGATGTTATATGGCCATTTTTATAAACAAATATTCTTGAGACTGTCTAGATTTCTTGTTCCACTTTCTTTTTCTAGTTTTGAATTGGTCAGAAGCCAGATACTTAGTAAAACTTTATTAAAGTCATAGAACAAAAATGCATTTTTTTCGGTTTTGAAGTACACCACAATGAAAAAATTTCTGCACGTTGATTGTAGGACTAAAACACATACAAAAATAACAAAATCATTCTTGGCCGCTCACGCCCATGTTTCATACAAATTTGCCCATTCTCCTTTACTAGCCCCATTTTATTCCAATTCCCTTAGGGCTTGGAAAAAACACATCTTATAGCCTATTGAATAGACCTTTTAAAAAGGAACAATTACGTGCAAGGGTTTTTATTATTGAATATGTTTGTTTGGCCCATAAGCATGCTTAAAACCGAAAATGCTACTAAATTCACCCATGCGTGTCTGAGAGAATGGTCACACTGGCCACTTTTCAGTATTTTTGGTATAACTCGAAAACTAAGCCGAATTTGACAATTTTACTTATAATACTTTTTGTTCAAAATTAAATTTTCTATCGAAATGGATAGTTCAAAAAATTTTACGAAAAAATTTAAGCAGGAAAAGTAAACAAAAACCAACATAACAAAATCGAAAAATCAAAAATTTTAAAAATTTTTTCTAAATTGCGCATAATTTTTTTCGGAGCAAAGAAACGTTCAAGATATTCATAAAGAAAGTAAATTGGAGTCTTATGGCTTTAATATGACATGTTAAAAAAGCCATATTATTTAGAAATTGACAGAGATATAGCCATTCAAACTTTACCATTTCTTATCATTTTCCGCAGTTTTTGCCCGAAAGCCTTTTTTTTGGTACTTTATGACAAATTTAACGTTCCTAGCACCTAATACCAAATCTTATGTTAATCGGACCAGCCGTTTGGTCTGTAGGTCTGAACGCCTTTAAAAATAGCCGAAAAAACGAAATTGCGAACTTACATCCTTTTTATAAATTCTCTATAGTTCTAATGTCATATTATATCAAAATTTTGATTTCGAACATTTTTACGAAATCTAAATTTGCCATATTGTACCGAAAAAGGGACTTTCGGGCCAAAACTGAGAAAAATTATAAGAAATGATAAGGTTTGAATGGGAATATCTCTGTCAATTTTGAACAAATATTAATTTTTGAACATGCCATATTAAGGCCTTTAGTCTCTTCTTTGTTTTGTCTGCGCATGTCTTGACCCTATCTTTGCTTCAAAAAAAGTTATGCACAATTTATTAAAAAACTTAGATATCCTTGATTTTTTGATTTTTTTTAAGTTGTTTTTTGTTAACTTTTCCTGCTAAAATTTTTTCGTAAAATTGTTTGAACCATCCATTCCAATAGAAAATTTAATTTTGAACAAAAAGTATTATAAGTAAAATTGTCTAATTCCGCTTATTTTTCGAGTTATACCATAATACTGAAAAGTGGTAGTGTGACCATTCTCTCAGAAACGCATGGGTGAATTTAGTAGCATTTTTGGTTTTAAGCATGCTTATGGGCCAAACAAACATTTTCAATAATAAAAACCCTTGCACGTAATTGTTCCTTTATACCTCTCATTTTCCGGTCTATTCAATAGGCTATTAGGCGTAAATTGGTTCGCCCCAACTCTGATTTGTTGTCTCTTTTGTAGGGTCTGGAATAAATAGAGCTAATATTTTTATATTCAAATTGCTTAGTCTCATCTTCATTTTTTCATGTTATTCCTTTGGGGCTTAAAAAAAACATACTTTCATGCAAATTTTTAAGCCCCAACATTGTTTTAATAAATTCTACAAAAAAAAACACATAGGTAAATTAAGGGTATTCATGCAACACTGTAAGATCGTCGTAAACGTGGTAAAGTTGTAAACTTCATAAATCTGTCAAATTTTCCATAAAAATTCAGGCTTCAGCCCCTATAGCCCCCCCCCCCCTCCCTCTGGATCAACCACTGGTTATTAAGCAGACTTGTGATAATATACATAATTTATAATTACTTTTCATACCACTATCCAGCAAATAAGCTGATTCTCACAAAAACCATGTGGAAATAACGGTTCACATGGGCTAAAACACAAACAGCCAGTCTTTGATGGATATCCACTTATCCCGTCTTTATGTGGTTATTCCATTCAAAATGTTTTTCCTCCACAATTTTCGTAAAGTTTGACGGTGCAGGGAATTAACTTCACGGGAACTACCTTCCCATGGGAATTAACATCACTACTAATGGGAATTAATTTCACTTTTTTGAAGTGAAATTACTTCCCACTGAAAGTGAGTAATAATTTCACTTTTTTGTGGGAATTAATTTCACTTTAATGTGCGTTTCTTTAAGTCCAGATTCATTGAATGCAAAAGAAACTTTGCATACACCCAGCCTCGCACCTACCCCAAATCCTATAATGGGCCCAAGCAGGGGGGTTGCAGGGGGGCAGCATGCCCCCCCATACATATCTCACTGTTTATTCGCTAGCAGCAAGCATTACGGCGAATAAACATTGAGGTATGTTTGCGGGGGCATGCTGCCCCCTGCAACCCCCCTGCTTGGGCCCATTATAGGATTTGGGGTTGGTGCGGGGCTGGGTGTATGCAAATTTCTTTTGCATTTAAAGAATCGGGATTTAAGGAAACACAATTTTACATTTTTGTAATTTCTATCATATCATAGGTGGGAAATAACTTCACACAATTTTCGGATGAAATTATTTCCCACCTTAGGGGGAAATTACTTCACAAAAAAAGGGTGAAATTAATTCCCACTACTGGTGAAGTAAATTCCCATGTGAAGATAGTTCCCGTGAAGTTAATTCCCTGCACCAATTTGACTTATTTCTGGACGGTTGAAAACAAGTCCTATTTCTTTCAAACAATGTTGCGTCATCGTCTGGTCGTCGTATCTGAAATGTTGTTTCCTGAACCATGAATCAAAAATGTTAATATCCTTCTTGGTGTTTTTCTATTTTGTATACAAATTTCCGTTATTTTCTCGTTCATCCCGCACCGCGTGCCGTTGTTGCTCTTTTTCGTCCAGTTTTCCGACTCTTATATGCAATGTGCTTGCATTTTCGACCATGGTTCTTATACATTTTTCCCACTGGAGACTTTGGAACTCTTGCTAATAATGCAGTCTTCCTCTGAGAATGGTCAATTTTGTAGATTAAGATGTGTAAATGTCTGCTGATGAAAGATCCTTTTCTCTTTCCATATCTTTCGAAGTAATTTACCAAAATTTCGTGACAATATTACCGATACCGTGATTATATTACCGATAGCCAAAAACGGATGACGGATTTGAATGCAGCACCCAAAAGTATACTAAAAACCAATCCTCACTGCCTGTACTAAAAAGTAAACCTTTATTTACAAGCCATTTTAGTTTTGTCAAAATACTTTTTTCCCTATACGTTTTTGAAATACAATTTTTATTTTCGAAACTATAATTATGAATCTAACTTTTGTATGTTTTTTTGGAAGCTCATCTTAATACCATTATTATATATTTTTTTTAGATTTTTTCTATCAATAAAACTAAAGATATAAGGAAAAATGCGAAATATTTTTTTTGTCAAAATACATTTTCCGACTTTTGTAATTGCAAAGGATTTTTTTTTTCTAAACAATTGGTTTGGGGTTAGCCCTATATGTTTAGTAGATTTTCCTGACTATAGTTTAAAATATTCTTTGTGTTAAAGGTTTTGTTACAATGCATGTACGGTCCAAATTCATAAATTTCTACGAATTCAGTACTAAGGCTAGTTTGTTCACATTGAGTTAACAATAAATGGAACTTATCAACCAATATTGGCTGATTGTTATCGATTTTAATTATTAACAACTCAACTTATGGATTCAATGACTGAAATTGTGATTAATAAGCACATTCACGGATTTACCAGTTATATTAATAATAATTGATTAAAGATGACAAGCTTTGAACAAACTGGCCCTAAATTCAAAGAATAACTACGATCTGATGACGTTAACTGGACATTGAAAAGGAGACAACAAAGTTCTCACTCATACAAATTCTGCTACTTTTTTTCCAAAGAAAACATTTTAAAAATTCTGGTGACATTTCATGAATATTATTTGATACAACAAAAATAAGCGTGAATAATTTGCGTGATGGTATTTTTAAATGATAATATTTTTCACTTATCTATTTTAGAAGTTATAATATTTTACGCGTGATGTTGGTGATGATGATTGCTGTTATTGGGAGGCAACACCAAGACTTACCTCCAGATTTGCTGAAAAAGTTACAATTGCATCAAAACTGCATGTGCCTCTGCCTCTTGTTCATTATTATCTTATTGAACAAGATCTAGCAACGTCAAAAAAGAAGGAATTTTAGTATGACTGGTCTTTTGATGTTTGTTCTCTCTTACGCCTAAGATTGCGTTATGGCAGTCTGGCCGATGGAAAATGTTGCGTTGTCCACCATTTTCAAAAAAAGATGTTTAAAAATGTTAATGCAATTATCTCGGCTCCCAGTTGACTTGGAACAAAAAGAATGTAGTCTGATTTTGTAGGTTTATATCTTCTAAAATTTCTGCTCATATGTACATATACATATACTTTTGAAATCTCTATTCAATGAACATTTATTGTCAAAAAACCATTGTATATCCAATCTATAGTATTCTCATGAAACACGATTTTGTAGGTAGACATTTGGTCTATAGGTTCGCTGTGATCGCCTTACCGAGATCCCTTAGCAAAAATTAGTATTTCATTTGGACGCATAGATGGCCACGAGCTTTTTTTCTCATGAGAATACTATAGAATTTACATACAATGAAAAAACTGTTAAATTTTGGTTGTGAAGAATAATTTTTAGCGGTTATGTCACCTCTTGTTCATCTGAGCGAAAAAACGATTAAATAGTTTTTTGTGGAGCACCTGATTTCCTACATTTTTGTTTATTCATATTTAGGTTTTATGTGAAACAAAAAATGTCTTAAATACAGTGTAACAAAGTTGCCAATATGCAGCAAATAATTCCTTGGAGAGTTTACAATTCCTACGGTGGTTTAAAAAATTGCAGTTATAGCATAGTTTACAGTTCCCGTGTGCAAAAAAAAAACCTACGCAAATATTCTCGCATGTCAAAAATAATTTTGGTGAAAGGCAAAACTAATTTTAGCATATTAGTTTACAGTTTCATGCAAAAAAACAAAAAAACATTGCTGTAATGGAATGTCAGGCAAAACAATGGACTGGCAATTGTTTTGCATGCGAAAAAAGTGTGGTGAATAGAATATTTTTTTTTTGATGGTCGGTTTACAATTCCAAAAAAATTTTTTTTCACCTCAAGGCTTTATTAGCATGCAAATAGTTTTTGCATCCAAAATTAATTATTTTCCATTTTTAGGCCTATAGTTTATTGATTAAGGATAAATTAAAGACTCAATGGGTGGCTTAGGCCAAGGCAAACGTTTTTTGCCTTGAATATTATTCAATTTGGTGCACAGAATAGATGGAAAATCGTTTTGAAAATTTTGTTATTTTTTTCGCATGGGAACTGTAAGCTATGCTTATATGACAGCGGCCAGCGGTCATGAAATAACCAATAAAAACTTATCTGTAGATTTGGTACATATGTTAATATCTGATTATCTTTGGAATAGACCAGACTGCGTAATATTTTTCCTTCGCCAAAGAGTAAATTTCTTACCTCCATTTCAATTCAATCTTCATCGGTATCAGTCACAGATGACAACAAAACAATAAATGTGAATTCGAGTAATAATGTGCCGCTTAACTCTGAACTTGTTAAAAAAGCAAAAACTGCAACGGTCATTACACATACACAACATGATGATTCTCGTTCACTTATTGATGCTGTAGAAGAACCCAATACCAGTGATGACACTTTAAATGTCGCAAACAAGGTTGCCACTGTAAACTTTGTAGATGGTACTAATGCTACTAATAGTAGTGAAGTACTTGTTTCTGATGTTATTGCTGTTGACGTTTTCGGTGCTGCTGCTGCTAGTGTTGCTGGTGTTCTTGGTGTCCACAATGCTGCTCTTGGTGCGGGTGTAGCTGATGTTGCTGATTTTGCTAGCGATAAAATTTCTGATGGTGGTGCTGACGACGACGTTGGAGTTGGTATTGCTGATGCTGTAATTGTTGCTGATGTTGCTAATGTTGCTGATGTTGCTGTTGTTGCTGATGTTGCTGATGTTGCTGATATTGCTGATGTTGCTGATGTTGCTGATGTTGCTGATGTTGCTGATGTTGCTGATGTTGTTGATGTTGCTGATGTTGCGGGTGTTGCTGACGTTCTAAATGCTGCTGCTGAGAATGAATCTATCGCACGTAAGGTTGTCAATCGTAATAATTTTCCCAGAACTGTTAGAGGCTCTAGTGATATTTTTCAAAATGATGTGGTGCCAAGACTTAAATGGTTTCACCTTGGTAGTTTCCGACCTTCTATCTCCTGTGAAGTGATTGTTAATCACTTAGCTGCTGCTCTCTGCATAAATCCGAGTGTCATTTCATGCTTTAAATTAATTAAACGAGGTGAACTGGAAGAAAATATTAAGTTCATAAATTTTAAAATTGGTGTTCCAGCTGAATACAATGATGCAATGTACCATGAAAATATCTGGCCTATAGGAACGAAGTTACGTGCCTTTCAATTCATTTTAAAAAACGAAGGAGTACGGCTTCAGGAAGACCTGACATAAGCTCAGTATCATTTTTGTCAAATACAAATCCTAATACTACTATTCAGTCGCCTCATCACTTGTCTCCTTTTAATTTGGCGCTATACTATCATAATGTGGGTGGCATGAGATCGAAAACAACTGATTTCTATGTTGCTTTGGCTGACTCTCCATATCCTCTAATTGCTCTCACTGAAACCTGGCTCACCATGAATATACTTACGTCTGAATTGTTTGATGCTAGATTTGTTGTCTACAGACGGGATCGATGCCTAGCTGCAACTGGTGTTACAAGAGGAGGAGGAGTATTGTTCGCAGTTAATTCATCTTTTATTAGTAGGCAAATAGAGTTCTCAGCAAAATAGATTTGTATGATTCATCCGATTTGATTGAACAAATTTGTGTAAGAGTTGATTTTTTTCGATCTATTGATAATACTTATATTAAATTATATTTTTTTGTATCATATATACCGCCGAATTCCCCAGTAAATATTTATTCAGCTCATATTTCCAATATTAAACACGTAGCCAATGATTTAGATTGTAATTCATTTTTAATTATATTGGGTGATTTCAATCTTTCTCATATTAAGTGGTCTTACTCCGAAGATGATAAATGTTTAATTGCATATAATATTCTTAAAGATTTTGAAATTGAAGTTGTTGATTCTTTGTCAGTTTTAAACTTAGTTCAGATTAACTCTATCCAGAATAATTTGGGAAGGTGGCTTGATCTTGTTTATACACATTTGGAGCTTGATGCTTTTGTAACTGAACCTGATTATTATTTGTTGGCCAATCGTGGAATACACCACAAGGCATTAATTGTTAATTTAGATATTTCTTATATTAATTCGGACATTGTTAACAATAGCTTAGATAAGTCGATCAAATATGATTTCTTTAAAGTCGATTATAATGATGTTAATAACTATTTGTCAGTTATTGATTGGAAAAGTGTTCTTGGTAGTGGTGGCTTAAGCAACAAATATAAATTGTTTAGGAATGTCATAGATGAAGTTTTTTCTAAGTTTGTTCCTATTAAAACATGTAGTAGCTCGGGAAGACCGGTTTGGTTTCATAAAAGGCTTTCTAACCTAAAAAATGCTATGTATCGGGCTTTAAAAAGAAGCAAAATTGATTTCTCTTTTAGAAATGAGTTTTGCCGATTAAGAAAAGAATACGAATTCCTTAAAAGATTTTTATATCGGCAACATCTTTGGTCAGTTGAATCTAAAATTAAAAAAAATTCGAAAGCTTTTTGGAGTTTTATAAATACAAAAAAGAAATCTTCAGGTATACCATCAACTATGAGCTATAACAAAGTAACTAGTAGTGACCCTAATCAAATCTGCAATTTTTTTGCAAGCTACTTTCAATCGAATTTTGTCCTGGAGGATTGTGATCCTCAATTTCTAACTGAAGTTGGCTCCGTCTTGGATTTGGGTTCTTTATCAATTTCAAATGAAGAGATTCTTTCTGAATTATCATCTCTTGATGACTCTGTAAGCCTTGCACCAGATAATATACCTCCAATCTTTCTTAAAAAATTAAAATCTTGCTTTGTTGTTCCTCTTAGTTTAATTTTCAACCTTTCTCTTACTGAAGGTGTGTTTTTGGATTGCTGGAAACACTCCTTTATAACTCCAATTCATAAATCTGAATCTAAACAGGCAGTCGAAAACTATAGGCCAATAGCTAAACTTCAAGTCATACCTAAAATTTTTGAAGCTATTGTAAAAAAGAAAATATATGCAGTGATAAAGAACTATATATCTGAATTTCAGCATGGTTTTGTGAGTGGAAGGTCTACTGCGACAAACTTGACAGTTTTCACAAGTTACTGCCTTCAATCCATGGAAACTAGAAATCAAGTAGATGTCATTTTCACAGATTTTGCTAAGGCGTTTGACCGCGTTCAACATAACGTTCTTATATGCAAATTACAAGGCATGGGCTTACATTCAAATTTTTTAAAATGGATAAGTAGCTATCTAATCAATCGCACTCAATCCGTAAAAATAGGTAGTATTTCATCTAAATCTATACAAAATTATTCAGGTGTGCCCCAAGGTAGCCATCTTGGTCCACTCCTATTTTTAATTTTTATAAATGACTTACCTTCTGTTATCTTGAAAGCTGAAAAATTATTATTTGCAGACGATTTTAAGATTTTTACGGAAGTTAGAGCCTTGGAAGATTGTATTCAACTTCAACGTGATATTCGAAGTGTAACCGAGTGGTGTAACAAGCATTGCCTGCATTTGAATATTAACAAATGTCCAGTTATGACTTTTCATCGGATAAAAACACCAATAATATTTGATTACACTATTTCCAATACTAGTCTTAGTAGGTTATATTTACAAAAAGATCTGGGGATTATCTTTGACCCTGAGCTTAAATTTAATTCTCATATTGATTACATAATTTCTAGAGCTAACGCAATGCTTGGCTTTATTATGAGAAACTCAAGTGATTTTACAGATCCGTATACCTTTAAATCGTTGTACGTTGCACTAGTTCGTTCTTTTCTTGAATATTGCTCTATTGTTTGGTGCCCCTACCACAACACAACTATGCTCCGCATTGAAAGAGTTAAAAAAAGTTCACAAAATTTGCTCTCCGCAAACTTTACTCGTATCCGCAAATGCCTTCGTATGAAACAAGATGTCAACTCATTGATTTAAAGCCCCTCCATAAAAGGAGATCGTACTATTTAACTATGTTTGCTCATGATGTCATATCTGGTCATATCGAATGTTCCACTCTGCTTTCTTTTTTTGGTTTTTATGCACCTCAACGCTGCCTTAGACCTAGAGAAAACGAATTCTTTTACATCCCTAGACATTACACCAACTATGGCCAAAATAACCCCATAACCAATTCTTGTTTTTGTTTTAATCAAAATTTTCATTTAATCGACTTTAACATTAATAGAGAGTTATGTAAAGCCATAATATTAAATTCTTTATAATAAGTGTTATGTTTTTAATTGTTATTGAACTTAATTTAGTATATTATATTAATTTATTAAACTATGTACATATGTATTATTTTATCAATCTAAGAAAGTTTAATGTACTTGATATATTTAAATAAATAAATAAATAAATAAATAAATATTATAATGTTTTGTAAGGTCTTGGCACAGATAGTAAACTATAGTTTATTATCTGTGGTTTTGGCTAACTGCACTTAAAAGTACTGAACCGATTTTGACAGATGAGTATGAAAATTTTTTGATTTGAGACTATTGACAACCAGATTAGTGATTTGTAAATTAAGATAAGGACCAAATATTAATAATTGGTTGTACAAACGTGGTTCAAATTTTGATCCGTGGTTCAAATATTTTTACTGGCTGATTTTGGCGGAATTACTGAGGTGCAACGATGGTTCAAGCGTCAAGTATGTTATAGTAGCCAATTTAATGCCTGAACCATCGTTGAACCTCAGTCCATTCTCCGAAGTCGGTGAGTTAAATTGCTGAACCACGAGTTAAATATTTGTACAACGGCCCTTATTAATTAACTTTAGGCCTAAAAATGGAAAATAATTATTTTTGGATGCGAAACCCATTTGCATGCAAATAATGCCTTGAAAAAAATAAATAAAATAAATTGGATGGCGCAACAGCTCATGGAGAACCAGGTGCCTAGTGACCTACAACTATTCCTGTGTGCGTGTTTGTTGGCAGGAATGCCTTGAGGTGAATATATTTTTTTTTTTTAACTGTAAACCGACCATCCAAAAAAAAATATTTTATTCACCACACTTTTTTTCGCATGCAAAACAATTGCCGGTCCATTGTTTTGCATGACATTCTTTGACAGCAATGGGTTTTTTTTGCATGAAACTGTAAACCAATCGTTAATTAATTAATTTTGCATTTCACCTCAATTATTTTTGACATGCGAGAACATTTGCATAGATTTTTTTTTGCGCACGGGAACTGTAAACTAAGCTTGAACTAAAATTTGATTGGCAAATTCAAAATTCTCAAATTTCCGTCAAAATTATCAAATTTCTTGCAGATTCGATCAGGTAAGGTCTAAAAAATAATTTCCAATACAAACATTTTTAAAAACTACCAGTACAATTAGTTTTAATCCCTTGGGAACATTTCTCAACATTTTGGACTATCTCCTTTAAATTTTATACAAATCAATATTGGAATCAATTATTTTATATGAAAGTATAATCCAGGCACATTTTTTAGGACATTTCAAACATTTCCTGACATCAACAATATTCACTCCTATTACGATTGTCAATTATCAATTTGATAGTTGATAAACCTTGAAAATAGTTTTTTTTAAACTCAATTTATTAATAAACGGGCCTGCAATTCTTTTATATTTTTTAATTTTCTTGTTGTTCGGAACTGTCTGCATCATTCTCAATGACAAAAACTTTTATCAAATGGATTTTTAAACATTGTATTTAAAATGTATCAACTATAAAATTGATGGTTGACAATCGTAATAGGGGTGATTGTTTTTGATTTTGAAATTAAAGACCAAGTTCTGACCTAAAATGTGATGCTCCTGTTTGAAGCAGAAAAAAGGCAATACCATAACTTCAGCATCCCCAAATTTCATTATTTGAAAGTTTGAATCATGAATCGGCAACCACAAAAAATTAAATTTATGACTTCCTTAACGTACTAGATTATTGTCTTCGAAATATAGTGTTCAATATTTTTAGCTTAAGTAGGTATTACTTCTCTCCAATTCACTTTTAAAAATTGGGCGTTTAAAGAAACTGTGTATGGCCTAATTTTAAAGTAAGGCATTTCTTACACATTTCATTCTATGTAAACTTTTCATTGTTTTATAGGAGACGATTGAAAAAAGAAATATTGTCAAAAACGCCCTCAAAAGTGGGTGGGGAAAACATTTACACCAATTTTTCGTTCTTAGTTTTCATTAAAATTAGTTCAAAAATAAATTGTTCGTCGAAAACGCCCCCAAATGTGGGCGTGGAAAAAAGTTGTGTCCTTTTTCATGCCTGAAAATTTCATCTTAATCGGTTTCGGTTAGCTGCTTCCAATTTCAAGTGTTAGAAACATTTGAATTTGACAGCTATTAAATTCCATTATCAGAAAAATAATATTACTTATCTCGTGCTGAACAAAAATTATGTACTTGCATCAGAGATAGTAGTGCGATCCACATTTTCATAAAAAGAAGTTTTTTTTTAAATCAACTACATCTTTCTTAAAATCATTAAAGTTGAAGGTGCCGCACCTTGCCCTACATAATTTACCTAATTGTTGAAAACAGTATGAATACAAAAAATGAAAGCAGAAAATATTTTGCGTTAGGTACAAAATCCCGAAAAGGCGAAAATGCCTGATTCTGGCACGTTTTTTAATACCAAAAACGGCACTTAGTAAATACCAAAAACAGCAATTAGCCATTTAAGATTGTAGCCTTCATAATGCACTTTTTATAAGGTTTTTATTTCCTTCTTAGATCCGAGGTACTTTCAGAAATATTTTCCAAAAAAATGAGGCCCCTAAGACTCGTTGTTTTTAACCCTAACCAGAAAAACTTTGACTGAGTAGGTTGATTTTTATATGACCAATAATTACTTTTAACCTTAAAACGCCCTGGCCTAGCTTGTTGTTGTTGCAGTTAATATCCTGTTGCGTATAAAATTGCAAAGTTAAGGATGTCCAATGTTTTTTCATTGTTTTTATAGAAATTCGTCAGATTTTTAATTGTTTTATTCTTAAACTGTTGACAGGAAGTTAAAAATTACATTATGCAATAACTATGAATAAGCTACAATTTGAAGGTAACGATTTGTAATTGGTTTCTAAACGGCATGTAATCTTTTCAAAATTCGAGTTTTGTACATGTTTTTTTTTTTTTTTTTGAAACAAAACATTTGTTCTAGAATTTACTTTATAAAACCCAAATACAAATATTCTTTTTTTTTCTTTTCCAGGTGCTATTCGTGATCTAACACAAAGTTATCCTATTTGCATCCATGCCCAAAGTGTATGCATATATATATGTAGTATTGCTTGGGGAACTGAATACCTTTTAACATATTTACAAAGTCGCAAGAAGAATAAAGAACAACAACAAAATGATATTAAACAGTAACACAAATATATTTAATAACAAAAATAAAATAATGTATTTATCAAAATAACTACTATTTACTTAATGATTCTTAAGATTAAACAAAAAAAATGAAAATCTTTATTATTAGTTCTTTTCTTTCAATTAATTTAAACTCATTCATAAAAAAAAAGCAAAAATAATATTAAACTTAACGAAAATATTTTTAATTTTAAAATTAAATTGATTTAATATAAATACAAATTAAAATCATACAAATTAAATTTAAAATAAAAAAAAATACAAATAATCATCAAACTCACTATTTTTGTGATAATTTAAACAAGAGGTTAAGAAAGAGAGAGATATATTTAAAAAAGAAATAACAATTTTTTAATGTTAAGATAGAAGGCCAATGACCAACATATTAAATACATAATTGTAATCTTAGAGAACAAATTAAAACAAAAACAATATATTAAAATTAAATATAGATAGGTACTTAACAAAAAAGAAGACAAAATTTTACTAGTTTAATAAAAAAATAAAAAAATGTTCGTAAAAAAATAAAATCAAAAACAATATTCTAATGTGGACAAATTTTAGCCTTTTAAAAAATAAAAATAAAAAGTATTAACTTTATCTTCCTATATAAACAAAAACTATTTTTAAGTCTATAAGTATATTATATATTTTGTAAACAAAGTAAAAAATATTATTTGTATTGAAAATTAATATTATATATAGAAAATTAATTGTTTTTATTTTCGATGTGTGTACCTTAAATACGAAAACAGCAAAGATGATAATTTTATAAGTGTAACTTTTTTTTACATAAATTTTAACTAACAAAAATATAAATTTAACAAATAACAGAAACTTCTATGATGTAAATATTTATTTAGGTAGTAAACAAATTATATTTTATAAAAAAAACATTTAAGATAATTTTATGTGTTTTCATAAATAAATATTTAAATATATATATGTATGTATATTTTTACAAGTAACATAATGTTTCGTACTTACCTTACCTGGATAAAACAAACATGATGATAAACAAAACTGATCAAAAAATGTGAAGAAACGCCAATAAAAATATTTTATGAATGTAACTATAAAAGTATAAAAAATATGTAGTTTCATTTAGAAGATAACGAAGAAGATTTTCTAGGGTTTTATTTTTATTTTTTTTGGGTCATTTGCTTGTGCTCAAGTTTTTTTGACTACCGAAAAATTAATGGGAAATTGAATCTTCACACCAGATTTCTCCATTCGTTAGGTTTGATTGAAATCTCATTCTTTCTTTCACCTTAAACCAATATTTGACCTTAGGACCAAGAAACTATGGGTGTCTGAAGAATATGGGGGGCCCTTGCCCTGCGTTTGATTAATGAGAAAAAAGTCTTCGCAGATGCAACACAAAAAATTTTTTTCGAAAAAATTAAAATTCAATCAAAAAATACGCATACGCCCAGGTGAACGATAAAGTACTCCAAAAATATATTTTTATTTTGTATCAATGTCTGTATAAGTAAAAAAAAAATAAAATAATATTAAATTATAAGGAGAATAAACATGTCCGCTTTGTAATTGTATAAGTTGGGGGGGTTTCAATATCTTTCATGGTTCATTAAAAACGACAAAAAACTATTTACTTTTATACAAAAAAAATTTAATTCACATGAAACACATATACAGGGTATCTCAAATCATGGATAATTGCTGCAAATAAAATTAAAAATTCCTGTTATCGGGCAGTACGCATACGGAAACAGTACTTTGATTTCATTTCAACACTGTTAGGACTAAGAATATCTTGAAAAATTTTGAATAAATCCTGTTTTTCATAGCTCATAGTCTTTTCCACTTGAAATTTGATCCTCATTATACTTATTATCCAAAAGGAGGGGTTAGAATTCCCCCTTACCCCCCCTGAGCTTGGACTTGAAGGCAGAACTATTTGTTTTCGAGTTCTTTAACTTCATGGTAAGGGAGTAATCATTTAGTAAGAATACCTCAAAAAATATTTTTTTTTTTTTTTTTTTCAATGTAAATTAAATCATTGTGAATTAATTTTATTTGAATATTACATGGCAATATGGTGACAAAGTCAATTCATACATTCCTGGATAGCTGATCTTCACTATCACCTTGTTAGGGAAATCAAAAGCTTGATTTGAAAGGTTACCCCTTACTTACATACATACATATATGTCCCAACTTTACAGCTAAGTCACGATGATTTTGTGTGCCTTACTTTTTCAAATTTTCATGAATGCGAAGGAGAAAAAAGATCCAGGGCTGAATTACCGCATCTGTTTTCGAGTATGTACGTACCGAGTAGTATACCACAACTTGAAGTGGTAATTCGTCTTTCGGTCACTGAAATGGTAATTCGGCCCCTGATTTCGCCTAATTATCGTGTATTGGAATAGGGGACTAATAGCGCTGTTTTCGAAAATCAGTTTGATCGTCATTTTTCAATGCAGATATTGCTATCTTAAAATATGCGATCCTGCTTGCACCAAATCGTTTTGTATGAGGAGATTTTTTTTAATAATACAAATTCTATATACTACTGAAATACATCAGCCAAGTAGAAGACTTAGCATTAAGGATTGGACTTGTTGAATTATTGATTCAAAATAACTTTTTATCGCCTTTCGTTCTATAAAAATCTCATAAAAACTATATTGGCCCCGGGCAGAAAAAAAACTTCCAGCTTGATACAAATTGCGTATGGCAAAAGCCCTTAATATTTTATTGTGTGAGTTACCCGGACGAAACACCAATTTATATAGGACTAAGGACCACAAAAAGCTATTTTGAATCAAAACCGTTTTTTTCAACGTCATTCTTGGCCGTTTCCGAAAATGTCGTCTGCATCAAAAATTAATTTCTAGAATGTTTTTTCACACAAACTGCAAAAGTCTTCTGTTCACAAAACGCAAACACAAATTTTACTGCATTGGCATTTGTGTTCGATTAATGCAGTTTGCTTAAGTCACATGTTCGAAAACATCATCCTCGGTGGAGCTGTGGAGTAAAAAATTCAAGTTGACTAACTAAATACATATTAAGAAACCAGAGAACATGTTCCTAAACGTCAAATAAATGACTAACGTTGATCAAACCGATTTTGTGAAAGCAGGCCGATTGCACATTTGACGTTGATGATGTTTTCCCACATACATAACGCATTTGACTCAAGCAATCTGCATTATCGAACTGAATGCTAATGTAGTAAAATTTGTATGTGCGTTTTCAAATAGAAGACTTTTGCAGTTTGCGTTTAAGCCATTCTGCAAATGCATTTCATTAAACGCCAATGATAAGGAGAAGTATCAAAGCTTGCGGCTGAATGATGTGACGTGTGAGAATGGTTTAGTCAGAAGTCAGTTGTCGTTCCGTCACAAACAGTATCACACAAATTATATTGGAAATATATGACCTGTGCTGCCATACGTGAAGTCAGAAAGTGGCATTCTTATTGGACTCAACATCAAGAAAGCAGCTCTGTCTATGAAAGCCAATCTCGAAGAAGTGAAGATAGCTAAGCTATAGGTATCTAAACTTAATGAAGCTGCTGGAGCTCATGGAACTGCGGCCAATCTTTTCAAAGCAGCTGGCCCTGAATTAGATAAAAGTATACACCAGCTCATCTGAAAAATATGGCCGGAGGAAAGCATGTCTGATGAATGGAACCTCAACATTATTTGTCCGATTCTCAAAAAAGGTGATTGCACCAAATACAGATGCATCAGTCTCCTTAACATCGCATACAAGATCTTCTCGGCTGTACTTTGTCATCTGAAGCCATTCGTCGACAACCTGATGGCTCCATAGCATTGTGGTTTTAGGCCAGGAAAGTCCACTATCGACCAAATTTTCGCACTGTGGCAGATCTAGGAAAAAATACCAAAAAATACTTTTTCATTGATTTCAAGGCCGTGTATGACAGCATTTATAGAAGCAATGTCTATAGTTTTGACATCCCTCCCAAGCTCATCAATTTGAATAGGATGACGATGGAGAATGAACGCTGCCCCATGAAGGCCTGGAAGGACCTCCCCGATACCTTTATGTCAGAAAAGGTTTAAAGCAAGGTGCAAGGCAACGACAACGCACTTGCTATCATGTGACTTCTTCAACATCGTTCTTGAAAGAATAATGCAAATTTCTCAAGTGTACTCTAGAAGCGATATCGACATTATCGGACGAACAAAGCATGATGTCAGTGGTGCTTTCGTGAGTATCTATTGAGGAAGCCAAGAAAATATGTTTAACGGTGATAATGAATGCTAAATATATGCCGTCAACATGAAAGAACACCCAAACAACCGAAACGACCGACATATCCTGGATAGAGCGTCACCATATGCATTTATAAATTGGAGGTGGTCAAAGACTTTGTTTACTTAGGCTCCCTTATCAACTTAGTGAATAATACCAGCGCTGAAATCAAACGAAGAATCAGCCCCGGATCTATGGGGGGGCTAACCGGGGCCTGTGCCCCAGGCGGCAGCTTCCAGGGGTGCCAAATCCATTGTATAAAAACAATAAGGAGATTTGCCGACGCTTAATGAAATGATATGTGGAAATAGATTCTCCAACTGTATTTCTCCGTCAGCCTTTAACTGTTTTTTCCACACATTTCACCATTTAAACTTTCAAACTACCTACACCCAAAATAATTTTTGTTTGCTTTTTGTGCAATATCTTTAATTTTCGGCTACAGGATTGTTCAAATTTGGTGTATTTTGTCTTTGTCAAGCATTGTCTATTGACTTATCTTACATACATAAAGTTTGAAAGCAGCTGGTTACAAAAAATCCAATTAAGTGCCTATGCCGTTTTTTTCGTTTAACTCAAAAACTGGAGGGCGCCAAAATTAATTTTTTGCCCCTGTTCGGAAAAACTGAAGATCCGGGGCTGCGAAGAATTACTGGCTGAACAGAATAGAGTGCTGCAACTGGAGCTGCAGCTGCAACTGTCTGTCTGTCCGTACCTCAACCTACAGCCTAAGCCACTGAAGTGATTTTCTTCAAATTTTGAACTTAAGTTTTTTTTGTAACCCTCCAGAGGGGAAATTGAAATTTTTTTTAGCTCAAAAAATAACGGTACTTGCCATACAACCGTTAAGGAAAAGCTTATTTATCTCAAAAATGGGTCCAACGATTTTGATACAAAAAAATCAGTGTATTATTGTAGATATTATATACCTTCTAGTAGGAAAAAAAATCACCAAAAACATTTATTAACGGTACCTGCCATGTAACGGTTTTTTTTACTTTAGGTTTTCTCATTAACCGCTCATCCGATTTCAATAAAAAATTTTATACAAAAGCTTTCTTAGAATATACACTACTCAACAATATTAAAGGAACAATTTTTTTTTCAATTTTTGTTAGCGTTTTTTGAAGAGCTGTATCTTTGTGACTAGTGGTCGTATTGAGTTGAAATAAAAAGCATTTTACAGCTTTATGTTTTTTGTTTCGAGATTTGTTTGCAAACAAATTTTTTTGAAGTACCGTTATTGCGTTATTGCAAAAAATGAGACGAGACAACAAAATTATTTTGTTTTTATTTTTTTTGAAGGTCCTCATTTCTATGGATAAATTTTTTTGAGTCAATTAAATGTCATGATCAGATACCTTGTTTATTCAGCTTTAATTCAGTTTTTTTGTTGTTTTCGTACAATTTTTTTTGACATGGTTTATCTGACTTTGAAAGAAAAAAGATACTTTTAGCCTTGATAACCAATATCTCAGCAAATAATGATGTTATAAAAAATTCAAAGACAGTTTTCGAAATTTGAAAAAGCGTTTTACAAGATTTTTTTATGATTTTGTAAAAATTATTTTTTTTTACCGTTCACCGTTAGTTTAAAAAAAAGTACTAAAAACCGACGTTTTGTGGTCTTTTCGTAAATCTTTTTTTTTTTCGTTGCAAATATTGATTGCATGGCTTGCGTTGGTATGCAAATTTATAGACTTTTAAATCATCAATATTCTTGTAAATTTTCAAATTGATTCATCGAACCGTTTTTCCTCACCAAAACTTCAAAGTCTTACAAACCAGGTAAAGGAACAAATTGTGGTGTTCCTAAACAATGCGTAGTCGTCATCAAACGACAAGAAAACCGCAATTCCAGTGGATTTTTTTCACAGTTTTGCATTAGTTAGATACTTTTTTGAATTGAAACATAGCACTCACTCAAGCGTTTGTGCTGTTTGGAAAAATAAAAGTTTGATTTAAAACCTCATGAAGAGCTTTGAAACTTACCAAGTGCTTAATTCATATCTTCAGGAGCACATAATCTGACCATAAAGAAAAAAGGGGAACAGAGGTTAGAGCGGAGCCCTATCCAAGGAAAATGTTTTCGATTTTTATAACGGTTGTATGCAACTTCAAACAATTATGGGAACTTGATTCGAACAACAAACACCCTTGTATAAGAAGTTACTCGTATAATATCGTATAATCCTCTCATCCGGTATCAACAGCTGTTTATTCTTCATTGGCCAATACTTTATCTTTATTCACATATTACCTCATCTCATAAATTGTAATTAGTATTCACTAAAAACAGCAGCACTTCAGATTGATGAAGATAAACTCTTACTTTTATTACTTCTGCCTCCGTGTTTCACACCTTATAGTTTGATGACTTCTTTAAAATTTACAGTAAATCATCATTCTTATCATTTGTTACGTTTGAATAAGAAAGATACGAGCCTCCTTTATTATTAATCCATATAATCAAAAACAAATTCTATACTTATTATCTCTTCTCCAGCATCTTTGTGTTATCTTAGCTTGATCTACTTTAAGTCGTAGGCAGTTCAGAAGTCTTAAATTTAGTGCAATTTTGTTTTTTAGATTGTTCGGTTGCTAAAAGTGTTTTGCAGTATATTAATTTGAAATGAAAAAAACCATAAGACTGGAGGCTCCAGATGGTGGTTGGGGAATCCTTGTGTGCATTGGAATGGCAATGCCATTTGTAATATCTGTCATTATTTCTATATCCTTCGTAAGTGATAACACAAAGCTTAATTTTTTTTGTTTTGTCTGCAGATAAGCATTCTTGGGTCTTTTCCATCATTCGGTTTGCTCTTTGGAGACTTCTTAAAAAGTATCGGAGCTGAAACAAGTGCCATTGCATTTATAACAAGTGCTTTCTTTTGTGCTCTAAGCTTTTCGGGGCTGTTTGCGAATTGTCTCTTCAAAAGATTTTCCATGAGGATCGTTGGAATTTTTGGTGGGGTACTCTATTTCATTGGATCTGTAATGCAGGTTTATGTTAAAAGTACTATTGAGCTTACCGTGGCTTATAGTTTGGTGCAGGGAATTGCTGCTGGGCTTATAATTCCTTCTGCTTACACTACCTTCAACTGTTATTTCGTCAAGAAGCGCGTAATGATGATGGGATTTGGTCAAAGTCTCATCGGACTAGGAACCATGTTCTATCCGGTTGTTATACAAAAACTTAATGAGCATTATGGATTTAGAGGATCGCTATTAGTCCTTGCGGGCATAAACAGCCATGCCATTTTAGGAATGCTCATTATGCAGCCTGTTGAGTGGCATATGAAAAGAGTTGAAGTTATCGAAGATGAGATTGAGGAAGAACGTTCGGAACCTCTTTTGAACGGTAAAAAAATTGCTTCACAAAACTCGCTGAATCTTCGCCCAAAAGAGAGTATTTCGAGCTTAATGGGAAGCTATGTGAGTCTAGGCATGTGGAATGGTCCAGTAGTGTTAAGTGCTGCTGCATCAACTGAAATTCAAACGCTTCCGAAGAAATCATCCTGCTGGCAGGTTATTGTGGACTTTCTGGACTTGTCCCTTCTCAAGGACCCTATTTATTTGAATATTGTTTTGGGAATGTCATTTGCATTGTACTCGGATTTGGCTTTTTTCACACTTCAGCCAATGTATCTCTTCGAATTAAATTATACAAAGGTAAAGCTTTCAATCTAGAAGCATAATATCTCTGTTGATTTTGATTTTGTTTGTTTCTTTTTTGTTTTAAGATGGAAACTGCTAATATCATCGCCATTGGGGCTGCCGCTGATTTGATATCGCGAGTTGTTTTAGCATTAAGTGCTATTTTTGTTAGAGTTTCATCGCGCTATATGTATGTGACAGGAGCATTTTTTACTTTAATCGCAAGATTTGGTAAGATTTCATCTAATGTTATTTTATTTGTTTATGTAAATGTTTTTGTTTTTTTTTGTTTTTTATTTAAATGGTAGTAGATAAATCAATCATGCTTGACATTATTTGTGTTTAAGTCTGTACCTATACTTTTCTGAGTTGTAGCACGCATAATACAAATCTCACGTGAATATAACGAGGCGCATAAGCTTCATATCTCGTATACAGAAGAGGCCTTATTTGTTTGTCAGTGTCAATATTTTTTGGGTTTTTAATAAATTCTCGTCTAAGTACTGGAGAGTACTAGGAAGCCACCTAGGCCCTAGGCTCAGTGAATAAAAAATCTTCTAGCACACCTCCTCGTGGTAGAAAGTGGGTAATGCAAATTTGCAGTAGGACCCAATGGATACCGGTGTAACAAACAAACAGACAAACTAGCGCTGCTGGTGTGGGCACAAACTTGTCCTCGGGATGGTTAATAGCCCCAAAAAGGCAGAAGAACTGCAGGTGGCGGTCAACGGCATGTAAGTTTGGTGATGGAGGACCCTGTCTTGAAAGGCCAATGGCATGGAATGTTCGATTCTTGTACAGCGGAAGCAGATACAAGCAGGCTGAGATCGCCTAAAGATCAGTATCCTGGCAATAAGCGAAACTAAGTGGAGAAGAAGAGCTGAATACAGATCTGGCACTGGACAAACGAAAATGCTGTATTCCAGGGAGGATGAAAAACTAAAACTGCATGGTGTTGGAATTATGATGAACGAAGAAGTAAGGCGTAGTCTTATTTCCTGGGTGCCCATTTCTGCGAGATAAATCACAGCAAGCTTACGTTCAAAAATTCATAACATCACAATTATTCAGTGCTACGCCCACCCCCACAAATGAAGCGACCAAGGAAGAAAAAACCGCGTTCTACACTCATCTTAACTTGGTCAGGTGTGTTCCGAGAGCTGATATTATAGTTGTCATGGGAGGCCTCAATATCTAAGTCGGATCAGACATTACGCGATGGGAAAGAATGGCTTGGGTCATGGAACGAAAATAGTGACTTGCTTGTGGACTTTTGTAATGCTAATCATCTTGCGCTAGGTGGAACTGTATTTAAGCATAAGATGTGCAACAAAATCACCTGGGTGCATCCGGATGGTCCAATTGAAAACCATATTGACCATATCATGATTCAGCAGCGATGAGGATTATCAATGTGTGATGTCCGAAGTATAAGAAATGCGGATGTGGGAAGCGAGCACCATTTGGTTCTGATGAGTCTCAAGGTACGAATAGCAGCCGTACAAAGACAAGCGCAGGATGCAGCAAGGAGTTCAAAGTTCAATACGTATACTTTAAATGGCCCCAACATTATGTCGTAACTATATCACCAACCTTAAAGACACTTGTCAGGTTTCAAGAAATGTATGGCCGAATATTCCTAAGAAAAAAACTGAATATTTACTCAAAATAAGCAGTCACTTATCACTTCTAGTTGGAGTCCTAACGGACCACAACTCATTGGTAACCCACACATGAGCACAGAATGGGCATCAGCCCATCTGACTTATGTAGAGGTTGTCAAGATGAAGAATGCCCCAGTCTGGCCAGAACTAGAAATAAAAAAGGAGCCCTCGGACAAAATGGTCTAAAGAATGGTCACTAAAGAATATCCTGAAATTCACTCAGAAGTCAAGATGGTTAGTGAAGGCATCCCATTTCTCAACTTGTCCTCAATCTCACACCCATCCCCTCCTCACACCTATCTACCTACCTCCATTCTGCGGAGCGCAATGGATCCATGGTGATACGAGTGAGATGATGCGGATTACCGTATCATCACCCCTTCTAACCGAAACTAATCTAACCCTTAACGAAAGAGCTTCGTAAACGGAATTCAATTTTCAATTCAATGCAATTGGTAGATGTGGGGTGAAATAAAAAGTTTTTTTTATGGTGACTGGATTTGAAACTGTATCGAAGCGAACGAGAGTTAGAACCTCTTGGATATCCCAATTCCAAGACACAAATGGATAAAATCGAGCATATCATACATCATTAAGGGTGCATATAAAGCTGAGGCATCAGACGTTTAACGAAAGTCTTATATCACATAAGGACGGTCTATCGCGTTATGAGACGTGACAGAAGCAAGGAGATATCCGTGAGATTTTGTTGAAAAAAACCCAATACCAATCATCCTGGTAATGGATGTGGATGCCACAGTTTTGGTAACAGTTGAGGAACAGTTATGGAAGCATCTTTTTCGTGCCCTGCTAAATGAGGATTCAACTGAGCAAAGTGCCCCAACTGAACTAGATGCACAGGTCCTATAGTGAACCCCCATCAGTGTTGGAAATCCAAACTTCAATAAATCTACTCAAAAACAACAAAGCAGCTGGACTTGACCAGCTGAATTGCTGAAAACCAATCCTACCTTACTCTTAATCCTAATCTTACCTCATGTTCGTGGATTTCGAGAAGGCCTTTGATCGAGTTATCTGAGAATGTACAATGGGGATCACTGCTTGGTAGAGGCATTTCCCCAAAAATTGTTACCATTATTAGAGAGGCCTACAACAACGCAATGTGTTTTGTTTTACACAGTGGGCAGCTATCCGACTCCGTTCGTAGTGCCTAAGGGTAAGACAAGGGGAATCAGCAATTCCCTTCCCTCTGGCGATGGACATGGACCTGGTATTGACAGCCAGATTGTTGGTGGAGAGCCAGGGCATTCAATGGAGACCGTTTTAAATGCATAACAATTTAGACTATGCCGAAGCTGGAAAGCCACGGCTTCCATCTCGAGGAAATTACAGGCTTTTATAAATTGTTGTTGTTGTATATTACATGAAGAATTGTGGAATAAGTCAAGAGCGGCTGGACAAGTTGACATAAGAAAGCGTACCTATAAATGGCAATGGATTGGTCACACACTGAGGATGCCCAACAATAATTGCAAAGCAGTCCATTGAATGGAATGCTCAGAGTATGCACAATACGTTGAGAGACCAAGAACAACATGGAAATCAACAGTCGTATAAACATTATAAAAAAAGAGACTGATATACAAGCCCTGTTTTTTAGTGCACTTTTATCTTCGCTTAGAAAAAAAGAGCATGTTAATTACAACAACAAACTGGTATAATTCCGTATTGTTGTTGTATTTAACATGCTACTTTTTTCTAAGCGAAGATAAAAATGCACTAAAAAACAGGGCTACAGTGATGTTTTTGCACTAACCCGCATCGTTTTATTTTCAAGAGGTGAACCATATGGGTTATGAGCGATAATAAAACGCGGATATTATATCTTATATCCCAGCATTTAAAAAAGACGTTGAAGAAGTATAATATCTAATGTTGTAAGGGTATTCATACAACAGTGTAAAGCCGTCGTAAACGTTGTAAAGTTTAAAACTTCGTAATTCTGTCTCAATTTGTATGGAAAATTTGACAGATTTACGAAGTTTAAAACTTTACTATGTTGACGATGACTTTACGCTGTTGCATGAATACTCTTAATATAATAATGTAATCAAAATAAGTTGTAATCCTGATTTTTTGGGAATTATTTTATGATTATCTTTTTTTTAAATTTTTTAACTTTCTTAAATATTTTTCTTTAGAATTTTAAAATATGTATGACTTTCTTTCAGCATCTATCAACTAACAAAACAAATTAACCTTCTAGGTTCTAGCACCTCCAGTCTAGAATTGAGTTTTCTTACCCTTTTACAGACTCACCCCATTTTACCCTAGACACCATAACAAATTTCGGTTTTAAACTGTGATTTTATATTCTACTCTATCATTGGAACCAAACTGCATCGCAACATTTCATTCTTCAAACTTTGATAGTGAAATTTTTTCTGGGATGAACGGGCTAGGTACTAGTTGTTAAATGTCTGTGATGGATGCTTTTTGAATTTTTTAGTAGCCAATTTATTGAAAAATGATGTTTTACTAAGGCTTATAAATACTTCACCTAAGCGCCTAGTGTTGCCATTTCTGCTAATGATAATAATATAATGATCTATATATACTCTTCCTTAAACAGCTTTCCTGGAAGTATTTGATTTTATTAATATGGCCATAATAACAGGAATAATGGGATTTTTACGCACAATGTTTCACGTTACCATGCCTTTGGTATTTGGAGAATTTCTTCCAACGGAACGGTAAGAAAATTTCATGTACCTTTCAATGGTTTCGTTTACATTTCACTTAAATTTAAAACTATGTTTTTTTTATTTATAGTTTTGCATCTGGTTACGGCCTATTTATGTTTCTTCAGGGAAATATCACCTTTTTAGTGGGACCGATTGTGGGCTACATACGTGACCGCACTAAGGATTATGTTATAACATTTCATTGCTTAAACTTTTGTATGGCACTTTGTGTGTTTCCATGGCTTATAGAGATGACTTATCTAAAATGCCGAAAAAACAAAAAGATTACAGAATCATGACCTTAAATAAATAAAATAAATAAATTAAATAAATTAGTGCCGTATGATTTGTTTTTTTTTTTTTTGTAAGTTATATTTTTTTCAGGCATGCTAAGGGTGAACAAAAGAACATGAAGTTAACTTCGTATTGGAAGATCCTATATAAGTTTTTAAAAAAATTACAGTGGTAGAAAAATATTCCGAAAACAATAGGTACTCGGAACTGCCAGTTCTAGGCTTTTTGGGTAATAGGAATGGAGAGGAATGCAATAAAAGTACTCTGAATATCAAAAGATATGAAATAACATTGATCAAACCGATGATGGCCTCTTCATTTTTTCAGTAGAGCCACTTGTTTTCACGTTCAATAAAAGACGTGTTTTATTGAAAAAAAAAGTAAGATAAGTCAGTAAAAAAGTGGAGCTAAGTTTTGTTAAGTTTAAACTTAACTAGCACTGGACTTGGATTAAACTTGGATTAAATGTAAAAGTGAGCATAGCGTTTTATTGGTGCTTGCATTACTGCGCTAGCTATATTTACCAAGAAAGCACACCTCAAGTCTCTGCCAAATTAACGCGAAGCATTCGCAAGGACAAAGAAACTTAAGGCTCTCCCAAACCAACGCGAAACATTCGCCGACGATGCGAAATCATTCACAATAATACAAAATATGAAAGATATACAATGCTAAACAACAACAAAAAACTGTCTTTGCGAATGATTCGCTATGATTTCGCGTTGGTTTGGGAGAGCCTTTACACTTTTTTGTTGTGCGTCATAATTAGTTAATCCCGTTTATTGCCAAGTAAATTTATTTTCACAAGGGACAAGCTAAAGTTTTGTTTTAGTTCCGAATGCATAGGGTTTGTTTTAGGAGAACCTTAATTCCCTCGTTCTAATCGACATCACAGAGTACCTACGCACGACCAGGCCAGTCCGCGTTTTCCTAAACCGAGTCTTTATGCTGCACCCTATGGTATCTTATTAAATCTCCCTGAACACACCCCTTTTGACATGTGTCAAAAACATCTGTTTGATGCTGTTTTTTATCCAAGCCTCCTAACATCCCTGAGCAAAGTGAAAAGAAAACCGAACGAAAACAAATTAGCCAACCCATCGTCGTCGCTACCTGTCATTAATTTTTTCCAAATCGAATCCATATTTTAACTTGGATTTTCCCAATTAATTTATTCCTCGATTTTAGTTCTTTTCCTTCAACTCTTTTCTTCTCAATGCTAACCCAAATCAAAGTGATTTTATTAAGCCTCATTGGCCTTTTTCGTCGAGCTATGTGCTGTTTTTCCCGGCGCCGAAAATCTTCGATGTCTGAATCAGAAGCTCTGCAATGTGTCAATGTTGTTGCTGATAATAATTATCACATCAAGAAATCAAATCAAGTGAATATAAATTGATGAAGTTGCATTAATATTAATATAAATAAACAAAAAAAAAAAACAAAACTTGTAACTTAACAGGGACAAGAACGCGACTGGAATTCCTGGGACGATGCGCCACGCACAGTCGAAGAGCATATTGAGCAATATAGACAGAAAATAGCCAAACCACCGACTCCAAAAGACGAAGAACCAGAACCTGACTTCTTTAGTGTTAGAGTACTTTTCTTTCTATTAACATTGCATCGATTGAAAGTTGTTTGCTTTTGCAGGAAATGGCACCTAAGATAAAACCTCAACTCAAAGTCTATCTAGGTCAAGACAAGGAACAAGATAAACGAGATTTCTCTAGGCTAGAAGCGAAATCAGATGTTCCCATCACTGTTAACGTAAGTAAGACAATATTTATTCGTAACTTTAAACTCTTAAACATCACTTGATAGGCCGATCTGGAAGACTGGATGGAAGAAGATCCTGGTGGCTGGGAAGAACTTGACACCGAAACCACCAAACAATTAATTCGAGAGAAACGAAAGGAATTGCGCCATCAAAAGAATGCAAATCAAAAATCAAAAAACAATGGAATTGCCAATGATAGTCCTAGACATGAAAATTTTGCTTTACGAATCGGTTCCAGAAACACGTAGTACCTACTTAATTTAGGACTAGATTAAAGAGAGAGAAAGAGTTAAATTAGGTTTTAAGCGTAAATATTTGTATTTTTATTAGTAGCCTTTTTTTGTTTTTGTTGTTATTATTTTTTTTTTTAATCATATGCTTAAGTGGTGCTCTTGTTTTAAAAAAATCAATCTCTGATTATCTGCTTTTAGGTGTGCCTGTTCATCTATCTGTATATCGGGCTAGAGCCTATTGAGATGAGCAAATTTACTTGAATGAAATATGAAATTTGCAATCGAACAGCAGAATAGGGCTGGTTAATTCAAAGGAAATTGCAATAAAACTGCGTTGCAAGAAGAAATTTGACTACAAATTCATATAACGAACGTTTGTTGCGAAAAACTCGTTTCTATTTACCTATTCCAGTATATCTCATAAAAAAATGGTTGTTCGAATTATGCCCCGTGTCGTGGGTGGAGGGCTCGGTCCTGAAGAGGCCGCATACATATACCGCACTATAAATGAACATCTCCTAAGTCAGTTGCGTAATATTTATTGAAACTTTAAAGCAAATACTTCTAAAGTGTTCTTTTACACGATTTCCTTAAAAATAAACCACTTTACATCTTCAATGTTTAACGACCAACATATAAATGTGTCAATTAAACCTCAAGAGCGAGTTCATGCGATCCAGTCGTGCATTTTATTTTCTTAGGAAAAGAAAGGAAGTATTCCTTTCTTATCATAAGTCAAAATTTACTCACTATCTCAGGCAGTTTGCATTTTTAAAATATTTGCTTAAAATTTTACTTCGCATTTCTGTCAATTTGATTGCATCTATTTCATGCACAGTTATAATTTTACTTTTGTAAAGACAAAATACTAAAATTTTCATGTTTTTAAACAATAATATTTTATTAGTACCTGTAGTATCTGGCAACACTGTAACTGTCAGAGGCAATGCATAAAGAGAAGAAAGAAATAAAGAAAGATCATTCGGTGCAAGATAGTCAAGTGAGTAAGTTTTATTTGAGATTCTAAAGTGGCGACGAGGATAAAACAAAAAAAAAAAAAAAACAATTTACAAAAGAAGAAAATATCAAACCGAATATTATAGAAAAAAAAGTGTTAATATTAAAAGAATTGGAAATTTTATCAAAAAAAAAAAATAAATGAAAGAAAGTGAAATGGATGATTGCAAGGAAAATGAAAGCAATTTTGCTGGTCAAAGTGGTGAGAAAAACAAATTTTGTAAAGAAATAAAAAAAAAAAATTGGAAAACAAAGAACAAACATATTAATAATTGGTTCAATATGTGATTCAGTATATAAACTGCCTAAATTTGTAAAAAAAAAATATCTGTTAAATGGTAAATTAGTGTTGAAATCGAGGCATGGAAAACTAGGCATATATTTCTCAGTCATTTAAATTCAAAACGGGACATGCCATAAGAAAAAAAAAACGTTAACGAGCCACATCCCGTTTGTATGGAAAGCATTCAATGTCTCTTTCACTCACCTCTTATATGGTGAGATTCATGCAATGAGCATTTTATACAGATTAGGCTAGAAAAAAAGAGAAGCAATATATGTAGGTATCTCTGTCTCTTGAAAAGAAAATAATAATAATTCACAAAAAACTAAAAACAAACGTCAATTATCTCACTTTGGCACAAGGACAGCCTAGCTTGTTCATCCCTATGTTAAAGTTTTTTTTGCAATATCGTAGAATGACAAATAATTTCTTTTTATTTGAGCATGAAGAAATTTAGTGAATTTATTAAAATGTTAAAACTATACTGGTTAAAATAACAAAGAAAAAATTATATCAGTCGAAACTTCAACATTAGGTTTAAGAGTTTTGAATCAATACCATTGAATAAAAAGTGAGATTTTGAAGGAAAAGAAGTTGAATGAAACAGCCCCATCCTGCTGCAAAATTTTTGATTCACATGAATGTTTCATTGAATTTAATTCAATGGAATCCAAGTTTGTTTTTAAATCCGAGTAAAGCGTATCAAGAAATTTATGAACTTATAAAAAAAAATTATTTCACATCCTCCGAAGGAGAGAGAGTTCACACTTTGACGGAAAAAAAAATATGTTTGCAGGATGAGGCTGATAGATTTTTTGTCGCAACTTAAATGTTAGCGAAGTAAGAGAGCAACCTAAACGATTGTTAAATAAATTAAAACAAAAAGAAAGAAGTACCTATACATATGTAAATGATTTATGTCGCAACTTAAATGTAAGCGAATTAAAAGAGCACCCTAAACGATTGCTAAATCAAAAAGTATGTTGTTACAACTCCTGAAATCGAGTTTCGACTTTATTTGTTTTAGTTAAAGTAGTTAAAATCATTCCAAAAGAGGTAGATATACCTTAAAAATACCATAAGAGACAAGATATTTGATCATTTTGGAATTGATGCTATTTAATTTTAGTTTTATTAATATTTAGTAACCTAATTTGAATGGGCTTTGCACTCGAGTAATAATGATCATATATATTCTTTATACATAATTCAATTGGTATAATATGTATCCGGTTTAGGAAATTTTCAAACAAGCAATTTCCAGCAAGGTTGAGAGCTGTAAGTCACTAGGCCCTGGTTCTTCACGAGCTGTTGTGCCACCAAATCTATCTATGCCACTCAGTTCTAGACTGCAAAATCTCGCTGTTTAATTCAAAATACAGTTCTTTTACCATTTTCATGTTTAGCTGCTGATAATTGACTGGGGGAAAAGAAAAGATAACATTCAAATATATTTTTATTCCCATGATTATAGATTCGTTCAAACGATCTGGACTTTATGTGGCACCATTTGATCACACAATTGATGGAGAAAACTGTGGAACTGAATGGAAGAACTGGCTTCGTTCCTTCGAGTTTTGCATGGAAGCCAGTAACATCGAAGATCCAGAAACGAAACGTAAAATGCTAATGCATTTCGCTGGTCGGAAAGTTCAAGAAATTTTTATAAATCTGCCAGAAGTAAGCAGTGACGCATGCAGCGGACCATGGGCAAATGAGTATGTACCAATGCAAACCAGCTACGAAAAAACAACAACAAAGCTTAACGACTACTTTTTGCCAAAACAACATACCTCGTTAGAGCACCTCCTTTTTAATTCGCTTAAGCAGAAGGAAAGTGAAAGCATCAACAGCTTTGTAATGAGACTTCAAATCCAATCAAATCACTGCGATTTTGGAGAAAAACGTGACATGATGATTAAAGACCGATTAATACAAGGATGCCGATCAAGCGAAATGAGGCGAGAGCTATTGAAGCTGGGAAATACTACATACGAAGATATTTTCAAAACAGCAAAAATAGTTGAATTCGTTTTAAAACAAGAAAAAGCCTTTGCTGAAGACAAACAAACAAACAAGATAGTTGAAGAAGTCCACAAAATCGAAAACAAAACTAATATGACCTGGCCAAAGAAACATGCGACCATTGATAGACGTATGAGAAGTTGCACACGATGTGGATACGAAGGTCACGACTCCAATTATGAAAAATGCCCAGCCATGGGTAAGAAATGTAATAAATGCAATGGTTTGAACCACTTTAGTCGGAAATGCCGCTCACGAAAACGCACAAACACCACAATAACAAAAACAAATGAGAAAAAGGATTCGCCAACAAAAACATTGAAAGATGAACCACAAAATAAACGAAAAACCGAAGAAATAGTCAAATACGTTGATGATAATAAGAATGTGAACGAATATATATTTTGTATAACCACGACAAATGAAGAAAATGAATTTCCATGTGAATTGGGAGGTGTAACCATCAAAGCAGTAATTGACTCAGGATCCAAATTTAATTTATTGGACAAAGAGACTTGGAACCTTTTGAAATCCAAACAAATCACCGTACAAAATCAACGGAAAACTACTGATAAAATATTCAAAGCTTATGGTGGGCACACTCTACAAATCCATGGCGTATTCGAAGCACAAATTAAAATCGGCCTTAAACGCACATCAGCAGATTTCTATGTCATAAACGGCCCTGGAAAAATGTTGATCGGGCGTGATACTGCAAACATTCTCGGTGTTTTGAAAATTGGATACAGCGTTGACAAGATTCAAGAAGAATCGCAGCAACCCACAAATCAGCGAATTGGTACCATTAAAGATGTCATTGTCACAATCCCAATTAAAGAAAATGCAAAGCCAGTCGTGCAATCATATCGACGTGTTCCTGTTCCTCTTGAAGATGCAGTGGATAAAAAGTTAGATGACCTTTTGAAACAAGGGATCATCGAAAAAGTAAATTGGCCATCCAAATGGGTATCCCCTATGGTTGTCATACCAAAAGAAAAAGATGTTCGTATTTGTATCGACATGAGACGAGCTAATGAAGCAGTGGAACGGGAAAATCATCCACTTCCAACCATGGAAGATTTTCTACCACATATTAGACGAAGCCGATACTTTTCCTTGTATGACATCCGGAATGCATTTCACCAGGTCTGAAAAAAAATACAAATTTAAATTTAACGAGACATTTTTTTTAAACTGCATGTATACAGGTATACATATATACAAAATTTTGTAAGGAGATACAATTTACATTTGTTTTCAGAATAAATGAATTCTTTGGTTCAAGTTGGAAATTAAATTTTTCTACTATTATAAAAAAAAAAAAAAAACAAATTAACAAATGCTTGACTTCTATTTTTCCTTTTGTAGAGATATTTAAACTGAATTTTTAGATTTGTATTTCAAAGCAAACTTGATTTTCATACGATTACGAATTTAAAAACAGGTGTTCGAAACGTCAAACTCATTACAAATTAGGCGCGTTTGCTGACGTGAAAATTAGTACGAATAGGCATACTAACTGCGTTTTTTTGCATATCCATATGGACTTTGGCGAAAAGAACGACATCGGGACATTTCAACATTTGCCAATGACTATCACATTTCGGAAATCTCCTTCTGAGATCTTAACTAAAGGACTAAAAAAAAAAAAAAAAAAACAATGAGTATCTTAAGATCTTAAGAATAAGAACAAAAGAAAAAAAAATGTTCGATGTTTGATTGATGTTTGAGCTAAAAAGAAAAACAAACTAATATATTTTTTTAGTCTTGAGATAATTATAAAGGAGAATAGTTTTATATGTATTGGTATTAATGCATGTTTGCAACTATGGGTAATGTGCATAATGTGTGTACATTTTGTTTAGATTATGTATGTACATTTAAATACATGCACATGTATATATGCATATATTCATATGTGTATCTAATCCTGTGTATGCATTAATTAAGTTATTAAGAACAATATATTAACTAAATAAAAACAAAATTTGATTACAGGTTGAAATTTCTCCGGAATCTAGAGAAATAACAACATTTATTACTAGAAAAGGGTTATTTCGATACACACGCTTAATGTTTGGAATATCATGTGCGCCTGAAATTTTTCAGAAGATCATGGAACAAATTTTGAGTAATTGTGATGGCTGTGTTAATTTCATCGACGATATACTAGTATATGGAGCTACCAAAGAGGAACACGATAGTCGTGCTCTTAAAGTAAGAGAAACCTTACATGAATATGGGGTCGAATTAAACCATGAAAAATGTATTCACAACGTTGAGGAAATAAAATTTCTTGGTCACAAATTATCGGTAAAAGGAGTCACGCCAACTGATGACAAACTTGATGCAATAAGATGCTTTCGAGAACCAGCGACAGTGGAAGAAACAAGAAGCTTTTTAGGTTTGGTTAATTACATAGGTAAATTTCTCCCAAATTTAAGTACTATAACTGATCCATTGCGACGGCTGACGGAAAAGGGCACATTTTTCAAATGGGAAAAGCAGCAACAAGATGCATTTGATGAATTAAAACATATGATGACTGATAAACTGTTACTTGGCTATTACGATGTGAACGACCAAACTCAAGTCATTGCCGATGCTAGCCCCGTCGGCTTAGGTGCAATTTTAATTCAAGTTAACAATCAAAACGAGCCACGAGTTATCTCATATGCAAGCAAGAGCTTATCAAATGTGGAAAAACGTTATGCACAAACTGAGAAAGAAGCGCTCGCATTGGTATGGGCAGTGGAACGTTTCCATTTTTACTTGTATGGGCGATGTTTTGATTTAATAACAGATCACAAACCTTTGGAGGTAATATTTGGTCCAAGATCTAAGCCATGCTTACGAATTGAAAGATGGGTATTGCGACTCCAAGCATACAAATACAAAATCATTTATAGACCAGGAAAAACTAACATCGCTGATCCACTGTCCAGATTAGTAGTAGATACGCAACCACAAAGGACATTTGATGAAGAGGCAGAACATTATGTAAATTCAATAGCATCAGTCGCTGCACCAGTAGCTATAAAATTGTGTGAAATTGAAAAACATTCACAAACTGATAAAACAACACAGTTGATAAAACAAGCCATTTACAATAACAATTGGGATGAAACAAACGATTCGTTAAATGCGTACAAAGCATTTACAACAGAATTCTGCTTTGCAGGTGAAATTTTATTAAGAAGCAATCGAATTGTTATGCCACAAGGTCTTCGTCACCGAGTACTAGAGCTAGCACACGAAGGACATCCTGGCATGTCGGTTATGAAACGAAGAATCCGAGCCAAAATATGGTGGCCTAAAATCGATAGAGACGTTGAAGAAATGGTTAAAAGGTGTCATGGATGTATGTTGGTATCAGCACCACCACCACCCGAACCGATAAAAAGAAAAGAGCTACCTAATGCACCATGGCAACATCTAGCTCTTGATTTTTTAGGCCCTTTACCATCAGAACATTATTTATTGGTCATCGTCGATTACCACAGCCGATTCATTGAGATTGAAATAATGAAAAAAGTCGATAGTTGTGAAACTATTAAAAGGCTTAATCGAATATTTGCTAGGTTTGGACTACCTTTAACATTAACCGTGGACAATGGTAGGCAGTTAGTGAGCGAACAATTTCGAAGTTTTTGTGACACAAACAACATTAAACTAATTACTACAACACCGTATTGGCCACAAATGAACGGAGAAGTAGAAAGACAGAATAGATCAATCTTAAAAAGACTAACAATAAGTCAAAACACTAACAGGAATTGGATGGAAGATTTAAACGAGTATCTACTTATGTATCGTTCAACTCAACATTCCACAACGAGTAAAACACCATCGGAATTAATGTTTGGAAGGAATATACGGGACAAATTACCACAAATATTACACCCACTCGAGGTTGATGATGAGTTGTATGATCGGGACAAGGAAAAAAAAGAAAGTGAGAAACGATATGCAGACAAGAGAAGACATGCTAAATTAAATGACATCAAAATCGGCGATGAAGTTTTAGTAAAGACGATGACAAAAGCAAATAAACTTTCGCCGAACTTTAACCCAGCTGTACATAAAGTAGTGGAAAGAAAAGGAGCAGAAGCCATCATTGAATCAAAAGACTCAGAAAAATTGTATCGTCGAAATGTAACACATTTAAAAAAACTCAGCACAAGTCAGCCAGAAGAAGCAACTAAACAAACAACAAATGAAGAAACATCAACAACAAGAATTTCACAACAAAATGAATCAACTACATTAGATCAGCCACCAGAACTACCAACAAAAAGAACAAGAAAAATGCCAGGTCGTTATTTGGACTAAAAAAAAAAAAAGTATAAGTATAATGTTATCACCACTAAACTATTTTATTTAATTTTTTTTGAAAATGACCCTTTAAATATTAATTTGAACACAGTATGAAGAAAAAATCACTAATGTAATGAAAAAAAAAAGAAAAATTACTAGTATGCAATAAGTTAAAGTACCTAAATGAAAAATATTGCTAATGTATTAACCTAAAGTAAGTTAAAATAATTAAGGAAAACATTGTAAAAGAAGGGAAGTGGATGTAGTATCTGGCAACACTGTAACTGTCAGAGGCAATGCATAAAGAGAAGAAAGAAATAAAGAAAGATCATTCGGTGCAAGATAGTCAAGTGAGTAAGTTTTATTTGAGATTCTAAAGTACCTAAATAACTAAAGTTGAACTTTAATATGTATTTCTTTATGTACATTGTACATCGTTAACAACAGTTTATATTGTATTACTCATGTTCTCTAGTTAGTACATACAGATTATAGGCTAAGAGCTATAATATTCTTGTAAGCATATTCGGAGGATTAATTTAAAAAAAAAAACTAAAAAACTACAAAACACTTAACTATGATTACCTTTTTAAAGATTTTAATATATTTTATTTTTATTTTAAAGCGCCTATAATATATACAAATTACCAACAAATTGTTTCGTTTTGTTATTGAAAAAAGGAAACGTGTAGGTATAACTATAACATTATTTTGCTCTATTGTTTGATCTTGACTTCTCAAAACATAATTGAATGATTGAGATTTAATCTACTAGTATCACCCAGTGGTCGAAACGCGGCCTTCCTCTATGTCTTAACAGAAACCTATAAATATAAAAATTAGATTCTGTCAGAGCGATTAGCTAATAAAAAAAAATGATGAAAATAGTTGCCATTAAGTCAGTAAGAAAGGGAGTTGTAGAAAAACACTCGGCGTTTTAGTAAAAGACTGTGGTAAAAATGGTGAGAATATTGCAGAGCGGAGAGAACGCTGAAGTTTTAGCTTACCACCGTTATTCCGATAGGTGTCTTGCTAAATCACCAATTTATTAAACGACACGGCTCCAGAAACGACAATAATTGGTCGATTCTGGAGGCATGTCGTTTTACTGGCTTTTTAGTAAAACGGAATCACCAGAATAAAGGTTAATGTTTGCACTTTGTCTCGTTTATTCGTCTACTGTTAGGAAAAAATATGTACATACAACAAAAAAAATTCTCAAACCATATACATTTTAATTTACAGGAATATTGATGCTATAAAAGTCTACAAATCTGCATACCAATGCAAGTCATGCAATCAAAATTTGTAAAGAAACAAAAGATTTACCGAAAGATTTACCGAAAAAAACTCTGAAGGGTTGAAAAAATAATAAGGGTATTCATGCAACAGCGTAAAACGTCGTAAACGTAGTAAAGTTGTAAACTTTGTTAATCTGTCAAATTTTCCATACAAATTGTGACAGAATTACGAAGTTTAAAGGCTCTCCCAAACCAACGCGAATTCGCAGCGAATCATTCACAATAGCATAAAATATGACAAAAATACAACGTCAAACAACAACAAAAAACCGTCGTCAGCGAATGTTTCGCGTTGGTTTGGGGGAGCCTTAAAACTGTAAAATGCTTATTCAAATTTTCAGAGCTGTCTTTGGATTTTTGTATAACATCATTTTTTGCTGAGATATTGGTTATCAAAGCCAAAAGTATATTTTTTCATTAAAAGCCAGATAAACCGTACAAACAAAATTATACGACAACCAAAATGAAATTTGAATTGGAGCTCAAACAAAAAAAAATATCCATAAAAATGGGGATCTTCTTGCAGTAACGCAATAACGGTACTGCATGCAAAATTATTTGCAAACAAATTTCGAAACAAAAACAATAAAGCTGTAGAATGCTTTTTGTTTCAACGCAAAACGAGCCAGCGTTGCCATACCGTCATTAAAAAATGTTATATCTAGCATTAAAGAGAAGTGAAAAGTATTATGAAATAAAACGCATATAATTTAATGTTATGGCCAAGAATTTAGCTTTATTATAAAGATAAGGGTTTGCCATTATGTTTTAAAAATGATTTAGGGCAAGTGACCGCTGCGGCTGGCTTGAATAAATTCCAGCCGAGAGGCCCAAATTGAGGCCGTATGTCAGCAATAAAAAAGTATTGCCAGATTGAAAACCACACGTCTAAAAAAAACACCCTTTATTAAAAATTGGCAAAAAATAGGAGATCCTACCCTTTCACATTAAAAAAGTATCCTTCCATAAAAAGGCAGCACCAAAAATTTACCTGAAGGTTTGTTTACTCAGCACCCGTCTATTAAGACATCAACCATATCTTACCGAAAAGTGACAGCGCTGATATTTAACTTGAAGGTGTGCCTACTCAACGCATATCTTTTATGACATCAAACGTTATTTTCCCAAAGCGCGTTTGGCATCTGAAGCTGAAGACGTTTCTGCAACTTTTTCATGTTCAAAATAATAAAAAAAAAACTACCAACAATTGGAGGTTCCACCCTTTGGCATCAAAAAAGAGTTTGTTCCCGAAAAGTGGCAGCACTGACATTTTACCTAAAGGTGCATCTACTCAACACTTATCTTTTAAGACACAAACCTTATTTGCCCAACGCGCTTCTTATCTGAGTTGGTCTCTTCAATACCTTTCTTTTTCAACCGTTATTTTCCCAACGCGCGTTTTGCATCTGGAAGCATTTTCGCAACTTTTTCATATTAGTTTGGCATTTGAGGCGTTTTCGCAACTCAAGTTCAAAATCACCCCGATTACAGAATCCGACAAATGAGCTACGGAGGGAGTCAGACCTAATTCTGAAATTTGGCTCATAGTAAAAATGTAAAAATTGAGTCTGATTTAGCCCAATCGTCGGATTCTGTAATCGGGGTGAATATGTATTGAATTTTACTTAAAAAGTAGAGGTACCATCCTTTGAAATAAAAAAAAGTATTTCCTGAAAAGTGGCAACACTGAAATTTTACCCGAAGGTGCGTCTAGAGACAGCATCTATCTTTTAAGACATCGACCGTTATTTTGCATTCCTTCATGCCAGAATAATTGAAGGTTTACTTCGTTGGATCAATGAATTCCTAGTTATGAAAATGAATTTAAAGGAATACTTCATTGCACCAATAACTTCGTCCCAGTAAAATTGCTTTATTAATTAAGGTAGCATAAGTTTATTAATGAAATAAGTTTAGTGACTAAACGAATTATGAAATTTGGGATTATGGCAATATTGAATAGGACCTCATTCCTCATCACAAAGATAAAGCTCTTCACAAAACACTAATGGCCTTTTCGATTGGGGACAGAATGACAGTTCTTGTTCTGAAAAGAAGAGACAGTTATGGCCTTTTCGATTGGCAATTCGGAAGAACTCTCCGATCCGGAACGCCAATAAAACAAACAAGAATATATACATAGTTTGATTCTGAAGTTTTCGTATCCCTGTATTTGTGCAATTTCACATGCGGATCCCGAAATAGCGGACTTGGCGGACACAAATATGAACGAGTATGATAATTTTTAACAAATAAAATGTGAAAATAATATTCTAAATGGAAAATAATTGTTCGTATGAAATTCACTAATTGTTTTTAGCTTAAAATTTACTTTTTGCAATATTTGACAACACTTTGACAAGTATGTGTTTGAATGTGTGAGTAGTTCTGGTTTCGATTCTGAAATTAAATCCAGAATCGTTTTCTGTTCTTTTCAGGAGAAGAACTGTCATTCTGAATTCCAATAGAACACTTTCAGAAGGGTTTACACGCATTCCGAACGCTTCTGGATTGCCAATCGAAAAGGCCATTATTCTCGATTTGATTTCAGAATCGAAATGAGAAGCGTTCACACGTATTGAATCGGTGTTACGGATTGCCAATTGAAAAAGCCATAACAAAAATTGAAAAAATTTGTTTCTTTAATTTTTTTGACTAGAGTGTAGTTTTAAAACTGCAAATAACTTATTACCTGTAACTTATAGTTCAAGATTTTGCTACAAATTTTTTAATAAAAAGTAACTCAAAATAATTATACACTGTCATTCCCAAAAGTATTCGGAATTCAAATCTGTACAATGATTTCTCTTGCTCGGTTGAGATTAAAAAAAAGTTGCGGTAGGTAGAATATCACGCTCTTAATTTCTTTTGTTTCCTATATTAAAATGTAGATAACAAGACTAAACAAAGAGAAATGTAGATAACAGAAAAAAACTCACACTTAAAAAAAATGTTCATTCCAAATAATTTTGTGAGTGACTGTATCTTGTTTTGACTTGTTTTGGAAAAATTCGAGTTAGAGAGAAATATATTCAAATATAAATAGAAATTAATAGTTAAAAAATATTTTTAAGAACAACCTTTTTTTTAAATGCTCTTAAAATTGATTGATTCAATTTGAAGTATATTTTCTTCTTTTTAGAGCATTTAAATAAAAGCTTGTTATTAAAAATGCTTTTTACTATTAATTTATGCTTTTACTATTATGCACATGTTTTTCTAATTATTAAGTTTCGTATTCTTCTCAGCAAAACCTCTTTTAATATGGGTATCAAATGATGAGCACAACTATCGTACCTGCGCGAAACACATCTATTGAGTTGAAGTTATTTAAACTTTTAGCTTGAATTATTATTCAGTAGCTCCTTTTAAACAGAAGAATTTTCTTTTCAAACTTTATTCATATTCTATTATTATAATGCTATTAGGAATACATATTTTAATTACGAATAGGAAAAACTTACATTTTACTCCCCAACTCTCCAGCAAATATGTAGGAATAAATCGCGCAAAATTAATAATTTACATATGCATACTCTTCTCACGGAGTATTTTTTCCCATATTCGAACTTTGTTTAGAGTATAGAAAAAGGGAACAAAATTCCCCTGTTCTGACTTCCGATCGGAATCAAATCCGTTTACGAAAATGATTTCCGTGAGTGTCCTATTACACGACGACTTTAGAGTCATGACTTTTTTCGAAAATCAATGAGTGCGAACGAGAAAAAACATCTGATCTCACCTTCGCACTCATTTAATTTCGAAAAAAGTCATGACTCTAAAGTCGTCGTGTAATAGGGCACTAAGGATTCAAAAATCATGTTCTGAATTTCGTACAAATTCACTTCCGCAATAGTCTATATTCAAACCTAATTTTTTTTCGAAATCCGGAAAAAGAAAATTCGAAACGTCAAATGTATTAAAAAAGTCTGTATTATTCAATTAAATTTAAAAATAATATAAAAAATGTAATTGATATCGTGGTCCGTGGCTTTTTAGTGAAAATCTAGTGGTGTATCTGCCAGCGTTTGCAACAAAAAATAAGTTTTTTTAAATTATTTAAATTCAAGAAAAGATTAAACTTCAAAAGTATTCAAAATGTCAAGCTAGTTTTCAATCCACCCGAAAATCAAAACACACTCATTCCGCAAGTATTGAAAACGAAAAGAATTTCAAAACACCGAGAGTTTGAAAACGAAAGGATTTTTTAAATAATCGGAATTCAGAACAGGGGTGTTAGAATAAGTTTAAAGGGAAATACGTATTTCCCCAGGAATTGTCATATAGAATTGGGATATAAATACAAATTTTCGTTGTTAAATGCGCATTGTGATTAGCATCCCCTCCAAACAAACTTGTTTCCGTCGATCCAGACAACATAGTTCACTCCAATCACAGTACACATATTAAAGGTAATATCTTCCGAGTTTTCATTTTCGTTCAAGTTCGCGCATGTGTCAAAATCTCAGAGACCCCTGTCAGTTCATTGTGTGTGTACTGTGCCTGTTCAACACTTTCCAAATTTTACCTTTATGTTTTCAGTTTTCTCAATTTTCCAAGCATCTGATTGGCCAGAATTCAGAAATCTGAAGATTCAGTACTGAAATTGAGGTATTGAATGTACCCATTGTCAATTTGACAAGGTCTCTGAGAATTAATTTATTTTTTTTTTGTTCAGTATCTGACAACCGATTTTTGACAACATGCGCAATATATTAGGTCTGTTTCTTTACTCGCCCGCGGGATCCCAAAGTATCCCAAATCTACCCAAAACGTGTTTCTTTACTATTTTCTGGTACGAAAATGCCAAAGCTTTTGACTTTTTTCATTTCCCCTCCAGCAAGAATCTACCCGAACATTTTAGTTACTGCACTTTCTTGCTTGTCAAACAAGAAATCAGCTGATCGAAAAATTTGAAATAAAATTGTTTAAGTAGCGTACATAAAATGGTTTAGTTTAATTAAATTAAGTGAAAATTATACAATGGAGACAAATATAAAGTAAAATGTTTCTCCTTGTTCTTTTAATAGAGCCCAAAATGATAACTGCATATAATAAGAATTGAAATAGCATAATTTTGTATGCGGTGAGCCTATAAGCAATGAAGTTAAATAGGTAATTTAAACCGCAACAAACCAGAAACATCCCAAATGCGTTTCTTTACTTTTCATTTCTGGTTTAACATTACAACAACAACACCAAAAAGCTCAATCCCAAACTTTTTCCCGAACTTTTTCCCAAACTTTATCTCAAAAGTAAAGAAACAGACCTATTACCTTTAATATGTGTACTGTGCACTCCAATAACTTATAAGAAAAAAATTATGTATGGCGTATGAGTGTTTTTTTCTATATGAAGGCGCAAAACTAATGTCCTTGAATATTTTGGGTACTAGATAGTAGAAGCTAATTCTTTTAATTCTGTTTGTATTGAGTTTCTAAACATTTTTTCACACTACATGAATGAATTAAATTACTAAGAAGCTATGTTGAAGAAATAATGTAAGATAAAAACATAAAACTGTAGGTCTGTTTCTTTACTTTTGGGATAAAGTTTGGGAAAAAGTTCGGGAAAAAGTTTGGGGTTGAGCTTTCTGGTGTTGTTGTTGTTATGTTTAACCAGAAACGAAAAGTAAAGAAACGCATTTGGGATGTTTCTGGTTTGTTGCGGCTTAAATTTCCTATTTAACTTCAATGCTCGTTGGCTCACCGCATACAAAATTATACAATTTCAAATATTTTTACATGCACTGATCATGTTGGGTTCTTTTAAAAGAACAAAGAGAAATATTTGACTTTATATTTGCCTCCATTGTATCATTTTCATTTTATTTTATTAAATTAAACCATTTTATGTACGCTACTTGAAAAATTTAATTTCAAATTTTTCGATCAGCTGATTTCTTATTTGACAAGCAAGAAAGTGCAGTAACTAAAATGTTCGGGTAGATTCTTGCTGGAGGGGAAATGAAAAAAAGTTAAAAGCTCTGCCATTTTCGTGCCAGAAAATAGTAAAGAAACACATTTTGGGTAGATTTGGGATACTTCGGGATCCCACGGGCGAGTAAAGAAACAGACCTTGTGTAAACTGTAATATCTTTAGTTATAAATTTTGAATTATCAAACACAGCTATGCAAAACGCCGAAGCTGCACATAAAGTTTTACAGTTCTTAAATGCTTTTCTTGGTAAATGAGATGCTAGTTATAGTTCGGCATACTCTTTTTTCTTAATTTCTTAATCTTCATAAATAATCTGGCAAATAAGATAAATGCAAATCAATTAATTTGTTCTCTCATGTCTTAAAATTTCGCACTTTATATTTGCCTATCCGTGCAAAGTCAGCGCAGGTCAGCTAGTTGGTTTATATATTTTGAATATCTATTGGTATCAATTGACTAGATATATAACCAATAAACTTTGTAATTTTGTATCAAATATTTAAATAATTTAAGCATAAAAAAGTTAATATTTTATACTATGTACTTACTTCATTGATTTTGGTCAGTAACCTGCAATCAATATAATACTTCCAGAGTCGATGACAAATCTGCAACTCTGCGTGACAAGATGATCTAGAAAGTGAAAAACCACAAACCAACAAAGACCAAAGATACGCTTCGAATGTCATTCAATTAAAACATGATTTTCAGTTTATAAAAATCGCAGAAGAATCACGACCTTCCTCAGTATTTTCTGGCATTTGATTATAGCAAATCATGAATTAAGAAATACAATCAAAATGGTAAGTTTATCATTTAAGTGCATAAAGGGACTTTATAATGAGATACAAACATATCATCCTTCTTTTTGTTTTCCAGAACTCGATTTTTCTTTTATTCTTGGGTACCCTGTGCAGTTTGGGATTTACTTATCAAGTCAACGAAATGGAACCACCTCTGCAGAAATTACCTCTTCGACCTGGAGATCTTTTACGAAGTCTCGATGCACTGACTTCTGATGCACAAGTTATCAATTCTCCACTTCAAGAGACTCCTCAAAAACAAGCTGAACGAAGAGTCTATCATGATGATGATGATGAATCACTCAATGATAACCAAGAGTCCGGATCCGAGTACGATTATGACAAAGCATATGAAAATTTTGTTAGTAAATATTTTGCTAAGGGAGAGGAAGAGCTAGAATCTGAAGAACCTAATGATGATGAGGTGGGAGAAAAAGCCGAAGAGATTGATGACGCAGCCCCATATGGTTATTCAGTGGAAGTTCAAGATGAACCAAATGAAAGAAAACAATCGTCAGGATCAAAAAAATGTGAACATGTCACAATTGATAATCAAAATTGTAAGATCTGCGAAGATCCAATAACCAATGAAAAATCAAAGACGTGTTCATACTCGTCGTCAGATGATAAACCTAAAAATTATGAATATAGCAAAGAGAGGTCAAGAAAACACTCCAGCGATGATGAAGACGAAAATGATGATGATGATGATAAAAATTCTAAAACTGGAAGATCATTTAAACGTGAAGTTCCTCCGAAGAACAAAAAGAAATTTCAACCAAGGAGGACAAGTATTGAACAGTTTTTGAAACCTTCACATGATGAAACCTCAAAGTGTTCAAGGAAACTTGAAGGTGGAATGATTTGTTTTTACTGTGGATCACCGTCAGAAAACACCCGTGAGTGCATAGCTGATGAAAATAATTTGAAAAAACGTCGCATGGACGAGTCTTCTAAAAAGGATTCAGCAACAAAGAAGATTTTCAAACGAATGGTAACTTATTCGTTCAAAAATGATGCAGAGCCCAAATTCAAAGAAAACACATATTCAGCATATAAAGGATATTAGGATTAACATTCAATTCTGTTTTCTATAATTTATATATTATTATAATAAAAAAAGTTTTCAATAAAACATATCTACCAAAATAGATTGATTCGGAATATTTTGTTCCAAAGAAGCGTTTTTCAGATACCATTATTGAAAAGTGCAAAAGCATCATGTTTTAAGCTGAATTTGAGAATATAAAACGAGTACATAGCGATATAATTTGTATTTTTGTTTTTTTTTTTGTAACAGTTACAGAATCTAATAGATATAATTTAGTGGATGCGAGTGCTCAATTGTATGGAATGAACTCAAATATATCAAATTATGTCTAGACTACCGAAAAAATTGCAGACAAAATGCAACTGTCGTCTTTCAATCTTCATCAAACAAAAACCCATAGTTCATATTAAGAGCGTCATTTTATTTATTATATTTTTTTTTTTTACAAAAGATGATAGTTTACATATTGTCGGCCCGGAAGAATACTGTCACAAATACACGGTTGTCAATTATCAATTTGATAGTTGATAAACCTTGAAAATTGGTTTTTTAAACTCAATTTATTAATAAACTGGTCAACAATTCTTTTATATTTTTTAATTTTCTTGTTATTAGCAACTGTTTGCATCATTCTCAATGATCAAAACTTTTATAAGATGGATTTTTAAACATTGAATTTTAAATTTATCAACTATCAAATTGATAATTGACAATCGTAATAGAGGTGTTAGAATTATCAGCGAAATTTTGTACCAACAGAAAAAATAAAACTATCTGTATGTAAAACGCAGGCCTCTAGTTCAATATTTTGAACGTACATAATGTACAGAGTCCTCCGTGTAGTTTTGATATTTTAAAAGATTTAGATATTCAGTTATCATTTTTATTTAATTTTTTAATTTGTCTCTGCTGAAAAATCGGCTTGAGTTGCGTTTGTTTTCTTCCGGACTTCCAACTGTATGTAATGTATACAGTTTTTTGTTTTATTATATTTCAAATATTATAAACAACAAAAACGAGTCTGTATTTTTGGCTTGGTTAAAATATTCCACGAGCCTATATAATGCTCATGTATCTCATTGGAATTATATATTTCAATTCCATTACTTGATTAGTGCATTCAGCTTAACTTATTTCAATTCTGATGAAAGCATTGATATTACTTTTTTTTTTAGTATTTATTAGTTATGTATGTAAATTATGTATTATTTGCTTTTTTTGTTTGAATGAAGCAGGTATAAAATTCGTTATGAAAAATGTTATATAATAAATGATGTTAATGATTTTTGTTTTTGTTTTTATAAAAATTTAGTTTCCATATTTTATGAGTAGGTTTTTTTTATTTAGTCAGAGTTTTTAAATTTTAATACATGCATTTTTTTTTATTGATTGGCTGTTTTTTTTGTAATCGAGATCTAATTATTGTTACTTATTTATAATTTTATTTTTAAAAAACACGCGTCTCATATTTCTTAAAGGCTGTTATGAGGTAGGCTTTCTTTTTTCCATTTTCTGTGTTTTATTTGAAAAAAAAGAATAAATGTGTATTAAAAATATTGAGTGTGTCGTCAGAGATGTGTAAACAAAAATTAATTTCGGGTCTAACTGTAGTCGGAAATGATGTGTAACATAATAATTCTTACGTGGCAGCCCTATCTCTATAAAAAGTATGAACCATAATGTATTCTTTCATTAGCCCGAATTCCTAGCGTAAAACTTTGACGAAATATGCCAGTAAAATTGTTCTAAAATACATAAATAAAAATCCGTCCAAAGTAGACTGTTCCAAAACGAACAATGCGAATGGTTCCACCAGCACATCAAGATAATGGACGAAAGATATCAGGGCCGTTCGAATCACCATTGTTAGAAGACTACTGATGAACCGAACAAAGAGACTGTTTTGGCCAAAAACACGGTACACAAGCGCATATAAATATTGAAGTATTATGTACTGCAGTTATAAGGTGTTCTTCACCTTTAGAATGCTTGTGTTCAGCATTAAACTGTGCCTGCTCAGTTATTCCATTCTGATCTCATAGAGCGCACTCTGAACACGCTCAGAACGAAAAAAGAAACACATGTTCGAAGCTCGCTCTGAGTTTAAAAAGGAACACAATTTTTTTTATGTTTGAATACTCTGGATCTACTCGGAAGTAAAAAAGGAAAAACAACTATGATTAACGGGGACGACTAAGTTTAAAGGCAAGCTGGAGTTTTAGCCATCACGAGGATAGTGGGTTGGTACCCATCCTTAATTGAGGTTTCATTCAAAACTTCTATACTTATATGGTGCGAAAGGCATTGCAGCCTATAATGCACGTATGGAAATGATACGAAATCCCATTTTATCATATTATAATAAGCTTACGTAACTTGTTTCCATTTTATTTCCAATATTATGTAGATGGAGTGCCTTTTCTTTAAAGAAGAGTTTATTTCGGAAAATTTTATATTATCTGTTATACGAAATACAATATACCAGAATTATCCAATATCGATTTTTATGCTCATGTCGCAATGTTGTTTGTTAAAAAATAAGTAAATAAAAACAATTGTGATACCTAATTGTAAGCATTCTGTAATGCATCAAACTGAACATTATAGTATGTATGTATGTTAAATGTTTTATTGTTATGTTGTGTTATAATATTTAGTTGTTTTAAAAAAAGTCATCATTTTGCTTAGCAATAAGTTTTGTTTAGATTTTTTTTTAATATTAAAATTAAATTTAAAAATACATTATGTTCACAATTTAATACATAATTTAAATAATCACTTTAAATATATTTATAATTATATATAAAATTATAATAATAATTACAGCACCTACATAAAATTAGGTTACATTTTGTTTCTTTTTTTATATTTCTTTAAAAAAAATGTAAACAAGAGAAAATAAAATACTAAAATACAAATAATGATAAAAGGTGTTTTGTTTAAATTTGAAGTTTTGTTTGCTTGGCTTGGTATGGAATACCAATTCCCGCTTGGTAGGTGGGAAGTGTTGTATAATATACCATATCCGCAAAAGAAATTAATTTAAGTAAATATGGACGAGAACTGTCTTTCTCTTTTTTTGTTTATACTTAAAATCCAAGTGATTTCTTAATTTTGTTTTTAAAGATTATATATAATAAAAAATACATGTATTGCTTTTTTTTGTTTTTGGGAACTTTAACTTAATTGCTGTTAATATTGTTTTGTACACTATCCATATTGGGAATGTAATCCATGGCCATTAGACACGCAAATACAGTCATCACCATTTTTGGTTTCACTTCGGTGATATCCTCGGGCAGGGCATAGACACGTGCTCCAATTTTACGGGCCATTGAAATTGCGTATTTTGCATTGGCAAGGTTGTCCTGCAATTTTTTTTGTTATAGGGAGTTTAAAAAAAAGTTGATTTTTGTTGGGTGTATTGAAAATTACCTCTTCGGTGTTAGTGTGTCGCACCAAGTCGTAGTTGATGCTTCCCTGTTTAATCGAATCGATCAAATCGATCACTATTTTGCCATCAGCAATTGCGGAATCATTGAAGTTTCTTAAACTAGTTTGCTTGCCTCCAGAGGCAAGTTTTTCGTTCACCCATGTGACAATTTCTTTTTCAATTATTGGATTTCCAGTGTTGGCTAGGCGTGACAGAACCGACAGGGTGTATGCACGCATAAGTTGCCAGATTAGAGCTAGAAACAGAATATTTATGCATTATTTCTTTGTATTTAATTTTTAAATTGTAATAATAATAATATGTAATAACAATAATAATTTTTAGGTGCCTTTCATATAATCGCTCAAAACGTATAGAAATTAAACATGCCACGAACAATATTTTCACGGAACTCTCAATGTCAATTTGTTGGAGGAAAAAAACCTTTTGGGAAAATATTTCGGATTTTTCTTTCAACTTAAAAAGTGCTCGGCGATTTCTTTTTGCAAAACAGCTAAGAGATGAGATATAAAAAAACCTATCCAAACTGCAAACTATTAACGTCGTGCCCTAAACTTCTCGATTTTGAGGGTCCAACGCATTTGGATCACTCACTTTGCTTATGCGCTTGAAAAAAACAAATAAACTTAAAAAAGTATGTATCTCTATATTTTTTAAAAATTGTTATGTTTGTCATTCTGTTTCCAGAATGCGCCAATATTTTGAAAAAAAGATCGTAGAACCACGCTACTGCCTTTACAAAACTACAATGTTGCCCATACAGACCACTACGATAAAGATAACTATTCCTCAAGATATAGAATAATAAATAAAAAATTGAGACAGTAAGAAATTTTGGATATGTTAAACCGATTCCGATTGGCCGAATCGGTTTAACATATCCAAAAATTTCTTCTTATGAGGTTATCTAAAAGGATAACGACAAAAATAATCAGGTTTCTGGCTAAAACAAAGCTTTCTAGATACATTTTAGGAAAGAACAGACTACATTCTGTTGAAACCCAGGTTGACTGAGAAGAGCATTACAACCTTCCAATATTAAAAGCAAAATTTTTTTCAAAGTAAAACATTATGATATTTTTTTAAATTTACATACCTAATGTCAAGGTAGCATTTCCATCATTTAAATCCTGTCCAGCAATTCCGACTAATGAGAATTTCAATTGCTTGCCCAATTCCACAGCATAGTTACAATTCTCTAATTTTTCCATAAACTTCTTTCGTGGAGTGAATCTCTTGTGTACTTTACTCCAGTTGACAATGCCTGGTTTAATAATGTCGAATAGCTGGAATATTACCAGACCATCAGCTAAATCTGAATACAGCCAGTTGACATGTGGGGCCACACCCATTGAGTTCATCCAATTTCTGTAAGCTGTAAAAATAAACAAATATTAGTAAGTCAATTATATCCAAATAAAAAAGAGAAAATTTATTACTTTTTTCCTCTCGGGTTTCTTCGATTGTCTGTAGGCCTTCAATCTCTTCCGGCTTGTCCAATCCAGGGTGATTGTTAAACAGATTGGCAACAAAGGCTAAATTCAATTTATAAACTCCATTGACAACATCCTGCGGTGTCAAGAAACTGCGGCAGTTCAATTTTGCAGCTTGTTGCAACATTATCTCAGCTCTGGATGATAAATCGGATTCCTGAAACGATAAAAATGAAATCACTATCCATAATTAGCACAGTTAATGGCAATAACTTACTCTCAACGCTTCCACAGTTACTCCAGAATCATTTGGCGCAATTTGTTTCAACAAGTGTGTATAGATTTCTGAATCGACAATGTCACTTTGGAAATTAGTGCATCGTCTTGAGATACCAGCCTTTTCCAAATGATGATTTACCCAACGCAGGAGGATAGCCTCTGGCGAAAGTTTCATCAAATCTTCTAAACGTTCATCTTCGAACAAAAGCCCAGCCAAACCAGGACAACTATCCAATGTGATATGACTGAACAAACCAATTCGAATGATTTGCCACAACAATCCCAATACCAAATGTGGTTTTCCTTTCGCCAGATCATGAGCATCAATATTGACGATATTGCAACCAATAGCTTGTGACGACACCAGAGCTAGTGTTAAATTCTCAAATTCCCTGTAGACGGTTAAACTCTTTTTGTTAATTGCACGTTCGTCAATTGTGTCCGGGCAGGAATGATTGATGATTTTGCACAGCAGGATACCATCTTTAATGGATAAATACAGGTGTTTGCCTTCCTGATCGATTGGCAGTAAGTGTTTCAAATCGACATCATGTCCCAAATTTGAATTTATCCAATCGGAAAAAGCCAATTGCTCTTCGAGGCGAACGGAATGTGTTGTTCCTTCGGATGAAATCGATGACATGCCACCCAATGTTTCAAGATTCTCTTTTTTCGAGACAACTGTTTTGAAAGTGCTCGCAACATCTTTTGACTTCAAATCCAAACATAAACTTTCGAATTCTTCAAGATTAAGTTTGCCAGCATGAGTTGTTCTCTGTTTGTTACGGAATTCATCGATCATTTCACGAACTTGATAGCCAGCTAATTTGAAGCCTACTTGATCGAGGGCATCTTTAAGTTCTGACAGATCAATGAAACCATCTTTGTTTGTATCGATCTGTAAATATAAAGAAGAACAAAAATTATTAAATGATTTAAGGAGGTGAGATTTTTTTTTTAATTTTAAGCTAAAAGTATGGGTATGTGAATTTATAACCAAAATAACGTTGTGGAATTTTTGGCGTGTACGCCTATTATCCTGCTATAAAACTTTTGTCGACCAGTGTTATTCAAGAAACTGGGTTAGTAGATCATAATCAGATGAGCTATCTTAAAGATCCTCTTTGAGTATCATGTTAGAAGCATAGCCGTCTTCTAGATCTTCGGATATCAACATTAACAACCTCTTGAAAGCTTGGTAAATTTATCGAAGGGTGGTATGATTGGTGAAAGGTGCTAGGTTTAGTCGAATCTTCAAATTAAATAACTAAAGCTCATCATACAGGTGAGATAGGGAAGTCGGCCTTTTCTAGCCACTGAGTACCAAGCTTCAGCTGAGTCCCTAGATTGCATTGTCAATTTGACAGTAGGATGGAGAAGTGAAGCATTTACAGCTAAAAAGATGGAAATAATAGTTGTACTGTTCGAAAAAGTGTCGGGGCCAGGAGTCTTTAGCATATCGAAGGGTAACTATAACGAAGAGACTTTCTGGTTTTAGATTAGTTTTTAATTTCTCCAGATGACTATTTCTCTTTGCTAAAGTCCAACATTTTTTTAAAAATAAACACTTAAAGCAGTTAAGAGCTATACAAACGTTAAGCTTTAATTAAAGCAAACTTAAACAACACAATTTGAAACGAAACCTAAATAAATATTAGGCCAATTCGAAAACAAACCTCTGGCCTAGTTTCGGCAGTTTAATTTAAATCAATTCACAGTTATACCACTTATGCTAAACAAAGCTAGACATAATTATGTACGTATACATGTTTGTTTAATCTGTTTAATTGTAAATTTTCTATTGATTACTCATACAATCTCTGATTCATCGAAGAATGTGAATTAATTGTATTTTAATGTGCTGACTGACACACAACAATATAGGCTTTTCAAGGAAATACCTCAATATTTCATGGAATACCTACATTTTAACAGTCAATAAAACAACATTGATGAGTTTGTGGCGGCTGAGATTCAATCACATGAACAATTTAACACACGTACAAATGTGGGCGAAGTATCTATACTTATCATGCCTCATAGTTACCTAACAATATTCAACACTGACTCATTACTATCATCACAAGTCAACAACTGGAAAAGCTATAGACATCATATCTGATTGCTTAAGATAAAGAGTTGGAGTCACCGTGGCATTGTGTGCTTCATTAGCTGTTATTGCAATATCGTCATCGAAATTAAATATTTTAATTTTATTCAGAAGAAAAGCTAAATATTTGCATGAACTTTATAGAAAAAAAAAAAATAAAAACAATACAAGACAAGTTCCAATGTTTTTTTTTCCGTTCTAGACGTTGTGTATTAAAGAAACAATAATAATTATTATTTTTGTTTTGTTTAAGATCAGAAAAGTTGATAGTCAGTCTGTCAATTTAAAACATGTTTATGCATTTTCAGCTAGAGAGAACTAGAGAATAAGTATAATGTTTTCAGTCATGGAAAGACTGCATTTTTCTCTAGTGACACGAATTACAGCGTTATTACGCCATTTTAAGATTTCCAACTATGTCTAGATGTTCATATACAAATCTTTGTAATTTCAATCAAGACAGATAGACAATAAGAGTGGGAGTAAGGTAATTTGAAATCAGTTATAATTTGCTGTGTGAAGTTAAAATTGATGAAATCAAAACAACAACGACGACGACAAAAAAGACATCATATTGAGATTTGAGAGTGCGAAAATAATTACTGTAACCGCTACCGCAGCCATATCGGATGTGAATTTCGTAATGAATGAGTATATGAATAATGAATAACCGCTTAGCACTAAGTGAATGTATTTAGGGCAGGAAGATTGGATTGTTTTTGTTTTGTTCAAGAAGATAATTAGTGGTTTCTCTTCGTTTATCTCTTCTTAAAAAAGATTAAATAAACGACAAATTAACCATGATGAGGTTTTTCACAGAAAAAAATACGAACAAAATGACGCAGTGAAATAAAGTCTCGGGAAGTTACTACCCCAAGGGACTTACTTCTCACTTAGTAGCGAGTAAAAAAACTTTTGTTAGTTTTCATGCAAGATGGGAAGGAAGTAAAAACATAAAAGTACTGTGAATAAAAGCTCAGCGGGAAAAATTCATTATAAATTTTCCAAAAAGTAAAAGTTTGAAATACCGGATAATAGAGTTGTGACAACGAAGCATTCCGAATGCTTCTGAAAACGATCGTTTGGCACTATATGACAGTTCTTATCTTCTGGAAAGAAGAGAGAAACAATTCTGAATTTGAAAAAAGAATCAAAACCAGAAGATGACCAGAAATGGACAGGCCAAACATTTCATCCTCTCAATTATCGTCATATCATGCCATGGAATTTTTGCTTAGGTAACGAGTTTACTCAAACTAAAAACCCAAGGTGCAGACATTTCATATGGTATTATTGAGGAATATCAATATTCAGAGAAACAGTCGTGTGGATGTTTTATCACCCAAAATGCAACAAACTTCAGAATTGAGAAAAGGGTTGCAACTTTTTCGATTGGGATTCTGGATCGGAGGGTTTGGGAAGTTTCTTTCGGATTATTAAACAAAAACGATATTAATGATGATACTGCATTCGTTTTCGTTTGATCGTCTGGAAGCATTCTTGTGAAAAGAAGGCGAGGAATGCAACTTGCTGTTTCACTTGAACACTAATTGTAAATAGCGATACAATAATGAAAGGCATAAAACATTCCGGCGGTGTTTGAAGAATGCAAATATTTCCGTTATAGTTCAAGTCGCTTATCATTTTTAAAAGTTTAATTTTGAAATATGTATACTGAAGAGCAGATCAGAAAAGTAAAACAATTTCTTGCATCTTCGAAGAAAACCTAAATATATGGCAACATTTTTAGCAACGTCGATTATTGTAATCATTCCACAGAAGGTGGTCTGTGATGCACATTCCCAGAACTAAAAGCAGTTCGGATTCCTCGATGCAAGTACCACTCATGGAAAGCGTCATAGGGGTGGATTTTGCTTTAACGACAGAAGACAGAATTAAGTTTTTGAAGCATTTTATTCAATGGGTTTTTATTTCACATTGAACAATGCTGTTGAGTTCAGAAATTAATAAGCTTATTATACGCTGCCGTTCAAGTTCCACCTTCGAAGATTAAGGAAATTAATCTTCAAACGAAGATGAGAAGCTGAGGGTACTGTCATCTGCAAAACAATTTAATGGATTAGGAGTTTCAGACAAAAGATCATTTATGAAAATAAGGAAGAGAGTCGGAGCAAAATGAAGCCCTGGAAACACCAGCATTTATTTTGTGACTTTCTGATTTGAAGCCGTCCAGTCCAAAACAACATGTATTGATCTGGCCGAAAGATAATTTCTAATCTAGCGAAGAAAAGATTTTTCAATACCAAAAGCACCAAATGAAAATATTTTCGATAAGAGAGCTTGATGAGTAACTCTATCAAAAGCTTTTGAGATATCAAGTGCAATATAATAATAATTTCTACAAAACGAAATAAGGATTTGTTCTTCTTCTTGTTGAGTCGTTGAGGTATACCATACCATCAGATCACCAGTAGACCTTTTGCTACGAAGGCCGTATGGCCGGTAACTAAGAATTTTTCGTTCTTCAAGATATTTCTTAAGCGTTTCCATGATCTTGGAAAGAAGGGAAGAGTGCCTCGGATAATAGTTAGAAGAATGCAAATGAAGATTTGTCATATGAAATCGTTAGCTCTCTTATCTCTCTATTACAGGAGGAGTCGTAACACTCTCTTGCAGTGTCGAATTAACAGCCTAAATGTGCTATAAACAAATAACTTGTTTCTAGTGAGCAGACTTAAGGAGTGTCATTGAAGGCGGGCATCGGAACAAAAGTCGAACAAGTAATTTTTTTAAGTGACCTGAAATGCTGACTACCTTTAGGACATTGAAGTATTTTTCGCCTTAATTTTTGTTTATTCAAAAATAAAGTTCGTAGAATATGAACGATACATGTCTTTCTTGATTACTTGAACTTATTGCGGATTTGGCATATTGGCAAACGGTTTTCAAAGGGGTATTCTCTTTAACTGAGTGTTTTTGACCGAGAAATTCGCAGACATGACACAATGGCCTGATGTGCTTAGAACACAGTTTACTAATCGTCTAATAGAAAATTTGGCCGAGTTTTACTTAGTTATGGAGAAATATGTCAAAATTTCAATACTTTGCCTAATTTTACTTTGCCAAAGTGAAGATTTTAGGGACGAAATTGCGCCACAGTAAAAATTTCAGATCTCTAATACAAATATGAAAGCACAATAAGGCCAGATTGGTCTCTTCTTTTACTTTGACAAAAAAAAAGAAATAAGGTCAAGTGTTAAAATTTGGCATTTCATATTTCAAAATAGCAAAGGTAATATTTTAAAATGTGGCCTTATTTCACGGCAGCGAACCAAATCTAGAGTGTTGACAGTTTAACCTGCAAAATTAAGGATTCGAGTTGGCTCGTCAATAAGCTGAGTAAGATGGTTCAACTCAGCAAAGATCTCAACATAATGTACCTTTCTTCGGGAGTTGTCTCACCAGAAAAATGAAGTACCGAAAATTGTGTATGTACATTGAAATCACTGTAATGATTTTTTAAGTGTGAGAATAATGGGCAACAATTAATTGAATGAAATCGAACAGAGCATCAAATTCTTTAAATGTTGAATTTCTGTCCAAGTTGTGGCTTCAATAATGAAATTACGTTTAATTTATTTACCGTAAATTTAAACAACACAAAATTAAAGTCAAAACAAAAATAACAAAATAATTGAGATAACATTTTTTCATTAATACGTACAAGTTAACCGCAATGTACACAAAGAAACATTTGCAGTCACTACCGAACAATTTTGTTTGTTGCAATTTAATCAAGAAAATGTAATAAAAATGTTCACCTGAAATATTTGCTTATACAAAAAAATCTGATAACCAAAAATAGACTTGTTTTTTTTTTACCTGAGATAACAAAAAATAATGGTAGATAGGTAAGGTACAAATGATGAATCGTATGTGCAACATAAAATTCCATTAATTTCATTCTGTTCAATAAGGAGTTGGGGCAAGTCTGCAAAACTAACTTCCCAGTAATTGATTAAATGCAATTTGTTGCATTCTCAAGTCAAGTTAAGGGTGCGTTGGGTGTGGTCTTTTAATTTTGCTAATAGCCATAAGACATAAAGGGTTGTTGTTGTGTGTCTGAAATTTAACACAAATTGTCTTTGTTTTTCTACACTTTCATCCAAGACACACCTCAATTTTTTTTAGCAAAAATGTGTTTCATAAACATGACAAGATACCGAGTATGACTTTTAAATTGAAACTTTAATCTTTTAACGAGCAAATATTGATTATAATTTCAAAACTATTCAATGTCTCGATTTATTTCAAATTTAGATTATGCAGTCACGTTAAAGTTATAGGTATTCTTTTTTTTTCCTGGTAAAAGAAATGTTCTATGAACATTATTAAACTCAGCACACTCATTACACACAAAAAAAGATAAGATAAAGTTTAAAGTGTTTATGTGCGAAAAAGTAAATACGTAAGTTCCAAAAGTTGTTCAATAATGCGATAAGAAAAATTTATTTTATATTTTTGAAAACTGGAAAGGAAACAAAAATCTTTTTTTACGACTGTTTGGCGTAGGTAAACTTTAACATACATAATGTAAGTATATTTAAACCCGTTTATATGTAAGTATATTGTTCTAGTTCGTGTAGTCTGTTTGAAGACTGAATTGATAATTAACTTAAATCTAGGTTAAAGTTGGTATCCTTGAGGAACACCATCAACAACAAAAAAATCCAAAGATTTTATAACTTTTTAATTATTAATATTACTTAGTTTAGTCATAAACACAAAGTACCGATAACTTCTGATGACACTTTAAATTTTAAGATAAAGGCTGCATGCAGTGAGAAAAGTTAATTTTAAACTTGTTTCATATTAAAGCATCATTAGTTCTGCATCTATAGGATCTATAAATACTTTCGTACATTTACATACAAAAATGAGTATGATATTAATAAGTCAAATTAAAAAAGATACAATGACGAATGACCTTCTTTTAACATCTCCTCGGAAGCTGTTTAAATTAAATATATTCATAGCTCAGTCAGCAAAGAATTTTATTCTTTCAAAATGCCAAATTGTTTTCAATTGAATTGGGTCGTCCTTGGAAATGACGTGGCTTTAGGTTTTGCGATATATTTTATTTCAGTCTTGCGGTGTTTGATTAGGTTTTAGCAAATATCTTAAACTTGTTTGCGGTTTTTGCGATAGTAAAGTTATTATGAACTTTTGAATAAAAAACAAGTGATATTCTACTTTCTTTTCCCAATTTTGTGAAATTTCGGCTTCTGCTTATAGTAAAAGACATCTGGTGGTGTTGAAATTCCATGTAATTATTGAGGAATATCAATTTTCAAAGAAATATTTGTGTGCACGTTTCATCAGTAGAATGCAATAACCAAATGGACCTATGCAATGGAAACTTCAGAATCCATTAAAGTTTTGCAACCCGTTCACAAGTCATTTTTAACATGAAACGACTACTTGTCCTGTGAAATAAACTATTACGCAAGCGCTCAAACTAAATGTCCGCATGATACATGTACGAATGTAAAATTTATGCAAAGCTTAATGTTCTTTTATTTTTGTATTATTTTGGCGCAGTTTCATAAGTCTAGATTCTAGATGAAAAAAGTCGACAAAGGGTTTTTACCCCACGTGGGTATTGGGTGTGGGTTAAAAAAAAAAAAAAAAAGTTGAATAAATGAGTAGACATTGGGTTGAGTTTAATATTTCCTCATTCAGTTCTTAAAGATGAGTTCTACAAAGAGTTCGCATCGATCATCATTGAAAAATAGCCTGTCTGGAAAACCGGCAATTTTTTTCTCCAAAGTTTAATCAAAGCCCTTAAAAGTTTTCAGTTGGGAAAATCTAGATGAGGAAGACATGCAAAAGAGCCCTCTCACGCAGCGATGCAGACGAGTTGGCCGACCTAGAAGTACTTGGCGAAGAATGGTCGAAGAGGAATCAGGACAATTGGGGAAAAGTTGTAAAGAGCTGAGGTACATCTCCAGAAATCGTACACGATGACGCGTAGGTGTAGGTGGAGCCCCTATGCCCCGCAAGGGGAACCTCACGGAAGTTACAAGTTCGAGGACCTAAGTAATAAGTAAAGTATAAAATTAAAAATTTCCAACATTGCATAACTGTATTGTTCAGAAGTTAGAGTATTCGACTGGTAATAATCAGAAGATCCCAGGACCAGATTCTAGATAAAAACAACTTATTTTTTGCAAGGGTTACTTCCGATGCGAGGCCCCCAGGGAATCTATGCAAGCTGAAGTCATTTGAATTGTTTGTTTATTTGAATATTTGAATTCAAAGTCAATGCGAAGTTCATTACCTGAAAATCTAAGATTATCTTGAAGCAATTTAAAATTAGAAATCAATCACATATATTTATGTCATAATGATTCATCATGATAAAGTTAAATATTCCTAAAAACCCAATATTGAATCACATGATCGAAAACATAAACTATCAAATTAAAGGGTGTTTTGTTTTTATAAATCAATAGAGGACAAGAATCAAATTCATTATGATTAATGAAGAATAGATCATAACAGTTAGTAGGTATGTATATTTGTTTACTTTCTCAAAACCGACAGTTTTTAACAATTTCGTGTTGTTCGTGTAGTTAAGAAAGTGATTACCTAATAAAACAAAATTAAAATGATCATTTAAAAAGAAAATTATGAATTTTCTTAGAAATTGCCAGTTTTAGGAAGACAAATTCAATATATTCTCGGGATTCTCTTTCGAAGCATTGCAATGGTTCGAATTCGCCCAACTTTTTTGATCATTTGGATTTCAAAATTTGCGCGGTATTTCAGCATGCATTTGAGTCTTTAAATATTCCCAAGAAGACGTAATTGAATAGCGTCAAATTGCACGATCTCGGTGACCAATTCACACTGATTCATTTCGTTATAGCAATAATTGAGTCCTAAGTCCATTGCTAGTATGACACATAGAGTCGCTCATTTCGAAGTATCTAATTGATTACTAAACACTGTCTGGTAACGCTGCTAATATTACTGTAACGCGAGCTCATTTCTCGTTTTAGAGAAGAGAGAAAACGACGAGTGATGTCAGCAGCGCAGCGTGAAAACCACATCTTTTGAGGATGTAATTCAATCATTTCTGGATTTACCTAGTCTTACCACAGCTTTTGTGGATGTAATTCAATCATTTTTCGGATTTACCTTCTAGACATTTGCATAACTTTGCTATTTTACTCTTTAACTGTCTCAAAAGTTATAGCCTCTCAAAAAACTGATTTTTGGATAAAACACGGGCCGGTTTCAGGCCGCTTAAGTGTCAAAGCTGCAAACTGCCAATAATCAGTTTATACAGTTTGTATTCTAGAGTCCTCACAAATTGTTTTCTGGCAAAAAGATTGAGCAGAAGAATCTAAAATTGTATTCCAAGTACTCCACAGAATAACTGAGAAATTATGTTTCACATATGTAGGACTAGCTCCCACGACTATTTTTACGTCTCAGTATCTCTAACTCGTTCATTTTTTCGCATATTTCTCACCATTGAAAGAGAGCGAGATGTGGATATCGAGACATCAAAATAAGCCAGCGAAATGCGTCCACTGTAAACACAATACGGAGATTTCTTAGGTTTCAGATACATAAACTGATCAAACACTAAGCATTAATGTTAAAGAACTGTCAAAAACGACAAAACGGTTTGACAGTTATTCCAATCGGAAGATCTATCATTTTACAAAACACCCTGTTGAATATTTTTGATAACAGTGGTATCGATAAGCTTAGCAAACAGGCACCTATTTGAAGTAAGGAATTTGTTATCTGATTTTCGATATCATTTTTATTTACGCACAGTCATCGATAGCAATCACAGCAAAAAATTAACTACTGTGCACATACAAAAAAAAAAAATACTTCACTTCATCGAATATAACGAGTATGTGGCAAACTACGCACGTCAGTTAGACATATTAATTAGGTCTTGAGCAAGTAATTATTTTATGTAGTTAATATATTTTTTTTTTTTTTGTATTGGTTAATTTTTTTTTTCTCATTTGCGGTTTTCTTTTAACAACGCCAGTAGTGTCAACGCACCACAAAGTATTCGCACACTATGCATTCTACTACACCCGAGTAACACCAGTAGCATTTTGAATCGGTTACAAAAGGTAGCAACGATCTCTCATCTGATCTCATATTTTTTACTTCAATCATATTGAACTCAGAAAATAAAAAAAAATGTAATTAGTTGCGATATCAATCGATGCGAAATTTGATATTAACACTTTTTTAAACTCACACACACACACCATCAATTGCAGTTAAAAAAATTAGATATATTGCATTTGATCAAAGTCCAACAAAAAATAAATGAAAAAGAAGAAATATAAATGGTTTCCTTTGATCGTTTTTGTCTGCGGTACCTACATTCGGAATTAATTCATGCAAAGTATGTTGATATTCCTCCAGGATATGATGTTGTTCTATTTCTTGAATATCCATAGTTGATTTTTGTATATTTCTGCTTCAAAACTTAAAAAAACAAAACACGGAAACTTCGAAACTTCCGAACGCGAGATACAACGATGCGAGAAGCAAACAGCACCGAAAACGACTGAAAAGGTTAGCAAGTCTGATTGATTAACTAAAGTCCGTAAAATACCAAGACTTGGAGTGAAAAGAGCATTCATGGTCGGGGAACACTATCGGTTTCATATCAATATTGTATACTTTGCTAGTTTGACTAGATAAAAGCAACAACAACAACAAAATATTCAAACTCACTTAGTTATCTTTCGATGTTATTGGTGATTAGATTCTAATTTTAAGCGACGAATGACTTTTTTACAGGGGTGGATTCAGGCGGAATTGGGCCTTGGCACTGAATAAATAGAATTTATTTATCTTATTCTGGTTTTAAACTAACATAATCTGAGATTCGAAATTAAAATCTTTTAGGGCCTGTTTGTTTACAGCTAATAATCTTTAATCAATGATTATTGTGACTGGTAAATCCGTGAATGTGCTTGTTAACCACCATTTTAGTAAATGAATCCATAGTTCGAGTTATTTATTATCGAAATCGCGAATCAGCCAATATTAGTTGATAGTTCCCAGAGCCAGAAACAGTTTTCACAGACCTTACCCAATGTGAACAAACTGGCCCATAAACTTAATGGCAGATAGTGGCGCGAAATTGTGAAAATTATACAGACAATATAAGAAAGTTAAGTTAACAAAAATGTTATTTTTGAGCTTTGAATTAACCCAAAGAAAACAAATTTTTAACTCACTACGATATTTTGTTTGCACGCAAAACAAATATTAGAGAAACAGAAGTTGTCAAAGTATTATTTATTTTTTGGATCTGTATAACCAACGCCTTTTTGTCTGACAACAACCTAATTCTTCCCTGTATTTAAATTAAGCAAGTGACCAATGTATAAAACTGAATTCGTGTTTTTAAAACTGGAATGTTCTTCCATTTATAATGAGTTTTGAATTGAGAAAAAATTACCATAATTCTGAATTAAGAATCTACTCTGCTGGAGAGAAATCTTTTTCAAACTTAATTTAAATGCATATACACAGCTGTATGTATGTAATGAGGTGAGATATGTAAGTTCAGGCCCGCATTTCATTTTAGAACTTTTATAAAAATTGAAAAGAAACTTGTAAGGAGAAAGAAGTCATAAAAATTGTTGTCGCTATATAGTCCATATCATCTGTATGTGTAGCTGTATGTCTAAGGCGTCCCTCTGTATACAAATCTAAATGGTGGGTCTGTCGGTTCCATTTTGAGTCATATGTTATTTAGACAGTGACGCTCTTGTGTGATAAAAAAGTTGTAAGAACATCAGTATTATATTCTCGCGGTACGAAACGGATAGGTTTACAACGTTGGGATATATTTTAAAGTTACTAAATCCAAAGTGGGTTTTATTTTGCCGAACAGTGCGAGTTCACAGTTGTTTAGCTGTCAATTAGGTTGTGAAAATAGGAGCTATGAGAAAAATAGCGAAAAGTGATATGAAATCAAACCATCCCTTCAAGCAAAATCACTGACCCATCTTTGTCGGTACTGCTTGGATTCTTAAAAAATGAGCTCGCACGGGGATTTTATTTTTTCCGCACTTATTTTTTTTTTTAGTTTTTTTTTTTTGTAAGTCCGGTGGAGATCATTTTTTGTTTTAATTCGTTTTATTGTGAAAACTTAAACTTATTTTCGGTCAACAATACAAACTAAATGCTAGTGCAAATAAGTGTGTTTTTGTAAATTGTAAAATAAATAAATTGGGTGGCGTGAGCTCGAGGAGAACCAGGGCCTAATGACTTACAACTCACAACCATTCCTGTGTGCGTGTTTGTTGGGCAGGAATGGAGGGGACCTAAAGTTTTTTGCCGAGTCCGAACGGCTAAATGAGAAGCACTTTTTCATGACAAGTATACTCTTGGAGGATTTGTCAGTTCCTCACAAGAGGCAGTACCTCGAATAAAACATTTCTGTTTTTAGGTGGCACGGCTGGGAATAGAACCCACACCTTCGGCATGACAGTCCTACGCACTAACCATCAAGCCACGAGGTACTACAAATTTTTTAAATTGTATAAATTCCAAATAAATGTGCCTTGGAAGGAAAAACATTCTTCTTGTTCTTGTTTGTTGAATGTATGTGGTTGTTGCTTGTAGGATATTTAGAACTCGATAAGGGAATTTTCTCTTCATAACTCTTGTTTTCGGTACTTGCTAAGTATGATAAATTTTGTATCTCACAACGCATGCAACGCAAGTGGGTCCGCGGTGATTCAAATTTCCATACTAATCCGAGCCGTAAAACGCAGTTTTGAAGATTCACTACGTTTGTGGATCCAAAACGGACTCTTTTGCTTGAAGGGATAGTATTTTTTTTAAGTGATAGGTATCTCATCAGATCACAGTAATTACTGCACATTTTGTCAAAATTGAAAATGTCAGAAATTGAAAATGGCCACCATTTTCATTCGATTTTGACAGATGCACAAACACAAAGAGAAAAAAAAAATATTCGAAATGAAAAAATTTACTGTGATACTCGTAGCTTAAAATATAACCATTGCTTAACGAAGCATAAATATTCGGAGTAAGTTGAGAATAAGAAAATAAATGTTTAAATAAAACTACTCCAGCAAAGCTTCTTGGCGACTTTTTCTCGATCGTGTCTGATCGGGAAACTATTGATTGCTCAGAACTTGGCCTGGGCCAGTAGCGCAACAATCAGTCACAGTTAAGTGCTTGTTTAACCTCCTCAAGTTGGTCCCCGGGCAACTATCTTCGTAAATAAGCTATAATTACTAGTGCGAAATGCCTACCTCTCTTAGATAGGTTAAGGAGGTTAGCATGCTTCGTCACTGAGATCAATTCCGCTAAAGAAACCGACATTACCAATCAGATTGACGCTAACGATTTTAAGCTATTGTACCCGCACAAAGATTGGTTTCTGGAATATGATGACCCTTCTTCACAATGGAATTGAAGGTTCCTAAAATGCCAGATTCCTCGGCACAGGGACATATTTTTTTTTCGGGACTTATGTATTTTTTTAGTCGAAAATGGGACATAAGTCCCGAATTAAACAAAAACTATTTTCTCTAAATCCAGATTCTTAAAATGCAAAAGAGACTTTGCATTCACCCAACCTCGCACCCACCCTAAATCCTGTAGTGTGCCCAAGCAGGGGGGTTGCAGGGGTGCAACATGCCCCCCATTAATACCTTTACTGTTTATTTGCCGTATAATGCTGGGGGTTAGTACTGTATTTGTGTAAGGCAAGGCAAGTGTACAAGAGCCGACAGCAAATTTTGGGAGTGGATGTATAACCAAAATATGAGTACATGGTTATATAGATTTAAGCATCGTGATATGGAAAACAAAAGTCTGGCAGGGTTTATTCTCAGCTTTTGGGGGTGGTGGGTGGTTAAAAACTGCGATTTTTCCGATTTTTGTGTGAGGGGTATAACCACTTCAATTCATATATAAAATATAGGAAATGACCTTCTGATCTCAAATAATTAATTCCCAGACGTTTCCCTTTCAGCTTTCTGCCCGCCAGAAGCGCATCAAAGTGGGCTAAAAACCAGCTTTTGATGTCAGGGGTATAACCAAATGTGCGACACATCAAAAAATCAGGAAAAATCTCCTGATTACAAATATATAGGTGCCAGACATTTTACTTTCAGCTTTCCCCCTGCCAGACGCCCCCAAAGTGGTGGAAACCCCCATTTCTATTCCAGCGCTATAAACAAAAGTGTGGTATACCAAAAAATCATAAAAAAATCTTCTGATTAAAAATATGCCAGTCCCAGACTTCTACCTCTCAGCTTTCACCCTTCCAGACGCCCCCAAAGTGGTGGAAAACCCCCATTTTGATGCCAGGAGTATAACCAAAAGTGTGGTACACCAAAAAATCATAAAAAATCCCCTGATTAAAAATATGTCAGTCACAGACTTCTACCTCTCAGCTTTCACCCTGCCAGACGCCCCCAAAGTGGTGGAAAACCCCCATTTTGATGCCAGGAGTAGGTATAACAAAAATTGTGGTACACCAAAAAATCATAAAAAATCCCCTGATTAAAAATTTGTCAGTCCCAGACTTCTACCTCTCAGCTTTCACCCTGCCAGACGCCCCCAAAGTGGTGGAAAACCCCCATTTTGATGCCAGGAGTATAGCCAAAATTGTGAAAGCTGAGAGGTAGAAGTCTGGGACTGACAAATTTTTAATCAGGGTATTTTTTATGATTTTTTGGCGTACCACAATTTTGGTTATACCTACTCCTGGCATCAAAATGGGGGTTTTCCACCACTTTGGGGGCGTCTGGCAGGGTGAAAGCTGAGGGGTAGAAGTCTGGGACTGACAAATTTTTAATCAGGGGATTTTTTATGATTTTTTTGGGGAACCACAATTTTGGTTATACCTACTCCTGGCATCAAAATGGGGGTTTTCCACCACTTTGGGGGCGTCTGGCAGAGTGAAAGCTGAGAGGTAGAAGTCTGGGACTGACATATTTTTAATCAGGGGATTTCTTATGATTTTTTGGTGTATCACACTTTTGGTTATACTCCTGGCATCAAAATGGGGGTTTTCCACCACTTTGGGGGCGTCTGGCAGGGTGAAAGCTGAGAGGTAGAAGTCTGGGACTGACATATTTTCAATCAGGGTATTTTTTATGATTTTTTGGTGTACCACGCTTTTGGTTATACTCCTGGCATCAAAATGGGGGCTTTCCACCACTTTGGGGGCGTCTGGCAGAGTGAAAGCTGAGAGGTAGAAGTCAGGGACTGACATATTTTTAATCAGGGGATTTCTTATGATTTTTTGGTGTATCACACTTTTGGTTATACTCCTGGCATCAAAATGGGGGTTTTCCACCACTTTGGGGGCGTCTGGCAGGGTGAAAGCTGAGAGGTAGAAGTCTGGGACTGACATATTTTCAATCAGGGTATTTTTTATGATTTTTTGGTGTACCACGCTTTTGGTTATACTCCTGGCATCAAAATGGGGGCTTTCCACCACTTTGGGGGCGTCTGGAAGGGTGAAAGCTGAGAGATAGAAGTCTGGGACTGGCATATTTTTAGTCGGAAGATTTTTTATGATTTTTTAATATACCACACTTTTGTTTATAGCGCTGGATTAAAAAAGGGGGTTTCCACCACTTTGGGGGCGTCTGGCAGGGGGAAAGCTGAAAGTAAAATGTCTGGCACCTATATATTTGTAATCAGGAGATTTTTCCTGATTTTTTGATGTGTCGCACATTTGGTTATACCCCTGACATCAAAAGCTGGTTTTTAGCCCACTTTGATGCGCTTCTGGCGGGCAGAAAGCTGAAAGGGAAACGTCTGGGAATTAATTATTTGAGATCAGAAGGTCATTTCCTATATTTTATATATGAATTGAAGTGGTTATACCCCTCACACAAAAATCGGAATAATCGCAGTTTTTAACCACCCACCACCCCCAAAAGCTGAGAGTAAACCGTGCCAGACTTTTGTTTTCCATATCACGATGCTTAAATCTATATAACCATGTACTCATATTTTGGTTATACATCCACTCCCAAAATTTGCTGTCGGCTCTTAGACTACCAGCACTACGGCGAATAAACAGTGAGGTATGTATGGGGGCAGCCCCCCTGCTTGGGCACACTATAGGACTTAGGGTGGGTGCGAGGCGGGTATATGCAAAGTTTCTTTTGCATTTAAAGCTTGTAACTGTACTTTGCATTGGAACAAGTACTACCGAAAAAAAAAAATCGAGAGAAAAATACCGGTTCTACCATTTCGTCAGCTGTGGTCTCTTTAAATTGTCTCTATAGGTACATATGCAAAAATAAAAAAAATTATACGTGGGACATAAGTCCCGAATAGAATTCGGAGCTTATGTCCCAGTAAAGTGGGACATATGTCCCTGCGCCTACCTTAACAATGTACAGCACCAAAAACTGTTAAATTCGGGAAACGGGATCAGCATAAAGTTCAGGGTTGGTTGGACTTAATACAAAGAAAACAACGCTGTACATATAACTCGAGGTTCTGATGGGCCCATTTTCTAGGAACCAGCTCTATATACACTCCCGTTCATTTGGTCGATAAATGAAAGGACAAGTACTTAAAGTATATAGGTGTGGTCAAACTTTTGCTGTGTAGTGTAGGATATGTTTCTTTATTTGTTTTTTATTTTTTATTTTTAATACTTTTTCTCTACCACTGTTCGTTAATTCAATTATATTTTTATTTAATTGTAGGAGTAGGTGAATGATGTTGTTTACTCACATTTTTTTATACAAATATAGTACAAAGCTAAAGTTATTCCCCTTGTAGAATAATTTCATATACCTACAGAAAATGTAATAAAAAATGACAGCTCAACAAATTCTTGACATACATTATAAGTTGTCATGTTGTTGTCATATGTACTCACCTCAAGTAGGTGTTCAAATAATAAATTGTATTGAAAACCCAAGTGAAATCAAATTCTAATAAATTTTATTATGAATTCCATTCAAAAGGAAACACTATTGTCTTCTTTGCTTCGGTGAGCTTTCTTTTTGTTGCCATTTGCGGTATATAGAGATAATGACAACCGCGTATTAATTCAAATTAAATAATTGAATCTCAATTACACATTTTGATCGGTTTTCGTTGTTATTGTTGCTTCCGCATGTCTCGTAGACAAACACTTGAATTTTATTCTTTTTTTTTTTTATTTCTATATTTCTGTGACTTTAAATGGTAATGGTTTGAAAAAAAAAAAATATTTTGACAACAACAAAACTTACCTTTCGCGATTATTGTTGTCATATCAATCCACTTAAGATTTTCATAATTTCATTTCTGGTATTTTGCTATCAATTAATGCTTCATTTAAAACTGCTATCAAATAGTAATAGAAAATAGACAATAATTATGCTTAATATCAGCATCTAGTTCGACTCTTCTTTTCTAATCGATTTTAATCAGATGGACATTATTAGTTGCGATGAATATGCCAAATTTCACCGACTGACCAATTCCCAGACTCTGCCAATTTGGAAATTAAAAAAGGTTGTTCTTCAGGGCTTTCAACTCACTGCTTCTTGCGATGAAGTGACAAATCATCAAATTCTACAATAAAGTGCTTCTCATCCTAGCCGCTCGGACTCAGCAGAAAATTGTTGTCCAGTGATGTTGGGGTAAGACCTCATTTTTATGAAATAAAACTAAAAAAATTTCCCGTCAATGAGAACGTCGAAGCAGTGGTTCGTTTGTTGAGTTTTGACGACAAAAATCAATTCACACGCCAATTCTTGATACAAATAACTGAAAATAGGCACAATTAATTTGGGAGTGCTGAATTCAGTAGATAGTACTGCTTATTTTTGTGTGCTTCAAACAGGGGCTACACAATTGAGGTCAGAAGATGGTTTCAAATTTTAAAATTTAAATAGTATTGTCTAAGTGAGAAACTGAGTCAATTTTATGTTTTAAATTAAAAAATTAAATTTTCCTAAAATATGTGCCTGAATGTATAGGTACTTTCTTGGGAACATTTTTACACTTTTTGGACTATTTTCTTCAATTTTTTGTATAAATCAGTATTGGAGTCATTTTTATATGAAAGTTTACATTGAGGCACATATTTTAGGACATTTCAAACATTAACTTGACTCAGTTACTGACTTCAATAAGTTTTTTTTTTTTAATTTTGAAATTTGGGATCATGTCCAGACCTAAATTGTGTAACCCCGGTTTAAAGTAGAAAAAAAAGTAGGCAGTACAATTGAATTCAGCATTCCTAAAAATCAACAAAGGTGCATCAAATTTCATCAATTTGTATCAAGAATTGGCATGGGAAATTATTTTTGTCACCAAAATTTAAGAAACGGACCACTGCACCGCACAATGGGCCGAACCGGAGATTTAGGGAAAAACTTCAAAGTGGTGTCATTTCGTATGGTATCATCCGTTTTACGATGTATTTAAGGGGAAGTTTTTAATTTTTTATAATAATGGGAAATTTTCCCACTTTAGGTTCCCTTGGGTACACATTAACATAGTTCATTTAAGGAAAAATTTTAAATAATAGATATGGAGAAACTATGGAACACATCAGTTTTAAGGGCTTTTTGAACCCCTTATTTCACATGAAAGCAAAGTTTTAACCATAAAATCATTAAAACAGCCGTATTCCGCATGAAAAACAATGAAAGAAAAATGTACCTATCACAAATCACAATATCAAATTAAACACTTTTATGTATGAGGTTTTTTCCACCTCGGCCCCACTGTGCGAAGCATTCAACTGATTTGAATGAAATTTTCAGACATGATAATTAGATCATCAGATAAATTTCCGCCTACTGACACGCCCTTTTCAAAAAAATAGATCATCTTATCGACAAAGTTGATGTAAATCAGCGGTGATGTGTTCTTTGGAAAAGTTGTAGATACATATTTTAAGTTCTAACAACCATTCCATAGAAAACTTAAAAAAAAAAAATAGGCCATACAAAGGATTTCACCACGCCCACTCTTTGGAGGTGTGATAGAGGAAATTAGTAAATACTAGAACTAACAAATTAACCTTTCTATTTCGTTCGCAGATTTAAACAGCTAATTTTGTTTGAATTCCATACATGATGGTTCAGTGTAAAATATGTGTACTATAATTCCGACCGGGGAAGACTAACTTCTTTTTAGGGTGAATTTTTAATTTGACTTAAAAAAATTAACCAATTTTAAAAATTAGTTCATAAAAGTTTTGCCAACCATCATAATTTTGTTGTCAAATATTTTATTTGTTTTTATATGCGTAAACGAGGAAAATTCATTTAACTAAAAAAAAATTGTCTTTGAGGTCTGCAGTCTTTTTTATGAAATTTTATATTTAAGAAAAAAAAAATGTTGTTTCTTATGGTCCTACTATTACTCTATCAGATAATATTCCAAAAAAGTAAATATCTATCATAAAATGATTTTTTTTAGCCCCTAAACCACAGTGCGCTGCCGGGCGGCTCTGAACCCTTGCTACCTCATACATACATATATGGAAAATTTAAGAACAAAAAATGCTAATTGCACAGAAAAGGCCAACTAGTCCTAGAAATTGGTCAGCCCTACATAACAATCAAGGCTTAAAGTTTCTGAAATCACGCAAGGTCATTTTTGGCACCTCATTTGTGGGAAATTGGCAAAAAAAAATAATTACCATCCGACAGATCTCTAGATCATGATAAAAGTTTAACTATTTTCAGTAATTGGCCTGCCATAGATGTTTTTCTATGAATTTTTAAAGTTCGTTTCATAAGGTCACACAAAACGTTTTGGCATCTCATTTGGTCATTTAAAAAAAAGTATGCTTTTTGAAAGGCCACTTCACGGTCATGAAAGGTCTAGCTGATAATATTGTTCACCCATAGATTTTTTTATAAATTTTTAAGGAATTAAAAAAAATCGAGGTCATAGCGATTTTTGGCACATCATTAATGGGAAATTTGCAAAAAATGTATACCATCTGAAAGATCTCCAGATCTATATAAAAGGTCAGCTAGATTCTGTTTTTGGTCAGCTATAGATTCTTTTTAATTTAAAGTATGTATTTTCTGTGAGTGTGAATCGAACCTTAAAATTTTTCGTCACTTTACAGGATGTGTACATTAATAGAATTAAAAGGCATTTTCCTTCAAATCCATGCAGTGGTTCTCCAAAATTTCATAAAATGCCAGCTTAACATTCAAAAATTGCAATAGAATATTGAAAAATATTTTTTTTTGTTAAGGGAGTTTTTTAGAGATAGAAATTGAAATGGAATAAAACAAAGATGTTTTTTTTAATTGACATAACATTTACTTTATTCGAAAGATAATTATAATGACCGCCACGCCCTGGAGGTCCAATTTTCGATAACTTTTTTCAACATTTATGCCCGTATTTCGGCAATAACGCGGCAAATGTTGTCCTCCAAGTGGTCAATCGTTTCGGGCTTATCGGCGTAGACTAGCGAATTCACATATCCCCACAGAAAATAGTCAAGCGGCGTTAAATCGCACGATCTTGGAGGCCATTTCACGGTTCCGTAACGTTAAACTATGCGGTTACCAAACGTTTCCTTCAAAAAATCAATTGTGACACGAGCTTTGTGACATGTTGCGCCGTCTTGTTGAAACCACAGCTCTTGCACATCATGGTTGTTCAATTGATGAACAAAAAAGCCAGTAATCAACGCAGAGCCGTGATTTTAAAAATAAATTAGCACAATTTGGAAGTATTGCTCAGGCGTCCAGTCTATTCATGTTGAAATGCAAGAATGGTGTTTTATTTTAAAATTTATTTTATTTTTCAACGGTCACCTTTTAGAGTGATACACTTCACACAACGATATTCCAACTTTGTAAACCCTTCGAAAAAATAAGTTTTGTCACACCCTGCCAAATAGGCACTTGTTGCAGCGATAATTTCGTCATTTCTTGAAAATCTTTTCCCACTGATCCATTTCTTCAAATTTGGAAGTAGGAAAAAATCACAAGGGGCCAAATCTGGAGAAAAGGGTGTATGAGGCAGCAGTTCATAGCGCTATTCGGCTAGTTTTTCTGTTACTATTGCAGACGAATGAGCTGGATCACTGTCGTGATGAAACAGCAAATGCGGCACCCATCTTGCAGATAATTTTTTCATATGCCCAAATGGTCATGAAGGATCCGAATAATGGTATCATTTGAAACGGCTACAATGTTAGCTATCTCACGAGCCTTGATTCGACGATCATCTAACACAATATCGTGGATTTTCCTTACCATTTCTTCAGTTGCGGCGTCAATTGGACGTCCTGGCCGCTCAGAATCCTTTGTGCTCATACGACCACAACGAAATTCAGTGAACCACTTTTGAACCAATCCATGCGAGGGAGCAGAGTCTCCATAGTATTTTGTAAGCTTTTCATTTGTCTCTTTAATGGTTTTACCACGCAAAAAGTAGTGCTTTATCAAAACTCGAAATTCAATTTTTTCCATTTTGAGAAATTAACACCGACAAAAATTCATTCCATGACTGATTTTTTTTTGTCAAGGCCTACAAAGGATCAAAAATATCAGAAAAAAATCCTACAAGTGATTCGAGCGCCATCTGTGTTAAAAGTCACTGACTTATCGAACAGCCCCCGTATGTCTATTATACGGTTTGATAAAGATTTTGAGTTATTAAACTTTACTCTCCACTTCAGCACCACATCAGTTAGAAGAAGGGAACAAATCCATCGTACTTTTGTTTAATTATTTCACATTTGCATTTACTTTTTGATAAAAACTGAAAGTCATTATGACCACAACGAAAACAAGATTGCTGAGTATAAATTTTGAATAAACAAAAAAATTATGCAAAAAGTCATTAAGTTTTTTTTTCCCAAAAATTTCATTATTGGACTTATTCCCTTCTTCATACTTTCGATTCAATTGATAAGAAAATTTCCTAAAAATAACATCTTATGACTTTTTTCATTAAAAAAAAACAACCTTTTGTAAACAAAACAAAGTCCAGTTTAAAATTGTTAAAATTTCATTGGTCACTGGTCCAACTATCTGATGAAGTCCAAGAATGAAAGACGATGACAAATTTGAAAGTGTAAAAGTTAAAGGTCAAAAAAACAAAACAAAAATAAAACCGTGCATGAAATTTAAGATTAAAAATTGGACAAAATATAGGAGGGATGCGCTGTGAGGTCGTTACGTCAATTTTGTTGATAATGCTTTTGACTTCAAGAAACAACTTAATCCATGCTTGTTGCATTTTTTTTATGAATACCCTTTATTCCGACATGTTCTGTAATGTTCTATTTATTTTCTCAAAAAAAGACTTGTGTTGTGAGACCAACTGAAATTATATTTTCGCTGAAATTCTTTTCAAATTGAAAGATAATTAATTTTTAACAACAAAATGCGATGAAAAATGACATCACTAAGCGTGTAAAATGTATATTGTGACACTGACAATAAGCTTGAGAGGTAAAGTTAGGTGACATGAAAAGATATGAAAACCATCAACAACTCATAAATGAATGCAACATTGATTAAGGGCTTTATCTGTTTATTTCCTTATACATAATTTGATGCAATATTTCTTCTTTACAATTTATTATCCGTACGAGACTATAGAAAGTTACAGAATTTATAAATTTTCAATTAGTTAAGTACGGCTTAACATGCACCGGTGCAGTGTTAAAAAAAAATCATGTCTTACAATACCATCGTGAGTTTGGTATAGGTACCTACTTACAAAAAGAAGTTGACGTGACGTCTTTAAATATGCACTCGGTTGAGTTGGGCACAAAGAAGAGAAGTAGTTTAAAAAATAAAAAAAAAATAAACACCAACATGGATTGCGGAAATGCCATCCTAACGGAAATCTATTGATCATGGCTGTCATTTTGAATTAATTTCACTTTCGTGCCATCATCGTGTTATTTTAGCTGTCATGAAAGAGAGTTATTAGAAAGGAGAGCGGTTAATTTTTATATGTTCACTTTCCATTAATAGTTTTATCTGGTTTGTGACTTATGATTTAGACGTTAGACGAAATGAGACTGCGAACGAATTTATTTAAATCTCAAACGAATTAAGACCTAATTTAAGTAGGCCTTCGTGTTTGGCGATACGGTTGTTTAATGATGAGATTATCATTTTAGAATGTGAGTTTTATTTCTTTAATGGCGTTAGAAGTTTCTTGAAAAAAAATTGTAATAAGGGGAATTATTTTAGAAGTATGAACGTACATAAGTATACAAACCGGATTGGATCAAGATGTTTAAAAACCTAAGGAAAAGAAAAGTGTGCTAAGGTCCTCAGTTTCCTCCCTCAGGAAACTCAACAAATTAGATGAGTTAACTCGGAGCTAACTTAGGATTTCAATTGACTGAAAAACATGTTTCTGGTGTTAACTCAGGTTTAACTTCGCTAGGATAATATCAGACTGAAAAACTGACCCCAAGGATGAAAAATAGTTTGGGAGTCATTTTTTTTTGGTCCTGTCACCTGGACGCATTTTTTTTTTTTTTTTAATGGCGCCCAATCAGTAATCTAGTCAGGTAACCGGAATCCCTGCGCTTTCAATTGGGGGGGCCTTATTTTTGTATGCGTAATTTATTTTTGACATATGCTAAGGATGTAATTTAACTTGGAAATCATTGTTTTAAGCTGTCGCTTGGACGCCATTTTCAAAAATGGCACACAATCTGTGGGAAATGGTTAAAAAAATCGTAAATTACTTGGAAAATGTTCATGAACAAAATGACGATTGATGTCTTAAAAAAAAAGGTGTTTAGTAGACGCAACTTCGGGTAAAATTTCAGTGTTGCAACTTTTCATGAACACATTTTTTTGATAATTGTTTGGATGCCAAACGCGTGTTGGAAAATAGTAATTTATACATTAAAAAATAGGTGTTGAGTAGACCTACCTTCGATTAAAATGTCAATATTACCACTTTTTGGGAACATACCTTTTTAATGTCTCTTTTATATGTAATGAAAAAGGTTGCGTAAGCGCCTCCAGATACCAAACGCGAGTTGGAAAAATAACAGTTGACGTCTTAAGAGATAGGTGTTGATTAGAAGCACCTTCGGTTAAAATGTCAGTGTTGCTTCTTTTCGGGAACATATTTGTTTTGATGTCAAAGCGTGTGAATTTCAATTTTTTGGTAATTTTTAATATTTTGAACACGAACTAATAATGTAGGTACCGAATCACGCTGCACTTCAATCGGAGTAATTGATCAACGTTATCTCCAGACTTAGTACCTAGTACATACAGTACGTTCTCGATTAATGCAACTCTCGATTCATGCAACTCCTCGATTTTCGCAACAGCTGAATTTATATCATTGTTGACGCAGTAATCGCAACTCTTCAAAAAAAATTGACTCCATAAGTGCAACTTTTGGTTTTATATGCATATCTTTATTTACTCAGGTTCTTGGCTATGTTTGTTTTTGTCGTTACATATTGTCTCGGCAGTTATCTTACCGCTACTTTTAAGTGATGATACGGTGAAGTTGTATGAATGTACATGATATGTATCTATACCTACAATGCAAGATTTTCTTGTAAGTTTAATGAATTCTGTCCAGTGAAGAGTCGTTTGTGTGTTTCGGAAAATTGGGTACGCGAAACCAGTTATAACAATGAGAAAATCTATAAAGACAATGAATTGAGCCTACAAAAATATTTACTCGGTTATTGCAACAACCTCGGTCAGTGCAACCACCCTTGTTTTAATTAGTTGCGATAATCAAGAATGCACTGTACTTCCTAGTGAAGCGAGGACTGCGATTGTTTTATGAACGTTTGACGTTTAAAACCACAATGCCTCAAATGATTAGAAAAACATAAAGTCAAAATCAAAAACCACTGAATCCTTTAGCTTAAGAACTTTTTTCTATTTTTCGATTCACAATAGCATCAAGCAAGAAACAACGAACTGCAACAAACTTAGTTTAGCTTTTGTAATCGAACTGTCAACTGTTCACTAACTGTTCAGTCAACCGTGAACGTGGTCGTGAAGCTGTGTGGAGAGTTATCGTTCACAAGCAATTCCCGCGTGCAAAATGTACGGGAGCTCTTGGTGAACAGTTGACAGTTCAATTATAAAAGGAAAAAAGGCTCATTGGAGACATTGTGGTGATTTTTCACTTCACGAGGAAGTATGTACTAGGTTTTTACACGAGAATTCCTCGCGAACGAAAATTCTACACTTTTGTCTCACTTTTGCTGAGTGAACAAAAATGCAAATGCAATGGATTCACGATATGATTCACAAGTATGTACTAGGCTTTAGTTTTACACTTTCTTGATTATTGTGATTTGTGAAGTTGCAGTTTACCCAGAACACATCACTCTAAATTGAACTATGCTTTGTGGACCGTGTTCGTTTGAAATACGCAATGTTTTTTCTGAGAATAGGCCGACGTTAAAGAGCTCTACTTGATACTGATTAACCCTTGTGTTGACCTCCTGTTCGCAAAAATGGAGTTTTGTGGCACTTTCATAACTTGTATCCCACTAAACCATCAAAAAGACTGATTATGGCCTCTCTAGACTTTAGCAGCCTTCTTCTTAGCTTTTTAAGAGTTCGTTTCGTATACTATATTTTATTTTATATGTATTTTATTTGTTGTTTTTTTCATAATTTTGTTTGTAATAGAACTTATTGCATGACTACGTACATTCGGCATCATACAAAAATTTGCTTCTTATTCCACATGGCTTGGAAAAGTGAAGTCAAAATGTCGGTATCGTGGCATATCCGTTCCTTGTTTTTCCAATTAAAGGTACTATTTTTCAATTCAAAACTTCATAGAATTGAAATGCTGTTATTTAAAAAGTTTGAGTATAACATTTGCTTGCGGCAAAATTTAGCAAAAATGAAATCAAAATACTTATTCTTCAATAAAATAATCATGATTGAATGTAGTCCGAGAATTTTGTTTTATTTTTTAATTCAAAAGGTTTTCCTCTGAACCGCCATTTTGTTAAAAAAGACACTATTAATTTTTTGTACGTGGTTGTACTTTAAGCCTAGTCCACAGTTTCCGTGCGAAAAAAAATATATGCAAATATTTGCGCATGTCAAAAATTACTGAGGTGAAATACAAAATAATTTTTTTGCATCATTGGTTTACAGCTTCATGCTAAAAAAAAAACTATTGCTGTCATGAAATGTCATGCAAAACAATAGACCGGGAATATTGTTTTGCATGCGAAAAAGTGTGATGAAAAAAATATTTATTTGGGTGGTTTACACTTGACAAAAATGTATGCATCTCAACGCATTATTTGCATGCAAATTCTTTTTGCATCCAAAAAAAAATTGTTATCCACTTCTAGGGTGGCTTAAGCCAAGATAAATATTTTTATTGAGGTTAAAACATAACATGCATTCAAGAATTTCAACAAAAATATTGTCAAAAATTTAAAATAAATTAAATTTTGAATAAAAGCGACATTTTGAACATGTCATAAAGATTTTAGTCCCTACTTTTTTTTAGTATGTTTGAGCTTATCTTAGTCCGAAAAGTTATGCGCAATTTAAACAAAAAAATTGAAAAGTGGCCAGTGTGACCATTCTCTCAGAAACGCAAGGGCGCATTTTCGGTTCTTAAATTTCTTAAATAAAAATCCTTTGAGGTAATTGTTCCAAACTTCCCCTCATTCTCTGGTGTATTCAATAGCCTTTTATAGACAATAGATCTTTCAATTTCCATTTCTCTAACTCAAATACAATCTTCTAGTCAAACCTTTCATACAGGTCATTGTTTGACTTAATAATAAACTTAACAACATTTTTCATGTCCTAAAGAAAATCAAGAAAGCAAATAGTGCACTCTCATTATATTAACCTGGAATCCAAGCTAATACAATTAATCTGCCAGTTGTACGGTTTCCTTGTGGGTGGACTATGCCAAGAGCCCAAGATAGACCATCAGAGGCAAGTTTTCCAGTGTGAAATGTTCCCCTTTTCACTCGTAGCCACTGCCCTGCATTACATCTAAAACATCCACTGGGTGCAAGGAATGTATAGCAGGCCAAGCTAGAGACGAAAAGAGGAACTGTATTAACAATCTGTAACTTCATCCATCCCATCTATCCATCCGATGCGATAATGATGGTTTTAGTCTTTGGAGTGCAGGCACTGAGAATCAAATTGAAAGCAGCATCATTGAACCGAGGAGATTCCTTCTGCCGCCGGCTGGATGGCTGGCTGCAACAACATTCTCGTGGATGTTGTCGAGATTGGCTAAAAATAGACTCACCCGAGACGTCAACATTTTTTTATTGGATGCATGCACCTAAGACCCAAGAGTCTCAGAACCCACCAAGGAGAGAGAGTAAACTGTTGTTTATTTGTTCAGTTGTTTTGTTTTAATTTTTTTATTAAACTAACTCTTGACGAGATGAGAAGAGCTATCATAGGATAGCATAGAGGGTTCGGAAGAAAAGAAAAAAACAGTCGGAAATTTGGTTTAGACATGCTAATGTACTCACTGTGCTATTTAAAGCTATTTGAAGCCATTTAAAAGATTTGTCGACAAATTGTTAGAAATTAAGTGCGCGCGAGTTTGAAGATAAGGAAAAGTGGTATGAGATTGCTTATAGATAAGTTGCTATAGAGCCTGGTCGGCTCAATGCAAATACCCGAACGCGCACACCTGGGGTGCTATAGAGTAGAAAGTTGCTGACCAAGAGAAATGTGCCTTTGGTGAGAGAATCATTACTGATGATGGCTCAGGGGATTGTGGTGATATGGATGATGGCAAAGACGATGCTAAATGCAAGTTTGTCGAATCGAATCGTTCGTCAGCGTCGTCGCCGTCGTGTCGTTGTTGAATTAATTTTCAATTCATTACTTTTCAACCGGAAAGAAATTTTAGCAACTTTGTAAAGAACTGCATGTGGTCTGTGATGGGAAATGAAATATTTTAAAGTCTTATCTTGTTGACACATTTTCGAGGTAGCTTTTAATCTTTGAGTTCTCAATTAGTGCCATGTTCTCAGAAAGAGAACAATTCGTGGTACGCAGGTAGGATGTGTCTTCAATGTGAAGTATCGTTAATGGTACTTGGAGTTTTAATATGTTCGCAATAAGGAGTAAACCTTCAAGAAGGCTTATCATTAAGATAACACATTTCAAAGGCTTCGGGAGCTGAACTGCACAGTTTATGTAACAGTCCTACAAGAAATGTGATGGGAAGGACCTGAGAAAAATGGAAAGCTACGATTGTTACAACGGCAACTCCCACCTTGATGGAAAGTTGACGCAATTGTTTGAATGAAGTTTTGCTGTCATAGGAGAACTAGGAAAAAATCAGTTTTGAGATTTTCCGAGGAAAAGTTTCAACATTAGCGGAAGTCTTTACAGAAGAGAAAGATGACGCAATGCTACCAAAGCAAGATTCTACGAGCTTCTCACCGAAACTTACCGGCAATGGTCCACGCATGATTTTAAGAAACTCTTGGGAGATTTCTAAACGCGCCTTAAATTGGCAAAGAGAACATCTTGAGTAAGGTGAAGCTTCCACATTTGAACAGACAAAAATAGGCAAAGACACTAGATTCAGCGTCGATAAATAATTACGTATACCAGATTTTATTAATTTTCGTAAGGAACTAGCGTGGTAAATGATCTTTTTTTCAGCAAAAAACAACAAAAGGACCACTGTTCTTCAGCATGGCAGTCAACCACACTTATCATTACGTACGCCAAAATGTGCAAAAAAGTATGTATTAACTTTCTTTAGGCAAATGATACCAGCTGCTGTTAAACAACTGTGACCTCTCTCAAGTGTTAAATAATCAATTTATTTTTAGCAATTAAACTTCGATAAAAATTTGAACACAGCTTTTTGTTCTTCTATTTTCTAACAATTATGAAGCAGGAAAAAACCCGCTGCTAGTTCCAACAAAAACAACGAATTTGCTGATGTTTTAACTTTTATCTGGCACATTGTTTGATTTAGGACATTGATAGAAATACTACACTTGACGCAATCACATCAGAGGCGTTTATATCTATTATTGTAATTAATTGATAAACATGGAGTTAAAGTTCCCTAAAAGCTAATGAGTGCAACGAAGTGTTTTTTTTTATTTTTTTTCTAAATTTGGTCTCAATTAGTTTTCAGGTTTCATGTCATAGATTCCGATGTATGCCACCGTGAACATGAGCATCATGTCAACAACACAAGTTGTTATAAATCACTTACAACATTAGATTTAGATATCGACGGGTTTATGGGTGCATTGAAGTGAAGTAATCGATTGATTAATTTTTAGCGGCATGGCGCGGCGGTCTCTTTTATCATCTCATTTTGATTTTATATATTTTTATATCAAAAGAGTGCGACACGTTAAAAATCAATAAAAATAAGGATTGAGTTAGTTTAGATTGTGTTAATCGACATCATATTATGTTTATTTAAGCTTATTACTTATATGGCTTTATATATTTAGTGAGAAGTTTTAAATTCTATTTTTAAACGGGGATAAATTGGTTGGTTATTACTTCTACAGTTTAGTTAAAGATATGTACATAAGCTATGTACTTCGAAATTTACTTCTACAGTTTAGTTAAAGATATATATATTGTTGATTAAAGAAAAAGAGTATTAACAGAGCTTTGCGATAGGATGACGTGCTATCTTCTATCACGCTCTAGATATCTGTCTTTGGTTCGCAAGGGCAGTACATTAACCTTATGTGGTCTGATGTCTCCTACAAGTGGTATTGCCCAAAAGGCCAAAGTAGTTTGACGTGCTTCAGCTTCGGGAGTCCATTCCAGATTTCTTTTATTTTTTGGTTTCCTCTTCTAACTTGATTTTGTTCCTTATCACCCTCCTATTCCGCAGTAGAAATCATTGATCTATTTTCGATAAAAGAGTCTGGCCCCTTCGTTTCACTGGTAGCCAACGTGCCGTCGAACTCTCAAGGGATATAAAAATTATTTCGAGTTAGAGAGAGTTTTGCAAAAATTCGATTTAGAGAGAAATAAATAAGTTTGGAAATTTGAGAGGAGTATACAATAAACATGGTGAAAAAATTCTTGTTAGACGGAAATTCGACTCAGGAGGAGTTCGACTTAGAGTGCGTCGACTGTAGTTGCATGAAATTTGTAGCCAATTAAATTATCTACAAGATTGATTATGAAAAATTTTGCCCTAAATTTGACGGTTAAGGAGTTATTGTGCTGTAAAGAGGGAAGAAACTGAAAATCTTACAAAATACGAAATTTTAGGCTTTTTTGGGAGCTCCATAGAGCCGTTTGTAGTGGTTGTACAAAAATACTTTCTGAGTCATATTTGTAGGAAATTTTATTGTCTACAAATGTCTGTCATATTTTTTTCCAAAAATATATACCGGAAAGAAGTTATAAGCAAAAAACTGAAAAAAGTGCCGATGTTTTGTAGTTTTTCCAGGATTTTGAAGGGGGCGGAGGGGGCGTGGTTGTGGAATTTTGGAATTTTCATCTACCAACTATACCATATAACATATCAAAAATTTAGAACTACCCTACCTTTTTTAGGGTAAAACCTCTCTATTTACTGGACTAAGTCTCAAGGATGGCACAATAGCAAACGTCTAAAAAAAATCCAACAATTAAACAGAACAAATTAAAAATCATGCTTGCTTGGCTGTTAATTTTTCACCATCAAGTGTGAGCGCAAAGCGATAAGTCACAAAACACACCGTCTTTGTTACTTTGACATTTATAAATGTCAAAAGAGCTGTGTTTAGTTATTTGTACTGACTAGGTGTGTTTGTTACCGTGAAAATTCTTGCAAATTTTCACAATTTGCTGTCAGAAAGTATTGAAGAAAAAACCAAAGTTTGGGAAACTTGGTAAAAATTTAACGTTAACAAACAGGCATACTGTCACTGTTTTATGAGTGTTCAGTCAGAGTCTTATCCTACTTAAACCATAACATCATCATTTTTTGTAAACTGTATTGATCTACCCACCCCTATTACCTTGGATGACGAAAAAGATTGCTTAAAAGCAATTTTATTTTGCAATAAAGAATCATTGAACCATACAAGTCGCAGCCTTACCCTGCATAAACGATATTATAATATGATAATTGGCATAGGTTTGTAAACCACTGACCCACATAACCTCAATCAGCGGGAAATCCAACACCCACAGCAAACTACATAAAACGCACAACAATAAAGCTTGTCGCTCTAATTAGCTAAATGGCAAGTAGGTATATTTTTGTCAGAGCCACAGACAACGCAAATGAAAAAAAAAAGTAATAGAGAACAAACAAAACCCACCATGACACCTCATTTTAAGTGTCAACAAACCAAACAGTGTAATTCAGTGCCATAACGTAAATGTCGGTATTCTTTATAGTTTTGCATTCTAGTATACTCTTGCAAATTACCAACACTGCCACACGCTGACGCTACCCTCCCAACTTTAAAGTATTGTGTAACAAAATAATAACATTCTTTTGCACTCTCAAGTTTACACATTTATGTACATAATGTACACGTACAGGTTCGTGAAAAAGTGCGAAATGCAATATACCCGTCACCTCGTCTTCATTCTACTGTCTTTCAAGTTTTCTAGAAATACCTACCCAACTTAACTCGTATATTCATAACAATGCACATCTAATCCAAGTCTATAATCTAAAACGTAGAAACCTCACGAATCTACAATCAGGCGGTCGCACATTGTGTTAGTCAGCATGGTATGGATGTATGTATGTAAGTCATATTGCAATTATGCATTTAAGACGAGCTCAGTGAATTTATTATATTCTTCATGGTCATCATTGCATGCATTAGTAGACACTAGACACACATTATATTGTGCAGGGCCGAACGACAGTGAAATGTTTTATGTCAAAACTTAATTCCAACACTGGAATGATAAACATTTTTCCATCTTGCTCTATTGTAGGGAAAAGTAGGTTATAACTTGTAAGGAGTATTAAGGTTCTCAGATCTTAGTTACAGCGACCAGCGACCAGCGACTCCAACAGGGAAACTATTCGGTTTCATGAGAAAAATGATAAGTGTGACAGCTAACAGAAAATATAGAAAACATGATTTGTCAATGTTTTTCAGGGAACAATTTTCAAAGTTCACGAGTTAACGGTAAATCGAATTTTACATCTTTAAGATTTAAATTTAAGAGTGAAACTCATTGAAATATTGCAATACGTCAAAAGAAAGTATTTTCCAAAATGTTCAAAAACGAGATTTGCCTTATGGTTTTCGTTTTGGATGCTTAGAGTACTTCTTTTGCAAGTCTTCTTAGCTTCAAAAGCTTTCGATTGGCTGTTATAAGTAATGATTTCAGAGTAAGTTTCTGATCTCGAGAAGGTCTCGAAAACGGCATAAGTACTACAGTAATTCAGCAGACTCTCAATATAAAAAAAAATCGAATCCTGATCGTGTTTTTCATAAAAATATTAAGATTTCCTCTCAAAATAGAAAATTGCTCTTTGAATTAAACATATCAAGTGGGTTAATTTGTCAGTAGTATGGATGTCGTTAATAAGAAAGCTCATGCACACACCCTGTCAACTCATTAAGTTTGTCAGTGAGGAAAGAGTCAGATGTGAGAGCAGAACAAAATAGGACAGCATAAGTCCCATGAAAATCGCCATAAGAACTGTAAACACAAAATTACCTACTATTTTTCAAACAAAAAATGTAGCCATTTTCAACTGACGACGACTTGTTGTTGTTGTGATTGAGAAATACTATCTTCATAAAATCGGTTCCAAAAGGTTCGAAACAGACTCACTAAGCAGCAATCAGAAAATTGGAGAACACCAAAAAATTGTTAAACAGCAACACTAAATGCAGACACTTTCGATTTGACAGGAGTGACAGTCTTATACTTCATTTCAACCTTATCTTACGTTTTCATTAGACCAAATGAGGCGATTTTGATAAAAACTTCCAAATTCAACACGAAATCATCTCATTTCCCATACAAATTAACATTTCGAAATGAGATAATTTCAACGCACGAAATTAGGTTGGAAATTAATGCTACATTTCCACCTAACGCTAATCTGGGATTTAATAAGATTAACCTCAAATCTGCTTCAAATCTTTGAGATTTACCATACAAATTTATTTCGTAAATCTTGAAGATTAGAAAATAATCTTGTTAAATCTTCCTAGGACAAATAGTTTTACAAATCGAACTAACCTGTTCTTACATGGTGCTGAACGATTCATTCGAGACTCGCATTCGGTTCTTCATTGTTTGACACGAATCAAACATTCTGTCTCATTCGCACTTCATAAGAAAAATTGAAACGCCATTTGCATTTTTGAAGATGCTGTCAAATTTAATCTTTTTTAAATCTTTTTGTGCAGTGGAAACACCAAAAAGATTAATTTGATCTAATCTGAGATAAACCTTTGGTGGAAACATAGCATAGGTCAAAGCCTAACGAACACACTAATCAGAGATTTAATAAGATTTACCTCAAATCTTCTTCAAATCTCAAAGATTTACCATTTTTGGTAAGTCTTCAAGATTATAGCCTCTTCACACTGAAACCAAAACCTGGTTTACACGAAAATATCGGTTTTGGAGAAAAACCTAATGGAAAATAAAAGTTTTCCCATACTTCAGGTTGTCGTAAAACAAAAGTTTTATAAGGGTATTCATGCAACAGCGTAAAGTCGTCGTAAACGTGGGTAAAGTTTTAAACTTCGTAAATATGTCAAATGTTCCATCCAAATTGGGACAGAACTACGAAGTTTTAAACTTTACGACGTTTACGACGACGCTGTTGCATGAATACCCATTATATAAAACCAGTCGAAAACTTCAATTTTCAAAATTATTTTACTTATTTTAAATTGTTAATTTTTGTTTGTGGTAAGTCAAATATTTGTTCATTTGGATCCTATTTATACAAATAATCACCGTTTTTATTTTCAGAAAATGGAAGAAAACAAAAAAGAAGAAAAAATTGTCGGTGGTTGGTGTCAAAAAAAACTGTTATGTCAAACGAAAACGTGTAATGTTCGGTGTGAATGATTTTCGGGTTTTTGAAAAGTTTTTGCCGAAAACCGATTTTGGGGTTTTGTGTGAATTAAAAATTAATCTTTTAAAACACAACACTTTTACAAATCGAAATAACCTATTCCTATATTGCGCTGAAGGATTCATTAATGGCTGAATACAGACACGAATGATACATCTTATCCCACTATCACTTCAGAAGAAAATTTAAACACCATTTTTTGCATTTTGAAAGGTGCTGTCAAAGTAAATTTGTTTTAAATCTTTTTGTGAGGTGGAAACACCAAATAGATTTATTTAATCTGAACTGAGATTGACCTTTGATGGAAACATAGCATTAAATTTTGATGAGCTTGGGACACAAAACTTGAGAGAGTGCATCTTTCGTGTTGAGATCTGAGACGAGAATTACGGCTTCAGAGTGAACGAGTTTTTAGTCACAAGAATTAACAACAACTGTCAAATTTCTGACAGTTGACAGGTGATTTAGAATTCTTTTAAAAATTATCACGCATGTTCAAGAAAGAAGAATTTGGTTCTGATGAGTCTCAAACTACGAACCGCTACACATAGGAGTATTTGCCTACAAAACTCGGCCAAAAGTCAATTTTTCAAGTGTCAAAATTGAAAGGGGAACTTTTTCCAGACAATAGCTAAGATCCCATGGAACAATAGGCTAAAATATTTTTTTTATTGCTCAACATATTTTGGCCATGATATTAGTTCAAAGTCTTCGATTAAGAATTTGTCACTTCTTTTTGTAATCAACCTTCAAACAATTTGAAACATTTTATTAGATTATTTCTTAAAAATTTTGTGTAGTCTGATGAAATTTTTGGTATATAAAAATCAACTACAGATGTTCATTATTATATTGAGCCATTTTTACGACAAATATTTTAATATTATTTATATTTTTTTCGAATTTTTGTTCTAAAAATGCAAAAAAAAAAAACACTATTTTTGTTGGTTCTTTTTCGTTGGGAAGTAATTTTTTATAGATGTAGGTGGAATTGGGTTCTCATTTGTATATGGGTGGATAAAATAAACCATCAAGCTTTATTTTCAAAAAGAATCGGCTGCGGATTTTTGCGGATGTTGTTTTTTGTCATATCGTATTCCCACTTTTATGCCCATTCAAACTGACTATTTGTGCTGTTATTTTTCTTTGGGATTTAATTTTTTTTATTTTTTGGAGTTATTTGGTAATTATTTGTATAAAATATGGTTTAGCAAAGCTCCCAGTATTGATTAAAAAAAAAATATTGGCTGCAACTTTGATCCTTTTTATATTTTTTGGTCATATCGTATATCCGATTGTATGCATTTTTTCTTGTTTCCAGTTGAAAAATTAAAAAAAAATGAAATTTTTTTTTGTTTTAAAAGAAGGTAAATTTATTAAAAACGGTATTTATTACATGGTTTAAGATGAAAATATTGCAATCAAGACAAAAAATAATTTTGTCCAGTTTTTGCATACAAATACTCCTATGTGCGCTGCCGTACAAAAACCAGCGCAGGATGCAGCAAGGAGCACAAAATTCATTACTAATGCTTTAAATGACCCCAACATATGTCGAAACTATGTCACCACCCTTAACGACAGAGCCTCGTCATTAAATGGAATCCAGAATTCAACAATTGATGAGATGTGGGGTGAAATTAAAAGTGTTTTTATGGAGGCTGGATCCGAAACTGTACCCAAGCGAACGAGACGTAGAGACTCTTGGATATCCCAAGACACCTGGGATAATCCGAATAAATGCCGAAGCTGATGTTCAACGAAAGGCTGACTTGCGAAGAGAGTACCGCATTGCACATAAGATGGTCTACCGCTGTGTGAGACGTGACAAGAGGGTGAAGTTGGATGGACTCGCAGATAATGCGGAAAGCGCTGCCAGAAGAGGAGATATCCGGGAATTGTACCAAATAGCCAAAGATGTTATCGGGAAAAAAAGCAACACCAATCATCCTGTAATGGATGTGGATGGTACACTTTTGGTATCAATTGAGGATCAGCTTCGTAGATGGAAGGACCATTTTTGTGCCCTGCTAAATGAGGATTCAGTTGAGCAGAGTGCTGAAGTGCCCCAACTAAACGAGATGCGCAGGTCCTATAGGGGTATTGACATCGAACCCCCGTCAGAATCGGAAATTCGTACATCAATAAATCTCCTCAAAAACAACAAGGCAGCTGGACTGGATGGAATACCAGCTGAATTCCTGAAAGCCGATCCCGTAGCAGCGGCTAGTATTTTACATCCGCTGATACAAAACATTTGGGAAAACGAAAGCTATCCCAGGGACTGGAAGGATGGTGTGATTGTTAAGTTGCCAAAGAAAGGTGACTTAAAGAATTGCAACAATTGGCGTGGTATCACCGTTTTGTCCGTTTTCCCAAAACTAATGGCAACAATCATACTCGAGCGAATAAAGGATAGAATCGAGTCTACACTCAAGAGGCATCAAGCTGGCTTCCGCAGTGGTCGATCGTGTGTCGACCATATCAACACCCTGCGTATCGTCCTCGAGCAGTCGATGGAATATCAATCACCGCTTTACCTCATGTTCGTGGATTTTGAAAAGGCCTTTGATCGAGTTAACCGAGAATGTATATGGAGATCGTTGCTTGGTAGAGGAATTCCACCAAAAATTGTTGCCATTATTAAAGAGTCCTACAACAACGCGAGGTGTTTTGTTTTGCACAATGGGCAGCTATCCGACTCCTTCGTAGTGCAACAGGGTGTGAGACAAGGGGATGTTCTATCGCCAATTCTCTTCCTGCTGGCGATGGACGACGTATTGACGGCCAGTGTTGGTACTGCGACAGGGCATTCAATGGAGACCGTTCGAAAGGCTCAGTCATTTAGACTATACCGATGACATATGGGTGATTCTCTGCCAACTGTGATTCTTTTTTAAAAAAAATTTCAAAAACTAAAACTTCTTGGAAGCAGTTTTTGTTTTGTGTTTGTGGCTTCATTTAGTCAGAGTATCATATCTGTAAACGCATTTTGCTACAACTTTTAAAGAACAAAAAATATAGTGAAATGTACTAAAACTAGTATAGACGATAATGACACTCTTTTTCTTTTTTTTCTTTTTAATTTTTTCTCCTTCTTTTTGACCATATTTTTGTTGAGATTCTTGATTTTCTAATACGTTTTGACCTTTTGACATTTCTACTTCCCTTTTTTTCTTTAAAAAATTATCTCTTTTTCGTTTTTAAAGTCTGTTCTTCTGAACGGCAACCCTTTTCCTTGTGCTGGGTTATTACTTAGTTTTTATTGCACGGAATGATTTTTGTTTGGCTCATCTGAGGTTTTGCTACCGTTCTCATAAAGAAAATTGGTAGAAGAAAATATTATTGCAAAGAATTATTTAATTATATTTATTCATAGCTCAATAAGTATTTAAATGCCACGGTACTGACATCCACGGTACTGACATTTAGACAGTTTATGTAACCTCACTTCTCTATGCTTATGAGAAAAATAATTTCCAGGACAATTTTAACTTGTGCCGTTAAAAAGAATACAAAATTGTGATAAACAACCAGAAACATGTTATAACATGCTTAAAAAATACTACCACGGTACTGACAAATAAATTTCAGACATACTTTCATCGCATGCAAACATATCACTCTTAAAATACAACAACGTACCAAAAACAAAATTACTGTTGTTAAATATACATAAATAGTGTCTCTTTTAGAAAACTACAATACATACGTGTTAAAGCTTAAACAAAATGGCGGTTGAGCGGGAAATCTTTTGAATTCAAAAATAAAACTGAAACCTCGGACAACATTCATTCATGATTATTTTATTTAGCTATAAGTATTTTGACTTTATTTTTGCATTATTTTGTCAAGCAAGTATTGCACTCGAACTTATCTAAGGGCAACATTTCTATTCAATGAACTATTTCATTCGAAAACAGTAGACTTAATCGGAAAAACAAGGATAGGACATGCCACGGTACTGACATTTTGACCATACTTTTCCAAGCCATATCGAAGAAGTTGCAAATTTGGTCATGATTTTGAATGTAGATTGTAGTAAATAGCCATTTACATAATCCAAACCAAAAATATATTCGAACATTTTACATTAAACAACAAAAAAAGCACTGGACGCAAAGAATCACAGTTGGAACGGAATCACCCATATGTCTACTGGCAAATAACATCAGTGGGCTGAACGGGATGTGCCAAACACTGCAAGTGAAGGGAGAGTCGAGTGGTCTAAGAATTAACAGCAAAAAGACAAAAATAATGCTCACAGGCCGCTCCACACAGCAGCGTATTATTTTACAGGAGACGCCAGTTGAAGTAGTGGAACAATTTAACTACCTTGGCAGTATTGTTTCTGCAAACGGTGGTACGGATCTGGACGTTAAAAGTAGAATAAATAAAGCTCGTGCTGCCTTCGGTACTCTGTCCCCAATTTGGAAATCCAGTCAAATCTCCTTACGCACTAAGTTGAGATTCTTCGAATCCAATGTCAAATCCGTGCTGTTATATGCTTGTGAAACCTGGAAAGTCACGTCTACCATTTCGAAGAAATTGCAGGCTTTTGTGAATCGCTGTCTTCGCCACATCCTAAAGATTCGCTGGCCACAAATAATATCAAATGAGGAATTGTGGCGCAGGACAAGTCAAGAGCGGCTGGACGTCGACATAAGAAAGCGTAAATGGCGTTGGATTGGTCACACACTGAGGAAACCAAACGATGAAATTGCAAAGCAGTCCTTTGAATGGAATCCTCAGGGTGCACGGCGGGTTGGAAGACCAAGAACAACATGGAAATCAACTGTCTTAGCGGAAGCAGAATCCCAGAGAAAGACGTGGCCACAGCTTAAGTACCTTGCAGCAGACCGTGAAGGATGGAGACGTTTTGTTGACGCCCTATGCCCCAGCCGGGGTTACAGGACACGATGATGATGATGTACAGCTTAGGTACAGTTGTCCACTGGGGTTGATTGAAAATGGTATTTGGGAGATAAACGAAGATCTTAATAAGATATTGCTCTGGTCTCGATCAAACGGACTTTGTTTAAATCCTACTAAGTCAAAATGCTTAGTCATTTCAAAAGACCCTACAGACACATCTTGCTTTTCTCCAATATTACTCAATGATAACCCTATTCAGTTTGTTGACTCAGCCAAGAATCTTGGAGTAGTATTCAATAAGACACTCACTTGGACAAATCATATACAACTTATCATAGGTAGAGTGTACGGAGGCTTACGTATGTTATGGACCACCCAAAGAATCACTCCAATAAAAACAAGAATGATACTTGCTAAGTCGCTGCTTATTCCGCTTTTATTATTTGGGTGTGAACTATTTAGTAATTGCGATTCCAAGCACACAAGGAAACTTAATGTTGTCTATAATAGTGTGGCAAGATATATTTTTGGACTACGGAAATATGTTCACATTTCCTCATATGCAAGACAAATATATGGTTTTTCTCTTGATAACTTATTCTCGTTTAGGACCTTAATAATGCTCCACAATGTCATGCAAACACGACAACCGACGTACCTTTACAACAGAATCCTTTTTCCACGCTCTAATCGAAGTAGCGATCTGATACCAATACGCTACTCCTATCTTGTTTCGAGCCGTCAATTTTTCGTTCACGCGGTTCGGTTGTGGAACTCCCTACCTCAAACTATAAGGATGATAGGCTGCACTACTCGGTTTAGAATAAGACTTAGACAGTATTTTGAGGCATTGCGATGATTTTAACTTTTGTTTCTTTTGTATACTTTAAAGGTGTCTTATAAGGTATTATAATAAAGTCCATTGATCAAATCTTTTTCATTAATTAAATGGTATAAAGTAGTTTTTGTTTATATTAATGTTTTTTTTTTCAAGTCATCTTGTTTAAAATTTAGTATTCATTCATTTCATGTAAACCAATTGTAAAACTGAAGCTTGTACTACCTTAAAAGATATTGTATCTTACTGTGCAAGACTAAATAATATGTAATAAATACAAATACAAAATACAAATGATGTTCAAGAAAATGAGATCTCAGATACCTCAGCAAACTCAGTGTCGTAAATAGGATTCCTCAGCAAAATTTCTTAATTTTGCTGACATATAGTTGAGGATAGAAAAATATTGGATCCGCCGCCGGCTCACTTTTTTAGGACGCGAAATTTGCTGCAGTCTCCGAGATCGCATTTCCTGAATATTCTTAATTTCTTACTCCAATCTTTAAAAAATATTTGGCCTATTTACAAACAATTCAAACCGATATTTATATGACCACAAATATTCAACTCATGTTTTACCATAGAATTAATTTGCCCATTTTAATCTATTTCTGAATTAAATGTTGTGCAACTAGGACAATTAAGTAAAATTTCACTTCAATTCCATATTGTTGCCTATCTGTAAAGAATTTTATGGAGATATAATATAGGTACATAAAGTATAAGAGTTTTAACAATGAAGATAAAGATAAATGAAACATGTCATTTTTTGTTGCTGCTCTTGTTGTTATTGTTGGGGTTGCTGAAAGAAGTGCATACATGACACGATTCCTCAATCAATCAATAATAAAATTCTATAAATAGAAAGAGGTTTTCGAACAAATGGGGATTATCTGTGTTCAATGCTTTTGAACGCATAAAAATAAAATATAAAATGTGGTGCAAGTGGTGCAAGAGGGCTGGCTTAAGGATGGGAGGTTTCTCAACAAGAAGATTATTCAGTAAGCTGAATTTTAAAAATCAATAGGTTTTTTTTTTAGTATTTTTTTTTTTTGCTATGCAAAATGAATAGACAATATTCATACAGTGTAAATTGTAGTTTCATGTTCAAAACAAATGTAACAGAGTTATGAAAGCATATGCAACAAAATATGTCGAATTAGAGCGAATTTTATAGGCGAAAAAGAAAATATGAAAAATATATGGGTTCATACGTGACAGATTAAAAAAAGCTATAGAGCAGTGTTTCGTTAGAAAAGGATAAATCCTTTTTTAAATTATTCTAGATTGACAAACTAAAGCCAAAAGCTAGCACTATAATGTTCGGAGGGCTACTTAAGTGATCGCAAGAAAATAAGCGAATACATGGAAAGCATATGACGTGGCTATAATTGCGGAGTGTAACGTTTCGCCAAGTTTTGTTCAACTTTGCTTACGGTCATCATCATCGTGTCCTGTAACCCCGGCTGGGGCATAGGGCGTCAACTTACGGTAAAGCTGACATTTGGAGAAATAGGAATGCCAAAAGAGATAAATAGAAATTACAAGTTAACAATGTATGTATAAGTTCCAATTTTTTGTATTCTTTGTACATACTACCATACAAGTTAGGTCATTCAGATGTCTCAAGGTAGCGGTAATTTATTGGAAAGCTGTTAAACATTAATTTGATTGGAATGGTATGAATGTATAAGAGAGTACCGTAGTACCTCGTGGCTTGATGGTTAGTGCGTAGGACTGTCATGCCGAAGGTGTGGGTTCGATTCCCAGCCGTGCCACCTAAAAACAGAAATGTTTTATTCGAGGTACTGCCTCTTGCGAGGAACTGACAAATCCTCCAAGAGTATACTTGTCATGAAAAAGTGCTTCTCATTTAGCCGTTCGGACTCGGCAAAAAACTGTAGGTCCCCTCCATTCCTGCCAACAAACACGCACACAGGAATGGTTGTGAGTTGTAAGTCACTAGGCCCTGGTTCTCCATGAGCTGTTGCGCCACTCAATTTATTTATTTTATAAGAGAGTACCTCTAATGCGGTTGCGAACATCTTTGAGAATTTCGTTTGACAACGAGAGCTAAAATGGGTAAAAACTTTAAATATCACCAAAAAGGATGAAAACAAGTTAAGTAAGAAATACTCACCAGATCAAAATGTCGAATGCCTCTATATTTCCGTTTGTAATAAATAGCATATTCGAATGGAATTAACTAAAGCAAAATCTTAAAAGGAAATCTAAGTTATATACCTACAAACATATCAAAAGAAACTCAAACATCACATTATTTTATAGCATTGAAAGACGTTAGGGTATTATAGTCTGGGACGTAAAGTATTGCTATAGTTTTATTTGTATATCGTCTCTTTAAATGCAAATTGAAACAAAGCAAATTAATTGTGCTCCATTTCCCATTTTCAGTAGACATAAAACCAATCTTCCAAATAAGTGCATCTCGTCTAGCCGTTCGGACTCGACCAAAAATTACCAAAAACACGCACACAGCAAACGTTGAGAGTTGTGAGTCAAACAAAAAAAATATCAACATCAAAATATTGAGCTTAAACTTCTAAATTTCCTTGAGGGCTTCCTAGATCGCGGCTTATTAGTATGCTTACAGCCAATTTCTTTACGGAGTACTAACGTTAATACCGGTACTAGTCCTAAAGTTGATACTGAAATCAATATCTCTCATTTATTCAAACTTATGTGTTTAAAGAAATGAGAAATACAACTGATTTGAGTAGGTACTGACTTTATGACTAATACCGGTACCAACGTTAGGACTCTGTGAAGAAATTGGCTCAAATTCAAATCAAACTCAAATTTTCAAGTCTGCTAGATTCTTTTTTTTTCTAATTACTATTAAAAAGTCAAGGGATGTATGAATTGTCATCTTGTTCCCTGGAAACAAATTTGCAAAAAAAATCAACTTGAAATTTTAACAGAAAATTAGCCTGTTACTTTTCTTTGATTTTAAGACCATATTTTTGAATATTCCACAATTTGAACTCAAGTTTAACAAAAAAATACAGCTATTTTCAAACTATTAGGTTATGCATTCAAACCAAAAATAAGCAGCCAGCTCTTAGTCTAATATTCATTAAATTAGAAACATGTATACAAATCGGGGTGTATAAATAATATACCTACTTCAATTGCTACTATACCTTTTGAACTATTGTACGAGTAAGTGATGGCCTTCCATAATATCGACTGCCGCGCCACCGCCTTCGTTACAACACTCCGCTTTGATTTACAACGATCGTGATAAGACTCTAAATTACTTATTTCTCTGTGACACTTCTCCATACATGGAGTGCCGCTGCGCTAAATTTTATCATTTTTTTTTTAATTCCATTTGACTATAAGACTGCCATTTGACCGACTAAGCAAACAACTTGCATAACAAAAAGGCAGTGGCGAAAAAACGAGGTGATATTGTGTGATAAAGGCGAAGTGCAGCAAACATATAAAAACTACCTACATGTGGGCCGTCATGACCGTACGTGATTGTTTGTTTTTATTTTTTTTTTTGTAATAAATGATGACATTACATGACGTGGAAAACTGTCAAACTTCGCTTAAATGCGTATCAATTTATGTTAATTTAAAAATGATAGGTTTGTTGTTGCGTGCTCGTATTATAGAGTATGTGACTATTAACTATTACTTTCTTCTTTTTGCTTGGGGAAAAATTCAGCGTTATAAAAAATAACCAATGCACTTTTGAGAGTACAAAAGTCACGATATGAATTTCATCTCACACTTAAGAGCATCCAAGGTTCTTGTTGACAAAAAAAAAACCGACCAACAAGGTCTAGGTCAACATTATATACTGTGCGGCCATCTCGAAAATAGTTACTTTGAGTTAAGTTTTGATTAAACTTCGATTTCTTGGTTTAAACTGTGATTCAACTTAATCGTTTTGACCACCCATCAAAAATAATCAACACGTTAGGAAAATAGTCAAGGATTTAAAAGTTAAGAGCCATGCACATTGTTTCCGAGGTTTTGAATATTCCAAAATTAAATAACTTTTGTAGTGTAAAAGCATCCACTTTCTGTTGACACAGACGAGGGTAACTGACATCATGAGCCTATAGAGAACTTCTCTTTTTCTTCGAGTTGAGTGTTTTTGATAATAAATCTATATATATAAAAATGAATGTTTGTCTGTGTATGACCTATAGACTCAAGAACTACACGTCAGATTGAGCTCAAATTTATTAGTTATACTCAAAAAATGACTGGCAAGGTTTAAAAAGTTATTTGAGAAATTTTCAATAAGTGGAGCTGCACTTTTATCATTAAAAAGAAAAATTGATGTTTTTATGTGAAGAAATAAAGATTATTTCAAAAACAATCTCTGCTTTTTATTTCAATAAATATACATGTACAGTCATAATTGTTGCTTAAATCGTGATTGTCAAGATTCAAACCAATTTCATATTATCTTGGGTCGAAAGATTTCAATATTATTAAATAATGAAAGTGAAGTGCAGCTGAACAGTAATTTTATGTGTATGTAATGTATGTATGTATGTATGTATGTACGTATGTATATAATGTACAACGTATGTAGGAATGGCTTCCAAACTGCAAAAGTGCAAGATCCAGTGCAAATTAAATCTTCGAAGAAAACGCATTTACTATCGGAAATTATCGTTTGGCATTCAGAAAAAGTTTTTGACGCAATTAATATATGCAAGGGTAAGTACAAATGAAAATGCTTTCCATAAGGACGGGTCAAAATTAAAATGGATTAAAACAAGCTTTGAGGTATGAAACTCTTTTTTATTTGAAAGGCCCATGCACACATTTCAAATCGCACGACCTTTGTGGCCAATTCACTTCACCTCCGCGAATGGTAATGAATTCCACTAAAGGCTCATCTCAGTTCAGATTAAATAAATCTGTTTGTTTTCATGGTACAGAAAGATTTGAAGAAGATTTATTTTGACAGCAACTTTCAAAATGCAAATGGTGTTTCATTTTTTTTATGAAGTGGAAGTGAGATAGAATGTATCATTTGTGTAAAACAATGACGAACTATATTCAGCCTCCATTGAACCCTTCAGCGCCATATAAGAATAGGTTCGTTTTGTTAAACTATTTCTCTTCTAGATTTACGAAATAAATTTGTATGGAAAATCGTCGAGATATAAAGAAGAATTGAGGTAGATCTTATTAATTCTCAGTTTCGTATGTTTGGTGGAAAAGTAGCCTATAACTCTACCCTTAAATCGTTCAATCAGACCAGCTATAAGCTGTATGACCTATAGTGCATATACTCATCGGTTAATTCGGGGCAAAAGAAATTGTTTTTCTTCGTTCGTTCGAAGTCTCTGTTAAATGAGTTGCACACTCTTATGGCCGATGCGTTGTTTTGCGGCAGATTCTGTGTTTCATTGACATACGGGTATCGTTTAATTGTTTTCTGAACAAATCGACTTGAATTTGGCCACCAAACGTTGAAAAGTCAGTTTGTAATTCGATTAGCATCACTTCACCATGCATATCTTATAAACAATGCACACAAATTGCTGAAACAATTGGCTAAGTGTACCTAAAAGCAACTTCTATAAATGTAGTATCATATCTCATATGCAAGCTATGACCAATGGTCGGACAGACTATTTTTGGCTGTTGCGGCGGTTTCGATAATTTAAAAAAGATTGTCTTTTTTAATATTGAATTTGTCATATGGAAAAACTGGGTAAAATCATATAAAATAGCTCAAATAGCTAAGAAAGTGGCATTAACTATTTTTCTGTGTTCATTTTCATCTAAGTATTAAAATAATCCAATATAAGCATCTAAAACAGGTTCTACCTACAATAATATTTAGTGATATTTTCTTATGTTAATTTTGTTAGCAACTTAATTCTGTCTACCCGTGCGAAGCCGGGGCGGGCCAGCTAGTTATAAATAAAATCCCAAACATAAATTAATTCATATAACTTTTAACAGCGAAACAGATCTGTCATCGAACTATCAAATGTTTTAATTTAGAATTTGAAACCACACATCTGTCCCTCATCACACCCATATTATTCGATTTGTCTCACATTAAAACCAATTACCTCACAATTTCTTCAATAATAAACACTTGTAAATTGTTATTATTACTGTTGTTGTTGTTTGATAGAGGGGAACATTTTTTTTATAGAACAATGTAATTCCATTTAACTTTCTTAACCTTTGATTTAAATTTCAAGCGGAAATAGGGAAATAACCTCGCGTCACCAGCTCGCCGGTTGCGCACATATGCATGGCCTGTACATGTACGTAAGTCAAGATATTTGCCTTGGTCCCCTTTTTCGGAACAATTTCAATCTGCTGTTCATCATCTTTTAATTAGATGCTCCTCTTACCCTCTGGATTTCGATGGAATGCAAAGATAAATGTTATTTTCAATTCGAATGAGGATGAATTAAATGCATTTTCTTGTTGCACATCTTTCATGAATCAATGAAAGTTTTTTTTATGGAGAAGCAAAACAAAAAAACTATAAACAAACTGTATAAGTACGTATAATGTGCGCATAGCTTTGTTTAATTGTTTCGCATTTGAAATTGAAGCAAACTATACACGATACAAGTACAATGAATCTCAACAACAACCGTTTATAATTTGGAATGTTTATCTTTTCCAGTGTGCAGCTGGAATTTCGAACACTACTTATCCTTGGGGTTAGTTCGGAGATCAATGGCCTGCTCTTTAATCATATACTGCGCGTAGGTGCCGATTTAGAAATGAAATGTAGTTTGAATTATTTTTGAGCAATTATAGTTTTGTGTGTACATAGTTAGAATTTAATCAGAATAATCATATTTCAATTTATTTATATTCAATTAAGCTTCATTGAAATGATGCTTAATAGTTCAATTAAGGCTGTTTAGAACAGAGAAACACACTCCTTTTTTGTTCAGATAGTCAGATAGATTTTCAATGGGTCAACAAACTAACAGTTGTTAAGCCCTTTTCAAAAGCAGACTGACTAATTGGCACAGCAAATAAGTAGGTAGGTATATAAGATACCTACCTATTTAAGGTAATTTAAGAAAACATAAATTTATTAAAAAATAGTTTTAACCTTGATGTCCAATCAAATTTCTGATTACATGTCATGTTTTTCTAGTTCCTTGCATCAAGAAATCATCAATTCTTGCAATACAGTGCACTTAAATTATGTATGTACGATTTATGACTCATTTGCCTTCAGCTCATCGTTAATGACATAAGAAATTTCCCTGAAAACTTTAATGAAGTCTAGTTTTTTTTTTGTATGTCAACAATATGCCAGACATGGACATTGGTCACATTATAAGGGATTGGATATCAACATCGATGATTCACAATATGTAGATAAGGGTGAGGTTTTTTCTTGTTTTCTTTTTTGAAAAAAAAACCCTCAGTTTTTTTTATCATAACTATAAGGGGATATTCAGTAATATTCATATCTACTTCAGCAAAGGTCTTGGCTCAATTTCATTATTTTATATTACTTTTATTCATAAATGTATATGAACATTGTACATACCTAATGATAGTTCAATACATTTTAAGCGTCGAAGTTTTCAAATGGGACTCTATGTGCATGTTAATTTAAGCCCAACAAAGAGAGAAGCATGAGGTAATGTTCTATTGAGCAAAAAAAAAATATGTTTATGATGGTTGTTTTTATAGGTATAAAACTTCGATCCAACTTTGATTTTTTCAACCATACGTTAAACAGATACCAAGTTTGTTATGGCTTTATGACGGTTCTTTAGTTTCATTATGATAAATAGTCGCGGCTTTGATGATAAATAGGGTTCAGTTTATAGACTCCTGCAAAAATGGCAAGTTTTTGCCATTATTAACTAAAAAAAAAAAAAAAAGTGTGAGTACCGGTACCGGGACTCGCGTGGAAGATGTGTAAACATTCGTTTTCACCTGAAGGTAAGGGATCGGGTCATTACCACGTATGGACAAAATTAGGAATCTGTAATACAAGCGCTAAAACAAAATGGTTGCACGACACAAATTATAATGAATTTACCCATTAAAAAACTCCTTCCGAGAAAACTCCTCCGCAAATAAATCATCACAAATTAAGCTACTTCAATTAACTTTATGACGTCACAAATTTGTTCCTGGATTCAAAGTTAAAGTGTCGAAAAGAAACTTTGAGTACCTACATTTTTCCAACTCATCTCTTAGTTGAAATGGTTAATCCGTCAAAAGCAGCTGAATTCACGATGTTTTCATTTTGAGTTATCTTTTGTTTGCTTCTCGATCGTTTGGTTTGGAATTGATCTCATTTTTGTTATATGTAATAGTTTAATTTTATTATCCCCCAGATCTGATCCGGATTAGATTATCATAATAAAACAAACAGGATCCCAGTGCGACAAGAGTGTTATATACCTATCCGATCCCCGTTTATCCTTTTTTTTCTGTATTTTCTCTCTACTCTATTCTCTATTTTCTCCCTATCTTCAACACAAAAAGCCATCTACCTGTGAGAGAAAAAAACTCATTTTTGCTAAAAAGTACAAAGGGTGTATGGTCAGGTTTAATTTGCAAATCGAAATCCAAAAGCAATGTCAGATTTTGTGTTGTTTTTGTAATACATGTATGCATATACAATCCAGATCAGATCTGGGGAAAAATATAAAGCTAATATATTTGTATTTTTATTGATTTTACCGTCAATAGTGAGTTTTAAAATTTTTTCAAGGTTTTGCGACATTTTTTTTTATCTGTGCAAGTAATGAATGATAAAAAAGAATTGGAAATATTTTTGCTTAAATATTCAATTTTGTGCTAGAATGAAGTTAAATGAAATTTAATTTTTAAAAATGTATGCATTTTCGAAGTACTGATAAAAGTTCTTTTCAATAATGAAATCACAATTTCTTCTTGATTTTTAATTCCAAATCTATTTCGACTTTTTTCACCCAATTTGTTTGACAGATCAGCCATATTTTTAGCTTTTGTCATTCCTAAGTGAAAAGTTACTCAAAGTAACTTTTTAAAATATGACATAACAACACTTCTTTTTGACACATTAACCACAGCCAACTAGAGAAACATAAAAGAGTGCGCCACTTGGCAAATCATGTTATGACATTTCAAATCAAGAAATTGCAAATAACACTTAATATCACAAACAAAAATTGCCACCCGCGATTGCAGAGATTAACATCAAAAGCAGCATACCTATATGGATACAAAATAATGAAATAAAAAATTAAATTTCTAGAAAAAAAAAGCAACAAAATCTTCACCTGGCTAAATTTATGTCAAATATCTCTGTCAAGATATGATTGCATCTTGACATCCAATCAAGATATGAAACGGAGTGACTTCATTAGATATTTAATGTCAAGACGAACATTCTGAGAGAAATTATCTACTGTGGAGTCGGGGTGTAAGGAATTCACTCCACTTAGCAAATACCAAAACCATTAGGTACAAAATGAAGACTACCTTACCTATTCGAGTTTACAGAGTTCTACTTACCTACAACAAGCAAAATGGTTCCAAGCGGAACCGTGAGCCCATATCCGTTACAGCCGATTTTCAATTTTACCCATACCGAGCGCTAAGATGTTTACACATCAAAAACAATATTTCATATAGGTATTCAAGAATTAACCAAGTAATATGAACAAATATTCTGCGGGAAAATATTTCGAAGAGGCTCTTTAAACGTAGATACTTATTAGGAAGCATAGCAAATCATGGCAGGCTATCCGTTAGTTATAAATCCCGATAAATACATTTATTTTTTGTTAATTTATTTAATACATTTATTGTGAGACAATCAAAATATGAAAACACACTTTAAATAAATAAAGAAAGAAAAAGAGAGTTACCCTTCATAAAGAATAAGATAATTTTAAGGTACCTATGTATATGAGATGACACAGTAGGATTCCTTCAGAAGCAACTACAAAGGTTTATATTATTCTTATCATCATGACGCGCGCCGTCTGGTTTGGACATTTAAATTTTTTTTAATTTAAACAGTTCTAAGAAAAAAATTAAGAACATGTATAGTTACCTACATTATGGTGTTTTAAATTCCCTTTTTTAATGGTAATTTTTTTTTAAATGCCATACACTGTGGCCTATGAACAGCATCACAGAAAAATAGGTCCCACATCGCAAATCAAAAAATAATTAACATTTGACACAATTTAAAAAAAGTTAATATAAAAAATTATTCCGAGGATTAATTTCAATAAAAAAAATCCCAAATAAAACCATAAAACCAAATTCAAAAACACTGATCATTGTTTAATAACTTGGTGAAATGTATCGAACTACAGGGAGATAAACAAATATCAAGATGACCTTTCTTTTGTCAAACTTTGAAGATTTATTTTTTCTTTTTTTGCTATTTGCTATCTGCAGGCCGAAACTAAATAGTGAAAATCGAAATTTCCTTGAACCATATGTACATACCTAGTTTAAATTAGATTCATTAGATTTAATTCTTCGATTAAAAACGAAAACGATTTGCTGAGATGTACTTTTTCGAGCCATGGCCACAGCCATGATTATTTAATTATGGAATACCTACTTACAAACAAAAAAAACCCTTAGTCTTCATTCATCTTAACTATACCATTATTTTAACCGGAAATCATTTGTCATTTCTAACTACTTGTTAACTATTAATGGACATCGTCTGTAACTTTCTCCAATATAAACGAGTCACTTTGAATCCAATTTATTATTCCTGAAAATCGATGACGAATGTTCATGATTGGCCTTGGTGGTCTTCATGCATAAATTTCACTTCAAGGACAGTTTTGCGTGAGTCATGTGCATGTATACGTGTTAATAAAAATTGCATATTTTATTGACAAAATTTATACTCACATCTTCCACGGACAGTACCATCTATGGTATTCGTCTTCTGATTCGATTTTTGATTTCGATCAATTTCAATTATGAATATTGTCTACCTAAAATTAAATTTGACTGGGCAAAACAACCCAAAAGCTTTGTTTATTAAAATTTAAGTAAAAACAAATATTGTTGAGAGCACGACTTCAAAATTGAAATTGCTTCAGCAATATATGATGTGTATATAGGTATGTATTAAGCACGTCAACATTTGTTTAACAGAAAATCTATTTAAAGAGCCAAGTTTCGAGGTTTGCAATGTGAAAGATTGTTGATTTAAGATTCAAAACAGATCACAAGAAAATAGTACGTATGTTGCTTTCATTGCATAACCTAAAGCTAAATCGACTTAAATGGCTGCAAAGTAATTTATATTCTGCCCTCACAAGAAGTTTGAGTCCACGTTTCTATTTCACTTTCACATCTTAAACTACTCAATAAGCAAAACTTGTCTGCAGTTCTTGTATAATTGAAGTTCATAAGGAAAGTATTATGCAATGGGTGTGCTATGATGGAGAATCAATCAAAAACACCATTTGATAGACAAACGACCATGACGATCAGGTTCTTATCTTTGGCGTCGTCGTTGTAGTTGTCGCATCGCACACACATGATACTTTAGAAGACTCAAGGTTTTGTCAAAATTAAAAAAAAAAAAATACACAAAGTGTGATCGTTTTATATTGGTTTGCGGTCTATATGATATAATAAAAGCAGTAGTGTCGACATGTGAAGTAGTCAACTGGCGTCACCGGGGATTTTAGGCAAGATAACAATGCATTAATGTGCTGCCTGCTGTATAGAGAGTAGCGAACATAAAATTGAGGACGCGCAAAAACATTGTAATCAGTATACTCCACAAGAAGTGGTTTTTTTTATACACATAGGAAGGGGGCACTTAAAGACACACTCGAAAGCATGACTCAGGGGCTCAGTATGCCTTCGAGTAAATATCCATAAATAAAAGCGCAATCGATACTTTGAGGCGATTTATGATTCAGTTTGAAAACACATGAGTTTGAGATGTCTTAGTTTGAAAACAAAGTGAAAATGTTCTTTTAATTGCATTCGATATGAGTGGATTAGTAAAAAAGATACTGAATGAAGCACTCTACATAAATGAAACATTTCATGTCCTATCACTGTAGTTCTTCTATTCCAGACATCACGTAACAAATGCCATAAGTTTTAAAGGATTTAACACAAAGCAGCAACTGAGGGCGAGCTATCATTGAATGACTCAAAATACATCACAAACACGGAAACCATAGTAATGGCTTGATCTACTTCATAGCGTGTGGTGATCAATATTTTGTTTACTAATTCAATAATTTTAGGATAGCAATAACCCCTTGAGTGCGCGCCTATTATAGAAAAAAAATAAACTAATAAAAATCAAACATCGATCGTTCGTTGTTTTGATTGTCCCATATACATAACTCGAAATACATAAATATCTTTATTCCTAGGAAAAGTTATCTCATCATGCCCAAAATAGGAAAGAAACGGATAATATGTACCTACCTATAAGGTTTTATAGAGCGTGCACTTCATCTTTCGTGTGATGAGTTTTGAACCGAAGCAGCACTGGTTTGCTAGGGTAGGTAATTCTTCCTCGGATCTCCACTAAGATTTCGTTCGTGAGATTAATGTTTACTCCGAGGTAGATGAACTCCTTAACTACACCGAAATTGTTGCTTTCAACAGTGACGTTTTGTCCTAGCCTGTTGACAGATCTTTCATTCTTTGTTGATACTTTGATAGCATTTATTTGAACTTGTCCTCGTTTACCGTGAAAGACTCTAACGGCCTGCTAGGAGCGGCCGATGATGTCGATATCATTGGCATACCCTACCAGAACTATTTAGGCCAATATTTGCTTGTATAAATCGATAAATACATAGACTTTAGATTCTTTTGCTTTGCTTTGGTTGAATCAACTATCGAACTTAATTTATACCCATCAGAAATTCGTTCTCTTAATAAACTTTAAAATATGTATTCTTTTTTACTTAAATTCTTGAAATAACCATAAAATAAATGCAGAATCACAACCACACACAAATGATTTTAATTTAATGCTATTCTGAAGACCTCCTTCATTAAATAAATACAAAGAGTTGTAAGATGATAATAGAGACGACTTGCATTCAATTAAATTCTTTTAATTCTTAAAGAAACTCTTTTCATCGTGAAAAAAAAGCATCTGTACATACAAATGCATGAAAAAAAAAAAAAAACATTCAACTGGATAAACATAAGTAGTTAGTCTCAATTGTTTACAGATTTACTGAAGAATTCTTAACTCATGACTAACCAAGTTTTCTCTTCCATAACATTTTAACTCCACTTATGTGTGGGTAGAAAGAAAATCATGCTATAAAAATAAATTATATTTATATTCAAAGTGAAAAATAGGGTAAACAAGTCATTAAAAAGCAAAAATACACAAATATATCAATTACCTACACTTGCTTGAGAGAGATCTAAAACAAAAAATGCTTCCACTTCATTAGCAACCGATCCAATTAGGTATGTTTATTATTATATTATTCTCTCTCCGCACCCAATTGCATATTTGCCTCCACCCAACTCAATTCCACCCAGCGCAGCCAAGCGACAGCGTTGGGTATTTCAAGTGTCTCAAGGAAATATACACACTTTTCAGCGGAAGAGTTATTTTATTTTATATTAATACAGCAAAATTAATTGCCAAACCAAGCAGTCAGAAAGTCAGCCAGTTTTGAAAACAATTGCGCTTCTCTTTAGGGAGTCAGTGGAATGAATCCGAAAGTCTGTCGTTCTCGGTTCTCGTTGTCGTCGTAGTCATTGACGCCGTAGGTACTCTTGGTTGGTTGCTGTTATTGTTGAATTATTGGACAACCGGTTTTTGTTCTGGCCTCGTCGTCGTTGCTTTTGCTCGTAAAATCAATAAAATGTCGACGAGTTACTTTCCGAAGACCGGTATTTAAGAAGAATTAAAAACAACCCTCAAGTCAAGAGTACCAGACTCTAGACTAAATCTATCGGTCTTTTAAGTCCAATTAGAACCACGACCCAAGAGTCCAAGGAATTGCACTTTTCTCCTTTATTGTAATCTTTTTTTTTTTCAAATCGCACATGTTAAAGCAAGTGCAGGAAAAAAATAGATGCGCCACGCAGCAGCAGCAGCACCCTAATAATCCAATATAATTTTGGGGGATGAATTTTTCATTACGTTTCTGACAACACCCAAAATTATGAGTGTGAGTTTACCGGTTCGTTGGGGTTCCGTCCGGTGTCATGTGGAATTCGTATTGTTTTTTTTTTTCATTTTTCATTCAAAGCCGCTCCTCGTGTATTATTTACGCGTACAATAACAATGAGAGGGGGTCGATGTCGAGGGGCGATAAATAAGAAACATCAAAACGACTTCTTTTTTTTTTATAAACCTGTTCAGAACTTTTCATCCAGAGTTAAGAATTTTTCTCGTGTGTTTGTTGTCTCTTGGTTATTTGCTCCATGTCTGTTTTGGATGAAAGAATTTGTTAGCAGTGTTGCCAGTTGAGTTATTCTTTTTGTTTTGTTTTATCACAAGGTTGAAAATGTATTCGATGCAGTTAGTTACTAGAAGAAGTAGGTTGAAGTCTGTCCAGAAATCGAGGGCATTAATACCTAAATCTGTTTAATTATAGCTTTTAGACTCGCTATTGATGTTGATGTGATGTACCTACTATACAAATCATGTGTTTTCGAAGTAGGTAAGCGTGTCAGTTCCTGCAGAAAAATTTGAGATAAACAATTTGAGACAAACTATTTGAGAATTAACACCTAAGAACACAACAATAATTTCAGATTATGTTCCACAAACAAAACCAGATTTTAATATATAAAATGGAACTGTAAGGAAAGAGCTCATTGAAAGGAAACGAAAAGTGTTAATGTTGCACGAAGCGTATTCGTTTGATTAGGTAAACTTTTTGGATACGCTACCGATAAAAAGTGCCAAAAAGTAGGTTTCCATTTTCTGAAATTATTCAGAACGCAAAATTAAAATTTGATAGATCGATTGCAGACAAGAAACCGTTAATGGCAATGGATAGGTCACACACGAAAGAAACCAAAAGATGAAATTTCAAAGCAGCAAAAGAAAGACGGGATCACACTTGAAATATCTAGCTGCAGACCGCGAAGGATGGAACTATTTGCTGGCGCCTTATGCCCCAACCGGGGTTAGGTGACATGATGATGATGAGATCGATTGCTGAATCACTAAATCAGTAAAGTGAAGGAAAAACTTTTTGAAAAAATGGATATGATTCCTTTTAAAAATCTTTTTCTAAATTATTCGAATAGGATGTAGGTATTCATAACATAAATACCTCAATAATTTGTATACCAAACTATGAACTGATAACGGTTGTTTTAATCAGCAGCCATAAAAGTTCTATACACATTGCCATACGACCTTGAACTAAAAATTCGTTTACATTTTTACAGACGACTTTGATTTTATGACTCTTTCTGCTCTAATTTAAATGCTAACATATTTTAAGTGATAAAAAGCGATACTTACCTATTTAGTAGTTGAACCGTTTTACATCAAAATTTTGATTTTGTTTTTTTTTTTTGCGATACGACCTTATTATCGGGTGACAATTTGTGTATTTTTTTTTTTTTTTTTTGAGAAATTGAGAAAAACAAAGTTGAGGTATGCTTGCCCATTTTTAAAATTTTTGTCACTTTAGCAGACTTAACTTGTTCGTTTTGTGTTTGTGTTATAATTTTTAAAAGGTTAGAGATCTGACCCACAAATATGGCACACGACCTTGAACAAAATTTAAGTGCAATTGACACTTTTTGCTTTAGTGTAGCGGTATTTAATTTTTTGAAGTTGTTTAGTTTATATATCAGAGCGCTCATCTGAGCAGACGAATCCAATATTATTTTCCCATGGAAGGTACCTACCTACCTTCTTGATAGTAAAACTGGGGAAATTTACTGAGCCCTCAGAAAAATAAACTGGACAAATAAATAGAGGTATTTACATGGACCCAGCTTGCTCAGCATGATAACTTTGAATTTTTTCAGACTCAAAACCAACCGCTTCTAAAACAAGTTAAGCGTTCTCTCCGCTCTTCACTGCTCTCATCATTTTAACGGTAATTGTTTGATTCAACGCCAAGAGCCGTGTCGTTTCACTGGCGTTTTAGTAGAAGTCTAAATAAGGGTGATTATGAACAGCTGAGCAATAATCCATTTCACTTAGGTTTATAATAGGTAGGCGACTTTTGTTGACAGTTAGGAAAGCAACTAGGTACTTGCTGGTTTATAACTCTAATCTTCCGATTCCGACTATTTTTTCTCTTTCCTCTTTTTCATGTTCAGTTCCCCATACTTCATTCCTCTTTGAATAACTATACCCAAAATAATCATTATGTCTGTTCGCGTACCTCCCAAAACTACGAATTTAGCCCAAAGTTCTGTCAAAGCTCATATAAAAAGAAATAAAATTCGTAGAAATTCGTAGTTTTGGGAAGTACGCGAACAGACACATTCAGCCTTATCGCAAATAAATTTTCCCCCGGATTTTTTCCCCCGTGTGATACTCTCCAATCGTAAACAATATTCGAAAAAAGGAACAAATTCCTAGGAAAAAAGTAGGTATCGCCAATTTTTTTTCCGAAGGAAAATTAGTGATTTTTTCCTGGAAAAAAATCACTTAAGTTTAGCTGGAGAGGATTTTGAAAATATAACTCGTAAGTTTTACTTTTGCCTTTCTTATTCCTGTTTTGTCCGTTTATTTTAACAATTTTTATCTTCCGTGATATCTTAAGTGATACATTTGGGGCAGATCTCTCTCTCAAAAATTAATTAATAACTTCTGCCAAGACTTCTCTGAAGCTGGATTGAGCAACCTTTTTGGTAGCCACCTTCTGCAAAAAAACGCAAGCATGCATTTAGTTCGACGATAGAAGGTATGCCAAATGCTTTTTTGGGTGGTGGCACTGAATTAATTTAAATATCCAGTAAATGTGAAAGCTGGCGGTCATTCCGTAATTTTTAAGATGATAAGCTTCACGCAACGTGTATCGGTTTTTTCAGAATGCAGTCCTCTACAAACCTACAAGCATGAAAAAAGTATCAAGTTAGCTTGAAAATCAATGCAAACGATACCTATATCCCTTAAGTTTCTTCGAATTCTGTTTACGTTTCTCCGATCTCTTTCTCCGGTGGTAAATCTGAAGGCTATGGTATATATTTTAAGAAATACCGATCTGAATGCTTAAAAAATTTAGGTACATAATTGTACTTCATTACCTTATTCACAAACTTTGACAGTTCAATAATTTAAATTAAATAATTCTCTCAAAATATTTCGAAACTAGTTCGAAGTTATTTCCGGGGGAAATTGTATTCGGGGGAGATTGGCGATGAAAGTATTCAACTCCTGGGAAAAAATAAAATCATGTAAACCTAATTAAGAAAAATGACTCAATTTCCCAAAAATAAAAAAAATCGTTGTCCTTGAACTTTCCAGCCCAAGAAACTATTTTCGACTACGTATTCCTTTGTGCCCTATTACACGACGACTTTAGAGTCATGACTTTTTTCGAAATTAAATGAGTTCGAAGGTGAGATCAGATGTTTTTTCTCGTTCGCACTCATTGAATTTCGAAAAAAGTCATGACTCTAAAGTCGTCGTGTAATAGGGCACTTTGCATAACAAAATAAACCAAAGCGGAAAGACATTTAGCCAGTTTATATTTCTTGAGCGCTCAGTAATTTTTCTCCTTTCTTTGACAGAGCCGGAGGATAAAATATAAACAGGATTCCTCAAATAGAAGTCAAAACATCTCTCTTTTTCTTTTCTTCTTATGTAATTAACTGCGACAAAATATAATTGAGCAAGCGAATCCAAAAAATTTCAGTCTCAGTTTTTAAGGGGAAATGTGAGGAATTTTTGTGAGGAATCGTGTTTATATTTCAGAGTCCTCCGAGATCTCAGAAATATAAACTGGCCAATTACTTTGAGCATGGAAGTGTGCATTTAAATATCAATAAACAAGAATGTCTGGTATTTCTTTATGTTGCACAAGTCCATATAAAAATGACTCATTTGCGAAGATAGCTAGAAACCTAGTACTTTAAACTTATTTGGACCAATTCCAGGTTTGAATAAAACAAAAAATTATCAAACAAAAAATTATCAAACAAAAAACAGCTAGGTACCTACAGTAATACCTACCTATTAAAAGGGGCCAACAACACCCGATTATCACTACCTAGAAAGTACTTTTGTTAATTTTAATGTAAGAGCTTTCACGGTCACTGAGATAAGCCTAGGTCAATCTCTGATTCAAAAGCTAATGCACAACCCACCGCACTTTTGAAACCACATGATCAGCTCCATGCCAAATTTAAGCCTTATTGTTAATCACTGGCATGGATTGCAGTTTTCATAGCATCGTAGTTTTATAGGGTCCCCGAGTCAACCTCCTTTTTCGTTTATCATAACTTTTCTTCCGTCTTATGACAGAAGCTTCTTTTAAAATAAATAAAATAAAACTGTGAATGCTGGCAACGCTTGTTGGCACCCCCGCAAAGATGAAGTTCAATAAAACTGGAGTATAGGAGTGGAGTCACAGTTGGGGAGTTGTTTCTCCGAAAAGGTAAGCAGGAACGCGGGCAAAGGGGAAGATAAAAATGACAGAAGACACGACACTGAAGCTGAATCACAAGTTGTTTTCCATGCGAGATGCGTAGGAAGCGGCTTCATGTGGAGACTGTAGATTTCAAATCTTGGGCGTGAATTCTTCCCAACATTTTATTCATCGACTAAGATTCAGAGATCCAGACGGGATAAAAATCCATTAGCATTTGCATGAACGAAGACATTGAAAAAGCCGACGACCATTTCCAATGAAAAAATATTGTTTATTGTAGATACTTACGTCTATGAACTTTTCCTGTATTTCAGCTTTTTCCTCCACCGAAAGGGTTTTGAATTTGTTGCTCAGCGTCGACATCATTGCTTTTACTTTTTTTTTCTTAATATATATATTTTGTTTCTCACACAATAATTGTATCAACAATTCTATTTACTTTTCTTAATTCACTTTATTATTTATCTTCCTCAAGGCAGAGAACCGCGCCGAGACACAATCGATATGAATGAGGTGGAGTTTAGTGCTGTTTTAAGCTGTTGGTTGGAACTTGTTGGAGAAAAGATGATGACGATGAGGTTGTTGAGGTGTTGTTTTTGAAGCAAGAATAAAATCGGTGTGTTGCTTCTACTTGAGAAGCTAAAAGATTCCAACAGGACGAGATACTCCACACAAATCAAGAAGCGCACACAGTGCACTTTGGAGATTGAAGATGTACAAAAAGAATAAAAGATCTTTATTTACTTGGTAAAATTAATTTTTTCGAATAAAGCGCTATGTTTCCATACGAGTCAATTAGTTCACATTAAAATTTAAATAATTTAACTAATTTTATTTAAAAATACTTTTCTTTTGTTTGCCGTGTTTTAAAATAAAACAAAAGATAGAGAGAGAAGGAGACCACCACGAACGAAACGAACCCGACGAAACGGTTTGTTATTCGAAAATGAATTTGACGGCGAACGACGACGAAGACGAACCTTTGCCGCTGTGGAGATGGAGAGTTTATTTTGTTTTTTTTTTGTGATGTTTGTTGGGTGAATTTCTTTTGATGAACAATTTTGGATGACGCCGGATAATCTTCCGGCGAAGCGAAATACGGCAAGGAAAACAACAAAAGATGTTTTGAGGTGAATTACTGTAGTGATGTGTAATCTATGTGGTGGATTTGTATTTTGTATTTTTGAAAACTCTTGAAGCCTGATTCGCTTCAACACCACATGTAAAGCCTAGTATGCAGATCGAGCAAAGACAAATTTTATCTCTACATTTTTTTTCTCGAGACAAATTCTGAAGGCGTAGAGATAAAAACAAAAGTCAAATGAGAACAGTGGCGTAGTTATAAATTTGAAAAATTATAAAATTTCCTTAAATTAACATAAATATGAAAACTTTTTCATGTACAGAAATCATATTCCTTCAAAGCATTTACAGAGCAAAAAAAATTGAACGCATGCGCTTGATGGTGAACAATATAATGTGGATGGATGAAAATACCTTTAAAAGATCTGAAATTTTCAGCTTTTACTTCTCTGGAAAAGTCGATTTTAGGGCAATTTGGTTACATTTGGATCAAAATACACTTTCTCCGTCAAAATATAGGTAGTTTGTCTCCCAAATAAATATATTGAAGGATTGTCTCCTGTCAAAATATATTGAAGGATTGCCACGATGTCAATGGATTAAAAAACCACTAAAAATTCTGAAATTTTTGAAGGTTTTTTACTTCTCCGGGAAAAAGTGGATAAGGGCAATTTTTTGACATTTGGATCAAATTAACTTTTTCCGTCAAAATAATTTGTTCTTCATCTTTCAAGCCATCAACTGTCAAATTCCATTCATGTCAATGGATTAAAAAAAACCATGTCAAAATCAGAAATGTTCACATTTTTCCACTGCTCCCAAGATCCAATTAAAATTGCCAACTCGTTTTGGGAATCAATTTAAATTTTTTATTGAAACAAATATTTTCTGTATCTGAAATGTGGCCCTTTTGTACCCTTTCTCATTAGCTACGCCACTGACTGATTTAAAACAGCTGTTCAATTAATTCTATTCTCATTCCATGTCATCATTTTCTGTACGCATTTTATATTTATTTCAGTTTTGCGTCCTCACAACGTCTTATAAATGGAAAGAATGAAACAGGGAGATGATTTTAGTTTATAAAAAGCGAAATATATATAAAACGTCACAATTTGTCCGGAAAAATAATGCTTCGAGCATTCTTTTTCCGCGCAAAATTAAGTGGAGACTTTTGTTTACCTTTTCTCGTACAGCGGTGTCAAGTGTCAAATTTTGCGCTGGAGCTGCGTACCGCTTGGAACAAAAAACGAGATAAAATTTGTCCTGGGAAAAATTTTATATGGGAGAAAAATTTTGTCTCGATCTGCGTACTAGGCTTAAACGTAGTAATTTACTACGATTTTTGGTTTTAAAATAAAATAAAATGAAATAAGACATAACCCCTTGAACAGAATGAACGTAGCTGCAGCTGGTAGCAAGAGTTGAATTTAGTTTAACTTCTGCTACACCATACATTCCTTGCTACATTTACAGCTTCTCATTGTGGCACTGTATACTATTTTTGTATCTTTCTACTTTGACAGTGCTACACGCGAAAACTACAGCTACACCATTCTGTTCGGCCAGTAAGTTCTCATACATACATGCATATATTTTTGCCAATTGTGCGATTTTCCTGTACGATTATTTGATCAGATACATATATCAAAAGCTACAAAGATCATTTTGAGACCATATTAAAAATAATCGTACACGAAAATCAAGTAATTTCCATGGACGATTGTTAAATCACCATCCCAGAGTAACAATTAATTTAAAATAATAGGAAAAAATGGCTTGACTCTTATCTACGTCAATTTTTCGAAAAATAACTGGATTTTTTTCCGATTTAGAACAGCCCATTTTTATGAGTTTTTAATTTAAGATACGTTTTGGGGCCTTTTTTCATTTAATTTGGGGCTATATTTCCATTTTCAAATTGCGGCAATTTTTCACAATGAAAAAAGGCCCCATTTTTTGGGGCTATTTTTCATTTTTGTTTAAGAATGATAGTGTGGGGCCATTTTTCATAATGAAATTTGACCCCAAATTAAAAATGAAAAAAGGCCCCAAAACCATGAAAAATCACCCCAAATATTCACGCAAAAAAAATTTCACAAACAATTTATTCAATAAACGAAAATTTATCAATGACTTCATTAAAATGACTTTGACAGATTTGAGTCTCTTTTAGCATAGACTGACATTTTCTATTATGGTTCGCTAATAAAGTCTGAGAAGTCTCTGCGAGGTATTCGATAAGGCTTCCAGCAAATTGTAACCGAAGCCTTTTAAAGACAAAGTGACAGGAGCTTCAATTAAATTACTCTATACAATCTTTATAAAGTGACAGCTTCATGTTTCTTCGTTAATGTTATTAACAGAGGTCTATCCGAAACAAAGACGCTAGTCTCGTTTAATTTTCTATATCAAGCTTTCAAACGACTTTATAAAAGCAGTTATTGAAATCATGACTTCTATTAGAAATTTATTTTTGATGAAAGCTTTATAGAAGCTTTATACATATCCAGACTTGCAGCATATCGATATTTCTAAGCTAATAGACACTGAAATGTTAGTTGGGAATTCACAAAATTTTATTTTATTTTAGTTTTTGTTGCTTCTCATATAAATTTTTGGGGCCATTTTTCATTTTATGTTTGGGCCATTTTTCATTGGGGCCTAATTTCATGTAGCGGGTGCGGCAATGGTGCAGTGGATGTAGTGCTTGACTGCTAGTTTAGAGGTGTGGGTTCGAGCCCCATTCTAGGCAGCATTCTTTTCTATATTCTCCCAGCTTAACTGGACGCCACCCGTGAGATTTAATGAGATAATAAACACCATCTCACATCTCAATCCACTCTGTGCCAAATCTTTCCTATCTTCCTACTCTTTCTAAGTAGTGCCGTGCAATTCCGGTTGCATTTATAAGACCTTAGGTCTTACAGGCATATAGTTAAAATTATTATTAAGGGTATTCATGCAACGTCGTAAGTTTACAAATTGTGTAAAATGATAAGTTTACGCAAAAGTTTGCATGAACGACCTTTTAATTAATTTGGTTAAATGCTGTGTAATTGAATCAGCTGTTTGTTAAATGTCAAATATTTGGGCGCGTTCGGCTTGGGTCGAGGAGTTGGTTTTACAGATAATGCATTAGGGTCTGTTTATTTGCATGTGTGTGTACAAATATATATTTGTTTTAATAGATACGTGTAGTAAGTAAGTACTCCTGTTAATTCAATTATATTTGTTTTGCATTGAAATAAATATATCAATGCCATTCATTTTGCTGGAATCTCAATACCATTTCAACTCAACTCAAGTGACAAAAAACCTGGAGCTCCCGATCCTGCTTGTAAACGTTGTAATTTTTAAATAGAGAACCTCTCCCGAACCAACGTGCAGTCGGAAACTCGGAAGGATAAAACAAAATGTAAAGCTAGAATTATTAAGGCTTTCTCAAACCAATGCGAAATATTTGGAACGACAACGAAACTTTTGCCTGTCAAAATCAATGCGTTAAAAACCCACGAAAAGTTGCTTTCCAAACAGTCAAAAGAAGAAGTGAGGAATATGCCACTTAAGTAAAATGAATCATCCCTCTCTTTTTTTTCGTTTCAAGAGAAAAAGTGAATTATGCCATAGTTCTGATTTTGACAGTTCAGAAAGATACTTTGCATTGGCTAATGACATCTGTTTCTAACAGTTTCCGACTATTTAATCTTCCATACCAGTGCGAAGCATTCATTGACCATAACAAAAACATTCATAACAACACGTTGTTGTAAATGAAAAAAACACATTCGTCGTCGTCAACGAAAGATTCGCAATGGTTTGGGTGAGAATTTATAGTTCTACCTCAATAATTTACGAAAAGTAGCTTTCCTAAAGGCTCTCCCAAACCAACACGAAATTAAAGTGAATGATCTCAATACTAAAAAACAACAAAAAACTGTCTTTGTGAATGCTTCGCTATAATTTGGGCAGAGCCTTTAATCGTAGAGAAAATGTAGACCTTCTAATTATTTTTTTTTTTTTGTAAACTACGTTTAAATTCACAACTTTTATCACCAACTAATTGCAATGCAATAATTACAGAACACATTCAGAGCTTTTTTAGTTCTCCGAGATATCATTTATATCATGTCTCTAAACATGCCTAATTCTTAAAGTCACAAACACGCCTAATTCAATCTCTAAAAGTCACAATGACGTTTGGATAAGTTTAACCAAGTATTTGGTTAATTTTCCGCAGCTAAATCCTTGGATAAAATTAACCAAATTGTGTAAACCATTTCCCATACAAAATTTGACAGTTCATTAACCAAAAGATAAAATTAACCAAATCGTAAACTTATCTAGTGTTTTACGCAGTTGCATGAATACCCCTATTATTATTATTATTAACCAGTCAACCGTCTAAAAAACTCATAAATAAGGCTGAGAAAAGGCAAATGTAGTTTTTGGGAAGCCCAATCGACGGGAAATATTTGCTGATGACAAATAGCTCTGTTCCTTTGCTTTGAATTTCTGTGATTTTCTACACATTTAAGCACAAATTCTGTCAAAGTTCATATAAAAAATGTTTGACTGAAGTTTGGACTAATAGCCCTATTCTCCCCATCATCACTGATACCTCACAAGTCACAAGAAGTGGTGAAACTGATTTTGTGACTTTTTCGTATTCTCCCCCTAAAGTCACAACTTGTGAGAGTCATAAAAATAACCGAAACTGTGATCTCCTCCATAGCAGGTCACAACTCACAATTTACTTGAGTTTCTATCAAATCATTCTTTCCAAGGGGCATTCTGTTCTCTGTGCGAAAGAGAACAAAATGTATGTATTCTTTTATTTCTTAAGCAAAAGAATAGGGACAAAGGCGCGATATTCTTTTGATTCGTATTTATTAGACAGAAAAACTGAATACATATTGTGGGTATGTTGGTTTAGTTCGTTGCGATTGCTTGTAGAGTTGTTTATGTGTGTGCTATCATCGGTCAAGAAGCTACCAACAAAATGCTGTGGTGAGCTTCGTTGTGAGTTTTCTTGTGACTATTAGGGGGAGAAAACCAAAAGAGCTTGTGACTTGTGATTCCTCACAAGGGGGAGAATCGGGCTATAAAAATCAAATAAATTGAAAGTAAGACCTAATTTTTCGTTGCAGTTTAGCGTTGTGTAGCTGTCATATTTGTATTGTTGCGATTGATTCAACTTCAATGTTCTGCAGATTCAATTATTGTTTTCTTCATGCCTCACGACATCCCTGACCCCACTTCTCTTCTCCAGTGAGACCGGCTTCAATCTTCGCAATTTGGAGAACCTTAAAAGTTGCAGCATGTGGAATATAGATTTTGTAAACTGCATGAAAAATTCACCTATTTAACTGCGTACTAGGTTCATGTATTTAAAATGGCATCACTGATATAATGTACCATCTCACCAACCCACCAACAGCAACGATGAACACACACAGAAAATAAATTCATCAACAAAATGAATAAACAGAGCTAGTGGATAAATTTTTGCTGCGCTACCGATGACCAAAATTGTCCCTCCCCCCCTTGCCTAAAATATCAAATATTCATTTCCATGACCAAAAAAAAATATTACAGCGAAAGTTATGTTTGGTTGGTGTTTTGCTGTCATTTTCATCCTCAAATATTTCAACTTCTACAATCGTCAGCTTGTTCTTGTTCCTCAGTAGTTGTTACGCCGACTTAAATTGCAATTCTTTAAAAATTCCTAATAAACAGATTAAAAAGAAATCAAATTACACCAAACAAGTGCAGTATTTTAAAGAATTGATAATCTTCCCGGGCCGCTACATTGTGTCATAAGTTTTGCAAATAAAATTCTCGGTTCTCGATTAAAGAATCAGAAACAAAAAAAAAAAAAAACTATCTCGGCTGTCCGAAGCTCAACCTGCTCAGCAATATTCCTGGCAAGGAAGAATTTCCAGGTACAATTTAATTCAAGAAAACGGATCCCAAGCAGAAACAAGTACTGTGTCATCATGAACAACGGCTTTAGTACGGGGGAAGAGGATTCGCGTGGTCACACCGACCAGATATGTTGTCTCATCGATGACAATGAACGGTGCCATCGAGCAGCTGGCTACGCTTCATATAGCAAACGTATACAAAAGACTGTTGCCCAGAAAAGACTTAAGCTTAGCAGTGATCCAACAGTTAGTTACCTTGTTGTCCTTGGAAAATATATTATTTAATATTGAATTTTTCTTACTCCTCCCACACTTATTCAGGCTCAACATATATACATTTGTGATTACCACAAAGGACGCATCCAGAGTGCAAGGACAAAACGCCGAAGAAAGGATTCCGAAGATGATAGCAATGAGACCGACACAGATCTGCCCGAAGTCGACCTTTACCAGCTACAAGTAAATACTCTGCGACGATACAAACGCCACTACAAGGTGTCCACAAGGCCCGGAATGAAAAGAGCCCAACTAGCTGACGTGAGTAGATTTTTCCAGCCCCATTTAAGCTCATTTGATGTTTTTTTTTTTTTTGTCTAAATCATTTATTCCACCAAAAGTGCATACGAGACTTTAATCACAACAGCTCCGACTTGATTTTTTGAAAGAAAAACAAAAACCGGAATGTCGAGATTAGAAAGCCAAGCGTGTGCAGTGGGCGTTTTTTTTGTGTTTCTGTTCTTTTGCAAGAGCATGTGTGTGCCCTTTTGACTTTTTTGATTCACATTAAAGCACTGAAATCGGTACGTGCGATAGTAATCCGTTTTATGTAGATTTATTTTTCCTTTTCCATACCCCCTTCATAGACCAAGCTACTGATAAGAAACTTTTTTTTTAATGTTTTTGGTCATAGAACGCCGCTTATCAAGGCTCTTAGATCTTCAACTGGTAAGATGGTTATTGTGCTAGTTTAGAGCGGATGGTCAAAAAGTGACCACATTGATATAAAATTAAGATTTGGTTTGAAATAATAACTTTCTAGATTTCATTTGACACCAATATCCTCGAATTGCTTAAGAAAATACATCATGTAGGAACGTTCATAATTGTGTTATGTGCATTCATAAGGAAATCCTTAAAATCTTCGCGTGTCAAAAATACATCAAAGTCCTTCAACATGCTTAGGTGATCAAAAAGAAGGACTCCCTTGATTTAAGGTCCTATTTTGAAAATTCTACGAGGATTTCATAGATACTGCATTTCATTTATGTTCAGTTCATCATCCGGAAACTAAAATATTTAGATTATTGCTTTTCTCCTGGCCTCCATATCTAGTTCTCTAGATTGACCCCATTTAAGAGCGATAATTTTGTTGGCCAGTTTATAATTCTGAACACTCATATAAACTGTCCTCCTTCACTTTGAAAGCGAAACCCCCAAATTTCAATCTCTCTTCTTAAACGCAAAAATATTGGATTTTTGTGAACATTGTAGATCCCCGCCATTCATGCCGATATTTGGCACACAGGAATGATAGAAAGTTTTAAGTTCATTGCCTTTTTTAAATCTCTTTTTTGTTTTTTTCTGACCCTGCTACTAGTAAAAACTGATATACTTGCATCATTATGTTAGGAATGCTCAATTTACTTTACTTGATGTGGTGGCATTGCTCTGAATGATCGCTAATGCTCGCAGACTGTCTCAAATTTAATGCAAGGGTGCGCATACGATATTCAATAAAGTCACAAACTGGGTGTCGCACATTATTTGTCAATCATTTGCCAGTACATATACGCGGACTGTCCCAAAAATGTGTTCAGACGATATGCGATCCAAGTTGCAAATGATGACGTAAGAATCGCAAACGCACTGCATGAATTGGCAGATAGACAGCACATGTATCTTATAACTTCTCTCGCATACGTACGAGCTTCCATCTGTAGATCTTATCGAAACCTGGAACAACAAATGCCTACAAGGACCCCATATCGCAACCAATTAGAGCAAGAAAGCATCCATCTCCACTATTTAAATATGTGACTGACGAAATGACAATTATTGAAACCGAAGTTGTTGCCACCAAGAATTACAGAAGGATTGTACTAAAAAGAAAACAATTAAAAATGTCCTATGCAGACGATGCCAAGTTTCATCGGAAAAACTTTTTAACTCGTGCATTGCCATGTGACCCGCTGGTCATGGTCATGTGCATCGCCCGTTGTATATTTTATATTTTTGGTTTAAAAAAAAAAAGTTTCACCCAATTTTCTCGAATTTTAAATCTGTACCTTGGTTCTTAAAGGTCCAATGGCCATTTTTTCAATACTGACTTTAGTACACTTTTTGACTCAGCAGAGAAGATGTTCTTCGACTGTAATAAGGGCCACTGTGATCCAATTGTTTCTAACAAGATGCCGATGGGTATAGAAAGGTTAATTTTCAAAAAAATTTCGATTTCCCAAAAATTAAAATAGACATTGGCCTTTTAGAACCAAGGTATACGCAAACATAACTTCTTTGATCGGCAGCGTATTTGTTGATAGCAAACCTTTGTCCTATATTTTATGTAGGTTTTGTTAAAAACAAAATATAAAATCCATTTGAACTCTCTCTTCCAAACAGACAATAATGAAACATTTCAAAACGATACCGATTAAAGAAAAAGAAATCATCACTTATTTCATTTATATGGTTAAATCGAACTCGAATAAGCTGGATCAGAAAAACGGTATAGGAAACGACACCACTTGAGTAGCACTTCAGCCGCCACCGCCGCCCAAACGCAATGCAGAGAGCAATCCTAAACATTAAGTTTTACACTTACACTTACAAAAATAAAAAGAAAGAAAAATAAAAAAATATTTTTTTAGCATTGTAACATACTAAATTTTTTTTTGCGAAATATTTGTATTTAATATTATTTTTTTTATTTTTATTTTTTGTAATCTGTAAAGTTAGATTTATATTAAAAAAATAAAAAATGATAAAAGAAACATAATTACAACAATTAAGTATAATAAGAGAGAGAAAGAGAACATTTTAACATAATGAAAAATAAAGAAAAGAAATAAATAAAAATAGCAAACTATGAAAAAACCCACAAAAAGTAAACATCGATGTTTAGTTTATAAGCGAAAAAAAGAAAAATAATAAATATATTAGTCTAAAAATAATTTAAGTATTTGTCGTATATTGAGAGAGACTCCTTTGTTGTCTTTAAAACAAAAAATCATAAAGAAAAAGAGCTTATATTCAAAAGCAAAAAAAAATGTGTTTTTCTTAAATTTGTGTGCTTTGGTCAAATTACCAATCCAACTGCACATTGCAATACTTCAACCAAATTCTCTTTAAAATTATTGGATTTTGTTTGGAATTGAAAGTCCCAATAAACAGCGTGAAGGAGGGCGAGTTAGCCTTGGTGTCAGGATGAATGAATAACATTTGGGTACAAGTGCACTGCGACTTGAAGATCTATTGTGCCCCTGAGGCCAGCATACTGGATGGATAAGAAAAGTAAAGACGTTTTGAGAAAACCATCATAAGAACTCCATCTTAGGCAGCAGTCTCATAGATCGGGCAATGTGAGTTCAAAAACGCATCGTTGCAGAGATGATACATAAGCATTTCAGTCAAACATTCATAAATAAAACATTTCAAAGTTGCATCAAGTGATGCGCAAACATAATTATAAAAATTCATGATGCGTTGTTGCTGATGCATTTGTATCCGGCATCGGTTACCCGGTTTCTCAAAAAGTAAACCGGTTCCGGCATGTGTGAAAGCTTTCATAAGATCCTTAACCCAACGACCAGTTAGAAGGTACTGGGTACCCGGTTGCCGGCTATGTGTGAAATGGCTCTAACTTTTTAACAAACGCTTATAAACGGGAATAGAATAGCGCTAAATCAAGATTCTGTGGCAAGAAGTCGAAAACACTAAAATTTCATCCAACGTTCATGCATTATGGCCCTCATTATGAATAGCGAATCGAACGTTCGCTTAAAAGCGAATGATTTTGCGAATTCCTTTATCACGGTTTTATCGATAGCGAGCTTCCACACTCGCTTCAAAAATCAATGCTGCCAACAAAAGTATTGATTTTTGAAGCGAATTTGGAACCTCGCTATCGATAATACCGTGATAATCATTCGCTTTTAAGCGAACGTTCGATTCGCTATTCATAATGAGGGCCTATAACGTCTTAAAATAAGCATTGAAAACAACTTTCGAACAGATTCGAAAGTAGAATAAAGTTACTTAGTAGGGCCCCTTACCTCTTCACTCAGTTTTGCATGCCCTAGTCCTTGTTTTGATTGTGACTTTAGGTGTGGGGTAAAGATCTCCGCATCCATCTACCCAAAAAACCGGGTAGTGAAAAGTCGAAATCAAAACAGGGTCCCATGCGTTTTGTAATAATAAAATATTTAAAAAACCTTCTTATTTCTCTTTTTAACAAAAATATTTATTAAAACCATTTTATTCCAAAACTACAGTTTCATCCTCCTCACTATCACTATCAGCAAGTGCTTCTAAAATAAACGAATAAATTAATTTTTATTTAATTTTTGATATTTAATAAAGTCACTTACGTTGCCAATTTTTCTGACTCAACAACGGAATATTCTTGTGCTTGCTGATTGGCTGATTCAGTCTTTGATTAGCATTATGCAGAGCATTCTCGACCTGATGTTCTAAGTTAGTATCATCCATTTCATCATCGTCATCGTCATCTTCGGAGCCGAAATCATTATCTGACTCATCATTAGCACCTTCAGGTACCCAATTGATGGATTCCTGGTTAGAGTTAAGGATTCCAGTATTTTCACCCATGGAAATCACTAATTAAAAAATTGTTTTAGAAGCTATACATAAGATTGTTGGACGACTTTTACAAACCATTCTTATTGTCTTTTTCATCATCGCTCATAATTTCGTCTTTCATTAAATTATCATCATGAATATTTTGAAAGCTGAAATGTCGGAGTTTCAGAGCCAGTCGATCCTCGGCCAAAGCAGTAATTTTATTCAATCTCAGACATTCGGTGAAACCAACTGGTTTGTTCTCTTCCCGAGATTTGGAATCTTCTTCCAAGGCTTTTTTCACTTGATCAACAATCAACTTTGCCCGATTGGCTGCTCTGTGTGAACACTGGAGAAGAAGATAGGAGCTAGTAAGTGTGCTTCCACCAAGATTCAGACAACACAATTCTCGATAGGAGTTTATTCCGAAGATCATGCTCGACTCAGCTGTGCGTTCTTCGATTGCTGTTGGATCTGCTACAGGTGTTTCTCTGGAATCAAAAGCTTGCTATAGGATGCCAAGGCTATGAAGAGTTTGATGACTTACCCATTGTTGAAAGTAGAGTACGACACACAGACAGGATAGTGATGAAGAACTGTTGGAATGAGTTCTTTTTCGGCAGCTGTGTGAATTTTCACTTCTTCTTCCATTACAGAGACATCAGGACGCTTGAAATGTGCCAACGCACACAGACCAGCAATAGAGCAACAATCTAGTATCAGACATGTTAGATATTATCATAACAAACAATCAAAGTTAAACATACCAACTAAATTTCCTGCGTGATTGAGAACGTTCAGGTCCAACCGTAGGATCCAGACACGGTCTTCTGCAGTGACACAAAGTGATTCCAAGTCTACACAACGTGACTCTTTGAATGTCTTTTCGAGAGTTCGATTGATTTGCACTCCAAGATCTGAATTGCGTCCAGCTTCAAAGTTGACTCCCGCCATTGGACCGAGCTCTACATTGATGTACATGATGCCCTCGTTGGGACGAGTAGCTTTCGGTTGACCCAATTCACAACTGACTTGGGCAAGAACACGAGTCTCACCTAGTGATACATGAACACTGCCCCAGTCGGTTCCAAAGTTTATTTTTGCGGCACGGAATTCTTCGTTTTTGCGGCCATCGAGGCGCTAAAAGTTTGGAGAAAAATTAATATAATATGATATCAATTGATGGATTCAATAGTTACTTGATTGTTTTTAATGGTTTGTAAAACAAAATTTTTCTCGCTAGTGGATAGAGGAGTTTCTTTCATGATTTTGTATTTTAAATGGAAGGAATTTCTTCAAAAATGTTTAAAATGTTTAGGATTTCAAATTAAATTATGCTTTGTGGTGACAGTGCCAAGAAGTGTGGTTAGGTTTTAATTTTGTTTACATGCACGTTGGCTGTCAAAATTGTTTCGATACTCGAAGTCACAAGTTGTCAGTACTTGTAAGGGTATGTGTAGTGAAATTAGACCCTGCCTAGACTGTTACTGGTCACTACAAAATGAGCCTACGTTTTCGAAAAAAAAATTGGTCGGGAAATGATGTAAATTGAAACAAAATATATGAAGGGTATTCATGCATTAGCGTAAAGTCATCGTAAACGTGGTAAAGTTTTAAAATTCGTAAATATGTCAAATTTTCCATGCAAATTGTGACAGAATTACGAAGTTTTAAGCTTTACAACGTTTACGACGACTTTACGCTGTTGCATGAATACCCATATGATTTTTTTCCATTTTGCAACGTTTCTTGAATGATTTTAACGATACCAGAGTTACCGAATGTAGGCACTGGTTCAGTGAAAGCGAAACGAAAAACTTTTCACGCTAAAAGTGCCTTGCATATGAGCTGCGACCTGCGAATAGCGAACTGTGAATTGCGAATGGTCACTAATTTTGACGACATTTCTTTTACACGAGTGGTCACTAACAGACGCGAATTGTCATGATAAGTAAGTAAACCAGTAAAATTAGTGTTAAGAAATTAAGGCTCTCCCAAACCAACGCGAAATCATAGCGAATCATTCGCAAAGAGAGTTTTTTGTTGTTGTTTAGCATTGTGTATCTTTCATATTTTGTATTATTGTGAATGATTTCGCGTCGTTGGTGAATGTTTCGCGTTGGTTTGGGGGAGCCTTTATGGTTAGACTCGAGCGAATTTGTATTCGCAGATTTGTGGATCAAATCATTATTTTGTTACTTGGTCGTTAATTCAAAAAATTAAATCATAAAAGATAAACCAGTAAAATGGATGCTTTAAAAATTTGAGGTCAAATTCGAGCTAATTTTTATTCGCAGATTTGTGGAATCTGGATTGCGAATAAGTATTTGACAGGTCACCGAAAATATTTTGGTGTTTCACGTTGATAGGATCGTTCATTCACTTTGTCGGAAAGTTAAAACAAAAATTCTTGGATATTTGCGCTTGGGACTCTATTCGCAGTCACCAGTAGCAGCTCATGTGAAAGGCACTTAAGTGTTTAAAAGTTCGCAGAAAATATCTTGTTGACACGTAGAAAAAATATAAAGGCTTAGTATTATGGGTATTCATGCAACTGCGTAAACTCATCGTAAACGTTGTAAAGTTTAAAACTTCGTAACTCTGTCACAATTTGTATGGAAAATTTGACAGATTTACGAAGTTTAAAACTTTACCACGTTTACGATAACTTTACGCTGTTGCATGAATACCCTTATTATAATTTAAACTAGTTGGAGGCCGTGTATTCTTTTAAAGATTATAGATAGGATCGTTTATTTACTTTGTCAAAAATTAAAACAAGAATTTCAGCCCGATTCTCCCCCTTGTGGAGACACAAGTCACAAGCTATTGCAACTATTCGTTATGTGAGGATTGTTGTGATTCGAGCATTTTGTTATTCTCCCCCCAATCTACACAAGAAAACTCTAAACAAAACTCACCACAGCATTTTGTTAGTCGCTTGTTGACCGATGAGCGGACACCACCAACTCTACAATCGCAACGAATTAGGCCAATACACCAACAATATGTATTCAATTTTTCTGTTTCATAGATACAAAGCAAAAGAATATTCCCTTTGTCCTATTCTTTTGCTTAGGAAATAAAAGATTGTATGGATTTGATTTTTTCTCCTTTGCAGAGAGAACATAATGACCTCTTAGAACTTAGAATAAAATTCAAATGAATGAATAGTGAGCGTTTGTGACCGCTGCTCTGGAGGGGATCACAGTTTCGATTGTTTTTGTGACTCTCACAAGTGACAAAAAAAGTCACAAAACTTTCACTATACATACTTCTTGTGACTTGTGCTGTGAGGTATCAGTGATGTTGGGGAGAATAGTTCTGTAATGCTACATTTCCATCTATGTTTCCACCAAAGGGATATCTCAGTTTAGATTAAATAAATCTTTTTGCTGTTTCCACCGCACAAAAAGATTTATAAGTTCGACAGCACCTTCAAAAGTGCAAATGGTGTTTCAATTTTTCTTATGAAGGGCAAGTTCATTTCTAAAGGTGCTTTCAAAGTTAATCTTTTTTAAATCTTTTTGTGTGGTGGAAACACCAAATAGATTTATTAAATCTGAACTGAGATAAACCTTTGGTGGAAACATAGCATAAGTTGATATTCGGGATTGGAATTGCCTTAACAAATTTAGTCACACTCGCAGGTCGCAGCTCATATGAAAGGCACTTTACACTTATTCCGACTCCTGTTCTACATGAATCATTTTGTTCGTGCCATCTACGAAAAGCGTTTAAGGAAAAATTGTTTCTATTCCATGCTTTTCTCTTCCAAAACAGAAGAAAAGTGTGCTGTTTTCAGGAGAAATAGTAAGGTGATTCGAGCATCGATAATAGTTTATCTGACATTTTCATTTCCTGAGCGAGAATCGCCTTTTTGTACCAAATCCAAAATAAATCAAAAAATTAAAGCAATGCTTGGTGAATGCGAAAACGATTTATATTCGAATCATTTCTTACAGAATCAGCCACCATGACGATGAGTTCATGGATGAGATCGGTGAGGAGCTTTTTCGATGATTCTATCAAACAACAATCATTGGCATAAGGCCGTGCTCCTTTGAAGGTGGCAAAGCACATACTCATGATTACTTTAATTTGCCAATTTTTCAATGCAACGCAAAGAATTTACTACTTCGCTAGTAGCAATCTATTACAATTGTATGTTATTATACTTTTTCCTTTGGAGGTGGTAAAGTACTTGCAAGTACTTTGCTAGCTTTTTTCAATGGAACACATCAAACTGCTTTCCCATGCAAAATGTATCTACTCGCACATGAGAGCATGTGCATTTGGTAGTACTATATTAGGGATTTCATCTACTCATAAGTACTTTGCCACCTCCAAAGGAAAACGGCTATTGTTAACTTATTACTTCCTGATGAAATAGTGCCATCAGCAAAATCGGTAGATTATGTATGTAAGTAGGTACACACTTTCTCAGTCCATTGGTTTTTCTTTCGCATGTGTACAACTCCCATAAAATTAAAGAGTGTGTGTACAAAAGTCTTCTGATTGTAGTCCTATCAAGCCGGCTCCACTGGGCATGAGCCATGCTCGGACTATAAACTTGTCTTGAAAAAAACCAATGGTAAATCCATGTCCAATAAAACATAAACTAAATAAATACATACAAATCGTTACGCTTGGTTTGTGGTTAGGATGGTGGGTTGGGTACGAAATCCCGAATGCCAAAATCCCGAAATGGCAAAAAATCCCGAATGCCAAAATCCCGAAAAGGCAAAAAATCCCGAATGGACAAAATCCCGAATGGACAGAATCCCGAATGGATAAAATCCCGAATGCCATAATCCCGAATGCCAAAATCCCGAATGCCAAAATCCCGAATGGCTTAGTACACGCGCGATTTTTAATATAAAATATTATATCTCAAGATTTTTAAATTTTTTTATTTTATAATTTCTTTTATAGACAATGTCATGATGCCTAACATGCTGGCTCCACCTGCCATGAACGATGCCAACTATGAACATGTCTAATAAAAATCCAATGGAGCCAGAAAAATCCATGTCTTGTCGACGACATGTCGAAGAAAACCAACTTATGAACACGACATGTATGCTGTCCAAAGCTTGGCCATGAGATTTGACGTTTCACGTCTGTGTGAGTTTTTTTTCTGGTTTTCGTTGTATCTCGAGGTAGCTGGATATTAAAAAAGTCTCTTAACTGTTATCTGGTGTCTAAAGGGCGTGTATTATTTGCAAAAGATAGAAGTGGTGGTGAGAGAGAGATGAAACGACTTGACATGATTTTGATTTGCCCAGCGAGCATCTGTATGCCCTGTGGAGTCGGGGTTTAAGCGAGTAGAAATCAAAAGCCATACAAAACAGTTTGATTTCTTTGAAAGTACTGAAATAATATCTACTAAAAAAGTATTGAAATTCGGGATTCAATCCCAAATGTTTTCGGGATTTTTTGTCATCCGGGATTTTGTCATTCGGGATTTTGTCCATTCGGGATTTTGTCCATTCGGAATTTTGGCATTCGGGATGTTGGGTATTCGGGATTATGACTTTCGGGATTCTCATTTTTTGCTTTTCGGGATTCCGGCATTCGGGATTTAGTACTCTTCCCATGTTGGGCATCGTTCATGTTCAGTGGAGCCGGCATGTATAGAACCGTTAAAGCAAGTTCTACAAACGTGGTTCAAATTTTGATCCTCAGTTCAGAATTCAGTGGATTAATTGAGGTTCAAAGATTATTAAAGGTGAAAGTTGGTTACAGTATATAGCCAATTGAATTTTTGAACCATGCATCGTTGAAGCTCAGTAAATCCGCCAAAATCAGTGATTTAAAATTGCTGAACCACGGATCAACTACTTCTCGTAGGCCAACGCAGTTTTTCGTTATCTATTTCTAATTCAATACTGCATGGAACATAAAAAATGAATGAAACAAATTTTTTAATATTTCGGAACCATCATCTACTAGCTATATGAAATTTCGTTTCCAAGATATCATTCCAAAATTCTTGGATATGTTTGGGGGTGTAAGCTAATATGTTATTGTTTCTAATATCGTTTTCGATTGGACGTTTGGAGTACTCCTTTTCGTTTGCAAGACATCAAGACATCATTCCAAAATTCTTGGATATCTTCACATATTCCATAGGAGGGGAACAGAATTATTTTTCAGGAAGGGGAATGTTTTACTCTCTGATAAGAACTATCTTCTGCACAAAATAAACCAATTTTTGAAGAATATATTTGGATACAAACAACAAAACACACTTCAAATTGACGCCATTTTATAAAATGAATTCTTCAAGCATTTATAACTTTTGACAAGTATCCAACAAATAGTTGCTATGTATTCGTGTGTTCCAAATCAACTCCTTCTTGAAATCGGGAATAGAAAAAGACTCTCAAAACATTACTCGGAATCGAAACAGCCAATCGTAGGCTTTTATAGTAGGAGTGAAAATGTAGTACAAAAGAAAATACCGCCAAAGTCCAAGCGTAAACGACATAACAAAACCATTTGTTGTGGACGCCTGGACCCCTATAAAATTCATAATAGTAATTTAGATGACTTTTGATTACTTAAGTGCATTATGGGTGACTTCTACTTTCCTTTTTGAATGGCAGCTGGTGTGATTGTGGTGTGACCTCAAGAGTACCTAGCGCCATCTGTGCTCTGGTGGGAGTAAAATGAAACCTGGTTAGAAAAAAAAAGGTAGCTGAGGCGTGGTAGAATGTCAAGGAGAGGAACTGAGATAAAATAGATAATTAATACAGAAACATTCACGAATAACAAGTAAAAGGAGACGTAAGAAAAATGTTAAAGTATGTGCGATCGGATGATGCAAATGGTGTGGGAGGAGGATTTATAACAAAAAAAAAGAAAAGTGGTGTGTTCATCGAAATTATTTCAGAAAGTTGAACGTCACCTAGCACATGTTCGGTTGACAATTTGGAGAAGAGCGTTTAATATACCTCCGCGCAGTCAATTAGTTTTCAATTAATTTTAATAATTTTTATAAAATAAAGAAAAAAAATTATCATTGCTAATTGAGAAATAATAAGTTTCAATCAACCGGGTGTGTTACTGGCACTTTTCGTTTTTTTGTATGTTTTAATTAAATAGTTTTTTTTGGTTATTTAAGATTTTGTGCGGTGGTCCATTTCGCTTTTTTTTGAACTCACCTTGACACCGCTAAAGGTCAAACATAATATCGGCACGCATATAAAATAGAACAGGATGATAGGGTGAGTTCAACAAATCAGTTTTTTTTGGAATAAGTGTTTTTTTAAAGTAGTTAATTACATGCAGGTCGACGCTTCCCCCAATTGGGAATTTCTGGCGGATCCCGGTGGCCAGCGGAGCGCTGGGGCCGCCACGAACTTTTTTTTGCCGCAGCTGCCTTTTTCTGCGGTAGCTGCTTTTTCGCTGCAGTTGTTTTTTGGTGCTGTAGCTGGTTCTTGGCTGTAGCTGTTTTTGTTGTTGCGGTTATCTCCATCGACATTTTCGGAGACATTTTCTTTTGTGTTGGACAGCTGTGGACTTTTGGGAACCGGTGCTGCAGTCCGATTTTTTGGAGAAGTTATCGGATACGGCTTTTGACATAACTGTCCATCTACCAACTTCCTCAACGCCACTTGGTGACCCTATATAAACGTCCAAAGATACGATCCCAACCGCAATTTCTGAAAACCAAAGAAAAGAAACCATTAAAAAGGAATTCAGGTATTTAGTTACAAAAAAAAAATATAGTTTTACCAAAGATCAAAAGAAAAGAAGAGAAGAAGGAGCAAGAAGAAAATCATCCCTTCAGTCCAGAAAATTTCGTGTGTGTTTGTCATTTGTTTTATGTTATGTGTTACGGCGTTGAAGTTTGTTTTTCTTAAATTTTCCTTTTTTTGATATATATTATATTAAGATACTCTTAATCTACATTTTTTTTATCTAAATTATCTACCATTTTGTAAGTAAAGGGTGTTTTGTCCTCGGAGTCTATCCCGTTGTGAGATTTTACTGCTGTCCGTTTTTTTTTTGTTTTCACCAACCTCCATTGAGCTCATAGAAGGTAGGGATTTGTTCTAGATCTAAAGGGGCAGTCCAGTGGGAGTCTGTGGGGGACGAAAACGATTTTGCATTTCATTTATCTTTCTTAAAGTAAAATTTTGTTGTTTTTCATGGTTATTGTAGTTTCATTTAAGTGTTTCAAAAGCACAAAGTTTGAATTAATTTTTTTTATCAGCTTAATAAGTCTTAACTAAATTATATTGAAACCTCTTAGTTAATTTATATTGTTTGCTAAATTTTCAAATAAGATTATTATGATAAATCCCTGTAATAAAACTTCATTAAACGCCATTTCATGAAATCTGGATTTTGCTTTGGTTTCACCACAGAAACCCTGATTGTTTGAAGATTTTTTTTCAGGGGGTGCCGATGGTAGCTGGGTAACTTTGGTGAAGATGGTGTGATCTGAACGCGATCATCCACCATCTTTGGGGAAATCAAAACATGGCCGCCGATTTCCAGGTTGGGTGGGTTAAGGCCACGCTGCAACGTCACCAGCAGCGCCTTGGTGTGGTGATTGTCCGTCCGCTGTCATTTTTTTGATATTTCTCTGGCCTGATTTGTGTTTTTGTTGCAGGTGAGGTTAAGTTTCGGGGGCAAGATCCCCCCCATTCCGACGAGCTAACTGCCGCGCTATGCAAGCAGGCCGCGTCCTCCGGAACTTGACATTCCTTTCCACTTTCCAACCTTTTCCTTTTTCATTTTCCTATCCTTTTTCCTACCCTACCTCTTTACCGACACTCCTCCTCTCCTCTTGCCTTACGCAACAAAATGGCGCCCAACGTCTAAGGCATCTGTCTTAGATATTTGTAGTCTTAGTTTCAGTTCTTTTATGTTGTGAAAGTCCTTAACCAATTTTGCTATAAACTTTCAAGAACCGTAAGTCTGCACCAGGAAGGTCTCAGACGTACCTAGGTGTATTGCGACGGTCTCTTGGAAGTTCATAGCGAATGCGGTTAATGTGTGTTTGGCGTTTTATCTGATGTTGCTGTATGGCTTCAAAGGTTCGTAAGTCTGCATCAGGAAAGTCACTGACATACCTAGATGTATTGCGACGAACTTTTGAAGACTTGCAGTAACAACAGATAACGTCTTTTGTCTAGTTTTTCCTTATTCCTATCCTTACTATTTTTACTTTTCTATCTACTTTTTTTCAATTTCTTATCCATTTGTCTTTTCTTGTTAGGGTTTTTGGTTTCGGTGGCCATGTTTGACGAGTCGTCGAACATCGATGCACCGAGCCAACATTTTCTTTCTGAGTGTTCAACTCATTTTTGTTTTGTTAAGTTTCTCCCACCGTTTCAAGTCTTCTTGCTAAGTCCTAGAGACAGTCTAGAATTGCGGGAACGGTGAGGAAAACTAAGTAATGTTTTTGTTAGTGTATCTACCTTTTTCCCTGTCAATCTCACCACACCAAGGAAAGTTCGTTCGTCCGTCTGAAGTCCTAGCAAATAGTGATGTCGTTAGTAGGATCACACCATACGGCAAAGAAACCACCAAAGAAGCTACTTGAAGCACCCCGTATATGCTTATATGTACAAACCCAAATCTACAATTATTTTTTTCGAAAAATTAAAGTCAATTGATCAAAACACATATTGCTTCTTTTTGTTGGTTGGGAATTTTCCTTTGCTTTTAAATGAAATTTTCTCTTGTTATTAAAGTCAAGCTAAATCTAGTTTTGAAAACTTAATTCGTTCTTTTTAAGAAAAACCAAAAGGTTAAGTTTAAAACGAGTTGGGTTAAATTTATTCATTAAGCTAATACATACTTATATTTTTCGAATTCTTTGTTATTTATTTACATTTTGTTTTGTTATTTCGTTTTTTGTTTTTCAACATAACAACTTTTTTCGGTTCCTTGTTACGATACTTTTCAAAGTTTTTGAACATATTAGTTTGTTTTTGAAAAAAAAACATAACTTAATTTGTAAGAAAGCAAATTTTTCTAAAATAAGTATTTTTGAAAGTTTCTTTTTGTTTATTTCTTTCGTTTTAGTTTTACTGTAAGAAAAACTTAATTTTTTCTTTCAAATTTTTGTTATTTTGTTTATTATATTTTCTTTCTCGTTAATTTCTTTATTCCTTAATATATTTAGTTTTTTTTGTTAGATAAAAATTACCTTAAATTGTTATAGGGATAAAAGAATTGATTTTGTTAAGTTTTTTGTTAAAAGTTTTATCTATTAATTTCTTTTATTTGGTTAAGAGTTTTTCCATTCGTAACTTTTTTGTAACTAGTATATTTTATCTTGCGTCATAGTTTTTTTGTAAGAAAACTTACATCTTCCGTTTATCTTTTTTTTCAAAATTGTTTTTTTTTTCGATACAAAAATTACTTCGAGGCTCAAGGGATTCAAAAATATTACTTGTTACTTTATGTTATTAGTTTTTGTTTTCGCTAGGTTAAGCATTGCTTTTGGTTAATTTAAGAAATTTTGTTTTGCAAAACTCACTTTATTTTCGCTGTTTTGTTTTGTTTTTGTTGAATCCTGTGTCGATTTTGAATATTCCAAAAAGTCGTTCAAAATAAAAAAGGTCAAATCACATCAACGGTTTTTGATAAGGAATACTGAAATTTTATGATAATCTAGATTAACTAATTCGGTTTGACTAAGGTAAACCATACCATAAATTCTCCTCTCACACTTAAAAAGCTAACCCGATCTGCATCCAACACGCTCGTTACTTTCGGTGTCCAACCTGGCAACGTTTGTGTTGCGGCCTATAAAACTACCAACTCAGGTTCACATAAGGTATCTCTTCTTTAGGAACTGTAGTGGGATAGGAGCAGGAATAAAGTATTTCGAACTGTTTAGCGGAAAAATTGTCACACTTGCCTAATATAAAGCTTATAAAAATACTATGTTATTTTCTTCTGTGTAGGTGCATATATGTATAGTAGATCCTTAAACGTCTTTGTCTTTTCACGTTTACCTGCACTATAGCACTATAGGTCACTGTTAGATGCTCAATAACGCAAATAGATATAATTAAAGTAACCTCCGCGAAGCACTTGCTTTAGAACCTCGTAAGAACACTTTGGCAGGCTGCACCTAACAACATTTTGTTTTGTAATCAAAATAAGTTTAATTTCTTTTAAATTATTTATTGCATGCAATGTACTATGTCTCTTTATGTTATTTGTTCTATTTAGTTATTTATTAAAAGCTTATATCTTATTTATTAAAAACGATTTATTTATTAATTCTGTATTAATCTGTGATAGTAAATACTTACAAAGATCCGCAATGATCCAAAACTATGCACCATCTGTGATATTTACATATTAATTTTAAGTTTCCAACTGTGATATTTATTAATTTTTTTTTTTTATATGTCATATTTACATATTAATTTTATTTTTCAACTGTGATATTTACTAATAATAACCTACTGTGATATTTAATTTACTTAAGTTTTACTAAATGTTAAAATATTTATTTATTAGTGTTGTCCTTTCAAGTACGTATTAGAAAAAAAAGGTCTACTAAAAACAATTATTAGAACTTGAGGCTCACCAGTAGTTTTGGCAATTGCTGAGGATTGAAGTCGGTAGAAGTATTTATATGTGGAGGTCCTATTTTGATTTGGCAATATGTTGACAACTAAAAGAAAGTAGCTGTGTTAACGAAACAAAAATACACCGGTGCATTTAAATTATACCTGCAATCCGTTGCTCGGCCCACAATCCTAGTTTCGGCGTCCCGCTGCGTCCTTGACTTAGCCCGGCGTAGCGTGGGTTGCTCCCCACTGGGCATATACATTTTTTTTAAGAGCCAAGTGTCCAGACAAAATCTTTATGGGTAAAATCCATGTACCCATTTCCGACGCCAACATGTAAGCTACTGCTTGGCTGTCCACTAATCCTAAAAAAAAAAAAAAGGAAAAACGAATTAAAAATTATTCAAGTTCAATTTACTCCAATATACTTACCAATTGAGTCCACCCTCCAACGACTTTTTTTTTGTTGTTTGTTTGTCTTTTTTTTCGTCCTCCTTTCGATCCTGAAAAATAAGAATAGAAATTGTTTATAACGATGTTTATTATTGTCTCAAAAAATTCCTAGAGAAAGAATAAAACGTCAATAAAGATATAATAAGATAAAAATACTTACCTTCGAAATTCATTTTTGGTTGTTGCTGTGGCTGGTGTTGTCTGTTGTGCCTTGTGCTGTGTCAAAATGCAAATCAAAACATAACAAAAATACCTTAGAAAGAAAAATCAGCCACAGACTATAATGAAAAGATAAGAAATACATCTCAAAGGATTTTCAACTGTTAAAACTTGTTGTATCTTCATGTAAACCCAGGTTGAGGTTGATCCTAGGTTCAGAAATAGTTGAAACGGGTTTTGGGATAGAAAATTGTGAATGTCGGCCAACTGTCAGTTGGATAAAAGTCTGTTAAAAGATAATTATAAGAATGTATGTGCAAATTCACCTCACTGAAGGTAGAAATAGTATCTATCAAAAATAAGTTGGAAATATTAATGGCGACCTCTTTTTTCCTTCTTTGATTGGAATATATTCCAATAAAGAACGAATTTTGTTGTGGACGCCTGGACCCCTATAAAATTCATAATAGTAATTTAGATGACTTTTGATTACTTAAGTGCATTATGGGTGACTTCTACTTTCCTTTTTGAATGGCAGCTGGTGTGATTGTGGTGTGACCTCAAGAGTACCTAGCGCCATCTGTGCTCTGGTGGGAGTAAAATGAAACCTGGTTAGAAAAAAAAAGGTAGCTGAGGCGTGGTAGAATGTCAAGGAGAGGAACTGAGATAAAATAGATAATTAATACAGAAACATTCACGAATAACAAGTAAAAGGAGACGTAAGAAAAATGTTAAAGTATGTGCGATCGGATGATGCAAATGGTGTGGGAGGAGGATTTATAACAAAAAAAAAGAAAAGTGGTGTGTTCATCGAAATTATTTCAGAAAGTTGAACGTCACCTAGCACATGTTCGGTTGACAATTTGGAGAAGAGCGTTTAATATACCTCCGCGCAGTCAATTAGTTTTCAATTAATTTTAATAATTTTTATAAAATAAAGAAAAAAAATTATCATTGCTAATTGAGAAATAATAAGTTTCAATCAACCGGGTGTGTTACTGGCACTTTTCGTTTTTTTGTATGTTTTAATTAAATAGTTTTTTTTGGTTATTTAAGATTTTGTGCGGTGGTCCATTTCGCTTTTTTTTGAACTCACCTTGACACCGCTAAAGGTCAAACATAATATCGGCACGCATATAAAATAGAACAGGATGATAGGGTGAGTTCAACAAATCAGTTTTTTTTGGAATAAGTGTTTTTTTAAAGTAGTTAATTACATGCAGGTCGACGCTTCCCCCAATTGGGAATTTCTGGCGGATCCCGGTGGCCAGCGGAGCGCTGGGGCCGCCACGAACTTTTTTTTGCCGCAGCTGCCTTTTTCTGCGGTAGCTGCTTTTTCGCTGCAGTTGTTTTTTGGTGCTGTAGCTGGTTCTTGGCTGTAGCTGTTTTTGTTGTTGCGGTTATCTCCATCGACATTTTCGGAGACATTTTCTTTTGTGTTGGACAGCTGTGGACTTTTGGGAACCGGTGCTGCAGTCCGATTTTTTGGAGAAGTTATCGGATACGGCTTTTGACATAACTGTCCATCTACCAACTTCCTCAACGCCACTTGGTGACCCTATATAAACGTCCAAAGATACGATCCCAACCGCAATTTCTGAAAACCAAAGAAAAGAAACCATTAAAAAGGAATTCAGGTATTTAGTTACAAAAAAAAAATATAGTTTTACCAAAGATCAAAAGAAAAGAAGAGAAGAAGGAGCAAGAAGAAAATCATCCCTTCAGTCCAGAAAATTTCGTGTGTGTTTGTCATTTGTTTTATGTTATGTGTTACGGCGTTGAAGTTTGTTTTTCTTAAATTTTCCTTTTTTTGATATATATTATATTAAGATACTCTTAATCTACATTTTTTTTATCTAAATTATCTACCATTTTGTAAGTAAAGGGTGTTTTGTCCTCGGAGTCTATCCCGTTGTGAGATTTTACTGCTGTCCGTTTTTTTTTTGTTTTCACCAACCTCCATTGAGCTCATAGAAGGTAGGGATTTGTTCTAGATCTAAAGGGGCAGTCCAGTGGGAGTCTGTGGGGGACGAAAACGATTTTGCATTTCATTTATCTTTCTTAAAGTAAAATTTTGTTGTTTTTCATGGTTATTGTAGTTTCATTTAAGTGTTTCAAAAGCACAAAGTTTGAATTAATTTTTTTTATCAGCTTAATAAGTCTTAACTAAATTATATTGAAACCTCTTAGTTAATTTATATTGTTTGCTAAATTTTCAAATAAGATTATTATGATAAATCCCTGTAATAAAACTTCATTAAACGCCATTTCATGAAATCTGGATTTTGCTTTGGTTTCACCACAGAAACCATGATTGTTTGAAGATTTTTTTTCAGGGGGTGCCGATGGTAGCTGGGTAACTTTGGTGAAGATGGTGTGATCTGAACGCGATCATCCACCATCTTTGGGGAAATCAAAACATGGCCGCCGATTTCCAGGTTGGGTGGGTTAAGGCCACGCTGCAACGTCACCAGCAGCGCCTTGGTGTGGTGATTGTCCGTCCGCTGTCATTTTTTTGATATTTCTCTGGCCTGATTTGTGTTTTTGTTGCAGGTGAGGTTAAGTTTCGGGGGCAAGATCCCCCCCATTCCGACGAGCTAACTGCCGCGCTATGCAAGCAGGCCGCGTCCTCCGGAACTTGACATTCCTTTCCACTTTCCAACCTTTTCCTTTTTCATTTTCCTATCCTTTTTCCTACCCTACCTCTTTACCGACACTCCTCCTCTCCTCTTGCCTTACGCAACACATTGTTGGCCACTCACGCCCACACTTCATACAAATTTGACCATTCTCCTTTACACAAATTTTTCCTTGCGATTGTACATAGGCACTATACAGGCTGATTGTTATAAGGTGCACCAAAAGATAAAGCAAGTTGGTTGGGTTAATACAAGAAAAAAATTGTATGGGAGGCGGGGTCTATTTCCCCCGTATAATCAGGAGGGGCAATTTTCTAAAAAAATGACTTAAGACCGAAAAAATATTTAAAAACAATGGTACAATTTACAATGCCATATGCTATACCTTTTTGGAAAGCCAGAAACCTCTTTTAAGTTAAATTTTAAATTAAGTTGTGTTAGTGAATAGTTTTTCAAAAATTAATTTTTAAACTTGAAATTAAATAAAAAAAATTTCAAATTAATTGTTTTCAAAATTTTATGTAATTTAAGTATAATATTTATTATCAAAATTCAATGCTCTTATTAATTTTCAACAAAAAAAAAAAAACAGAAAATAAATCTTAGTTCTTGAGAAATTAAAAAAAAGAGATTTTTTTCTTGTCTTAGCCCAACCAACTCGCTCTAGCTTTTTGGTGTACCTTATACCAATCTCCTGTATATGGCAAGTTATGCATTCGTTAAAAAATTTAACTCGAGATTTTGATCAGACTTGTCATTACGATGATAGGGAAGACGCAAAAAGCGGGTCTATTACAATTTTAATACACGAATCTATTTATTTCGATTAAAAGGACAAACACAAAAAAAAACTACAATTAACGCGAACGACCCCCTATGCTCATAAGGGGGTGGGTTCACCTGATCAAATTAATCGATGATTGATCGAAATTATTAATTGATGATCGAAAAATGCTTTTTTGATTGCCACAGGGGCGTAGAACCTGAAAATTATAAAATGAAAAGGGCGCCAGAAATTTTTGTTTATGAAGGAAATTAAAAACCTTTTGGAGCGGAGAGCGACGGTGAAAGAAAATTAAGTGATTTTTAAGTGATGAGTTTTTGAAAGACAACGGAAGATGGACCGTTATCGCTCGGTCCCGAACGAACAAAGAAACTACTAAACGGGTCACGAGTTCCGCTTTTGCGGAATTTTTACCGGAGCAAAAGCCAAACGAGAATTTACGAAAGAGTTTCAATAACTCGAAAGTCGCTTCAAAAAAAATAACTAACACACAATTCACTTAAAAAAAGAAAAAAATACTTAGCTTCCAAATTATTCCTGCCAATTTCCTCCAAAGATAAAGCACCAAGTTTTCGAACACCTTCCACCAGATTCCTCTCATTAACCTTTTTCTTATACCTTCGAATTTCTTCTTAATCCTCAATAACTTTGCTTAACTCTTTCTTCACTTTTGAGATAAGCCCCTCTGGTTACTTTCAGTATCACAGTAGAAGTGCCCTTCCAGGTTTTCCATTAACCTGGACGGCCTCTTCTTTTTGTCAACCTCAGTACTTTCATCCAATCAGCGGCCGTGGTTTTCAGTCGCGTTATCATTCAGCTACTCTCCGCCATCTTTGCTGGAGAGAGCCAACGCAGTTGAAAAACCGACGGTCTTGCTTACTCGCACTATCTCCCTGGCTTTTGCATTGTCATAATGGAATCACCGATCGCTGGTTCCACTTCCAGGAGCGGCGAATCCGATGAACGCATCCAGCCATCAATCCCAATTTTTCGAACGAGAAAAGAAAAGTTTCTGAAAACTTAATTCTTCCCCTCCGAATGAAATCAAAATAAACCAATGTCGTTGGAATAACTGGTGGAAAGCTAATTAACATTTAAAAACATTATATAAGGTGGAAACTGGCGGTAATTTTCTAATTCGCGAAATTATCTAAATCGTAGATTTGGGGGCAATTAGGGACGAGCGCTTAACGTTCCATCTTATACAAAAATAATTTACGTAAATAGGTTGGGCACTCAGCAATTCTCAAAATGAGTAACTTCTAGCCAACGGGAACCAAATGTCACCCGTGCTTCTTTATAGTATTGGATGTGAACAGACCGCCCGCCTGTCATTCATGAGGGCACTTGTGGACCAACTGTCACCCATGCCTCTTATTGGTATTGGATATAGACTCAAACAGACCGCCCGTCAGTTGGTCATGAAGTTGGTATATGATTGCGCTCTTCAATTTAAAGCGCTAGTTACATCGATTTTTGTTTCTTCAATATACTGCGAGAGCGTACCAATGGCTGATGGCCCATGGTTGCCCTACTCTCTTCCAGTAAATTGAAGGAAACACCTGTAGAAAAAAAAAGGGACAGAACGACAGGAACAAGGATTCGGAATATGAAAAGAATAGTTTTTGTCACGATAAATTGTACCGTGACAGATCTTAAAATCTATCAGTCGGTCTGTCTTTTCGGCTACAACCTAAACGGCTGGACTGATTCTCTTAAAACTGGGTACAGATGGGCTTTAGGTGATTCTTCCTTTCGATAGGAAACCATTTTTATATTTTGGATTTGCTTTAAAATTATATTTCTGATTTCAATAATTTTTCTTATAGGGTAAAGTCGGTGTAATATGCCACACTTAACAGTAAACAATTGAAATTAAATAGTAAATGACAAGTTAAGTAAAAGATTTTCTTAGTTTCGTTGGGTTGTTGTTTTATTTAATAAATAAAGGAATAAAAACATAACTTTAATACCTTTAATTCATTGCAAATGAAGTTTTTAAAAAACCATAAAAAGTGGCATTTTACCCACACGTGAGGGTAATATGCCACTTCTGAAGGGGTGAAATGCCAGCAAACATTTAATATTGCATTTAATCGATGGGACATATCGGGCAGATTCCATTTTGGAGACAGTCCTCGTGCATCCTTGTGACAATTGGAGCATTGCACCCAGTCACATCTGGGTCCATCTTTATCGTATCTGAAAGAAATTAAAATCAGAGGGGGTAATATGCTATTTTAGTGGGTAAAACGCCAGTTGGTACGAAACAAACGTGGCATTTTACCCCAAAACGTGAAAAAATATAAAAGTATCCCTGAACGAAAACTAACGGAACATATCAAGTCTAGACACAAACAAACATTATAGTAGGGGAGCCCACGATGCTAAATGTGGATTTACTCGAGCGTCGTTGGGACCTAATGGATTTTGAAGATTTGATGATGGAGAGAAAAAAATGTTAGTAAAGTATACCGTTTCATCGGTGGGGGGAGCATCTACAGGTGTTCAAAAATGTTAAAAAAAACAGTCACGTGGACATATTCGAGCCCGTCAGATATTGATAGTGTATATGGCCTGTGTCTTTCTAATAACGGTGGTATGTTAATCTGCCGGTTTGCGTGGTGGGGGTGGCTGTATGGGAGTGTAGAAATTGGAAAACAAATGGATTTACTCGAGCGCGTCAGATTTTAATAGGGGATGTTAAGTGACCCCCAAGGATGCTCACATTCAAAAGACTGACGATTCGGATGTGACGCAAGCTTGCGGCAGCTTCTTGAAAATGCAAAAAAAAAAATCGGCATTTTGAAATACTCGAGCGCGTCAGATTTTGATATATGTGGTTCAACTTGATGTCCTACATGTGCTGAACCTTAATCTGACGATTATCTGGAGGGGTTTTCTTAATCTGACGATTTGAAAAGAAGAAACATTTTTATTCAGGATTTTTCCAATCACTGGGGAGAGTATAATAACTTGGGCGCCAGAAATTGAAAACGGTTTTTTTTTTTAGAAGGGTAAAATATGTACAAGCATTTCTTACTATGAGAGGGGGGATCTATGTCGCCCCGTTTAGGAGGTAGAGGCAATTTTCGAGAAAAACGACTTAAATGGAAAAAAAAATGTTAAAAATCGGCGACTTAAAATTCAAAACAACAACGGTTTTAAAAGCCAGAAATCTGTTCTTTTATCTTACATTTAAATTAAATTATTTGTGTCAATAGTTTTCAAAATATTCGCATACAAACTCTAAATTTTGATAAAAAAACGCAAACAAAATGTTGGGATCAATTTTTCTAAAAATTGTGAAGTGAAAACTAAATTTTATTTTTGTGGTCAATGCTTATATTAATTTTAAATCGAACACAAAAAACCGGAAGGTTCTGTGTCTTCTAGTTTTTGAAAAAATTGCAAGTTACTGATCCTACGTTTTTGAGATATTTTTAATTTGCTTGCACTGCCAGCATTACGGCTGCGTTTTAAAAGTAAGATTATGTATGCAACCGCCCTGCTTGGGCTTACTATAAGATTTGGGGTATGCGCGAGGTTCGGTGTTTGCCAAATTTCGTTTGCATTTTATAACTTTGAATGTATTCTCTGTTTCCAATGTCAATAGCTACTAATGGGAACAGCTTCATAATGATATAATATAATAATCTCATAAAAAAGAGTATCAGTAATTTATAATTTTCTTTAAAACTGGAAGACATAAAAGCTCTCGGTTTTTTGTGTTCGATTCAAAATTAATACGAGCATTGACCACAAAAAGAAAATTTAGTTTTGTATTCCACAATTTTGAGAAAAATTGATCCAAACATTTTTTTGGCGTTTTTTTTATAAAAAGTTTGAGTTTAAATGCAAATATTTTGAAAATTATTAACACAAATAATATAATTTAAATGTAGGATTAAAGAACAGATTTCTGGCTTTTAAAACTGTTATATTTTCGTATTTTAAGTATTGTCGTTGATTTTTAATATTTATTTTTCCACTTAAGTCGTTTTTTTTGAAAATCACCTCATCCTCCAAACCGGGACGAGAAAAATGGCAGATTATACTTTTCCCGTTATCCTAGAATTATTTGCTTCGCAATAAAAAAAATTCAACCGCGCTCGAGAATGTCCAGGTGACAATTTTTTTTTGCAAGTTTGTAACCCTCCCACTACCTTAGGTCACACTCAAATTGTCAGATTATTGAAATACACACTTTTCAGCATGTAATTAACCTACCCTATCTTAATCTGACGCGCCCGGCCCTACATAGAGGACTGATATATGGTGGAGGTACTCAGCAGGGTGCAAGGTACCCCCCCTTATACTAATCTGACGCACTCGAGTAAATCCCGAAATCCCTTAGTGGGCTCCCCTACTATTAAGTACACAAAATTAGCCTTACCTTCTTGGAGGAAACCTTTGTATATCGCACTAAAAAACAATAAAAAAACGGTTTTAATCGCACTCAATTTAATAAAAACACACTTGAATTTAAACTTTCATGAATATTTTCCAAACCAAACTGCCTAATAACTTTCGCATCCGTGTGTCCAGAAAACTTAGGATAACTGAGCGAATTGCAATGTCAGCGTTGCCAACATCAACTTAGAACTGCAATATATTGAAAGGTGGCATATTCGACCGACTTACCCTACAAAAACTTCTAAGAATATAAATAGTTTTTCTTACCAAAATTAAAAAAAAAAATATTTTTTTTTTATTTTGAGTTTTCCCATTATCGGCTCAACGGATTAAGGATATTTTTAATAAACAAATTTCAAATAAGTTAAAAAAAATTACATATCAAACTTTCCAAAAAAGAGTTTTTAAAAAAGTGTAATTTTTGTTTTGAAAATTCGATATCTCAAAAACAGGTTGACAACTTATTTTGTAATTTCATTACCATACGCATATAAATAAAAACTTAAGATATGCATACAAATTTTTTTCTTAAAAAGGTTTTAAAAGTTTTATACATACAAATTATTTTTTAAAAAACCGCTCCAACGATTTAAATTTTTTTTCTATACAATAATATTCAGATAGCGTTCTTTTTTCACCTCAAACTATCAGAAGAGTTGTTTTAGCTAATTTAAACATCGTATCTCAAGCTTTTTAGTATTTATCTCTCATCATTTCCATGTCCATGGAAATTCTTAAGAAAAACTTTTTTCTTGAATATTTTGAAGAGTTTATGGCAAAAAACAGTTTTAACAGTTTAGATCGATTTTGTCTGCTTTTGATGTCAACCAATCTTAAATCAATTTGAAATATATTCTACCTACGTTTGTATGTCTCGAAGAAGACATTAAATCTACAAAAAAATATATATACCTTACTCTGCTGACAAAAAGTTGCTCCATCTCGTCCTTACCCACAATAATTATAATTGTTTAAACTCCAATAAATGATAATCTAGAATATCCTCCCAATCCCAAAACAATTATTTTCTATTAAAAACCTCTTATTTCCGAAAAACTCTTCATACAGGAAATTCTGTGTGACATAGAGAAATCGTCCAATTTCAATTCCAATCCCAAAGTGTTCATTTGATTTGGAAAAGATTATAAAATATTTTGCAAACCCCTATAGAAAAGATACCTTTTCTCTATACTACACCTACTACACTTATACACATTTGAATATATTTCAATCGATTTATTTTTGGAATTCAATTGTGTTTCCGAATGTACATTTTCGAAATAATTTTTCTTCAGCACCAAGCTATTCAGTACGCACATTCGTGTATATTCAAATCCAGGAGATGAAAAGTAAGTCAAATTGCCCATGGCTGCATTCAAAATACATGGTTGAACATAGTTTTTGATTTTTTATTTATTATTTTTTTCCTCGTTAACAAATAAATAAAAAGAGAAAAATATCTATTTTAAGCAGAGAAAATTTTTAGCTTAGTGGTGAGGGTGGATTGTATTTATATATCAAGAGGTGGGTATTGTGTATCTGAAGTATATTTCTGGCCAAATGGTTAGAGGAACAAAGATCATGCAGCACCTACAATTTGGCTATAGCATAGTGTAAACAATATAATTTATGTATGAAATTTGCTTCATTCTTTTGTTAAACTAAAATTAAATGCATGACTTAGTCCTATCTACATTCTTAGCTTACATAATAGTTCTTCAAGCTTTTATGCAAGGTAAACATGAAATTGAGTTTCGAGACTCATGCCAGAGATGTTTAGGCCCATTAGCGTTTCTCTGAATGCATTCATTAGAATAGTAGATACACAAACAAAAATACGAAAGTTGCCGTTATAATGTTTATAATGTTATAATGAAATATTTATAGTATATAGTAAAGTAATATTAAAAATCAATAATGGCTTTGTTTTCAATTCATAAAAAACTTCTCAAGTAATGAGTAAAAGTAACTATTAAAACTAACGATTAAAAGTAACGGATAAAAGTAACGAATAAAAGATGCTCTCTAAAAGTACTGGAGAGTGCAGGGACGCCACATGGCCCTAGGCTCAATGAAAGAAACATCCCTATGCACACCTCCGCGTGGTGGAGGGCGGGTAATAGGCAGACAACCCAGCAATGCTGGTCAGAGCACAAACTTGTCCTTGGGATGGGTAAAAGCCCCCTTAAGGCGAATGAGCTGCAGGAGGCGGTCAACGGCATGATGGTCTAGTGGCTGAGGAGTCTTTTTTTGTTAAAAGGCCAACGGCAGCAGCAGGTAGCGTCTGTAACCCATATTGGGCGGCTACAAAAGGCGTCTGTTTTCCCATCATATAGTGGGCGGCCTCGAGCAGTTATGTGTTTGACCATACAAAAGGCGGGTGTGCCTGTCAAATCTGAGCTTATGTATGTTATTAATCGTATTTCGGAAAACACCATGGGGGAAGGATATATGCAAATACATGAACTATGACATCAAGCGGAAATGAGTCCCCAAGAGGTAATCTTTTTATGGAAAATTCTTCGGCAGCCTCGGTTGCAGTAAACCGCACAGCGGATTTGAGGTTGCGGCATCTTTCATGTACGAGCGTCAATGAAGACGCCATAATAATAAATGAATCGTTGAAAAATAGAAGAAGTCTTTCAAGAAGCGCAAATGTTACTTTTGGCTACCGCATACGTACGAAAATCGGAGCATGGAACGTTCGATCCTTGTACAGCGATGGTAGATACGAGCAGGTTGAGCGTGAAATGCTTCGCCTAAAGATCAGAGTCCATCAGGCATAAGCGAAACTAAGTGAAGAAGACGAGCTGAATACAGATGAGACACTGGACAGACGAGAATGCTGTATTCCGGGGAAGATGAAAGAGAGGGTGGCCAAAGACTGCATGGTGTCGGAATTATGTTGAACGAAGAAGCGAGGCGTAGTTTGATCTCCTGGACGCCCATTTCTGCGAGATTTATGACAGAAAGGTTTCGTTCAAAAATTCGAAACGTCACAATTATTCAGTGCTACGCCCCCACAAATGAAGCGACAGATGAAGACAAAACCGCGTTCTACACTCATCTTAACTCGTTTTACAGTAGTGTTCCGAGAGCCGACTTCAAAGTCGTTATGGGAGACCTGAATGCCCAAGTCGGTTCAGGCAACTACGGGCTGGAACGCGTAATGGGAAGAAATTGCTTGGGGTCACGGAATAAAAATGGTGACTTGCTTGTTGAATTTTCTAACGCAAATCGTCTTGTGATAGGTGGGACTGTATTTAAGACGTGCAACAAAATTACCTGGGTGCATCTGTGTGGTCAAACCGAAAACCAAATTGATCATAACATGATTCAACAGCGGTGGAGAAAGTCAATGTGTGATGTCCGGAGTATAAGAAATGCCGATGTGGGAAGCAACCACCATTTGGTTCTGATGAGTCTCAAAACTCAAACTACTACTAACTGCTGCCATACAAAAACCAGAGCAGGATGCAACAAGGAGCTCAAAATTCATGCTTTAAATGACCCCAACATATGTATGTCAAAACTATGTCACCACCCTTAACGACAGAGCCTCGTTATTAAACGGAATCCAACATTCAATAATTGTTGAGATGTGGGGTGAAATAAAAAGTGTTTTTATGGAGGCTGGATCCGAAACTGTACCTAAGTGCACGAGATATAGAGGATCTTGGATATTCCAAGACACCTGGGATAAAATCGAACTTCGCAAATCGTTGAAAATACAAATAAATGTCGAAGCAGATGTTCAACAAAAGGCTGACTTGCGAAGCGAGTATCGTATTGCACATAAGATGGTCTATCGCTGTGTGAGACGTGACAAGAGGGTGAGGTTGGATGGACTCGCAGATAATGCGGAAAACTCAGCAAGAAGAGGAGATATCCGGGAATTGTACCAAATAGCCAAAGATGTTATTGGGAAAAAAAGCAATACCAATCATCCTGTAATAGATGTGGATGGCACACTTTTGGTATCAATTGAGGATCAGCTACGCAGATGGAAGGACCATTTTTGTGCCCTGCTAAATGAGAATTCAGTTGAGGAGAGTGCTAAAGTGCCCCAACTCAACGAGATGCGCAGGTCCTGTAGGGGTATTGACATCAAACCCCCGTCAGGATCAGAAATCCAAACATCAATAAATCTCTTCAAAAACAACAAGGCGGCTGGACTTGACGGAATACCAGCTGAATTCCTGAAAGCCGATCCCGTAACAGCGGCTAGTATTTTACATCCGTTGATACAAATCATCTGGGAAAACGAAAGCTATCCCAATAACTGGGAGGATGGTGTGATTGTTAAGCTGCTAAGGAAAGGTGACCTTAAGAATTGCAACAATTGGCGTGGTATCACCATTTTGTCCGTTTTCCCTAAACTAATGGCAGCCATCATTCTCAAGCGATTAAAGGATAAAATCGAGACTACACTCAAGAGGCATCAAGCTGGCTCCCGCAGTGATCGATCGTGTGTCGACCGATGGAATTTCAATCACCGCTTTACCTCATGTTCGTGGATTTTGAGAAGGCCTTCAATAGAGTTAACCGAGAATGTTTATGGAGATCGTTGCTTGGTAGAGGTATTCCGCCAAAAATAGTTGCCATTATTAAAGAGTCCTACAACAACGCAAGGTGTTTTGTTTTACACAATGGGCAGCTATCCGACACCTTCGTAGTGCAACAGGGTATGTGACAAGGTGATGGTCTTTCACCAATTCTTTTCCTGCTGGCGATGGACGACGTATTGACGGCCAATGTTGGTACAGCTGAGCGACAGGGCATTCAATGAAGACCGTTTGAAAGGCTCAGTCATTTAGACTACACCGATGACTTATGTCGACTGGCAAATAACATCAGTCATCAATGTTAAATCCGTGCTGTTATATGCTTGTAAGACATGGAAAGTCACGTCTACCATTTCGAGGAAATTGCAGGTTTTGTGAATCGCTGTCTTCGCCACATCCTAAATATTCGCTGGCCAGAAATAATATCGAACGAGGAATCGTGGCGCAGAACAAGTCAAGAGCGGCTGGACGTCCACATAAGAAAGCGTAAATAGCGTTGAATTGGTCACACACTGAGGAAACCAAACGATGAAATTGCAAAGAAGTCCTTTGAATGAAATCCAGCTGGGTTCACAGGACACGATGATGAACGAGTAAAAGTAACGAGCAAACGTAACGAATAAGGAGTAAAAGTAACGAGCAAAAGCAACGAGTAAAGTAACGGGTAGAAGTAATGATTAGGTTAAAGTAACGAGTAAACGTAACGAGTTAAAGTAAGGAGTATAAGTAACGAGTAAAAGTAAGGAGTAGAAGTAACGAGTAAAAGTATAGAGTAGAAGTAACGAGTAAAAGCAACGAGTAAAAGTAACGAATAACGGTGAATCTATTTGCAATTTTACAGGAATATTGATGTTATATGAGTTCACAAATCTGCATACTTAAAGAAGTAAGAAGAAGACCAGTCCTTTTTTAAATTAAGGGTGACGGGTAAAAAAAGCAGTGTCCACAAAGTCTTAAGAGAATCTTGAAGAAAGCTTATTTGAATTTCCAAAAATGTCCTAGAATTGTTTATGGTTTTTGTTTCAACTCAATAAGACCACACATCCCAAAGATACAGCTCTTCAGAAAATACTTAAAGATATTGAAATCAATCTAGTTCCATTTATTTTTTGATTAGTGTATAATAAGAGCAAGGGATTAATTTTCTTAGTACGTGTTTTTACTAAGGTGTTATGCAAACCGATTCCTTAATATATCCAAACATTTTAAGACCACAAAACAATAAAACTAAGTATACGTTCATACCTATGTACGTACAACTGAGTCGTTCATTTTATTTAATATTTTATTTTATTCATTTCAAAATATTCATTATCTAACGTGAGAAAGTGTGTATTTTCCAATAAAATACCTAGTGATAGATTTTATGACGAAACAATTTAATTTAAATAAAAAAAAAGAATAACTCAATGTTGGTATTAGTATCTACACATGTATTTGTTATATTATGAAAATGTGCAAAATAAAAGTCTATAAATAAATTAATGGTTTTTGATTTTCTCAGAAGGACATTTTATGGGATGAATTAATGCAATTAATATCGGAACCACATAATATTAATAATTTGAAATTAATTTAAAGAATATAAATAATTTTTTTTTGCCAGCCAAAATCTCATACCGGAATATATTTAGCGCTATACGGTTTAAGACAATAATATTGAAGAAGAGGCGTTGTGTTGTTAATTTAACATTTAAATTAAATGTCGGCTGTGGAGTGGAGATAGGGATTGATGCAGTTTACATTGGATTCTTGAATACCTATACAAGATGAGATACCACCACCCTTTGCATGAGATAAAGGAGTGCTACCAAAAGTCCCACTTCGAAAACAAAAATATTTTTCCACAGAAAACTAATGCTTAAGTTGGTCTTTTAACACATAACAGGAACAAATCCAAACAAGCAATATAGGACCTTTGTTCAAATTCGGTTGGACATTCCAAATGTGTATTTGCATTCAACTTTGAAGACCGACATAAGCATAGTCAAAGCCTTTTACAAATGTTTGTTTCTTAGCTTAAATGTAGGGTTGCTATGGCGTATACTTACTTTTTTCTAGTTGCATTTAGTTTTGTGCGGCCGCGGATTGCACTTCCTTTTTCTTACATTACAAATACCTTCGAAGTTTTAAGATTTGAAATAAATAAAAATAAGTTATTACAGAAAATGTAGTAAAAAGGGAGCGGGTCAAAATTCTAGTTTCAAGATCCTGCTTTTCGAAATTTAGTTTCTTGCACGCAAATTCTGTTTTCAAAATTTTGCTTTCTTCCAGTTCTGTTTGTTGAAAATCTGATTTTCAAAATTCTGTTTTATAAAATTTTAAGCAATACAATTCTGCTTAAATTCTATTTTTTCTCCAAGACGGAAAACAAAAAAAGTAGTTTTTCAACTTTATTGTTAGAAAATTCAGTGCCACACCACTTGCAATCTGGAAGAGATTATGTTTTGGCTCGTCATTTATTTGTGTGTGATATTTTATTGCTGCACATATTTTTCTAGAGCGAGTGGTTCATGGGTATGTTGGCGTGACTGCTGTTTATCATCATCATCGCGTCGTCTAACCCCGGTTGGGGTATAGGGCGATAGCAAAACGTCTCCATCCTTCACGGTCTGCAGCTAGGTATTTTTACTGTGACCACGTCTTTTTCTAGGATGCTGCTTCTGCTAAGACAGTTGATTTCTATGTTGTTCTTAGTCTTCCAACTCGACGTGCACCCTGAGGTATAACTATACTATTTCTTCACTACTCTCTGAAAAAAATTTGTCTTAATGTGGTTTTCACAAGCCCAATTACAATTTTGACATTTACCTATTCTTTCAAAATAAAACAAATACAATACACACGCACAACTTACATTTTTCATTATTTTATACTTTAATGGGTTAATGAAGCTGTAACTGTAAGTACAAAATTTGTGTAAAGCTTAGTTTACAGTTTGATTGAGCTAAAACACAAAATTAATTTGGTTGTTGGTTACAGTTTCATACAAAAAAAAACCATTGCTGTCATGGAACTTCATGCAAAACAATTGGTCGGCAATTCTTTTGCATTCGAAAAAATAGTTTGGTGAATAAAAATTTTTTGTATGGCTAGTTTACACCTACAAAAAATATATACGCACCTGACAGTATTTTTTGAATGCAAATGGCTTTTGGGTCCAAAAATACTTGTTATCCCTTTTTAGGCCTATAGTTTATTAATTAAGGGTAAGTTAATGACTCAATAGGTGGCTTAGGCCAGGACAAACATTTTTCGTCTTGAATATTATTCAGAATCATGCTAAGGTGGTCATTGTTTAGAAAATTTTGTTTTTTTTTTTAGCATGGGAGCTGTAAACTATGCTTTAGTCACAAGAGCAATCTTAAAACCAAATACAAGAAATGTTCCCTATATTATGATGAGACAAGTGTGAGAAAATTGCTTTGCAACAGAAAAGCAGAATTTTGAAAATCAGGATTTTGAACCCTAGTAAAGAGTATAGAATTTGTTTCTTATCTAAAAAAACAACTTCAAAAACCTTGCTGAACTAATGAAATAGACTGGTAGGTATCCATTGATTTCCTTAGTTTCCTTGGTTTATAAATTTAACTACATGAAAACAAAATTGAAAATAGCTGTAGTATTTTCTAACAAAAGAATTTTTAATAACGATATAGAGACTGTAGGGCAAGTTTTGGATTCGGGCACGCTCCAAAAATAACGATACTTGCCATACAACCGTTAAGGAGGAGCTTATCTATTTCCAACGGTTTTGATAAAAAATTCAGTGTGTTATTGTAGGTATACTGAACATTTTGGTACAAAAAAAATCACCAAAAAGTGTTATTAACGTTACCTGCCATATAACGGTTTTTTGATTTAACATTTTCTCAATAATGGCTTAACGGATTTCAGTCAAAATTTTTATGAAAAAGCTCCTCTTAACTATAATTGATACATACAAATTTTGGATTTTTAAAAATATATTAAATTTTTTTTTGAAAATTCAGTATTTCAAAAACTGGTTGATGATTTATTTTGAAACTAGGTTTATAAAAAAGGCACAGTAAAATGAAAGTAAGTATCATTTTGGATACAAAATTTATTTTTGTTTTGAAAAATAAAAGTTCGGTAAGAAATAATGTAAGCCGCAACCATTTTTATTTGGTATAATATCACTAAATATTACGTTCGCATATTATTATAGTTATACCTTAAATCCAGGCCCGGATCTAACTTTGTTAGGCCCTAGGCCTATAGAGTAAATGGTGCCCTAGTTTTTGTTTCGTTGGACTTAAAAACTTATCAAATCAGAAAAATAAAAGAAGAGCTAACGACATGAGTGTTCTAAATAGTTTAAAAATCAAAAGATACAAATCGTGAAATCTACATTATGAATTTTGAAACAAATTGAAAAAGTGTTAACATTTTTACTAGTTGAAAAAATAGATTTATGAGTTGATTTGATTTGATTATTAAATACAATAAATATATTTGTAAAATATTTAAAATGCAATATTTCTTGAACCACTTTAAGGTAATTGTATATGAACTGTGAAATAGTTGAAAAAGATATTAATGACTTTTACGAGACAACGAGACATACAAATTTTTGATCAGACTGACATAATGGTATGAGGATGAAAAACGTGGGACAAGATAAACAGAAATAACCGTTTTCAAGTAGAAAAATTTTAAAGTTTGACTTATAATAAGTTTGTTCAGCCAAATAAGTGGTCGTATACGCAAAAAATGTGTAGTTTTCGGTCACGAGGGAGTAAAGAATATCCTCTTCAAAATCTGATAGACTGCCAAATTTAGTCCAAAAAATACACAAACAAATTAAATAATTGGTTATCAAAAAGAATAGTCAAAAGTGTTTCTAACAAAAAAGTTGCCGTGTTTTAATGATGAAAAGTGAGAAGTTTGATATCTTCCCTTCAATCCATTGCATGATGTTTAATCGTAGCTTGGATTCAGTTATTTCATTGCGTTTGTTGGCTTTGTGTTGGTGCCCTCATGTTGTGAAGCCTAATCGGCCTTATGGAAAATCCAGGCCTGCTTAAAGCCTAGTTATGCTGATACAAAACGAAATTTTTCGTTACACCTAATGCTATCGAAAACATAACGGAAAAGTATCAAAAGTCCGAAAAAAGTGTGGAATCGTTTCTATTCTTTATATTGTCTGCAAAAATAATCAATCAAACAGCGCAGCGTACCGCAGAAACAAAGTCCAAACGACATTTACCGTATTATGATGTCGTGTGTCATTTTGTATGACATTTTTCATTTTATATCGCGCGAAAAATACCTCTAGATCTTTAAAATCTCATTTAAAACTCACGCTATTCCCCCATTTCTTCTAAATAGCGTCGAGTTTTTCAACAAATAGCAAGATGTACATTGTACATACTCGTAGTTCTGAAGTCTTTTTACAAATCAAAATCTTCAATTGAGGCTAACATGAGATAATACATATGTACCTACATATTTTTTTGAAATGGAATTATTAAATTTTTTTTTTTACACCAGGAAACTGTACATAATTATTAATTAATAGGCGCGTTTTATTAGAAAGTATTATAGCTAGCACAGTAAAATTTCCTTTGGCAAACAACAACAAAGAAACGTTTTTACTGACTTATTTAAAAACACTTTCCAGGCAGTGGCGTAGCGAGGGTTCGAGCTGGTTGGGGGATGACTTTCATTAAAATGCCGACTTATTTTAGGAATTTGCCGACTTATTTTAAAAATTTGCCGACTGTATAGATTTAGCATTTTTTGGGTGAAACTCAAAATAAGGGAAAATAAAAAAGGGATTTTTTCCGAGTGGAATGACATTCGGGCGAAACTCCTGATAGGGCTGATTGATTTTAGCTCAAATCTTCACTTCGCCACATAGACTTTTGAGATTTCGAAATGCGAGATTTTTCAATGAAACCGCCTTCGGCTGATGTAAGAGATTTAAAAAACTTAGGACCAATGATTTTCCATGAAACAATTTTAAAATCTTGGGAACTATTATTTGGTAGAAAAATAAGATATCAACAATGAAATAAATAAATTAATATTATTATTGCAACGATTAATCTAAATAAGAAATAATTTTTAACAACGAATTAAATTCATGAACATATATGTTATTATTGCAGCAATTTTTTTCTTTAGGTATAGGTATTAAACAATCTTTATAAAAAAATTAAAGTAACGCATAATTCTATTAGCATCAGCAGTTTTGTCATTTATAATAATAAAATACATTAATTTATTAATATTGCAGCAGTTTATTTATTTAAAATAAACAATTTTTAAAGATATAGCTAATTATTTAGAATAACTTAATTTTAATAATAAAATTTATTAATTTATATTTATTATTATTTTATTGCAGCAACTTAATAAGTTGTAATGAAAATTTAATATTTAAATTTAACATTGTACTATCTAGATTTTATTTCGGCGGTGTTTTAATAAGGACCATTCTTCAACGATCTCATTAAGAATAATTTCGTCCACTTTATCTTTCGAAGAATAAAGCAGCATCAAATTATTCAAACGATCATCACTCATTGTCGTGCGCAAATAGTTTAAGACTAATTTTAATTTACTAAATGATCGTTCACAAGAAGCTGATGTCACAGGAGCAGTTAAAATGAAGCAAAGGGAATTACCATTTTCAACTTGAACACAGCTTTGGTAATGTCTTCGAAATTTATACAATTTGTAGATGAATCAAGGAGTTTTGCAACTCAGAAAGCAAACACTCTGGATCTTCTTTAAAAAATAGGGGCTCCAATTTCATTATGGATTCCACTGATTCTATTGTGACATTGCCTCTGTCGACTGGAATTTCAAAAATCTTTTGAAAAGGTTCGAAAGATGAAAAATTATCTTTTAAATTATCGTTTATACACGTCGTAAGAACTTGCAAAACCGTTCTTAATTCTTTTCGATAAAATGTTTGTCGTAAGCTGTTTCTGGATTTTCATCGATTCTTCTTGGTACACGGCGTGTTCTATGATGTTTCAGAAAATCATTCTCTGGATTTATTTTTAAATTTCTCAGCGAATGAAGATGAACTTTTTATTAATGCATCGATTTGGTCGTCATCGTCATTTGTTTGTTGAAAAGAATGTGCTTCGAATCAACAATACAGCATCAATGACATTCAATTCTTCAGCTTCTAAATTTTCTGTCAATTTTTTACTTTAAACATGACGTTTTTACAAAAATATAACGAGCTTATAAAATCAAAATCCAAGATATTTTTCGAAACCATGTACAATGCCTTCGAAAGATATCCAAACAGCCTCTACTGTCTCAGCTCCATCGAGTTTTTGACAAATTTTTCAGTTGCAATGAATTTTCAATGCTTTAATAATAATAAAGTATATTATATAACTACGATTTTGCGTTAACTTTTATTTATATAATAGACCAGTCAAATAAGCAAAAAAAAAGGATCAACCTCGGAATGGGAGATAATAAGCAGGAAACTCGTGTATACCTTCATATTGGCGTTCTAAAAGCTGTCTCAAAAGTCTCATGAAGTCTCGTGTCTGTAACGTCAGTTATTCAAGGTCAAATGACACAAAAATCGGTTTTTCGCGATTGTCTCGGTTTCTATGGTTTCAATATGTTAACATCCATGATGAAAATTGTGGAGCATTAAATTATCTACAAATTGTCTTGTAATTATTTTTTTTGCACTCAAGCGTTCTTGAGGCGAAAACCGCGTAGAGCACAGTCTTACATACTATAATGCAAGGTCAACCGTGAATCTCGTTGAATAATACCTTGTATGAAGTTCTTGACTATAAATAAAAAATAATAAGTTATGAACTATAAATATTTTGTATTGTTAACTAGTTAATACATTGTAATTAATAACATTTTTCGTCTTCATCGTCATCTTCCGGGCGTTCGAAAATTTCTGTTTAACTGTCACCATATTCGTTGTCCTGAATCGATGTTTCCAGGCCTACTAGAATTTCCCGGTCAAATGCACTCTCTTCTCCGGGTTCGCTTTAAAATGAAACAGCCTTAAGGCCAGCTTTCCCATTACACTGGCCACAAGCTAAAGTGCATTGCAACCCCAACTTTCTGCAACCGCAGCGTGGACCACATCCATTCTTGCAATTACAAAATATACTATTTAGTAATTCATCTGGAGCTGGGTATTAATATTGTTGTCATTGGCTCCAGGTATTCATTAGTCGGTATATTTGCGAAATTCGCAATCGGCAAAAATGCTCGTTTTATTCAATTTTTTTCAAATTAAGATTCGTTGATTTGCCGACTCTTGAATTAGTCGGCATATTTGCAAAATTCGCAATCGGCTTAAATGCTCTTTTTTTTCAAATTAATCTTCGTTGATTTGCCGACTCTGGAATTAGTCGCAATATTTATGAAATTCGCAGTCGGCAAAAATGCTCGATTTATTAATTTTTTTTTTTCAAATTAAGCTTCGTTGATTTGCCGACTCTTGAATTTGTCGGCAGTTTGCAAAATCCGCAATCAGTAAAAATGCTCGTTTTATAAATTTTTTTTTAAATGAAGCTTCGTTGATATATATAATTGACTTTTGAATTAGTCGGCAAATTTCCGACATCCGCAATCGGCAAAAATGCTAAGGCTCGTTTTATTCATAATTGTTTGCAAATGAAGCTTCGTTGATTTGCCGACTCTTTAATTATTCGGCATATTTCCAAAATCTGCAATTAATTGCTTGAATTATTAAATCTAGCTTCCTGAATTTGCCGACTCTTGAAAAGCGTGGGGGGGGTGGTACACCCCCCACACCCTCCCCTCGCTACGCCCCTGTTTCCAGGATTTGTTGTTGTTTGCTGAGGGAAATTTTACTGTGCTAGCTATAATATTTTCCAATAAAACACACTTAATATAAAAAAAATAAAGAAGAAACAGCCTGAAAGATAAAAAAAAACTTTTATTTTTGCTTTGAAAAATTGTTTCTGTCATTCCCCGGGGCCCCGAAACCTTCGGGCCCGAGGGTACCACCCCAGTTTGCCTAAAGGTAGCTACGCCATTGACTTGAACCTACTTACCGTTCCACTTCACTATAGGTGGAAAAAATATAAAACAAAACATTTTATACGGTGTCCGGTAATTCGTCAATAATTTATCTAAGGGCATGATTCTTGGGTAGGCTTCTAAGAAAAAAATCGTAGGTATGGGGGAAAACTTTATTATTTTAATTTGATATATAAATATGACAATTTTTTTCTCAGCAAGAATACCGACGATCTCATTGACATTTGTTATACGATTGTTCCTCACACTGACTAAATTAACCTGTGTAGGTACCAAAAAAAAAAAAATTAAAGGAGCAAAGAGAAGCAGGCCGGTAAATGAGTACGGGCTAGAGGCTAGAGTTTTTTTTAAGTTTATGATTTTTATGATTAGGTGGTGTCATTTGCAGCTCTATTCTTTTAAAATTTGTATTCGGAACATTTTCTAAAGATAAGCTTTATATCAAACATTTTAATTTGTTTTTGTATGGTCTGGGGGGGCAATTGCCCCCTTATCCCACCCCGTAGTTACGTCACTGACTATTAGGATGTCCGTTATTTCCAAAAATCATTTTTAAATAGCCGACACCCCCAAATCAAAAGCTTATGCCCAAAAAAAATATGTTTCCAAAAAAATTTTGTCCGAGGTCATTTACACGTGGCTTTAAGCCCATACTTTTCCCATACAAATTTGTATAGGATTTTCGCCCTTTTCAAGTTTCATTTTTTTCTCTCAAATTTCTGCAGCTATTCTAATTTTTGTAATGATGTTTGTTCTTTAGTCATCCCTTTAAAAGACATGTTTCAAAAATGTATATAAAACAAATGGAATTCTTTGGCTCAATTATTACCATGGGAGTTCCCATATAAAAACATCATAAAACTGAACGTCTTAATATTTAATTTTAAATTTTTATTAATAAATTTTTTGAATTAGATCTTTTAAGGGGATGATTAAAGCACAGAAATCAATAAAAAAAATCTAGAATAGCTGCAGGATTTCGAGAGAAAAAATAAAACGTGAAAAGAGCGAAAATCCCATACAAATTTTCTATGGGAAAAGTATGGGCTTGGAGCCACGTGTAAATGACCTCGGACAAAATTTTTTTTTGGCCAAATTTTTTTTTAGGGCATACACTTTTGATTAAGGGGTGTCTGCTTTTTAAAAACGATTTTGGGAAAGAACCGATACCCTACTGACTATAATTGTCGGAAAGCCACTGAAGCTAATGTCAAAAACCAACAAAAAGTAGCGAAGACGATGAAAATGAAATATTTTATGTCTAAAAATGTTTTTTTCCCAAAAAATTTCCATTATTTTAAAATACTTCTTTTAAAATAAATGAATGACAATTTTTCGAAATCTTTCGAGGCAAAAATGAACCAAGTCATATTTGCAAATTTTTGTGAACATTTTTCAACTCTAGGGCTTTAGCTTTTCCATTTTTAAATAAGAAGATAATTTAGAGAATAAACTTTAGAATTTTCCCTATTACGAGTGAAATATTCATTTAAGTTATTAATGGCAGTTTATTAACTAAACCTCTTACTATCTTCGAGTTCACTTCTTGTGAATCGGTTCGGTACAGCTGTGAGCCCTTCATATACATGTTGATTTGCATATTCATTTTGCATATTTGCATTCGAGGAGCTAAAACATATTTACTGACAAGCCAATTTTACTAAAAAACTAATAGTCTTAAAATAGAAAAACAGTGAGTGAGTACCATCAATGACTGAATGAAAAAGTAATCACTTAAAGTTTTGGCATATCAGATTGCTCGGTTACGGTTTACTAGAAAACTGATACTGTATTTCAGCCCCAGTTATACACTAGTCAACGAAATTAAAGGAACAAATTTTTTGAAATTATTTTTTTTTTTGTTAAATGCACCTTTTATTTCATTTCAAGTCAAAAAAGTATCTAACTAATGCAAAACTGTGAAAAAATCTACTAGAATTGCGGTTTTCTTGTCATTTTGATGACGACTACGCATTGTTTAGGAACAGCACAATTTGTTCCTTTACCTGGTTTGTGAAACTTTGAAGTTTTGGTGAGGAAAAACGGTTCAATGAATCAATTTGAAAATTAACAAGAATATTGATGCTTTAAAAGTCAACAAATTTGCATACCAACGCAAGCCATGCAATAAATATTTGAAAAGAAAAGAAAGATTTACGAAAAGACCACAAAACGTCAGTTTTTAGTACTTTTTTTAAACTAACGGTAAAAAACAATAATTTTTACAAAATCTTAATTAAATCTTGTAAAACACTTTCTTAAATTTCCAAAACTGTCTTTGAATTTTTTATAACGTCATTATTTGCTGAGATATTGGTAATCAAGGCTAAAAGTATCTTTTTTCATTCAAAGTCAAATAACCATGCAAAGAAAAATTGTAGGACAACAAAAAAAAACTGAATTGAAGCTGAATAAACAAGGTATCTGATCATTATATTTGATTGACTCAAAAAAATTTATCTTTAGAAATGAGGACCCCCAAAAAAAATTTTTAAAAATAATTTGTTTGTCTCGTCCCATTTTTTGCAATAACGCAATAACGGTACTTCAAAAAAATTTGTTTGCAAACAATTCTCGAAACAAAAATATACAGCTGTAAAATGCTTTTTGTTTCAACACAATACGACCACTCGTCACAAAGATACAGCTCTTCAAAAAACACTAACAAAAATTGAAAAAAACTTGTTCCTTTAATTTCGTTGACTAGTGTATAAAAACAATGTTTCGTTTAAATTTTTCATACAGTTAAAATTCCATCGCCGTTCTTTTAAGATCAGCTTTTTTATGTGAATACTTTTGTGAAATTAGATTTATTTTTTAAGGTAAATTATTTTTTCTCAAAATTTCACTATGTACGTATAGTATTAGTTTCGTTTTTACTATTTAATGCTCTTATCAATTCAGAGTGATAATCGTTTAATATATCAATAGGATCTTGCCGAGAAAAAAAAAACTATCCCTTGTTAATTTAAAATCCTTAGATATTATAATAAAGGTACGAATTGTTATAACTATATAATTTTGAAAGATAATACTATATTCTTTTATCTGTTGTTTAAGTGAAAAGTTTTTGAGATAATACATTTCAAAGTAAAAACTTTTTGTACGTAGAATTCATTGTCTTTTTTAATTTTTAGTCAAGTACTGAAAACCGGATTTTAGAAGTTTCCTTAGTTTTTAAGAAATTAAAAGAAAATGAAGGTAGTTTTTCTCATTGCTTGTTTGTTTAATTCATTAACCCTTTTTTTTCGAGTTTTTAAGGATAAAGTAACTTTTCCTTTTAATTTCTCAAAAATTGAGAAAGATTTTTAGATTCGACTATTGATATTTGATATTATTTCTGAAAAAACATTCTCTTAAACATCCTCATTAAAAAAAAAGAAAAAAATAGAATATCGACTTTCAAAAAATATAGTTTGCTTCCCCCACAACAAAATCCTAGCTACGCCACTGGATCCAGTCGTACATTTTATTTTATATTTTTTTTTGTATTTTAAGTCAATTTTTTAGGACAAGTACGTGCGACTCGATCGTGCATTATATTTTGTATACCAATTCAGGAACGACTCACCATCACCACAAAATAACTCCAATTACGAGATTTTATCAGAATAATTTTGCATTATGGACAGGTACACTTGTCCTCAGCTGAATAGATAATTAAGGCACCTTAATAAAATGTCTTCATAAAAATCCAGCTTGTCCAGGGTTTTTCGTAGACTTATCCTGGGCCTATTATATTTTATGCCGTATACATATTGAAGATATAAAAAATGCAAAGTGAAGGCATTACACGCTACATGTACATATGTATGAAGTGGGTTGGTCCTGTGGGATTAGTTACTATTCCCGATAAGCTCTATTATGCTTGTAAACAACCGGTTACACCTTCCAATATATGTAAGTATGTGAAAATATGAATGAGCTGTAATCGTTCCCATCCCAAGTGCCAATATAAAGTAATTATTAACACTTCTTTTAATCGAGCGTGTTTATAACTAAAAACCAGAGCTACCAAATATTTCTTGCACTAACCCCTCCTTTTTTTCATCAAAACACTGAATAATTATCAAACAACCCTCAATTAGGGGTAGCGGTGGTAAAATACCCACATTAGTCTCTTTAATTTATGATGCGTTATAATTGAAAGCTAATGTATAAAATAGATGCTGCATCATAGCGATTATGCAACACATCAACATCACCATACAAAAACATTTACTTTGATTAGATATTATTATCGATCTAAAAATGCCATTCAGCTAACATTTTTAGCCACCACCAAGAGTGATGCACGAGCCTTTAATGAGCACCATCAAAATATGCAATTGGTTTTCATAATTTATCACTCAGAAATCGTTAGGACTTAATTTTGGCGGCAATGAATTTTTACCAACAGACAAAAATATTGCCATGCAGTCATATGTTGCCTAGTTCGTTGGCTTGGCATATCTTATTGGCAAAACACTATTTTCGGATTTTCATTTTTGTACGCATTATTTTATTTGTTAGTTTTTTTTTTGTTGTAATTAAATTAAATTTTGGGGATGTGAATTTTGAAATTTTATTTTTGACATGAAAATTAGGACAGTTTTGATTTGAGGTGGTATTCATTTTGCTTATGCTCATCAGATAGATTGTGGGGCTTTTGTGAACTTAATATGCAAATTAATTGTACGGTTGGTTTCTTGGCGAAAGAAACATGCAGAGATGCAGTGTCAGAGTGTGTGATGATGATAATGATGCCATCGTTATAAAAGATGAGGCTGTAATTAAACTAAATTAGAGAATGTTGTGTATAGCATGACGCAATATCATGTTTCAAAAGAAACTAAATTATTATTAAAACAAATTATATGCAGCGGATTTTTCATTTTCATGCACCATACACAGAATTTCATAATGAACATTGTTTGTTATTATTTTGAAGGTTGATTGAACAAAATAAAACAAAATGTTTATTATATAAAAATCCTGTGTGATTTAAACATAAATACATACATACATGCTTCCTGTTGTGGTTCCGAGGTTTAAATTTGAGATAAATTTATTTTTGAAAATATTATTAAAATAATCAAATGTATATTGAACTTTTTAGGATGAAAAGTTAAGAGTTAAACTTATTTAATTTAAAATTTAACTTCTCAAAAACTTTTCACAAAAGCAAATTGATAAAAAAAAAACAAATAAAATAATGGAATATTGGCTTTAAAAAAGAATAACTATTTTTGTCGTACGATGCGCGGTTCACGAGATAGAGTTTTCCAATATGGCGGCTGACGCTCGCATCCCCCGGTACCATCAACTCGAATTTACTTTTGGGGGACAACCCTGAAGATATTCCATCAAGAAAACCAGTTCAGTAATAAATTGCATTCTAGTACTGGAGAGTGCGCCACTACGGCCTTTAAGCTCATAGAAAGGAAAATCCCTATGCCCACCTCCCCGTGGTAGAGAGTGGGTAACGCAAACGTGCAGGGTGACCGAATGGATGCGGGGATAAGCTGAAAAAAGACCAGTGCGGGTCAGGACACAAACTTGTACTTGGGATGGTTAAAAGTTTTCGAAAGGTGAATGAACTGCAGGTGGCGGTCAACGGCATGATAGTCTGGTGGCGGAGAAGCCTTTTTTTTTAAAGGCAGGCGGTAGGGCTTGCCACGATACCAAACCAAATGATATTTATAAGTATCGTCTCGGTATCGTTAAAATCGAAAAATTTCAGTATCGTCTCGGTCTCGGTCTCGTATAACAAGGTCTCGTCTCGGTATCGGTCTTATCTGGTTTCGATCTGGTGTCAGTCGAAAAAAAAAAAATGCACGACTTGGTCTTGTAGTTTACACAAGCGTGGCTCGTGGGTGGTTTTTACTAAAGTTACTTCACCCAGGTAAAAGTCTTCAACCTTTATCCGAAAATAAAGCATGATAAAAATGGGCGTGTCACTAGATGGTTTTCACTAAAATCATTTTCTAGATATCTTTGCTTGAAAAAAAAACAAACTCTGAAAATTTCATCCAAATCGTTAGAGCCGTTTCCAGGATTGTTTACTTGTAATAATAAATAATAATATTCAAAGATCCATTTTTTTCTGCCGATACCAAACAATACAACCGAGAGTCTTGGCATATTTCGGTCCCAAAAGTACGGTTTCGGTTCGTTATCATCTCGGTATCATTTCGGGTAGTATCGTTTGGGCTACCGATACCGATACCAAACGATACCGAGACTTATTTCTGGTATCGTCTCGGTATCGTTTGGGTTTCTGATAGCGATACCGAGACTTTTCTGGTACCATGGCCAGCCCTAGCTAGCGGCAACAGCAAGTAGCGTCTATAAACCATATTAGGCGGCCACAAAAGTCGTCTGTTTTCCCATAATGGGCAGTCTCGATCAGTTATGTGTTTGACCATACAAAGGGCGGATGTGCCTGTCAAATCTGAGCTTATGTATGTTACAACACCATGGTTGAAGGATATATGCTTATTCATGAAAAATGTCAACAACTGGATTGAGTCCTCAAGAGGTAACCATTATATGGAGAATCCTTTAGCAGCTTCGGCTGATGAAAGCCGCACATCGGATTTGGGGGTGGGGCATCTTTCGTGTACCAGCTTCAATCAAGACGCCATAACAATAAATGAATCGTCAAAAAGTAGAGGTTTTTCAAGAAGAGCAAATGATACTTAAGGTTACCGCATACGTACGAAAATCGGAGCATGGAACGTTCGATCCTTGTACGGCAAACGTAGATACGAGTAGGTTGAGCGTTTAATGCTTCACCTTAATATCATAACCTAGGCATCAGCGAAACTAAGTGAAGAGGAAGAGCGAATACCGATCTGACAGCGGGCAAACGAGAGCTCTGTATTCCGGGTAGAATGAAGGAGAGGGTGGCCAAAGGCTGCATGGTGTCGGAATTTTGTTGAACGAAGAAGCGAGGCCTAGTCTTTTTTCCTGGGCGCCCATTTCTGCACGAATAATGCCAGCAAGATTTCGTTCAAAAATTCGTAACGTCACAATAATTCAATGCTATGCCCCTACAAATGAAGGGACCGCGGAAGACAAAGCCGTTATATATACTCATCTTAACTCACAATCAGTTTACAGAGGTGTTCCGAAAGACGACATCATAATTCTTATTGGAGGTCTCAATGCCCAAGTCGGATCAGGCAACTACAGTCTGAAACGCGTGATGGGAAAAAATGGCTTGGGGTAACCAAATGAAAATGGCAATTTGCTGGTCAATTTCTGCAACGCTTATCGTCTTGTACTGGGTGGAACTGTGCTAAAACATAAGACTTGCAACAATATCTTCTGGCTACATACGGATGGTCAAACTGAAAACCAAATTGACCATATCATGATTCAGCAGCGATGGAGGAAGTCAATGTACGATGTTCGAAGTATTACAAATGCCGACATGGGAAGCGACCACCATTTGGTTCTGATGAGTCACAATAAGCTACGAACCGCAGCTGAACAACGAAAATCACAGGGTGCTGGAAGGAGTTCGAAGTTTAATACAATTGCATTAAGTGATGAACCCCCCTCGGTATAGGAAATTCAAACATCAAAAAATCTCCTCAAAAACAAGAAGGCAGCTGGACTTGACAGAATACCAGCTGAATTCCTGAAACCCAATTCCGTAACAGCGGCTAGTATTTTACATTCGTTGATACAAATCATTTGGGAAAATGAAAGCTATCCCAAGGACTGGAAGGATGGTGTGATTGTTAGGCTCCTAAAGAAAGGTGACCTTAAGAATTTCAAGAATTGGCTGTTTTCCCAAAACTAATGGCAACCATCATTCCCGAGCGGATAAAGGATAGAATAGAGTTTATACTCAAGAGGAATCAAGCTATTTTCCACAGTGGTCAATCGTGTATCGACCATATCAACACCCTACGTATCGCCCTTGAACAGTCAATGTTCATGGATTTTGAGAAGACCTTTGATAGAGTTAACCGACAATGTATGTATATATGGAGATCATTGCTTGGTAGAAAAATTCCACGAAAAATTGTTGCCATTATTAGGGAGTCCTAAAACAACGCAAGGTGCTTTATTTTACACAATGGGCAGCTATCCAACTCATTCGTAAGTGCAACAGGGTGTGAGCCAAGGGGATGTTTTATCGCCAGTCCTCTTCCTGCTGGCGATAGACGACGTATTGACGGCCAGTTTTGGTACAGCTGAGCCATTAAGACTAAGCCGATAACATATATTTACTGGCAAATAACATTAGTGGACTGAACGGGATGTGCCAAATACTGCAAGTGAAGGGAGAGTTGAGTGGTCTAAGAATAAATAGCAAAAAGACAAAAATAATCCTTACAGGCCGCTCCACACAGGAGACGCCAGTGGAAGAAGTCAAACAGTTTGGCTAACTTGGCAGTATTGTTTCTGCGAATGGCGGTAGGGATCTGGACGTTAAAAGTAGAATTAATAAGGCTCGTACTGCTTTCGGTACTCTGTCCCTAATTTGGAAATCCAATCAAATATCCTAGGGCACTATCTGCGAATGCAATGTCAAATTCTTGCTGTAAGGTCACGTCTACCATTTCGAAGAAATTGCAGCATTGCAGGCTTTTGTGAATCGCTCTCTACGCTACATCCTAAAAATTCGCTGGCAACAAATTATCACCCCTATTACGACTGTCAATTATAAATTTGATAGTTGATAAACCTTGAAAATTGTTTTTTTAAACTTAATTTATTAATAAACTGGTCAACAATTCGTTTTTTATTTTTTAATTTTCTTGGAATTAGCAGCTGTCTGCATCATTCTGAATGATCAAAACTTTTATAAAATGGATTTTTAAACATTGAATTAAAAATTTATCAACTATCAAATTGATAATTGACAATCGTAATAGGGGTTTATATAAAACGACGAATTGTGGTGTAAGACATGTCAAGAGCGGCTGGACGTCAGTCAACATAAGAAAGCGTAAATGGCAATGGATTGGTCACGCACTGAGGAAACCAAACGATGAAATTGCAAAGCAGTCCTTTGAATGGAGTCCTCAGGGCACACATGCAATAAAAACAGCAACTTTTGTGAAAAATTTATAGGAAAAATGACTGACTTCAAGAAGTTCCATATGTTTCCCTTCACTTCCACATCTTTATGGGGAAATCTCCGGGCTTTGGACTGGTACAGCGGAGTTATGTGTGCGTACGTATATGTGTGTGCGTGTTTATATATGTGTGTGTTTATATACATACATAAGTTTTTGCGTATGCGTGTATATCTATAAGTATGTGTGTCTTGCAAGTGTTCCAAGGGATCTTTTGCATTGTTTTCTTCCGGTGGTCAGTATCCTGCATCAAAAATATTTGGGCGATCTATAATCACACATAGGATTTTTGACATTTGCGGAAAGGCTCTTGAAAGTCTTTTGTAGGATGTTAGATGGTATGGATGTAAGTGTAAGATGATGGATGCTTTCAAGGATGGGTGGAGAAACTTTCCGAAGAAGACCACTACCGGATTCCCAAAGCAGAGCCGATAATGATGATGATGATGAATAAATGTTTACCATCAAACTAATGGTGAATGAATAAAAGCTTAAAATGAATGTTTCTGAGATATTCGTTCAAATTGACTAAAAAGCTTTACAGGCAGCCATTTTATCTTAAATGACCACACCCACTTTTTAATGAAGGGTGAAGAAATTAGTCATTTATGAAACATCAACTAAAAAAGTTCGTGAAGTTTTTTTTTGAGATCTCCAAATGCTAACCTCATATTGACTTGACACCACGATAAACATATTCATGTTCGTGTGTCTTATTCAATTGAATGCAGACTTGTTGAAAGAGATTTTAATAGATTTGATTTGATTTTCATTTAAAATTAGAACAAACAGATACTATGTACAAGATTTTTGAGTTCTAAAAACAAATTCACTTTTTTCTTCTATATTCCCTGTGTAGTATGAAACAATGATCTTTTAACCTAGTCCTAATATATCAATTAAATTGAAATTCTAATGCAAACAACAACATAATAGACAAAAAAAAAAAAAAATACAACTTTCAACAAGCCAAGTTCATTCGTTAATTTTTGTGTATTCAACCCAAGGAAGCTGACTTCACCCCTAAAATCTCAATGATAAATGTATAAAGCGAAATTCCTTCCTCTTCTTTTCTATACGATTAGTTAAATTTAAAAGAAATTTAACAAAATAAAAAATAAAACACTCTGGGCATCTACAACATTATTTAATTTTAATTTTAAACACTGAAAATAAAAATAAAGAAAAAAGTAATCTAAATGAAATAATGAAAAACCACCAAGTAATTCAAAAATACCGCACAAAATAGTTGCACCATTGCTGTACCAGCAGCCGCCAAACTATACGAAATTAGAACCAGGTTAAATAGCAGAATGGTACAGTGATGTCTCGTCGTCACTATATGATCACATCGGCGTTCTCTTCCACACAAACACAAACTTGTTGCAAGTTGAATATGTGTGTGTTGATGGGAATGCTGCTGTTTTCCGCCCAGCAGTGCATATTTTCATGTTGGTTTTTTGAAGAATAAAAAAAAATTAAAATAAAATTTTTCAAAAATTTAATTTTTCCTTCAGAATTTTATTTTTATTCATTAGAAGATGTAGTATTTTTTTTAGCCAACTCGCCCATGAGCTGAAAGTGTGTTGGTGTGCCATGTTAGCCGACACCACACCTACAGGAATCTAAAGAAAACTCGCCTTTAATATTGAAAAGAAAACTCTGGTGGGCGGTTTTTGAATAGAAAAAATAAAAAAAAAAATATTAGACACATCATACCAAAAATTGTTCCATTGGAAAAGTTTATATTTCACATTAATGAGCTGTTTCGCTGCTCACGAATACAATCAGACACGAGTTATCTTTACACAAAAACGAACAAAATTTGTGTGTTGTTGTTTTTTTTTTGTTTTTGTGTCGCGTGTGTATTTGAAAATTGGTTTTTAAATTAGAAAATTTAAAATTTTTATCGAGATAGAAAGGAACGGCTTTCTTGAACGACGTGTTGTTTCTTGGTGTACCGCCAGTCAGTTTAGTCGAACCGCAGCATTCGCTCCAAAGACGTCAGCTGCTCGGACTATCGTAGAGATTTCAATTTTGTTTCTTTCCCTCGAGTAAGTTTTGAAAATCTCAAGGAATATTTCATCATATTTTCTTAAAAAAAAAAATAGTTCAAACTAATCAAGAAGTATTAAACTTTTTCTACATAAAGTGAGAAAGAATTTTCAATTTTTATTTTTTTTAATTAAACCCAAACGAAGCTGCAATTTATCTGAAAATAAATTTTTTCTTCGATAACCTAAAACTATAAAAGTGAATTACCGTTATATAATTTCATATCTAACTGGTTTGGAATTTTGTATGGAACTACAATTTTGATTTCTCCAAAAAAGGACCTCAAAGGAATAACAGTGTTGAAGGATATCTTATAGTTACGAAAGTGAACTTTTGATTAAATTATAGTGTCACGGTGATAAAACTTAAGCAACAACAAAAAAAACTACAGTGGTTAAAAAATTCTATAAACTCGAAAAAAAAGTAAAAATAAAACCTAACCTCAATATAAAAAAAATCAAAAATAAATGGTTGTTCTAAAATTAGAAAATCTCTTGAGCTCAGTGTTACATGATACACAAAAAGTACTGAAAGTCAAAAAAGTATCTCTCTCAATTCTATAAAAAAAAGTTATGCAAAGAAATCTCTCTCATAAAAAAGAAACAAAAAAAAAGTTTTGAAAATATGTGAATCACTATGGCAGAGTGTGTTTTTGTGTGTGTGAGTGTGGTGTATGTGCGCTTAAAGTGTGTGAATTCAAAAGTCGAAAGGAAAATTCCTCAAAAGAGAAGAAGAAGAACGATTTTTAAGTATAAAATTGAAGACAAAAAAAACTATATGTATCTATAAAATGATTTATTTAATCTAAAGACAAATTTTGTATATTCACACACTTTTACAACCACCACCACCAGCATCACTTTCATAAGCACACACGCACACACACTTGTATTTAGTATATATATTTTTTTTTCTTAAACACACCTGCCACTACGTGTAGGTGGTATTTTTGCTATTTGATACTAGATTTTCTGATTAATTGGGTTAAAATTGTCAGATTCAGACGATTTTTGATAGTCTTTTCTTCCGCAGTGTAGATAAAATATTTCATAAATATAGATATACCTATATATTATATAGAACTCAAAAATTATATTTTATACAAATTTACAAAATTTTCTATCAAATATTCTAAGCTCTATTCGAAAACCCTTTTCGAATACGATTTTTTTTTGCATTGAAATCGAAATTTTGTAATCAAAGTGAGAGTTGACGAGAGGGAGGTAAGAGTTTCATTCTTTTTATTTTTGTTTATCATAAAAAGGAAACTTGCATCAAAACAACCTTAAAGTTGAAGTACCCATAGAAAAGAAAATGGCTAGCTCCCGAAGAAACTCCCCGGGCGCCACACTAGAAATCAGTTTTTCAAATACAAATCAAAATTTCAATTATAACTTACTTAGAAATGACTTAACTCTCTAAACTTTTCAATTCATTCTACATTTCATATGAACACCTGACAAGAAAGAAGCTCACTCCCGGGCGCCATTTTATAAATCAAGTTCTTATCTACTTAGTAAAATTTCATTTAAAATTTAGTGCAAATTGAATTGACTTTGTTAATTTTTCGATTACTTTACTTTGATAACATGAACACCTGGTTTGACAATGGCTTTCCCTCGGGCGCCACTTAAAAAAATGATTTCTTCACTCTTCTTATGAACATTAAGCAAAATTTCAACTCTTTTATAGGCATTTTTTAAGAAAACGCTGATAAAGATACTAGATAGATAGATTCATTGAATCTCATTCATTATGAACATTTATAAACATTACTACTTATTTATATAAAAATAGAGCTCAATATAATCATTTATTCTTCTTGTTAAATTATTAATAAAATTGGGCGAAGATCTGGAATCAAAATTGAAGTCTATCCTATAAATTGAGAGGTTAAACCTTAGATTATGTATTTTATTAAAAAATAGCAAACTCGTCAAACATTTTTCATATTACAGGGTTTTAAATGGAGTCATTTCCAGTGCATCATTTAATTGATATCGCTTTTTTAATTAGAATTATTTTAAAGTAGCGCCACTTCTTTTACAGTTAGATTCATTCATATATGTACATTTGCTGAATTTATTTTTGAAGGAATTGCGGAAACAATTTAGCTTTACTTTAATTCTCCTTTTAAAATGTTGGAAATTTTCTCATCAACATTTGCATTTAGAGCACCTGAAGTTTTTTTCACAGTATAAATCCATGCGATTTGATTTTAAATGAGCAGTGGCGTATACATTCTTCATAGAACTTTTCACACGACGTTTGTACGGTTGCCGTTTGGATTTATACTGCATGCCGTTTGGATTTATACTGCACAAAATCTTGCGGTGCCTTGCCGTGTGAACAAGGCTTAAGTTGGCATACCAAGAGGTTAATGGCCAATTTCACGAAAGGCTTTTAATTATTTAAAAAGACATTTAGCCTTTAAATGATGTTTTTGGTTTCACCAAATGTTTTTAAATTTAAAAAGATTTTAAATGCCCTCGTAAACTAAAAGCTCGTTTTAATTCGATTCTCGATTAATTGTCCCTCATTGGCCGCGTTCAAACACAGAACTAAAGTGATCTGGATAGATTTGTGTTGTTGTAATCCCTTGTTAAAGCACAGCTGATGACGAAACAGCTATTGGCAGAAAAGAGATCCCAAGCTATCCTAAAAATTTTAAGATACGAAGCTATCCTATGAAAAATGTCAACAACAGCTGACTTGCGCTCAGAAACATGCATGGAAACAAAGCTATCCTAGATAGGCTATCCATTGAAACATGAACGCGCCTATTCATAATGTTTTTTCACTTTTTCCCATACACTTCGCCAACAACCTCTTTTTTATCCCTAATACTTTTTCACTTTTTCTCATACACATCGCATGTTTGAAAAAAAAAAAAAAATAACTCTTGTTGTCTTATATCCAGGGATGTGAGGCAAACTCAGTTAAACTAAAATATCTCTAAAATATCCCTCTTCTGACTGAAAAGTTTTAATTGTGCCATTAAATTTAGAAGGAGTTTAGACAAAAGCAATTTTAGTATTCGTTAATGAAATTTGCCATTTGAGCATTGTTATAGAGCGCACTTAAGATACAATTTAGCAGTCGTTTTTATTAGATTTTCTTAGAACACGCTTGGGCAGTTGTCCAGCTAGTCAATGCCTAACTAGTTAAGCCAACTTGGTATTTATAAACGCATTCCAACAATTGCCCAAATGTGATCTCATTTATTCAGTGACATACCTGTATTCATTCATTATTGAATGAATTAATGAATTTTAGTTCGCTTTGGGGCACGTTCAACAAAGCTTTTCATTCATTTTAAAACTAAAATGATCAGAAAACTAAATATATTTACCTTACCTTATTCATTGAACGTGTCTCCTTTAAAATAAGATTTGCACACCGAATTTCAGTGGCTAAGTTAGCCAATCTAACAGTAGTTGTCAAAATTTGGAATCATAACAAAATTGCTACTAAATGTACAAGAATTTGCTATGAATTTGCAAGAATTTCAAACAAATATAATCTCAACAACACAAACATGAATCCTTCCATAATTTGTATGATTATAACTATGTTAAGCGTTGATGAGCTTATGCTATGTTTCCACCAAAGGTTTATCTCAGATTAGATTTAATAAATCTTTTTGGTGTTTCCACCGCACAAAAAGATTTAAAAAAGATTAAATTTGACAGCACTTTCAAAAATGCAAATGGCGTTCCAATTTTTCTTATGAAGTGCGAATGAGGCAGAATGTTTGATTCGTGTGAAACAATGAAGAACTGAATGCGAGTCTCGAATGAATCGTTCAGCACTATGTAAAAATAGGTAAGTTCGATTTGTAAAACTATTTGTCCTAGGAAGATTTAACAAGATTAATTTTTAATCTTCAAGATTTAGGAAATAAATTTGTATGGTAAATCTACGAGATTTAAAGGAGATTTAAGGTTAATCTCATTAAATCTCAAATTAGCGCTAGGTGGAAATGTAGCATTAGATCATAGTGAATTGACAAGCATAAGTTAAAATAATCAAGCCAGTTCATAATAATATGAACTTAGCAATTCCAATATGAACGGTTTTTTTCAGAAAGATTTTTGAATCTTCCTGTCATTTCTTGCTACCATAGAAGGTGTTCAGACTAGCATCACGTGACACTATTCATTTTGACATCTCTGTTTTTTGTTTGTCTCATTCTCATCTCTTGGAAAATGAGAGATGGCCAAGGTAATAAGAAGTTTTTAAATTTTTTGAAAATTCCTGCCTCCTACGAGTGAGAAAAAATGTAGATGTCAAAATGAGTTGCCTCATGTGAATCTTGTCTGAACACAGTCATGTGTTGCTGTCCAATTTTGCTGTCATGTTGTCATTATCAAATACTAAGTACTAAGGAAAACAAAAATTATTGGGCCTGTTTAATTTTTTTATTTTAATAACCCAGATACAAGTTTTCACTTTGACCAGAAGGTGGCTTTTTACCATTGTGAATCAATTCAGCGATTTGTGAACAGTGTAAGGAAAAAAGACAGGCCTTACATGAAAAATAAGAAAACAAGCAAACCAGAGATGGGTATATAGCACTTATTCCGCACTAACCCGCATCGTTTTATTTTCATGAGGTGAACCAAATGGGTTATGAGCAATAAAAAACGCTTGATATATTTCTGTGGTGTTTGGTAGAAACCTGATAACTCCATTTTAAAATTAGCGTCTTTACGCCCACTTTAAATCAAGCTAGAGTGTAAACGAGGCCACAGATTTTCTTCAAATTTGGAATACTTATGAACATAACCTTTGAAAAATTATGTTTCAAATTTGAAGAAAATCGGTTCTCCCGTTTAGGTTGTAGGTCGATGTAAAGTGGACGCAAAGACGCAAATTTTAAAATGGAGTTATCATGTTTCTACCAAACACCACATATTTATTTAATTATTCCAGAATTCAGATTATAAGAACAAGAGGTTGAGTTTTAAATTATTGCAATTATTTTTAATGGATACGATTTTGTAACATTTTTTTATTTTACATAATAATATCTAATTGGTTTTGTTAAAAATCATTCATATCAGCTTACTTTGTATAATATAAAGGAAACACTGTGACATAATAATAATAATAATCATATATTCAATATAATGCAACTATTCATAGAGTCAACACAATAGAATTTATGACTAATTAAAATGTTGTATTGTTGTTACATATAACGAGTAAACAAAGAAAATTATATGCTAATTAATTATTAAGCTTATTTCTTTTGTTATTTTATGCTTTGCATTAAAAGCCAAAATATTTGCTGACGTTGTTGGTAAATAAGAGACTAAAAATAGATAAATATAAATAAAATTGAAATATTTTTTCAATACAATGAGAAGGTACAAAAATATATGTGTATTGTACAATGTACATGCATACATTATATGTAATCCGAATAATTAAAAAAATAAAGAACAATGCGAGGTGGTGAGCATAAACCATAATTGCATCCGTTTAGAACAGAGGCGTATTTAAATACAGTTCAGCCTGTGCTACTATCAGCAGGTCCATACCCTACTAGCTAGTTATTTACTAATTTGAAACACAATAATATAAGGAAAAAAAATATTAACACAAAAATAAAGTTATGGCGCTGGCTTCTTTTCAAATTGGTGAAAGACTAGTATTTTCCCGTAGGACTTCAAGGCAATACGAGAGCGATGATAAAAGTTCAAAATATTTTGATTTTATCATCGAATCCGGGCTTTTTTCTTGCATGCACTAGTAAATTCTAGCACCGTTATTCATAAACGCAAGTAAAACACGGATTATCTTTAGTGAGTGAGTTATACTACGTTTTCACTAAAAGATAATCCGGGATTTGGGGAAAAAGATTTATTTGGTGTTTCCAACTTATGAAATTATTAAAAAGAAGATTAACTCTGACAGCATTCTTCAAAAGCAAATGGGGTTTAATTTTTTCTTATTAAGTGGAAGTGAGATAGAATGTTTCTTTTGCGTCAAACAAAATGGAGAACTGAATCCAGCCACCAATGAATCCTTCATCGCCATGTAAGAATAGGTTAGTTTGATTTGTTAATCTATTTGTGACTATTAACGAAAATAATTCCCATGGTAAATCTTGTAGATTTAAAGAAGATTTGAGGCGAATCTTATTAGATCGGTGAAACTGTAGTATTAAGTGTGAAATCAAATAAATAAAACAAGATTAAAGATATTTAACTAATTCACCAAAGAAGTTAAGTTAAAAATACTTCTATCATTTGTTTGCCAAAAACTTTAAATAAAAGGAAAAAGGCACTAGTCGTTGCTAATGAAAACTTCAAATGAGGAAGTGCATAAGTTAACATTTAGTCAGAAGGTATATGGTGCAGTTCAATAAATACTCTTTGATTACAACAGAGTTCTTATTGATTGTAGTAGATTTTCGTTAAGATTTGGTACTTAGCGTGGATTAGCAGTTTCAATTTTTTTGTATATATATTGAAATTTTAATTCGTGAACTAAAGTCTGATCAACAAACACATCAGGTAATTTGTGAATTAAAAGATATTTGAGTACTTTTTATTGATATGGTAGTAAGTGTTTATCCCTGTGTAATCAAATTGAAATAAAGAGAGTGTGCTATACACACGCATACATGCTGCCAGTGCTGTCGAAGACAGATTAAAAAATACAATAATAATAATGTGTTAAAATTTGCGCAAAGTGAAGTTTAATAAAACTTCAAAGAGAAATTTTTACTTTTTAAGTTGGTAATTTGCTCTAAAGAAGATCAATTTATGATATTAATTTTAACACCCCAGATTCTTCCGTTGGTCCATTTTTTCCATACCTACGCTTTCCCAAAATTTTAAAACAAAATCAAGAAACATGGTTTTTTCTTGGGCTGCACTGAAAAATTAGAACAGCGTGTGTTTTTATGAAGCACAGTCTCTTCGATTATACAAAAACACGGATTAACACCGGAATTCACCAAACACTCAGTTAATTTCTTATTTTTTACCGTTAAATCCTTGGTTTGCACTATTTGCACTATTTGGGATGTTCTTTTCTTTTGATGATTTATTCTTCTAGAACTCTGGTTGCATAACCTACAATTTTGCTCATTGATGTTGAGCATGCCCCTTTAGATGAAAATAATCTTCGTCAGAAAACATTATTAAGTTTATGTCATTGAAACAAACAAGCTACGACAGGTGTATTTTGTGAAATTAAATATTAAGATTTCCGTTGCTTCAAAAATACACCTATCTGTTTTGAACTAAAGGTAACGATTTTAGATGCTTATTCAATAGCACGTGTACTCATGTCATGTGCACCTGAACATGCCACATGTTAATTGTGGCACACGTGTGATTAAAAATTCACGTGTAATGACAAAAACTATATGTTTTCTTCAATATTCGACCACCCATCCAATCTTGGCCTAGGGACATTCATTTTAATAATTCTTAGTACTTTCGGTTAAGGATGATGAAAAATATAGGTAATACAACTGAAGTTCCGGATGAATGATGGTTGAAGCCAGACAACGAATTAGGTTTTTGTAAAAGCATTTATTTTTCACCCACAAAATAAGTTGCGAAAAACTACACTGGTAATACTGAATACACATGTCATATTAAGTACATGTGTACTTTTATGCTATAAAGCTATAAAACTAAGCTTGGATCTTAAGACTGGGACTTGAAAGTTTCTCTCAGTATAACAGAAGTGATAAGCAGTGCAATATTGACAGAGCTGGGAAATAATAATACAAACAATTCAATTACAATTACTTCCAAACACTTTTTCAATTTCTTTTAAATATAATTGAATAAATCAATTACATTTAATTGAAAATAATCAATTACTTCCAATTCAATTACGTTAGTATATTTGAAACAAAAGTAATTTTTTTCATTAATGATTACACCAAAATTTAATAAATTTACTACAGCTTTTGTCAATTACATTTAACGACAATTTTAATTAATAAAAACATGTTATGAATTATATTCCAAGAAATCCATTACCTTAAATGTTATTAACACAGTACTTTTCTTCAAGTACTTGCAAAAACCTATTACTATTTTCAATTTGAATTTGTAAGAAGTACATTGAACTTTTTTAATTACCCTTAAAGTAATAAAAATTTGTGTTTTTTCAAGTAACAATAACAAATTGTAATGTGTAATCGATTTCTTATCCAAATGAAAGAAGAAATAAATCACAAAAAGTAATCATTATTTACACCAACTCTGAATATTTTGTAGTATTTCAATTTGCAAGAATCAATTTACTTTAAAAAGGTTCACGTAATTACTTAAGAAGGAGTAGCTATGTACTTGAGCTGGTTCTGTTTGGGAATTTTTGTAATCTAAAGTTAAGTTTGCTCCCATGCAAAAATAAAATGACAATACAAAAAAGTATGATTGTTTTGTAGTACGATCATATCATTAATTCATGTAAAATATGACCGATATTTCGATGTACTACATGTACTCACATAGGTAATGTTTATGTGTTTCCACCACAAATATAAATGAAAATTGACCGGCAGTTCTATGGTGAATACAAAAAAAAAAAATTGTTCTGTGGTTGATTTATACTTCCGAAACAAAACATGATATTCACCTGCCAAAAATAAACAAAAAAAACATTTCCTTTTTTAGTCCTTGAGTTTATTTGATCAGATTAAATAAAACCAAGACAACAAGGTCTTGGGAATAAAATATACGAACAATTGTTATGAACATTTTCATGTTTTATTTTAAATTTTAAGAAAATTATGAAACAATTTTTAAACAAATATTTAAAATAGAAAAAATTTTTTCTCATTTTGCATCTAAAAATAAATGTTTTCATATTGTTTTAACCTAATTTAATATAATTCAAAAAAATTTTAAATAAACTTAGTTCTTGTCATGAATAATGATGCAAATTATAAAAATACGAGTTCTTAGAAATAAAATATTTATTATATAGAATAAAAAAAAATATGAAATTAAATTGAGAATTTTATAAATTTTTAAATTCATGCACTATTATCTATACATTTTTTCGTGATAAAAATACCAAAAAGCATTAAATTTTTAAAATAAAATAAATAAACAAAACCAAAAAATTCCAACACCTCTCTTGTATGCCTATACGTATTATGCATATCTACCCCACCTACAATGTGTCAAAAATGTTTTGCAGTAAATCAAGGCACACAAGAGCTATTAACAAAAAAAAAAATGAAAAAAAAAACAACAATTTTTCTTCATTTTCCTATATATTCATACGACATACAAGCATGAACAGCATACAATATCCATTCCTCTACTCTTTGGTTGGATGGTTTCTGACAGGCACCATAGTACGAGTACGAGTACGTTCGCATAAAGAATTCGCACGTAAAGGAAATTCAATCCCGAGTTCTATTAATAATCAGCGTCAAGACTAATACACATCCCATTTTGGCCACTCACTCAGAAATTTCAAAACAGACCCAACAGAGCTAAGAGCTAAGAGAGTAGAAGAGCGAACAACGACGACGATGACGACGACCAAGTGGCCAACAAACACTGTGATATATTGAAGATATTAAAAAACAAAAAACAACAACAACAACATGAGAGAAGAAGTAGAAGGACTGATGTTAACGTCAGCAACAAATGAATCCCTGAAAATTGAAAAAACAAAATTAAACACAAGAAATGGAAAGCAGAATGAATTTTTTGTTTATTTATTTTTTGAGGAGAAAATGTATGCTAGCAAAGTCAATAAAGCAATAGAACAAGAGAAGAGAATTGTTGAGAATATACACAATACAACTAGAAAAAAAGAGACTTAATCTATTTTTATAAATATTTCTAGTGATGATCTAATTTTTTTGAGCAAGTTTTTATAGATAAAAGTTTTTTTTTTTTTTTTTGTGGAATTTTAATTGATGATCTTTTTTTTTTGGTAAATATTTTTTTCTTATAACAAAATTGAATTAATAGTTTTTTTTAATTAATTTATTAATATCATTTATTTGTGAAGTAAGAGAATCCTTCAAACTTAACAAAGAAGTTTACAAAGAGAGAGGTTTCAAAGGGTATGTCCTGTCCATGCCAGAAGAAATAATATTTCTCTGAAAAATTTTAAAATATTTCTGTGGATTCCACAAAATTAGCATAGTTTCATCCTCATCAACATACCCCAACCCCCCCCCCTCAAGACTTCTTTATTTATCTTTATTTTTAAAATTACTTTGTGTTTTGATACTGCAAAATAAAAAATAGTTTCCCATGAAGATTAAGAAAACAAATGTATTGAACTACGTCACATCAATTACACTCTGCAAAAATCTGAAAGAATATTTATTGACTGTTTCTGAACTAAACTTTCTTTTTGGAAAAAGGCTGCAGCAATTGTTTCATAGTTAGCAACTTAAATATTTCATCTCAATAAAATCTGTCAAAATATAATGGGCCCTAAAATGAAGCCCTGAGAGATACCATATAAAACTAATATGAGCTAGACAAAGAGAGTAGATTCAAGCGACAAATGCTAATTAGTAGCGAAATAGCCATTCTACTGTAACATTTCCGGATAAAATGGCAATAATTTTCAATAATTTCCAAACGGTGCTCATTCTTCAACTTCAATATACTTAAAGTGTTAGCCTGGATTGAAGTCCTGAAAAAAAAATGACACAAAAGGCTTGCGACAAAACAAAAATTGATCATAACCCAGTATGACTTTTTGGTATCATATGCATGCATTCGCATTTAAACTCTTGTATACAAAAATTCGTTCTGAGTATTTGTATGCAGTACGATTTTTGACAAGTGAAATTTATTACTGTTGGAAAAGATTATTTACAGAAATTTCTACTATTTTTCGCAAAGAATTAACAGCGTGGCGTTTGTTTCCTGTGTTTTTCTATTTATTTTTGCAATAAGGCCTGGCGCCCTCTAAGCAACTTTTAGTTGCTCCCGATTCAAGGACATTGTGTAATATGGGAGAGCACCTACTAGGCAACTAAGCTGCCTGCAACTTTTAGTTGCTCGAAGTTGCTCCCGGAACTTTTTGCCGGCACCGGTTACTTTCTATTACATTTAAATTTTCAGATTTCTGAATTTTTTTAATCCTCTGATTGGCCATCTAGAACACATAGAGTATTGAAAACAACAGCAACATTGCCAAAATCAAACTAAATCCTCTGAACTGAATTAATAATTTAATATTCAAAATTAAATAAATTAAAATTTTAGTTTTCATTTACATTTTATTCACAAATCATTCACATTGACAATCAAACATGAATTAAAACAAAATGAAGAAAAAAAGTCAACACAAAAAGTACAAAAACATAAACTTCAAAATCCAAAAAGTTGCTCGGAAGTTGCTTAGTGGGCGGTGGCAAGCCAACTTTAATTGCTTGGAGTAGCTGGCAATTCTTAGCAACTAAAAGTTGTTGGCAACTAAGTTGACCAGTACTTCAACGAATAAGTTAATCAACATAAATTAACTTTAATTTTGTTTTATTAATAAGATTTTGGAATCATCATCATCACCATCATCATGAATAGGTATTTTTACGCGCAATAATAGTGACTCTAGCAACTTATTTCAAATCACTATGTAGAAAAAGTTACTCGTTGTTTTAGTGAATTTTGGTGCGAAAAAAATATTATAATAAAATAGAATAACTTTTGGTGCAGGGAACTTAGTCCACTGAAGGATTAAATTCTCATTAAATGGGAAGTGGACTTAATTCCCACGCAAGATGAGAAAGTAGTCTACTTTTGTGTGAGAACTAAGTACACATTTTGAAATATAAACAGGGAACTAACTTTCAACGATAAAAATTACACAAATGCAAAATGGCGTGATTTTTCATTGATTATTTTCAGAGACTTGCAATTTAAATTTCACAGTGAACTTTTTTTAGTGTTAATCTACTAAATTTATTTAGCAAAACTGTCATAAAATCTCGCAATTTTTCATTGATTTATCAGATTCTTGTAAACTGAATTTCATATTGAAAACACACTAAAAATAGTTCACTACGAAATTTAGTTTGAAAATAATCAATGAAAAATCAAGCGATTTTTTGACAATTTTGCTACTTGAATTTGGTGGATAAACTTTTTCAGAAAAAAAAATATATTTTTTACTAATAAGATTGATCAATACGAGATACCTACTTGACGTTTATTTTACTTTTTTTAAGTTGGAAGTGGGAATTAATTCCACATTTAAAGGGAAGTAAATCCACTCAATTTTTGTGGAATTTAATTTTCACCTTCCAGGGGAACTTAGTCCACTTTGCTAAAGTGGATTTAGTTCCCATTTAATGAGAACAAAGTTCCTCAGTGGACCAATTTCCCGGGACTAAGTTCCCCGTTTCAAACCTTTTTTCTGCTTACTATTATAGGGCACAAATGCACCTTTCAACAACATACATTCTGTCGTTATTGATGAGACTAGCGATCACACATTTTTTTCACACTAAAATGCGCACCAAAATATTACATTAGTTAGCGAATAACTTTGTTCACATAGTGATTTGAACTCAGCTGCTATTAAAACTATTGTAGGTAATAAAAACAACTTTCCAACGACATACATATACATATGTATATCATCGTCATTGGTTAGAACAGTTGTCATCTATTTTGCCTATACTTAATACAATTCGTTCATAGTAAAATCCACCAAAATATTATCTTATTAAGTGAATAACTTTTTTTACACAGTGATTTGAGATTAGCTTCAGTAATAACTATTATAGTACATACAAATATCTTTCCAACGACATATATAAACTTTGTTTTTATTGGTCTTGTAGACCGTTTTTTCCTTTTCACTATTAAAAACGGAACATTTTAATAATTTCATAAAAAAATTCCCATTTTTATCGGAAATTTGAAATTTAATAGGAAGTGAATTAACTGAATTTATTTTCTAAACAATTTAAAAGAAAAATTCTCTTAATACTCTCTTGATTTAGTTGCAATTTTAAAAAATTTATATAAACAATAAAAACAATCAAAACTAATACATTTTTTTATTATTGTTCTTTCTAGGTTTTTAATCCCAAACCATAACCATGTCCGACGATGAGGAATACACGTAAGTTAAAAATAATTGAATAAATATTTTAAATAAAAATCAGGACACTTTAAGCACAAAAAAAAAAAATCACTCTTGTAAAAATATTTTTCCACAAAAACAAACATTTCTTTATTTTCTATTTTTATATAAAAAAAAATATTTTGCACAATTTTTATTCAACATGATTTTGATATACAAACATATCAATATACAGTTTTTTTTTGTCATGTTTCGAATGAGAATTTTTCTTTTTGTTGTATCCTTTGTTACATGTTTTATGTATATTTCTTTTTTGTTAAATATATTTCCCAAACAAATTTTGTATCACCATTTTTTGTGAATTTGAAAAAAAAACATAAACCAAAATATTTGTTTCTTGTTCAATGTTTATTTTTTCTCGCACAGTTTTCTGTCCAAAAGCACTTTTTAAGTTTTTTTTTGTCTCTATATAGCAAGTATTTTTATTATATATTAAATTTAAAAAATACTTTTTGTTTAAGTGTAGGTTTTCAACGAAGGAAATATAAATTTTTGTTTTAAGGAAAATGAAAGAGAGTCTCAGAGAGTAATTTAAGTATAAATTTAAGAATGTCCTTGATGTATATATAAATTTGCATATATTGTTGTATTGTTTTTTTTAACCTATTTATGTTTTTTCAATCCCCACCCCACCCCCTACACAATATTCCCATTCATGTGTCCCTTTTGATAAATTAATCAAAAATACGAAATTCAGTTCTGAAGAAGAGGAGGAGGAGGAGGTCGTCGAGGAGACCAAAGAGGAGACGTAAGTTTAAATTCAAATACAAAATCGTTTAAAAAAAAGTCTTAAACAAATTTGAATTTCAGTAGAGTAAAGTTAAAAAAAAAATGATACCTAAGAAAAATAACAAAATATATTCTTTTTGGAAAATACATACCATCTGTAAGAACTAACCACACTTAGACGAAAAAACCTTTGCACCATTTTTATTGATTATATTTTTTTTTCTCTCTTTAATTGCAGCAAGTAAGTGTACCCTGATTTAGAGAATCCATGTAGAACATAAATATGTCTATATACACACACAAACAGTCACACATACTATTTAATTATAGATTGTAAGCTAAATTCAAAATTGGTAAAACAAAAAAAAAATAAATTTTATAAATCATTGGGCACAAAATTTACTTCTAAAAGGTCTAAAACAATGTTAATTTGAAAATTTCATTAAAAAAAAGATACCTTCTATTTTTCTAAAAATTATTAATCAACAAAACAAAACATACACTTGCACATTTTCACATTTATAAATTTTTATCATTTTCAAATTTTCATTAAAAGTAGGAAAAACTAAAAAAAAAATTAATTTGTTTTAAGAGATTTTTTGGCTAGAAAAAAAAAAAACAAATATTCTCCTCTATTTTTTTGTTAGCAAGGCACAATTTTTAAACAATTTTTTTTCTTCTTTCTCTTTCTTTTTTTGACAAAATAATCTCACACATAAAACTAATGTTAAATCAAACTAAACAAAATAAAAAAAAAAACATTTTTGTATGCGGGGAATCGTGTAATAATTATATTTTTGACGCAAATCGAATTAAATAATTGTCAAACAAAAAATAAAAATAAAATAAACAAAATAAAAATCTAAAGAAAACCACCTCAAACACCATCAGCCGAGTAAGTTATAGAGATTAACTATAAAATCTGTTGTTAGCTCAAAGTAAAGCTGCTAAAGCCTAATTGTTATTATTACTTTTTTTTAATTTAATATTATTTTAACTACATATTATTTAATTTTTTTGTTCTATAACAATGCCTTATTTTTTGTTTCAAGAAAACCAAACATACGTTAAAATAATGAAGCTTTAAAATTAAATTTTACAAAAAATTGGATGAAAGATGAAGAAAATTTAGGAAAACAAAAACAAAATTCTATAACTATTTTCAAAGCTTCATTGTATGTAGTTTTGGAAAAGAAAAAAAAAATATTTTACTTAATAATACATAGTTTTTAATATATAAACAAATTAAAAACAAAAATAAAAAAAAGTTTTATATATTTGTTTTGAAATTTTGATTTTTGTTCCCCGTTTTAGTAACTACTTTTTCTAAAACAACAAAATATACTTATTTATATATTTTTTTTAATTTAATTTTTTTCTTATAAGGTATATAATAAAAAATTATTTTTCGAAAATTCATGAAATTACATTTTTCTTCATACTTTCATACCACAAAAACACCATACATAAATTTTTCATTATATATACAAATAATATTTCCACCGGTTAGCGGTAAAGTTCTTTTTTTTTTGTATTTATTAAACAGTCAAAATTAACATTCTTAAAACATAATATATACATACATACATATGCTTAGGTATCTACATGAAGCATTTTTAAACTTAACTTTAAGGGCTTATGCAAAGTTATATAAAAATGTATATTAATGAATTTAAATGCAGGGATAATTTTTGAAAGGGGGTTACGGCATGTTTGGAAAGGTCTAATTTTTTAAGTGTCTCAATCCCATAAATCTTCTTTTATTGCATTTTCGAAAATTGATTGCTCAACCAAGTCAATATTTACCAGAATACTTATGCAATCAACGCAATTTCAAATGATGTATCTAGACAGCTTTACGGGACTAAAATTTATATCTTAAAGTAAAGTAGTAAAATTAAACAAAAAAAAAATGTTTGGAAAAACACCTCTAACTTATGATTTGGCTAAGTAATTCATACAAAATAAAAGTAAAAAATATCTCGACAAAGTACTCTTTCCAATGACGCCCATGACGACACAATTGGTGTGGTGGCGGAATTCAATAAGGTTATTACCATATTACGCAACCAATTTTCCAGAGCTACAACTTTGGACTGCAATGTCGGATTTTCTTTTTTCTTCAAAATATGTATATCAAAATGTTGGAAATTCCGTGCTCTGGCATGATTTTTATAGTCGAAAATAATTCTTAACGAAGAAAAAAACACGTATATGTAAAAATTTAAAAGACTTAACGTCGAAATATTGTTACCCGCACAGAAAACAAAATATTTCCTAAAATTACTCACTTTTGAAAATGGCCGCTTAGTTTTGACTTGATTTAAAGATAAATACAAAATTAAAGTCAAATCGTAAAATTACCTTTCTAAGGACAGCCATTTTGGGAACAATTTTGGTGAAACGACGGAATTTTATAAGTTTTTTTTATCAAAATTTTGAAACCTGGTTTCCAAAGCTATAATTTTGAAAAGCGATTTGCATTGTTTTCTTTCTTCAAAAATGTAATTTTATCAAATATTGGAAACTCTGTGCTCTAAAAATTATATATTATCTTTAATTTAAGCATTTTTTTTAATAATTCTAGATTATTATTATATTGTTTAAAAAATAATCTTCTAAAAAAAAAATTTATTAAATGTCTTCGATGAAAAATAAGAAAGTCAATCGTGTGAATCTAATTTCCCTGCATTTAAATTAAACAAAATTTAAATTTAAATATTTAATATAAAATAATTAAATATTTAAACAAAATATACATACAATAACAACAATAAAAGTAAAATCCAGCATACGAATAAGAATTATTATTTATTAATATAATTAATTTTTTTTGCATGCTTTTACTTTTAACTCAACAATTTTTACTATTTTATTTTCTTACACAAATATATTAATTTTAATGCTATTTATTAAATTAATTAATATTAATTAATTATTTTATTATTTTTTCATTGTGTATTAATGTATGTGATTGATGTTTCGTCCCCTATATATATATATATATACACACACACAAACATACACAGTAAACAATAATTATAACTTAATAATATCATCACATTTTTGTATTCAGTGTAAATATATTCTAAAAAAAATATTAAATAAAACACAAATAAACAACAAAATTTATTGTGACAAGCGTTTATGTAAAATTAATAATTATGTTTCCCTAAAAAAAAAAACCAAACCAATATTATATAGTCGTTGTTATAGTTGAATAGTTTTAAATCTAATTTTGTGGTGTCAATGCCTTTTGTGTGTCCCAAGTTTCAACATTAAATTAAAATTTAAAATAAAACATCCAGAAAAGATTATATAAACAATTAAAATAAAATATTAAAAAAAAAAATATTAAACATACTCAAAAAATGAGCTTCATAACAAAAAGCTTCACAATTTAAACTTAAAATAAATAAATAAATAAACACTAAATATAAAAAAAATTTAACCTAGAAAAAAACTTCGAAAAAAGTAAACTAACAATTTTTTTTTGTTTTGAAATTTATTTTGTTTTTAACCAAATTAAAGAGGTGAAGGTGATCCAGAGTTCATTAAGCGCCAGGATCAAAAACGTTCCGATCTTGATGATCAATTAAAAGAATACATTAATGAATGGCGCAAACAGCGAGCAAAGGAAGAAGATGAGTTGAAGAAACTCAAGGAAAAACAAGCGAAACGTAAAATTTCTCGGGCTGAAGAAGAACAAAAGATGGCTCAACGTAAAAAGGAAGAAGAAGAGCGTCGCGTTCGTGAAGTCGAAGAGAAGAAACAACGTGAAGCCGATGAGAAACGTCAACGTCTCGAAGAGGCCGAAAGAAAACGTCAAGCTATGGTACAAGCAATGAAAGATAAGGACAAGAAGGGTCCCAATTTTACCATTGCCAAAAAAGATGCTGGAGTTGTAAGTTGAATAATTTTACCAAAACTACTATAGGAATACATAGTTTGAAAGGGAAATTATTTGAATTTAAGAGTGATTGATTTGAAATTATTGATTTCAGTAATTGTTCAAAAGATTGCATTCGTTTGAGTGCATTTAGAATAAAACCAGTCCTTTAGTTCTTTTTTATTTTTCGTACTTTGTAAGTCCTCTAAGTTTTTTACAGACTTGTCATCTTTTGTAATTTTGTAACGTTGTAGACTCACCAAGAATATATGGAAAACATTAAAGCGAGCTGTACAATCGTGGTTCAAACTTTGATCCATAGTTCAGCAATTTTAAATCGGTAAATTAACTGAGGTTCAAGGTTCATGTATATGATAGTAGCCAATTACAAATCGTTGGACATCAGTGAAAGATATAAAAGAACTGAGAGGAATTGTCAAAAAGAAGAACACACTCAAAATTTAATTGAATCCTTTTACTATGTATCATATTGTGTAGTCTATACGCATGTATTAAGGAAGTTCCTAATCCATTGTAATTTTAATTTTTTATTTAAGTTGGGTCTTTCATCAGCCGCAATGGAGCGAAACAAGACTAAGGAACAATTAGAAGAAGAAAAGAAAATCTCACTGTCGTTCCGCATTAAGCCCCTTAACATTGAGAATCTCGGTGAAAATCAATTGCGCGAGAAGGCTCAAGAACTTTGGGAAGCTATTGTCAAATTGGAAACTGAGAAGTATGACTTGGAAGAAAGGCAGAAACGTCAGGACTACGATGTAAGTATTCAAAATTTTGAGCTTCTTGTACAAATGTGATTCAGATATTTGAAGTTCTTACTCATTTTTATTGGCGGATTAACTGAGTTTCAACAATAAAATACTAGAGCCATTATTAAATCTCAGTTAATTCGGCAAAATCCGTGAGTTAAAATTCCCTGACCTCCTCCGGATCAAATATTTAAACCTAGTTTGTGTAATTGGGCCTTAAAAATACATTTCAAAGCTAAATATTTAAATAACACTAACTTTGTTTATTTATTTTTTTCAATAGTTGAAAGAATTGAAGGAAAGACAGAAACAACAACTCAGGCATAAAGCCTTAAAGAAGGGTCTTGACCCTGAAGCTTTAACTGGAAAATACCCGGTAAGTCAAAAATCATAAATAAAATCATTTAAAAATTAAAACTAACTTTTAACAATTTTTTATAGCCAAAAATCCAAGTAGCATCTAAGTATGAACGACGTGTCGACACCCGCTCATACGATGACAAGAAAAAGCTCTTCGAGGGTGTAAGTATTCTCTTAGACTTTCTTATTATCGTTTTTTATAAATTCTTTTCTAAGCACAAAAAAAAAGAATTTTATATTAAATTTTTATATTATTTATAAAATGTAATTATCTTAAACAAACAAAGGGTTACAATACGTTATATGCTGAACTTAAAGAGAAAAGATGGCAAGAAAGAAACGAAAGATTTATGCAGCGGTCCAAATGTAAGATTTTGCAAAGCCTTCAATTGTGTAAAATTGTTGGTTTTTTTGCGTTATTTATATGTTCGTTACGTTTCGTTTCGTTAAGTTTTTTTCTTTTTGTTAAAAATAACTAAAGGGTTCTGTAAACAATCAAACATGGTGCGAGTGAATTTGGTTCGACTTAACTCCGTAGAAACCAAGCTGCAACCAAACTAATCGAACTTCATTGTTCTTCATGACACATGTATGTATGTCATGCACTGTCATGTGAAACTCATACATTTTTTTCAAATTTCGTTACTCAAAATTGAATATCGACATTTATTATTATTATTTTATCTATGATTTTGTCATCATTGCATGAAACTTAAAACTGAAACGACATGTTCGAGGAAATGCGTAGTTGACCAGTCCGCAGACAGTGGAAGCCGGTAGGACAAACACGAAGCCCTGCCCTCGAACAGTGATAAAATAAATATAATTTTGATTTTGGTGAGACCAAATTTCTGGTTTAGTGATATCAAAAATTGGTACTCGAACTTGAACTCGAACTCGAACTCGAACTAGAACTCGAACTCGAACTCGAACTCGAACTCGAACTCGAACTAGAACTAGAACTCGAACTCGAACTCGAACTCGAACTCGAACTCGAACTCGAACTTGAACTCGAACTCGAACTCGAACTCGAACTCGAACTCGAACTCGAACTTGAACTCGAACTCGAACTCGAACTCAAATTCGAACCTTGGTGGAGAAAAGTAAAATCAACTTGACCATAGTACCTACTGAAACAAAGCTTACTCGCAACCATGTTCGAGTTTTTACAGAGCCTTTTTTAAAATTGTTTCGTTTAATTTCGAAATTATGTTGTATCCCAAATTATCATATTCGAATATGTTGTATTGTGTATCCGTATTTGATAAGTATTTAAGAACTTATTACTGGGAATCAACAATCCATCCATAAATTAAAGGCCCAAGGACAATAATAATAACAGGTTTGAATAATATTCCTTCAGTATCTATCCGTTTTCGTGCTGTCTTCTTTTTTCTATAAATGTTTACATTCTTAAATAATATATTAAAAAAAAAACATTCTACTATATACAACATTTAAACACAAAAAGGATTTTTCAATAAACATAAGCAGGAAGAAAGTTAAGTAAATATTAGTTTTTTTAACGATAGAACTTCAATAAATATTAGTAAAATGAATAATATGAAGATTTTTTTTTTTCTAACTTAAAATATTATTTTAACTAAAAAATGCTAAATTTCACAACTGTAAATTTTTACTGGATATATGGGCTGAATTTCGGAGTATTAAGGCTTTTCAATCCTATGCGAAATCATAGCGAATCATTCGCAACCATTCATACTGTCGTTAGCGAATTTTTCGCGTCGGCTTGTAAGAGCCTTAACTTTTCCCTTAAGCGAATTAGTGTGATTCATTCATTCACCGCAGTAATGCACCTTGGAGTGCAATAAGGTTAGAAACTCTTTTGTGATTTTCTGTCGCAGCGACTAAAAAATTTATCGCAACTTGCTATGATTTTAAGGTGTTATGTGCATGTGTGTTCATTCATATTGAAACTCATGTGTTCTATTTATCATGACTGAGTAATTGTGCGACAGAAAATCGCAAGTGCGTTCTTTGCCTAAATCCTTCGCAAATTTGTAAAATTAGTTTTACTTTTTTAAATTCAAATAAAAATTGTAAATAAAAATAAAATAGGTATAAATCCTCGTGCTATCAAGTTTTATAAATATTTATTAAGAACATTTATCGCAAAATTAACTCAGCTTGAAGACAAAGTCATAATGCAACGATTTCCCAGGCTAGAGGACCCTACTTACGATTTCGATCGCGTGGCCATTCAATTACAAGAAAAAGAAAACATGTCAAATCGTAGTCGCAATTTGTAAAACACCATCCATGTACTTGTGATTTTCAACCGTACGATAACTGAGACACAAGAAATGAGAGCTTTTTTTAAGCGTTTTTCTTGCCTAAGGCCAGGAACGCATTGCGATTTTTTTCCGTAGCTATTAAAAAAGTGATTGGAGAGCTTAGTATGATTTTTGGTGTAATGGGTGTTCATTCACATTTAAACTCATTAGATCTACTTTGTGCGACAAAATAATCGCGTGACACAAAATCGCAAATACGTTTCTACCTTAACACAACAAATAAAATCAAATAAACCAGGAATTGTGACATTTGAAATATTTTAAAAGCGACATAAAGCGTGTTTTATTGGTAATTTTATCTACATAGCTCAGCAATGCAAATGCCAATTAAATGCTATACTCACTTTTTAGCTCAGTTTTTATATCTTTGGCTTAGTCCGCAAGGTTTTCTTGTATTCGTATTTCACATTTCTATCAATCTACCGATTTGTTTTGACGTCTCAGTATCCGCATCTCTCTCCAAATATATCATGAGAAAAAGAGAACCAAGTGAGAACACTCTTTGTCATCATAAGGTGAGATGTGAAAACTGAGACGTCAAAAAAAAAAATATGAGTGGAGTGAGTCAATTATAACTAAATTTTGAGGTTAAAATCGTGTTAAAACAGTAAGAACTGTAACAGAAAACTCCTAAAGTCAGTTTTTTCAAGAGTAAACAGTTAAAATGTTAGTTTTTATTTGATTTGATCGGATTATTTCAAGTGATATCGTAGCCTTTTGATGCACTTTGTATATTGGGTGTTTTGTTATTCCGTCAAAGTTAAAAGTGACGGACATTGCTTTGTTGACAGTGCGGAAGTAAGTGACATTTTTTTTTCGTAATAATTTTAAAAAATTCCATAAAACTCATGCCAACAAAATGTCAGTCTTAACAAAGTGTATCTTTGACGTATGACGGTTGTGAAAAACTGAGTGAAAAACTCTGTAGAAATTTAGGAGAAGGCATTTATAGAGTATTTTTTTGGAGCTGCCCCCGAAAAATTCTTACAAAATTTTTTTTTTTTCAAATAATAAGTTCAAATGTAACGATTATTCTAGTTCAATGCGTTCCTGAATTATATGGAACCATCAGAACCATAAGTAGATATAGAGAAAATCAATGAACTCTGAGTTAGGAAATATAATACAACTTTATAGTAAACTTATTCACACAGCCTATATAAAGTAAATAGGCTATAACTTAGGTAAATCCTTGCAAAAAAAAACGAACACATTTTATACCGCATTCAAAAATTAAAGCATAAAACAGTAGCATAATGTACCTGTAACCTCGTTCTTTTGGTAACTTTTATTTTATGTACTTTATATATACACAACACGCATTTATACAATACAAAAATACATTCACCCCTAACCTAACACACAAAAACAAACCTATTTCTCTGTTTCTGTTTCATGTTGCTCAGGGCTTTGATGCTATCTCCAAGGATGTCAACGAGAAACTGTGGCATGAAAAGAAAGAACAATACAGTGGTCGCCAGAAAGGTATGCCATGTATGTTTTGAAGGATCCCATCCTGCTTGTCGTTCCTACATCATCATATTTTCTAACCCCTAGTTCAACGCACTTTAGATTGAAATAAACTAATGAATTTTTTTTTCTTTTTGTTAACCTATAGCCAAACTGCCCAAATGGTTCGGCGAACGACCAGGCAGAAAAGCTGGAGATCCAGAAACCCCAGAGGGTGAGGAGGATGCTAAGGCCGATGAAGATATTATCGAAGATGAGGAGGAGATAGAAGAAGAGGTTGCTGATGAGGAAGAGGAAGAAGAGGAGGAGGAAGAAGAGGAGGAAGAGGAAGAAGAGGAGGAAGAAGAAGAGGAGGAGGAAGAAGAAGAGGAGGAGGAAGAAGAGGAAGAATAAATATTTTATTTTTACTTAACATATACGCTCTCTCTCTCTCTCTTTAACTCACTTAATGTAAAAAAACAACAACAACAACATCAATTCACAAAAAAAACTCTCTTCACACCGAAAAGAACTCTCTCTCTTTCACTCTCACCAATGAAAACACTCACTATTTTTAACAAGAAAGAAAAAACAACAAAAAAGAAGAAACAAAAACAACATCAACAACAACAACAACAACAACAACAAGAAAACTCTCTCTCTCGATATTCCTTTTTCTTTTTAGATATATTTATTTTTCTTTAATCATTTCTGTTCATTTCAAAATGAAATAAATCCAATATCTTTTATACATTGTTATATTTTTATTTATTGTAAACAAAACATTAAAAAAAAACTTACGTTTTCAAATCTTAAAATGAAAAACAAAAAAAATATATAAAATTAAAAAAAGTATATTAATTTTAATATAGAACAAATACATTAAATTTAAATAAATATAATAATAAAAAGAAAAACAAGATGAATTCTTCCAGGCGAATCGATTACCGATTGCTGAAAACAAAGCTAATACAATTTTTTACTTGCATAAGACATTATGTGTCGAGTAACAAGTACAAAGGTGCTCTTCTCTGTACAAGATTAAGTTTTGGAATTGCAAGAAATTCTATCTCGACGAACAAGTGGAATATGAAAGTCCTGTGTGTATGTCTGTCTGTTTTAAAAGTCTGAATCGGTAATAGTAGTATACGAAAAAAATATAAACCTGTCTATAGAACAGACAGTCTATGTCCTAACCGGGGTTACAGAACACGGTGCTGATGATAGAGCTCAATACATATATACAGAAAGCTGTCCAAAAAATTAGATTTTCCAATAGTTTTTTTCGATTCTTCAGAATCACAATTTCGCAGAGTATTTTGTTAAGACTGTTAGGATGTATGCACCTAAGTATTTATTTGCGATATAAGATTTAGGTAGGGATATGACTAGAAATCCTTGCACTAAAAAAAAATGAAAGTTTGATGAGGTGCGAGTATGTATTCATTGTAATCATTAAGCATATGCGACGTAGACAAGATAAGACATTTTTGAAAGGTTTTACAAAGTCACAAACAGAAAACAAAATACCAAGTCTAAAGCCTAAAAGTGCTTCTAAATTATAGTTACTAAGCTCATAGAACGTTCTATCTAACCTTTTAAAAATCATGAGTGTCAAGTTAGCAAAGCAACTTTGACGAATCGAAAAATGGGTAGGTGGAAAATTTGCCGTTAGTTAGTCGTTAATTAGTTGTGACAATTTCGAATTTGTCGTTCAATGTTTTCTATGCTTTTTGGGTGCTTTGCTAACTTGACACTACTCGAAAAGTGTGAAAAATTTCCTATACTTAATGTTTTATGGCTTAATAATTTGCCGTTAATTAGTCATTAATTAGTTGTGAAAAATTGAATTCAATCGTGCAATGTTTTCTATGTTTTTTTTTCAATTCTTCGATAGCTTCATACCAAGTAAGCAAACATAGAAGAAGAAGTAAAGGAAGTGGTGTATATCACATATACAGTGTACGTGAGTGAAGCAGCAAGAATTGAAAAAAAAAAAAACAAATTGAGATTCATCTGTCATTTTGCCGAGCTGAAAGGAAGTGTTTTGAAATTTCAATTTGTTAAACAAGTGAAAAAGTTTATTTAAACTAAATAAAAAAGTGAAATAAAAGTTAGAATAGTGAATACTATTAATAATTTATTTAAAAAATATAAAACATTATGTGGTGGCTACGTTAAATCCTCTAAAAACGCCTATACTAAGGAGTATACAAACATTTTATTTTACAAGTTAATTTTGTCTGATATTTTCATATAAAGTAACGTGAAGTGATGTTTTTTCGGTAAATAAATTATCTAAGAATACTTTAAAATTAAGATTTTATCGCAATTTGCTATAAAAATAACAAATTTGTTGAAAACAAAAATATACTTTAATCCAGTGATTTCGTTGAGACTCATCTGTCAAATGAGAAATTCTCGCACAGGGTCGATCTAGTTTTTGTTGGTGGTAGCAAGGCACTCAAATCCGTTAAGCGCCCGTAGTGCCGAGTTATTTTTTAACGCTTTAAATAAAATATTTTTAAAGGGGTAACAGCAGACCTCTATTTATCTTGTTGGATTTGTATCTTCGTCAAGAAGTGTTTATTTCGGTTTAAAAGTACGCTACCATAAAAAACATCACTTTATTAAGTAGAATATGAGTGAAAACTTTTTGTTTGGAATCCTTTCTGCTAAAGATGATTGAAAAATATCCCAACCAAAAGACAAGCTAAATATTTTAATATTATGTCTTTATTGTTCCAAGTTTATATCAGAAGTGATTTTTGAATTAATTTATAAAACTGACAAAATCAATATAGAAATCTAAGTTGTTAATATAACTTGAACTAAATATAAAGTATAAGTGGAATCTTATTATTTTAACACTCCCACTTTTAGTTACAAGTTAATTATCATAAAATCATAAATTACATCAACAGCAAAAGTAAAATCATTAACATTAATTCATTGATATAACATTCATCAGATTTAAAATACGTTGATGTTTAACTTTAGGTAAAGCTTTTGTCATAATATCTGCTAGTTGATCATTTGATGGTACATACTTTAGTTCGAACATTTTTTCTTCAAATTTATCACGAATGAAGTGATATCGTACGTCAATGTGTTTAGATCTCTTATGGAATTCGGGATTTTTCACGAGTCGTATTGCACTCTGGTTATCCATATAGAAAATTGGTGCAATAAGTGTTGTTTGAAGTAGTTCATTCAGCAAACTCTTCAACCATACTATTTCCTTAATAGCGTGTGCTGCTGCCATATATTCGGATTCTGTAGTTGATAGAGCCACTGACTTTTGCCGTTCCGAGCTCCAACTAATAATACTATTTCCAAACATGAAAACATATCCAGATGTCGATTTTCTTGTTTCAATGTCACCGGCATAATCTGCGTCACTGTATCCACAGAAATTCAAATCGTTTCCACCTTTGAAGTGAATACCCATTTTCATTGTACCTTTTATGTATTTAAAAATGCGTTTTACTGCATTCACATGTGCTGCAGCTGGATTCTCCAAATGTCGACTAACATTTCCAACGGCAAAGCAGATGTCTGGTCGAGTTGCTACCGTTAAATACATCAAGCTTCCGATTGCTTCACGATATGGAAAGTTAACTTCTTTTTTAGCTTCAAAATCGCCTAGATTTTGTGCACTATCTGTTGGTGTTGCTACAGCGTTACAATTTGACATATTGAAACGATCCAGTATCTTTCTTGCGTAACCTTGTTGATGCAGGTGAATTGATGCGTCCTCTCGTTGAATTATTTCGAGTCCCAGAAAACAGTTTAATGCGGATAATTTTATCTCGAATTCTCTTTGCAAATGTTGAATTACTGGGAATATAGCTTCTTCCTTTTCAGCTGCCATCAAACCGTCATCAACATAAATGGCCATTATCAGCATGCCATCTTTACCGTTGGATACAAATACGCATGGATCCGATTTACATGTCTTGAAACCAAATTTGTTAATAAACGACGTAAACTTTTTATTCCAACAACGTGATGCCTGTTTCAAACCGTACAAGCTTTTGGATAGTTTACAAACTCGTTCACTACCATCTTCGTATCCAATGCGCTGGTTCATATAGACATCTTCTTCCAAAATACCATTCAGAAATGCTGTCTTCACATCAAATTGTTTTAGTTTCATACCCTTCGATGCTGCCAATGCCAAAATTGCTCTAACCGATGTAAACTTGACAACAGGACTAAACGTTTCTTGATAGTCAATTCCATATTCTTGCGTAAATCCTCGTACTACCAATCGTGCTTTGTACCGATCAACGCTTCCGTCTGGGTTCCGCTTAATTTTAAAAATCCATCGGTTATCAATTACCTTTTTGTCATCTGGTGGCTTCATCAAAATCCATGTTTTATTTTTAATGAGTGAATTGTACTCTTCATCCATTGCTTGCTTCCACTGTTCGTGATCATCCGATTTGATTGCATCTTCGTATGTTCTTGGTTCGTCACTTACTGCTAACACCGCAGTATGAACATCTGATTCAAAAAATGATAAACGCCTTGGCTCAATTCCATTTCGATCACGAAGACGTCGTCTCACAATATTCTTTTTGTCGATATCACACAAAGCACCTTTCGTTTTATTAGTTTCTGGTGTTATTGATTTTTCGTTCGGTTCATCTTGAGAAGAATTGTCGTTACTTGTTGAATCTTCAGTATTAAACGATATCATGGGATTCTCTAGCAAAAATATGACATCTCGAGCAATTTCAATGCGTTTAGAATCAGGATTCCATACTCTAAATCCTTTTGATTGAGTATCATATCCAACGAATACACATTTAACAGCCTTTGCATCCAGTTTTTGGCGTTTTTCTTTTGGAATATGAACGAACACCTCAGTTCCAAAAGTATGAAAATGGTCAATTTTTGATTCTTTGTTGTACCACAGTTCATAAGGTGTTTTATTTTCAATAGTACTCGTTCCAGTTCGATTGAGCACATAAACCGCTGAATTAACTGCTTCGGCCCAAAAACGCTTGTCCATTTGTTTAGAATGAAGCATGGTCCTTGCTGACTCTATTATTGTTCGCATTTCCCTTTCTGCGCTCCCATTTTGTTCAGGTGTGAACGGCACTGTGCGCTGGTGTTGAATACCCATTTCACCAAAGAAAGTTTTCAATTCACCGTTTACAAATTCAGTCCCATTGTCTGATCTAAAACTCCGTATGTTGTGTCCATGTTCTTTTTGCATCATTCGAATACATTTCTTCACATTTTCTGCTACATCCGATTTTTGCCTCATGAAATATACAAATCGAAAATGTGAGTAATCGTCCTTTAACAACAAAAAATACCTCGAGTTTCCAATAGAGTTTTCTTGAAACGGTCCACATACATCCGAGTGAATTATTTCACCACACGTTTTCGATTTTTCTTCACGGCTCTTGAAGGGTCCTCTATGATGCTTGCCATAAACACATGCTTCACACGTAAAATCTTCATCAATGTAATCGATGTTACGGTGCTTTAAAAACTTCTTTACATAAGCGATGTGTTGATGTCCTAATCGTTCGTGCCATAATCGAAGTGATGTCTTCTTAACAGCTACATTTGCTTTACTAGCTTGGACTTGTAATGTGTCTTCTACCTTGAATAACATCTGAAACAACTTTTCTTGGCGAACTCCCACTGCAACGATGTTTCCATCCTTCAGCAATTCACACCGTTTGTTATCAGACTGCATTTGATAGCCTAGATCCATCGCCTTTCCAGAAGAAAACAAGTTAAGTTGAATTTCAGGAACATATAAAACATTAATCATGCGTTTGCGAATCCAATCATTTCCGTTGAACGCATGAATGTTAATGTTGCCTGTTCCTCGAGCCAGTATTTTCTTTCCATTTCCAATTGTCACATAAGTTGTTGTCTCCTTGAAATTTTCAAACCATTCACGTCTATGGCTCATGTGGTCGCTTGCGCCTGAATCTAATATCCACGTGTCTTTGTTCCCATTAGATATTGAACCGTGACACATAAAAGCATCAATGGAGGTTGTGTCTTCTCGCTTCTTCAGTAAATTGCTCTTTTGGGGACAGTCCCGCTTCCAATGGCCACCTTGGCCACATTTAAAACATTTACCCTGGGGCTTTCCGTTATTGTTTGAGCTTTTAGATTTTGACGAATTATCCTTTTTAAAGTTCTTTTTCTTCGGAAAAGTCCGTGTAGCTACAAGGGCTTCTACTTCTTCAACTTGACCCTGCGATTTTAATCGTAACTCTTCCGCCATTAGCCGTGCTCTTAAGTTCGCCATTGTTTGACAATCTGCGCTCGTAGACTCCCATGCACTGTGGAAGTGATTATATTCAGCAGGCAATGACATCAAAATTTTAGTCATAACCATAGACTCAGATATATTTTCTTTTTGATCTCTGAGTTGCTGCACTATTTCTAAGAGTTTTGAAAGGAATGTTGAAATATCGTCTTCTAAATTCTTTGAAAAACTGTAATATCTTTGTTGCAAAAATAAGATATTCGACTTCGATGCTTGCTCATATGTGCTCTTAAGTGTTGTCCACATGTCATTAGCAGTTTCGCAATTCATTATTTGAAGTAACGGTTGCTTCAGACATGAAGTTGAAATTGTACGCCTTGCTCTGGCATCCAATTTCTTCCATGCCACAATTGCAGTCACATAATTTGCATCTCTAGATACTGGCCTCTGAGTGGTACCATCGACAACTTCGAATAATTCATTGGCTTCCAAAATTTGACGCATTTGAAATTTCCATGTAAGCCAATTATTACCACCCTCCAGTTTTTCAATGCTTATCCTATCGATGTCCATGTTATTTTCGTAAGACTTCTTTTTCTCAATAAACTTGTATTTCGTCAATCACGTTTTATAATCGTACAAATTTAAATTTTAAATTTCTTGTTCGATTACAAATTTTCCTTCAGCAGTATTATCGTGAACTGGGCCTATAACCTTTTGTTTGGAATCCTTTCTGCTAAAGATGATTGAAAAATATCCCAACCAAAAGACAAGCTAAATATTTTAATATTATGTCTTTATTGTTCCAAGTTTATATCAGAAGTGATTTTTCAATTAATTTATAAAACTGACAAAATCAATATAGAAATCTAAGTTGTTAATATAACTTGAACTAAATATAAAGTATAAGTGGAATCTTATTATTTTAACAAAACTTACCTGTGAAAAGAAAAATGTGTGCACCGTATTTTAGGCGTTTTTATATAGATGATTTAATGCAGCACCACATGTTTTTTTATATATTTCTTATCAATAAATTTTTTCAAAATATTTACTATATAAACTTTCATTTCACTTTTTTATTCAGTTCAATAGGCTTTTTCACTATTCTTATGATGCAAAATCTCTGTACACTTTTCTACAGCTCGGCAAAATGACGGAAGCATCAATTGTTTTTTTTTTTTTTTTTTAATCTGGCTTCCTTTGGGTGCCTCAGCCTTCAGCCGTGTAACTGCACTGCGACCCTGGGGCAATGCATTTGTGTTTGTGTAACTCACACTATTTTGAAAAATGCTTCACTGTTTCCACGATATACCAGTTCCTTTACTTCTTTTTCTTCGTAAGCAAAGCACCGCCTTAAAAAGGGATTAAAGCTACTAATACCGAGTTGTTTATGGCTTAATAGTTTACCACTAATTAGTCTTCAATTAGTTGTGACAATTTTGAATTTGTCGTGCAATGTTTTCTATGTTTTTTTCGGTTCTTTGGTAGCTTTACATCAAGTTGGCAAAGTACTATCTGAAAATGGGGTAAAATCTGTTTATACTGGATGGTTTATGACTTGATAATTTACCATTAACTAGCCGTTAATTATTTGTGATAATATTTAACTGGTCATTCTATGTTTTCCATGTTTTTTCGAAAAGTTGTAAAAATTTCCAAAACTTAATACATCCGTGATAATTTGCCATTCATTAGTCGTTAATTAGTTGTGAAAAATTAAATTTTGTCATATGATGATTTCTATGTAATTTTGGGTTATTTATAGCATTCGCACATTAAATTAACCAAATCGCAAATAGGTTTAACCTAAACGCAAATAAGTTTCACCCAAGCGCAAATAGATTTAACCCAAACGCAAATAGAATTAACCCAATCGCAATTCGAATTAAACAAAACGCAAATAGAGTTAAACTATTAACAAATTATTTTAATCAAAACGCAAATTGAATAAACCTTAGCTTGATTTATTGTTCCAGGTGTACTTTTTGGGTCTAATGGATTTTGGTACTATCCATAATTGTTAAAAAGCCATTATTTAGGGATTGGCCTTTAATTTTTGGTAAGTTCTTGGAAAAATGCGCAAAACTAGTTGAATTTACAATTGAGGTTTTGTCAAAATCTTATGGTGAACTATTCCTACTGTTATAAGCCTTCCATTTCTTCACCACACAGCTGGAACAACAAGTTGAGCCCGGGTTAGTTCAATTTGCGTTTTGGTTAAAATGATTTGTTAATAGTTTAACTCTATTTGCGTTTTGTTTAATTCGAATTGCGATTGGATTAATTCTATTTGCGTTTGGGTTAAATCTATTTGCGCTTGGGTGAAACTTATTTGCGTTTAGGTTAAATCTATTTGCGATTTGGTTAATTTAATGTGCGAATGCTATATTTAGTATAATCATTAACGGAAAATAATTATTAACGACAAATCATCCACCTATCTATTTTTTGATAAGTGGAAACTGATTTGGTAACCTGACGATTATAGAAAACAAATACCCTTAATTACATAGAAAACATCGCATGACAAAATTTAATTTTTCACATTTAATTAACGACTAATGAATGGCAAATTATCACGGATATATTAAGTTTTGGAAATTTTTACAACTTTTCGAAAAAACATAGAAAACATAGAATGACCAAAGACTAATTAGTGGTAAACTATTAAGCCATAAACAACTCGGTATTAGTAGCTTTAATCCCTTTTTAAGGCGGTGCTTTGCTTACTTGGTATGAAGCTATCGAAGAATTAAAAAAAAACATAGAAAACATTGCACGATTGAATTCAATTTTTCACAACTAATTAATGACTAATTAACGGCAAATTATTAAGCAATAAAACATTAAGTATAAGAAGCTTTACACACTTTTCGAGTAGTGTCAAGTTAGCAAAGCACCCAAAAAAACATAGAAAACATTGAACGACAAATTTGAAATTGTCACAACTAATTAACAACTAATTAACGGTAAATTATCCACCTACCCATTTTTCGATTCGTCAGAGTTGCTTTGCTAACTTGACACTCATAGAAAACAAATAACCAAAAAACACATAGAAAACATCGCACGAGAAAATTGATTTTTTCACAACTAATTAACGACTAATCAACGGCAAATTATTAAGCACTAAAATATTGAATTTTAGAAGTTTTTACCACTTTTCAAAACAAAAAACATGGAACGACAAATTCGAAATTGTCACAACTAATTAACGACTAGTTAACGACAAATTATGCACCTATCCATTTTTCGATCCGTGAGAGTTGCTTTTCTAACTTGATATCAAGTTAGCAAAGCACCCCAAAAATCATAGAAAACATTGCACGATCAAATTGAATGTGTCACAACTAATCAACGACTAATTAACGGCAAATTATTAAGCCATAAACCATTAGGTATAAGAAGTTTTTGCTGATTTTCGACAGGGTGCTTTGCTAACTTGATATCAAGTTAGCAAAGCACCCAAAAAAACATAGAAAACATTGAACGACAAATTCGGAATTGTCAAAACTAATTAACGACTTATTAACGGCAAATTACCCATCTAACCATTTTTCGATTCGTCAAAGTTGATTTGCTAACTTGACACTCATTTGAAAATCAATAGAAAGAACGCGTTGCCATATCGAGAGGATTTATATAAAGATTGTACACAGCTGATTTTTTGGAGTTCTAATTTTGAAATGTAAAAATTTTGAAATTCTGAGTTTTTGAGTTCAACGATTTCTATGACGGGAATAATTTACTTTGTCAACTTTTTAGGCAACAAGAAAAGTGCAAAAATTACAAACATTAAAATATTTTAACACAGAAAATGTTCTCATCGACGGTTATATTCAATTCATTTAATGCTACAAAAGTTCCTGAAACAAGAAGATACCCATCTTAAATGATACATGAAGAAAAAAGAATCTTGGTTAAGAAAGCACAACGAAATCCATTGAACCGAACTCAAACCAAACTTAAACCGAACTTGAGCCAAACTCAAATCGAACTCCAACCAATCAGAAACCAAACTTAAACCGAACTCAAACCGAACTTAAACTAGTCTCAAACCACCCTCAAACCAATATCAATCTTATCTCAAACCGATTTGAAACTGATTTCAAACTGACCTCAATCCAATCCCAGGCCAATTTCAAATCAAACTCAAACCAATCTCAAACCAAACTCGCACCAATCTTAAACCAATCTCAAACCGAACCCAAATAAAAATAAAACCAAACTCAAAGCAAATTCAAAACCAATCTTACACCGATATCAAACCGATGTCAAACTGATTTCAAACTGATCTCAAACCGTTTTCAAAGCAATCTCAAACCGATCTCAAACCAAACCCAAACCGATGTCAAACCAACCTCATAACGATCACAAACCAATCCCAAACCGAACACAAACTGATCTCAAATTAATCTCAAACTGAACCCAAATTGACCGATCCCAAATCAATTTTAGATCGATCTTAGACCGAACTCAAACCGATATCACACTGATCTCGAAGCGATCTCAAACTGATCTCAAGCCCATCTTAACCCGATCTCAAACTGATCTCAAACCAATCTCAAACCGATCTCAAACCAATAACAAACCAATCTCCTGGAACCTGTTAACTAATAATAAAAAAATAAAATTTTAAGTTTATAAGTTAAAATATACAAAAAACGGCCAAACTGCCGAAAAATCCATGTGAAATGCAATAATCTAAGGGTCAGGTTGTAGTTGTACAGTCCCGGCTACGTAAAGATAATTAGTTGCGAAGTACAAGCCTCGCATACAGACGGATTAACTGCTGACCAACCCAGCAAGCTCAATAAGGACAACGAACTTCGAATCCTCACGTGGAATGCCTCTCTCTTTAGACCACGTGCAGCCGAACATTGAGCTGAGGCCCTAAACTGTTACAAAGCAGACATCACCGCCGTCCAAGAAGTGCGATGTGATGGGCCGGGCAAAAGCAAAATTAACCACTGCGAAACCTACCTACTATGGCGACACGTCTGTGAAGTTAGGAGGGCAACTTTCACCCATGCAAATGGGACCTTGACCAGGAATATGTAGCTTTTTTGAAATTTGTTTTGCATTTCTATTCCCGATTTTGCAGTTCGCCAAATATGGGTGTAATTGAGTGACCTGCTAACTTCACAGTGAAGTTAGCAGGTCACATGGTGTATCTCAAGAACCAAGCGTGCAAGGAACTAGGTAGGCTAGGTTCAAAATTGGAAATCCAATTAGAAAAAAAATTTCATACTGACCTGCAAAAAAACTGCAAATTTGGAGCCTTACTGCAAGTTCCTAGCACGCTTTGTTCCTGAGATACACCATGTGACCTGCTAACTTCACTGTGAAGTTAGCAGGTCACTCAATTACACCCATATTTGCCGAACTGCAAAATCGGGAATAGAAATGCAAAAAAAAAATGCAAAAAAACTGCAAATTCCTATCAAGGTCCCATTTGCGTGGGTGAAAGTTGCCCTGCTTACTTCACAGACGTTATGGCGACTGTTACCGGCAGAGACACACCTAGGCAAGAAGTCTTAAAATTCAACTATGTGACCGAGCGCCTCACGACAATTCGCATCAAGGCTAAATTCGCCAACATCAGCCTGATATGCGTGCATGCCCCCACAGTGGAGAAATATGGTGAAACCAAGGACAAAGGCTACGAGCTCCTGGGCAAGACATATGGGCAATGCCCTAGCTTAGTGATTAATATTGTTTTTGTGATTTTATTGCCAAGTTAGGAAGATGTCTTTGGTGGCACTATCGGTAAAGAACTCAGGTAAATCAACTTTGCTTATAGCTATATCTAAACTTATATCCAATAGAGCTGCTGGAGCTGATTGCTTTGTGTTTCAAAATTCCGTCCAATCACTCGCTTACGCCGATGGTATTGACATAGTCTCATTCGTGCTCTCGTGAGCATTGAGGTGGAAGCCAAGAAAATGAGTTTAACGTTGAATGAAGGCAAGACCAAATATATGCTGTCAAGAAGAAAGGGCACCAAACACAGACATGTTTCGGCTATAATTTTCAGGTGGTCAGAGACTTTGTCTATACCTAGGCTCCACTGTATCAACTCAGTGAACGATACCAGTGCTAAGATCAAACGAAGAGTTATTCTTGCCAATAGCTGTTTCTTTGGCCTAAGAAGGCAATTATGAGAAGCAAAGACCTCTCTCGAGGAACTTAAGTGTACCTGTAAAAAAACGCTTATCATCCCGGTCCTGATGTATGGTGCAGAGGCATATGGAAACTATTAACGGGGGAAGAGAACGCCTTAGGCTGTTTTGAAAGGAAAATTCTCCGGGTGATTTTTTTCCCATTTGCATGAATGGGGAATGAAGTGTACGGGCTATTGGCTGTACAGCGACACCGACCTAGCCACAAAAATGAATAGCCAACGACTGAGATAGCTGGGTCACCTATGCAGAGCGAATAGTCATCCATTCTCTTGCAGAAAATTCGTTGAATCCAACCCCGTGAGACGGGCGCGGTAGTTGAGGACAGCGTAACAGGTGGTGCACGCAATTGGAACAGGACCTCAACCAACTTGGCTTGCGAGTCTGTAGACAGCTAGCTCGAAACCAAGCCCGCTGAGAGAAGCTTGTTGGTTGAGGCCTTGGTCTGCCCCGGACTGTAGCACCACCTTAAGTTAGTACCTAGGTGTGAACAAAGCTCAAGTCCAGATGGACGAAACCACTTGGAGATAAAACAAGTACAATTGAATTGGCCTATAGTTTTCGTTACATCACTGGACATGACCAAGTTGCCACCACCCGCTTCCTTCAGCACCCAATCACCTGACATGATACTAATTTTCTATTCCTTAACTTTATTGCCATATCTCTAACTTTTCTTGAACTATAAAACTACATAATAACATATTATTGTGCCATGCTAAAAATCATTTCCTTAATAAATTAAAGTTTCTCTCTATCAGAAGCAATGGTTTTAAATAATTAATTTTAATATTTTTGCATGTTTTCAAAAACTTGCACAAATATTAACAAAAATTGAATTGATGATAAATAAATAAGTATAAACCACTGCATAGTAAATAAAAACAAAACAGATGTAAACTTTTATAAAAATATAAAACATAACACTAACTATTTTACTGGTTGTTATTTTTTAACACTACACTACTTTTGATTCAGGAACAATTCTTTTTAACAAAATAAAAAAAAAAGAATAGATTTGAAGCAAATCCTTATGCCTTATGCTTGATGTTTACATCTGATGTCTATATGTATATGTATGTATCTACGCACAGACACACAGAGTGGCTATTGGCTAACATTGACAATATTGAAAAAATATTCTGTTTTGGGTATCTCCATTATGAAATTTATTTTAATTGCTCTTGCTAGTGAGTAAAAATATATCACAATCAAGTTAAGCGCAGTGTAAATTTCGTGTAAATTTCGTTGAAAAATTGGAATACATTACGTAAATGTATACTCGTATCTATGGGTATGTATTTATTTTAGTTGAAAATCCAATAGGTACCTACCTCTGTGGCACTATATTTTTTCTTTGTTTATGAAACACACCAACGATCCTTTGAAATAAATAAATGAATAGACAAAAATTCAATATTACCAAAAATGGTTGTTTACCGGAAATAAAAAATAATTCCTGAGAGAGGTATTTATGTTATTGCTACTGGCATTGTCTATGTTTTATTTATGATGTTTTGAATTTTTTAGCGTTTTCTACATTGGAATGTATATAGCATGAATATTTGTAGAATTTTCAATGGAATTCGAAAACATTATTTGCATGTTTCGGGTACATAATTGGATGGTTAACAACATACAAAACATAGTCATGCTTTGTTTGGGGTTCATTGGGAGAGAGGGTGGTTTTGTTTTGTTGAAAGGAAAAAAGAAATGTGGTTAACCAAAAAAAAAAAAAATTAAAACATGATTCTACTGGGATTTGAATCCTCATTTACGGTGTATGGTAAGATAGAATGAATGGTTTTGTTGTATTTTAATTGTATTTCTTTATATTTAAATAAAAAACTTAACTTCGCATAGTAACATAGCCCCTAAAATTGTGAAAAAGGTTCTTTTTTTGGCACTTTCTAACGGTAATATCTCGAAAACCAGAGCTGATAGCGAAAAAAAAATGGATAACGGATTTGAGTTCAGCACGAAAAATTACCCTTACATCAACTCTCACTTAGTCGTGTCGAAAACCATGTAAACCTGTGTTATCAGCCAGCAAAATGTATTTGCATTAGGTTTTAAAAAAAGTTTCAAGAATTTTCCGGGCATTGGTATCCATCCACTCCATATGACAAAACCATCTCAGTTATTGGAATTGAAATTTTTAGGCTGGATTATTGTTGCATTATAGCCCGGAAAGTTGCTTACTGTATCTTCTCCTCCATTCCTCGCCTATTTACATAGGACCCAAAATCATTTCGAAAATGTTCCCCTCAAAACATTCTTATTCATTCACCTTGGACAGGGTTCATGCGTGTCTGTACGTCATGGTCAGGTGGATGAAATCATTGAGGTACCATTTATGTATATCGTCTTCATTAAATGATGAACCTTATTTATTCAGCTTCAATTAAATTTTTTTTGTCGTACAATCTTTGTTTGCACGGTTTATCTGACATTGAATAAAAAAATATGCTTTTAGCTTTGATTACCAATATCTCAGCAAATAATGACGTTATACAAAATTTGAATACAGTTTTAGAAATTTGAGAAAGTGAGAAGATTTTAAATTATTTTTTTTTACCGTTCACCGTTAGTTTAAAAAAAGTACTTTGTGGGATTTTCGTAAATATTTTTGATGCTGTCTGTATGTTAGTCTTTTTCCTATTCAAAAATAAATGTACTCTAAAAGTATAAACCCTTGGCGTAGTTATTATGATGCGTTGGACTGCTACATTGCATTTTTCAGACCGAATCTTATGTCGAATTCCTTACAACAATTTCAAATCGATTTTTTTTTGTTGGTTGTAAGGAACACACAAAAACCCAGTGGGAAATTTTCAAAAATTCACCAAGGAATCCCCTGCTATTTCCTCGAGGAATGGAAGCTACACCCAAGGAATTTGAGGTGAAATCATCGAGGAAATTAACATGGGGTTGTCATTGGTGTTCACCAAGTGACTTTCTTGGTGAATATTCAGTAGTGAAATCACTTAGGAGGTGTAACTTGTTTATTCCATAGTTAATTGCATTTGATGAAACATACCGTGAATATACATCAGTGATATCACAAGGTACGTGAAGTTGCTTTTTCACCAGGCCATTACTCTTAGCTGAAAAATATTATGAATATTCACCAAGGAAATCACTTTGTGAATAGAACTCACTTATTCATCTACTGAAATTATCAACATCGGTAGTGTATTTTCTAATTTAAGATTAAAACGAACCAAAAAGCAGTTCTCATTTCAAATCAAAAGTTACATTTGTGTTTTAACAAACGCAATTTGAGTAATGTTCAGTTCATCCTACATCGATATTCTTACAGAAAGTCACAGTGAGCTTTATCTAACAAGATGAAAACAAAAAATCACAAGCTCAGGACTCTGTCTATTACTATTCATCGTTGAAATCCTCGTGTTTCTCGAAGCATGATTTTTTGCAATGAAATTGTATACTGTATGGGAAGCATTGAATTCAGTTGAATTTTTGCACCAAGCAAAAGAAAGGGTGATGCCATGAAAATAATGAACTAATGAAAAAGGCAACACCTTTTTCTAGTGAAATCATTACATACATGTTCATCGTAAAAAGTATTTCATGAATTCATTGTGCTATTCACCAAAATTTTTCCTTGAGGACGAAATTTCCTACTGGGAAATCAAATTTTTTGTGTGGGATTGTGTGTGTGTCATTTGACAGTAGCTTTGAGGCAAAAAAGTAAACAAACTATGCGCATACAAATTTGTTACAAATATTCCAAAGTGCATTCAGTTTTTCGCGTCATTTTGTTAGATTAAAAACATATACATTTCCAAGAAAAGTTGCAAAAATAAACAGAAAATAGTTATGTGGCCATTAAAGTAAAAAAAAACAACCCAAATTCATCCAAGAAACACATCATTCGAGAAACACATCGGCGAACGCGCGATTTATATCTTTAATTGACTTTGGGCACTTTGAATCGAAGTTAGTTGATATTTTTATAACTTCTAACTGACCATTCACTATTTTTTGATGAATTAAAATTAGTTTTAATGATTTATTTGCTTTTAATCTATTTAAATGACCGACGAACACTTTAGAACATTTGTTAAACCCGCCGCAAAATACTTTCAACTCCAGAGAAATGTCAAATCTTGTTTGTGTGTGTGAAATCGATTTGAAATCTTGCTGAAAATGCAAGATTTGTTCTGACATAATAAAATCGATTTTGTTTAGAAAAAAATCGATTCTGTTTAGAAAAAATCGATTATTCGGTTGTAAGGAATTCGACATTAGTCTTTTTCCACCTCAGGGGTGCCACCCTTTGAGAGGAATTGAAGAGTATCACTCATGATAATGATTAAAACTAAACAAATAGACTTACAAAAATAAAATTTAAAAAAGAATAAGATATTAAAAAAAGTACGTATACGCCCAAGTGTACCAATTGGCTAAAAAATAGAATAACATAAAATAAAATAAATTAAATTAAATGAAATACAATAAAATAAAATAAAATAAAATAAAATAAAATAAAATAAAATAAAATAAAATAAAATAAAATAAAATAAAATAAAATAAAATAAAATAAAATAAAATAAAATAAAATAAAATAAAATAAAATAAAATAAAATAAATAAAATAAAATTAAATAAAATTAAATAAAATTAAATAAAATAAAATAAAATAAAATAAAATAAAATAAAATAAAATAAAATAAAATAAAATAAAATAAAATAAAATAAAATAAAATAAATTAAATAAAATAAAATAAAATTAAATAAAATTAAATAAAATAAAATAAAATAAAATAAAATAAAAGGCTAACGTGGAATTATTTATTATGATTTATCTACCATCTTGTTCCTTATGGAATATTGTGGGGTCCTAAAGATGCATCTGAAAAGCCATAGGATTTATACGCACAAAATTTAAAAGTTATTATTATTTAAAAAAAAATGTACATATAGTATAAAAGAATGATCATACTGTTATAGCATGCTTTTATAAGTGCATGACTGGGTCGCACGTACTAGCTTTTATGTTCAAGAAATTGAGGGTTTAAAAAATTGTATATATGTACATCGATACCTTCCCACAAGAATGTATTAAGCGACATTTTTAAAATTTTAAATTAAATTTTTAAAATACCTCTTATTCAGTTATTTATTTGTGTATTTTGTTGTAATAAACAGATTTTTAGAGGCATTTTGAGTTGAAAATCCCGTTCGAAATCTTTTTATTTTCTTAAATACATAAATAAATAACTGGGCCAGAGGTTTTTATCGATGCCTTTAAAATTTTTCAAATGTCGCTTAATACATTCTTACGGGAAGGTATCGACATATAAAGCTATGAGGGAAAAATGTTTAAAAGCATGAAATATGGTATTTGAATTTGCTAAAACAACTCTTTTAATAGTTTGAGGTGAAAAAAAGAAGAATCTGAATTCTTGGTCAAATATAATTGTAAGGAAAAACAAAATTTGAAATCGTTGAAGCTGTTTTTTAAAAAAATAATATTTTGTATATCAAATTCTTGGGGAACAATTTTGTATGGAAGTATTTACTTAGGTGTATATAAAACTTATATTAAAAAAAAAAAAATTAACTTTTTTTTAAGGTTAAAATTTTTGTATGAAATACATATTGTTTAATCTTATTTCAAATTTGTGCATAAGAAAATTCTTCTAAGTCAGTTCAGCCGATAATTAGAAAATTTCATATAAAAAAAAACGTTCTATGAGAGGTACCTATACCTACTGCTAAAATAAAATAAAATTTTATAGCTAGTAAGTGTAAGTTTTTTATAATTTTTGTTAGTAGATCGTACTAATTTTAGGATTCAGAAAATTTTTTTATAAAAATCTAAGGAGCCGTTTGTAAGAAACTGCAGACAAAATAAAATGCACCACTAGAGTGCACACTGCACATACTTTGCTCTTATGTTTAAATTACATGGAGCTAACGAACTTTTAAAATATACACGTAGTTATAGAAACAAATATACAGGGTGTCCCGGACCTGAGTGGAAGTATTTAAGGGTGTGATTCTTGGGGTTATTCTATGAAAAAAATTGTATGGGGGGAAAGTTGTATCTACCCTCCCTGAGGCAGGGGGGGCAGTTTCTGAAACATTGTCTTTAAATGCAAAAAAAAAACATTAAAAATCAACGAAAACAATTTAAAAATGTGCTATAGTTTTTGTGAAAGTTAATGCTCCACTCTTGTATTGGTTTTAAAAACAAGTGGTTTATTAAATTTCAAAGTCAAAATTAAAAAAAAATTGTGATTTTTTTTTAAGTCAATATTTTTCAAAATTTTACGTAATTAAGTGCTTTTTTGGTGTTCATTATCATATTCCGGACAATCGATATTCGACTAATTTTTTTTTTATTTTGTTAGAACCAAATTTCATGATTGATTGATTTCTTTTCACACTCAATTGATTTATTTTTTTTACATAAAAAAGATACCCAGGCTCGCTTCTGCACCTTTTTGGCAAAACGCAAGACCAAAACCAAACTTCACAAAAACACTCCCGATACCAAAGATTACCTGAAAAGAATCATCCAAATAGGTAAGCAATTTTTGAGTTAAGGTGTTGCAAAGGGAAATATGGACTCATTAGTTTTAGACCTCAAAACCCCGTTTCGAATTAAAGCTATTTTGTACCCCAAAATCATTATTACAGCCAAATTTCTTCTGAAAAATACTGAGAAATAAGTATATCACAATACCAAATCTCAGCACCACTTTGCGCCGTTGCTATGCTGTTGTGTGCTATAAAGGGAAAGGAAATATAATAAATAATTAAATAATATAAAGGAAATAATATTGGTTCAACCAACAGACTCTTTTCATTATTTGCTGCCGAAGTTGAGTGAAGGCTAATTTTCAATAAAAAAATTTAATTCAATTTTTCTACATAATTTTTCCGGAATTTCACTGTTTTTCTAATATTTCAAAGATACCCTTACCATTTTTACCATTAAAAGAACCATAGGATACTACACTACATGTACGTAATCGCCTTGAAGATTATTGTGTTCAAACAGACAAATAGACAATATTTTTAAAAATGATGCATCTAATGTTTCTTAGCAAATAAAGAACCACCGGAGCAACTTTGAATTATTTACATACTAGCCTTTACCCGCGGCTTCGCTCGCGCTCATCTTTATTTTCGTTTCTGGTTGTCGACCGATACAGAAATCATTAACGAAAGAAATTATTAATTTATGTATTTATTTCAGTTTATTGGTAAATACAGATGGAGATAAAATTACAACAAAATGAAAAATATTTACTGCAGAGTCATAGGTTCTACCTCGCTGCGAACTGAATATCCCACTATTAGTCCAATTGCTGGTAGCAAATTTTTTGGGTGCAAGCATAACCAAAATATTAGTTTGAGAATCTGTGTGCATGCATCTTAATATTGAGTTCAAAAGTCTGGAAAGATTTTTTCGACACCCGTGTTGGGGACGGGGTGTTGAAAATATGTAGCTGTTTTACAATTTTTGTGACAGGGTTACAACCACATCAATTAATTTTCAAAAAACATGTCATTTTCCCTAAGTCCATAAACTTTAATTTTGACGATCTGATTAAAAGAACTTGAGATATAACCATTTAAGGTGCACCATATCCAGAAATATTTGGATATATAAAAATAAAAAAATAAGGTCGATAAGCTTAACTTTAGAGGGTCATAACTTGAGTTCTATTACTCAGAGCATAAAATTAAAGTTTGTGGGCTTAGGAAAAATTCGAGAGCACAATTTCTCATTTTAAATAAGCCTATTGAAGTGGTTGTACCCCTGACACACAAACTTGAAAAGTGCTATTTTCAACCCCTCGTCCCGAGCACGGGGGTCAAAAAAATCCTGCCATACTTTTGCATTCGATATCAAGACGCGTGAACCTACAAACCCTCTTATGCATATGTACCTACTCATATTTTGACTATGCGTTCAACCACAGAATTTTCTGCCGGCTCTTACACTATACTGAGGATGCTGCTGTATACTATACATAATGTATTTCCTTCCATTTGGCGTAGATAAACATACAAATTCTGGCCAATGGGCACACGCGAATATGCTACATATGTATGTATGTACATGTAGCTGGCCATGGAACTTTTTCCATGCTTTCCTTAAGAAAGTGGCCATTTTCGAAAACGTCAAATCAAATTCAATTTCATCGTCAAATGATCGCCATTTTTTGACGCAGATTGCAATCTTCCTGCTTGCACGAAGTCGGTTTGATCAACGTCATTCAATTTACTCGTATTTGATGTTTACGAACACGATCTCTGGTTTCTCAATTATTTTTCTCAGATGATGTTTTCGAACATGTGACTTTAGCAATTTGCGTTAAAGAACATTATGCAAACGCATTTGTGACGCAGATTATGTTTTCGAAAACGGCCAGTATCTAAACAGCTCTCAAGGCAGCGTCCTTAATTCCTCAAGAATGAATTGCTTTTTAATCGAGTAAATTTTACTGCCCGGGCTTGCGTTGAGCTCTTGTTTAATTTAAACCATCGTTTGTGAAGAAAATAGTATACGACAACCTCAAAATAATAAAACAAACAAAAAAACAATCTCTTAAACGAAATATCAAAATTGATTGATTGTTTTTTCAAACTTTATTGATTTATTTTTGTTCCTATATAATATTAAGTTGTTTCGGTACCAAATATTTTTTTCTTTTTTGTCTCATATGGTAAAAATAAGTATCCTATTGACGCTTCCAGAGTCCCATCTATCTCTATATCAAAATTCATAATAATTGATTCAGTGGCTAAGGCGTGAAAGCGTCACAAACAAACAAACAAACAAACTCACTTCCACATTTATAATATTAGTAGGATAGGATTAAAGACAAACACTCAAATTTAATTATTATTTAAGTAAAACCAGGCAGCGTTTCAATCGCATTTTAAAAGTGCATTATTGTGGTTTAAGGACCGTCATAAGGTTGCAAGGTTGATGGCATATAGTTTGAACGGTAAAAAGTGTAAGGTAGATATAAACACTGCTTTTGTTGCATCTTGAAAATACATTGTGGTGGTCAAACGGCCGTGGTTTTGCTGCCTTATTGGTGGCATGTAGTTTTCACAGATCCGAACAGTACGTTCACAAAATTTTTAACATTAAAGACATTTTTATCAAAATTTTCACCACTACTCAGATTATACAATTATTGTTTTAATTTAATTTTCTGACACTTTTAAAATTGATTATTAATTTTTTTTCGGCATAATTTCCCATAATTTCATTCTGTTTCTTATATATTAAAGATACCGTTAACATATTTTACAACTGAAAGTAGCCCAGATTACTCCCAGAGTTGTCCACTACATGTACGTAAAGTCCCATTATAACCTATTCTGCTGTTTTCAAGGTAACCGCGGACAAACAGACAGACAGACAAATTTTTTTAAATGATGCAGTTATGTTTCTTAGCAAGTAAACAACCACCTAAGCTCAAAAACTCTAAATAACTTCAATATTAACGACAGACACTCCAATTTTATTTATATGTATAGATGTATAGATGTATAGATGTATAGATATATGTAGATGTATATCTATATGTATAGATTATCCAAAAAGTACCTTTTGTATTTTCTTAATTTCTCAAAAACTAAGAAAGATTTTTACATTTGGTTTTCGGTAATGGACTAAAAAATAATTAGAGCATTGAATATTGAACACAAAAAAAACACTTAAGTACGTAAAAATTTTGAAAAATATCGACTTAAGAACATAATTTTTTTTATTAATTTTGACTTTGAAATTTAATTTCTCAAAAACTATTCGCTGAAACAACTTGATTTAAAAACCAAATGTAGAAGTGAAGTATTAGATTTCAAAAAATCTATAGCACATGTTTTTTCGTTGATTTTTAATGTTTTATTGCATTTAAAGTCAATGTTTAAAAAACTGCCCCCACCTGCCTCAGGGAGAGGAGATACAAGTTTCCCTCCATACAATTTTTTTCTTAGAATAACCTCAAGAATCACACCCTTAAATACTTCCACTCAGATCCGCATTTTAATCGTTATTTTAATACATAATTCTACTAAGCACCGGTAAAATCACTTAGAGCTTAAAAACAAGTATGCCATTTGATTTCTTAAGAAAATATAAATATGCGCAAAAAAATATTAAAAATCGTTGGAGCGGTTTTCTTGAAAAAATAATTTTGTATATACATATGTACATACCATGTTTTTGTATCATTTTTCAAAAAAAAATTTGTAGTATGCCAATTTTGACTACTTATTTATTCTATTCATCGACTTATTTTTGAAATATTGAATTTTCAAACAAAAATTTTTAATCTTTTTTAAAAATCCAAAACTTATTTTTTTTTCCAAAATTTTGATATGCAATACTACCAACATTTTTAAAAAGCTTTTGTGCAAAAATCTTGATTGAAATCGGTTGAGCCGTTGATGAGTTTGATCGAAATTCAGAAAATGGCAGGTACCGTTAATGACAGTTTTAGATAATGTTTGATTTTTACCAGAAAAACGGTTTAACGGTTGTTTCGGCAAGTACCATTACTTTTGGAGCTAAAAAGAATTCAATTTCCCCTCTAAGGAACTATATGTACCAAAAAACCTTTACTCAAAAATTTGAAAAAATCACTGCAGTGGCTTAGGCTGTAGGTCAAGGTACAGACAGACAAACATGTGCGACCCACTTTATTGGTGTTCTCTATCATCGTAATGTCATGTTTGATAGTTATCCCGACATTTATGTTTTGCACGAATCCAAAACTTGACCTATAGTACCTATATCGCAAGTAAAACATGGGCTTTGCAAATTCTGTTTGACTATCTGTCAGGTGCAGCCTAAACACTTGCTATATATACCGTTTATTGGTCACCCCTCACCGCAAATTTTTTTTTTCATTTTTTTTAAGAAATAAACTAAAATCTTATTTTTATAAAAAATGGCATCACAACTTTTTTAAGAAAAAAAAAAAAACACAAAATTACTGTAAGTACCTAAAGGTTACCTTTGCTTGGAAAACTATTTTCAAAAAAAAAATGGTTTTTAATAGAAGCTCCCAAAAAATCATCTCTATTTTGGATTTTCTTGAAAGTAATATGATTGATTTTAATAATTTTCAGAAATGGTTTCATTTTTGTAATCGCTGAGATTATAAAGCCGCAAATTTGTGTACACTTCAAAACTATGAGCCTTATTTCTTGCAACTAAATAATCGAACAATTAAAAATCACAAGGGAGTGTATGACTTTTGCGGCTACGATTTTTATAGTCGCACTATTTTAAATCGCAAGTGTGAGCACCCACATCTATGTGCGTTTGATTCATTTAAACTTTCGATTATCGCATCCTTTTATGGAATGAGAGAATGAAAAAAAAAGACCTTTTATAAAAAAGGTAGCTTGCTTTTACTTTTAAACAATAAAATAAAAAGATTCCCTAAATCAATCCCATTTACCAAACTAACAATGCGGTCAAATCCTCTTAAAAACTTGGAACAAAGGTTAAACCAATTTGTTTCATTGTATTATAAAAATGTTCTCCAACTTTAAGTAGGTATACCTAACCTACATAGCCCTATTCTATTACAGCGTTTAACAAAGAAGAATTGAAGCTTTACAATTTTGGTTTTAAAATTAAAAAAAAATATCGTTTCAAAACAAATTAAATGAATTTTCATTGAAAATTCCACATGAAAAATAGAAAAAAAAAACTTTGTATGAGTGTTTCTAACATCAAAGGGACTATGAAAATGAAACATTTTTTTGTGCCTAGAACTAGACCGAAGGCAATTATTGACACTCGTTTTATACATAACACAGATCTTTTGAAGGCAGGACATTCTAAAGAGATCAAAGGATATATAAGGAAGTCTATATTGAATGGCCAGCCAGCGTAAATTCAATTTTTTTTCTTTCAGGACTAAACACACCCACACGATGATTGGTTAGTGGAAAATCCAATTGACTTCTCTTGTGCAGCGTGTTCGAACTTCGAATTAGCCTTTATCAGCATCGACTTCAAAGTTGTATAGTGGAAGGAAACGTCGGATAACAATGTCCATCTATCAATACTTACTTCTCTACAGTGTTTCTAAATCGGGGAGAATTTCACCTCTACTGTATTTATATGTTACGACAGTATGGAGTCAAATATCAACAAGGATACTTAATTTTGAAATATTAATGAAATACGTTGTGCGTGAGATATCCACTTTTTCGGACTTTATACTCTACCTTTGGTGGTCCGCTCACCGTTTAACAAATGAAAAGTGTGTAGAGTTCTGGAATGAATTATGAAAATAAAATGTTTCGGACTTTTTCCTATGCTTCTGAAATTTTCAAGGTTTTCGTTGTGAATTCTAGAATTTCTAACGGGTGATTTTTTAGCTGGTTTGGTTTTGGCAACACTGGTTTTGACAGCTGACGTGTGTTTAGTACCTTGTGTCACTGTCAAACAGCTTCAGTTTGGTTTGCAATTTAACCATGGATCGTCTTACAAATGAACAACGCTTGCAAATTATTGAATTTTACTATCAAGGATCAAGGCCGAGGATCCGCTTTTTTATCGAAAAATTGTGTTCAGCGATGAGGCTCATTTTTGGTTGAATGGGTACGTAAATAAGCATAATTGCCGCATTTGGAGTGAAGATCAGCCAGAAGCATTGCAACAGCTACCAATGCATCCCGAAAAAGCCACTGTTTGGTGCGGTTTATGGGCCGGCGGCATTATTGGGCCATATTTCTTCAAAGATGATGCGAATCGCAGCGTGACTGTCAATGGTGAACGCTACCGAGCGATGATAACAAACTTTTTTTTGCCCGAAATGGAAGATCTTGACTTGCATGATATGTGGTTTCAACAAGACGGTGCCACATGCCACACAGCACGCGAAACAATGGCGCAATTGCGAGGCGAGTTTGGTGAACAGTTAATTTCACGTTTCGGGCCGGTCAATTGGCCGCCTAGATCGTGCGATTTGACACCATTAGATTATTTTTTGTGGGGGTATGTCAAGGCTAATGTCTATAGGGACAAGCCCGCTTCGATTGACGCACTGGAAGCCAACATCCATGCATTCATTCGTGAGATACCGGCCGATATGTGTGAAAGAGTATGCCAAAATTGGACTCAGCGGATGGGCTACCTGAGACGCAGCCGCGGTCAACATTTGCATGAAATTATCTTTAAACATTAAATTGCAAGGTTCAAACTATCGATTCAAATAAATATTTCATTCATTTTTTCGAATTTTTTGTGTTTTTTTTTTTTAAAGTTCTAAACCTCTTAAAAAATCACCCGTTATATATTTCGGAGCAACGTATTTTTGTTTTTTTCATTTTAAAGCCAACTTTCCCTCAAAAGCGTTTAATTATTCGGAGTCTTTAGCCTTGTATTGTAGGTATATGAAATTCACCTTTCTAGGGTGTGAATTTAATTGCATTCAATTGATAAAAGAGAATAACTTTCACAGCAACTTGGCTTGGAGTCCTCTACCATGTAATCCAGGATATACAGGACTCTTTGCAGGTTCGCATTCAAGAAGCGTAAATCCGCCCGCATTTCAATTGTGTTTTGCGATTGTTGTTTGTTTCCCTATCCGACATCCTTGGGATTTGAAGCCATAAAAAAAATGGATGGCTAGACGGACGTGACTTTGGTTGGGTTGGGTGTTTTTTTTTTATTTTTTATAAATAAAGAAAAAAAACTTAAATCAAGTTTCCCGGTGTGAAAACGTAATAAATTTCCCCCAGCGGCTTTGAAGGAGAGAGGTTTGAAAGATGGAGATTCTACTTTTCTTTAAGAAAGTGTCGACGAGCTCTGGTAATAAAATTAAAGTTCTTACTTTGTTGTCTATAGGGGAGTGGGTAGGGTGAGGACAATGAAGAGAACGATGACGTTCATGGGAAATGTATTTTGTATATAACCCTGTGGGAGCGGTGATGTGGTGCATTTTATATTGAACATAAGTTCCGCATTCCGCTTTGTTAAAGTTTGTTTCGGAACTAATAAAAAACGCTTATAGGGATAGTTACTTCAGTTTGGGGACTAAAGGAAACGGGATGGTCTCTGCAAGCAAAAAGGATAATAAAATTCATGACCGGCTATATAACTCAACACTGAGTTGTGTTTTCAATTTTAAATCCCGAAACAATAATTGGTGTGGAAGAGATCCAGTTAGAATGATGTGATGTTGATAAAGTTTTGAAGAAAAGTTTTAAAATAAAGTCCATAAAACTAACTTTTATAATGTACTATATACACATGCATTATACCATTACATTGTTAATTGAAAGGAAAATCTGAGTAGATTAAAAGTATATTGACTTGAATTTTATTTAAATAAACCAGCTTACGAGAGGCGAGACAAAAAGAAGTAATGTTTTCACTTTAATTCTCTTTCTCCAAGAATTCTTCAGATGAAATCAACCGTTGCGTGTTCAGTTTCTGTTAGATGGAATATCTACTTAATATGCGCTACCATAATAAAGTAAGATCTTAGGTCCATAAGGAGTATTTTATTCAGCTTCGTGTCTTTGGAGTCATAAATAATAAGGATTTCTCCCTACAGGTTTGGGGTGGTTTCGTTGGGGAAACTCCTGGAATAAATGAAGAAAAATAGTTGTGGTTTGTGGAGCTTTCTTAACAAATGGATTCAGAGATGACAATCTTTGCAAATGAAAAGAGAACAACCAATCAACAAAACTTCGAATATGTACGGTACGTGGAATTTGTAAAGTTATATTTACTAAGCCACGTGCAGCCAAACAATTAAGGAAATCCTTGTTACTTGCTATCGACATTAAAAGTAGTATTTATTAAGATATACATAGATTCATGGTAAGTGACACACTTAGGTAAGAATTTTTGTCCTAAATACGTATCATACAACGACTATTTTCATCAAGGGAAAGACAACATAAGCATTATTATTTACATGCATCATGACCTCAAAAAAGTGGGGTTAAGCCTGCATTAACTTTCTGTCAATTGAAATCCTTAGTTAGCTCCGAGTAAATTGAAGACCTTTTCCATTGTGACGTCATCTCGATTTCAATAGTGAAAGTTTTTGTCAGTGCAGTTCCATTTTGGGGGCTATCTCTATTTCGATGCGTGAATGTCGAGAAAGGGTGTTGCACATCGATTTCAGAAGAGTTTCGATAACTTAAATAGCTAGAGAGTGGGAGCATGCTATCAAAGAACGAGAGCGATAGATGTACATACATAAATGTATGAATGGAAAATTTTCTGAAAGTTGAAAAGAGCCAGTAAAAGTAACAGAGCTCAAACCTAAGCCTACAAGATAGTATCTTCATGGATAAGGTAGAAACATTTCGTCCAATCTGGAGGAAGGGAATATATTGCTAATTCAAATTATCTAGACTATCTTTAAAACAGGGGTTTCGGGGGCCACTCAGACATCTGTCAGGTGACGTGAAATAATGCCAAACGAAATAAAGCCAAAATTCAAAAATTTGGTCTTATTACGTTTTCAAAAACGAAATAAGACCAAATTTTAAATTTGGTTTTATTTCATTTATGAAACCGAAATAAGAGCAATTTGGCTTTATTTCATTTTCAACTTATTTCATATTTAAAAAAAAATCGCATACCCCACTGTTTATTCGCGAATTTATAAGTTTCACAGACTAAATAAATCCTCTCCTTTATTTGGTTTGTGAAATTTTAAAGTTCACGAATAAACAGTGAGATATGTTTGGGGGGGCATGCTGCCCCCCTGCAACCCCCCTGCTTGGGATCGATATAGTATTTGAAGTGAGTGCGAGGTTGGGTGAATGCAAAGTTTCTTTTGCATTCAAAGAACCTTTATTTAATGAAACTTTGAATAATATTGCCAAAATAACGATTCTCAAGAAATATTGGCCTTAATTCTATTTTTGCATTGCAATAAAGCCGAAAACTGGTTGAAATAGATTTGGTTTTATTTCGATTATTTTGTTGGTGTTATTTCCATCGGGCAGAAGAAATAACACCAAATTGGCGTTAATTCGTTTTTGAGATGGAAATAAGGCCAAATTCAAAATTTGGCTATACTTCGTTTGGCGTTATTTCACGTCACCCATCTGTCACGAACATATTCAAACTCAGGGAGTGGAGACCTTTCATTTGAGATATATTTCAAGTGGTTTCCTAAAATTTTAAAAACACGAACAAAATTGCATTTTCAAGGACGTCTGTTGGGGGTTTCGGGGCCACTTAGACTCCTGTCACGTACATATTCATTTTCAGGGAGTCAAGGCCTTTCATTTGAGATATACGTCGAGTGGTTTCTTAAAATTTTAAAAACACGAAAAAAGTTGCATTCTCAATGACGTCTGTTGGGGGTTTTGGGGCCACTTAGACGTCTGTCATGACCGACCATATTTGTAATCAGCGAGTCAAAGACTTCAAGTGAATTGCGTTTGAAGTTGGTTCCCTCACTTATTCAATTTTGAGAAAAGCTGTACTTTTGATGCACTTTTTCTCGTAAACGGGACCACCACGCCCTGGCAGACGAACATATTCGTTATCACCTTCACCAGGACTACCTGTAACATTAATATCGTCTAGTTAGAATATACTTAGTTTCCTTTTCATTAATTCTAGGCCATAAACTTCTAAAGATAATGCAGTGGTTCCTGGCAGGGTTGCCAGTTTATGAATTAAACAATCTTAAATCCACAAGAGCTTATGAATTAAATATTATTCAATTCATAAATCCCAAAGAGCTTATGAATTGAATACTTTTCAATTCATAAATCCCAAAGAGCTTATGAATTGAATATTTTTCAATTCACAATTCACAAATAGGTCATGAATTGAATATTTTTTAATTCATAAATCAAAAAAGCTTGCGAATTGAATCTTCTTTAATTCACAAGTCACAAGAGAGCTTATGGCTTACAGATTTCTTAATTCATAAACTCGCAACCCTGCTCCCTGCAGTCAATAGCCAAGCTATCTACTGCAGGAAGAAGAGCCGCTGGAAGACTGAGAGCGTTGGATTGTCTTGTTAAGACGGGTTTATTGATTTCTTTGTTTACAATTGTCACTGGCGACTTAGCCTCTTGCGAAGTCAAGCCCTCGCCGATAGCCGTGACTTCTGCCGACACTTGAGGGTCAAATTTAATTATTTTGCAAACTTTTATCCATGTAGTACCTCGTGGCTTGATGGTTAGTGCGTAGGACTGTCATGCCGAAGGTGTGGGTTCGATTCCCAGCCGTGCCACCTAAAAACAGAAATGTTTTATTCGAGGTACTGCCTGTTGCGAGGAACTGACAAATCCTCCAAGAGTATACTTGTCATGAAAAAGTGCTTCTCATTTAGCCGTTCGGACTCGGCAAAAAACTGTAGGTCCCCTCCATTCCTGCCAACAAACACGCACACAGGAATGGTTGTGAGTTGTAAGTCACTAGGCCCTGGTTCTCCATGAGCTGTTGCGCCACCCAATTTATTTATATATATTTATCCATATTCATACATTGTTGGGATGAACATCCCTGTTTTTGTTGGTTTGGCTTTAGTTGTGTGTCCCTGCAGCTGGATTGACGTAAGCCCCCTCACCATCGTCAAGGCGAAAACCATGAGAAGGGAATTCGTGATTAAAGAAATATGGATTAATCTTAAAATCTAAAATGAAACACAAAACAAAAAAAGGGTAAATTGAAAGGGTTGCTTTTAAGAGACTTAAAAAAAACTCCTCTGTTCATTAAATGTCACGCTAAATAATTTTAAAAGATAAATAAAATAAAATTATATCCTTTCATATAATGCTCTCATAAAAGCGCAATAATGACATGGCGGTCAAAATATACGTTTGCACAATGCACATTGAAACATTACCCATATATCTCCATATTAAAGTTCTCCATTAAAAAAGACAACCTTTCAATAACATTTTAATTTTAACATCCTTAATTGATACAACAAACGCACATATTTGTACATCCAACATATTGTAGATAGGTATGTACTTCATACAGTCATACATACATATATTACCGAAATAAATTATGAACAAAGTTATTTCCCTTGAAAAATTACGCTACATGGAAAATCATGGAGCAACAATTAATTCAATGCCACAGGATGTGTCAATATGCATGGAGGAGACACCATCATGCAAACGAAAACAGCCAGCAACAGCCAACCCAGACAAGAGCAGGATGACGATGCAAACGCAGCCGCCGCCACCACCGCCGCTATTATGGACCATATAACCATGGTGTTGACGCAATGTTGGTTGATGGCTGTTGCTTGCGGTGTACGAGCAAATTTTTTTTAATGTGCCTCCTTTTTCCATGGCGGATTATCCCTCTTAGTCATTTTGCCTTTTATTACTTCTCATGCTGCCATAACCGATGCTCTATAACTCGTATAACAGCTTAATTCAGCGCCTGTTTTAATGGCACATTATTTGCATAAAATTTCCATAAAGCCTACATGTCATCCCACGAGAACACATTGACAAGCGAAACAATGAACAACAACACCAACAGATTGCCCTGGGTTAGTGGATACAAAAAAAAAAAAAAAAAAAAAATGGCGCCCAACATGAAACCAAAAGCATCTGGTATAAGATTTTAATAAAAGTGACAGTTGCATAAATAACAAAACGGTGTAGTGCTGTGTTGTGGTGGCTTTCTAAATAGAAAATTGCTAGAGAGTGAAATATTTAAGTCATGTTTTGTTTCCATAATAAAACCACTCGTTTGACACACTATACATCTTCTAACCTTGGCACAAGCATTAATATTTGACAGTTGCTGTGTGATAAACGAAATTTTGAGGCAAAGTGAAGGTGTTTTTAAAAACGAAAAGGCAATTTGGAAGTAAAGAAGTAGCACACTCAACATATTGTTGTTTTTTTTTCGTCAAACCATTGATTCTCAAAAACTGGGGTACGCTCATTTTGACTGGGAAACTTGTTGAATACAAGGATTCTCAGGTTAAAAATAGAAAGATAATGATCACAGAATCGTTCGTATTATAACTTCATGATAAAGCTTCTTGGAAAAAGACTCTTTTGAAATTAGTATTCGACAGATTTGACAGCCACATATATGTAGGTACCGTAACTACTCAGCTGTCTGTCAAATAGCATTGAAGTTTTCTTTAATTTTTGGAGTTGGCAACGAATTTGATAACTCGTATGCTCATAAATCATCTCACAGAGGTAAAAGTTATTTCCTGCATCACGTCAGCCTCTTTGGTACCTTATAAGGGCTTAACCGCACGTGGGGCAAGAAAATTGATTTGAGTTGCAAAACTCACAAAGAAGTTGTCAGTTAACAGAATAGATACGAAATTTGTGGTGAAGTTGATTTGAACATTATAATATCTTCAAAGATAGAGTACACACTTGATGAATAAATGTATGAGATTTGTTTGCGAAAACAGTATCACAATAAACTACATAGTTTTGATGAAAGTTCTGTCATACAAAAATGGTATGGGATGTGAGTTTCTATGTATTTCATTCTTTTTCTTTTTACTTGTTTTTTGGGGGATAGAAACAGGCGGGCAGCTTAATAAACTGGAAATATATTTTTTTTTGTATGAAAAATGAATGTTGCTCCCATATTTTGATTGATTATGCCACGTGGGGGTTGATGATGATGATGTTGATGATATGGGGGATGATGATATTTTTTTTCTGACAATCCTATTTGCTGGATGCTTTTATGTTCTGAATATTGTTTATTTTATTATTTTGTTTACAACAAACTGTTTTTTGCTTTTTGATTGAAAAAGATTGATGGGCTTTTTTTGGAAATGAACAAAAATTTTGGAAGGTAGACGATTTTTGTATTATTAAAAAAAGAAGAAATATTAAATTTTTTGGAAGACTCGTTCACAATATTCAATATTAAATTGGATATTTCCATTGTTACGGGAGTGACACTGATACTCATGATATTATTAATTATTTGTACAATATTTTAATTTAAAAAATAACTTGAGTAGTTATAGCCTATTGAATAGACTGGAAAATTAGGGGTATAAAGGAACAATTACGTGCAAGGATTTTTATTATTGAATATGTTTGCTTGGCCCATAAGCATGCTTAAAACCGAAAATGCTACCAAATTAACCCATGCGTTTCTGAGAGAATGGTCACACTGGCCACTTTTCAGTATTTTTGGTATAACTCGAAAACTAAGCTGAATTTGACAATTTTACTTATTATACTTTTTGTTCAAAATTAAATTTTCTATTAGAGTGGATAGTTTAAAAAATTTTACGAAAAAATTTAAGCAGGAAAAATTAACAAAAACCGACCTAAAAAAATCAAAAAACCAACGATATCTAAATTTTTTAATAAATTGTGCATAACTTTTTTTGAAGCAAAGATAAGGTCAAGACATGCACAGACAAAATAAAGTAGAGACTATAGGCCTTAATATGGCATGTTCAAAAATTAATGTTTGTTCAAAATTGACAGAGATATTGCCGTTCAAACCTTATCATTTCTTATAATTTTTCGCAGTTTTGGCCCGAAAGTCCCTTTTTCGGTACAATATGGCAAATTTCACTTTCGTAAAAATGTTCGAAATCAAAATTTTGACACAATATGACATTTGAACTATTAGAGGATTTATAAAAAGGATGTAAGTTCGCAATTTCGTTTTTCAGCTGTTTTTAAATGCTTTCAGGTCTACAGACCGAACGGCTGGTCCGATTTACATAAGATTTGGTATTAGGTGATGGGAACGTTAATTTTGTCATAAAGTACAAACAAATAGGCTTTCGGGCAAAAACTGCGAAAAATAATAAGAAATGGTAAAGTTTCAATGGCTATATCTCTGTCAATTTTCAAATAATATGGCTTTTTTAACATGTCATATTTAGGCATAAAGACTCCAATTTACTTTGTTCATGCATGTCTTGAGCGTATCTTTGCTCCGAAAAAAGTTATGCGCAATTTAGAAAAAAATTTAAAAATCTTTGATTTTTCGATTTTTGTATGTTGGTTTTTGTTTACTTTTCCTGCTTAAATTTGTTTAAGAAATTTTCAAAACTATCCATTTCGATAGAAAATTTAATTTTGAACAAAAAATATTATATGTAAAATTGTCAAATTCGGCTTAGTTTTCGAGTTGTACCAAAAATACTGAAAAGTGGCCAGTGTGACCATTATCTCAGAAACGAATGGGTGAATTTAGTAGCATTTTCGGTTTTAAGCATGCTTATGGGCCAAGCAAACATATTTAATAATAAAAACCCTTGCACGTAATTGTTTCTTTTTAAAAGGTCTATTCAATAGGCTCTTAGAGTACTTGAAATCCTTTGAATAAATTAGTTTTCTTACTGAATTTCAAAAATTTGTTCTTGATTTAATATTGAAGGATGCATTTGGTTTACGGTACGGAGTACGGGTGTATTCTAAGAAAACTACTGGTTCCAAAATAGATTATCTAATTTGCATGTAGTGTAAGATACTATATGTATATGTTTCCTTATTTTTCAAATATTTACCTAAATATTAACTATAGAACTTCCAGAAATAAAAAACTAAATCCTAGAAAAATTTTCAAAAATTCTGAAATTATTACGGTTGTGACAAGTTAATATTATGATTGTGACAAGGTACTTTTATGCATTAGCCAAGTAAAATAAACGCAATTTGATTTGAATCTTGTTTGTTGTAAGAAAATATATTCAAATTTGTTACTGATGTGATACCAATTTGCATATGAAATAAGGTTGATTTTAGTCAGAGGCGGCTCTAGAGATCAATTTGCGGGGCCCCTTGTAAAAAAGAAAGGTAAAAAGCAAACAAATTTTTGTAACTTAAAAATTATAAAACCTTTAAGGACTAGTCACAATGCTTAATTAAGCACTTCTGCCAAGGTGTTCGTGTAGGTATGTTTAGGTGTCTTTTTGAACTGATACTCGGAGGACATCTGGAAAGGAATGGCAGTTAAAAAAAATATCACGTAAATCACTCCCGGCTAGGGTTTAAAGCAGCAACGTTATTCAAAATGATGGATTTGATTAAAACCTTAATTTGAATTTTAATAATTTAAGACATGTCAACTGGGGTGTCAGCGAAGAGATTTTTGTCTATTTTTTTTTGTATTCAGTGATATTTGTTGTTAAAGTGTCATGTAACGAATGGGGCTATAAAAAAGCAGTGACATTGAGAAATAGCGGAATGTGGCCTTTTTTTCAATTTACATAAAAAAACTGACTGCCAACTGATTTTTTTCAACTAAATCAACCATAAAGTCTTGCATATAATGTGGGCAGGCATATTCCTTAAAAATGGAAGTACATACCACTTTTCTTAGACAAAAAAAGTAGAATTATCATAGGTTTTTTGGTGGCATCTTTTTTCAAAATTCCATTATAAATCTATGTTCTGCACCAGATATCAGCCAATTATTTTTTTTTCTATCTAATGAATTATTAACCTAAAACATATTAAAGGGGTTGGGTACAAAATCTCGCAAATTTAAATCTCGCATACTGAAATCTCACAATTACAAGATCCCGCTTTTCATAATCTCGCAATAATGAAATCCCGCAAAAATCTCGCAAATAAAAGTCTCCCAAAATGTAATTGCATAACAACAAAAACATATTTTTAATCAAAATCTCGTGCGAGATTTCAATTTGCGAGATTTTTATAAAAGTGTACTTGTTGTAATGCAGTTAAATCTTTCGAGATATTCTCCTTTTTGCAAAGACTTCACATGACAAAAATTGAATAATTTGTGAAGCATTGCTGCTAAACCCACTTCGCTTGCTTTAGAATAAAAATTAATTTATGAACCAAAAATAAGAACTAAATATTTATTTTCTAAAAAAATATTTTATATCTTATTTTTTTTATTCATAAAGAAATTAGTTTTTTGATTTTTTATTTTAAAAAATAATTGTTAGCCACAAAAAATTTGCTTTCGGGTTTTTATTTTCCATTTTGCAGGATTTTTATTTTTCAGTGCGAAACCCAGAGTGATACGTTGCTGTGAGATTTGAATTTACGAGATTTTGATTTGCGAGATTTTAATTTGCGGGATTTTTCGAGCGGGTTGTAAATGCGAGATTGTTAAAAGTGAGATTTTGTTATTGCATGATTATGAAAACATGATTTTTAATTTACGAGATTTCGTTATTCGAGATTTTTAAAAAATGCGAGATTTCGTTTGCGGGATATCATATCGCTCCCATATTAAATAGCTACACACGAAGGCAACTGGCATTGTTTTTGCTTTCGAAAAAAAGTTTCCGTAAACCGATGGCGTTCAATCAAATGCTACGCAAATGATTTTGAAATGAAAGAAGCTGCCTCTTTGGTTTTGGTTGTAAACCGGCGTTACGCAAATGACTTGACTTTTTGTGTCTTTTGTTTAAGACTTATTTGAATAAATTTATTCGTTATCTGTTCTGCTTTGCAGCCAGAACTTAACGCTGCTAATTAAATCAGGTTTATTTGCAGCAATAGTTTGCAATTTTTCATATACTAGGGTTGCAAATCTGAATATTAATCTTTTGAAATTTAAAAACGAGTTTTGGTTGTCGAATGTGATGAAAACTTCTGAGTTTAATTAAACTTGTTAAAATTATTAATTTCGAAGTGCGAAAACCTTTCGAGGCTTTGCGGGCCCGTGTGCGGTGGCACACACGGCACACGCCTTCCGCCGCCACTGATTTTAGTACCAAAAAGCCAAATTCTACTAAAACGCACTCTGAGATTAAATTATTCAAACAAATCAACAGCTATCGAATTGGGCTCTGGGAGCTCTGGCAACCTATCAGGCACGAGGCGTGACTTTTTCGGAAGCGGAAGCACACAACTTAAAACTCAAAAAATAAAAGTCCTTTAATTTAGAGTTTATATCATACCGCTTTTTTGCGCCTAATAATATTATAAAGAGTATAAAAAATGTGTTTTCTCTAGCCGAAATAATTAATTTGAAACACTCTTTGCTATGCATTTGCAGGTACTCATAAGCATTAAGCAAAACGCCAAAGCAATCACAAACAAAACAATTCGCCCAAAAAACTTAATCAAATCGAAAAAAAACACCAATCAATGCATTTCTTATGGATGAAACAATATAGCATTCGCACATTAAATTAACCAAATCGCAAATAGGTTTAACCTGAACGCAAATAAGTTTCACCCAAGCGGAAATAGATTTAACCCAAACGCAAATAGAATTAACCCAATCGCAATTCGAATTAAACAAAACGCAAATAGAGTTAAACTATTAACAAATCATTTTAACCAAAACGCAAATTGAATTAACCCGGGCTCAACTTGTTGTTCCAGCTGTGTGGTGAAGAAATGGAAGGCTTATAACAGTAGGAAAAGTTCACCATAAGATTTTTACAAAACCCCAATTGTAAATTCAACAAGTTTTGCGCATTTTTCCAAGAACTTACCGAAAAATAAAAGGCCAATCCCTTAATAATGGCTTTTTAACAATTATGGATAGCACCAAAATCCATTAGACCCAAAAAGTACACCTGGAACAATAAATCAAGCTAAGGTTAATTCAATTTGCGTTTTGGTTAAAATAATTTGTTAATAGTTTAACTCTATTTGCGTTTTGTTTAATTCGAATTGCGATTGGGTTAATTCTATTTGCGTTTGGGTTAAATCTATTTGCGCTTGGGTGAAACTTATTTGCGTTTAGGTTAAACCTATTTGCGATTTGGTTAATTTAATGTGCGAATGCTATATATACGATTTGCATTCACACACACACAATCACAACACCGAAGATCCAAAGTATAAAACTAAAACTACCCCTTTTTCAATAGGAATGTGCGGCAGGAAACGACTCAATACTTCTTTAGTTTTGCTATTGAATTTTCATAATGAATTCACTCAACTCATTCTTCACACGTTGGGCAAACAGAAAGAAATCATCAGATTTTACTTTGAATTTTGGACGGAATTTGAGTTAAGAAGGTAAAATCAGAGAATGCCAAGCTGTTGCGCATTCTAGAGCAAAAACTCTCGTATAGTATTTTATAATGGAGAATGGAGTGATGTTACGCATTCTCAAATGGCTTGGCTTGGCGTATAATGGAAATTTGTGGGTTTGGTTAGATGATGTGCGGATTTAAGCGTTGTTCTCGTGAGTGATTTTATTAAAAGATAATAATCATTTCCAGTGATATGTAATACCAAAGACCGTATAATACCAAGATACCGCATCTCAACCAACCACCAAAAATCAGCTCTAGATGCGGTCGGTCGGGGGAAGGGAAACATTCCCACGTATTGTATCACATCCTCATTCACATTCGAACTCACATAACACATACAGACATGCAAGCCTTTATTCGCCGCAGACCCACGACTCAGCGACCGCGCCACCGACGATTGTAAAACTTATACATAGACGGGGTTCTCACTCACACATCTATGGGGTCACCACTGGGGTCGTCACAGTACTAGCGCTTTGACTGCGAATTTTTACACTAGATGCAATATCTTGGTATTATACGGTCTTTGGTAATACCTAATATTGGGAAATAATTAATTAATATAAGAGATAATTTATTAATATTAGATATCAAGAAAATGTAAATCGTTGACATACTATAATAATAGGTAAATGATGTAAATGTATTTAATGTATCTACAATTTGAATTTTCGAATATTAAAATTCTTTGCTATGAGCATTTTGTGAACTGTCTTACGGAAGCACTCATTCCACTCAATATATGAACGCTTCGTCACTGCAACCTATATATATGTGGCATTTTCGAAAAAAAGAAGAACTCCATCTTATTGGTCAGTATTTGGTCAAAAAAGTCAAAGAGTTTTAGAAATTGGTCAATGGTCAGATATAGATTTTTCTAAAACTAATTTCTTTTTTTTTTGAAGTTCACATAACAGTAAAACTACTATGATCTTGAAAAAAAAAACTTAAAAAAAAAAATAAAATGCACGACTGGGGTGCCCGCACTTGCTCGTATGTTCAAGTGGTTGAGGGTTTATAAAATTGTATATAAAACCATGGAAATTTTGAGAGAAAAACGTTCAAAGCAAGAAATAGATTAGATTTAGATTCAGAAAGATTTATTGTTTGCTCTCTTGTTTATGCTGCTGTTTATGTTGTTTCTTTTTTCAATATAAAAAGGAGAAAGGGCAAATTGGCCCATATGCTCAACACAATAATTGTGTCATATATTTTTGAAAAGGTTATTAGGACATCATTTCATTATATGGCTGTTAAGCTCTAAACCATGGGGTTCGCGAGATATTTGACTTCAAAGCACCGAAAAGAACAATAATGCTACTCCGCATTTGGACATTGTCTGAAAGGTTATCGGATGTACTTAATTTTTGTATGTGACCGTTAAGCTGTAGATCATGGGGTTTAAGAGATATTTGGCAAAAACGCATTATGGAACAATAATGCAATTCCGCATTTGAAGCTGGTCTACTAAGTCAACAGTAATGTGTTGTACATAGTTGAAAAGGTTATTGCATGTACTTCATTTTGTTATAAAGTCAAAGTAGCATTAGTGTTCTTTTCGGTGCTTTGAAGTCAAATATCTCGCGAACCCCATGGTTTAGAGCTTAACAGCCATATAATGAAATGATTTACTCACAAAAACCTTTTCAAAGATGTATGACACATTCGTGTTGAGTTGGAAGACCAGCGTCCAATTTAGAACTGCATTATTTTTCTGTTCGCTTCCTTTGATGCTAAATATCTCTCGAACCCTTTGGTTTACAATTTAACGGCTATATAACAAAATGAAGTACATGCAATTACCTTTTCAACGATGTACCATAAAATAAAAAAAAATAGATTAACAAAAAAAAATCGTCTTTTTCTCAAAATTTTGAGTTTGAAAGTAAATTTTTCAAAAACTATCAACTAAAAAGACTTTATTTAAAAAGAAAATTAAAGAATGGATTTCTGGCTTTAAGATGAGCATAAGGATTTTTGTCCAGATATTACCATTGTTTTTTAAACGTTATTTTTCTATTTGAAGTCAACTTTTCTTAAAATTGCCCCTCCCGCCTAAACGGGGGGATATATACCCCCCATTCAGTAATATTGTTTTCTTCTCTTGGCCCATTCTACACGCTCTATTGCTTTGATGCAGTATATGTCAAAGACCATGTTTTTGTTATTATACTCTTATATACTACTTGTTGCTTTAAATTTTTTATTGCTATATTTTGAAAAGCTGTCCCTTGGAAACTGTTATGTCTACTGAACCGGCTTTGGACTCAAATTGAAGCAAATTTAGTAAGGTTGAAATCATAGAGCAATGTTTTATTCGAAAATAAAGGCGTAAGGTTAAAATGGCTAATAAGTGAAAAAACAGCGAAAAATTCGCGGTTTTTTGGATTTTTACCAATGTTGCGTTCGGCGCTCGAGGTCGAAAAATCGGATTTATTACTAGGCCAACATCATAAACAACTCAGCAAAAAATCAGAAATACCGGGCCTGACGCAAGGTCTTATGTACATATATAGTTATAGCAGATTTATAATAATGAAACAATTGGTGTATATCATTTTAGTCCCGTCAATTTGTGCTCAAAAAGGCTCTTTGCGAGCAAATTGTGGGGTAGTCTTGATTTGTTCGCTCCTTTATATTTTCGGGGGTGCTGAATCCGAATCTGAAGTTTGCCGCAAAAATGCATTTTTTTGGAGTTTTTCACTAATGGCTTGAAAACTACCAGTTATTCGAAAATAACATCAAAGTACCATTGAAAGTATACACATTTTCCAAAAAATCTCAATTTAACGTTTTTTTTTGCGACAAACCATTTGGACTCAAGCGTTAGTCGAAAATTGACGTATTTTTACTGTTTTCGAAAATCCACTCGAAAGCACTACGAAATTACTTTGTGTGACAAAATTTGAATACTTGTTTGTAACATGATTCAAGATATACTTTTGTGATGGTATTTGATGCGCTGAGTTCGAATCTGGCCTTGAAATTACTCTAGCACGTCATTGATTTTAATCGGCCTCTCGGGATTTCACAGTTCAGGGCGAACGCAAGCTATTAGAACGATAATTGACATTCTTGATGAAACAAATTTGGCCGACTCCAAAGATCGAAACCTTCTAAGCTGATGAGGTGAACGTGGAAACTGTTTTAAAATAGCGGTATAGGCTAGGCAGTTACTTTCACCAGAAAATAGCCCAGCAACACGTAACTTAGCTTCGCAAAACAAAAAATAAAATAAAAAATAAATTACTAGATAAATTTGATTTTAAGTTGTAAATCGGGAGAAAGAGGTGGTGAAGTAAAAATCTCATTCTCCTATGAGCACACTTTTTTTCGGTTGTCATTTCGTTTGAAGGTTTCAATCCAAACACCGAAAAAACTTTTAAAACGAGTTTAAGCTACGCTTGTCGAAAATTTGGTAAGCCTTGTCTTCCAGGGGGTTCGTGAAGGAATTTATGACTAGCTTTCTGAACTGAGACTTATGAGGACAACTCGAAAGAAATGGTATTCATACAAAAAATTACGCAAATCACTCCCAGTTAGGGTTTAAAGTTACACAAAACAGGGGCCAGATCACATAACACGATTCGATTGAACGATCATCGTTTCGACTATTACCCTCTCTATTTTTCCCTGTAGATGTGATAGAGGCAGCTACAGTCAAAACGACGATCGTTCAATCGAATCGTGTTATGTGATCTGGCCCCTGTTTTGTGTAACTTTAAGCCCTAACTGGGAGTGATTTGCGTAATTTTTTGTATGAATACCATTTCTTTCGCGATCTGGACCCAGGTTTTAGGTTTTTTTCTTCAATGTTAACTTGACTTGCCTAATTTTTTTCGCACCCTTACGTCGAACCTTACACCTGATCGTAGTGTTCGTCACATGTTCAGGTAGACTGACAAGCGATTGCTTTCTGGTTCAACACCTCAAAATCCATTGATAGGACTTACAAAATTACCCAAATGTCTTGACTTTTATGTCGTTGGCTCTCGGTCTAAGTCTAATCTGGTTAAATTTCGCTTAGGTCAATAGATACCTGTTTTGCTTTGGAGAAAGAGTTAAAATAAATTGCGGGTGGCAATGGTGCAGTGGATGTAGTGCTTGACTGCTAGCTTAGAGGTGTAGGTTCGAGCCCCATTCTTGACAGCATTCTTTTCTATATTCTCCCAGCTTAACTGGACGCCACCCGTGAGATTTAATGAGATAATAAACACCTTGATCTCAATCCACTGTGCCAAATCTTTCCTATCCTCCTACTCTTTCTAACTAGTGCCGTGCAATTCAGGTTGCATTTAAAAGACCCAGGTCTTACAGGCATATAGTTAAAATTATTATTATTATTATTATTATTATTATTATTATTATTATTATAAAATATCTCCAGTTAAATCGGCTTTAATTGTCTCATTAGTTTGCAATTTTTCAAATCATTTTTAGGGTTGGAAATCGTTGCTCTCACATCTCTTTGTGTATACCTTTTGATATTACAAAAAAAAAAAGGATTTTAAACATGAGTTTTGGTTGTCATCAAGTGTGATGAAAGCTTCTGAATTTAATTTAACTATAAGTGTAATAATTATTGACTTTGAATCGCGAAGACTTTTCGAGGCTTTGCGGGGCCCCTCGAAGCGCGGGGCCGTGTGCACACACGGCACACGCCTTCTGCCACCTCTGATCACAATAATTATGTAACAATACTGACTGAAACTTATTTAAAGGATTGTAATATCGTCAACTATGTGAACAAATTTAATAATTTCGAACTTAAACTAATACCAGCTACGAGAACAAACACAAGGGGAAGAGCAAGTGGTGGGTGTATTTTTGGGTACAAAAAAGACCTGAAAGGCATACACTGCGAGTTTAAATAGAATGGAGATCTGACTTACTTGGATTTAAGGATTTGTGGGAAAATCTACCGTATAATCCCAGCATATGTCAACTGTAATCACTGGGACACCGACTTCGAAAATATCAAGGATTTCTTAACCTGTGGTGATGTTGAAAATATATTGCTGGTGGGAGACCTAAACGCAAGAATAGGTAATGAAGAAGGAGTTGAGAATGCCAGACTCGGAAAACCAAGAAATTCAAAAGACACAATTGAGAATGCAAGAGGAAGTCAATTGCTTGAACTTTGCAACACTTTCGGCCTCCGTATAATGAACGGTGCAAGTGAAGGTGATAAATTGGGTGAACTTACATTCGTGGGAAAACAAGGAAGTTCGGTCATTGACTACAGTTTGGAAGGTGGTGACTGGAGAACAGTTGTTAAAAATCTAGAAATAGAAAAGAAACCGTTTTCAGACCATATGCCTCTTAGTGTATCGTTTACTAACGGGGAAGAAAAAAATGAAACTAATGTACAAATGCAACTGATACCCAAACTACGCTGGTCAAACGAATCTGCATCAAACTATAGAATACGTCTAGATACACTTTTGAGGATGGAACATTACGACGCAAGCCTGAACAAAATTGAAAAAAGTATTAAGGGAGCATACCATATACCTCACAGCAGTCGAGGAAGAACCGAATATAGAGAACCTTGGTTTGACAAGGAATGCATGCAAGCGAGAAGCCTTTCATACGCCTGGCTGAGTGCATATCAAAACTCGAAAGTCCAATACAAATTTTACAAAAGACCGGTACATTGAGAATAATCAGAAATATAAACTTCTCTGCCGAAAAAAGAAAAAAGACTATTCGGAAGCTCAAGTGCATCAGCTTGCAAGGTGAAACAAGTCGTCCGAGTTTTGGAACCTGTGCCGAGATTCAGCTATTTCAGCGAGTGAGATGAGATGACTCGCCTTACTCGCCGACTCATCTCACTTCACTCGCAAAAGCGATTCAGCTATTTAAGTGAAATGAGTAAGTTCGAATCTAGTTTCGAACATGAGACAAAGAATAAATATAAAAGAGCTTAATTCTACCTCCTTGTCACACTCGTTACGCAAAACGAAATGAAACAAAAAATACAACAATGTAAACATTGGAATCTTTAATAATGGAGTTTGGAGTATCTTTTGTTTCAATTATTTTTTTTTGTCATAATTAAAGTTTAATGTGAGTTTCACCCTTGAGAAATAAAAAGTTTAAAAGTGTTGAAAGTGAATAGAATATAAATTTATTTAATATATATATGTGCATATGATAATAAAATAAAATTAAAGAATCAATAAAAGGGTAGTTGTTTTTATCTACGTTGTTGTTTTTTATTTCGTTTCCTATCCATGAATAGGAATTCTTGTGAAAAGCACACATACCTATCCAAAACTGGAAATTTACCAACACATACTCCAAGTCACTGCGGAAATATCTGGCGAGTAATCTGACATTTCATTTCACTCGCTCACTCACTCCCTTTTGCTAACTGAATCGATTTTCGACGAAAAGTGGCTCATCTCACTCACTCCCTGCGGCTTCGAATTAGCTGAATCTCGGCACTGGTCCGAAAGCTTAATGGAATAAAATTTATTATTAGTCCGAGACTCAACTCAAATAGACTGCAAGCACATTTCGAGCAATTGTTAAACCCAGATGCGCCAAACAAGTTTCTGAATCAGTATGCCAAACCTGGCTTCAAAAATAATATATTAGATGCACCAATTTCAAAGGAAGAAGTGGCTATATCGATAAACAACCTAAAGGATGGAAAGGCTGCGGGCTCAGATGGTATACCCGCAGAATTCTACAGATATGGTACAGATACTCTTGTTCTAACTCTGACAGCAGTATTCAACCAGATCTTTGAGGAGGGAACCATTCCAAACCAGTTCAGCGATGCCTTGATTTTCCCAATCCACAAAAAAGGAAGCACTGAAGATCCCGAAAACTATAGAGGAATCTCATTTTTGAACTCGTCATATAAAGTATTTACATCGATCCTGCTCAGGCGTCTAAATGAATGGATACATTCTAATAACCTGCTCAGTGAGTTCCAAGCTGGCTTCAGATCGGGATACTCCACCGTCGATCACATTTTTGTACTTCGCTCGATTGCTGACTCGTTTCTATCGAGAAATAAGAAACTATTAGCATTTTTCGTTGATTTTAAAGCTGCCTTCGACACCGTGGATCGAAGTGCCCTGTTTTACAAGCTTTACCAGAAAGGAATGTCGCTTAAGTTCGGTACAGTATTGGAAAATTTATACAAGACTACCAAAGCAGCAGTGTGGAATGGTCAATGCTTATCAGAGTGGTTCCAAACAAAATCGGGAGTTAGACAGGGCTGTGCACTCAGTCCAAGTTTGTTTGCACTCTTCATTGAGGACATAGTAGAAGCATTACCCGCAGGAATTGAGTACGCAGGCATTAACATTAAAGCTCTTCTTTTCGCTGACGACATTGTCCTACTCGCGTATACACCGCAGTCCCTTCAGCTAACGATAAATAAGCTTAATAAATATTGTATAAGGTGGAACCTAGTGGTAAATTTAAATAAATCCAAAGTGATGGTGTTCAAGAATGGCGGAGGAAGATCGCGTGCAAGTGAGCAATGGCACTTTAATGGTGAAAGAATAGAGTTGGTGAAGGAATACAAATATCTAGGAGTCTGCTTTACTAAGAAAAACATATCACTGACAATCTTGCTAAGGCGAAAACAGCTATAAATGTAGGATGGAAGCAATGCTTTAATAATAGGGAAATTACACATACCAGTAAATTCAGAGTCTTCGAAGCTGTATCGGAATCGGTTATGTTTTATGCGGCGCAAGCGTGGGGAGGTCGGAAATATGAACAAGTGGAAAAACTGCTCAGATTTTACATAAAACGGATTTTCCACCTTCCTTCGAGTACACCAAACTACATGATCATGTTGGAAACGGGTTTATCACCTTTATTCATCAAAACACTCAAGCTGCAGGTCGATTACATCCTCAAAGCACTCGATATGCCAAGTTATCGTCTTCCAAAGAAAGTAGTTCTTCAAACAATCCAATCCCGAAGTGGATGGTTTAAAGACTGGATAGAACTAGCCGAACAGGTGGGTGTTGACCTGAACTATAGTAACCTTACCTCATGTAAACCAACCTTATATCGCTTAATAGCTCTTCTGGATGAAGCCGCAAGAGAACAATACACTGAGCAAGCCAAAAGTTCACTGCACCGTGCGATTTACAGTAGACTAGATTGCGATCTCCGGGAAAGAAACTACATACTTCCACGACAACTATACTATCGAACAAATTTCGTGCATGTTCCGGTTAAGAGGAGAACTCCTTAATCTGAACTACATTCCTCACCGCGAGGACTTACCGATTTATGCAATCTGTGCAACTTGGAAGATGCGAGGATGTTTTTCATTTTGTTGGACGATGTGCGATATTGATGGAAACAAGAAGACATACCCTAGGCAGTGACTTTCTTTCAAATAATGAAATCATAAGCCTTCTACAGGAAATGGATGTCACAAAGTTATATGCATATTGCAAAACAGCACTTAAATATAGACATCAAATTTTAAATGAAGCGTTCTAATCTTAAACTGTACTCTATTTTTTTTATATATTTTTTAATCTATATAAAGACATAATTTTAGTTGTCTAAAATTTTTGTATTTATTTCAATCAGAGAGTCCAAAATATTTCAAACATATACATTTCCTTGAAATAAAACTGATAAGATTTCATTACAATTTTTAATAATTTTTAAATTTTCTCTGAGTGTACTACTACATCAAGTATGTGCAAATATAAAAATCACCAGGTTTGAATAGCAGTGAAGAGCTCTGACCCTGAGGAGCTGTATTGCTACCTATAGGTATCAAGAATTATTTTTGTTTTCTCTTTAAATAATTTTAAAGTAAGATAATTTGAAATGAAGTTCATAAAGAACAAAGCCCCACTTCTGGGAATTTATTAATTTTCATTTCGGGACTTCTTTTGGATAAGGTTTTTGTTCCTTCAAATAATGAGGGTTGGTTCAAATAAAAAAAAATCCTATTTCGGTGGAACTTAATCTATTGGGAGTAATTTATTTTGGGCTATTCCCTGATGTATAGACCTGTTTTTTTCATAATCTTTATCCTCGTAAAAACATTTAAATTATAAAGGACGTTTTCTTGATTATCATAACAAAAAGAAATTCAAAATCGAATTAAGAAATTAAATTGAAAACCTACAAAACGAGCTCTCTATCAAAGAATTTTAAAAATACCAATCAAAAAACCCAACAACCACCCTTCATAATTCAATAACTCACAATAGATTCTCATACCGTCGTCCTAACTTTATTATTTCAACATATTTCATTTGAACTCGAAGCATCCATCGCTGCAATGAAAAATTCGATTATTCTAACCAAATATTTCAGTTTCACCAAAGCAAATTAGTTCTGCGGTTTCAATAAATCAAAAGAAAGAAGAATCCTTAAAGCAAGCTACTCTCTAAACTTATATGTACATATTTACTTGCTTTGAGTAAATATTTGATTAAATTATATCTAATCGTAAGCTGACGCTCCCACCTACCGTGTCTCGGTTGGTCGTCCCTGTACAAATCTCACTCATTTCGTATCAAATTTATTTTTAGGGAAAGCAATTAATTCCACTTGTTTAACAATCTTATTATGGACTAATTCCTCTTTCAACCGTGCGTCTGTCTGTCAAATATTAAAGCAATGTAACAAAGAGAAAATCAGCCAAAAGCCCCACAAGAACCATAAAGACCAAAAAATTCAATTAGGTGCTACCGACAACCGACTACTTAGGCTGCAAGCACATGTATATATATATTATATTCATCACCACGTCCTCGCTCTCCCAAAACAAACTATTTATCCATCCATCAATCTATCCATAGGATCCGTCTATTTACGTAAGCATATCCTTATCCATCCACATCCACCACTTGGCTATCCTTCTGCTTGTTAGTGGTAAGTGGTGTAATTTATCTCGGGATGTTTTTTTTTTTTTTTTTGCCAAAATCATCTCCCCGAAGCCCTTCTTTCCATCTCCGGTACTTAGTTGGTTGACTTTATTTAAAGAGTGCTTTTGCCAGAAACCTCCATTTTGTGGTAGTAACGGTTCTATATTTTACCTATACATAGATACGAAATAACGCATTCAACTCCTAGGAACCTTTACATAGCGTCAAATTGTGTTTTCGAAAATACTGGTTTCCCGGTTTTTCAATTTAATTATACTAATTTGAATTTTAACCAAAAAAATGTGTTTTTGCTCTTATGAAGTCACTCGAAAGAGTAAATTGAATTCTTTCATATAGAAGCAGGATCTAGGTAAAGAGGACACGGTGCACCATAAGGGAGAACTCCTGAAAAGGATATTTTGGGAAATTCTCATTTGTAGGGTATTCCAAGTGGCAGACACATTTCACATCAAAATGACACGATGTTACGTGCTTACTCCTTCAAAATACACACAGAATTTTGGGTGAATCCTCCGGATCTGGATCCTGCAAGTTTATATACATTCGTAAGAAAGAATACAACACAAATGGCAAGTGCTGCCACTGCAATAAGATAATAAATTAATTAAAAAATAAAATGCAGAACTGGTTTGCACGTACATACTTGCTTTTATCTTTAAGAGGCCTCAAACCTAGTTCTAGTTAAACAAATTTGAGGCTCTGGACCTTTGGCACCTCATATAAGGGAAATTTGATAAACAAATGCAATCTAATTGGTCAGTAATTGGTCAGAAAAGGCCAACTGGTCCCAGAAATTGGTCAGCCCTAGATAACTTGTAATAAAGGCTTAAACTTTCTCAAGGTCACGCACGATTTTTGGCTCTTCATTTATGGGAAATTTGCAAAAAATGTATACCATTCGAAAGATTTCTAGATCGTGATAAAAGGTCAACTATTTTCAGTTATTGGTCAGCCCCAGATTTTTTTTTCTATGAATTTTTGAAGTTCGTTTCAAGGTCACAAAAAAACTTTTGGCACCTCATTTGGGTCATTAAAAAAAAAAGTATGCAATTTGAAAGGCCTCTTCACGGGTGTAAAAGGTTAGCTATTTTCAGTAATTGGTCAGCCATAGATTTTTTTTATGAATATTTAATGAATTTAAAAAAATTTCAAGGTCAAAACGATTTTTGGTACCTCATTTTAGGGAAATTTGCCAAAATTTAATACCATCAGAAAGGCCCTGAGAACTATATAAAAGGTCAGCTAGTTTTAGTAATGAATTTTTAAATTATTGTTCAAGGTCACGCGCGATTTTTGGCACCTCATTTATGGGAAATTTACAAAAATGTAATACCACCTGAAAGGCCCTTAGATCTATACAAAAGGTAAGGAGAAGCCCCTTTCATACATTTTTCCGATCTATTTTTTATCATTTATTTATATTGTATTATTTGAAAATAAATTAAAAATAAATTAAAAATAAGTGTTTGACCGAATTTGAAAAAAATAGCGTTCTAGAGGGTTAATAATGCAGGTGCTAAGTGTATTTTTTTTTTTATATTTTATAGTAAATAATTCTATTTTTTTTTCGAATCCTAATCAGTTTCTTTTTTGACTGAACTGATCTTTTAAAAAGGTAGGTATGTATGTTTGTTTTGTTCATCTCTGAATTCCCACAAGTTTTCGACTGGTTTTATATTAAACTTGTGTTTTACAAAAACCTGAAGTTACAAAAAATGTTTGAAAACTTGTGTTTTCGATTAGGTTTTTCTCACAAACCGATATTTACGTGAGAACTGCGTTTTGGGTTCGGTGTGAAAATGCTATCAGAGCTATATTCTCGTATAGCAACGGGAACTAATTTTTCTTGAATTGAAGAGAAAGTTCTATATGGGGTTTAACTGACTATTGAAAAATTGGCTTTAAATAAATCAAAATTAGTGAACCACCATTATAATTTGCTTCATTTTATGTTTTCAATTTTCAGTGATTTGGCGTGGGACAGCTGATTTCGTAATTGAGAGTGATTGCATTCACTCAATAGAAAGCGGCAGTGCTTTTTCCGATTCCATTCGGATTCTGTGAAAATAGCTAGTTTTTCGAAGTTCATAGCGTCACAATCTATTCGGAGATTTGTTACGATGGATTCTATGATAGGGCTGATTTGAACTTCTCGCGAACTTCTGAATACAAAAAATGATTCAAGTCTGCTACATCGTTTCCAAGAAAATCAAAAATCAAAAAAAGTTCTTTGGGAGGTGCAATTATACTAACCATTTTTTGAAACAAAGTTTATCCTCTCAAAAGTAACCTGCACTAGCTAATTTATTGAATTTTGTTCTAAGAGAAATTGTTAAGCCGAAAAATTAAATATTGTAAAATTGCTGAAAACAGAGCGATTAGACTGAAGCCAGACAGACAGACAAATTTGAGTTTGTATATCTTTGTCATTTTTGAATATAACAACCTTTTAAAATTATGTCATAATAAAGACTGGAGACTTTGATTTCTTTTTTGTTTGAACATATTGGAATGACTTTCATATTTGAACTATAACGACTCCAAATAGCAAACAAACGGGCACAATAGAACTTAAGATCGCAGTGCACACATACCCTTTACTAATTATAACGACTCTCAATTGAAGAAGCCCCATCTTCCGAATTATAGCAGAACACCAACTGTCAAATAAAAGCTTTAGAAAGGGAATTAGTTTTAGTTTTACTTGGGAAATTTCACCTACGGAAAGCTCTAGAAGCAGATACCAAAATGTAGTAGAAAGTTCTACTTAATTCCAGAGTTTGTCAAACAAGTGTAAAAGGCATATTTTTGACCGGCAGCGACAAAGTTTGTTATTTAATCGTAAATGAATAAAGTTGGTTGTAATAAAAGTGAAAATTAAAGTTGGTGAATTAATTATTTCAGTAGTGAATAATAAATTGTTTTGTTTGTACTAAGAAAAGTAAAGAGTTTTATTTTGTGAAATAAATAAGTGAACGTTTCTTAATAAAGTAAATAAATTTTATTAACGAACCTGAGAAAATATTACAATATCTTAAGACTATCTTTGCTCCGAAAAAATTTCGTGCATTTTAGTAAAAAATTTAGAGATTTTTGTTGTTTTTTTAAATAGATTTTCATAAAATTTTTCTGCTTAAATTTTTGTACAGAATTTTTTAAATCATGCATTTTGATAAAGAGAATTTAATTTCGTGTAAAAAGCCTTAAAAGCTTAATTATCAAATTCAGGATATTTTTCGAGTCATAACAAAAGTATCTACTGAAAAATATCAGCTATTATCCCCCCCATTTTGTCTGTGGAAAACGCCACGTTATTCACATATTTCTTTTTTTTGTTACTATAGACCTCTAACAAATAAGAACATGTCTTTCTTTTGTGGAAATCCATGATTTGTCCTCTATGGAAAAATGTGAGGCAAAGTAATGTTGTATAGCCCCAGTTCCTGAGATCGTCTTGAAATGGACACACCCATAGGTTTTCAACCAGTGGCGTAGCGAGCACTTTCTGGCCCCGTATCAAACATTTTTTAGGGGCCCCCTTTTTCCTAACAGGGGCTTAGCCTTAGATATAGGCTTTTTTACTTGCATCAGCATATTAGATAAGTTCAATTTGATATTTGATTTTGTAGGATAAAGGGACAAAAATCAGTTTTTATGAATATGTATCTCGAAAACCGTTAATTTTTGCAAAAGATTTAAATCTTAGCTCATGAAATTCCTACCAACAACACGCAAAGAAGAATGGTTGAGAGGTGTTAGTTACTAGGCCCTGGTTCTCCTCGAGCTGTTGCGCCCACCCAATTTATACAATTTATTTAACTCTTAGACTTCATTATTAGCTCATTATTTAGAGAATAAGACTGTTTGAAAGTTTCTGCTTCGTCAATTATTCCTTGCAAAATTAAATTCGAATGAGTTATTAGAATAAAATTCACAGCTCACACCCTTTTTTGATAAAATGGGCTTCTCCTAAAACTATCGAAAAGACACATGTAAACAAAATTGGTAATAGCTACATTTTAAATAATATCTAAAAAAGGTTTGTTCGTTGAGCCCTGAAGTCACCCGGGGTCATCAAATCTTTTTTTTTGAAAACCCTGTATCACATTGACCAGCAAATTCTGTGTTTTTTAACACCTAGGGTCTCTCTGCACTCGCGTTTTTTGAAAACCGAAAAACCCAGTTTTTGTTTAACAATTCTTGTGGTTGTGTAGAAAACCTGGGTCAACTCTAGGTAAACTTCATCGACCGAACCTATTAAAATTGTGTATCGTATGCATCTCAATGAAAAATTTCTTACACACATCAAGTACTCTGTATCTCGAGGCCCCGTATCATTGATACGGTTGATACCGCAGTAGCTACGCTACTGTTTTTAACGATACTCTCAACTACAGCGGAGATATTTTCACCTGAACTTGTCGAAGAGCATAATTTCAAAAACGGCTTCACAACTTTTCTTAACAAAAATCCAATAAATTTCTCTTTACCTTTAAATTGGAAACGATAAAAAAAAATTGTTATAAGTGGTACCTCTTAAAGAACCAATTTTTTTTATTTTGAGTTATCTTCAAATCTACTTATGATTTCAATAATTTTTCTTATACTGATGGCCAATTTCATAAACAAACACTAAAATTACTTTTATCTAAACTCCTTCTAAACTTTATCAAACATTTAAAAATTTTCAGTTTCACCAATGTAGAAAAGGGATATTTTAGGAATATTTTAATTTGACTGAGTTTGCTCACATCCTTGGACTCAAAAAAAGATGTTGTTTCCCTCGCACATGTGAAGTCTATGAGGAAAAGTGAAAAAGCATTATGGATGAGGGACAATTATTCTGACATTAGAGAGACAAAAACGAGCTTTTAGTTTACAAGGGCATTTAAAATCTTCTTAAATATAAAAGCATTTGGTGAAACCAAAAAACATCATTTAAAGGCTAAAAGGCTTTTAAATTAATTAAAAGCCTTTCGTGAAATCAGCCATGAAGCTTCTAAGAATATGATCAGTTTTTCTACCAATATTTTTTAGATAAAAAAAAATGTTTCGGGTAGAGGCAATTTAATGATATAATTGCATAAAATAGAAAAAAATAATTTAAAAACAACGGCAATACTTATAGAAATGTTTTATAGCTTTTTGGAAAGTCAGAAGTCCATCTATATTTTCAAATAAAGTTCTTTGAATTAATAAAGTCAGGAAAACTATTTTCAAACTTAAAATCCTACTAATATTATAAATGTGAAAGTGAGTTTGTTTGTTTGTTTGTTACGCTTTCACGCCCAAACCACTAAATGAATTATCACGAATTTTGATATAGAGATAGATGGGACTCTGGAAGCGTCAATAGGATACTTTTTTTACCATATGAGACAAAAAAAGAAAAACATATTTAGTACCAAAACAACTTAATTTTATATGAAACAAAAATAAATCAATAACGTTTGAAAAAATAGTCAATCAATTTTTATATCGTTTCAGTGATTGTTTGTTTTTATTACGTTGAGGTTTTCTTATACATAGGTGCTATATGCTTTACAAATGCGGTTTAAATTAAACAGGACCTCATCGCAACCCTGGGCAGTGAACAAAAATCTATTCATGCTGAATTAAGGAGCCTGCCTTAAATACTGATGAGACACTTACTCAATGTTTTGATTTTCCTATGGCCAGCTATATGTATGTATGTATGTGTGTAGTGTACATATGTATGTAGCATATTCGCGTGTGCCCAGTGCCCAGAATTTGCATGTTTACCCTAAACGGAAGGACATACAACATAATGTAAATGTGTAGCGTACAGCCCCATGCTCACACATACATATGTAGACTAAGAGCTCTGGCAGAAAATTCTGTGGGTAAACGCATTGCCAAAATATGAGTATTATGTGAGTTTGTAGGTTCATGCATCTTGATGTCGAATGCAGAAGTCAGGGTAGGATTGTTTGGCCTCCGTGTTCGGGACGAGGGGTTTAAAATAGCGCTTTTAAAATTTTTGTGTCAAGAGTACAACCAGTTCAATTTTTTCTAACCCCGCAAATTTTAATTTTGTGACCTGAATAATAGAACTCAAGATATGAGCTTCTGCAAAACTCATCGGCCTTTTTTTTAGTTTTTAAATCTCCAAATATTTCACGATATGGTGCATCTTAAATGGTTATATGGATCTCAAGTTCTATTTATCAGATTGTCAAAATTAAAGTCTATGGATTAAGAAAAAATAAAAGAGAATCATTTACTGTTTTTTGAAAATGAATTCGTGTTGTTGTAACCCTGCCACAAAATTTGGAAAACAGCTATTTTCAACACACCGTCCCCAACACGGATGTAAAAAAATACTACCACACTTTTGATTTCGATATTAATGGGGCTTACCATTGGCAAAATAAATCAATTTATTTTTGATTTGGATCTGCCAAAATCAACATTTTGACAGATGTAAATCAATTTTTGCGTTCTATTGGGCAAACAAATTGATTTATTTTTTGATTTAAAATCAATTTTGCAGATCTAAATTTTTCGGCTGATTTACCCTTCCATGTACTAATACCGAAACAATTTTGAGCTGTCAGTTTGCTAAAGTGGTTTTCGGTGTGTTTATTTTGTTTCGGTTGTGAAAATTGTGCTTAAAACAAGAAGAAAATAATTTTTAATAGAAATAGGAAGCTGTTTTAAATGTATCTGAAAATTCATGTAGCTTATACTACTCTGCGAAAAGTGGTTCAAGGGATACAAATTGTTACGAATAATGAGATACACGTGAAATAACGCAAGTAAATTGGCAAAACAAAATCAATTTGAAATCACATTCCATTGGCAACGAAAAAGATACATTTTTTGATTGAAATCTGAATTTACCAATGGAAACCCTCATAAGATGCATGCACCTGCAAATTCTCAAACTCATATATTGGTAATACTTTCACACTAAAAATTTGCTGCCAGCTATTGGACCAACAGTGGGATATTCAGTTCGCAGTGAAGCAAAAACTATGTACAGTAATTATTTTTCTTTTTGTAATATGTACATTTATGTATCTACATCTGAATTGTAAATATGAACCCGGAAGACCAATGGCAGCTATGTCAACAAGCCATAAGAACCGCAGCGTCAGAAGTGTTGGGTTTCTCACAACCACCTCCGAGAAACACCTGGTTCGACGCCGAATGTGCTCAGGCAAACAAAGCCAAAATGGAGGCTTACAGGTCGTGGATCGACAGGGACACTAGAGCGTCCAAAAATCTCTACGTCCAACGAAGGAAACATGAGAAACGCTTGCTAAGGAGAAAGAAAAAAGACCACCAACAACGTGAAGTCGAGGAGATGCAGAGATGCTATAGCAGGAAAGAGGTGCGAAATTTCTACAGAAGAGTGAAACAATCAACATCAGGTTTCACAAGCCGCCCTGGGCCCTGCAAAGATGGGGATGGAAACACGGTAGTAGATACCCAGTCGATGTTAGCCACCTGGAGAGATTACTTCAACCAGTTGTTGAATGGCGATGACAGCCAAGATCCCGCCAATCATCGACTCGAACCAGTCAATCTAGATGACAACCAAGAGTTACATCCGCCAGACCAAAATGAGATAAAAGTAGCCATCACCAGACTGAAATCGAACAAAGCAGCTGGAGCCGATGGTCTACAAGCGGAACTTTTTAAATACGCTGGAGATGACCTGGTCAGGAGTATACACCAACTCATCTGCAAAATATGGTCGGAGGAAAGTATGCCCGACGATTGGAATCTCAGTACCATCTGCCCGATCCACAAAAAAGGAGACCGCCTACTCTTTTTTTTTTTTACACTTCAGATTCTTAGTTGTAGTGAGCTTAGAGCAAGCTGCAACCTACAATCAGAGGCTCATCATAAGTGCATGTGTTAGTGGTTAGTAAAATAAGGCAATCTAACACATGCATAATAAAATACTAATACATTAACAAAATTAAACAAAAAATCAATATACATACATAATTAAACAATATACAAAATATTTAAGTCATACACGTAGTAACAAAAAATAAGAACAATCACGACCGTGGAGCACTGGTTCGAAATATTTTCTTTAATCCCATCTTACTAATGTTAAAATCAACAGAGGAGCTATTTAAATTAAAAATCTTGCACATGCGGTTAAGAGGCTCATGTTTACCATAGTTAGTTCTATGGAAATTAACGTGTAATAGTTCAAATCTTCGCAGGTGGTGAGATCCTCCGAGGTAATTTATGCCTATACAGGCTAACAAATCAGGAGCATCTATTTGGCCATTTAAAAGTTGGTGAAGAAATAGTAAATCATTATTAACACGCCTTTGATATAAGGTTTGGACCTGCAGTAGCTGGATCCGATGTTCATATGGTGGAAGGTTGTACGGATCAGCCCAAGGAAGACCCTTCAAAGCAAAGCGAATGAATTTGTGCTGTATTGATTCAATACGACTTTTATGAATTTCATAAAAGGGAGACCATATTTGCGAGGCGTACTCTAGATGAGGTCGTACATAACAATTGTATAAGGAAAGGGTAACATATGGATCACTAAATTCCTTAGCCCAACGTTTTATAAATCCAAGCATGGAGCTTGCTTTATTAACGATGTAATTAATGTGTTCAGTGAATTCTAAATTTGAGCTAAAGTTAACACCCAAGTCCTTGAAACTAAAGACTCGACAGAGTTTATGCTGCGAGATGGAATAATCAAAAGCAGTTGCAATTCGCTTTCTGGAGAAAGTAATTGTTTGGCATTTAATAGGGTTAAGAGAAAGACCGTTCTTACCACACCAAATATTGAAACTGTCAATATCTGTTTGCAGAAGAACGTGATCATGGTTAGCTTTTATTGACTTAAATATCTTCATATCATCAGCAAATATAAGAATATCACTAGAGCGTATACATGAAACAACATCATTTATAGCCAGGATAAATAAAAATGGGCCTAGATGACTTCCCTGGGGCACACCGGAGTGAGCAAAGAATGAATTTGAAAGGCAGTTTCTAAATCTTACTAAGTACGATCTATTTTCAAGATATGACTTTATCCATGTGATAAAGAAAGTTGGAAAACCATAAGCTTTAAGTTTGAAGATAATAATGTTGTGACTAAGTTGGTCGAACGCCTTAGAGAAATCAGTGTATATGCAATCAACTTCACTTCCATTTTCTAAGGCGTATGAACATTTATGCAAGAACGTAAGTAGGTTTGTTACTGTTGATTTTCTTCTCACAAACCCATGCTGTTGATCACATATTAAATTCTTGGTATGGAATGCTAAAGTCTCACACACAACTTGTTCAAAGAGCTTTGGTATACATGACAGTTTTGATATAGGCCTATAATTAGAAATATCAGTTTTATCACCCTTTTTAAAAATTGGAGTTAGGAATGAAGTTTTCCATAAACAAGGAAATTTGCCTGATTTAATAGAAAGCTCAAACAAAAATTGAAGAGGTTCAGCTAGAATATGTCTACAATTTTTCAATAATATTGGGGGAATTCCATCTGGTCCAGATGAGAAATCATCATTTAACGATGATAGTAATTCTAAAACAGTACTCTGTTGCACAGCGAAATTATTGCAATTCGTTTGGGCATAGGAGTGTAAATTTCTGAAATAATCTTCATCAATATCAAAAGGCGTGTCCACAAAAGAGTTACGAAAGTTTTTCGCAAATGCGTTGCAAATATCGATGGTTTCTTTCAACTCACAATTTTCATATATGAAGTTTGCCGGGTAACCATCTGAGTTTTTCTTCGAATTTACAAACTTCCAAAATGCCTTGGGGTCTTCTTTAAGAGATCTTCCCATTTCGTATACATGATTGGTGTATAGAGACTTTGAAAGAGATTTAAATTCTTCGAAAAGGGCAATGTAAGAGTTATGGTCAACTGAAGAAAGAGTTTTTAAATATATTTTCCATGCTCTATTTCTTCTATTTTGGAGCGACTTTAACTCTTTCGTATACCATGAGTGGCAAAAGTTCGTATTTTTTAGTGTTTTTATAGGGATAGTATTATTTATGCAATTATTAAGTATGGTATTAAAGTTATTAACTGCTTCGTCAATATTGCTAGATACTGATATACTATCAATACCAGATCTAGCTAATTCTTCTGATAGCAACTGAAAGTTTGCCTTTCTGAAGTCCAAAGTATATGAGCGATCATAATCGTTGCTATTTTCTATAATATGACTGCTCAAGTCAAGAACTATATCCAAAGGAGGATGATAACTATCTATATTAGACATTCCTGAACTAGATTCTAGAACAAGGGTACTAATAGCGTCAGATGAAAATACTAAATCGAGAATTCGATTTTTTGAATTTTTAATACAGCTTACTTGCTGTAAGTCAGTTGCAATAATTCTATCCAAAAGCTGAAGCTCAGTTTGTGAAGAAGTTAAAGATGCTTCTTGAAAACATTCATCCTCAGAAGGAATCCACTCTATAGACGGTAAATTAAAATCTCCGAGAAGTAATATGGTGCTGTTTGAGCAAGACAATTCAATAATAAAATCTAGAGCCTTAGAGAGTTCAACATAGACTGCGTTCGAGCTTTTTGGAGGAATGTATGCATTTAATATATAAATAAATTTTGATTGTATGGCTAACCTTATGCAAATTAGTTCAATTGATAAATTAAAAGGAAATATAATACGTGAAGATATAAATTTATTTCGAACTGCGATCAAAACACCACCTCCCACATCTTTTGGTCTATCAACATGACGATCTTTTCTATAAACTAAGAACTCTTCGTCAAAAAGTTCCGTGTCCAAAAAGCTTGAATTGAGCCAGGTTTCTGTCAAAATAAAGATGTCATGTGAAAATGCCTGGGAGTTAACATAGATATCAGCAGTTTTAGTACGAAGCCCTCTTACATTTTGATAGAAGAGGGTAATCCTATTAAGTTTTTTGGGGATATTTTTTCGGTGAGTTTCTTGAATGTCTACTTTTTCTATTTGAAAATTCTTTGATAAGAGCTTCAGGAGGCCAATTACCAATATCGCAAATAGAATCAAAGAACGAAGGATGTGTAACTATTTTAAATGAAGAGACAAAACTATTAACTTTACTGATTTTTGTACACTTAATAGAAGTATTTGTAGGGATACAGTTTCTAGCTATTAAGTGGCTTACAATCTCTTCAGGAACAATATCCGGTTCAAGTCGAGATATGAAAATTGTTTTCGGTTTGGAGACAGCTTTGATGGGCCTTGGATCGGTAACTATATTGGATATAGTAATACAATCCGCTTCAGGAATAGTGCTGGGAACCGTCACTAAATCTTCATTCGCTACCTGAACCGGACAAGGTAAATCCGAAGCATTAAGAGGATTAAGGTTTGTTCGTTTAGGGGGTGGACTGATGTTTTTGATAACTAATGTGGTATCCCTACCTCTTTTCTTGCTCTTTTTGGCATCTGATTCGATATCACTGCGCACTGTTGAGCAGGACTGCGCAATCAAATCATCTTCCACTGGCAAACTCAATAAAGGGAGAGATTCCTGTATTAGGTCATCTGTAGATGTTCCGATATCCACCGGATCATTTGGGAGAGTCAATGAGCTAAAATTTGAGACTGCTTTGTTAAAATTACAGAGAAGCTCCTCAAATCCCTTTGAAAGTTTTACAATGTCTGATTTGAAATCAGACATTTTAAAAGCCAATTGAGACAGGGAGAGCTTACGGCAATTCGTACAATACCAATATGCAAATTTAGAATTTGTTATCTTCTCAATAAACGCATTAGTTGAACCAATGCATTTAGCGTGGTAAAGATTTCCACATGGTCCGAAACAGGCATATAATGGGGTTGAATTTAAGCCCTCAGGACAATTTTTGACAGAACAAACCATTTCAAAAAAGAAAACAAAAATTATGAAAAAAGAAAATTGTACAAATTTTGAGAAATGTTAAAAAAAAGAAAATATTTATATGAAAAGAGAAATAATAAAAAAAAAAAAAAAAAAAAAAAGAATGGAGAACACCAGGACTCGAACCCACACAGCGAAGATCTGGCGACCTAGTGCTTACTATCTGCACCACCGGCGGATTAAATAAATGTTGAGAATAAAAGATTTAAAAATGCCTAGAGCATAGAATTTTAAAATTAGTAAAATGGGTTTAAGAAAAAAGAGAGCGGGACAACACTAAGCTACATGAAGTTGAAAGCTTAGGTTTAAGAAGAAAAAAGTAGGGGAAATAACTATTATTATGGTATAGACGCACATACACAATAACACAGATATAATATTAGAAAGAAAGAAAAAAAAATTATTTTAAATGCACTCAAATAGAGGAACACAAATTTTGGTTGCTTAAAAATCTTACCAAGCAATTAAAATTTTATTTTAAAGACACAAAAACACATTAATTAAACAAAACGTAATTAACTTAATTACAATTCTAAAGTATTAAGTGAATTAAAGAAGTACCACTACTAAACATTAACGAGATATGCATAAAAATAAATAAATTAACACAAGCGATGTGCACACACAACTAACTAGAACAAACCAGTGCTGTCCACTCTGCACCAATTATAGAGGCATAAGCCTTTTAAATATCGCCTATAAGATCTTATCTAGCGTATTATGTGAACGTCTTAAGCCGTTTGCTGACGATCTAATAGGTCCTTACCAAAGCGGCTTCAGACCTGGCAAATCTACAACTGACCAAATCTTCACAATACGCCAGATCCTGGAGAAAACCCAAGAATTTAACATCGATACCCACCACCTGTTCGTCGATTTTAAAGCAGCCTACGACAGTGTCAATAGAGACGAACTATATCGTGCCATGTCCAGCTTTAGAATTCCTGCTAAACTGATACGTCTTATCAAGATGACGTTGGAGAATGCTCGCTGTTCCGTCAAGATTGCTAGGGATTCTACCGAAACCTTCGACACCACCAGAGGGTTAAGACAAGGTGACGCACTGTCATGCAGCTGTTTCAATATTGTGCTTGAAAAGGTAGTTCGGAACACTCAGGCCAGTACATCAGGCACTATCTTTAATAAATCAACACAACTACTTGGGTTTGCTGACGACATCGATGTGATAGGAAGAACAAAGCGAGCAGTAACCGGTGCTTTCACTACAATGGAGTTAGCTGCTGGTAGAATGGGACTGACCATAAACGAGAACAAGACGAAGTATATGCTTTCATCAACAAAAGTCCAATCCCATCACCGACTTGGTCAGAACGTGACTATTGATAGGTATAACTTCGAGGTGGTCAGTGATTTTGTCTACCTGGGCACTGCTGTAAACGCGGAATATAACATCAGCGCGCAGATCACACGTAGAATAACTCTTGCTAATCGCTGTTTCTTTGGGCTAAGTAAGCAATTGAGGAATAAAGCCCTATCGAGAAGAACCAAGGAGACGCTTTACAAAACACTCATCATCCCGGTCCTGCTGTATGGTGCAGAGGCATGGACCCTTTCCCAGTCGGATGAAAGCTCCCTTGCTGTATTCGAGAGAAAAGTACTACGAACGATTTATGGTCCTGTTTGCGTAGATCGAGAAAACAATGTCTGGCGAAGAAGATACAACAACGAGCTATACGTGCTGTACAGCGACATTAGCCTAGTTAAAAAAATCCGCATCCAGCGGTTAAGATGGCTGGGCCATGTAGAGCGGATGGTTATCGATGCTCCAGCGCGTAAGGTCTTCGACGCCATACCAGAGGGAGTTAGAAGCCAAGGTAGACCTCATCTTCGATGGAGAGATCAGGTAGAAGGAGACCTCCGACTGCTTGGAGTGCGAAATTGGAGACGGCAGGCTAGAGATCGAGCCGGCTGGAGAAGCATATTAAGTAAGGCCCAGGAGCACCTCGCTTTGTAGCGCCATCAAAAGTAAAGTAAGTAAGTATCTGAATTAACCAATAACCTGAAATAAATAATAATATTCGTTAATGTTTTCTGTATCGATCGTAAACCAGAATCGGTTGACAAAGTAAACATTGGCGCGAGCGAGGCCGCGGGTAAAGGCTAGTTTTGAATAAAAACAATTAATTTTCTTCAAAATGATGAGTTTGAAATAATTTTTTGCCAAAACTGTTCATCAAATGAACTCAATTTAAAAACAAGCCGTAGGAATGGACTTCTGGCATTCCAAAAAAACTTCAAAACATTACCGCAGGTGTTGCCGTTGGTTCCTTATTATTTTTTTCTATTTTATGCAATTATTTTATTAAATTGACCCTTCCGTCCAAGCGGGGGGAGATATCACCACCCTCCCATAGGCTCTGAATTTTTTGACAGACTTTACGCGATTTTCCTAGTATGCAAAAAAAAGATAAATTTAACTATAAGGGGTGCAAATAAAAATCTGAAAAAATAGGGAATTTGGTGTTCTTCATTTAGAGCCGATTTAGGCCTATCCAAATATAAAGACTCAAAAACCCCATATAACGACCACCCTAATGTAGATACGTTTTTTCTTCTTAGTACGGTTTTAGAATAGAAATCTAGTTTTTGAAATTTTGAATGAGTCTGTCCCCCCTGATCGAAATCCTGTGTATCTCCTTGAGTCAGAGGCCGCAAACAAATTTTGACGGATGCGGACGCATCTCGCAGGATATTAGAAATAAAGAGAAACAAGTAACACCAAATGATGTTTCCTTAGCAATGAATAAGGCTAGGACCGCACTTGCGATTTCAATCGCGCGACTGTTTAGCAGCCAGAAATATAACACATGCATTTAAATAAGAATGAACGCACATGCGACCTAGAAATCGCGACGGTTAAAAGTCGAAAATTTGTTCCATTTTTCTGGTGATGCGATTGTCGAAAGTTAAAATGAAACAAACGGACTTAGATGGTAGTGCTCGCACTTGCAATTTAAAATAGCGCGACTAAAATGTCGTAGCCGCAACTAGCAAAAATTATGCACGCACTTGTGATTTTTAATCGTACGATTATTAAGCTGCAAGAAATGAGACACATGGTTTTAAATGTGAATGCTCACATATGTGACTTTAAAATCGTAGCGATTAAACAAATGGAACCAGATCTATTCTTTGAGCGCTTTTTCTGTCGCAAAATTAAATAAACGCATGTGCGTGCATTCATATTAAAAGCCTTATGTTCTATTTCTTGCGACAAAAAAATCGCGCGATAGATAGCCGCAAGTGAGTGCATGGCAATTATTTGTTGCGATACCGATTTTTAATCGCGATTTTCAGTCGGTGCGATTAAAAAATCGGTGTCGCAAGAAATAATTGCCATGCACTCACTTGCGGCTATCTATCGCGCGATTTTTTAGCTGCGATTTTAAAGTCGCGTATGTGTGAACTCACATTTAAGACCATGAGTCTCATTTCTTACGGCTTAATAATCGTACGTTTGAAAATCGCAAGTGCGTGTATAATTTTTTCTAGTTGCGACTACGATTTTTTAGTCGCGCTATTTTAAATCGCAAGTGTGAGCACAACCATCTAAGTCCGTTTGTTTCATTTTAACTTTCGACAGTCGCATCGCCAGAAAAATGGAACAAATTTTCGACTTTTAATCGTCGCGATTTCTAGGTCGCATGTGCGTTCATTCTTATTCAAATTCATTTGATCTATTTCTGGCAACTAAACAGTCGCGCGATTGAAATCGCAAATGCGGTCCTAGCCTAAGCCCGTTAGCCAATGAATTGCAAGAAGAACCCTCAACGACATTGGTTCTCAGCAGTTAAAAAACAAAAGCCTGCTTTGTCGGTAAAAATGCTAGGGTGCGGTTAAGGTTCGCCAGAAAACACAGACTGTCCAATTTCTGTGTTCTTTGACGAACCTTATCCACCCCTTAGCAAAAATTGTTTTTTTAATTTAAGTGCGCGAATTACAAACATGTACTCATTTTTGCTCCCTACTGTAGGTATTAGGGGTTTAGGGTACTCAATCCAAGACCAAAGTTTCATCTTTATGAAAATGTATGTATCCAAACAAAAATTTCTTAAAATCACTACGAAGTACTTTTTTCGTTTAATGTACGGAGTTTCTTTTTTAATGAATCAATATTTCGTAGCAAATTTAACAACAAATTCCTTGCTACAAGAACTTTTGTAAAATCGACAAAACCATTTTCATAAATTCTATTTCACAAATCTACGAAAAAATTTGTCCAATCTACTAAATCTTGAGAGTCAATTTTATACAGATTCGGCGATTTTTTACCAGTCAGTCTCTCAAATATCTTAAGTCTCTTTGACGTTTCCGTCGACTTTGTTACAGTTTTGCATTAGCTACATACCTTTTTGACCTCAGATTGATATAAAAAAAAATATTTTTCCAAAAAAAGTATTTTGTTTTTCATTTTTATTTTATTTTATGTTTTTTTATTTTATTTTATTTTATTTTATTTTATTTTATTTTATTTTATTTTATTTTATTTTATTTTATTTTATTTTATTTTATTTTATTTTATTTTATTTTATTTTATTTTATTTTATTTTATTTAATTTTATTTTATTTTATTTTATTTTATTTTATTTTATTTTATTTTATTTGAGCAATACGAGGCTATCTTTATGCTAGTTTTCCACGAGTTCTCTGCAAATGTGAGTACCTATGTATCAAAAAGTAATTGGTTTGGTAACTCTGGCCTACAGATTATATTCTTGCGTCAGTTAGTTTGATTGCAAGGACAAAGAGCAACAATTTGCAAATATTGTTGCAGTTGCAGGTGAGATATATGTGTGTGCAAACGATTCAAAAGTACCTACCCTACACATCTACCACCCAACGACAAAAACCATAGGGTAGATGTTGTGTTAGAGTATAGTGATGGTATGAGATGGTACCTAACCTTTTTGAAAAATTGAATTTTATTTCACTGCTACTATCATGCTCAAGCTCATTGCTTTTGTCCTGGATTCCTTTCATTCTCAGACGTAGTAGAGACAGAACGGTATAGATGTGGAATTTTTATTCATGTTGTTCTGTATTCTGTATACGACAAGGATGAAGATGATGATGATGATGATGAAAATAGTTTCAGCAAAGAATCTCACCTCTTCAAGTTGAAGGACAATGAATGTAATATGCCATTCCAGTGGTTTTGTGAGCGTGTATCGGGTGTGCGTGGCTGTGGAAATGAAACAATATAAGCAACTGAAATTGAACATTTTTAAACAGGTCCGGATGTTAGGGACGGAAATTGATTCAATCAAAAACAGGAAATTAGTAGAACAAATATAATTGATCATACCTATATTACTTATTCGTATAAATAAAAATAAATAAATTGGGTGGTTAAACAGCTTGTGGAGAACCTAACCAGGGCCTAGTGACTTTCAACTCTCAACCATTTCCGTGTGCGTGTTGTAGGCAGGAATGTAGGGGACCTACAGTTTTTTGCCGAGTCCGAACGGATAGATGAGAAGCACTTATTGATGACAAGTATACTCTTGGAGGATTTGTCAGTTCCTCGCAAGAGGCAGTAACTCGGATAAAACATTTCTGTTTTTAGGTGGCACGGCTGGGTATCGAACGCATACTTTTGGCATGACAGTCCAACGCTCTTAGATACTACAAGGTACTTCACTTCTTCGTATAGAGCGATGCGTAGTGTAATAGCTTCGGAGTCACTTGGTTCTTGGTAAGTCCCAGCGATGAAGGTTCTTATCTAAAAGAGTCTGGTGGTCGCATGTATGCTTTCATGCTTATCTCAAGCTAAAGACAAACTATAAACTTTTGTAAGCGGTTGCGGTGTAATGCAATTGATCATTTATTTGTTTCATTCCTGAGAATTGAAATTGACGTTTATTCATCAATAACTTTCATCATAATATTTTGTAATATATATTCAAATCTGAAAAATCAGTTACAAAAATAAGTGTGTCAATTCTTCACATCCTCTGGCCTTAGAGCAAACCCTAGAACCAAACCTGTCCTGAAATAGTACACATTATTCAAACCGAATTGGAAATTCCTTTTTTTAAGTATTTTTCTCCATCGCGGATTTCAATTTCTTTTATTTCCTGTGTTGTGTACATGCTGTTGTCCTCCCATAGATGAATTCCAATTTTTGAATTTTCTCTTTTATTTCCCTTTGTAAATTGTAAAATGCTAATGTCCCTTTCTGAACGACACAAAGAGAACATTTTAACCTAAGGAGGGCGTGAAATGAAATTTTGTGGTTGATTGACATTGACACATCATGTGAACTGTGAATGCTAATGAGTCCATTGCTGATACAATATGGTATGAAAGAATTTTGAAAAAAAAAATTAAAACAAGGACATCTTCGAAAATCTTTAAGACTTACGCAGGCTTTGGAATGTGGGCAATCCGAATCTATCGCCTTTATTGGGAAAGATCCGTTATATAAAACCTATAAATATATTAACATAAATATGGTTGATGATTGCCTTACTTAAGCTTAATTTATAATTATCAAGGGGAATCTAGAACTTAGATTTTGTTAAACTTTCGAGATATCGTATTTTCAAACAAATTATTTGAAACTTTTTTTTTAAATTCAAAAATTTCTTTTTTAAAAATTTTATCTATTTTGTTTTGATTTTAACTTATTTGAAATTTCAAAGCACACTATATACCAAGCTTTAAAAAAATTGATCAAGTCGTTTAGACTGTAGCCAAACAGACAGACAGACAAACAGAATCCTGAGACCCATTTTTTTGTCTTTCATATCATCGCAATAACAAGTCTGATGAAAATCTCGAGTTCAATTTTTTTTACGAATGCATAACTTGCCATATAGTAGGCAAGTAAAAATTAATTTACGCCACTTGTTTATTGAAGTCATACATATTATGAAGCTTAGAAAACTGCATTCGTATCTTATTTTTACTAACTTCGTTTCTTTTGAGTTTCTTCTTACGGTATGCAGAACTTTTAATTATTTTAGCCATTTAAACCGAAGAAAAAGACGCAACCCTTTGAATTTTCCGTCTGTCACTTGAGGAGGCAGCAGGTTTTTTGCATCCTCTCATATTCAAACCATCTTTCTGTTTATTTCTCAGATAATTTATAGATCAAAGAACAGACTATGTTAATTTTTTTTCCGAAATTTGATGTCCCGTTAGTCTTTGATCAAGAAAATTATAAATTCACGCGTACTCAACCGCGCCAAAAGCTTTTCCTAAACCCATTTTCCACTTATTCTTAATTTTTTTCAAAGAAACCATGATGTAAAACCCCAAAAAAAAAGCTTTAAAAAGTCTGACCTTCAACTAGCTTATAGAAAAAGTGATAATAAAGGCAGTGTACGTTTTCAAATAATCGAAAAAGGGCAACGATTTCAACATAAATTTAAAGATAGTAAAATGTCTAATGACCGTAGGTTTAAAATTGTGTATTTTTTTATTCTCTCCTAAACTGGAAGCTTTATCTTCTACCGTTTACACAAAACTATTTAGTCCATTCGGTTCAGAGTGATAACGGTTAATCGCACTCGAAAAATGTGTACCTATTCAAATAAACGGGAGTGTACTAGTCTAAGAGCCAGTGGTCGGCAGACTTACGGTATTTCAGTACGATTAATATTAAGTGGATGCATTGTACTAGAATTCCTGGGATTGATATGGACATTCCTAATCCAAAGTCAAAGTACCTCTGGGAGCACTGGCGTCACAAAAGTCGAAAAAATCGACCTCGAAAACAGACATAGGGCGTAGTAACTCTAGGCGTAACGGAATTTTTTTAAAATGGCTAGAAAAATGGTGAAGTTAATTAATTCTTAACGGAATTTTGAAAAAAGGCCTTGAAAATCTCCATTTAAATTCTGCCTTTATTAAAAAAAAAAACAGTTTTTACTTGAGGAATATGTTTGTCTCTTTGATACAATAATGCTTATAGTTTTATTTATTAAAACAAATTATGTGCAGATACTTGGTGCAGTACCCAAATTTGTGTAACGGAATTAAAAAAAAAAAAGTATTGAAAACTCCATAAAATTCCGCGGTTCAAAAGCCAAACAAAAAAATGTTTTAACCCAAGCAATATGTCTGCCTCTCTGATATGTTAATTTTTACACTCTCTGTTAAAGAAAAAAAAAATTAAACATTGTACTTTTCCATTCTGGGGGCGTGGCATCCAACCACATTCTTAAAAATTCTTATTAATTATATGGAGCGAATTACTTAAAAAGAAAAAATTGAAAAATTGGAATTTTCCATTCAGGGGGCGTGGCATCCACCCACATTCTAAAAAAAATTCTTATAAATTATATGAAGCACTTCCGATTGTTGTAGAACGATGAAGATTGGTAGGTCGGTAGGGCTTGAAGAACTTAGAAAGAAAAAAAATTGAAAAATTTAAATTTTCCATTCAGGGGGCGTGGCATCCACTTTCTTAAAAATTCTTATAAATTATATGGAGCACTTCTGATTGTTGTACATAGAAAGATGAAAATTGATAAAGAAGTGGGGTTTGACGTGCATACAAAGATAAAAGTAAGAAATTGTAAATTTTCACCTCAAGGGGCGTGGCATCTACCCACTTTTTAAAAATGGTTATCAATTATATAATGCACGTCCGATTGTTGTAGAACGATGAAAATCGGTAGAACGGTATGCTTGAAGAGCATAATAAGAGTAAAATAAAAATTGAAATTTTCCATTCAAGGGGCGTGGCATCCACCAACTTTCTCAGAGTAACTATTATTTTAATGAAGCGCTTTCGGTTGTCGTATAATTATAATTATTTGTAGAGCAGTATGGCTTGATTTCACCTGGCAAAATAAAATCTTTGCAATAGGAGTGAAATCACAACAAAAACATAAATGTTAAAAAAAAGAGCCAAGTTCGTATATATGTACAAGAAATCTGTGCGTAAAAAGTCAGCTTAAAAAGTAATGAGATCTAAAATATATGCCAAGTTTAAAGTTCATGAAGTTTAATATCAAATATCTGAATTAGAATAATATCGAAACAACTCCAAATTATGACAGAAATCAGTATTAAATGATGAATGATTAAAATTTGGTGAATTTACTTGGAAAGTAAATTGCTCCCAGAGGTAATATGACTTTGGATTAGGAATCCCAATTAACTTAGGATTTCTCGAAGACTTAAACCGATATTGGAAAAATTTAAACTGAATTTTGAAGAAGAAGATTAGTTCTTTCAGGAGCCGTCGTAATTTTTTCTTAGAAAAAAATTTGCAGCTCGTTGGATATGTAACTTCAAAACAACGAAATACTTCGTTTTTAGATTTTGTAAAGGTAATATCTCAAAAACCAGAGCTGATGGCGGGAAACGGAAGTTATGGTGTCAAAAACCTAGTAGTTCTAATAGGAATTTATTTCACTTAAGTAATCATCGCATCGATGTTGTACCTGATCCAAAAATATCTAATTCTTCGTTCTATAAGCAGCTCTTCCGTTAAATCAATGTCTTCCGTTATACCCATCAGTCACGTGTATACTTGTATAGAGCATAGGTATAACATTATTATTCTTCTCCAGTTCGTTAACCTACCCCCAGCATCCCATAGGTACTTGTTTTGAACTGATGAAATTGGATTTTTTTTAATGTAGCTTCATTGTATGACATGATGGACATAATATAGCCTTAGAAGCAGTGGCGTAGCGAGCACTTTAGGGGCCCCGTATCAAAAATTTTTCAGGGGCCCCCTTTTTCCTGACAGTGGCACTACCTTATTTATTTCCTTGCGAAATAAACTGACATCAACTTATTTTAAAAGTATAATAATCTAGGAACTTTACATAGATTAAGCTGTGATTAGACGGTCGACGCAAATGGTCAAGGCGTTAATTCTCTAACGTCAAACTCTGTCCAGAGTTGTCTTGTCGTTTGCTCATCAACGCAGAATACTTTCGAAAACTTTCGTTGACGGCTGCGTTGACACTCTCGTTGAAACAAATTTGGGGGTTAATGCCATAATTATCTTCGTTGGCCGTGTAATCACTCTATTAACGAATTCAGGCCACATTCACCAACGCATTGACTGTATTCACAGACACAGCAGAATTAATTTTGCTTCTACCTAAAACATGAATAAGACCTTTTTTGTAGGAAATTTATTATTCTTTAATTTTGTAGTGTACACTTTTCCGCTCAAACGCTTAGTTTTCAAAATATTTCCGAAATATTACAAAAGGGAACATTTAACCCCCCCTTATGGATATAGCTCGCTTCCCTGGGGTCACCCCTACCACATTAAATAATAACCCAGAGAGCATGATTTATTGCATTTATTTTTCCTTCGTTGACTGGACTATAAAGTTCTACACAAAAAAGATTATAAAACTTTTTTCGGCAGAGCAACAGATTTTGAGAAAAAAAAACGGTAAAACGCTTGTGCTCAGTATTTAGATTTACGCCAGTGTGCCACAGTGACGCCCTATGCCCCAGCCGGGGTTACAGGACACGATGATGATGATGATGATGATGTGCCGCAGTGTGGCACCTTTCTCTAAAAACCTGATCTAACGAAATTTTAATTAATTTTTTCGACTAATCTGGTCATGAAGTTCTTGCAGGTTTTTGTCTAAAGTATTGATTGTATGATAAAAAGTAAGCAACTTTTTTTTTAGTGCATAGTAACATTTGCTTACCCCTAAATATTAGCCCCAGCCCAAATTAAGAGTAGGAACTTTTTATTAAATGCTTAAGACGTTAAAACGAAGCTCCACATTCAGTTTCAGTTTAAATTCAGTTTTGTAAGAATTCTTTGCTAATTTTGCCATATTTTCGTCTAATTTTCTGGGTTTCTAGCACGCGTTCACATAAAAAACAAAGTGGTAGTACGTAACAGTTACGGCTATTCTATTTGGTAGGATGCAGAGATAGAGACACATAGGAAAACATACAAAAATAAGTACATTTTAAGAATTTAATCGACATTTTTTGTCGTATTCATCTCAATGAAAAATTTCTTGCTCACATCGAGTCCTCTGTACCGTGGAGGCCCCTTTATGTCGGGGGCCCCGTATCATTGATACGGCTGATACCGCGGCAGCTACGCTACTGCTTAGAAGCCTTTTTTCTAAGATCTATGAATTGTTTTCTCAGTTCCCTCATTCAAGAATTGATTTTTGAAATGTTTAGAATATTGTGACCAGTTTATTTGTGCTGCAAGCTTAGAAAAATGATAAAACTTCCTCCGTGTTTTAGTTTTATCCTTAATCGCCGCCCGCCCGAAGTTTTTCTTGATTACGCTTTTCATACAATAGTCCAGTCTATAAAGGTATTCACCTTAAAAAAAATTCAACAGTTTTGAAACTTGGCGCACTTATTCATAATGGTCGAGTGATGAAGTGCAAAAAAGTTCCCATGAATCCGAGGCGAGCTCTAGCGGCAAGAACGTGGAACATTTTGATTTGTTTGTTTTTCGCATTTATCTTAGAAATTATTTGTCCTATCAAACTATTTTCTGAGAAAAAAAGATAGCTTATGAAATCCACTTAAATATAAAATATGATCAAAATTTCTATATGTATTACCTACAGCTAAAAAGTTATTTGGTGTCAAAAGTTGGTACTGTTTTTAAATTTCCTAAAAAGTGCTAAATTTTATATGCTTAAGTAGGAAATACGGCTGTGGTGCTAACGTTTTAAGGATTTATAATGTATGATCGACATTCAAGCATTCACCATGCCAAGAATGATATTTATATGTTTGTAATTTTTTTTCTTAGAATACAACAACAAATCATTGAATCCATGAATCCCATTCAGCATGAATAAGGAGACCGCCGCCGCCGTGTAAAAAAAAAATATTATCGTACTTGCTGCTTTCTGTAACTTGCAATTTTAACGATCAGTTTTTATGAGTTTTGACACAATCCTATCGTAATGAATTGTGTCTAAATCCTTAGGGAAAACGAAATTTTGTACAATGTTATAGTATTCTATTATGTACATCTTAAACTGCCATATCTTCAGTTCCATATTTAAAATAATCACATGCATGTCGACCCAACCTTAATATTTCAACCTAATGTTCACAAAATACCCTAAAAAGGTAGGTATCCATACATCTATATTGACAAATTTATAGCTTAAAATACTATATTTACTATTAAATTTATTGGTCAGCAAATTTTATCCTTCCGATACGCTTACTGCCACATTTGGATGTACAAATTGTCTTCTATAGCATAAAAGCAATCCTAAATCCAACGAAAAGTGATTCAAGTGAATCGATACTTTCTCCTTTAATATATAATGTTGGGATGAGTAGGTAAAGGTAGGGTGTGTGTGGTAGTGTATAACCCTTTATTCACTTGTTTAACGTTTTGCCAAATACTCTTCATGAACAGCGAGAGAGAAAGTCCTAGATGTACATTGCACTCCATTACTGCATTTCGATTGCACGGTAAGGTACCATATACTCCATACTTAAGCATCACTGATACCAAAAGATCCAATTCAATTTGATAATATCAACCATACCGTAACGTGGAATGAGAGTACAAGCATTGGCAACTACATATCTTTATCTGTAAATCCTTTCAATTCATTCCATCCCTTTTAGCAAATCCTTAGTTTCCACAAAATAAGAATTTCAAGGGAGTCCAAATAAAAGAAAAAAAAAAGAAAAACAACTTTATCCTTTCTCTGAGGATGGATAACAAAAGCAAAAAAGATTTCCCACATAAAATAAAAGACAGAAATGTTCAGAAAAAGGACGACAGTGACAGCAGTGCACGAAAACACGAAGTAGAAAACAAAAAGAGATTTCCCAATGCAATTAGGACAAATACTTTTCTAATTGCCTGAGGTGATAATTTAGGTCAGAGCCATGTCCTTCCATTGCCATCATGCGATGCGATGAATTCCCAAAGCACACTCTAACACAATTGTCTCAGATGGCTGTTTTGTCTCCCAACTCCACTGGATACTTCGGTTGGTTGTAGGATTTTAATCTATAAAGAAGCCGAAGCAACTTTTAACACCTCTTGGCATCCTCAAGCCTCAAGTCAGAGAAAAAAAGAATAATATCTTTGTTTCAATTCAATCCAGAATCATCATCAGAAGTGAACAAAATAAGAAGTGGTTGGCTTATGATTTCGTTTCAGGAGAAGGGTGTTTTCCTCTTTTGAATTTTAAAATCAAAGCTCATTTAATGCCAAGTTGCACCAATTTCTTTTTTATTTATGTCGTTTTCGATTGGACGTTCGGAGTACGCTTTTTCTACTCCATTTTCACTCCATCTACTCCCAAAGCCTTCGATTGGCTGTTCGGAGGACTGTTTTCGGAGTATTGTTATGTTCCCTATTTGAAGAAGGAGTAGATTTGGAACACACGCATACACATACAGTTTTTCGTCGCACTACTTGTCAAAAGTGATGAATGCTTGAAGAAGCCATTTTATAATATGTTTTCATTCATTAGTGTGTGTGTAAATTTGACAACACGATGTTTTCATATTTTATTGGAGTCAAAAAGGAGTAGAACAGTCAGAAAATCATATCGAAAACGACATTAGAAAGGCTCGACCAAACGCACAACAGCAACTTTCATCGCCTACTCTCTATCGCTCTTTTTCCTTCCAAAATTTCAAAGCTTAGCTTATAAATCACGAAATTACGTCAATAACTTTGCAAATAAAATGGCGGCTGAAGCACACGACATACGCCCCCGCCATTTTCTTTGAATAGAACTTCTACATGTTTTTGTATATGTACAAAGGAGATGGGGGAGCGGTTCCTACGATATCCCGCAAAACCAAAATCTCGAATAACAAAATCTCGTGTTTTTTTTTTTTATCTCGAATACCTAACGAAATCTCGCAAATTAAAAATCTTGTTTTTCATAATCTCGCAATAACAAATTCTCGCTTTTAACAATCTCGCACCAAAAAATCCCGCAAGCTTCAACAAAAATGTCGCAATTTAAAATCTTGCAAATCAAAATGTCGCAAATTCAAATCTCACAGCAACGAATCGCTCACGGATTTCATAAATAATTTTTTTTTTCAGAACCAACCCAAGATTATTTTACATAAATTATTCTTTGCAAGTGATATACCGTATGCGTATTAGCCGTCAGTAAAAAGTTTTGTACCACCCTTATTACTCACGCGAGAATTTAATTTGCGAAATTTTGATTAAAAAAAATGTATTTCTTGCAATGCAATTAAATTTTGCGAAATAAGGATTTGCAAGACGTTAGTTTGCGGGATTTCGTTATTGCGAAAATAATGAAAAGCAGGATTTACTTATTGCGAGGTAATGGAAAGCGCGATTTTGTTAGGGAATATTTCGATTGCGAGATTTTAATTTTCGAAGTTTCGAACCCAACCCGCGAGAATGAGCGTTTCGTCCTATGTGTTGTAATACTTTCTGAGTTCTGACCTATATAATTGGATAGGTCTTAATAAGTGCAACTTTTTTGTATGGACATAAGTCTGTATTTCGTGCAGGGAAAGTGTTATAGCACAATAAATATCTGTATCAGGAGTACTATTAACATACGATTTGAAAGTCTATAAAAGCTCTGAAAAAATTCCAACAAAGCTGAATTTTGGTGGAGAGCTTTTTTGTGACGTCTTAAGCATTTCCTAAAAAGTTCCATGAATTTGGACCAGGGCAGCATTTTTTAGTGGGGAGGGAGGGGGGGGGGGGGGGGTAAAAGGGGATAGAACTAAGATTTTTTTATTAATTTTGCGAAAACTATCATTTTTTTTGGAAAAAGGTGGAGGTACAAACTGTAGCTTATGTAATTCTGCACAAAAAAGATTAACATCAAAGATAATATAACAAGTAAAGATGTCGCACGTAGAACAAAAATCTGTGCCCGAAAATCTAAATCACCATGGGTCCACCAACATGTATCTAAGCTTTAAAGGCCATAAGCAACACTCAAAAGTTGCTTACATCTGTTTTCTCATACTGTCTCTCTGCATTCTTTTGCTATTTTGTTGCTGGACCTATGACTACCACCTTTGTATATAAACTTTGTATAAAAAAAGTTTATATACAAAGGTTATGTTATCTGTATTCTCAATTTGGTTGGAGTAGTAGGATATTTTGAAATGGATTTAAGAAAGCGACATTAAAGAATGCATATCTGTTACGAATTCTATAGTAATTTTGGTAAAAGATGATGATGTTCTCACAATGATGTTGAAATTTAATTCACAGAATGAAGATTTGATTACCTTTAGTAGAAAGTAAAGATAAATAGGTTTATCGTAACAGGTGCGGATCCAGGATTTCGTTCAGGGGGGGGGAAGGGGGGGGGGCGATTTTCATGAGTTTCCACAATCTTGATGAAAAGTCTACAGAAAATTGGAGTACACTTTATACCACTCTCTACACCTGGCCAAACAAAGCGATGTGTGTTTGAAATTTGAAGAACGCAATTACTTCTTCCATAACTGCTATACAGGTGTCTCGAACATCGGTTACTTTGGAACTTTTTGAAATGAAGCTAAGCACTTTGTGGCTGTAGCATGGTGTGTTTGTAGCATTTTTGGAATCTCTCTGGATCTCTGTAACACCACCTCAAATTTCGGAAAGCATAATGGCACATCGGTATGTTACTATTCCCACTCATTACTTTCTAGTTCGAGTGAAAGTTTTAGCCTCCTCTTTAGCTGTGACAAGATAATTGGCCAATGGCCTTGCAGGTAAAGACCGTTTTCAAAAAAATCATCCGCGTGAAAACGCATTTGCAGAATGTTCTCAAATGTCGTTTTGTTCGAAAATTCAAATACAAGTTTTTCTGCATACGCATTGTGTTCGATAAGACAGTATGCAAAAGTCACATATTAGAAAACATTATCTGCGGTGCAATTCTGCAGTAAAAATTGATCTGACGACAAAAATATAAAGAAGACAAAGAACATGTCAAATCTACTTGCAAGAAAATTGAGTGAAGTTGATAAAAAAGACTTTGTGCAAACAAAAGCAATATTCACGTCAAAAAATAACAATCATTTAACATACGAACTGACGTTGGCCGTTCTCGAAAAGGTCAAATCAAAGTCAATGTGATCATCAAATGATCGTCATTTTTTGACACAGATTGCAATCGTCATATGCAATTGTCCTGCTTGCACAAAATTGGTTTGATTAACGTCATTCAACTTGCTCGCAAAAGCATTTGATGTTTACGAACACGCTCTCTTGTTTCTCAATTTTTTACTTTCAACTCGATTTTATTTTACTGCACAGCTGCACCGCAGATGATGTTTTCAAGGATGTGGCTTTAGCAATTTGCCTTAGAGATCAATCTGCAAATGCATTTTTGACGCAAATGACTTCTTCGAAAACAGCCGTTGACCTGACGTCTGTAAAAACGGCCAAAAACAACTATCCTTAGGTCTAAAAGTTCCATCCAACTTCTCTTTGGCAGTGACTGCTGTCATTGTTTCCTGGTTTCTCTCCAATCTTTTTCATCGGATTCGCACTCTTCGCAGTTTTAATAACACGGAACAGGATGTTCCTACAACGCATACACGAAACAAAATCCTCACAAATTCTACCATCAGAAACGTATCTTATGGCTAAAATTGTTGTGCAGCACTCATCGCTGTGTACATTGCCGCACTCGAAAAACTTTGCATACTTTTGCATACGCACCCTGTATTCATTTGAGAGGAAAAAGACGGCGATCAGCTCTGAAGAAGCTCTCGAGAGTAAAACTCGCAAGAGGACAGACACAGTCATGAAATTAGCTCACCAAAAATCCAAGAGTCCTTTTCGAGAGTTTTCTAGTGAAAGTACTTTCTAAAATATAAATGCACATTTAAATATTTATCATAAAAAGGACTTAATCAACCAAAATTTTTTAATATTTCTCAATAATTTTTATTCACGAATGTAGTTTATTGTTAAGGCTTTTTCTAATCTTGTAGAGCCTTGCAAAGCAAAGTTTGATTTTTCTACAGCTTATTAAATCGACGTATTTTCAGGATTTTGTTATGTTTTTCTTAAATTAAAATCAATTTTAAGGTTGAGAATTTTGATAAGTGCCCCTGTCATTATTTTTCAAAATTTTGAAATTTTTCATGTATACATGCATTTTGAAAAATGAAAATGAAATTGATTTGGGACTCAATCTGATTTCTAGTATGAAAAAATTTTCTCAAAAAATGTTATACATTGACATTGATCTTTTAATTAAAGACCTTAGCTTTGAGGATCGGACATCTAAATCAGAAGTTATAAGCATTCAATCGGTCAATTTGAAGGCTTTTTGTGCATAGCGGTACTTTTCTTCACTCTACTTGGTCAGCGGCTGACGAATAACCACTCATTGCTGCAACACAGCGCAGCAAATTTAGAAATATTGTGCACAGCTCTGGGCTACATGCAGCACTTGAGTATGTCTGCTCCCATTAGAACCTGAAGAAGCTGCACGTGTGTTTTACTCGTAGCTATAAAGGGGGAGACGTGAGATACATCGGAAAATGAAAACATGAAGTCCTCTTTTGACTGCCAAGAATACATTTTATAAACGAAAAAACATTTTTTGATTACATTTTACTAAATTCTTGTTTTGTGGTTCGTTCGCTCGATCTTGCTCAGGGGGGGCAATTGCACCCATTGCCCTCCCCCTGTATCCGCGCCTGTATCATAACGGGAAAATGAATACGATTTGCAAGTTCGAATTTAATTATTTGCTACTACGATTTTTTAATTTGTTCAACGGAAGCACTCATTCCACTCATTATATGGACGCTTCGTCCCTGAGCTGAACAATAATCAGGTAATTAGCTTAGTTTAATTGATGTGCGGTTTTGCATTGTGTGATATGGATCATCAGATACAGAGAATCAAAGGTTCACAGGATTATGAAATCTTCGTTTGCATACGTTTTGTTTGCTGATAGCAATAATAATAATTAAATCCACCCAGATACCCCATAAGATTTTCCGCTTATTTACATAATTCTATTGTAATAACAGTAAACTATTGTGGTGTATAGACAAAACCATGCAAACTGATTTTGAATAAGAAAACCATCCAAAAAGAAGCCGATTTCTGCGTAAGGACATAAACCACAAGCTATTTTTTCAATTTACGAACGTGCGGGGGTTGGGCTAGCTATCATCTCAAAATGAAATCAGCCAAAGATATCGAATATTTTTTTCCAAATGAACATAATTTAGGGAAAATAGCTATTATTAAATTTTTACCCCAAAAGTATTATAATCTTCAATTCTAATTAAAACCCAGAAGCATAAGACCAAGTATGTGTGATTCTGCCATGGATTTAATTAGTATTAAACCCCTATTCGATGATGGGAGTGTTTTTCGGCCCTCAACCTTCAACTAAGTTACTATAACGAGTAGATGTGTAGGCGACAACTATATGCAGCCCGAGTCCCAATGTCTGTCGAATGCTTTCCTGAACAAAGAATTATTGATTTTGAAAAAACAAAACAATGATTGCATTCTTCATTCTCCTTACAGTTAAATCAATAGTCAACAACTTATCAACATTTCAAGCTTCAAAAATTATCATTTGGTTAATTCTAACTCCATCAGTTATATCAACTGAAAATACTATAATACATTTCATAATTTGATAAAATTAACCAAATCCTAGATATAATTTTCGATTAGATTACATCTGGAATTCAATTGCATCCGGTCCATCCATGGATACGTCCTGAGTAAATTGAAAAAGTTGAATATATTTGATTTGCGGGGCTCGTGATGCACCTTCTGCTCGCATTTCCATACCATCAGTTACATCCATACATATTTCTAAACTATAAGGATTCTGCCACAGCCATGATTCTATTTTTTTTTTGTGTCTTCTCTTTTTATGTCAACCTCGTCCTGTCTGCAAATCGTAATCAATTTCCATAGAGCTCCTGCTATATGCATCCCCGCTGTATATTTGCATCATAACGTAGACGGATTATGCCATAGCAATCACTGTGCTCCTCTTCGAATTCAATTTACTCTGACGAGATTTAACATCGTCGTACCTATTGCGAAGAATTCTATCCTATATACCTCCTCTGCTGTGATGCAGCACGCCCATACCTTCATTTACATCGTCGTTGACATTCTAAGCCTGTTGACAATGGCTGAAATGCTTTTGGAAAAATTGATTTACAGGGTGTTTATGTTTATATTTTTCTTCTGTTCATATTAAATGTAAAGTTACCACATGAAAAATTTGGAATTTTATAAAATTTCTTAGAAAAAATGTAAGTTTTACATTTTTAATGGTGATTTTGAATATAATGGAGAATTAATTAATTGAGGCTAAGTCCCTTAGGTCTTGGAGATCATTGAATTCCAGTACCTACACAAGTTCTTATGATATAGTCAAGAAAAGAGCTGTCCAGTTTTATACGATATTGGTAATTTTGGAGATATTATTGAAACCTAGTTTGACCGATAATCGCCAGTCGTTGAAGCAAACCAGGGCCTAGTGACTTACAGCTCACAACCATTCCTGTGTGCGTGTTTTTGGCAGGAATGGAGGGGACCTACAGTTTTTTGCCGAGTCCGAACGGCACTTATTCATGACAAGTATACTCTTGGAGGATTTGTCAGTTCCTCGCAAGAAGCCATACCTCGGATAAAACATTTCTATTTTTAGGTGGCCCGCGGGGAATCGAACCCACAACTTCGGCATGACAGTCCAACGCACTAACCAACATGCCACGAGGTACTGCCTGCTTCAGAAATAGTGCTTGGTTAAGTTCCAAGCATTTATATATGGTTAATAATGGTTAAAAAATATACAACTTACTTATCCGGCTCCCGATCCATAAAGGGTCTCTACCTGAGATATAGCGGTCTTCCATCGGTTGCGGTCCCTCGCACGCTCCCTCCAGTCGTCGAGACCAAGCGCTCTTTGGACTACATCCACATCTTGGTACACCTCGTACAGTTCACAATTGAATCTTCTCCTCCAATCGCCCTCTTCGCATATAGGACCAAATATCCGCCGAAGAACTTTTCTCTCGAAAGCGCCCAGTATCAATTCCCCTTTTTTACTTATCGTCCAGCACTCGGCGCCGCCGCGCCGTAGAGTAGAACTGGTAAAATTAGCGTTTTGTATAGCGTGCACTTTGTCTTTCGGGAAAGGAGTTTTGAACCCATTTGTTTGGCCAAACCGAAGAAACAGTGGTTCGCTAGGGTAATTCTTCGTCGGATTTCCGCTAAGGTGTCGTTCGTGGAATTAATGTTTGTTCCGAGGTAGGTGAACTCCTTGACTACCTCGAAATTACTGCTACCAACAGTGACGTTTTGTCCTAGGCGATGGACAGATGAGGCTTTGTTTTTGTTTTGTTTTGTCCTCATTCACTTCAAGACCAACGCATTTCGCCTGTTCATCAATAGCTTTGAATGCTGCAAGTACAGCTCTCTTGGAGCGGCCGATGATGTCGATGTCGTCCGCATAGCCAAGCAGTTGAGAAGACCTGTTGAAGATAGTGCCTTCCATGTTAACACCACTCTTGCGCACTATCTGCTCCAGGACTAGGTTGAAGAAATCACATGATAGCGCATCTCCTTGTCTGAACCCTGTACACGTCTGGAATAACTCGGATGTGCTGTTACCCATTTGCACGTTGCACCGTGTATTTTGTAACGTCATGCGGCATAGCTGGATAAGTTTTTTCGGGATCCCAAGTTCCGACATCGCCAATAGAAGCTCTTGGCGCCTTATGCTATCAAATGCGGCTTTAAAGTCGATGAATAGGTGGTGGGTTTCGACTTGAAATTCGTTGGTCTTTTCCAGGATTTGCCTCAATGTGAAGATTTGGTCTATCGTTGATCTGCCTGGCCTGAATCCACACTGGTACGTCTCGATCATAGTGTTGCAGAAAGGTTTCAGATACTCACATAGTACGTTGGATAGGATCTTCTAGGCAACATTAAGCAGAGATATGCCTCTGTAGTTCTTGCAGGACATAGAACCGCCTTTTTTGTAGATTGGGAATATGTAGCTATTTCCAGTCGTCGGGCATACTTTTCTCCTCCCACACTTGATTGATGAGCTGGTGCATGCACCCTACCAGGACATCTCCTCCATACTTGAAGAGTTCCGCAGGTAGGCCATCCGAGCCAGTGGATTTGTTGTTCTTAAGCTTGTGGATGGCTTTCTTAACCTCTTCAGTACTGGGCGCTGGGACTGGATCTTCATTGACTGGTCTTATGCTTCTTTGTTCCTCTGTTGCCTCCTCTACATAACGCCCACTAAGCAGTTGCTGGAAATGCTGCTTAAACATGTCTACAATTCCCTGTGCTTCGTTGACTAGGTTTCCTTCGCTGTTTCGAAGAGCTTGCGTGCCAGTCCTATAACCAGATGCCAGTTGCTTGGCTGTTTTGTAGAACCGGCGCGCGTCGGGTGTTGGTGGCGGTGCTAGACTCTTCGAGATACCAGATCTGAGAGGCTGCGGACGCTCTTTTCTTTCTTCGCAGGGTTTTTTTCTCTTTCCTTCTCTTTTCACGGTACTCCTCTCTTGCTGCTCTTGTTTTCCGTTGCAGCATTTGCATTCGTGCATTTTCCGTCTCCTGCTTCAATACCGCGCATTCATCGTCATACCACGGGTTCTTTTTTCTTGGTGGTTGATAGCCTATGGTGGTCTCGGCTGTCTCCTTAATGATGTCGCGATATTGGTTCCACTGGTTGTTGACGCGGGTTGGGGTCAAAATACTGTATGGGTCATAATACTGTATTTAAAATACTGTATCTCAAAATACTGTATATCAAAATACTGTATGTACAAAATACTGTATGATCAAAATACTGTAAGTCAAAATTCTGTATTTCAAAATTCTGGTTGGTCAAAATTCTGCATTTCAAAATTCTGTATTTCAAAATTCTGTATTTGAAAATGCTGTAAATAGGCTGAAAAATAAAAATCGTTTTGATAATGTAAAAAAGTGCGCACTTTTTTACATTATCAAAACGATTTTTATTTTTCAGCCTATTTACAGCATTTTCAAATACAGAATTTTGAAAACAAAAAAATGTTCTTGAGAATATATCATAATAATATTTCATAATTATAATTTTTTTGATAAACTTCCCTTGAACAATAACATGTATCTACGATAATTCATAAGGCTTTGAATTTATTAAAACAAAGACAAAATAAATGCTATCTTGTTCTTATTTTCTCTCTCATTTTCTTCTTCTTAATTGTTTGTATCTATCTCACATTTTTACATGAATGTTTTGATCATGATCAACAATTGCAAAAGCGCAAGTGGAAAGGGTTAGAAATGGTGAACATATTCGTAAAAAGAAGAAAACTGTTCTTAGAAATAAAAAAAATTGCATGTGTAATGTGAAAGATTAATGATTTAAACCATATTGTTACTTAAAAATAATAGCAAAAAATCTAGGTTTATATTAAAGCTTTGCTTATAATCTTAAGTTAATTCCTTTCGTTATCATTAATGTAAAAGGAATTTTGTGATTTTCATTTGTTTTGTTGTAACTTGTCGTTACTTTGTTTTTGTTAATGCATTTCTACATACAATACATAGATAGTTACTCATAAATAATATTGCTTATTATCTATTTACTTAATTATGACTTATTAATGTTTGTATTCTGCTTTTACATTTGTTTAGATTTTCAATAAATGAAATATGAAATATTCCTAGATCGAGTTCTGCTTTTTATTTTATAATGTAAGTTTAAGAACGGAATTATGCAAAAATATTTTTTTTTTAGATACAGAATTTTGAGATACAGTGTGTTTTGCTCATACAGTATTTTGAGATGAATAATTTTGAGATACAGTATTATGAGATACAGTATTTTGATCATACAGTATTTTGAACATACAGTATTTTGAAATACAGTATTTTGAAAAACAGAATATTAACCATACAGTATTATGACCATACAGTATCATACAGTATCATACAGAATTTTGACCATACAGTATTTTCAAATACAGCATTTCGACCCGCTCCCTGTTGACGCTTGTGGCTGGGTGTACGGCAGAGAGTATCCCGGTCAATTGCTCACTGTAGTCTCTGGCTTTCTCAGATGTGGTTAAAAAATATAACAATTGACATAATTGCAATTTTAGCTCAATTGTGCAATTGTTTCCAATCTATCTAAAGCTACGACCACACTTGCGATTTTGAATCGGTGCGATATTGTAAGAAATTATTGCCATATGCACTTACTAGGGGTCGGGATTATATGTTGCGCGCTTCTTAAGAAAATACCTAAATCATTGGGCTTTTAATTTGAATGCTCGCAAATGCGTCAAAGCGATTGTAACAATTAATACTACATGTGAATCTTGCTGACGATTAGCCTAGGAACGACCTTGTGATTTTCTGTCCTTGCGATTAAAGAAAACTTTTGCCATGCACTAAATTGCGTTTGATTGTAGCGCGATTAAATAATCGCAAACAAACATAGCGTGTCACAAGTGCGTTCAGATACATTATATTTCAATATTTCATTTGATCTACTAAATTTTGAGATAAAAAAAGCTATACAAAAATATAACTTGTTTCATTTTTTTAATCGCTGCTATTTTTAAGTCGCGTATCTGTGCATTCTCATTAAAGCCATGTTCGCATTTCTTGCGAATAAATCATGTGCGATTGAAAATGGTCTCAATTTATATACGAACTTTAGCTGGAAACCTAACATACAACAAAGAGTGAAAAAAGTCACAGTGGCACTTTTCTTTCAAAATAAAAGCCGTCGGTAGTAAATGCGGCCTCCAACCACGCATTACTCACTATGGCTATACACTTCGGTAATAAGACCGGAGTGATTTGGTTTGTATGGCAGAGCGGACAAAAATCTGCAAGGTCTGAACTGCTTAACGGATTTAAATTAAATTTAGCACACATGTTTAAATCCATCTTGTGATCCAAATTTGGCTAAGAAAAAATTATTAGAAAAAATGTGATGGACATTTTTATAAAATTTATGGGTTTTTGATGTTGTACTGAAATATATTTTTTGTGTTTTTTTTTTTAGCAAAATATGAACTTTTTATTTTGAATAAATACTCCAGTGCTCAAAATGGTTCTTTGCGAGGACATTGTGGGCTCTGGACCTTTGGCACCTCATATAAGGGAAATTTGATAAAAAAATATCCCATCTAATTGGTCAGTAATTGGTCTGAAAAGGTCAACTGGTCCCAGAAGTTGGTCAGCTCTAGATAACATTTAATCAAGGCTTAAACTTTCTCAAGGTCGCTCAAGGTCACGCGCGATTTTTGGCACCTCATTTAAGGGAAATTTGCCAAAATTGTATACCACCCAAAAGATTTCTAGATCGTGATAAAAGGTCAACTATTTTCAGTCATTGGTCAGCCATAGATTTTTTTCTATGAATTTTTGAAGTTCGTTACAAGGTCACAAAAAAAACTTTTTGCATCTCATTTGGGTCATTTAAGAAAAATAGAGTATGCAATTTGAAAGGCCTCTTCACGGTTGTAAAAGGTCAGCTATTTTCAGTAATTGGTCAGTTATAGATTTTTTTTATGAATATTTAATGAACTAAAAAAAAAAATCAAGGTCAAAACGATTTTTGGCACCTCATTTTAGGGAAATTTGCCAAAAAAGTGTACCATCTGAAAGGTCTCTAGATCTTTATAAAAGGTCAGCTTGTTTCAGTAATTGGTCAGGTATAGATTTTTTTTAATGAATTTTAAAAAATTTCAAGGTCATAGCGATTTTTTACGGGAGCGCTACGATATCCCGCAAACCAAAATCACGAATAACGAAATCTCGCATTTTTTTCAAAATCTCGAATAACGAAATCTCGCAAATTAAAAATCTTGTTTTTCATAATCTCGCAATTACAAAATCTCGCTTTTCACAATGTCGCATTTACAGTTTGAACCTAAAACTCGCAAATTTCAACCAAAATCTCGCAACTTCAAATTTCACAGCAATGAATCACACACGACTTTTAGAATTTTTTTTTTTTTTTGAAAATATACCTACCCAAGAACACTTTGGATAATTTTCCTTCCAACTAATAACTGTACCTGTCAATAAAAAAAATGTGTACATCCTTTATTACTGTTAATAACCTCTATAGTCATTTACGCGTTCATAATGGAACTAAAAGTATTTTCTTGTTCAAGGCCAAATAAGAGTAATGCGATTTGCAAAGGACACTTTACAACTGGATGTACCATCTCTATGTTCTCTCTCCTTCTTGTTCTTTTGAAAGCAATAATAGCCCGATAAATCTAGGAATTCAATCAAAGTTAAATGAAGTACAAAATGTTTTGATGCAGTTTTGTTCCAATGATAGATAAGAATATAAAACCACAGTTTTACACCAAAATTTGTAATGGCGTCTAGGGTAAAATGGGGTAAAACTGAAAAAGGGCCAATTCTAAACGGGAGTTTCTAGAATTTTGTTTTGTTTTTTTATCGATAGATGTTAAAAATATAAGAAAGTCATGCATATATTTTAAAATTCTAAAAAAATTTTTGAAGGAGTTATGATTGTTTAAAAGTTGAAAGCAAGAAAATAGTTATTTATAAAATAATTCACCAAAAATCAGAAGTTCAACCGATTTTGATTAAATTTCTATTTTTAGAAAGATAATAAGAAAAAAAATTAACCATATTTAAGGATATTTTGATGCTCCTTTTCTACAATTTTTTTTGATTTTTTTAAAAAACATGCTTTTTTGTGTCAATTTTTGACACATTTTTGCCTATATCTTTCTAAGGGGGCGGTCTAAAAACTTCAAATTTTCACAGCACATACATAATGTTGATTTAAATTTTTGAGCAAAATTTTGATTTTTCAAAATACCGTTAAACAGAGATATTTACATTTTACAGTTAGTTTAAAAAACACATCATATGTCTGGAGTTTATGAATATAACTTTTGTGTTTTTTTTAGTTAAAAAGTTTAATATCTTTTTGTTACTCAAATACATAATACATAACTGTAAATGCTATACAAGCTCCACAAATCGAGTCGAAAATCGAAAAAAATATCACCTATTTTACTGTCTTTTAAGGGTAATAACCAAAAATAATAATAATAAAAGATTATAACGGTTGATTTTTCGTGAAAATTTTGTCTTTCCAAAACTTAGGTATTTGCATTTAACAGTTAGTTTGAAGACAACTCATAACTCTGGAATGCAGTAGCGTATACATTGAATTTTTTAAAGAATCAACTTCGATGCGGTAGGGCTTTAGTCCATATAGCCCCCACCCCTCCCTTTGAGTTTTTTAAATCACCTGTGGGGAAGGGATTGGGTCCATATAGCCCCGGGGCCTTTTGTCCATATAGCCTGGGGGGGGGGGGCTTTAGTCCATATAACCCCCCCCTGTATACGCTACTGCATTCCAGATTTAAAAATAATAATAATAAAAGATTATAACGGTTGATTTTTCGTAAAAAATTTTGTCTTTCCAAAACTTAGGTATTTGCATTTAACAGTTAGTTTGAAGACAACTCATAACTCTGGAATGCAGTAGCGTATACATTGAATTTTTTAAAGAATCAACTTTGATGCGGTAGGGCTTTAGTCCATATAGCCCCCACCCCTCCCTTTGAGTTTTTTAAATCACCTGTGGGGAAGGGATTGGGTCCATATAGCCCCGGGGCCTTTTGTCCATATAGCCCGGGGGGGGAGTAACAAAAAGATATTAAACTTTTTAACTAAAAAAAAAACAAAAGTTATATTCATAAACTGCAGACATATGATGTGTTTTTTAAACTAACTGTAAAATGTAAATATCTCTGTTTAACGGTATTTTGAAACATCAAAATTTTGCTCAAAAATTTAAATCAACATTATGTATGTGCTGTGAAAATTTGAAGTTTTTAGACCGCCCCCTTAGAAAGATATAGGCAAAAATGTGTCAAAAATTGACACAAAAAAAGCATGTTTTTTAAAAAAATCAAAAAAAATTGTAGAAAAGGAGCATCAAAATATCCTTAAATATGGTTAATTTTTTTTCTTATTATCTTTCTAAAAATAGAAATTTAATCAAAATCGGTTGAACTTCTGATTTTTGGTGAATTATTTTATAAATAACTATTTTCTTGCTTTCAACTTTTAAACAATCATAACTCCTTCAAAATTTTTTTTAGAATTTTAAAATATATGCATGACTTTCTTATATTTTTTACATCTATCGACAAAAAAACAAAAGAAAATTCTAGAAACTCCCGTTTAGAATTGGCCCTTTTTCAGTTTTACCCCCATTTTACCCTAGACGCCATTACAAATTTTGGTGTAAAACTGTGGTTTTATATTCTTATCTATTATTGGAACAAAACTGCATCAAAACATTTTGTACTTCATTTAACTTTGATATATAGTCAAATTTTGTCTAGGATGATCGGGCTATAATATTGAAAATCAAAAGTTAAAATTAATAAATAACAGTGTGGTCTTAAAGTACCCAGACACTGGATTATATATTTTGCAGTAGGTAGGATATCTCGAAAAATTGAATTGCATTGCAACAAATACATTTTTTAAATCAAAATCTCGCAAATTTAAATCTCGCGCGAGATTTTAATTTGCGAGATTTTGATTAAAAAAATTTATTTGTTTCAAGTCAATTCAATTTTGCGAGATTTTGATATAAGAGATTTTAGTTTGCGGGATTTCGTTATTGCGAGATTATGAAAAGCGGGATTTTGTAATTGCGGGATTTTGAAAAGCGAGATTTTGTAATTGCGAGAATTCGGTATTCGAGATTTCGAATACGAGATTTTGATTTACGAGATTTCGTAGCTAATCCATTTTTTACACCTCATTTAAGGGAAATTTGCTAAAATTTTATACCATCAGAAAGGTCCTGAGAACTATATAAAAGATCAGCTAGTTTTAGTAATTGGACAGCCATAGTTTTTTTTTAATGAATTTTTAAATTATTGTTCAAGGTCACGCGCGATTTTTGGCACCTCATTTATGGGAAATTTACAAAAATCTAATACCACCTGAAAGGCCCTAAGATCTGCATAAAAGGTCAGCTAGTTTCAGTATTGGTCAGTTATAGATTCTTTTATACGATTTTTTCTAAGTTTTTTTTTCTAGGTCATGAAAGGTTTGAGACCTTGAAAAAAAATACTTTAAGTGTCTAAGTTTTTTTTCTAGGTCATGAAAGGTTCGTGACCTTGAAAAAAAAATACTTTGAGAAATCGTATAAAAGTTTCTATAACTGACCAATTACTGAAACTAGCTGACCATTTATGCAGATCTTAGGGCCTTTCAGGTGGTATTAAATTTTTGTTAATTTCCCATAAATGAGGTGCCAAAAATCGCACGTGACCTTGAACAATAATTTAAAAATTCATTTAAAAAAAACTATGGCTGACCAATTACTGAAAATAGTTGACCTTTTATCACGATCTAGAAATCTTTCGGATGGTATAAAATTTTGGCAAACTTCCCTTAAAAATCGCGCGTGACCTTGAGCGACCTTGAGAAAGTTTAAGCCTTGATTAAAATTTATCTAGGGCTGACCAATTTCTGGGACCAGTTCACTTTTTCTGACCAATTACTGGCCAATTAGATGGGATATTTTTGTATCAAATTTCCCTCCTATGAGGTGCCAAAGGTCCAGAGCCCCCCTTCACACCATTTTATTTTTTATTTCCGGGAGTATTTTTAAAGAAATTTCGGAGACATACAAACTCTCAGCCTAAATTCAGTTGTGTTGGATTCTTTTTGGAGTTTGGCCATTTTGCTATCTATTTAATTTTTGTTTATTAATTGTTCCCTTAATTTTTCCTTTGATTATACAAAAAAATTATTAAAATTCAACACAATTATTTTTTTTTATAGAAAATTAAAAACACCTTGTAAGGTATGGTATGCAACAGCATCATCGTTTTTATCAGAAAAGTGTACTGTTCTGTCGTGTGTTTCTTCAGTTTTATGATGACCTTTATCCAAGCAAACTTATTCATTCACCTGCACAGTGTTCATGCCCATTACTGCCAACTCTATACCATCAGTAAAAAGGTTTGGTATACAATTTTTGACGAGGACTCTCTCTCTCTCTCTATCTTCGCAACTATGTTCGCAGACTGACGACACAAACCATAATATCAAAGATGCGAAAATAAATTTCCATAAATTTTCCATTCTATTATCATCTTTTGGGTCGCAACATGATTTCAATGTTTGCCTCAATATTGTGTCTTAGTTCGTGTGATGGACTGTGGACGTGAAGGGCAAAAGAAAGAAATGCTTTGATAATGGCATTATGCTTTTGCTGTTGTCTACCTTTGTCTGATCCTTGCTGTCTTCCTTGGAATTTGAGTTTAAGTTTTGTTTGATGTTGATGGACGAACAAAAAGGGACTTTTTTGTGAAAGAACTATTTTTATTTCTTCGAAAATGTTAATTTCTATTTAATTTACTATGGCAAGGTAAAACTGAACAAAGCAAATAAAATTTTCATGAATTTTCAATATCTGAAACTGATGTCTACCTTTTTAGGTTATACAAAGGAAGTAAGAAGCTATTAAAAAAAAAAGCTTCAGGCGCTTTTGCTACCTGAATCAAGAATCATTCAAATATACGAGTAACATGGAAAATGAAAATTATCGGTGTGTAGGGCGCTTAAAGGAGTTTAATGTTTCTAGTTTCTTATTGAAAGAGATTTTTCTAAAGCCTAATGTTCTTTATTTCACTAGAGCTGGAGATGTTTACTTAAAACAAGTTTTTTATAAGTGATTTTTATAGAGGAAGGTACCTATAGTGAGTGCTCTATATATTTACAAAAACTAATTTTAAGTATACAAAAAGGCATTTTGATGAGATATTTATATTCCTCAAGAAGAAAATTAACAAACCCTAAAAAAAAAAAATTGGTGGTGACTAGCACTTGCCGGATGAACCTATAAAGGTTGTTGTTGATAATGTAAGTACAGTAGACGCTCGATTTAGTGAATCTCGAAATAGTGAACTATCCACAAAATTTTATATAAAAACGTATTTTGTATAAAAATGTTGCGCAAGTATTTTACATAGCTTGGGAGCTCTGAGGAAGTGTTTCTGTTTCTTGTGTAAACCTGGGTGAAAGCCTTGTTTAATGCTAAATTAAAATTAAAAACATTCACATTGAACTAAATGTGCCTTTTGGAACAAATTCACCTTTAGAAAGCCTTAGAAAACTCCCACTCGAAAAATAAACAATCTCGAAAGAGTGAACAGGCCTGGTTTTTATTATTAGATGACCCAGCCATCTGAGTCGTTAACTTTTCACTTTTGTGGCTAGGTCCGTACAGTTCTTAGTTTGATCTCAGCACTGCTATCGTTCGCTTAGTCTAGGTAGACAAAGTCTCTGAGTGTTGACGTCTGATGTGAGAGTTTTGCACTATTCTTTCAAGAACGATGTTGTCAAGTCACATAGCAGCACGTCTCACCTTGACTAAAACTAGGTAGACAAAATCTCTGAGTATTGACGTCTGACGTGAGAGTTTTGCCTTATTCTTTTAAGAGTGATGTTGAAGAAGTTGCATGACAGTGCGTCATCCTAAAGGTGTCGGTGAGGTCTTTGCCGACCTTGATGGAGCAGTGTGCATTCTCCATCTTCATCCTGCACAAACGAACGAGTTTGGGAGCGATGCCAAAACTAGACATTGCTCTATACAGCTCGTCACTATAGACACTGTCATACTTACTTACTTACTTACTTAAGGTAGCGCTACAGTCCGGGTAGGACCAAGGCCTCAACCAACAAGCTTCTACCAGCCAGCTAGGTTTCTAGCTAGCTGTCTCCAGATTCGCACTCCAAGTTGGTTGAGGTACTCTTCCACTTGTGTGCGCTACCTTTTACGCTGTCCACCTCTACTGCGCTGTCCCACGGGGCTGGATTCAAAGACTTTCCGGGCTGGAGTATTGGTGTCCATTCGCTCTAGGTGACCCAGCCATCTCAGTCGTTGGCTTTTCACTTTTGTGGCTAGGTCGGTGTCACTGTACAGGCCGTACAGTTCCTTGTTGTATCTTCTTCTCCACCCCCATCTATGCAGACGGGACCAAAAATCACCCAGAAAATTTTCTTTTCAAAACAGCCTTACGCATTCACATCCACCGTTAACAGTGTCCATGCGTCTGCGCCATACATCAAGACCGGGATTATAAGCATCTTATACAGGGACAGTTTAGTTGCTCGAGAGAGGGCTTTGCTTCTCAATTGCCTTCTTAGCCCAAAGAAACAGCGATTGGCAAGAGTAATTCTTCGTTTGATCTCAGCAGTGGTATATCGTTCGCTGAGTTTATAGCGGATCCTAGGTATACAAAGTCTCCGAACATCTCAAAATTATTGCTGTCTATAGCGACGTTCTGTCTGACACGTCTTCGTCTGTGTCGGGGGTCCTTTATTGGTGACAGCATATATTTGGTTTTACTTCCATTCACCGTTAAACCCATCTTCTTGGCTTCCTTCTCAATACTCACAAAAGCACCACTGACATCATGCTTTGTTCGTCCGATTATGTCAATGTCGTCAGCAGACTTTTGAAAGATTGTGCCTCTAGTGTTGACGTGAGAGTTTTGCACTCTTCTTTCAAGAACGATGTTGAAGAAGTTGCATGACAGTACGTCGTCGCGGTCGCCTTGCCTAAAACCCTTTTTCACATCAAAAGTGTCGGTGAGGTCCTTGCCGACCTTGATGAAGCAGCGTGTATTCTCCATCGTCATCCCGCACAAACGAACGGGTTTGGCAGAGATGCCAAAACTCGACATTGTTCTATATAGCTCGTCTCTATAGATGCTGTCATATGCGGCCTTGAAATCGATGAAAAGGTGGTGGGTATGGATTCGAAACTCCTAGGTTTTCTCCAAGATCCAAGACGGTGGAGTTCCCTGGCGTAAAACCACACTGGTATGGAAATATCAGGTTGTTGATGAATGGCTTCAGGCGTTCACAAAGTACGGCAGAGAAGATCTTGAAGGCGATATTAAGAAGACTGAGGCCGCTGTAGTCCAGAGGATCGCCTTTCTTGAGGAACGGGCAAGCAATGCTGAGGTTCCATTCCTCCAACCATATTTTATAGATGAGCTGGTGCATACTCCTAACCAATTCATCTCCGTAAGGCCATCAGCTCCAAGCAGCTTTATTGGACTTATGTAAGTATAGATATATGTAACTATCTTCTTATCTTATCGAGACCGGGTGGATGGGATTGTTTCCTTGTGTCGTCCAGTTTGAATGGTGCAATCTGCATGGTAACGGAATTTGGTTCGCTATCGCTGGTATACAATTTGCAGAAATGATTTTTCCATGTCCTCACCACCGACTGCGATTCTAGCCCGATGATCCCCTGAGCAGACTTGGGTTCGGGCCTACTAACTCTGGGAGGTTCCTTTTACTTTTTGGAGATACTTCCAAACTTCATTCCTGCACTGGCATCCCTCTATTTCTTCGACCACACGCTTCTCATATGCTCTTTCTCTTTCCTTCTTAGAAGCTTTTGTTCCTCCCTCCTCTTCTGCTCGTTGAGCTCACGCAGCGCCTTTTTGTATGCCTGTTGCTTGGCTGCATGTACTTGTCGCCATTCTTTGTCATACCAGGGGCTTCGTTGTGGTGGTCGTGTGTGGCCCAGCACGTCAGAGGCGGCATCTCTGATTGCTTCCTGGCAATTCTTCCACTGGTCCTCGATGTTGGAGGTTGGTGGCATAGGACTATTTATAGGGCGCCAGAGACTTGATCGGAAAAGGACCTCTTCCTATTCCTAGTTTAGCATTCAAATCACCCAAGACATTTTTAATGTCATAGCAGGACATTATACCCATATTTCTTTACCAAAAGCTCGTAAAACTCGTCCTTGATGTCATCATCTTTCTCCTCCGTGGGAGCATGGGCACATATGAGGTTATGTTGGCAAATTTTGCCTTGATGCGAACTGTGGTGAGGCACTCGTTCACACAGTAAAAACTCAAGACTTCTTGCCAACGTCTGCCTCTAACGACGAGTCCACATCCAAAAAGACGCGGCCCTGTTCTGTTCTACACAGACTTTAATGGAAACACTAAGACATCAGCACCAAGTCTTTAATGTTAAACAAAAATCTATAAATTGTGATTTCAAGAATCAAGAACAAATTTTAAACTAGGTCACTATTACCTTAAATATTCATGGTTGAACAATTTTCCTTAATGGTCTTAACTTTGTTTTGACCGTCTGGATAAAAAAACCAAAATCAAATTACTTTTTTCGATACTTTCTTTCAAAATCTATTAATTTCACAACCCTCGATTAACTTTATTTAAACAAAAAACACGAACAAAAAAATCAAATCAAATAGAGGGAAGTTTATAAATTTAACCAAAAAATTCGTTCCTTTCCAAAGTTAGAAAACAAAAGTAATTTAATCCACAATTTGATTGCCAACGTTTAATGGTTGGGCCATTTCAATATCAATAAAAATAACAATCTAAAAAGGATATTCCAATTATTACGTGTGGGTAATAAAAATGAAAAAAAAAGAAAAAAGATTTGAACAAAGTTACCATTCCTAAGGAGAATGTCAGTAAAAGCAGCGATAGTAAGAATTCGGTTGAAATTTGTTACGCATGTTGCGTATGGTAAAGTAATAAAAGGTTTTTTGTTTAATGATAATATTTATTCTATTTTTATGTGTGGTCCCTTTGAATACTAACACAAGTTGTACGAGTTTTGGTTAGTTTTGGTTTAATATACATCGTTACCAACTTTTCATACAAGTAATCATGATTATCTGCATCTTTGAACCATGATTGTTTTTTTTTTAACAGAATGGTTTTCAGAGGATAAATAAGAGACTCTATTCAGTCTAATTTGTTTGACCTGTATACGTCATTCTTGGTTTTAACAAACATTATTGTATCTTCAAGGTTCAAAAGTCATCGAATCTAGATCCCTTTGAAGCTTTACCACTAAGACCACTTGAAGCATAGGTATAACATAACGGAATAAAGATAAATCCTCCTGATGCGTCAATAAATAATTTTCCATCCATGCTGGAGACGCACACTCCATATCCGCAAAACTTTATCTCAAACATTTTAATGTATCCCATATACCTAAGTATGTACATAGTAGGACATTTTCCTTTGATGATCCCAAGATGATTTCAATTTTCCACTCGAAGTGCATGAGACATAAGCAATTTGCATTTCATATTCCCTGCAACGAACTTTATGATCCCACGCAGACAATGCATTCGGAAAACTTTAAACTAGTTTCTGTTTTCTCCGGAATCAATATTTTAAGTAGGTGTATACTAACAGTCAAATACCCATATAACTGTTCCTTCATCAGTTTTTGATATTTTTTGAATTTAAGGAAATACATTCTTGGTTGATGGAGAATATGTACTTAGATACACTTAGATTTACTTACAGAGTATATCCTTGTCCACGTTCCGCTCTATAAGGGTTCTTAAATAAAAAAAAAACAGGTTTTGTCCTTATAATTAGAAATTGCAAAAGTTTATGGGAATTTTTTAGAGCTTCCAATTTTTTAGGACTTTAAACCAAAACAAATTTTTTAAAGTTCATACATTTATTTATAAAAATAGCTTCTATACTTTTATAATGCCATCTTAGAGCGATTTTCCTTTACACGAATTGTGATTCAAATATCCGTAAACTACTGTCAATTGTATCTTTTTTGATATTTGGCAAAAGCATTCATCATGTTTGCAGTATCGATATTGTAAAAGTCGTAAAAGTCTTCAAGTTGTGCATTTTGGGGGTGGTCTTATAAGCAGAGACAAGGTGAATACATTCTTCTTGATAAAATATGTGACAGTGAAAAGGGCACATTATGTGATATTGTGACTATGATAGAATTGGTTCCATATATAGTAAATGGCTTATACAAGGTTGACTTTGAGGAAAGCACACCATGTAGAAAGGGTATTTCAATATTATGCAAGATTTGATCTTACATAATATGTAGAGAGCACGATTTTTACTTGTGACATATAAAGATAGGTTTAGGTACTATGTTTCAAGTTATGCATTCGTTAAAAAAATCGAACTCGAGATTTTGATCCAACAAGTTATAACAATGATAGCGCAGCCGATAAAACAGCCGGCGCACTGTGATTCAGGGGCGGACAAAAATAGTTTTATCGACTGTTAAATATTAAGGTTTTTGACATTGCAGTTTGATTAAGTAATAGTTGAAGCATTATGATCAACTTCAAGGATAATCGTGTTAGCCGAAATTGGTTTCCACTCCTCTTTAGATAATTTCCTCGGATCACATATCACGGAATCTGAGACCATTTGAGCGTATAGTTCGCTCTACCGGACCGTTTAAAAAATTCAAAATTCGAAGTAAAAACGTTTTTTTTTAAACAGTCTGTCAGGGAGAATTAAACCCTCAAAGGAACTCAAATTCCATGATATGGGATCCGCGGAGCTTATCTAGGGAGGGGTGAAAACCAATTTCGGCTAACAAGATTATCCTCGAAGTTGCATTCATATTTTTTTCGATGCACTATTTCTTGCAAAGGCCCCAGTTATGGACTGCAATACTTTGATTTTTTGAATAGCCTTTAACGTAGCCTTAAACGTCTATACTTCTTTTTTTGCTATCACTCACACCCAAGATCTGCTGTGGGCTCTTAGTCTACAACGTTTGTGAAGCAAATAGTATAAGAAAACTTCAAATAATAAAAAACAAACTATCGCTCAGACGAAATATCAAAATTGATTTTTTTCTCGCAAAGTTTAATTGCATTGCAACAAATAAATTTGGTTAGTCAAAATTTCGCTAGTTCCAATATCGAGCGAAGTTTTTGGAATTGCAAGTTTTCGTAGTGCTGGATCTCTAATTCGAGATTTTAATTTGCGAGATTTCGTACGCAACCCCAAAGAACATCATCGCCAAGAGTTAATTGAAAGCTTATAGTGCAAAAGAAGTGAAAAAAGAGTGATACTATAGTGACCAACGGAAAACGGTATTAGATGGGTGCGTTTTTCAAAATAAAACTACAGCGTTCGGCACAATTCTTGATGAAATTTATTAAATAGGAGACAATTGAGTAATTCAAAAAAAATAAAGTGAAGGCCATGGGTCTCAAACGAAAAATAGAGACGATAGATAAATTTAGAAAATTGCACAAGAAAAGTCGTACGCAGGAGCGTCTTTAGACAACTGGGAGTCCTGGGCCCTCAGAGATGCGGGGGCCCCTGACCTCTTACACAAAGTTTTTGAAAATAATTTTGCGCTATCAGTTTATCACCTTTCATTACTTTTAAATTAAAGCCTCATTTTTTGTTTAGTTACGGTACAAATTGATGATAACTGATAAGTTGTTGGAGCAAGTGGCCACACCCAAACAACAGCGTTGTGCTTCTACAGCTTGTAAAGAAATTTAAAACTATAGTTCTGCAACAGACAATTACACAGATGTCATATTTTATTTTAAAATTATGTTCTACATAAAATCGAAGCTCTAAAAGGCTTTAAGCTCTATTTACTTTATAACGCCTCAAGATTCAAAAAGTCCAACTTTCTTTACGAAAACTATTAATATGAGCATATAAAGAAACATTGTAGAGATTTAACAACAATTGCCCAAAATACTGACGCATGCCTCTTCAGAAATGTAAAAAATATCTTCCAGAGCCACACAAATTCTTCCTGAAGTAATCACTAACGCATGCGCACTGTCAAGTCTTTCTGGAACTGTGCACTCTCTCTCCAAGCATTGTTATTTATGTATTGTGAAGTCTCAATTTAGCTACAGCTACAATAAAACGACTAAATAGTTTAATACTAAACCTCTTTCTCAAATAAATTAGGAGTGTGAAAACTAAAAGTTAAAATGGGTGCATTTTTTTTAACTTGCACTTAAAATTAGCTTAAGAAAGTGTCTATTTGTGAAAATTCATTTTGAAAATTTGCCCGCTCTAAACTGATCTTCCACTGGGAAAATATTTTTTAAACTACACTTTGCGAACATTTAAGAATCTAATCAGTTAACACTATAATATTCCTGTCGACGCACAGTGGTCTCAAAAGCGAATCTAGCGGGTCAAAAGTCCAAAAAATTTGCATTTTATATCAGAGCAGGTAGTACATAGGTTGATCGTAAACATGTCAGAGACAATGAATAGAGTCACAATAACTATTAGAAGACTTTAGTTTTTAAGCAACAATACCGTTAGTTGCAGACACATAATTCAATCATTTTTCGTTCAATATTTATGATGGTAGGATTTTTTTTACCTCTTATTTGTTTGAAAAGTTATGAACTTTTTTGCTACTATTCCCAAATAAACTATATTTAAGAAGGTTAGTACTTCTATTTATTTATGATTTACGTTGTTTGAGATAAAAGAACTATGGCATTTTCACGTCTGTGAAGTTAGCAGGGCAACTTTCACCCACGCAATTGGGACCTTGACAGGAATTTGCAGTTTTTTTTAAATTTTTTTTTGCATTACTATTCCCGATTTTGCAGTTCGCCAAATAACGGTGTAATTTAATGACCTGCTAACTTCACAGTGAAGTTAGCAGGTCACATTGCGTAACTCAGGAACCAAGCATGCTAGGAACTTGTAGTAAGGCTCCAAATTTGCAGTTTTTTTTGCATTTTAACGATAGGCTAGGTCAGAATTTTGAAGTCTTTTTCTTGAAAAAAAAATTCATACAATTTGCAGTTTTTTTTGCATTTTAACGATAGGCTAGGTCAGAATTTTGAAGTCTTTTTCTTGAAAAAAAAATTCATACTGACATGGTGTATCTCAGGAACCAAGCATGCTAGGAACTTGCAATAAGGCTCCAAATTTGCAGTTTTTTTTGCATTTCAACGATAGGCTATGTTCAAAATTTGAAGTCCTCAATTTAAAAATTTCCCAAATTTGACTTCAATATGAAGAAAGTAGGTCACATCGTGTATCTCACGAACCAAGCATGCTAAGAACTTGCAGTAAGGCTCCAAATTTGCAGTTTTTTTGCATTTCAAGAATAGGCTAGGTCAGAATTTTGAAGTCCTTTTTTTGAAAAAAAATTTCATACTGACCTGCTTACTTCACAGGGAAGTAAGCAGGTCACATGGTGTATCTCAGGAACCAAGCATGCTAGAAACTTGTAGTAAGGCTCCAAATTTGCAGATTTTTTGCATTTCAATGATAGGCTAGGTCAGAATTTTGAAGTCCTTTTTATGAAAAAAATTTCATACTGACCTGCTTACTTCCCTGCAAGTTCCTAGCTTGCTTGGTTCGTGAGATACATGATGTGACCTACTTGTCAAATTTGGGAAATTTTCAAATTGAGGACTTAAAATTTTGAACATATTTTGATCATCGTTAAAATGCAAAAAAACTTCAAATTTGGAGCCATACTGCAAGTTCCTAGCATGCTTGGTTCGTGAGATACACGATGTGACCTACTTGCTTCATACTGAAGTCAAATTTGGGAAATTTTTAAATTGAGGACTTCAAATTTTGAACATAGCCTATCGTTGAAATGCAAAAAAAACTGCAAATTTGGAGCCTTATTGCAAGTTCCTAGCATGCTTGGTTCCTGAGATACACCATGTGACCTCTGCTAACTTCACTGTGAAGTTAGCAGGTCAGTATGAATTTTTTTTCAAAAAAAGGACTTCAAAATTCTGACCTAGCCTATCGTTGAAATGCAAAAAAAACTGCAAATTCGGAGCCTTATTGCAAGTTCCTAGCATGCTTGGTTCCTGGGATACACCATGTGACCTGCTAACTTCATTGTGAAGTAAGCAGGTCAGTATGAAATTTTTTTCAAAAAAAGGACTTAAAAATTCTGACCTAGCCTATCGTTGAAATGCAAAAAAACTGCAAATTTGGAGCCTTACTACAAGTTCCTAGCATGCTTGGTTCCTGAGATACGCCATGTGACCTGCTAACTTCAGTGTGAAGTTAACAGGTCACTAAATTACACCGTTATTTGGCAAACTGCAAAATCGGGAATAGAAATGCAAAAAAAAAATGCAAAAAAACTGCAAATTCCTGACAAGGTCCTAATTGCGTGGGTGAAAGTTGCCCCCCTAACTTCACAGACGTGGCATTTTCTTTATTAGAAAGAAAAAATTGATAAGACATTTATTCTGTAAGCTGCAACTTTTTCGGTACAAATCTGTACAAAAAGATTGAACTAAAATTGAGTTCCAGGATTAATATAGATAATATATTTTTATTTTTCATCTGCCCGTTTTTGCCCGTTTGGAAAAAGTAAAACATAGCATCTTATAGGTTATTTGACGACAGTTGTCCAAATGGTTCGCCTAAAAAGTGAAAAATTATCAGTGGCAAACATCTCAGAGGTCAACATAATATTAGCTGATATAGCTTTTCCTATGTTCAAACCATAATTTAGTCCAAAAACGTTCATTGAGACATCATTTCATCATTAATTCTGTGCTTTTGTTGTCTTTGAAAAATAATTATTTGTCGGCATAAACATGAAATGGCTATTCTCTTTATTGACACTTGCTAGGCTATTTAGGTGTTTAAATAAGATTAGGACACACACACCACTCGTTAACAAAGATTTGGATTTTTGACCCGCTAGATTTGCTTTTGAGCCCACTGTGCGACGGGTCGACGGCACCGGCACAACCTAGACTCTAGACTCTAGAGCGAAGCCTGCTTGGGCGCAACACAATTGTTCTCTTTTCTCTTTGCCTGTACGACTATACTGGGATATATAGCATTCGAAATATAAATTTACCAAATCGCAGATAGGTTCAACCTAAACGCAAATAAGTTTCACCCAAGCGAAAATAGATTTAACCCAAACGCAAATAGAATAGAATTAACCAAATCGCAATTCGACTTAAACAAAACGCAAATACAGTTAAACTAAACGCAAATAATTTAAACTATTTCAAAAGTCATTTTAACCAAAATAAACCTTGTTGTTCAAGCTCTGTGGTGAAGATATGGAATGTTTATAACAGTAGGAATAGTTCACCATAAGATTTTGACAAAACCCCAATTGTAAATTCAACTAGTTCTCCGTATTTTTCCAAGAAATTACCGAAAAATAAAAGGCCAATCCTTTAATAATGTCTTTTTTACGATTATGGATAATACCAAAATCCATTAGACCCAAAAAGTACAGCTGGATTAATAAATCAAGCTAAGGTTAATTCAATTTGCCTTTTGGTTAAAATGATTTGTTTATATAGTTTAAATTATTTGCGTATAGTTTATCAACAAATGCGTTTTATTTAAATCGAATTGCGATTGGGTAAATTCTATTTGCGTTTGGGTTAAATCTATTTGCGCTTGGGTGAAATTTATTTGCATTTAGGTCAAACCTATTTGCGATTTGGTTAATTTAATTTCCGAATGCTATATGTATACCATTATTTACCAGACATTGAGAATATTTGTGTTTATCCCGGTAGATCCTAGTTTTACACCGATTCTGGTGTTTACAGTAACATGCAAAACATAGGTAACATACAAACAACACAGAAAGCCTTCGAACTTGTTGAATTTTTGTTAAAGGAGTTCTTATCTTTCTGTGGAATAAAAGTTCTCTACTTTTTCATTTGCTGATTTAAGCTAAAACAAACACTTGTATATTTAAGCATGGATGTTATATTTCCTTTTAGATTTCTTTTAGCTAAGCGTAATGGCCCAAAAGTTTGTACAAAAACCGTTAACAATTTAAAATAAATACAATGTATGTTTTCAAAGTTTTTTATTGGTTGGTAATGTCACGGTTCAGAGGGCTCCTTTAATTGCTTGGCCCTGGGCCCTGGCCCACCGTGCACATGACATCACTGGACGTACGGAGTCAAAGAGCACGATCTTGGTAGCCAATTCACATCACATTCACGATAGGAAACCCTAGCCTCAATTAGTTCATGCAGAATATCTTTTCTGGCATCAGCTATGTCGTAGTGCTGTCCTGTTAGAACCACAAACATGTAGTTCACATCCATATCATCCCAGTCGAGTCAAAAGAAATTGTTTATAATTAATCCTTAGAGATCTCCTTTGACTTAATTAACTGAATTGATCCCTAGTTCTACAAATTCTAATGGGTGGAGTGGCGATGTTTTCTGCAGATTTTGCACGAAAGGGTTTTGGATGATTGTTGGTTGCTATGGTCGACTTGAATTTGGCCAAAACACTTTGAACAATCGACTGGTAAGAACTAACGATGTAATCCATCAAATCCAAGCGCTTTGATGCCATAAGAAAACACCCATTTTTATAATAAAGTTTCAATTGGTTAACAAGTTATGGCATCAGTGCGATTGAACAAGAGATTTGAAAAACGCCAACAAAACTACATAAATACCCAGACTGTCAACATCGACCCCTCACTGTTGAAAAGCCTCTATAATAGTAACTGGAACGTCTCAGTCTCGGTTATCTACGTTGTAGACACATTTCTGCCGCACTGGTCTTTTTAATTTTGTTCTTCTTGGAAGTTAGAAAAAATTTACCCTTTTCCATTCTATCTAAATTAACCATTTGTACTTATTTGACCTGCATAAAATTAAATGAAAAGTATTCGATCGATAATTTCCATTAAAACAAAACCAACATGTATCCAATGTTTTTATATTATTTTTTTTTATTAATAACGTACTGGTCAGTGAAGTTTTTGGTTTAATTAAAACAAATGGCAACGACAAAAATTTTCCATTTTTGGCACCCTGCTAGGGGGAGCACACACTTTTCATACTGCTTCTTAAATCTTAATGAAAGAAATATACGAATATGAAAATGGTAGGTCCTTTTTTTTACCCACATTGCTGATTCTTTTTACCTATTGCGACTGTTAGCATATTTCAATTAAATCTAACCAACTGTGTTCACCCCTATTTTACTGCATAATTATTTTAAATTAAACTCAAAACATTAATTACACGTCGGCATTAAATCCAAATTGTTTCTCTTTTAGTTTCTTGAATGTGGCTATAGGGATGTGTAATTCACATATTCACACACACACAACAGCACACCTCCAGCCTCTTTGGTTTGCTATTGTTGAAGTGTTGTTGTATAATCTAGCTCCCTGTTATAATATCACCTTTAGATAATGGTGGTAAAGCTTTCGTTATAATCTGGGAGATGTAATTGTAAATGTTGTGTTGTTTTAGCCAAGTTAGATTGACAGCCATTTTTAATTGAGCTTAAAATTCCATCATTTTGGTTGTTTTTCGAATTTTAAATGAAACGACTGAATTGATTTTTATTAAATTTCGTCTAATGTCTTGCAAGCTGATAATAATACTTTAAAACACTGAGGAATTATTTCTGTTTCTTTTTTTCATCTGAAAGAAAGCTTTTTTTTTAACGCTTAAATAAATGTAAAAAATATTCACATCGAACAAAATGTGAATTTTGGATCAAATTCACCATTAGAAAGCCTTTAAAAAACCCTGTTCGAAAAAGTGAACAATCTCGAAAGAGCGAACAAACCTGGTTTTTGTACTTCACTATATTGAGCGTCTAATGTATTTAAATATTTTATAAAACTGCATTTAAAACTTTCAGCTATAAGTTTACATAGTGGAAGTAGGGAATCGGCAGTTTTTCAACTTTCTTAATTTAAAAAAAATTGAGTATCTTCAATCCCAGATCAACATTACCTCCCAGACTATAACTATAATGCATTATATTCCATTAGACTTCTAAAATGAAATACCTGTTCATTTGAAGCAGGTTTTTTTTTTTTTTAATTATGAAATGTGCTTGAAAGGGTTTTTCTATTAAATGTACCTGCACTGCTCCTACTGGAAAATATACATTATCCTTGGTACATATTTATACCAACCTACTTTGGACTGCGATGCAATTTGTAAATTGCAAGACCGTATGACAATTTTGTTTATTTTTTGTTGTAGCTTTGTGAAGAAAAGTGAATGTCTCCTATACAGAAACCCAAAGCTGATAAATTTGTAAGGCTTTCCAGAAATGGCGACATTATGGCTATATGGCTGTGGGAAACTACTTCATACTTTTCATTGTATGCGATATGAATTTGCCATAAAATCACTTTCATGAAGGCAAATACAAGTAAGACCAATACCCATTCTTGAAACTCTCGCTAATGCAAGTGAAAAAGATATTCTCTTGATTAAAATCAACTGCAACAATGTTCTATAGAATTTGAGAAAATTTGACTAATGCATTGTCAGGTGGTAAGATATTATGAATGAAGCAAAATAAAGCCTACGACTGGGTCTCAGTCATTTGAATTAGGTATATAGCGATAGTGCTAGTGATAGTGATAGTGATAGTGATAGTGATAGTGATAGTGATAGTGATAGTGATAGTGATAGTGATAGTGATAGTGATAGTGATAGTGATAGTGATAGTGATAGTGATAGTGATAGTGATAGTGATAGTGATAGTGATAGTGATAGTGATAGTGATAGTGATAGTGATAGTGATAGTGATAGTGATAGTGATAGTGATAGTGATAGTGATAGTGATAGTGATAGTGATAGTGATAGTGATAGTGATAGTGATAGTGATAGTGATAGTGATAGTGATAGTGATAGTGATAGTGATAGTGATAGTGATAGTGATAGTGATAGTGATAGTGATAGTGATAGTGATAGTGATAGTGATAGTGATAGTGATAGTGATAGTGATAGTGATAGTGATAGTGATAGTGATAGTGATAGTGATAGTGATAGTGATAGTGATAGTGATAGTGATAGTGATAGTGATAGTGATAGTGATAGTGATAGTGATAGTGATAGTGATAGTGATAGTGATAGTGATAGTGATAGTGATAGTGATAGTGATAGTGATAGTGATAGTGATAGTGATAGTGATAGTGATAGTGATAGTGATAGTGATAGTGATAGTGATAGTGATAGTGATAGTGATAGTGATAGTGATAGTGATAGTGATAGTGATAGTGATAGTGATAGTGATAGTGATAGTGATAGTGATAGTGATAGTGATAGTGATAGTGATAGTGATAGTGATAGTGATAGTGATAGTGATAGTGATAGTGATAGTGATAGTGATAGTGATAGTGATAGTGATAGTGATAGTGATAGTGATAGTGATAGTGATAGTGATAGTGATAGTGATAGTGATAGTGATAGTGATAGTGATAGTGATAGTGATAGTGATAGTGATAGTGATAGTGATAGTGATAGTGATAGTGATAGTGATAGTGATAGTGATAGTGATAGTGATAGTGATAGTGATAGTGATAGTGATAGTGATAGTGATAGTGATAGTGATAGTGATAGTGATAGTGATAGTGATAGTGATAGTGATAGTGATAGTGATAGTGATAGTGATAGAGATAGATAAATAGCAATTTTCTACAAAAAATAACTTTAAATAGAAACTAATGCATAATAAAACACCAGAAGAAACTACAATGTCAACTTATTGTATTTCAAAGCCAAAAATCAATTCTTTGAAATCCAAAAACGCAGTTTTATAACAATATCTGAGAAAATTAGATATAAGAATTTTGATTTAAATAGAAAGAGCACTTTCTTGGAAATCAAATCCACTTGTTAAGATTCTTCCTCGAAGAACAGCGAAACTACGGACTGATTAACTGACGACGACTGGAAGACGAAATCTATACTTTATTGACCTTCTCCATCAACGTCTGGTAAGATTTGAGAAAATCCCTGATATCTAAATATGACCTTTAAATTTGTCTTTTTTCAATTTTTCCTGTTCATTACAATAATTTATATGCGAATATTTTGTTTGTCTTTCTGCTTTGTTAAATAATTATGTTTGTAATTTTCTTTTAGAATTTCTTTGTCTGTGCTGTTTGTGTCTGTGCTTGCTTCTGTTTTTTTTTTCATTTTTTACTTTTTCCCACTCAAATGTGATAAAATTAAAATAATATTTTTTTTTGCGAAGGAAGTTGTCAATGTCAGAAAAATTTAGCAAAAAACAACTTCTTTATGTTAAAAGGGTAAATAATATCCGGCTCCATTAAGCGTACACTCACAAACACAAACACTCCTTTTTTTTCCATTTTCAGATCCTTAATGCCCTTTGAGAGTACTGTCGAAGAAAAGGATGACATATTCTAACAAAAAAAAAAATGAAATAATAAAAGGAATGAAATATCATTCACGTATAAACTCACATACAAAAAACAACACAAAAAATATTAAAAAAAAAAGAAGCACAGTTTGCGTGGTTTTATAAATTTGAGCGCGTCATTCATATTTGAAATGGTTGCTGTTCTCATGGTTTTTCTTTTTACTCTGTTTTTCTTTGGGTGAACAAGGATTTCAATAATATACATAAATAGATTTTTTTTATTTTTTGCTTTCTTCTTTTTGTTGGTGGTTTTAAAAGAAAATACATGTTATGAAATTATCTGATCAAATAGTCTGGAAAATAATGTTGAATTTTGGAACTCTAGATTTTAGAACTCGAAATTATTATCACTTAGCTTTGTTGCACAGTACAGTACTGCTTCTACTCAATTCTGAAATTTTTGTATCCACACCCATACTTTTTGGTGTATCATCAAACAAAAATTTTAAATTCAACCTAGTATCAAATATATATTCTTAACGTAAGAGTTGACTGAAAACTATAAATTTATAACCATAGACGCTTAATTATCTATAAATTACAATTAATCCTTTATCTTGGTCCATTAACTTGATTATATCAATATATAAACCGACGCAACGCGACGATAACATTCAATCATCTCCACTTAATTTAATCATTATGACGCTACCGCGCCGTAATAAACTGACAATGTGGTGTAACTTCCATTCTCCATTCATTACACGCGTTGCTGATGCTGGAGCTGTTGCTGTTTACATTTTTCCACATCGATTGTAGCACAGACACAGGATTATCACACCTCTACCAAACGCCAAACCACAACACCATCACCTCATTTTATGACTTCATTTTCACGAACAAACCGAACAATAAGCGCTAATTTGCATTTAGAATTGCACTTCAGAAACAACAATAACAACAACAACAGCAAAAGGACGATAACTCACCATCACAAATGAGCAATAATCTCTACTGGGGAATTGCCAGCTATACAATGGTCTTTCGCATGGATTAAAACAGGATATAAATATAGTATCCTGGCTCTACTCGTATACCGCAGCTAAAAGCGACCATATAGAGTCAGTATATAAAGCTAAAGCAACAGACAATGCCAAAAATGCCTTCATCTGGAAATGACTGAAATATGTATAAAGTACACCCGAGGGACTCGCCTTTCAAAAAGATATGCCAAAATATAGGTGGCAATTTTAGCCTTTGATGTACGAGGCAGAGAATTATTTTATTATAGGTACTCGCATGCATACAAAAAACGTATCCTTATAAATTCCCTGGATTCATTGCCAGGAGTATAGAGTGTATACGTTCGTATATCCTGAATTCAAATACAAACGGAGCTATAAATTCTTCGCAGAATAAAATTGATCCTTAAATAAATTTTACTTAAATTCAAAGCATTTTGATGCCATAATGGTGTGCATATATCTCAAGAGAGGAAACAATCGAAAATCCAAACGATGAAAACAAATATGTTTGTTTCTCAAGAAGTGAGTTAACATCTTATAGAGCTCTCGTCTGGATTTTTCTCTACTGATGCTGGCTCCACTGACTGGAAAGATGAAGGATGTTTATGTGAGTTTTTATATGTATCTTCTGCTGTAAGCAATTCAATGGAATTTTTCTTAAGGCGGATATTATTTTTTCTTGTGTTACACTTTTCTTTTAGAGAAAAGAAAAATGATTTTAAAGGAATATTCAAATAGGTTAGGTAAATACATAGGAACGGCACATACATATACTTTCTTAGAAAATTTGAAGAAAACAAAAATAAGTAATAACATTATGAGGATAACCTAAGCTATTTTTTTTTCTGTTGATTCCAACAAATTCTGTGAAGGGAGTTCTTTTAAGAAAATAAGCTTAAAGATCTATGGGGATTTCATAAGCTTTAAGATTTTATTGGTGAATGTGTTTTGTGTGTACTTTAAATCCCTGGGTTGGTTGAAATTTCATTGGATTGACTGACCGTTAAAACACAGAGTGGAAAAATAATTTGCCGAAGGGAAAATGAAATTGGGGTGTAAAAATAATAACTTGGGGTGATTTTTTAAATTTTCACACCCCAAACTGATCCTCTCTTCCATGAATTTGTATTGTTTACTGTAATAAAATTAGATTTTTATTCCGAAAAAGCTGACGTCTTGAGCAACTCCCAAAACGTACCCTTAATTATCTCATATAAAATAAAAAATGATTTATTCAACGTAGATATCCTATTTTATTCCAAGAAACAATCGTTATTAGATTTATAAATATTTTTGTTTATAGAAAAATTGCTTTGGAGTGCTTTGTTCCCGGGAACAAGCCACCAGGAATAATTATTCTTAATATTCTTATAACTTCAAGTGCCACGTTTTTTGTATTTAACTTATTTTAATTATAAATAATGATTGGTGATATTTGGTCCCCCATATGCCTCCATGCTGGGCATAAAGTAAGTACCTACTAGCTGGGATGGAGATACTTGTTACTTTTATACCCTACTTGTTTTTTTTTGTATCCAAATAATGAAATAGAATAGAAAAGATTTGCTCATAAGCATGGTAGGTAGGCAAAAATGGTGGCAAGAGCGTAACACTCGCTCTTTGCCCAATTAGCACTGGATTGCGCCGTTTTGATACCATAACTCGTTTGACCTGTGTATGAAAGCAGATAAAAGTGTTCCTTGCTTTGAAATAGGACGGCTGTGAAGTATGATTAATGTATCTTGTGAGTTGGGTCATAGGACACTCACTCGCTCGGATCGCATCTCGCCCGAGCTTGCCACCTTATGCCGAGCTCGGCAGGTTGTAGAATAGCAATGAAGCGCAATCGATTCGATCATGTGATCAACATTGCCATTGAGCATCATGAAGCTCCTCAGAAACCCGGGTTCCGATTACTCGTGGACTTTGGATCTGGGGGGGGGGGGGAACATGATGCAGAACGCAACAGATATCTGTCTCAGATCCATTTCGTGGCGTTAAGAAAATAGATCAAGTCTTTGATCTTCATTTCGGAAAGTTCGTTTAGGTCGTCAAAAAAAGCCATTCCAAACGATTGTGCTCTCATTCTGGCTAGAGCTGGACATTTACAGAGAAAATGAAGGACAGTTTCCTTTTCTTGCTGGTCTCCACAGCTGCGACAGTGAGTATTGTAAGGGATACCCAGCCTCGCCGAATGTTCTCCAATTGGCCAGTGTCCAGTGCAGGTTGCTACGACCCTGGCTATATGTCCCGCCTGGGTCTACATAAGAGATCAATTGTTCGGGATTTATTTAAGGCGGGCCAGATCGTTCTGGATATTTTGCAGTTGGTTAAACTGCTCCACCTACGATTGTATTCTGAAAGGAAAATTGATAATATATTGCCCTTCACAACTCCAAGGGGAATGTTGACTCTCTCCGCAAGTGAGATGTGAAGGGCTGATCCTTGCCTGGCTAGTTCATTTGCCCGTTCATTTCCCTCAATGCCACTGTGACCAGGAACCCAGATATGAGTGACCTTGAGGTTAATGTTTAGACTTGCGAGCTCATCTCGGCATTGTTGGACCAATTTAGAGGATGATGTAGCCGAATCAATGGCTTTAACAGCACATCAAACAAAAATGAAATGCACGACAGAATCACACGTAGGTATACCTACTCTTATGTTCAAGACACTGCGGGCTTAAGAAAATTAGTACCTGGGCGTCCGCTCGGCAAAACTTTTGTATTTTTTTTTTTTTAGTTATTCGTATTAATATTTAAAATAAATCGAAGTGATACGCTACTTCTCCTATCAACATAGCAGTAATGTTTCTGTTCTAGTGATTGCACCCCACCCTCATAAAATAATTGCCGCTGTAAAAGTTGCCAATATTTTCTTTCAAAATTTATTTTAAATTTTGAGGACATATTATGATTAAAAATTAAATCTGTTTGAAGATGAATATATGCAAACAAAGGTAGTTTTAACATTCTAGATCTAAGCGACTGATTTAAGATTTTATCAATTATTGTCAAGAAGGTGACTTTGTCACACTCTTGCATATATTTTTTTTATATTTTGTTCTTGTTTTATTTACGTAAGGAGACCATATTTTTTCTGTAAGTTAATTATTTTTAAATGTAAGTTTATTATTTTTAAATTTTATTCTTAAATAAGCTGCTTATTAAATTGCTTTTTTGTATAGGCGAATTTTACTCAAACAATTAAATTTGTTGTTGCTCATACATACTTTGATTACTTCAATTGAATTCTATTTGCTTTTTTCAAAAAACTTTGAAGTATCTAGTAAAGTTGGGATGTCAGTGGGTGAATTTTAAATAAAAATATTTCTTTTTTTTTGCGCATGGGAACAAATCTTTAATTAAAGCCCAAATCTTTATAGTCGTTTCCAAGAAATCAAGTAATAATAAAAGTGAGGGTGGTAATGGGCGGATTCTTTACTGAAACTATATTTTATTTTTTTTGCCTTTTTTGTGACAGTAAATTCTGAAATAGTATTCAAATGATTTCATTAATTTCCAAGAAATTGAACAAATAAGTAGAGCAATTTTCGAGAAACAAAAGAAATAAGCCCCTGCCCAATTTTACCAAACCCTGATTATTACAAAAACCAAATTTTGTATTATTTTCGCTTTTATAAGATCAAGCTATGCAAATGTCATCCATATCCTTAAACCATTTCTGGGAAATCAATAATTAATAAAAGTGGATTGGCAGATGGTAGATTTTATTAAAGCCATTTTTAATTTTCTATCTTTTTAACTAACTCTCAAAATATTATCCAAATCATCTGAGTCGGTTCAAAGAAATACAGTTAATAAGACCGTTTTCCAGAAAACAACAAATAAAAAATTTGCCATGGTAATGGATGGATTTTAATAAATATACTTTCCAAATGTTTTTAATCTTCAAACAGACAAGCTCTAAATATTTAATCCAAATTGTTAGAGCCATTTTCGGAAAACCTTAAAATATTAAAATTGGTCGTGTCAGTGGGCGATTTTTATTAACACCACGTTCGAAGATTTGTCCACTATTAAGAGCAAATAAGAAAATGGTATTTTGATCGTAAGGGCCGTCTCTGAGATATCAAGTAATAAGAAAAGTGGGCTTGGCAGTAGACTGGATTTAATAAAATAACCATTGAAGGTTATTTTACTCTGAAAATCTCATTTTATCATTAGAGAAAATTGGGAAACTTTAAAATAACAAAAGTGGGTGCGGTAGTTGTACTTTGCATTGGAGTAGGTATACTACCAAAAAAAAATAAAGAATCTGGATTTTGAGACTCTTGAATTTATCCACAAAATTGTTTTTGTTTCATTCGGGACTTATGTCCCATTTTTGACTAAAAAATTCAGGACTAATTAGTCCAGTCATTAGATCATTTGACCTTGCGCCCAGAGGCACTGTCTGATTTTTTTCCATGGATCGATGGGGCTCATTTAAAAAACTTAAATCCAAATTTGCACCACCTGACAACTTTTTTTACCAAAGTTATTGGTAAAAATGTGTTTTTTGCCATATTTTCGTCTTTTGTGAATATCTCGGCTGCAGTATGTCGCACAGAAAAAAATAAAACATGGATTTATTTATAATAACATTAGCTATTATATTATAAAAAAATTAATTTGTTTAAACAAATAAAAAAAGTAATATTTAGTTAAAGTAAGTTTTTATTGTTTGAAAATCACTCTTTCGTGATTATTAAGAAAAAAGCTCATCTAACGATGAAGTTTTTATTTTTACTTTTAAAGTCTTTGTAATTACCTACAATTTAAAAAAAAAAATCAGCCCTTCACTACTAACACAAGCCGAGAAATAAATTTATGAACGTAGGTAAGTCAGCGCACCCACGCAATTCTATGTTCTTAGGTTTTATTTTATATCTCAGCCCCAGTATGTCGCAAAGTTAAAATTAAAAAGTTTTATTGTTTATAATCATTTTTTCTATCAACTTGCGTTTAATACAATTTCTTTAAGCAAATAGAAAAAAAGTTACAGTTCATTAAAAGGCTTTTTTGTCTTGATTTTATACCTTTTTTCATAAATATTGAGAAAAAAACTGTATTTAACGGTACTTTTTTCAGGTTTACTTTTTTTGTTGTAGTCCTATAAATATTCTATAAATTAAAAAAAATTAGTCCATTACGACAAACAGAAGCCAAGTTATTCATGAATTAAAAATGACGCGTCAGTTTACCAACGCATAACAATATTCTTTCTTTTTTTAGTGAATAGGCTATTAATTATGTCCTTAAAAACAGGTCAATAAGGAAGTAAGACGTTCATGGAATTTTATTGTAACAATCTTTAAAGGGGTCTTTGAAGATGAGAAAACCGCGGAGTGCTATTAAATTAGAGGGTGCATTTTGGAGAAAGGGGTACAAAAGCACCCTTTTTGGTTTTTTGCATATAACTCGAAAACGAAGCAAAATTTCGAGATAATTCTCTAAACTTTTTTGTAGAGAATACAATTTACTATCAAAATGGATTTAAAAAAAAAAAATTAAAATTTTTAGTTGGCAAAATTTTAAAAATTCATTGCCAAAAAATGTGAAAATCGCATGTTTTGTTGTTATTTTTTACGTATTTGCTTATAATTTTCTTACCAGCAGAGATAGGTATAGGTATTCCTTTCTATAAAAGAAAGATAATTAAATTTCCTTTAAATAAATTTAAAAAAGGAACGGTTTGGATAAAAATCGACCGAGAAATAGTCGTTCAAACTGGGCTGATTTTAAGTTTTAAAGCTTTATGAATGACATATTTGGCTATTTTGATGGACTTGTTAGATAATACACTCAAACTGGGTGTATTAGTGAGCCATGCCCAGTTAAGTCAAAAATAAAATCAAATTTCAATTTTTGTACAGTTTTAGGGCTCCCATCTAATTTTTACAAAATTAAAAATAATTGCCAAAATAAACACATTTGCTCTTACAAAGTCGGGTTTTGAACACATGTTAGCTTATACCTTCTCGAACATGAAAACAAAATAGTTCCAGACAAGTTTTACGGTTGAAAGTCCTTGCCAGACAAGCTCAACATTTTTAAAGTAGATATTATAAGAATTTACTTTTTTTTTGAAATTTTAAATAACTATCAAATCTTGTTTAACAAAGCCAGATTTTCAATTATGTTAACTAATGTCTCCTTATATAGAGACAAAATTGTGCCAGACGAGTTTGGCTGTCGAAAATGCATGCCAGGCGGCCCTTAATGGTATAAAGTTGGTGATTTTTTTCCTTTTGTTCTCTAATTTTTTAAATAATTATCAAAACTAACAAATCTACTTTCACTACCGCGAAAAATTTGAAACTTGACTTTTATTTTTGACTAAACTGGCCATGACTCCCTACTACACCCAGTTTGTGTATAATCTAACAAGTCCATCAAAATAGCCAAAAATGTCATTCATAAAGCTTTAAAACTTAAAATCAGCCCAGTTTGAACGACTATTTCTCGGTCGATTTTTATCCAAACCGTTCCTTGTTTAAATTTATTTAAAGGAAATTTAATTATCTTTCTTTTATAGAAAGGAATACCTATACCTATCTCTGCTGGTAAGAAAATTATAAGCAAATACGTAAAAAATAACAACAAAACATGCGATTTTCACATTTTTTGGCAATGAATTTTTAAAATTTTGCCAACTAAAAATTTAAATTTTTTTTTTTAAATCCATTTTGATAGTAAATTGTATTCTCTACAAAAAAGTTTAGAGAATTATCTCGAAATTTTGCTTCGTTTTCGAGTTATATGCAAAAAACCAAAAAGGGTGCTTTTATACCCCTTTCTCCAAAATGCACCCTCTAATTTAATAGCACTCCGCGGTTTTCTCATCTTCAAAGACCCCTTTGAAGATTGTTACAATAAAATTCCACGAACGTCTTACTTCCTTATTGACCTGTTTTTTAGGACATAATCAATAGCCTATTCACAAAAAAAAGAAAGAATATTGTTATGCGTTGGTAAACTGACGCGTCATTTTTAATTCATGAATAACTTGGCTTCTGTTTGTCGTAATGGACTTATTTTTGTTAATTTATAGAATATTTATAGGACTACAACAAAAAAAGTAAACCTGAAAAAAGTACCGTTAAATACAGTTTTTTTCTCAATAGTTATGAAAAAAGGTATACAATCAAGACAAAAAAGCCTTTTAATGAACTGTAACTTTTTTTTTATTTGCTTAAACAAATTTAATTAAACGCAAGTTGATAGAAAAAATTATTATAAACAATAAAACTTTTAAATTTTAACTTTGCGACATACTGGGGCTGAGATATAAAATAAAACCTAAGAACATAAAATTGCGTGGGTGCGCTGACTTACCTACGTTCATAAATTTATTTCTCGGCTTGTGTTAGTAGTGAAGGGCTGTTTCTTTTTTTTAATTTAATTAATTTATTACAAAGACTTTAAAAGTAAAAAATAAAAACTTCATCGTTAGATGAGCTTTTTTCTTAATAATAACGAAAGAGTGATTTTCAAACAATAAAAACTTACTTTAACTAACTATAACTTTTTTTTTATTTGTTTAAACAAATTAATTTTTTTATAATATAATAGCTAATGTTATTATAAATAAATCCATGTTTTTTTTTTTCTGTGCGACATACTGCAGCCGAGATATTCTAAAAAGACGAAAAAATGGCAAAAAACACATTTTTACCAATAACTTTGGTAAAAAAAGTTGTCAGGTGGTGCAAATTTGGATTTAAGCTTTTTAAATGAGCCTCTATCGATCCATGAAAAAAAATCAGACAGTGCCTCTGCGCGCAAGGTCAGGCCCTTTTTCACGACGTGATGACTGGACTAAATGTCTTTATAGGATGGAACATAAGTCCCGAAAAAGAAAATTCGGGACTTATGTCGCTGCTCCACAAATACCTACCCACTAACATTTGCATACTCTCATGTATCCGTATACCTTATGTACCTATTTAAAACATAAAAAAGAAGACAAAACACAACATCAAACAGCTCCATGCACATACAAACTCTGTATAAAATTTTAACCAATAAATATAAACTTCACTTTTTATTCAACTCAAAAGTCCATCTTAGTTTAACTTTGGTTTTTGTTTTTCCTTCCTCTTTTCCTATACTTTAGTATAGGAAATCTCCACTTTTGAAAACTCCATTGCTTACTCATGAGCACTATATGCATACAGTGTATGTGCACAAGCTGCCAAAAAAATCCTTTCTCCAGGATAAACCACATAAATGTTTGTAGAAGAGAGAAATAAAATAATATATAAACGATTTTTTGGACATTGTCCAAAGCCCTTAAACCTCACAATACATAATTCACTTAGGAATCTCGGCTGTCTCAACCGATTTTCCATTTGCATGCCAGGAAAAATATTTGCATCATCATCCCACTGAATGGCTGTGGCAAACACGCCCAAGCTCATTCATTGCAAGAGTGCCAAGGAAAAGTATAGCATCGAAATTCCCTATAAACGACGACTATACGATACGACCGACCGACACGACTATGACGACACAAAAGTTCAATTTAATCCTTTATATGCATATCAGAATATCTTCTGAGCGCTGCGCTGTGACCAGACTGTAAATAGATTATAAATAGTGTCGTCATAAAAATTCTTAAATCTGGTCAATTGTATCTTTACTGCTGTGCCCATTCCGGACAATCTGTGTTTCATAAAAAAAAAACATTTAAATTGATCCAGAGGCAGGACATTCAAAGAATATGTGCAGCAGGCTTTTAAAGTGATTTATTAGCCTGCCTGATACTGATGGTGCTCCTGCTCAGGCTCACATCATATGGCCAGGATTATTTTTAATGGCCAGCAAAACCTCCTCTCTCTACTATTTCACTCGATTTGGTTTACCGAAACTCACAAAGCCAATCATTGTAGCTTTCCAAAAATGCAAATTTAAATCAACAATAATGATGATGATGTTATAATCCTTGATGGTCTTTGAATTTGACTTTGAAATTTGGCTGTACCCAGAATACATGCATTTCCTCTACTTCAACACGTTCTCGACTTGATAGAGGCACCACAAAATCCCTTGGCCATTGATTGATGTTTGAATAAGTTTATCGTGTCTTGAGGCTCAATCAGCATATATGAAATACCCTTTTTGAATAGAGGAAATGGGAAATGTACCCAGTCAGGACACTCATGATGATTGTGTTGGCTCAAAGGACCTTCTCCGGCATGTTCGTTGCTATATAATTAACAATTCACTCTGAATATCTAAACACTCGAATCCCAGCTCATTATTGATTTATTGTTGGTCACTAACTTTGTATAAGGACATGTCCCCCACAGAATCAGTGAAAGTAATTAAACTTTCAAATAGCAGTACAGTAGGTTAGGTGGTATCCTTCCTACCTATTATTTTCTTCTTTGTGGCTAAATATAATCCTTGGAAAAAGAAATGGGATGGGACAAAACATGCGGTCGAAGAGTGTGATTTGAATGGACAAACAATATAAGGACGTGAGTCCACATTGTAATACTTGCTCTGCATAAACATACACATCGAAAAAACAAACAGATTCTCATCGTCCTTAAATCCTATAGTCTATCCAACAGTGCTTTCGATGTCACTTCGATGGGAGTAACGCGTCCAAGTTGTATTTTGAGTTGCGGACGTGTATTGCATTAGAACTGTAAATGGCAAAAGTTTTTTTTTTTTTTTTTTTTTGCTGTGTCCTGTTTGTTTGATGGTGTATTGTTATTTGCAATTGAAATTCACTTTAATTAACCGATCCTTTAAGGAAACGTGTATCGGTTCTTAATGTCGATTAGTATCATTAAACTTAATTTCGTTTGGAAAAGTGATTTAATTAGGAATGTATTTGTATAATGATGAAGACGTTTCATACTTTATTTTGTGAATGAGAAATTTCAAACAAAAAGTTTCTACCTACTTTGCTAAATTAGTTATTTGCTCAAAGTTCTTCTTAGTAGTATAAATACCAGTATGACTACGTTTCTTATTTGATTATGTACTTGGATATCTCCAAGGATAAGTTAGTAGGTAAGGTTCATATCTATATTTGAAACTGAGTGTCTATCTATATTTGTGGTAACGATGTTACGATTTTGGTTTCTGCTAATCTGCAAAAATAGGTTTTTAAAATCGCGATTAGGAAAATATTTTCCAAACTATTTTTTTTCTTCTAAATTTTAATTTTTTATATTTCTTGTTTATGTAAAAGAATCTGGAGGCTCTAAGTAATGTACTGGGTCATTCCAAATCATTTTAGGGTTTACTCTCTATACAAAACTCGAAGACGCAGTATGGGAGAGAAATGGCTGAATGATTTCATTGAATGGCAGGTCATTGCGGAAATACATAACCGAATGCCAGAGAATTAAATGATGACTTCCAGGAAGCCAGAATGTTACGTAGAACGTGGGAGTAGGTTGGAAAAGGGATGCTGGATTTCAACAATGATGGCAACAATTTATAACCTGATGAACTGTCATGATTAGCCGTGGTCATTGGGATGTTAGAATAAAGATGGATGTCGAGTAACCTAATTATATGACAAAATCAAGAAGAGCCCTTCTTGACTGACTGGCTGTTAAGAATTGGTTCACACGAACCTACTTGCTGATGATGATGAAGCTTACGATTTTTAAAATGTTATGTAAGAACATGGACAGAGAAAATAATTTTAAAAAGGAATAGAATTCGTTCCTTAAATTGCTAAAAGGGTTCAACAGGGTTAGATCATCGTGTCCTGTAACCCTGGTTGGGGCATATAGGGCGTCAAAAAAACGTTTCCATCCTTCACGGTCTGCTGCAAGTTATTTAAGCTGTCGCCACGTCTTTCTCTGGGATTCTGCTTCCGCTAAGACAGTTGATTTCCATGGTCTGTTTTTTGGTCTTCCAACCTGCTTTGCAATTTCATCGTTTGGTTTCCTCAGTCTGTGACCAATCCAACGCCATTTACGTTTTCTTTCGTCGACGTCCAGCAGCTCTTGACTTGTCCTGCGCCACAATTCCTCGTTTGATATTATTTGTGGCCAGTGAATCTTTAAGATGTGGCGAAGACAGCGATTCACAAAAGACTGCAATTTCCTCCAAATTTTTCCAAAGAAAATCAATTTTGCCAAAAAAACTACCAAAGATATTCTCAAAACAAATATATACTCTTAGCCAATCACATGGTTTTTAACCGATTTTTATTATTTGAATACATAGATATTGACCCAGTCATAAGTCATATTAGCCATAAAAGTGGCGGAAAGATGGATTTTTGTATAAATAGCCTCCTCATGGCATTAGGAAACATGTAAGAAGTCCCCATCGATATGAGCACCGCTAACAATTTTATAGGGAGTCAAAGGCCGCCCTAACGATTTTTAAGGAATATCTCCTGAACGACAATTCTTACGGAAAAAATGTCAAGGACTAGGTTGCAGCTTAGAAAAGAGTAACCGTTTTCGAGACAGTTCAAAATGGTTTTCTGTTTTTGACTATAAATTAATAAGAGCATTGAATTTTAAAAACAAAAATAGTACTTAAATACGTAAAAATAAGTTTGAAATTTTTTATTAAATTTTTGTTCTTCAAAATTTTAAGTTTGAAATTAATTTTTCAAAAACTGTTCAGTCAATCAACTTAATTTAAAATTGAAATAAAAGAAGAGATTTTGGCCTTACAAAAATGTAAACTTGGCATTGTAAGTGTTACCGTCATTTTTTATTAATTTTTTTGATTTATGTAATTTTTTTTGAAAATTTCTTTTCCGGGCTAAACGGAGGAGAATAGAACCCCCTTCCATACGATTTTTTTCCTTACTCAACCCACCCTACACACTCAAGCTTTTTGTCACATTTTATGCAAATCACCCTTTATAAAGGAAACACCATGTTTTGTGACCTTCGACCCCGTATGATTAATAAAGTGGAGCCCAGATCGACGGGGAACTTTAGCAAAACCTTAAACTTAATTTCTTAGTACTTTTTTTTATAGAAAGAGAAACATAAAATCCGTTAGTTTACCAATTGAATTACAGTAGACGCTCGATTTAGTGAACCTCGAAATAGTGAACTATCCACAATAGTGAACACATAAAATTTTATAAAAAAAACGTATTTTGTATACAAATGTCACGCAAGTATTTTACATTGCTTGAGAGATCTGAGATATTATTTCTGTTTTTTGTCTAAGCCTGAGTGAAAGTCTTGTTGAATGCTTACCTAATTAAAATTAAAAACATTCACATCGAACGAAATGTGCATTTTGGATCAAATTCACCATTGAAAGCCTTAGAAAACTCCCGCTCGAAAGAGTGAACAATCTCGAAACAGTAAACAGGCGTGGTTTTTATTACTTCACTATATCGAGCGTCTTCTGTATCTCCAAAACGGTTACTCTTATGAAAAGAAAGAAATACTTAACGTTTTTGTGCGAAGTTTTGTAGGCTATGACCTTCCTAGTCCTTGACATTTCTTATGTAAGAGTTACCGTTCGAGAGAAATTCCCTTTGGCGGGGCCTTTGAACTCCCGTAAAATTGTAAGCGGTTTATAGTTTCCTTAGAATGCCATGAGGAGGCTATATACCAAAATTCAGCTTTCCGTAATTTTTTCCTCACCAAAAAGCTTTAATGACTGGAATATATCTTCGTTGTTCTATCAAAACTCCCTAAGTCCATTTCCTCCTCTCGTGAATTCGATATATTTATTAAAAAAATATAAACATTTAAGCTCTGCAGAAGGTCTCTACATCTTATGTTGGTCTATTTATAAGTTACAAAATTCCCAAAATCAATGATTTTCAAATTCTGGTTAGTACAAATCCTTAAAAAGTACTGATGTCTCAAAATAAATAGAAATGGACTTTGGAGGTTTTCACTGAACGACGACGATATGCATTTTGAACCAAAAAAACATAGAAATATGCAATTCCGATGAAAATGCCAAAATAGCTATTCCCTATCGGCCAGTGGTCAAAAGACAAGAGTTTGTGATGAAACGGATTTCTATCATGGTCTCTTTATAAAACACGTTGCACAAAAAAATATGGTCCACCATACTTGAACATCCGATTTCATCGGACCTGAATTCATCATCTTGGCACTCTGTGGCACCCAACAAAATTATAATTGGCACTGCAATTTTGTTTCCAGCTGCAGCGCTGGTCCCAGGACATTGTGACATGTACGGGAACGAAATGGCAGATGAATTGATCCGAGCCAAACCGACTGCTCTGTTCTTATGCCACTAGAGCAAGAAAAAAGAAGAATTTGCGTTTTCTCAAAGTTGCCAACGACAGATGGTCAAGAATTGATGTCGTATTTTGAGGAAATTATGGCTGGATAATTCAAAGAAAAAAACAGAGTATTTACTAAGCAGGCCTCAACTCTCCCTATTGCGGTTGGAATCCTAACAGGTCACAACACAATGGGAACGCACTTAAGTAGAATGGGCATCGGCTTATCTGACATATGTAGATGGTGTCAGGATGAAGAGACAGAGGAGGGCTCAATTCACTTCCTCTGTGAATGGCCCAGCCTAGCCACAACTAGAAGGGCAGTCCTCGGAGAATACTTTTTCGACGAACTGGGCGACGTCTCGTGTTTGACACTAAGAAACATCCTTAAATTCACTCAGAACTCAGGATGGATCAGGGAGGCCCCCCATACCTAAGCTTCCAATAATCAACTTCCTTCCCCCTCCTACATCCTTGCCTACACCCCGGGGAGCACAATGGATTCATAGAGATCACAGTGAGGTGATGCGACCTTCTCGTATCATCACCCCATTTAACCTAACCTAACCTATCCTTCCAGTCCTTGGGATAGCTTTCGTTTTCCCAAATGATTTGTATCAACGGATGTAAAATACAAGCCGCTGTTACGGGATCGGCTTTCAAAGGAGTTCAGCTGGTATTCCGTCAAGTCCAGCTGCGTTGTTGTTTTTGAAGAGATTTATTGATGTTTGGATTTCCTATTCTGACGGGGGTTCGCTGTCAATACCCCTATAGGACCTGCGCATCTCGTTTAGTTGGGGCACTTTAGCACTCTGCTCAACTGCTCCTGCTCCTCATTTAGCCAAAAAAAAAATGAAGTTTTTTTGTTTGAAAATTTTTTGAAATTCATTTTTTGTTTTTGTTTAATGTACTTTTTATTTCATTTCAATTCAAAAAAGTATCTAACTAATGCAATACTGTGAAAAAAATCCACTGGAATTACGGTTTTCTTGTCATTTTGATGACGACTACGCATTGCTTAGGAACAACACAATTTGTTCCTTTACCTGGTTTGTAAGACTTTGAAGTTTTGGTGAGGAAAAACGGTTCGATGAATCAATTTGAAAATTTACAAGAATATAGATGATTTAAAAGTCTATAAATTTGCTTACCAACGCAAGTCATGCAATCAATAATTACAGAGAAAAAAAATATTTTCGAAAAGACCACAAAACGTCGGTTTTTATACTTTTTTTAAACTAACGGTGAACGGTAAAAAAATAATTTCTACAAAATCTTAAAAAAATCTTGTAAAACGCTTTTTCAAATATCCAAAACTGTCTTTGAATTTTTTATAACATCATTATTTGCTGAGATATTGGTAATCAAAGCTAAAAGTATCTTTTTTCATTCAAAGTCAGATCAACCATGTCAAAAAAATCGTACGACAACAAAAAAAAAAAAAAACTGAATAGAAGCTGAATTAACAAGATATATGATCGACATTTAATTGACTCAAAAAAATGTATCTATAGAAATGGGGACCTTCCAGAAAAATAAAAAAAAAAATTTGTTGTCTCGTCTCATTTTTGGCCATTACGCAATAACGGTACTTCAAAATAATTTGTTTGCAAGCAAATCTCGAAACAAAAAACATAAAGCTGTAAGATGCTTTTTATTTCAACTCAATACGACCACTCGTCACAAAGACACAGCTCTTCAAAAAACGCTAACAAAAATTGAAAAAATATTTGTTCCTTTAATTTCGTTGACTAATGCATATTCACAAAAACAAAAAACTTATTGTTTCGATAGACAATATCTTCTATATAGCTATATACATAAATGACATCACAAAAACATCATCACTAAAACCTTAATACCTACTTTTTGTGGATGCTTTGATCTTTCGACAGTTACATATGCATGTAGATCTTGTTTTAGGAATTTTTAAGTTTTTTTTAAAGCTCACAGACAACTTTTTTGACACCTCATTTGGGTTATTTAAAAAAAAGTATGTCATTTCAAAGGTCATAGCGGTTTCTGGCACCTCATTTGGTGAATATTTACCAAAACTGAGACCATCTGAAAGAATACTGAGTTGTAATAAAAGGTCAGCCATGTGCCAAGATTCCAGAGCCGGAGGCCTATGAATATGCCTAATAGGTTTAAATATTTTTCATAAGTGTTCTCAATTTTGTTTTTTTCATGAACGGACATAATTTTCGCTACCGTCAAAACGAATTCAAAATAATTAAGATTTTCAACCCCAAAACTATTTTTGTTCGATGATGATCGACGACAAAAGTTGTTTATGGAAAGCAAATGACACTTGTAATAAGGCCCATAAACTATTGAAGATCAATGACATCTATAATACTAACTAATGTCAAATAACTACCTATTTTTTATTTTTTTATTTTATATGGAACCATATACTTGCCCTATATAGTTAACAATGTTCAAAAAAAGCATCAAATTTGTCTTGATCCACCCACGATAACGCTTCAATTCATTTTTTAGAAGCCATGACGAGCTTGAAAAATATCCCTGCCACAATAGAAGCAACGAGCAATATACTTTCTCCAGAAACTCCTTCCATTATTTTGTCCATCCTTTTGTAAAGTCAGATCTAACATTCTTTGACTTTACTTCAATATGCACACACAAATCAGCTTTAGTACTTTCTGAAAAACTGAAATTTCTTCTCTGTATATTTTGTCTCCCTTGCTTTGAATACAAACAATAAAAAGAAAGAAAAAAAGAAAAATTTGTATTCACTAAATTGGCATGTTTCACTCATTTTCCTAGCTCACAATTCCCCTTTTCACTTTATTATTATTATTATTTTTTTTTTTGAATATGTCTGTATAAAGAAAAACAAAAATGAAGAACAAAAATAGAAAGAATATTCTACCCCAAGGGATGCATAAAAAAAAGAAACAAACTTCTTAAGAAGGATTTTTTTTTTGTTATTATTAAGTTGGCCAGCACTATGTTTAATCCTGTCTAAGAGTGAATTGACGAAAATTGAACTAAAGAAAATCTTTTGAAGAGGATAATGAGGCAAAACTTCCACACGACCTCCTCCGTCTTTTTTTGTTAACCACTTTAACAATTTCTAAGATGTCCTTTTAACTTAGTGTATGCTGTGAATACTTGTATACATACATGAAGATGAAGAAACCTACGTATGTATATAAAAAAGCTAGGAAAGTTGTATTTTGTACATTTGCCAAAGGGAAAACAATAATTGAATTCGAGATTTAAGATCGAAAAGGCGTTTTTTTTAATCAATATCTTCGAAATAAAGAATTTTATTTTTATTTAACTTTGAATCAGAAATAATATTGAATTCTTGAACTTTTATTATTTACTACTTAATTTACTTAGGGTGACAGTATAGTCGTGGATGGATCAGGGCCTAAACCAACGAGCTGACTCAGCCCCAGTTTTCAGTCTCGCATGCCAATTTGGTTGAAATCCTCTTCCAATTGTGTGTGCCACCTGTTACACTGCAATCCTCTTCTACACCGTGCTGCACAGGATGAGAAGGGAAACAAGTGTGGGATGTACTTTTCATAAAAAGTTGTGTAAGTTGAGTCAACATAAAAAAAAAATCCCGTTTACTGCCATGTCTGCTTTCATTATTACTTGATATCTCAGAGACGTTTTTAACGATTTAAATAATGCCATTTTCTAATTTTCTTCTTAAAGCGAACAAATTAAAAAGTATTGGTAGTCAAATTAGCCCACTGACACGCCCACTTTAAGTATTTTAAGGATTCTTGGCACATTTAGTATTTTAAGGCTTTTCAAAAAATTTCTCTAACGATTTGGATGAAATGCCATGCCAACTTTTTATTTGTTGGGTTCAGAAAAAACTGCCTCATGAACTCATTTTCTACGTTGTGACTCAGATGATTTGGATGATATTTTGAAAAAAAATGAAAAATGGCTAAAGTAAAAAACCACCTGCTAACCCACTTTTAAATTATTTGTTTAAACCTAGTACGCTGCTGATGCGAAACGAAAAATCCCCTACAAAAATGACAGAACGAAATCATAAACGAAAAATTTAGTTTTACTTTTCGTTATGCAGTACGCTGTTCGATGAACGAAATTGAAAATTGTTGCATATTTTTTGGAGAAGTCTACACTCTTTTTTTCGCACACAATTAATTACCCAGGCCATTTATTGTGTGCGGAAAAATGACATTTGTGTTTTTTCGTGTGTATTTTTGTTGTTTCTTTCATTACAGCGTTTACAGCGATTTTTTAAATTGTTGTATTTGAAAATGAATATTTTTTCGCTGCGTTTTCGTAAGCATTTCGTTGTCTTGTTGGAGACCAACTAAAAACTTCGTTTCACATCAGCAGCGTACTAGGCTTTATCAGAAATGTGGATTTGGCTGACATTGGCATTGTAAAATTGAGCGTGGTGTTATTTTTATTTCGAAATTGCTTCACCTACATATTTGTTCAATGTCTTGGAAATGGCTCAAATGATTTGGATAATATTTTCAGTGTTTATTGTCATGAAAAATGTAAAAAATAAAACATGGTTATATAGTAAAGAGTCCGCCAACTGGCACGCTCAGTTTTATTACTATGGATATCTTGAAAATAGCTAAATCGATTTGGATGTAATTTCAAGAGTTTCCTTGCATGCTCAAAAAAAAAAATGGAATGCGGTTTAGGTAAAATTCGAATTTTGCCGAGTGGAGCTGGAAAGTACAAGTATCTACCTTCCTCTGCTGCGGATATCATCATGTAAAAATCAAAAAACTAAACAAAAATTAGCTTCAAAATTAATTTTAATTTTAATTTTAATTTTAATTTTAATTTTAATTTTAATTTTAATTTTAATTTTAATTTTAATTTTAATTTTAATTTTAATTTTAATTTTAATTTTAATTTTAATTTTAATTTTAGTTTTAATTTTAATTTTAATTTTAATTTTAATTTTAATTTTAATTTTAATTTTAATTTTAATTTTAATTTTAATTTTAATTTTAATTTTAATTTTAATTTTAATTTTAATTTTAATTTTAATTTTAATTTTAATTTTAATTTTAATTTTAATTTTAATTTTAATTTTAATTTTAATTTTAATTTTAATTTTAATTTTAATTTTAATTTTAATTTTAATTTTAATTTTAATTTTAATTTTAATTTTAATTTTAATTTTAATTTTAATTTTAATTTTAATTTTAATTTTAATTTTAATTTTAATTTTAATTTTAATTTTAATTTTAATTTTAATTTTAATTTTAATTTAAATTTAAATTTAAATTTTAATTTTAATTTTAATTTTAATTTTAATTCAATTCTAGTTCTTACTCATTCCAACACATACGACTGGAACAATTTCAATATGAGACGAGTTCGAGTTCTACTACATAGACAAAATACTTACGAGTTACAGACTTTGGGTGGCTCTTCAGCTTACCACTCCGCACTCAACCTTCTCAATCTAAACCAAGATCTTAAATACTAAAGTTTCAATTTTTAACTCCTGACAGATATTTTAAATTTAATTTAAATTTGAAAATTTGATTTTGTTCAAATACTTATGCAACTTACAGATTTTCTACCCACTCACAGGTGAAAATAAGTAATTAATTACATACCAGTAGAAACATGCGATACAAAAATTCATCTCCATTCCTTTACAAATTTTTGAAGCATACTTTACCTTCAGCTAAAATATTCTCAAATTATGCAAAAAAGTGACATAAAACTTCAAAGCTTCATGGAATAATAATTATTATTATTTTCCTTATGAGACATTTTCTTGGGATTTTTTTTTTTTTTTTTTGAAAACTTAAAATTCTCTCTGCTCGAGAGTAAAATAATGAGTTTTACTATATAAGGACGAGAAAAAGTTATACAAAACAAACGTTTTGTGTGCTCCTTTCTTGAAAATCATATTCATAAAGAAAATAATAATGTAGACCACAACTTTAACACACACGTCTCACTCCTACTACACCTTCCATCAGGATGTTCTTTGTCTTTCTTGTCGTCGTCGTTCCCATTTCTTATGCATAGAAGACGGGAACAAGTGGGAAGAAATAGTAGGCTGACGACTGAAAACAATTTCTTGTTGGATAGGGAAGTATGTTTTGCTTACAACAGGCCACATGCAAGCAAAGCACATGTCACAAACATTATAAGGATAAGGCTATACCCTCAGTAGTACCTATGGCCTGATCTGCTGTGCACCTCTCCTTTTTCTTGCCACAAGTTTTTGTAAAAGATGTAGGTAGATATGTATACTTATACATATGTATATATTTCCATCCTCAAAAGAAGCTTGCTCTTCATTCTATTCATATCGTAGGTATGACAAGAATCTTTTACAAGGAGCATCACCAAGCATATTCTCAACTATGGGAGCTGTTAATGTTTTGTTTTGAATTTCAAATTGCTCATGAAGTGTTTTGGAGTCATTAAATTTGTATGCAGATTGCAGAATAATGTAGCTACATTAAAATATATTAAAGATGTGTATGTCTGTCTGAGAAACTTTCGAAAAATATGAGTATTTGATATAAGCATTTAATTTACCAAAGAAATTTTAGTAAAAAATGGTAAAAATTCGATTCTAAAGATACTTCAAAAGTGTAAGAATACAATACCACCCCTTACAATGGAATTGAAAGTTCTGTAAAATATGAGTTTTTGACGTCCTGGACAGATGACCTGAACCTCAATGCCCAAATTTGAAATCAAGATACATTTTGGAGAGTATTTGGTAAGCACAGACTCCACTAAGGGACAAATGATAACGGTCTCCAGTCAGAAAACTTTTCAGCAGCTCGTTATACCGTGATAAGTAGCACTAGGTTTCCACGGCTAAGAATCCATGAAGCAACCTGGGTTCCCAAATAGTTGAAACGCCCACCAAACCGGCCATGTGCTAGTCGACGGAAGAAAAGTTCCTAGCATGTTAGACGTGTGTTCTTTCGAGCAGCAAATGTCGACTCTGACCATTTTTTTTGTTGCATAAGGGTTTAGAGCTTGACTGTTAAATGAAAAGAAACTACGAAGCGCTTTAAAAAAGAAGAGATTCGACGTTCATTGCCTTACCATACCTGGAGTCGCCAGAGCCTAAAGTGACCACCTGAGCCAAAGTCGTCAAAAACCTGTGGTCTCAGTATTGCAATATCAACAAAGAAGCGACCGAAGCCATAATAGGCTACCAAATACCTCCTAAATAGTACCCGTGGTTTAATGATTAGTGCGTTCAGCTGAAAAAGGTGACAGGAGGTGCATATATTTTAACTTTAATTTTAATTTTAATTTTAATTTTAATTTTAATTTTAATTTTAATTTTAATTTTAATTTTAATTTTAATTTTAATTTTAATTTTAATTTTAATTTTAATTTTAATTTTAATTTTAATTTTAATTTTAATTTTAATTTTAATTTTAATTTTAATTTTAATTTTAATTTTAATTTTAATTTTAATTTTAATTTTAATTTTAATTTTAATTTTAATTTTAATTTTAATTTTAATTTTAATTTTAATTTTAATTTTAATTTTAATTTTAATTTTAATTTTAATTTTAATTTTAATTTTAATTTTAATTTTAATTTTAATTTTAATTTTAATTTTAATTTTAATTTTAATTTTAATTTTAATTTTAATTTTAATTTTATATTTTACTCACTGCTGCAGTAAGTAGTAGCGGGAGCGGTGTATCGAGCTAGGAGAAGTGAGAAGAAGAAGACCCTGCAATCTCGCAATCGAAACAAAACCCTGAAACTTTATAAAACCCCAAGCAACTGGATGCAAAGTTACGTAGTCACCAAAGCATAGGGATAGCATTCATCGTCTGGAGCTCTATAACTGGCTGTGGCAGAATTTGGGATTCTAGGAAAGCTGAGCCAGTTGTTTTACGTAACATTGAAAAATAGACGATACAATGTGGTACTGGGGAAAAACTCTTCCAAAATATTCCAAAAATGCACAGGGTTTGAGCATGGAGATGCGCTATCATGTGACTTTTTCAATCTTGTTCTGGAACAAATAATGCGCAGGGCAAGTGTTAACACTTCTAAAGTACGCCGATGATATCGACATCATTGGCCACTTCTTCCAACAGGTTGTAATAGAGTCTTTCATGGCAATTAAAGAATAGGTAAAATTGTTGGCCTTGGAGTAAACGAGTATAAGACTCTTGCTATCAGCAAGCAATTAAAGATTCCTCAACTGTCTAGGACGAAACGTCACTCTTGAAAGCAATAACTTCGAAGTAGTTAAAGAGTTCCTCTAGCTGGGAGTAAATATTAATCCCACAAACGACATCTTAGTGAAGATCCGACGCAAATTAGTGCTTCTTCGGTTTGGTGCAACAAATGGGTTCAAAACACCTTACATGAAAGACGAAGTGCTTGCTCTACAAAACCCTAATACTGCCATTCCTGCTTCATGTCACCGAGTGTTGGCCGATATGCAAAAAAGGAAAGAGGAGAGGACACCTAGGACAGAAAAATCCTTCGATGTCAGTGTGCAAGGAGGACGAGTGGAGGGGAAAATGTAGTCTAGAAAATCAAAACACGTCGACTTCATTAGCTCGGCCATATTGACCGAATGGACAATAATGCTCCAGCTGAGAGAGTCCTTAAATCTCAGCCCCCTGGTTCGTGAGAACGTAGAAGACCGAACCTCTGGTTTTAAGATAAATCCATCGCGGATGTCAGCTTTTTGCTGTCACTCCTTTGGTCTGTGCCAGTGAGGAGTTAGGGCTTATCGTGGTCTCCATCTGAAACAGATCGCAGTGTAGTGGTAGAATTTAAATAATGGTGGATTTGTGATTCTTCCACTACCAAAGACAGTAAACCTCTCCCGAGTACGTCTCGAGGTGAAGCCAAGTGCTGCAAGGGTTGTGAATAATGGTCCTTCCATCGTTAGAGTGGGCTCGGTCACCAGTAAGTTGCGTAAAAAATCCTGGTATAGGTTGCTTAAGGACAGCAATAAGGTAAGGCGGACAACTGCTAGGATTCCCAAAGACCATTGGTAGTATACCAGAGGTTGAAGGAAAGCTGGAGCGACAAGATAAAATGGGCCCAGATCGTTATAGTGAGTGCGCAAAGCAGTTGTAACTCCACGTCAAAGTGACAAAAGCCTCCGGAGGGTACCATCCAAGAACCCCAAGCGGCCCAAAGTGCATAAAGCCAGCACTCTTCAATGCGGAGACTATGAGATAGTGACAAGGATAAAACCATGGTTGCTATTATTATTTACTGGGGTAATACCGATTGCTCGATTTCTTCTGACCAATGATCGGTAGTTAAAATGAAGCTCTTGGCAGGCTTCTTGAGTATAATAAGGGATCACCCGGGACTACTTTTGATCATAGGTGATGGTGGCTGGCATCAAGGATATGTTGTTAGAGATCTTGCAATCTTTATAAGCTGTCTGTCTCAGCAGGTGATAGATTAGCTTTGGCCAGATGTGAAGCTCAAGGTTGTTGCTAGGGAAGAAATCCTGTGTAGACCCAGAGTCCCTACACGGATACCAGCCAAACAGTACCTATTGCATGAAGGAAATTTTCCATTTCAATTTTCAAGCTAAGCAACTGCTCATTACTGATTCATGACTGGGAAGTCACAAAGCTCAAGTAGGTAACGGGTCTTGTCTTAATAGAAGCGCGATAGCCCTTGAGCACCCCTTGGTGCAGATGCAGACCAAAGGTGATATTAGGAATGGGTTTGATTGGGTTTTTCTGAAAGAGTATTCAAAATATGAGTTAGATGCGGATATCATCCATCCGAAATAGAGTCAGTGAGAGTGGACCCTATAGAGCATCCGCTAATGTTCCATACATTAATGATAAGGAATTCAGGTTATCCTCGATCAAGGTTCAGTATCCTACAAAAATGTCAATAGACTGACCAAAATGGAGACCGAAGACTAGCTCAACTTTATTTGTTTGATTGAGAATGAGCTTTTGGGTTAGCGGATAGATTAAAATTATGACACTTCTTCCTTATTCCCAATGATTGTATCGGATCGTGTGTCCATCAAAGAAGCCTTGTCTTGACTGACAAAAATCTTGATATCAACCACAGATATCTCCATTTTCTCAGATAGTCAAGCAGCTATCAAAGCTCTAGCATTGGTCTCTACTGACTCTATAATAGCCCTAAATTGCAGTGCATCTCTGTTACCTATTACATAGAATTAAATTAAATGCAAGATAAAAGTCCTAATTCTCAGTGAAGTATTCCCTTTTTAAGCTCAATGAAGCTTCGAAAAAATTTAACTATTTTTAAATGAGGGAATATACAAAGTCGTTCCAGAAATTATCAGTCCCAAAGGTTTGAGCTCTTTCTTCGCAATGAAAACTCAATTTATAGTTGCTGCTATTTTTTAAAAATGTCTAGCCATTACCGATTTTAGATTCAGTAGAACCTTATTTCCACGGTAATTATATCACAATTCACTAAATTGTGCGTGCGAATCCCTATTGATTTGGTATGAGTGAGTCCTCTCTATCATTATTTGGGCTCTTATTGAAATCTATCTAATTGATATAGAGATCGAGATTGTTCCACACGATTCGTTACCTCAAATTTAATGACCATTTACTCTTGGGTATCTCAAATTTACACACATTATGCCTGAAACATAAATGGTTTCACTAATTGTGGGTGCTGAAATATCTTCAACAATAATTCCCTTTGGCTAATATGCGTTACGCCATTCGCTACCTTCAAAAATGTTCTATCCACCAGAGCGCCACATCGTTTAAGTTCCCATGGCTATGATATTTCCAAATGATAAAGCGGTATTCGTAGGCAATGCTGCTTACTGAAACCTCCTATCCTGCTGATATAGAGGCAGTGTATGTAAACTTCAACAGCTGCCTAGCCTATAGAAATTGATAGCACCCAATGATGCTAAACTGGTATTGGAAACGTAGACCATTAGAATAATTAGTAACGGCTAAGACTAATTGCCTTTAAGCACAATTGTAAATCGGAAGCGAAAACAAGAAACGAAGAATTTTTGGTCTGCTAGTTAATGGTTATGTCCTTGGATGATTCGGATTCGCTTGTATGAGGATGAGGAGGCAAAATAACGGATACGCTCTGGTTTTGTTAAATTGCATGAAAAGTTGTTTTTGTATTCTTGTCGAGTCTGCTGTTATTTATAGCATATCGTGCACGACACACATCCTTGTATGTAGTTTATACTCGTATACGTCGTCGTGGGTCGGTCGTCGTCGTACACAAAAAGGGAAACACAAAACAACCTTTGTTTGGGATTTATTGATCCAGAAAAGGGATTGGTCTTTCGACCGAAATAAACATGCATTGATGTTGGGTAGTTGTTTAAGTTTCAAATTATTGGCTTTTCTTGAAAAATAGCATAAAGCTGAAATGCTAATGTGTGGCTTTAAATAAATCCTTATGCTTGATGCAAAAGTGCTTCATAAGCTAAAGCACCTACACTCTATATAGCCTTAGCCTACCTTACATGGATTTAAAATTAAAAATTCTTTATTGTTTCTTCAAATTAAAGCAAGAAGACCCTTAACAAGAACTACTTGCTGATGCTTTTGAGAAATATACATACTTTATGTTGGTCCACCGCATGTGGAAAGGGGGCACATTTGTACAACCTTATAATGAATATTTTACACTTTTTGGAGCAGATTTTCTTTTTTTTTTGTGTGAGAGAGGGGAAGAAAAAGGCGTAGGTATAAAATTTTTACACCAAATTCCGTCCAATACAATTTAAATAGTAGCAATTACAAGCTAAACTGGTCGATCACATGGAAAAAGATGTCATCTTATCTCTTGTCGATATTCTTAATATATAAAATAAAGTCGGTTAGTAACACCATTTATAACTCAAGAAGAGGCTGGACCGATTTTAATGAAACCTATGTAATGTGAATTGTTGGAATCGTGTCCGCCCCGAATAGGAGAATAACTATTAAAATATTGGAAAAATAATCCATATTATGAAATTTTGTTCTAACAAAACAAAATTAAAAAAAATTATAGTAGTCGAATCTCGATTACCTGGAACTCGATTAATCAACGAGTTGAATGTCCAATTACTTTTACCCGGCAAACGTTTTGTTCTGCTATATTAACTATTAACTAAACTGAACGTGCATAGAAAGTGAAATATTAAATCTGGAACTGAAAGTGAGCTGTTGTTGTGTGTTGCAGTTCTGTTCTAGGAATTTTCCGGGCATGATTTCGGATGTATCTGTACCGGGCTGGTTATCTCAAGTAAGACGACAATGGACAAACATAACTTATTCGCCGTTGAGGATAGATTCATAAGGTGCACGATGCAAAATCAAAACCCGAGTAGCTACCAATTTTTGACATTTGACTGACATTCCCCAGTGGCCCTGGGGCAAAGAACATCGGTCTAACCTATTGTCAAACTGTTGCGTCTCTTTGACTTTTCATTATGCATCCTAAATCGGGCCCGAAAAATTCCTAGAACAAAAACTGTGACAGGCAACAACCCAACAACAGCTCTATTGCAGTTTCAAATTTAATAGGTATTTCACTTTCGATTAATACTAACTTATCGTAATAAATCAGTCTTGCGGTGTTGACACAGGGTATATATGTAAATGGTTATAAGGGGAACAATTACTGCATTTTGAAAACAAACTTGACAAACAAAAGAATGATTTGCATCAGTTTCAAGCCAGTTTTTTTCAGGCTTGAAGCTAAAAAATGGCTTAGGAGCTTTTTAACCTACTCAAGCTATTCAAGCTATTAAAATTAAAATTAAAATTAAAATTAAAATTAAAATTAAAATTAAAATTAAAATTAAAATTAAAATTAAAATTAAAATTAAAATTAAAATAAAATTAAAATTAAAATTAAAATTAAAATTAAAATTAAAATTAAAATTAAAATTAAAATTAAAATTAAAATTAAAATTAAAATTAAAATTAAAATTAAAATTAAAATTAAAATTAAAATTAAAATTAAAATTAAAATTAAAATTAAAATTAAAATTAAAATTAAAATTAAAATTAAAAATTAAAATTAAAATTAAAATTAAAATTAAAATTAAAATTAAAAATTAAAATTAAAAATTAAAATTTAAATTAAAAGAAATGATAAAACAACAGGCAAAATGAAAAAACTGATAATTTCATTATCCTTAGACTTTGTCTGCCAACTTCAATCTTTTATTATACAGGGGTGTCCTGGACCTGAGTGGAAATATTTTAGGGTGTGATTCTTGGGTATATTCTAAGAAAAAAAATCGTAAGGGGAAAGTTATATTTCCCCTTCCTGACGTCGAGGGGGGGGCAGTTTCTGAAACATTGACTTTAAATGGAAAAAAACATTAAAAATCAACGAAAGCACATCCAATAATGTGAGCTAAAGTTTTTTGAAAGCTAATTCTCCATTCTTGCATTTAGTTCTTAAATCAAGTTGTTTAGCAAATTTAAACATCTTTCTTAGTTTTTTGAGAAACTAAGAAAAAACAAAATGTACTTTTCGCAATAAATCTCCTCAAAAACAACAAGGCAGCTGTTCTAGACGGAATACCAGCTGAGTTCTTGAAAACCGATCCCGTAACAGCGGCTAGTATTTTACATCCTTGATACAAAGCATATGCGAAAACGAAAACTATCTTCAAGGGACTGGAAGGATGATGTGATTGTTAAGTTGCTAAAAAAAGGTGACCTTAAGAATTGCAACATTTAGTGTGGCATCACCGTTTTGTCCACTTTTCCCAAAACTAATGGCAACCGTCGTTCTCGAGCGAATAAAAGATAGAATCGAGTCTACACAGGCATCAAGCTGGCACCCGCAGTGGTCGATCATGTGTCGACAATATGAACACTCTGCGTACGTCCTCGAGCAGTCGATGGAGTTTCAATCACCGCCTTACCTCATGTTCGTGGATTTTTAGAAGACCTTCATCGAGTTAACCGATAATGTTTATGGAGATCGTTGCTTGTTAGAGGAATTCCCGCAAAAATTGTTGCCATTATTAAAGAGTCCCTACAACAACGCAAAGTGTTTTGTTTGACAGAATGAGCAGCTATCCAACTCCTTCGTAGTGCAACAGGGTGTGATACAAGGGGATGTTCTATTGCCAATTCTCTTCCTGCTGGCAATGGACGACATATTGACGGCCAGTGTTGGTACAACAGAGCGACAGGGCACTCAGAGTAGACCGTTTGAAAGGCTCAGTCACTTAGACTATGCCTATGACATATGTCGACTGGCAAATGCCAAACATTGCAAGGGAAGGGAGAGTTGAGTGGTCTAAGAATAAACAGCAAAAAGACAACAAAAAATGCCCACAGGCCGATCCCCACAGCAGCGTATTATTCTACAAGAAACGCCAGTGGAAGAAGTCGAACAGTTAAACTACCTTGGCAGTATTTTTTCTACAAACGGTGCGGTACGGATCTGGACGTTAAAAGTAGAATAAATAAAGCTCGTGCTGCCTTTGGTACTCTGTCCCCAATTTGGAAATCCAATCTTATCTCCTTACGCACTAATAGCCTATTGAATAGACCGGAAAATGAGGGGTATAAAGGAACAATTACGTGCAAGAGTTTTTATTATTGAATATGTAAGCATGCTTAAAACCGAAAATGCTACTAAATTCACCCATGCGTTTCTGAGAGAATGGTCACTCTGGCCACTTTTCAGTATTTTTGGTATAACTCGAAAACTAAGCCGAATTTGACAATTTTACATATAGTACTTTTTGTTAAATTTTCTATCAAAATGGATAGTTCAAAAAATTTTACGAAAAAATTTATGCAGGAAAAGTTAACAAAAACCAACCTAAAAAAAATCAAAAAATCAAGGATATCTAAATTTTTTTATAAATTGTGCATAACTTTTTTTGAAGCAAAGATAGTCAATACATGCAGAGAAAAAATAAAGTAGAGACTTAAGGTGTTCAAAAATTAATATTTGTTCAAAATTGACAGAGATATTCCCGTTCAAACCTCATCATTTCTTATAATTTTTCGCAGTTTTGCCCGAAAGTCCCTTTTTCGGTACAATATGGCAAATTTCACTTTCGTAAAAATGTTCGAAATAAAAATTTCCATATAATATGACATTAGAACTATAGAGAATTTATAAAAAGGATATAAGTTCGCAATTTCGTTTTTCGGCTGTTTTTTAATGCTTTCAGACCTACAGACCGAACGGCTGGTCCGATTAACATAAGATTTAGTACTAGTTGCTAGGATCGGTAAATTTGTCATAAAGTACCAAAAAATAGCCTTTGGGCAAAAACTGCGGAAAATGATAAGAAATGGTAAGGTTTGAATGGATATATCTCTGTCAATTTTCGAATAATATGGCTTTTTTGACATGTCATATTAAAGCCCTTAAACTCCAGTTTACTTTGTTTGTGCATGTCTTGAGCGTATCTTTGCTCCGAAAAAAGTTATGCGCAATTTAGAAAAAAGTTTAAAAATCTTTGATTTTTCGATTTTTTTTATGTTGGTTTTTGTTTACTTTTGCTGCTTAAACTTTTTTAAGAAATTTTCCAAAATATCCATTTCGATAGAAAATTTAATTTGAACAAAAAGTATTATATGTAAAATTGTCAAATTTGGCTTAGTTTTCGAGTTATACCAAAAATACTGAAAAGTGGCCAGTGTGACCATTCTCTCAGAAACGCATGGGTGAATTTAGTAGCATTTTCGGTTTTAAGCATGCTTATGGGCCAAACAAACAAATTCAATAATAAAAACCCTTGCACGTAATTGTTCCTTTTTAAAAGGTCTATTCAATAGGCTATAAGTTGAGATTCTTCGAATCCAATGTCAAATCCGTGCTGTTATATGCTTGTGAAACCAGGAAAGTCACGTCTACCATTTCGAAGAAATTGCAGGCTTTTGTGAATCGCTGTCTTCGCCACATCCTAAAAATTTGCTGGCCACAAATAATATCAAATGAGGAATTGTGGCGCAGGAGAAGTCAAGAGCGGCTGGACGTCGTCATAAGAAAGCGTATATGGCGTTCGATTGAACACACTGAGGAAAACGATGAAATTGCAAAGCAGTCCTTTGAATGGAATCCTCAGGGTGCACGGTGGGTTGGAAGACCAAGAACAACATGGAAATCAACTGTCTTAGCGGAAGCAGAATCCCAGAGGAAGACGTGGCCACAGCTAAATTACCTTGCAGCAGACCGTGATGAAGGATGGAGACGTTTTGTTGACGCCTTATGCCCCAGCCGGGGTTACAGGACACGATGATGATGACTTTTCGCAAGATTGCCCGAAAAATGACTTTATTCATGTATTTTCCATAATTAAACCTTTTTTCGGGCTATTTTGGAAGAAGTACCTTTTGTTTTTTCTTAATTTCTCAAAAACTAAGAAAAATGTTTACAATTCGTTTTCGGTAATGGACTAAAAAATAATGAAGGTATTGCATATTGGACATCAAAACAGCACTTAATTACGTAAGATTTGAAAAATATCAACTTTAAAAAAATCACAATTGTTATTAAAATGTTTGGCTTTAATTTCTCAAAATAACTTGATTTAAAAACCAAATGCAAGAATGGTGTATTAGCTTTCAAAAAACTAAAGAACATTATTGGATGTGGTTTCGTTGATTTTTAACGTTTTTTTTTGCATTTAAAATTTTTCAGAAACTGCCAGGCAGGGGGGCCTGGAGGAGGGAGATTCAACTTTCCCCCATACAATTTCTTTCTTAGAATATACTAAGAACCACACCCTACAATACTTCCACTCATTAGTATTATGACTTTTTCCTAAGTAGGTATTCCCTTTTCCAACATAGGTCATTGAATTTAAGAAAAAAATACATGGGCAAGGCGGTTAAAACCCCTGAGGTCAGCGCAAACCGACTTTTCCTTTTGACTCATATCCGTGTTTGCTTCTGCGGTCAGGTGCATCACGGTATTTGTTGTTTTTCTTTTCCTTTTTTGTGCTACCGTATTTTAATTCTAAGCTGGCTAAATCCGCGTGAAGCGCTTAAAAATCGACCTTTGAAGGAAGCTTTCGACAAAGTTCTTTATTTGATTTTTGTCACCTCATTACTTTGTGAGAAATATTTTCAAAAAATTACTTCGTCTGAGTTCGGAAATGTCTTTTTTTGAATTCTTAAAGTTTATTTTCAAGGTCATAGAAATTTGAAGAACCTCATTTTTTGTCTATTAGAGGTTAGTTTAAAAATACATACAAAAATTCGCTTTTCAAAACAAACTTCAGTGAACTTTACTTTTAAATCAATTTTGTCAAATGTATCAGTTCAAAACAACAGAAAAGTGAATTGAAATCGCACTAAAATAGTGTTTTTTTGATTTTTCGGACTCAAAAACCTCATCAGTGTGATAACCGGATAACCCAGGCCCCCAATAAATTTAAGTTTGTGAAGTAAAAAAAACACATAAATTGTCAAAAGCCATCTTTCTGAGGGGATCCACGAACTAGTAGGTAAATTAAATAATACCATGTGTTTACTGTCAAACCAAAAACTATCCAAATGCATCAAAATCTCAAAATACCGATTTAAAGTAATTTCGAATAAATCCGTTCATGAAAAATCTCTAAAGAATTGTAATTCAACTTGAATGCTATCCATTAGCACATTATGTCAATCTAATAAATTTTTGTAATAATCTTAAAACACAATTCTAATCTAGTCATAAATCAACCGGTAATCAAATAGGTCCTTTACATACCTATCAAATTACCTTTTCTCTTTCCATTCAACTACCGGTGGTGGTGTAATTTACGAATAAGTTAGTGAAATGTGCTTACACACACAACTCCTAACCAGATATAAAACCCCATTATACCCAAACGATAAGAAATTTCATTTGTTTAGCTTAACCGAAAACAGATCTATTTCACTTGAATAAATACCCCTTAAAGACTATTTATACATATTTTGATTCGGAATAGACTCTCTGTTGTCTTTTTGATATTAATTGCACACATTCTTATAACATAAACGCATTTTATTTTGTATGTCATACGAAAGTAGAAAATATATAAACAATTTATCATCCCAAACAGAAATTGCTTAGTCTTCAACTTCCTATACATACTTGTGTACCTAACCTGCATACATACATTCAACTCCTTACTGTTTTCTCAACAATTTCAAAACAACGACAACCGGATATCCTGTTTTTCATATCAATTAATCGAAATCAAAATATACAAACATCAATTCTGTCGTCACAACGACCGCCACCACCACCGTTACTATAAATCAGAATCACTTCACGGACAAAAAGTGATATTGAGACTTTGCTCTAGATAAGTGATTTATATTCGCACTCAATTCATGCCATAGGGTTTTATATCTCTCCCAGCAACTTGTTTTAGTACTTCTAAGCCCTGTGATACAGTCAGTGTCTTTTGATTAGGGTTTCTTTATCATTTTCCTGTGACGTTTTTTAATCAAAACAAAGCAACAAGAATCTTCAACTTCGTAATAAGCTTAAAAACTTGTTTTCGGTATAATCTTTCAAGAAAGTCCGGCACCAAAATTATGTGTCCTCTTCCAGTCATTTTGAAATGAAAATATTCGCTTCTTTGAATCTCATTATATCCTTTTGTGGAATTATCTTTGCAGTTTCGAGAAATTGTTAAATCCACCAAATTTATTGTGTATGCTCTGAGATAAAACTGAGTCCAGTTTCTGTTGTTGCACCATCTCAATTTCCAATTTCCGTTGTGGCGCCATCTTGATTTCGATAGTGAAAGCCGTGAAAGAGTGATATCCATATAGTGTCGCATATCAATTTCAATAGATTTTTGACAAAATCCTTCTATTTCAACACAGACTTAATGCACTTTCAGGATTAGCTAGAACGCAGAGTTAATTCAATACTGAAAAACTGACCCTAAATGGTAGGTACCAACAATCTTATCTAAATTATAACAATTTCAAGCACGTTTATATCCTTTTGAAGGATCATTGAATAGATAATAACCTTAATCTAGTGACACAGAGTTTCACTAAACACCACGAAATATTTCCATTCAATTGATCCACAGCACACTTGGATGATTTATAGAAGAGTATAGTAGTTCAAAAAATATATACCTAACCCCATATACCCATTACTTCATTTTTCATACCCAGGATATGTTACGAGAATAAGGTGTTGGCTATATAAGGATATATACATTACACATAGATATAGAGACACATATAATAGTGTAAAATCGAATATTGAATGGAATCACATTCGATATATTCGAAATAGTTTCCAGATGTCCTTTTTCTCAATTCCGTACCATTTTTCTGCCTGTTCATGCACTTGGGGACATGTTGTAATATCCTGTTCAGTAATATCCTTTCAATCGAGTGGAAAGAGCAGCCAGCAGTTTAAAAAAAAGCTAAACACTCTCTCTAAAGCAATATGTGGATGGCAGAGGGAAAACGGATTTCTGTTTTTCATGTGAGTGTGTGACGTAGTATTATTTAAATTGATTTATAATATTGCAGAAATGTCATGAAAAGTTTTATATTTAAGGAAGTCATAATCTGTAAATTTCCTTTAAGAATGACATTTATTTGAAGTACTATGATATAACATTATTCAGGTTCAATATTGACCAACTGAAAGGTTTTGATGGTATAGATATAGAATAGATTAACGAGTACCTTACCTACCTAAGAAGACACTTCATAAGTGTATGCCTGCAAGAAATAAAAAACAAAATGGGAGGAGAAATAATTACAAAAGAAACTGCCTGAACTAAACAGGATGAGTTAGGATAATAATGGATTTTTCTTGGCATCTTTCAAGATGAACCAAGGCGGATTCAGACTTTTGCCCCAGGGGGGGGGGGGGGGGTGTCACGTTCTTCAAAATGTATGGTATTGCATTACAAAATTAATTTTTTTATTCAATATGTTGTTTCAGAACCGTAAATTTTGGCCTTACATCCTTAGGCCTAAAAAAATCTATTTTTCTCTTTTGTATCGTACCACGAAGGAACTAAAGTAACTTATAGTAGGGGAGCCCACTAAGGGATTTCGGGATTTATTCGAGCGCGTCATATTAGTATAAGTGGGGGTACCTTGCACCCTGCTGAGTACCTCCACCATATATCAGTCCTCTATGTAGGGCCGGGTGCCTAAGGCAGGTTATCAGATAAGTAAAAAAAATCGATAGCTCGAAGTACTCGAGCGCTTCATAAGATAGGGTATGTTAATTACATGCTGAAAAGTGTGTATTTCAATAATCTGACAATTTGAGTGTGACCTAAGGTAGTGGGAGGGTTACAATCTTGCAAAAAAATTGTCACCTGGACATTCTCGAGCGCGGTTGAATTTTTTTTATTGTGAAGCAACTAATTCTAGAATAACGGGAAAAGTATAATCTGCCATTTTTCTCGTCCCGGTTTGGAGGTAGAGGTGATTTTCGAAAAAAACGACTTAAGTGGAAAAAGAAATATTAAAAATCAACGACAATACTTAGAATGCAAAAAATAACAGTTTTAAAAGCTTGAAATCTGTTCTTTAATCCTACATTTAAATTATATTATTTGTGTTAATAGTTTTCAAAATATTTGCATTTAAACTCAAAGATTTTATAAAAAAAACCCAAAAAAAAACGTTTGGATCAATTTTTCTCAATATTTTGTAGAATAAAAAACTAAATTTTCTTTTTGTGGTCAATGTTTGTATTAATTTTGAATCGAACACAAAAAACCGGAAGCTTTTATGTCTTCTAGTTTTTAAGAAAATTGTAAATTACTGGTACTACTTTTTTATGAGATTATTATATTATATCATTTTGAAGCTGTTCCCATTAGCAGCTATTGACATTGGAAACAGAGAATACATTCAAAGTTATAAAATGCAAACAAAATTTGGCAAACACCGAACCTCGCACATACCCCAAATCCTATAGTGAGCCCAAGCAGGGCGGTTGCATACATAATCTTACTTCTAAAACGCAGCCGTAATGCTGGCAGTGCAAGCAAATTACAAATATCTCAAAAAAGTAGTATCAGTAACTTGCAATTTTTTCAAAAACTAGAAGACACAAAACCTTCCGGTTTTTTGTATTCGATTTTAAATTAATATGAGCATTGACCACAAAAAGAAAATTTAGTTTTGACTTCACAATTTTTAAAAAAATTGATCCCAACATTTTGTTTGCGTTTTTTATCAAAATTTAGAGTTTGTATGCGAATATTTTGAAAACTATTGACATAAATAATTTAATTTAAATGTAAGATAAAAGAACAGATTTCTGGCTTTTAAAAATGTTATTGTTTTGAATTTTAAGTATTGTCGCCGATTTTTAATATTTTTTTTTTTCATTTAGGTCGTTTTTCTCGAAATTGTCTCTACCTCCTAAACGGGGTGACATAGATCCCCCCTCCCATAGTAAGAAATGCTTGTACATATTTGACCCTTCTAAAAAAAAACCGTTTTCAATTTCTGGCGCCCAAGTTATTATACTCTCCCCAGTGATTGAAAAAATCCTGATTAAAAATGTTTCTTCTTTTTAAATCGTCAGATTAAGAAAACCCCTCCAGATAACCGTCAGATTAAGGTTCAGCACATGTAGGACATCAAGTTGAACCACATATATCAAAATCTGACGCGCTCGAGTATTTCAAAATGACGATTTTTTTTGCATTTTCAAGAAGCTGCCGCAAGCTTGCGTCACATCCGAATCGTCAGTCTTTTGAATGTGAGCATCCTTGGGGGTCACTTAACATCCCCTATTAAAATCTGACGCGCTCAAGTAAATCCATTTGTTTTCCAATTTCTACACTCCCATACAGCCACCCCCACCACGCAAACCGGCAGATTAACATACCACCGTTATTAGAAAGACCCAGGCCATATACACTATCAATATCTGACGCGCTCGAATATGTCCACGTGACTGTTTTTTTTAACATTTTTGAACACCTGTAGATGCTCCCCCCACCGATGAAACGGTTTACTTTACTAACATTTTTTTCTCTCCATCATCAAATCTTCAAAATCCATTAGGTCCCAACGACGCTCGAGTAAATCCACATTTAGCATCGTGGGCTCCCCTACTATTACTATTTTCTTTAATGACATCCCCTGCACAAAACAGAGGTAGGTATGTCACCATACATATATTTACTGTGTGATTACTATAATGTATTAAATTAAGCTTGTACATAATTCAAAAGATTTAAATCTTACATGTACTAAGAATTATTTTGAATAAAAAAATACAAATACAAATACCATATAAAAAAGTTGAATTCCCAATAGTTTCTGATCAGGTTGTTAGGTGGGCGAGTGCAAGTAATCAAATCCTCCGGCAAATCGAAGCATAATGCGGTGGTGATTGCAATCGAAAAATGAATTTGCTATCGAAATTCGCATTTCAATATCAACCACCATTTTCGGCACCTGTTTGTGAGATATTCCCAAAAAAATGGGTAAAATCTGAAAAGCCAGGAACCTTACAAAATAACAAAACCAAGATCTTGAGTAACGAAGTCTCACATTTTCTCAATAATTTCAAAACTAAAAATCCCATTTCGCAACACAAAATTTCGCAAATATATCGAAATCTCGAAAATTAAAGTCTCAAATATAAAATCTCGCACTTTCAGTAAAATTCGCTCCGAGTTTCGGACTGAAAACAAAATAACAGAACCTCACGCAAGATTTGGAAAATTCAAATAAGGTCAAATAAGTCATACTGTGGTATGGAACTTTTTTTTGAAATTCCTAAGAGAAATCTATGCCTGACCAATTACTGAAACTGTAGCTGACTTTTTATAACCATTTAGTGACCTTTGAAATTGCACACATACAAGGTTAAGAGATTCTAAAGCCCCTAGACCTTTTAGGTATATTAAATTGATAACATAAACTTATGTTAATATATGCGATTTAATTTTTAGTTTAAAGGAATTTGTAAAAAAGGCCTTTTGTTATCTTATTTTGTGTTCAGCAACTTTGACAAAATCATCAAACCAATTTAAAAATCATGTTTACGCTGAAATTAAAGTTAGCATAAAGTTGACTTCTTTTATTATTCCTTAAAAAAAATTGTTAATTTATTATTTAGCAATATTTTGTGACATTTTTTGCATTGTGTGTCCTTATACGCACAAATATTCGTAGACGAATTTTGTCCTTTGAGTAGTGAAATCATTTTTTCATGATGGAATTCATGTATTTTAAATTTATTTTTGCTCGGGAAAAGCCCCAGGGGGGTCATGACCCCCCTGGTATCCGCCAATGAAAAGATCGCTACAGTAGGTAAGCGAAAGGATTTAATTGACCATTAGAATAAATTCACGATTAAGTGGCATATTCTTTCTCTCCACTGTTATAAATCAATTATGACATTTATTCAATAAAGAAACGTGGTGACAGAGATGCCCTCAGGTAATCTATACAAATATTTGATTTGATGATGATATCAAGTTAGCAAAGCAGCTTTAAAGAATCGCAAAAATGAATAAGTGGATAGTTTGCCGGTTATTAGTCTTTAATTAGTAGTGACAGTTTTGAATACGTCGTTCAATGGTTTCTAATTTTTTTTGATGCTTTGCTAACTTGGTATCAAGTTCGGTGAGAACTTCTTATACCTGGTGGTCTATGGCTTAATAATTTGCCATTAACTAGAGATTAATTAGTTGTAACAAATTCAATTTAGCTGTGCAATGTTTTTTATGTTTTTTTGGGTGCTTTGATAACTAGATATCAAGTTAGCAAAGCAACTCTCACGGATTGAAAAATGGGTAGATTCATAATTTGTCGTTCATTAGTTGTGACAATTTCGAATTTGTCGTTCTATGTTTTTTTTTTTAAAGTGGTAAACATTTCTTAAATTTAATACTTTAGTATTAACGACTAATTAATGGCAAATTATTACTCAGTAATAATTTGCCATTAATTAGTCGTTAATTAGTTTCAACAAATACAATTTTGAAATGCGGTGTTTTATACGTGTGCTTGGATGATTTGTTTTTATAAGTGTCAAGTTAGCAAAGCAACTCTGAAGAATCGAAAAATGGGTAAAAAAGGATAGGAACTGCTTAAACTGAATGGTTTATGGCTTTATCATTCATGGTTAATAACTCGTTACTAAATTTAGCCAATTTCTAGTTTGTTGTTCTATGTTTTTTTTTTCGAAAGGTGGTAAAAACTTCTAAAACTTAACATTTTACTGCTTACTAATTTGACGGTAGTTAATCGTTAATTAGCTGTGGCAAATCCAATTTCTGCATGCGATGTGCTCTGTATTTCTCAACAAAACTACCTTTGTATGTTAATTCGTACGAATTAAGTAAAAATAGAACAAAAAACATAGAACACTTTGCACGAAAATGTTAAAACTGTCACATAAAGGGCGTCCGGTAAACAATGGATAATCTTGAAACGGTGGTGCACAGTGGGGCCAAAGCTACAATTTAGGGAAAAAATCTGTAAGTGGTATCATTTCGAATGAATTTATGATTTATGCTAAGGGGGGAGTTTTTGAATTTTCAAAATATATAGTGGGATATTTTGTATCAGGTATAGTAAGGGTGAAACTAGAAAGTAAGTAAGAATTTCTCAAAGGAGAAAAAACGGATTGGTGTCATTCAAAGTTATTTTTGAAGAAGAAAAGTAGAATTTTCAGAATCCGTTTAGAATTCTGGGGAAAAAAAATCAGGTCTATATTGAAGCGGTTATTTTCAATCAGAAATTATCTTATTCATCAATAAGTAAAAAAAAAGTACACAGATGGCCTATTTCTATTTCCAGTCAGGGCAGTCATAAAGTGGGCTATACGCCGTTTTCAGGATTATCCATTCTTTACCGGACACCCTGTATGATCAATAGCTAATTAAAGACAAATGATTAAGGTCCTGCTGTACAAACGTGGTTCAAATTATGATCCGTGGTTCAAATATTTTTAATGGCTGATTTCGGTGAAATTACTGGGATTCAGCGATGGTTCAAGGTTCATGTATGTTAGCCAATTTAATACCTGAGCCATCGTTTAACTTCAGTTAATTCGCAAAGTCAGTGATTTAAAATATATATAAAATATAAAATATAAAATATAACGAGTTAAATATTTGTACAACTGGCCCTAATAAATTAAAATTTCAATGTAATAGGTTCTAAGAACTTTTCTGGAGCTCTTTGCTGATTGCATCTTAATTTAGGAAAAAAAAAAACAAAAACCATTGTTTCGGTAGTCGCATTTAAGATTAGATTGTACCAAAATCAATATTTCTGTTTGATTGACCTCCAACTTCCCCCTGAATCCTGACTCTACCTCTTCAAATTCATCAAAGCCAATGCGAGGATTTTGGGGGACCTTGGGTATGCTATAGGGGGTGCACTTGCACCCGAATTTGCGTCGATACCAATTTTAATATTTCATGATTTAATCAATTAATTAATTAATTTGTGCTTTTTTCTCGGTTTATAACTATTATAGCTATTTGGGAGCTTCTTCATAAGAAATAATATTAATCAGTCATACCGTTTTCAAGAAAATCTAAAATGAACAAAAATGCTTCCAACAAAATGGTTTTCCAAGCACGGGTAGACTTTATTAAAAAAATTATTTAATTAATTTTGTTTTTAAGAATAGTTGTTGAACCTGCAGCCATTTTTGAAAAAAAAACAAGATTTTGTAAAATTGCTGAAATAAATTGTATAGCTGGAACTATTTTTGGTTCTTAAAAAACAAAAATTAAAAAACGTGGGGGGGAGAATGACCAACAACCAATGTGCACCAAGTTTAAAGAAAATCAATCCCGCCGTTTAAGCTGTAATCAGGCAGACAGAAAAAACTGTGAGACCCACTTTTTACTTGCGATAAAGGAACTATAGGGCAATTTTTTAGTCCTGCCTATTATCATTATGACAGGACTGATTCAAATCAAGAGCTTATTTTGTTTACGAAACTTGCCATTAAGTACCTACCCAAGTACATAAAGTACAGGGTCTGCCAAATAACTTTTTTTTTTGAAAATACTACTACTACATGGAGTGTAGCTTCGGCTGTGAGGCACGTAGCGCCGTCCTGTTGAAACCAAATGTTGCCAATATCCTCCTCTTCAATTTTTGTGAACAAAAATTCGTTCAACATGGCCCGATAATGATCGCCATTGACTGTAACGGCCACTCGATGAAAAATGGCCCAATTATGCCTCTGGACCAAAATCCGCACCAGACAGTGACTCGTTTTGGGTGTATCGGCTTTTCAATGGCGTGCGGGTTTTCTGTGCCCCAAATGCGACAATTTTGCTTGTTTACATACCCGCCAAGATCAAAATGAGCTTCATCTGAAAAGATGATTTTTTTTGGCAAAATCGGCATCTTCTCTAAGTCGATCGCAGGCCCACTTAGCGAAGCAGCCATTTGAATGAAATTATTTTCCATTGTTAACCGGAAGGATTGTACTTTCAAATAAAAAAGAAATTTGAGAAAATATTCAGTAGTTTTTTTTATAGCATTTTCAAAAAAAAAGTTATTTGGCGGACCCTTTATATCGCAATTAAAAATATCATTTTTCAAAACTTTATTTTTATTTACTAAATGAAATCTTGGAATGGAGAAATCATGCATATTGAAATCTCCAAGTTAAAAAATTTTTACACATTAGAATAAATCAAATTAAATCGTATTATTGGCTCAACAGAGAATTTTGTTAATAAATGGTTATATTAAATACAAAACAGAATTAGTAGAATTTTTTTCTTCTTAAAACAAATTGACAGAATTTTGAAAAACTGAATTTTGGAAATCAGAATTACGTCAGACAGAATTGAAAAAAAAACAGAATTTTGAAAAGCAGAATTTTTTTGAAAAAAAAAGAATTTTTTAAAGCAAAATTTTCAAAAAAAATCATTCAAAAATTTTATAAAAAAATTGGCAGGAAAAATTAACAAAAACCAAAAAAAAACGATCAAACATTTTAATTTCAATTTTTTTTAATAAATAGCGCATAACTTTTTTTGTAGTAAGAATAGGTTCAAAAGATGAGAGATGAGACAAAATAAAATAGAGTCTCACTGTCTTAATATGCCATGTTAAAAAAGTTATTTTTATTCAAAATTGACGGATATATACCCAATCAAACTTACCCATTTCCCCATATCATTTTTTGCAGTTTTGGCCCGAAAACCTCCTTTTCAGTACTATGGCAAATTTCACATTCGTAAAAATATTCAAACTCAAGATTTTGGTGAAATACGATATACATTATATAACTATTATTGAGAATATTTTAAAGGTACTTAAGCCCCGATTTAGATTTAGGATGTTCCTTAATGCTTCAAGACCTACAAATTGGACCGATATATAGTTATAAGACTTGGTATCTAGGGCAAAGATTGTTTAATATGTCATGTAGTACCGAAAAACGTGGTTTCGGGCAAAAACTGCAAGAAATGGATAAGAAATGGTAAAGTTTGAATGGTTATATCTCTGTCAATTTTAAATACAATCTACTTTTTGAAAAAAGTATCGTATTAAAGATTTAAGGCTTTACTTTTATTTGTTTAAAAATGTTCTGAGCCTATCTTTGCTCCCAAAAAATGTATGCGCATTTTAGAAAAAAAAATTTAAAATGTTTGATTTTTCAATTTGTATGTTAGTTTTTGTTAGGTTTTCCTCCTTAATTTTTTGTATACATTTCTTATACCATCCACTTCGATATAAAGTTCAATTTTGAACAGAAAGTTATATGCGTAAAATATACTGTCAAATTCAGCATAGTAATAATAATAATAATAATAATAATAATAATAATAATAATAATAATAATATTAACTATATGCCTGTAAGACCTAAGGTCTTTTAAATGCAACCTGAATTGCACGGCACTAGCTAGAAAGAGTAGGAGGATAGGAAAGATTTGGCACAGTGGATTGAGATCAAGGTGTTTACTATCTCATTAAATCTCACGGGTGGCGTCCAGTTAAGCTGGGAGAATATAGAAAAGAGTGCTGCCTAGAATGGGCATAGTTCTCGAGTTATACAAAAAATTCGAAAAGCGGCCAGTGTGACCAATCTATCAGAAACTCATGGGTGATACGCGTAATTGTTCCCTTTTAAAACGTATAATGAAAAAAATTTAAAATCATAAAGTATTGCAAATACCATTAATAACAGGTTTTGATAATTTTTTTGTTAAAAAAAACTTGTACATTATTATCTACAATAGTACACTGATTATCTTCATCAAAATCATTGGAGTTGTTTTTGAGATAAATAAGCTTTTCCTTAACGGCTGAACAGCAAGTACCTACCGTTATTTTTAGAGCTTACAAAATTCAATTTCCCTTTAAGGATATCACAAAAAAACCTTAAATTCAAAATTTTAAGAATATCGCTACAGAATCCAAAACTTAGCCTATATGAGCATTTCGTCTAAGCAATCTTGGTCAGCAACTCTCCCTTTTCATCAATTTCAATGCCTAGTGTGACAACATGCAAAAATACGAATAAAATAAAGCACTGTTTATTTTCAGTACTCCTGCCTACAATTTTTTGCCAAGTCCGAACGGCTAAATGAGAAGCACTTATTCAAAACAACAGATACTCTTGGAGCAGTACCTTGGAAAAAACATTTTTTGTTTTTTGGGGGTAGCGCAGGGAATGGAACTCAAAATGTCAAACGTACTAACCATCATGCCACGAGGTGCTGCTTAAATAGAAATACCTCTAAGTTTCAACACACTAGAGAGTGTAAATTTGTATTTTGCAGTTTTCTATTTTTCAATGCTACCAAAGAGTGTTATGACTACTCCTTCATACAAAAATTTTATGGAACGAATTTTTGTTCGCACTCGCGTACAGTTGAAATCGTAGGTAGGTACTACAGTATAGCTTAATGAACAGGGATCTACTGTCTTAGAAGCTATATCCTTCCCATTGTTCTGAAGAACTGATCTCCCACTACGTAATTTTTGTATCTGTCGTACCCTTCTTGTTTTCCTCCAAGGGGATGGAAACAGTACTTATCCAGTCTTCACGGTCTATAAAGACCATACTGCAGTTGCGTTCATTATGCTTCATTCCATTTTTAAAATTTATTGAGCCAATAGTTATCAGCTTAAGAATTATTTTGAAAAATGAAAGCGAAAAAGTGTGCGCGATGTGTGTGTCGATGATTGTCTTCTACATTGAAAACTGGAATATAAATCATCTTTCGGGCCAATCAATATGAGCTTTATTGAATTATTTCATGTTAAAAATTCCCCATATAAATTATGGTGTATCCTATGGCTGGAGAACTCTAACAGCGGTATATGATAAAAACATTAAAACAGCATTGTCCATCAGGAAATAAAAAACCACGTAGAATTTTAGTTCTCAAAAAATCCATTCTTCCTTCTCCCATTATGATGAATAACATACTCTATTCCAAAACCATAAATGGCACTGTGACACTTACATTGTAGAACCATAAATAAATGATCCAAGTAGACGATTTAACACTATTTAATAGGACCTGTTGAGTTATTGATTTAAAAATAGCTTTTAATGTCCCCTATTTTACAAAAAATTGGTGATTTTTCAAACACCAATTCGATACTTGACTTGACAGCTAAATTGAATATAAAATATCATAAAAAAAAATAAATTCTTATGGCTTATCCCAAATTCAATGGCCCATAACAAGCAAATATATAAAATGGAAAAATTGATAAACTCTCACGATTTGTTTTACATTTTCGCATACGAAAATACTCAATAAATAATGACCCCAACAAAATACTCGTATTTTTCAAAGAAAAAAATATATTTTTTCTATTTTTATTTTCTGAAAAAAAAACTCCAAATGGCGCATTTTTTTCCTTTTCGTTTTCCCATAAATTGAATATAAAGACGAAGGAAAACATAACTTAACCAATACACAAACCATCTGTGGTGTTCTTCGTGTAAAATTTGTTTTCTTCTCTTGCCAAAGTGAGTGCCTTTTGGAATATTTACTTCGGTTGCCACAAATCCACCGTAAACATAATCATTTACAAATACACCAATGTGGCACACCAGAAAACTTTCTGCTTCATAAAGCCACATTTCTCTCGAAGGACTTTTCTTTTGGCTTTATGGGGCGCCAGGTTATAGTGGTATTTATGTCTATATGTTTGTGTATATGTTTCTGCAGATACACCAAATCGAATGAATGCATTTGGTTCACTTCTCTTATCCTCGTTATTTTTTTGTTTTTTTTTTTAAGGACCCCCTTACAAAATCTATATTCTGTAGACATATAGATTGGCTCGTAAGTAAAAAAACGCCCCGATTGAGAGTTGAAAGTGAATTGAAAAGTAAGCGAAAGGTATACCCGTTCCTTATCCTTGTTTTCTGGCGCAGTGCTTTCTTTGCGGTCGGCTACATTTCCATCATCCCTACTCTAGAAGCTAAGTCGTAAACTTTTTTAAATTGAAAAAAGAAAACACCAAGCTGAACCAAAAAGTTGTTCGTCCTTGTGTGATTCTTAAGAAAGGATAAACTTGCCACGGGGTATCATAAAATGAGGGCCCTAAAAAACCTAAGAAGACCACAAAAATTATCGGATAAACTTGGTTAAAAGTAATAAATTTCTGGACTTTGTGCCCGCACGAGGGGATTAATATTTTGTTCACATGGATAGCTTATAGGTACTTTGTCCTTAGTTTCAGTCTTAACCGTTGTCGTTATTCTGAGAAAAGAAGCGGTGGTTGAAGTCATTATAGATATAATCCTTCTTGATAATCCACATTTCTGTACTCAGGAAGTGCAACAATTTTCATCTTAACAGAAAGTTGAAAGAAAACTACAAAGTTTTCAGTCTTTAAATAGAAAAAAAAAGAAGATAAAAAAGTTACACATACGCCACAGTGAACCTCAAAGGATGTAAGAGTGCAACTGTAAGGAAGTTCATGAAATGCTTATGAGGGCATATAGAAGTTTTCCCCCAACATAAAGTTTACTTCCCGCAACTTAACCTTTATACTTGAAATTTTCTTGAAATATAAGAAGCTGATGGAATTGGTAACATGGTCTTATGTGTTTTTTTTTTATATTGTTTTTGCTACTTCTAAAGTAGGTACTTTAACTAATATTTTTTTTTTTTTGTATAATTTTTGAGGAGAACCAAATATTCTGAGATAACAAGTGGTATAACATTATGTTTATTTATTTAGTAAAAAAAAGTTACAAACAAGCACTCTATGAATGAACTTCTTTGCTGAGGCGTGGATATGGATATGTAAGCAAATTGTTTTTCTTGAGAGTGTATTCTTTTTGGTTTTGAATGTAATTTGACTTTCATAAAAGAAAAAGTTAAAGGTTGTGAATAAATTACATATTTGTGATATGATATTACAAACAAAATAGACTTTTTATGGAAATTATGGATTATGTTTGCTCGTTTTGTTGAAAACTTATTGAAAAAATCGAAGTAGTGTAAAATTTAAAGGCTGAATATCTTTACTATAACCACATTCGGTTTTTATTTTGAAAGTTAGCTCCCCTTTCTGTTATTTGTCTGAGACCTACTTTTTGGTATTTGTTTATCGAGGGTAAAGACCTAAAAGTGACTTCACCGATGTACTTTTAGCTGTTGACTAAGTGCTGACAGATTATAGAACTCTCCTCAACATTCCATCAATACTGGAATGAATATCAGTCTCACTCTCTGGATAAATAAAATATAAATCATAGCCATAATGATTGAAGTTTCTTACGTTTTTCTTTAAGAACTGGCTTTGTTGGTTAAATTCTGGACTCTCTTTTAGACAGAAAAACAGCAATTGCTATGACGTGAAGCACGTTATTCTTTAAACTTTTATTGACATAAGAAAAGTTCAGTGGTATTCTTAATGAAATTGGGAGGTTTATAAGTGGACTCAGAAAATTTGAAATGTTTTTCCGAAGAGAATTATATTTTTTTGAGTTTAACGAGGTTTTTATTAATAATTAGATTAATGATTAGATTAAAATAATTAATTAACATGGAGATTTTTTAAGGATAACTGAATTTTCATTAAACATTGCTTAACCCTATTTGATTTCATTGGCTCCATTTGGATCCCAGAGCATTTTTGATCACTCATAACTTTTTTGTTTTTCATTTTCTCGCCTTGAGGTTAATGCTCAGGGAAACAAAATTAATTTTCTATTCTTCTTTTTTTGTTTTTAAGATCGCATCGATCGCAAATTTTTGTTGGAACCACCACCCCCAGGCTCTGGAAAACACCATGCTACCAATATATTTTAATTTTCTACAGTGAAGTTTTGACAAATACGTACGAGTGTTTTTTGTGTCGGAGTTCATGATTTGCACCACCCCCAATCCCTGAAAAATTTGCTTCACCCGTCACCCCTAGATAATTCCTTTCTTCCTATGGTCGCAAGAGTTCAGGGAGACATTTAACACTATTCTGCAGTGTTAAGAAGAAAAATCGTATCTGAATTTTTAGCTGTTTTGAGTTAGGGCCAGTTTCGACATCTTTGCTATGTTTGCTATTTTATTCTTTAAAAATAAAAGCCCTAACTTGCTTCGATAATGATTTAAAACGCAAGAAAAATGACGATCGGTCATAAGACCATGCTATTTTTAAGAAAAATTGACGCTTAAGCACTTATTTTAAGAAAAAAAGTGACAACCGTGTAAGCATTTGAATATTTAATAATTAATCTAGGCAAAAAAAAAAAATAATTTACTTGTAAATACGACCGAAAAACATTCAAACAGAAAAAAGCGTTTATCTCTACCTTCTTTATATGGCAGTATTTGTGTGCAATATTTACCACAAACATCACATTTGGTTCTGCCTGTTCTGTCTTCTGATCTTGGGCAAATGTGACATCTGCCCCTTCTTGGAGACTGCTTCGTAAAACCGGCTGAAGAGTTTAGTTTTTCAGTGAGTGAACTATCATTCAGTTCTCAGTGTCTAATAGCTCATCCACCAGTTCGATTAGCTTATCGTTTTTGAAAAAAAAAAAAAAAAAAAATGCACGACTGGGTCACACGTACTTGCTCTTATGTTCAAGACACTGCGGGTTTAAGAAAATTGTATGTAAAAACATGGATATCATAATAGCCTATTGAATAGACCTTTTAAAAAGGAACAATTACGTGCAAGGGTTTTTATTATTGAATATGTTTGTTTGGCCCATAGGCATGCTAAAAACCGAAAATGCTACTAAATTCACCCATGCGTTTCTGAGAAAATGGTCACACTGGCTACTTTTCAGTATTTTTGGTATAACTCGAAAACTAAGCCGAATTTGACAGTTTTACATATAATATTTTTTGTTCAAGATTAAATTTTCTATCGAAATGGATAGTTTGGAAAATTTCTTAAAAAAAATTAAGCAGGAAAAGTAAACAAAAACCAACATAAAAAAAATCGAAAAATCAAAGATTTTTAAATTTTTTTCTAAATTGCACATAACTTTTTTCGGTGCAAAGATACGCTCAAGACATTCATAAACAAAGTAAACTAGAGTTTTACGGCTTTAATATGACATGTTAAAAAAAGCCATATTATTTGAAAATTGACAGAGATATAGCCATTCAAACTTTACCATTTCTTATCATTTTCCGCAGTTTTTGCCCGAAAGCCTATTTTTTGGTACTTTATGACAAATTTGACGTTCCTAGAACCTAACACTAAATCTTATGTTAATCGGACCAGCCGTTCGGACTGTAGGTCTGAACGCATTTATAAACAGCCGAAAAACGAAATTGCGAACTTACATCCTTTTTATAAATTCTCTATAGTTATAATGTCATATTATATCAAAATTTTGATTTCGAACATTTTTACGAAAGTGAAATTTGCCATATTGTACCGAAAAAGGGACTTTCGGGCCAAAACTGAGAAAAATTATAAGAAATGATAAGGTTTGAATGGGAATATCTCTGTCAATTTTGAACAAATATTAATTTTTGAACATGCCATATTATGCCCTTTAGTCTCTACTTTGTTTTGTCTGTGCATGTATTGACCCTATCTTTGCTTCAAAAAATGTTATGCACAATTTATTAAAAAATTTAGATATCCTTGATTTTTTGATTTTTTTTAAGTTGGTTCTTGTTAACTTTTCCTGCTTAAATTTTTTCGTAACATTTTTTGAACTATACATTCCAATAGAAAATTTAATTTTGAACAAAAAGTATTATGTGTAAAACTGTCAAATTCCGCTTAGTTTTCGAGTTATACCAAAAATACTGAAAAGTGGATAGTGTTACCATTCTCTCAGAAACGCATGGGTGAATTTAGTAGCATTTTTGGTTTTAAGCATGCTTATGGGCCAAACAAACACATTAAATAATAAAAACCCTTGCACGTAATTGTTCCTTTATACCTCTAAATTTCCGGTCTATTCAATAGGCTATAAGAGAAAAATGGAGCATGAAATACGACATTTAAATTGGCTATAACAACTCCTTTAACAGTTTGAGGTGGAAAAAAAGAATGCCATCTTAATTCTTGATTGAATATGATTGTATCTGAAAAAAAAATTTAAAATCGTTTGAGCGGTTTTTTAAAAAAATTAATTTTTTAAAATATATACCTACAATGCTACATTTCTTAAAACATACTTAAGAAGAAATTTTGGTTTGCAAATCTAAAGTATATTTATGTGTAAATAAAAACAAAGTTTGAAAAAAAAATTGTCAACCCGTTTTTGAGATATCGAATTTTCCAACAAAAAAATTTCAACTTTTTTTAAAAATTCAAAAACTTTTTCTTTTGAAAATTTCGATATGCAATATTATTAAATCTTATCTGAAATTTGTATATAAGAAAACTCATTTAAATCTGTTTAGCCGATAGTGAGAAAATTCAAAAAATTAAAATACGTTCTATGACAGGTACTATTAATAGTTGCTAAGTGTAAAATTTTATAATTTTTGGTAGTAGATCGTACTAATTTTAGTATATAAAAAAGTTTAGTCAAAATCGTAGTAGTCGTTTTTGAGAAAAAAAAATATTTTCCTTTGCGGTTTTTTAACTTTTGTATGGAATGTACCGTTATTTTTTCATAAATGTAAATTTTTTTCTAAAAATATTTAAGAGAGTACTGAAAAACTCCAAAATATCGAGTTTCAAAAAAATCGATCATGTCGTTTTCAAAATATTTGATTTTCCAAAAAAAAATTTGAAATATTGTTTAAAAATCCAAAAAATATTTTTTCAAAAATTTTGGTACACAAAACTATTTATATTTTTTGGAAGCTTCTGTACAAAAAAATAATTGAAATCGGTGATACCTACCATTTTGAAGAAAATCAAAAATTAAAAATATAGTTCTGTGGGAGGTACCATTAATAACCATTTTTGAAAAATGGTTTTCCACCCAAAGGAAGCCTTTACTAAAATAAATTTATTGAATTTTTTTAAGAAAAGTTTTTGAGAAAAATACGATTATGTAAAATTGATAAAACATATTGTATGGCAGATACCGTTATTTTTGGTTCTAAAAAAAAATGAAAAAAACTTGTCAGCAGAGTCACCAATAACCACTATGTACCAAGTTTGAAGAAAATCGATCAAGCCGTTTAGGCTGTAGACGAACAGACAGAATTGTGCAACCCACTTTTTTGGTGTTCTCTATCATCGTAATATCATGTTTGATTATTATCTCAAAAAATTTTTTTGCACGAATCCAAAACTTGCCTAATAGTACCTACCTATATCGCAAGTAAAAATTGGTCTTGGTCTTGGAATTCTGTTCGTCTTTTTCTCTGTCTTATTATCTGTCTGTCTTTCTGTCCATTTAGCTACAGCCTTAACGTCTGGATCGTAGCCATTCCCCCACACGTTTTTTCATTTTTTTTAGAGCCAAAAATAGCTATACCGGCCAAACAGATTTTATTAGCAATTTTGCATAGTTTTATATATCTCAAAAACGGCACTTTACACCTTTTCTTAAAAAAAATCAATAAAAATTTTTGATAAAGGGTTACCTTTCGGTGAGAAACCATTTTTCAAAAAAATGTTTATTAATGATACCTCCCAAAGAACCATTTTCGATTTTCTTTAAAACGGCTTGACAGTTTTAATAATTTTTTTGTATACATACAAAAGCTTTCAAAAAATATAAATACTATCGTGTACCAAAATTAAAAAAAAAAAAATGTTTGGATTTTTATAAAGTGTTTGATTTTTTTTTTTGAAAATCAAATATTTAGAGAACGACAAGATTGATTTTTTGAGTTAAGAGCTTTTTAATACTCTCTAAAATATTTTGAGAAAAAATTTCCTTTCTGGCAGAAATACAAAAGTTAAAAAATTGTCAAGGAAAATATTTTTCTCTCAAAAAAGGCTCCTTCGATGTTGATACAAGTTTTCATATGCTAAAATTAGTGCGATTCACTTCCAAAAATTATAAAGTTTTGTAACAAGCAACAATTTCTGCAATCAACACGATATGTATTATTATGAATTTTTATTTTATTATATAAAGCTTCTCATAAAATATGTAACGAATATATAAAAAACAATAACCTGGTCACCCTTAAACAAATAAATACCAAATGAGTAACTTAAAGCTTCACTCAATTTATTTAGCTCAAAAGCACACTCAAAACATAAACAAAAGCTCTCTTTCAAACGATATAAATAGACTTGCTCTGATCATAATATTCTGATTCTGTTCTGGTATCTTCGAATGCGAAGTTCTTCGAGCGTCCACTAGAAGGTACCGACAGGAGCATGAGCAACACATATGGGTGTTGTTCATGTCATTCGCTCTGTGCGAAGGTCCATGACCGTCCACGGGGAAATGGCATGAACAGCCGAAGTATGTGTGTTTCTTTCCTCTCTATCTAGGCGTAAGCAAATATTTATGGTGGCTCGCTGTGCCAACGTGCGAAGGTCCACGACCATCCACTTATACACGGAAAGCCATTATAACTATGAAGCCACCTATATATACATATCCTTTTGATATGTTTTATAAAACAGAGTTGCCAGATGTAAATTTTGTTAATAAAATTAAATAGAGCTATAATTATTATTTTAATAATGTAAATAAAGACCAGAGTTACCACCTCTGTAATTTAGTTTTAGTTTTAATTTTTTTTTAATAAAGTTTGTCACAGATGATTTTAATGAAAACAAATAAAACTGGTTCTTTTCATTGCTCTATTAAATCATTTGCTTAGCTGCCCACTCAACGTGCACTGCGGTTCTCGGACAGCATGCGCGTGGTGGAGAGAAAAGCAAAGCGGCGTTTTAACGAATTCTTTCTTTCCTAGTATTTGACTAACCTACGAGAACTACCGACACGACAACAACCCCGTGCTACCCCGCATTACATTGGCACCCAACTTGGGGCATTTCCCGTGTTATAGTTTTATATTTCACACTATTAGTAGTACCGATTCAAAATAGCTTTTTATGGCCTTTAGTCCTATAAATTGGCGTTTCGTTCGGCTTACTCACTTGAACTCATCAGTGACATAGTGAGGGCTTTGTCATACGCAATTTATATTAAGTTCAGTTCAACTTACATGAATTTTTCAACGAAAATCCACTGTAAACTATATCCAACAAGATTAGAATTCCTAATCATTTAGCTGGAAGTTTTTTTGCCCTGGGCCAGGCATAGTTTCTATATAAGAAGGTTTTATAATACAAATTCTATATACTACTGAAATAAATCAGCCAAGTAGAAGACTTAGCATTAAGGATTGGACTTGTTGAATTATTGATTCAAAATAGCTTTTTATGGCCTTTAGTCCTATAAATTGGCGTTTCGTTCGGCTTACTCACTTGAACTCATCAGTGAGTGATGATGATTCAAAATAGCTTTTTATGGCCTTTAGTCCTATAAATTGGCGCTTCGTTCGGCTTACTCACTTGAACTCATCAGTGAGTGATCAGTGAGTGATGAGTTCAAGTGAGTAAGCCAAACGAAACGCCAATTTATAGGACTAAAGGCCATAAAAAGCTATTTTAAATCAATAATTCAACAAGTTTAATCCTTAATGCTAAGTCTTCTACTTGGCTGATTTATTTCAGTAGTATATAGAATTTGTATTATAAAACCTTCTTATATTAGTAGTACCTCTCATAGAATGGTTTTTATTTATTTTACATTTGAACGGATTTAGATAATTTTTTTTATATACAAATTTAAAATAAGTTCAAATAATATTGCATATCAAAATTACCAAAAAAGAAGTTTTTGAATTAAAAAAAAAAGAAAGTTTCAATTGTTTTTTTTTTTATTCAGCACCTCGGTTGACAATTTTTTTGAAATATTATTTTTATATGCACATAATTAAATACTTAAGATTTGCGTACCAAAATTTTTAATTCAAAATGTTTTAAGAGTTTGATACATAAAAAGTTAGGTACGCTTTCAAAAATTGCTCCAACGTTTACTGATTAAAATTTGGTAGGTTCACTGGTCAAGTTTTCATACATTTTAAATTTTTGATTAAGTAAGTATTTAAGAGAAAACTTGCCAAGTAAATCCACCAAATTTTAATCAGTAATGATTAATTACCAAATTTCTGTCATGATTTGGAATTGTTTCGATATTACTCTACTTAAGATATTTGATATTGAACTTCATGAACTTAAAACTTGGCATATATTTTAGATCTCATTACTTTTTTTGGCTGACCTTTTACGCACAGGTTTCTTGTACACATAAGAACTTGGCTCCTTTTTTAACATTTATGTTTTTGTTGTGATTTCACTCATTTTTGCAAAGATTTATTTTGCCAGGTGAAAGTCAAGCCCTACCGCTCTACAAAGTTTCATAATTCTACGACAACCGAAAGTGCTGTGAACAAATAATAGCAATTCTGATAAGGTGGGTGGATGGCACGCCCCCTGAATGGACACTTCCAAACTTTCGATTTTTTCCTTTCTAAGTACTTCAAGTCCTACCGACCTACCAATTTTCATCGTTCCACAACAATCAGAAGTGCTATATATAATTTATAAGAATTTTTAAGAATTAGGGTCGATGCCACGCCCCCTGAACTGAAACTTCCAATTTTTTTTTTCTTCTAAGTACTTCAAGGCATACCGACCTACCAATTTTCATCCTTCTACAACAATTGGAAGTGCTTCATATAATTTATAAGAATTTTTGAGAATGTGGGTGAATGCCACGCCCCCTGAACTGAAACTTTCAATTTTTCGATTTTTTTGCTTCTAAATACTTCAAGGCCTATCGACCTACCAATTTTCATCGTTCTACAACAATCGGAAGTGCTCCATATAATTTATAAGAATTTTTAAGAATGTGGGTCGATGCCACGCCCCCTGAACTGAAACTCCCAATTTTTCGATTATTTTCTTCTAAGTACTTCAAGGCATACCGACCTACCAATTTTCATCGTTCTACAACAATCTGAAGTGCTTCATATAATTTATAAGAATTTTTGAGAATGTGGGTGGATGCCACGCCCCCTGAACTGAAACTTCCAATTTCGATTTTTTTTCTTCTAAGTACTTCAAGGCCTACCGACCTACCAATTTTCATCGTTCTACAACAATCGGAAGTGCTCCATATAATCTATAAGAATTTTTAAGAATGTGGGTGGATGCCACGCCCCCTGTATGGAAAATTCCAATTTTTCAATTTTTTTCTTTCTAAGTACCTCAAACCCTACCTACGAAAAGGCTCCATATAATTTATAGAATATTAAAGAAAGTGGGTGGATGCCACGCCCCCTGAATAGAAAATTGCAGATTTTCGATTTTTTCCTTTGTATGTTCCACAAGGCCTACCGTTGTGCGAAATTTCAAGTTTCTACGATGTCGGGAAGTGCTCCATAATTTTGATGATCTGTCAGTGAGTCAGTCAGTTACGGTTTTTGCGATTTTTGAAGTCCTTTATTTTGGAAACTACTAATGCTAAAGAGTTGAAATTTGGTGAGCCACCTGTGTTTGATCAGTTCAGAAAATACTCCGAATTTGAAATTTCCGACTTTATTGGTACTGAAATTAGAGGAGGGTTTAAAATCGCCTGAGTTTGTTCCTGTAAAAAGGGTGTAGTGCCGGGAACTTGGCTGGGCACTACCGTGCCCTTTGATCATTTTTCTGTCCCCACTCAGCTTTTAAAATTATCATTTCTCGCTGATCTTTTTGCCCACTTAAACATCTTGATACAACTCCAAGGGAGACAAGAAAATATTTTGACTGCAAAAGACAAAATCAGAGAACTCCTCGCAAAACTTCGTTTGCAAAAATATGTATGATTTTTTGCCCTGGGTTCAGAAAATCCTCGACGAAATTAATCTTTATCTGTACATCAAAATAATAAATGATTTTACTTCCTAAACGACTCAAAATCAATCATTAAAATTTTCAATGACGAGTTTCAATGATAGCTATAACTGGCGCCTAAGCACTCACAGTTCTCTCATGAGAGTTTGCATAATTAGGAGAAAAAGCTATTAAGTGACTTTCCAGAACTCTTTTCTGAAGGTGTAAATGGACAGAGATAGATACTCAATCCATTTTTGAATATATCATTCCATCTGACCGGTTTTAAATCGGTAAAGATGATAGAAAATCTTTTTTATTTAGCTGCAGATGGTATGCTCTGAATTCAATGTAAAAACCATTGATAATTTCTGGATAAGAAGAGAAGAGGAGAGGAAAATATCTAGAGCTGGCAAAAGAGGCTTTAACATTGTTAGTGCCATTCACCACTTCATACCTATTTGTGAACTCACGTTATTTTCTTTCAATAGGAAAATGCTTTAATTGTTAACACCTCAAAGATACAACCAAGTTTTGAACATTTAATAAAAGAAAACCGTATTTAGTTCCTTTTACCTAATGACTTGCGACCGCGACCCCCCCTTATTATTCTTGGCGATCCCCTAGGGGGTCACGACCCACAGTTTGAAAAAACACTGAAATAGACAATTACCTATTTCCGAGTGGTCATATCATTTTTGTTAATTTTTATAGAATCACAATTATAATATTCAGCGCTGTCTGTTTTCTTACTTGTACTAACCCCTGTGTTTCTTTGGAAATAAAAACATTTTTGAAATTTTTCATTGTTCTACCAGATTTTTATATTCATGTCAAAAATTTCTTAAAATCACATTCTTGCCCTATATTTATTCGGTCAAAACAGTTGTCTATTTGTACAAGCACACATTTTCACCAATTTATGTGCTCTGAAGGTATTTTTAATTTTGAAATAATTAGAATGCACATTGTTACAGAATAAAATAATATGAAGGTAAAAATAACTGAAAATAGCTAAAACACAAATAACTAATTTAATTCCATACTCATACCACAGAATACTTCACTCTCAAACAAACTACTGTTTTTGTTGAGTTGGTTTTTCTTTTTTTGCTCTTAGTGCATAGCATACAAATTGGTAAATAAACCTAAACCTCAAGAAGTGAAATCTGTATTTTCCTCCTAATACCATGAGTATGGTATGGCTGTTAAAGTTACACTCTTCTAAGCGCATTATGTACCATTTCGGTAGTTTCTCCACAGAAAAAAAAAAGAACTCACATCCATCTACTCGCATCTCAAAACAGGGATCAACGACAGATAGAATTAAGCGCTTAACTGGTCGCTGGGAGTTACTTTTATAATTTTTTCGAAAATGTAAATAAATATAATTATAAATATAAATATAAATATAAATATAAATATAAATATAAATATAAATATAAATATAAATATAAATATAAATATAAATATAAATATAAATATAAATATAAATATAAATATAAATATAAATATAAATATAAATATAAATATAAATATAAATATAAATATAAATATAAATATAAATATAAATATAAATATAAATATAAATATAAATATAAATATAAATATAAATATAAATATAAATATAAATATAAATATAAATATAAATATAAATATAAATATAAATATAAATATAAATATAAATATAAATATAAATATAAATATAAATATAAATATAAATATAAATATAAATATAAATATAAATATAAATATAAATATAAATATAAATATAAATATAAATATAAATATAAATATAAATATAAATATAAATATAAATATAAATATAAATATAAATATAAATATAAATATAAATATAAATATAAATATAAATATAAATATAAATATAAATATAAATATAAATATAAATATAAATATAAATATAAATATAAATATAAATATAAATATAAATATAAATATAAATATAAATATAAATATAAATATAAATATAAATATAAATATAAATATAAATATAAATATAAATATAAATATAAATATAAATATAAATATAAATATAAATATAAATATAAATATAAATATAAATATAAATATAAATATAAATATAAATATAAATATAGCTATAAATATAAATATAAATATAAATATTAATAAAAAATGAAAACAAAAATGAAAATACAAATGATTATTAATTTACACATTTTTTGAAGAAAGTGAAAATATCAGTTTGGAAAATCTGATGGTTCTTATGGTCTATAGACTAACAGCGGGCATTTTCCCTTGATTTTGGTAAATATTTTACATTTATTCGTCTAAAATTGCCAAACAAATTCTTCTATTTTTTGTTTCCACCACTTTAAATTTACAAATTACTTACATACCCTTTAAGAATCTAGGTATCTGCTTTATACGTTACATCTTAAGTGAAAAGTGAAAATGGAAAAGTTTTTCAGTTGAAAAACCACCAGTGGCAGCGCTCACAGCTAACACTGACTGTGAATGTAAATTGACATTAAATGGACTTAGATGCAGCTATTTTGTGGGTATTCATCTTACTTCAACCCTCTGGCGTTCTTTGAAAAAAAAAAAAAAAAATAAAAATAAAAAAAGTAGAAAAAACCGAAGCAATTTGCCCGTCTGTTGCTATATAAAGTCCTTTACTTAAGAGATCGTCTTATCCATCCCCTACATCACATCACAACGAAACGAAACGAAATGAGATGAACATTGCGCCAACAACAACATTCCTATATAGAATTGGAAAGCTAATGATGATGGTATGATGATTTTTATGTGCTGAGAGAAAAACATTTTTAAAGGCTTATCCTTGGTGTTTGTTACGTTGGAATATTTAACAAATTGCAGGATTACGAAAGGATTTACTCTTGGTTCCTATATATTAATGGAGTAACAAATTACAAACAACTTATACCTGTTAGATGTTGGTAAGCTGAAGTGATGTTACATTCTAAAATAACTTAAAAGACATGCATTTTTGATAACATTTTTTAGATAAAGATATATTTTTAGAAAATTCTTTTTTTTTATTTTGTTTAATTTCCACATCATGGGATTCATTTTTGGACAAGAAACAAACATATCGCATACGAAAATTAGGACAAGCCAGAAGTTGCTATTAAGAGGATGTGTGACGAAGGCCTCCACTTAGAGGAGTTGGAAACAATCTTCAACGAAGAAAAAATTACCTAAAAAACATAAATATTCAAAACCTGTTGGCAACAAAGTCAGCAGTAAAATGCAGGTATTGAGATCTAAAAGTAACCAAATTCTTGGTTCATGTAAATTTTTAATATAAAATATTTAAAGTGGAGTTATACTAACTCCAAATTGTTACAAAACTGCCTGCAGTTTAAATTGTAAGAAAAAACAATTGTAGGTCTAGTCTGCGCTGTTGAAATTTATCAAGAATTTGTCGTAGCTTAGCGAAATTAGATCTATTGAAATTTAACGGGAACCGAAATCACAATAACCGTTATATCTCAAAAATAAAGTGAAAATGAAAAAATTACCTTTGTCGTTTTCGACATAAAATTTCCTCAGGAAGCTGCGCTTTCTGTTTGCGGTGTGCAGTGACTGTGGGACACCCTGTACCTGTTTATAGGAGAACTTGGCTATTTTCTTACCATTTATGTTTTTGGTGTGATTTCACTCATTTTTTGCCAAGATTGCTTCTTTTTTTTTTTGAGAAAGTGGGTGCATGCCACGTCCTCTAATTATAAAATCCCAAGCTTTTAATATTTTGGTCAGTATGTACCACAAGTCCTAGTGACAAACTAGTTTCCATCAATTCTATAACAATCGGAAGTGCTCCGTATAATTAATAAACAATTCATTTAAAGTGTGCGGATACCACGCTCACTAAACCAAAACCCTCAAATTTGTTTCCTCTGAGCTCTGACTACTTTGAGCGATATTACAAGGTGAAGGAAAGTACTTCATAAATTTAATGATTTGTCAGTAAGTCAGTCAGACAGTTACGGTTCTTGCTATTTTTAAAGACTTTTTCGCAATGATATGATGGATCAAAAAGGTTTGAGATACAAATTTGTTTTGTTGTCTTTTGACGCACTGAAACTCACTCCACACTGTCTGGTAGTTGCTGTTGGTTGTGTTTTGTTCTCACTGGTGGATCCTTTGCAGACGTTTCCTAAGTCTTAGGCAAATAGGTTTTGGATAACTGGGGATAGCCAATTACAAGCAGGTGCTGATATCTATCCTTTGTGGGATGTTTTGGTTATCCAATTAGTTTTCAACACCCGAGAGTCTATGGCTGTGTCTTTTTCAATGTCTAGATTCCTGTTTTAGTATAGCCTGTCTTCATCCATCAGTCCCTCCAGGATGATGGGTTGGTGAAGTTTGATGCTTAGTCCAAGTCATTATGGATTCTTTAGTTTACAGGTGAATTCTAGGATAGGATATGATTGAAATAAACTGAAGAAATAAAGAAAAAAAAAATTCGTGACAGCAATCAAACTTGACATTACGATGATGGAGGAAAAATGTGGGTGGAACAATTCTGTGTGTCTGTCGATCGGTACCTCGACCTCCAGCCTAAGCCACAGAAACGAAATGAAATGAAACATAGCACTGAAGAGATTTTCTTAAAATTTGGAATTTAAGCTTTGTTTTTGTAATTATCTTGAGGGTAAATTGCAATTTTTTCTTAAGCTCCAAAAATAACGGTACTTGCCATACAACCGTTAAATACAAGATTTAGGAATCAGGGCATTAAAATTGTGGCAGACGACATAGTAATTTAGATATCGGGTAAGTATCTTACCACCATCAAAGATATTATGGAATCCACACTTAAAAAACTATCTTCGTGGGCAGCACAAAATGGTCTCGGGGTCAGCCTCTTAAAACTGAGCTGGTTTTGTCCACGAATAAAAAGAAACTATAGGATTTTACTCCTCCCAGGCTTAATGACATCCCTTTGAAACTTTCCAAAGAAGCTAAATATCTTGGAGTAATCCTTGATTCCAAGCTAATATGGAAACGGAACACACAAGAAAGAATGCAAAAAGCACTCTGCGCTTTCTATACATGCAAAAAAACCTTCGGTACACTTTGGGGTATGCGACCGCACGTGATCCAATGTGATCCAATGGATGTACATGGCGATTGCTCGTCCCATACTAACCTATGGTTCTATCGTTTGGTAGAAGGCTGTTGAAAAAGTTAGCTATCTCAAAACCTGAACAAAGTACAGAGACTAGGCTGTATAGAAATAACGGGAGCTCAGAGGCCTACTTCACAAGCAGGGTTGGAAATTATGTTAAATTTTCCGGCACTAGACGAGTACATAAGATGCACAGCAGCCAAAAGCGCAGTTCGACTCAGAGAACAGGGCTCTTGGAAGCACAGCTCCTACGGTCACGAGTCTCTCTTGCAAAGTAATGACACAGTGGTCAGACTTGATGTGACGACGGACTACATACCGCCTTCAAAATATTTTAACAAACACTTCTGTATTTCAATACCCGAAAGACAGGGATGGGAACCCAACTCACTAATTAGTGAACAGGGTATCCCCTTCTATCCTGACGGGTCAAAAATGGAAGATGGAACAGATGCTGGGGTGCTCTGTGAAGCTCTTAATATTAGAGAAACGTATAAACTCCCAGATGAGTGTAGTGTCTTTCAGGCTGAGAATTACGCTATTGAAAAAGCGGCAGAAATGATACACAAGAAAAAACTTAGCTCGTGGGAGATCACATTTTTCGTGGACAGCCAAACCGCTATCAAAGCCATAGCCAGTAAGACTATAAGATCCAAAGCAGTAGCAAAATGCCGAGGCATACTGAACAACATTTGTAACTCTAACCAAGTCAAACTTTGCTGGGTTCCTGGACATAGCAATATAAAAGGGAATGATATAGGAGATGAACTATCAAGGAAAGGATCAACATCAAATAGGAACAGTAGTAACCAATTAGATATGGGACCAGACATCCCGATCGGCAAAGGAAAATAGACCTAATAACGAAAGAGAAATTCAATAACTCCTGGATGTCCAGGAAAGACTGTGTTATCTCTAGAAGCTTATGGCCTAGAATTAATGAAGAAAAGACTCAGTATATTTTATCGCTGAGTAAAAAGAATATTAGAATCTTGATAGGAGTACTAACGGGTCATTGCGCCATTGGCACAATGGACACCAGAATGGGGGCGTTCGCACCAGATTTCTGTAGAAGCTGCCAAGATGTCGAAGAAGAAATCGAAACCTTTAAACTCCTGCTCTGTGACTATCCAAACCTCCAAACAAATCACCTCCGTTAATTTGCAAACAGGTTTGTTGGAAACCTGGACGATCTAGAGTAGGTTTCAATGGAAAACATGAGGAAACTCATAGAAAGTACAGGCTGGTTCGCAAACGAACCAGTCTATGTGAACCAATAGTTTAGGAGCATTTCTGCTTTATTTTTGTTAGGGGATCAAAATGGACCATAAGGCCTCCATGTATGCAACGGCCTCTATACTGTGCACGACCCTCCTAACCTAACCTAACCATTCCTAACATTCAAACTTCAGAATGACCATTCAAATTTATTTGAAGAAAAACAAAATACCTGGAGAGATAATAGACCCCAAATTTGCATAAAAAACGAATATTTTTGAAAACTTTTAATTCGAATATCTCAAAAACGTAATGTTCTTTCAACAATAACAATATTTTCTTATTAGAGATTTTAGTTTGCAATCAATCATTCCGCTTCAGCAGCGAAGTTGATCCTATTCCAGACTCTCTTAATTTAAATAATAAAACAGAAACCAGAATATCAGGACGGACACAAATCATCAGACAAACATATTACGCGTATCAAATTATCTAGGTAAGGTGAGCTGGAAAAAGTGAATCACTCTATTAACCAGAATACCATTTAATTAACTTTTTCTCTTTTGAGATTTTGAACATGGTGCTTCTGAGATCTGAGGACCTTTTTCACTGAAGGTCTGTAAGTGTTTTATTATAGTCTAAGAGCTACCAGCCACTTTGACTAATCTACTAGACACAAGGCTACAACTCTGTGTATGCTTGATTTGGGACTAGTTAAGTATGAAAACCACGGTCTGGCAGGGTTGCCGCGGTCGAAAGGTTGCCATATGATTTTTTTCTAAATGCAAAAAAGGGTCAAAATTAACCTACTCGCACAAGGCTGAAACTTATTTATAATTTAGTTTATACATTCTTATGCATGAAAAAAATTATGCCAGACGGGTGTGGCGGTCGAAAGTGCTTGCCAGACGAGCCTAAAGCTCTTAAAGATTAATAAAAGATATTGGGTAACTTGAGAAATTTGTTGGTACAAGGCTAAAACTTAGTGTATGCTTTACTCGTGAACAGATTAGTCAAAAAATAAAGATCAGAGAATATTTCCGCAATTCTAGGGTTGCCACCTATTTTTTTCAGAACGTAACATAACACGTAACATAACTTCCAATTGTAACATATCTACTTTTAGAATGCTGATTTTTGAACTTATAATAGCTTATGTCTTTTTGTACATGAAAAAAAGATGTAAGACCAGTTTGGTGGACGAAAATAAGTTGCCAGAGACGAGTTTTTAAAGTTGGTATTCAAAATTGTTATTGATTAGTCAGAGAACAATGTATTAAATCTGACATCTTCTTGTATATGAAAAATAATATACCAGACCGGATGGACGGTCGAAAGTTCCTGCCAGACGGGCCTAAAGTCTTAAAAAATGGTATTATAAGAAATATCCTTTTTTTATTAAATTTCAAAAAACTGTCAAAATTGCAAACCTACCCGCACAAAGCTGATTTTAACATGTATGTTAGCTGACATCTTCTAGTATTTGAAATAAACAAAATAAAAAAAGGATATTTCTTATAATACCATCTCTTGAGACTTTAGGCCCGTCTGGTAGGAACTTTCGACCCTCCGTCCGGTCTGGTATACTTTATTTCTTATACAAAAAATATCAGCTAACATAGGTATGTATATGTAAAAATAAGATTTGTGCGGGTAGGTTTGCAATTTTGACAGTTTTTTGAAAAAAAAGGATACTCCTTATAATACCATCTTTTAAAACTTTAGGCCCGTCCAGCAGGAACTTTCGATCGTCCATCCGGTCTGGTATATTTTATTTCATATACAAGAAGATATCAGATTTAATACATTATTCTCTGACTAATCAATGGAAATAGTAACTAAGTTTCGAAAAACGAAGTTTCGAAAGGCAAAGTTTCGAAGGATAAAGTTTCGAAAAACCAAAGTTTCGAAAAGACAAAGTTTCGAAAAGATAAAATTTCGAAAATCAAAATTTCGAAAAACGAAGTTACGAAAGGAGAAAGTTTCGAAAGGTCAAAGTTTCGGAAGAGAAAGTATCGAAGGACAAAGTTTCAAAAAAAAAGTTTCGAAATCCTCAGAACTTCGTTGTTCTTTGAGCGATTTCAAAAGAAAAGAAAAGAAAAGAAAAGAAAAGAAAAGAAAAGAAAAGAAAAGAAAAGAAAAGAAAAGAAAAGAAAAGAAAAGAAAAGAAAAGAAAAGAAAAGAAAAGAAAAGAAAAGAAAAGAAAAGAAAAGAAAAGAAAAGAAAAGAAAAGAAAAGAAAAGAAAAGAAAAGAAAAGAAAATATATTTTCAAAGTAGGGTGTTTCAAAAATATGTCAATATATTGCAACTTTGTTGTTCCTTGAGCGATTTCAACAAAATTCACAAAGGTGATAGCTGATACAGAACTAAGAACAACAAAATATTTGCACTAGGGTGTTTCAAAAAAAAGTCAACTTCGTTGTTCCTTGAGCGATTTCAACGAAATTGGCACAGGTGATAGCTGATACAGAACAACGAAGTTGACATTTTTTTTAGAACACCTTAGTGCAAATATTTTTTTGTTTTTAGTTCTGTATCAGCTATCACCTGTGCAAATTTCGTTGAAATCGCTCAAGGAACAACGAAGTTACAATGTGTTTACATATTTTTGGAGCACCCTACTTTGAAAATATTTTTTTCTTTTATAATTCTGTATCAGCTATCACCTGTGTCAATTTCGTTGACATCACTCAAGGAACAAAGAAGTTCCGAGGATTTCGGAACTTTTTTTTGAAACTTTGTCCTTCGATACTTTCTCTTCCGAAACTTTAGGTTTCGAAACTCTGGCGGATTCCCTAATCAATGACATTTTTTAATACCAACTTTAAGGACTCGTCTGGCAACTTATTTTCGTCCACCGAACTGGTCTTACAACTTTTTTTCATGTACAAAAAGACATAAGTCATTAGGAAATTCAAAAATCTGCATTCTTAAAGCAGATTATGTTTCAATTGGAAGTTATTTTACATTTAAAAAAAAAAAAGAAAAAAAATAGGTGGCAACCCTAGAATTGCGGAAATATTCTCTGATCTTTATTTTTTGACTAATCTGTTCACGAGTAAAGTTCAAGTTATCCAATATCTTTTATTAATCTTTGAGAGCATTAGGCTCGTCTGGCAAGCACTTTCGACCGCCCAAACCCGTCTCGTCTGGCATAATTTTGATCATGCATAAGAATGTATAAACTAAATTATAAATAAGTTTGAGCCTTGTGCGAGTAGGTTAATTTTGACCCTTTTTTGCATTTTGAAAAAATCATATGGCAACCTTTCAACCGCGGCAACCCTGCCAGACTGTGTTTTTCATATTTTACTAGTCCCAATTCAAGCATACACAAAGTTGTAGCCTTGTGTCTAGTATGTTAGTCAAAGTGGCTGGTAGCTCTCCGACTATTAAGGGTACCCCATCGAGTGGTATTTCGACGGGAAAGCAGAAGCAAGAGCCAGACCCCTTCCATAATTATCTCCCTGTTTATAATGGATTTTAACATGATTGGTAAGGCGTCATTATTACTGCTATATTTTTACAATAAGCGTGTATTTAATACAAAATAAATGGTTAAAAGTTGGCAGAAAATATTACGCTTTACCAGTCGTTTGAGCCCATCAGCGTTTGTATATCAATTTTAAGTTCAAAACTTTGTAGCTACAGGTTGAATACCATCAATTAATTATCAATTTCGATACAAATTGCAAAAATAATATTCATCGATCCAAAAGCACTTCACTAAAGTTAAACATTAAACATGGCGGGCGTGCAGGCCATAACAATGTAATAAAATGCTTTTAATTTTAATTTTAATTTTTATTTCATTTGCATTTATGGTCGTTGCTCTGAAATTAATTGAACCTTAATTTATTTAATTGCCCGTGTATGGTTTTCACATTTTAATATATACGACGAACGCGAAATATCCTTCAAGTGTATTTATCAGTTATCACTGAGGAGAATTTATTGTTTGTGAGGTGTATGCGTGTAAATATTTTGTCTACCGACATATACCTACAGCACAAAGGATGCGGGTTATTTATTATACGTTATTTATTTCCGTTTCCTTTTTTTTAATATGTTTTTTTTTTTTGCTGTAGTTGTTTTAATTCACGGGCCAATTTTAAGCCAGCTTGTTAATTTGGAAGGTTTCATATGTATTTTTTTAAATTTTGTCTGGCGTCGACATCGTCGTCGATGTCGTTGTTGGGTGTCGCATGTATCGATTGTGTCATTTGGCTTTTATGGGTTTTATGGGTAACCCATTTTATATCAATGAAAAGATTTTGGATTTATTTGGGTTTTGTGTTTGTTTTATTTTGCCTTCTGGCAGAGAAGAGAATGTTTCATTTCATTATACATTTGTATTTACAATCATATGTGCATGTATGTATATGTGTGTATTTGTGACAGATAAGGTACATTGTATTGAGGTATTGCAATGGGTATAAATGGAAAAGGTGCTCTTATATTTAAGCGGATAAGTAGTTCAATAAAAACGTGATTTTAATCAAAATGAACTGCAAGGGGCTCTGGAAAACCGTGACAAATGATTTTTTTAATTGGAGTTCTTTATTTCTCAATTTTGTGACAACAGTTTTAAAAGTCGTCACCAGGCACTTATAAGGATTTAAAGGATAATTGAGAAAATGGAAATGAACAAAGATTTATGCAATGTTTTACTGGGATTTCTTATATCATTCATTACTCATGCGGTTCCTGATCCATGGAGGGTCTCTGCCTCAGATATTGCGGTCTTCCATAAGTTGAGGTCCCTCGCACGCTCCCTCCAGTCGTCGAGACCAAGCGCTCTTGCGTCTGTGACCGCCTGGTCCCTATAGCGGAGGTTCGGTCTTCCTGGTCGTCTCGAACCTGGGGGCTGGGATTCAAAGATTATTTTGGCTGGAGCGTTGTTGTCCATTCGCTCGATGTGGCCGAGCCAGTGTAGTCGACGTGTTTTAGCTCTTTGGACTACATCCACATCTTGGTACAGCTCGTGCAGTTCACGATTGAATCTTCTCCTCCAATCGCCCTCTTCGCATATAGCACCAAATATCTGCCGAAGAATTTTTCTCTCGAAAGTGCCCAGTATCAATTCCCCTTTTTTACTTATCGTCCAGCACTCGGCGCCGCCGTAGAGTAGAACTGGTAAAATTAGCGTTTTGTATAGCGGTGCACTTTGTCTTTCGAGAAAAGAGTTTTGAACCCATTTGTTTGGCCAAAACGAAGTAGCAGCGGTTCGCTAGGGTAATTCTTCGTCGGATTTCCACTAAGGTATCGTTCGTGGAATTAATGTTTGTTCCGAGGTAGGTTAACTCCTTGACTACCTCAAAATTACTGCTACCAACAGAGACGTTTTGTCCTAGGCGATGGACAGATGAGGCTTTGTTTGTTGATAGCATAATACTTTATTTAGTCTTCATTCACTTCAAGACCAACGCGTTTCACCTGTTCAGCAATAGCTGTGAATGCTTCAAGTACAGCTCTCTTGGAGCGGCCGATGAAGTCGATGTCGTCCGCATAGCCAAGCAGTTGAGAAGACCTGTTGAAGATAGTGCCTTCCATGTTAACACCGCTTTTGCGCACTATCTGCTCAAGGACTAGGTTGAAGAAATCACATGATAGCGCATCTCCTTGTCTGAACCCTGTTACCCATTTGCACGTTGCACCGCGTATTTTGTAACGTCGCGTCGTGCGGCATAGCTGGATCAGTTTTTTTCAGGATCCCGAGTTCCAACATCGCCAATAGAAGCTCTTGGCGACTTATGCTATCATATGCGGCTTTGAAGTCGATGAATAGGTGGTGGGTCTCGACTTGAAATTCGTTGGTCTTTTCCAGGATTTGCATCAATGTGATGATTTCGTCTATCGTTGATCTGCCTGGCCTGAAGCCACACTGGTACGTGTTGATCATAAGGTTGCAGAAAGGTTTTAGATGCTCACATAGTACGTTGGATAGGATCTTGTATTAGGAAACATTAAGCAGGGATATGTGTCTGTAGTTCTTGCAGGACATAGGATCGCCTTTTTTGTAGATTGGGCATATGGAGCTATTTGACCAGTCATCGGGCATACTTTCCTCCTCCCAAACTTGGTTGATGAGCTGGTGCATGCACCCTACCAGAGCATCTCCTCCATACTTGAAGAGTTCCGCAGGTAGGCCATCCGAGCCAGCGGATTTGTTGTTCTTAAGCTTGTGGATGGCTTTCTTAACCTCTTCAGTACTGGGCGCTGCCTGGGACTGAATCTTCACTGACTGGTCTTATGCTTCTTTGTTCCTCTGTTGCCTCCTCTACATAATGCCCATTAAGCAGTTGCTGGAAATGCTGCTTAAACACGTCTACAATTTCCTGTGCTTCGGTGAGTCTTCGCTGTTTCGAAGAGCTTGCGTGCCAGTCCTATAACCAGATGCCAGTTGCTTGGCTGTTTTGTAGAACCGGCGCGCGGGTGCTGGTGGCGGTGCTGGACTCTTCGAGATACTTGAGCTGAGAGGCTGCGGATGCTCTTTTCTTTCTGCGTAGGGTTTTTTTCTCTTTTCTTCTCTTTTCACGGTACTCCTCTCTTGCTGCTCTTGTTTTCCGTTGCAGCATTTGCATTCGTGCATTTCCCGTCTCCTGCTTCAATACCGCGCATTCATCGTCATACCACGGGTTCTTTTTTCTGGGTGGTTGATAGCCTATGGTGATTTCGGCTGTCTCCTTAATAATGTCGCGATACTGGTTTCACTGGTTGTTTACGCTTGTGGCTGGGCTTATGGAAGAGAGTTTCCTGGTCAATTGCTCACTGTGGTCTCTGGTTTTCTCAGATTTGCTAAGGAAAGCAATGTTGAATTTCTTCTTTTGGGTGGTCTTCGTTATCTTTTCGTTAGACAGTCAGGCTCTGAACTTTGTCACTACAAGAAAGTAGTCAGAGTCTACCCTTGCACCTCGGAAAGGGGGCACTTATAAGATGTTCGAGGCGTACCTTGCGCCAGTTAGCACGTGGTCGATTTGGTTGGCAGTTCGACCATCTGGAGATCGCCAGGTTGCTGTGAGTATTCTTCGCCTGGGGAATCTAGTGCTACATATCACCGTATTACGAACTGCAGCAAAATCGATTAGTCAGAAGCCGTTATCTGTGGTCGTTTTTTGGGGGCTGTGCTTTCTAACTAATCCACCAAAGATATTTTCCTTCCCAACTTTAGCATTGAAGTCTCCCAGCACGACTTTGACATCATACTCCAGACAGGCTCCGTAGACTCCGTCAAAGAGATCATCGATATCATCGATAGGAGCGTGTGCACTGATTATTTGGAAAGTAGCTTAGATTCAGATCACTAATTTGCTTAAAATCGATGACTAACAATCTGATTCATTTTCCCACGACGAATCCGCATCCTAGCATGTGCAGTCTTTGATGACAGCTGTAATAAATGTCGCAATCTTTTTTTTTTCGTTATTCCTGATCCTATCCACCGTATTTCCTGGATCGCGGTAATGTCTGCCTTGTACCGTGAGAGTAGCATACCTGGCGTATAGGGTGTCCTAAAATTCCAGGTATATACTCTTAGATCGTAGTCCATTTTCGTTCCGGGTCTGGTTGCCATTTGAGAGGGGTCATTATCCGAGGCTTCCCGCATCTCTCTCATAACAATTTATTTTTTGTTTTTACCGTGGTCGGGTCGTTAGCCCAACGCACTAACCTCTAATCTGCAGAGCTATGGGTATAATGTTGCAATTGTTTCTTTGGTCAACATTACAAGTTTAGCAAGTCATGACATAAAGCTAAGACCAGTTTCCGGTGGCTACCAACTAGGTAGCACCTGACGTGGAGGAAAAAATACAGCTTGAGGCCGCCAGTTCCTACAACATCCAACCTACCTGCCATTTATTCTTTATATTTAGATCTAGAGATAGGGATTGAAAACATCGTTTGTTCAAGAAATTCAGATCCTGCCAATCAAGTAAGCCATAGTCTTTTCTTGTGCTCAGTGTAATGCCAACATAGAGCTCACTTTGGTGTTGGAATTCTTTTGTATTCCTTAATAGTCCAATCAGTGACCGCAAGGAAGTGTCCCATCACTTTGGGAACGTCTGGCAGGGTGAAAGCTGAAAGGTAGAGGTCTGGGGATTTTTCCTGATTTTTTGATGTGTCGCACATTTGATTATACTTCTGGCGGGGGGAAAGCTGAAAGGGAAACGTCTTAGACTTGAGTTGAAAAAGTACGTACGTACATGCACCCATTTTAAAAGTGGCAACCCTTTTTTCCTTTTTTCAGCACCATCTATAATCTTCCATTGGAGACCAGTTTTAACCTTTTACTCGATGAGCTAAATTATGGTTGAAAAAAAGTGATTTTGACAGAGGGTTGCCAACATAATCTACCCATTTTAAATTAGGCAACCTTATATCTTTCTTTCTATCTCGTCAAGCTCTACAGTTAAGACATTGTTTAAACCTTTAACTCGATGAGCTACGTCATGGTCGAAAGTGGTCCGGAAGTGGCCCATTGTAGACGTCATCCACCAAAATTTTGCTAGGCAACCCCAGTGGTATTAGAATCTCTAACCTTATGAGCTAAGTGATCTGACGGTGGGCTTTCCACCTATAAGCACTTGCAGCTAGAAGAAGAAGTCCAAAATATTTAAATTCTACAAAATAGTTTCCATCATTTACAAATGCATATACTACCGGTACGTTCTACATCGTATATATAAAGCACTTCCTTAAATTAACAACTAAGCCCATGATAGTTATTATAATTTGCATAATCTGACCAAAATCACTTGAGCATCTACCAAATTAATGTCACAGGCACCTTAAGTGACAACATAACACAATATCCCACTTAGTTGTCGTCGGAACTCTATATATGGATTGGATAGCCTTCAAGAAACCACAAATCACTCAGGTCTATATCTGGTTGACCATATTGAATTTCCTCTTCCAAATCACCGGAATCATTTGTCGCAGACGTAGCAAGACAATTGAATTGTCCTGTTTCGTCCATTCCTCCATATAACACAACCATACACGAGTGTAGTATCGTAAACCAATACTATACGAACACGAGAACTTTGGAGAGATAAGTTGACATACATTCTTGTTCGTTGTGCCTGAACGGAAGGAATTTGTGTGTCAACATTCAACAATGCACCGGGGGAGATTAAAGGAGTTCTTCTTGTGACATGGGGACCTGTCAGTCAGATTTATGTCGAGTATTTCATTAAGTCAGAGAGGATATATGGTAGAAAACTCCTTTAACTCGAGACTAATTGAATCCTTATACAGATATACTCCTCGAATATAGCTTAACTGACGACAAGGACTAGCTACGATGAAATGAATCCATTACAGAAACACATACTCAATATCAAAAGGAGACAGAACTGAGATCCAACTCAAGAGTAACTGGATAATGTGCATCTCGAACCTGACATTCTCTTCTTCGTCCTTTGAATAAACACTTTGATATGGAGTCGTTATGACAACCCATCTGTATATGTCAGTATTGGTGTGTGTGTGTGTGTTTCGCGTAATTGTGCGATATGACACCAACACAAAGACTCTTTGTGTATGACTATGATTTTATCTTCAATTCGATTTCGTCGACATGACAGAGAAATATGTCGTCAGGGGCATTTTCAAGAAATTACTGTCAGATCCTGGACGGGAAATGTTCAAAGGATGTGCACTTGAATGTATGTGAAACTCTTTTGTGTCTATGTACAACAAGCGGCCACTAGAAAAGCCTTTTTCCTTCATTTATCTTACTGTATATTATAGTGAAGTGAAGTGATGGAGAAATGAAAAACAGATTTAATATGTCCTTCTGTCAACTAATGGTACGAGTATATGGATTAGTTTGTAGTTTCTATGTAGAACCAAAAGAGAGGTCTCTGAGTGACGATGATGTTGATATATCAAAAGTCAAAACATAGAAGACAGAGATAACAAGACCGATAATACCTACAAATTAAAGTTGCCTTTCAGGATGATAATTTTCACAGAGAAATATATGACTTCCTGATGGAAGAAGTCCTTAAAAGTGTATTCTATTGTGAACATAGTACAGACTTGATTATTCAATTTAATTTAACACAATTTCTAAAAGGAAATTAAGTTTTGGGGGAGGTGTGTAGGTATCGTTAGTACCTACACGAACATTGACTTCTGTTAGAGGGAGAAGTACATGTAATATCCCTATATTTAAGGATACTTAGATATTAAAGGCATTGACTGCCAGGGTAGATTGATAAATTAAATTTCCAACCGGGTTTAATGATTGTATTAGATTTTTACATTGACACTTGATAATATGAAGAGGTACATAAGATTGTGTAATTGCTTACTTAGACGTTGTTTAGATTGGGAAGGCTTAGACCGGTCTTACGGGTTTCTGGACAAGAGAAGTGGGGGGTCAGGTATGTCATGAGGCATGAAGAAAACATAAACAAAGGAGTCTCATTTGTTGTTGTTTCAATGCACAAAACATAGAAGTTGTTGTTGTTTCTATAAGTGCTTTGAGGCACCTTAAATTTTCTAATGTAGACACGATGAGATTCACGAGCCTGGACTCAATTTTCCCAATCTAAACAGGCTCTTAGATACTTAAGGCGGCACTTTAATCTGGAGTGGAGCAGGGCCTCAACCAACAAGCTTTTTCCGGCCGGCTCGGTTTCTAGCTTGAAGTCTCCAGTTTCGCATGTAAAGTTGGTAGCGGTTCTCTATCACTTGCGTGTGCCATCTGTTACGCTGTCCTCCTCTACTGTGACGTCCAACGGGATTGGAATCAAAGACTTTCCATTCGCTCTAGGTGACCCAGCCATCTCAGTCGTTGGCTTTTCACTTTTGTGGCTAGGTCGGTGTCGCTGTACAGCCCGTACGGTTGTTGTATCTTCTTCTCCATTCCCCATCTATGCAGACGGGACCAAAAATCACCCGGAGAATTTTCCCCTCAAAACAGCCTAACGCGTTCTCATCCACCGTTAACAGTGTCCATGCCTCTGCACCATAGATCTGGACCGGAATGATAAGGGTCTAATACAGGGACAGTTTAGTTGCTCGAGAGAGGTCTTTGCTTCTCAATTTGCCTTCTTAGCCCAAGGAAACAACGATTGGCAAGAGTAATTCTTCGTTTGATCTCAGCACTGGTATCGTTCGCTGAGTTTATAGTGGATCCTAGGTAGACAAAGTCTCTGACCACCTCAAAAGCATAGCTGTCTATAGTGATGTTCTTTCCGAAACGTCGGTGTTGAGTGCCCTTTCTTATTGACAGCATATATTTCGTTTTGCTTTCATTCAACGTTAAACCCATCTTCTTGGCTTCCTTCTCAATGCTCACAAAAGGACCACTGACATCACGCTTTGTTCGTCCGATTATTTCAATGTCGTCAGCGGAGTTTTGAAAGATTGTGCCTTTAGTGCTGTCTTGAGAGTTTTGCACTATTCTTTTAAGAACGATGTTGAAGAGGTCACATGACGTCGTGTCGCTTTGTTTAAAACCTTTTTTGACATCAAAGATGTCGGTGAGGTCTTTGCCGACCTTGGTGGAGCAGCATGCATTCTCCATCGTCATCCTAAACAAACGGACGAGTTTGGGAGAGATGTCAAAACAAGGCATTGGTTTATATAGTTCGTCTTTATAGATGCTGTCATACACGGCCTTGAAATCGATTAAAAGTCGGGTGATATCGATTTCAAACTCCTGGGTTTTTACAAGATCTGCCGTAGTGAGAATATGCGTCGATGGTGGACTGTTCTGGCCTTAAGCGACACTGACTTCGTAAACAGAATAGAGTGCTGCAACTGGAGCTACAGCTGCAGCTGGAATAGCTGTCAAAAGTGTCGTACGTGATTTTTTGTACGTGCCCACAATGCAGCTGTACAGTTTTCTTGAAGAAAAGATATTGTACGCGATATTAAAAAGACTGATGCCTCCGTCGTTGGTGCAATTCAAAAGATCATCTTTGTTGAGTATCGGGCAAACAATGCTGAGGTTTCATTCATCGGGTATGCTGTTTTCCGACAGTATTTTGCATATGAGCTGGTGCATATTCCTAACCAATTCATCAGCAATCGCTTTGAATAGCTCAGGGCCACCAGCCAGTGGCGTATTTACAGATTTGGCGCCCCGGGCCAATAAGATTTGGCGCCCCATTAACTAACGAAAAAAAGCTAAAATCACTTCATAATGAAAAAAAGGCATAATAAAACAAACACAATTTTAATATTTTTGACAACGCACAAATTGGTTGACACATCCATCAATAGCACAGTTATAACTGAACGATTTTGCTCAGTCAGAATAAAGGCTTAAAGGGATGGCTTAACTGACAACCTTTATTTTGGCGAACACTTTTCGGAGGAATCAAATTGCTTTAATATCTGAATTTCTATTATTAAATGCATACTTTTTCCGCAAACCATACATTTGTAGCCTGAGAACTTTCTTATTTTTAAATTTTTCGCTTAAATAAGTCTGAAGTTCGCGGTGAAAACTAAAAATATAAACCGAATATTAGCTTGTATTTATCATATGAATTTGTAGCAAATTAAATGCTTACTTGTTAGCACACCCCAGTTTTACAACTCCAACGTTTTTTAATATTTCAATTTCTGCTAAACAACAATGAAGTAAGTTAACAAAATAAGAAAACTATGATTCTCTTAGTGCACGAAATTGCTAGCTAAATAATAGTTTCTTATGCAAAATGAGCTTTGTAGATGAAATGGATCGTTACCTATTTTTTCAATTTCAATTTTCATTTTCAATTTAAACCTACAAAAGGCTCTAGGAGGACCGAAAAACACGTGCTCATAAGTGTGTGAGATTCTTACTGCACTAAAAGCACCTCCACTTCTTGATTGCAACTAAATTGAAACACCTATCTATTTATTTTCAACGAAGTTACTTAACGTGTTGCAGGTAACTTCGGTGAAAATTCCTGCTTATTCCGCATTTCTAAAATGATTTTTCGTTTACCACTCCTAGTCTGAAGGTGTAGTTCTTTGCAGAACACGTACTAAGTTCGATTCATGAAGAATATCAATAATCGATGAATTAGCGTGTTCTAGAAACCGATTTCTATGTTTTCGGGCGAAACTCCGTAGGAATTATTTAAATGAAATTCACATTAATACTGCGCATTTTTAAATAAATAAAATGCAAATTTAGATAGGTATCAAAATTATTTGACTTTGCAAAATAAGGGACGTGCTTAGCTCTTTAAATATGCCTTGCTTATCCGAAGCTCTATAACTTGTCTGTTTTCGGGAAAATTACCGTTCTTCACTGCAATTTGTCACTTCAATCTTCAGAAACATACACAGGGTAAGGCCTGTGAACAGTGAGACACATGTTTTTTTTAAATTAAAACATGTCGGAATGCTTTTAAGCAATCTATAACAGTATTATAAGAGCTGTGCCGAAAAATCGAGACGTTTTTTTTTTGTTGCTCTCTCATTTCATATTATTTATCGTTTTCAAATTTGCGCACTTTGAGCACTCAGAAATTGTATTTGGTGAGACACGCCTATTGATATTTAGAAGTGGCTCATCGCAATTTAATGTTTTTCCTGTGTTGCGTTCCTTCTTTGATATCTCTAAGGCTGATTAGTACAATTGAAAGTCATTATAAATAAATATAAATTGGGTGGCGCAACAGCTCGTGGAGAACCAGGATCTAGTGACTTGACAACTCTCAACCATTCCTGTGTGCGTGCTGTTGGCAGGAATGGAGGGGCCCTACAGTTTTTTGCGGAGTCCGAACGACTAGATGAGAAGCACTTATTCATGACAAGTATACTCTTGGAGAATTTGTCAGTTCCTCGCAAGAGGCAATACTCGGATAAAACATTTCTGTTTTTAGGTGGCACGGCGGGGAAAGTCATCATATTAGTATGGTAAACAATTTGACATTCTAAAAAATATATTTGATTTAAATTCACGTAGCTACCTATTCTACCTATATCACACCAATTTTATGATATTCTGTGTGGAGCCTCTAGGCCTTACTTTTCCCATAGAAATTTGTAAGGAAATTTTAAATTTTGCAAAGTTGAATGCCGCCCTTCACAGTGTGCCGCCCAGGGCCGTGGCCCCAATGGCCCCTAGGGTAAATACGCCACTGCCACCAGCTTAATTGCATGGAGATATAGCTATCTTTACTTGGAATTGTTGGACGGAATTGGTTGAACGGTGCAATCTGCATGGAGGTGGAATTCTGTTCGTTATCGCCGTTTTTCGGAAATGATTTTTCCATATCCTCAGCACTGACTCCAGTTCTACTACGATGTTACCTTGATTCGGTGTGGGCTTTGTAACCCTGGGAGGTTCTTTTCACTTTTTGGTACAACTTCCAAGCTTCATTCCTTCAACAGCATCCCTCTTTTTCTTCGATCTCGCCCTTTTCATACTCCTACTTTTTCTTTCCTCTCTCTTCCTCTGTTCGTAGAGCTCTTGAGCAGCTTTGGTCCATCTATGCAGCGCCGCTTTGTTTACCTGTTGTTTAGCTTCATGTATTTGCCGGCATTCTTCGTCTAACCAGGGGTTTCGCTGTGGTTTTCGTGCGAGGCCCAGCACGTCAGAGGTGGCATCTCTGATGGCTTCCTGGCAATTCTTCCACTGGCTCTCGAAACTTGAAGTTGGCGGCATAGGACTACATATTTAAGAGGGAACGAGAGACTCGATCGGGAAACGACCTGGTGATTTCTTGCGTCTGTAGTCGTCTAACTTCGAACTTCCTCACAGTATTTCCCTGTTTTGGCTTTGGTGAGGATATCCGTATATCATTACCTTTGCTACAACGAGGTAGTGGTCCAAGTCAACATTGACTCCTCGGAACGTTCGGACATCATTGATACAGCTGGAGGTTTTGGATGCAAGTGGTCTAAGAAGAGACAAAACAATCCACGTGGTAATCCGACCTGGAGGACTAGACCCTTTCAATATAACTCCAAGGGCGGGAAACCAAATTGACCACTCCTTATAGGCCTGATCTCCGAGTTTGTCGTAGTAGCCCGTATAAGGAGTTCACTAAGTGGTTCAGCCTGACTGGAACCGTAGACGCCACCGTTGATTCCATCTAGGGAATTCTTCCACTGCGTCGGTCATGATAAAAGGAGAAGTGCCATAGTGGGAACAATCTTCTCGGTTTCTGTCTTCAAAACTGTTCGGGGCACCGTTGATTCTCTATGCTGAATTCATCTGCCACCACACGATTCTTCTGATAGTTCGTCCAAGACTTCAGCCAAACTATACACCCAGTCATTTCCAACAGAAAATTAAAGTGCTGCTATTTTTGTTTTTTGTTCTACACTCGCGCTTAATAGCTTAGCAAGTCAAGTCCGGATGAACGTGACCAGTATCCGATGGTTACAGCTTGGAGGTAAAATAAGCACAATTGACGAATGGTATTCGTTGCATCACTGGACGTCGCCATGCTGACGCCATTCAGTGATTACCCGTGCCCTACAACGCCCAATTTATTCCAGAAAAGACTGCAGTCAATCAAACCTGGACCGGATGCCTTCAAGAATATCAACAGACTGATTGGTCAAAAATCAGCAATGCCCGAGAAGATCAACACCAATAATGGAGAAGCAATAACGATACAGGATAAAGCTGAAACCTTCTCTACCTATTTTAAAAGAAACTTAACGTCCAGCTCATCTGATTATCCAATGCAACACCAATCCTGCAAGTGATTCGGTCGACAGCCCAAACTTGACAAACCTTAAGAGATATCTGAGGTTATTAGCAACTCCAAGCCAAAGAAGTCAGCTGGACCAGATGGGGTAACCAACATTGTCCTAAAAAGGCTTCCACAAAAAATAATAATGGTGTTTTGAGCCATCATCTTCAACAACTGGAAAACTGCAAAAATTGTTGCAACTCTCAAGAAAATTGCTAGAAACTGGGTGAGCAACTACAGGCCGATATCCATCTTCAACAGCCCAATTATAAACTCTTGGAAGAGCTGATACTCAGGAAGCTCAAGAAGCTCTGCTGTGAAAACAACATTATCCCAGACATGCAGTTCGGTTTTTGGAAAAAGCATTTCCCACTGCATTTGCTCCTGAAGTTTCATCAACCATCGAGTTACCGTCCGAAGCTTCCTGGATGTCGAGAAAGCATTCGACATTCAGATTGAAGCCATTATCAATAAACTTTACATAACTAAGCATTCCTTGAGCAATAATATAAATTATATTCTCTTTCTTTCTTCCAGGAACTCTTTCGTGCAACTGGAGAACTGAAAATTTCGATCAAAGCATCGTAACTTGGATCACTTCTCTACAACATCATGACCTCTGACCAACCAGTTTCAAGCAAATACAAGAATCTTCTCTTCGCTGATGACTGGCTCACATTTTATTCATCATTGTCTCCATTCGCAAACAAAAACTTCCAAATGATGTTACATATCAAAGTTTGGTCTCATTAGATTGAACAGTTTAAAAGTGTAGGTAGCCGTAAATCTTGTGTCATATGCTTGAACTATACCTAAATAAATATGTACCTATATCAGATTCATTTTAACCTCACCTCCTCCCTCTTTTTGAAATCGACTATATAAAAAGTCAATAAAGGGATTTCAGGGAATTTGGATGTACTGAAGGGGTTGAAAGTCTACGTCAATACCAGTCTTAAAATTTTATGAATAAATTTGTTTAAAGTTTTGGCATTATTTCGGTTGGTTTAATTGTATTAATAAACTATTTCCCAGACTTACTCTAGCTAAGCACCTTTATAAATATAATCATCAGCAGGAGAAAGTTCATGCGATCCATTTCTACGTTTAATTTATTTAAATTTCATTCTTCCTATTTTGGTTGGTATAATGGCATCACGCCTCACAACATTCGTCCTGATGCTGACTGACATTGATTTATGGCTTCTTTTGCTATTCTGAAGCCATTTCAATTATTTCTTCGCTTCCCTCTTAAACAGTGGCGGATAATATTGAACCATATTTTTGATTCTAACAAGACGGCCACGTAGTCTTTTAGTGCCTTAACATGTGGCTCTGTTGATGTTTGTTTGTAGGAAGTAAATATATAAATAGCTTGTTGAAGTGGAAACTTTTCTGTATCGGCCTGGATAGAATCCTGCGGATATGAAATAGAAAATATGCTACATTAATTATTTGGAGGTAATGAATATACCTTACTTATACCTGGCCTATACCTACCAATCTTATAACCGCCCTAGGGAGCGATCAATTTTCCTCGATTTAACTTTCAACATCTGGATGGTATGAGTTGCTATTTTTGTTAGCATATTTTTATGAAGAAAAAAAAATCCATCTTATATTTTCATCAGAAATGTAGACGACTCGCAAACGAATAACTTATCTAGTGCGGATGTTATACCTTTTTTTTTTGGAATTTCTCAAATACCTTCGAGCTTTAAACTGAAGGGTACCCATAGTATAGCTTGCTGCTTTCAAGGTGTTCTTTTATTAATTTGGATGCTCTCAAATTTCCTTGAATCTGAATATTGGAAATAAGATATCTTCTCTCGATGCTAAGGAGGATTATATTGGTGTTGGTGGTGGACGTACATTTTACGATATCTTGGATTTGATTTCTGATTTATCGCGTAGGTATCTACTTACCATAGGAAAATATTTTTATATTTTTTTGAAAATACTTAGAGCAACAAATTCCAAAAGAATATTAAAAAAATAATTAGTATTGATATGGATTGCCCAATGTACATAATATTATACATGTGCATGTACTGGGCTCTGGCCATTTGGAACCTCATATAAGGGAAATTTGATAAAAAAAATGTCATTAGTAATTAGAAGGCATTTTTTTAAACAAATTTCTTTTATATGAGGTACCAAAGCTCCAGAGCCCATGTACTATGCATACATCAAACAAAATAAAATGCAAGATTGGATCACACGTACTAGCTCTATGCTCTCATGTTCAAGTTGCTTGGAACTTAAAGAACTTTTAAAATATGCAAGTCATTATAGAACAAATATATATCTACTTAATATAAAAAATATAGAAAAATACATAAAAAGCATTTAATCGTTCTTTAAATTGTCTAAACAACTAATAAAATAACGGGTGATTTTTTAAGAGGTTTAGAACTTTAAAAAAAAAAAAAACACAAAAAATTCGAAAAAATGAATGAAATATTTATTTGAATCGATAGTTTGAACCTTGCAATTTAATGTTTAAAGATAATTTCATGCAAATGTTGACCGCGGCTGCGTCTCAGGTAGCCCATCCGCTGAGTCCAATTTTGGCATACTCTTTCACACATATCGGCCGGTATCTCACGAATGAATGCATGGATGTTGACTTCCAGTGCGTCAATCGAAGCGGGCTTGTCCCTATAGACATTAGCCTTGACATACCCCCACAAAAAATAATCTAATGGTGTCAAATCGCACGATCTAGGCGGCCAATTGACCGGCCCGAAACGTGAAATTAACTGTTCACCAAACTCGCCTCGCAATTGCGCCATTGTTTCGCGTGCTGTGTGGCATGTGGCACCGTCTTGTTGAAACCACATATCATGCAAGTCAAGAACTTCCATTTCGGGCAAAAAAAAGTTTGTTATCATCGCTCGGTAGCGTTCACCATTGACAGTAACGCTGCGATTCGCATCATCTTTGAAGAAATATGGCCCAATAATGCCGCCGGCCCATAAACCGCACCAAACAGTGGCTTTTTCGGGATGCATTGGTAGCTGTTGCAATGCTTCTGGCTAATCTTCACTCAAAATGCGGCAATTATGCTTATTTACGTACCCATTCAACCAAAAATGAGCCTCATCGCTGAACACAATTTTTCGATAAAAAAGCGGATCCTCGGCCAGCTTTCCAAGAGCCCATTCACCAAAAATTCGGCGTTGTGGTAGGTCGGCTGGCTTTAGTTCTTGCACCAGCTGTATCTTAAAAGGCTTTACGCCCAAATCCTTCCGCAAATTTTTCCACGTAGTGCTGTAACAAAGGCCTAACTGCTGGGAACGGCGCCGAATCGACATTTCGCGGTCTTCTGTCACACTAGCTGATACGGCCGCAATATTTTCTTCACTACGCACAGTACGTAAACGTGTTGGTGGTTTAATGTCCAACAAAGTAAATTTGGTGCGAAATTTGGTCACAATCTTCCGAATAGACTGCTCAGAAGGTCGAGAATGCCGACCATAAAATGGAAGCAGCGCGCGATGAACATTTCGAACCGAGCACGAATTTTGATAGTAAAATTCAATAATTTGCAAGCGTTGTTCATTTGTAAGACGATCCATGGTTAAATTGCAAACCAAACTGAAGCTATTTGACAGTGACACAAGGTACTAAACACACGTCAGCTGTCAAAACCAGTGTTACCAAAACCAAACCAGCTAAAAAATCACCCGTTACAAATCTGGCGTAGAAAGTTCTACCTGTCTGTCCGATATAGAATTTGTCACAGTCATCACATTTGATCATGTATACACCTGAATTAGATTTCATTTCACTTTTTGGTTTTTCTTTTAGTATTTTTTGTATATTGTTATTGGTTTTGAAAGATATATTTATGTTGACTTTATTAAACTCATATTTTAATGTTTGTGGAAGTATGTTGGTGTATTCTATGGATATGTATTTTTTGTCGGAATTTACTTCTTTGTTTTTGTTTTTTATTTTCTTTTTCTTTTTGTGTATTAATTTATCTATTTCTTCTGTTTTAAAACCATTTGCGAGAGCAATGTGTTTTATAGTATTCACTTCATCTTCGTAATCTTCTTTGCACATTGGGACACTCAAAAGTCTATTTACGAATGCATTATAAGCAGACATTTTTTGTGCATGGGGGTGGTGGGAGTTTTTGTTTATTGTAATATTTGTTGTTGTAGGTTTTCTATAAATTTTATATGTTAATTTGTTGTTGTTTTTGCTTACGCTCAAATCTAAAAAGTTTATTGTGTTATTGTTTTCTATTAGAATGGTTTACCTATGAAAATAAGTCGGAAAGACCCTTACGTGTTGTGGCGAGAAGTTTACACGCATCATGTTCAAAAGACGATATCATTAGTGATCTAAAAGAGCGCAACTTCAAAATCTTAGATGCTATGAACATCGTCAAAAGAGAGAAACAGACAAAAGAGGGTGAAACAATAGTGGTACAACGTGGTCTTCCACTATTTATACTTTCGTTCGATAAGACTGAAAAACTAGATGAAATTTATAAAATCAAAACAATTCTAAACATCGTAGTTAAGATCGAACCTCTAAGAAAGAGCACAAGGTTAGCCCCTCAGTGTAAACGCTGTCAAGAATTCAATCACACCCAAACTTATTGCAAAAAAGAGCCAAGGTGTGTAAAATGCGCCGGAAAGCATTTAACCGTTGACTGCATCGGAAAAAGTGAAAGTCCACCGACGTGCATCAATTGTAATGGAAATCACCCGGCAAACTATAGAGGCTGCGAAGTAGCTAAAGAATTACAAAAGCGGCGATCAAAATTTGCCAAAACACAAAGAAACCCACAAAGGCAAAAAGAAACCGTAGTTCCCAAGACTTCCAAATCTAGTAAAGCTCCAAAACCTAGTATCCGTAAGGAAAATAAAACAGTGTCAATACCTTCGGAGAATAAATCAAAGCAAGGAAATGCAGAAACATATTCCCAAATAGCGGCCAAAAATATACCCGTAAACAACAACACTGAAACCGACCCGGTTTCAAAAGTCTTTTCAATAATTCTGTCGAAACTTGAGGAACAATGTGATACAAATAAACTTATCTTTGATAGGTTTAGTAAGCTCGAAAATTGTTTTCGACCCAAATCTCTCTCAAAAAATGTATGATGGAAAAGTTTAAAATTCTTACGTGGAATGCCAACGGATTATGGCAAAAACTTGGAGAATTAGAGACGTATATGCACGAAAATGATATCGACATATGTTTGATATCAAAAACGCATGCCAAAAATGAATCAAATCTTAAAATCCACGGGTTTCTTGACTACCACGCTGTTCATCCTTCAAATAAAGCAAGGGGTGGATCATCGTTATATATAAAAGAGTGCATTGAACACTCAATAGGCCTGAAAATAGAGGTAGAATCGATGCAATTGAGTAGTGTTCAGGTTAGAACTAAAAACATTCTTCCCAATATCTCTTCGATATATTGCCCTCCACGTTGCAAAATCGATAAGAGTGAGTTTACGACATTGATAAAGTCGCTAAGCCCAAACTTAATCGTTGGTGGCGACTTTAATGCAAAGCACACCTTTTGGGCTTCAAGATGCATATCTCAAAAAGGTCGAATGTTATATGAAGCAGGAATGGAAAATAATTGCGATTTTCATTCGACCGGAAAACCAACTTACTGGCCAACTGATCCGTCAAAAATACCTGACTTAATCGATTTGTTTGTGGTAAAAGGAATACCCTCTAACCATATTGAAATCTCAGAAGGCCATGATCTCTTCTCAGATCATTCTGCAGTCATACTCACTATGAGCGAAAGCCTTGTCAAAATTGAAAAACCACCCAGGTTAACAAACGGTAAAACCAACTGGGAAGGATTTAAGAAAGAAATCGAGGACAACGTTGAATTGAGGGTATCATTACAAACGCCTCTTGAGCTTGAAGATGCAGTAGAAACCTTTGTTGATATAATACAAAAGGCAGCGTGGAATAACACACCTTATCAAAGGGTTACCCCGCGCTATAAAGATGTAAAATATCCGCAGGAAATAAAAGACTTAATAAAAGATAAACGAAAAGCACGTAAGAAATGGCAGCGAACCCGTGCTCCTCAACACAAAGCTCATTTAAATCGCTTGTGTAATATGCTAAAAACAGCGATATCAGATTTCAAAAACCGTGAAGTTGAAAATTACCTTGAAAGCTTGTCAGCTGGGAAAGATTCCAACTACTCACTTTGGAAAGCTATAAAAACAACGAAAAAACCAAAGCTTCCAGTGCCCCCGATTAAGAAAAGCCAAAACAAATGGGCTAAAAGTGACAAAGAGAAAGCGGCAGTATTCGCCGATTACCTGGAAGAAACATTTAAACCTTCTGATGGGCAAGCACTCAATGGAAATATTAATATGAGCTTTAGCTCAAGTGAGAACTACAGAACCAGAAATGCTACGCTCGCTGAATTGAACAGAGAAATAAAGAAGCTAAAGTCTAATAAAGCTCCGGGGTATGACTTAATAACAGCGGAAATATTAAAGATGCTTCCTCATAAAGGATTAATTAACCTCCTTTATATAATAAATGCCGCTCTAAGGCTGGAATATGTTCCAAGCCAATGGAAAGTTGCGGAAGTCATAATGGTTTTGAAGCCTGGCAAACCATCTCATGAAAAGAATTCTTACAGACCGATTTCGCTTCTTCCAATAATATTAATTAACGATTAACGATTAACGAAGCTACGATTAAATTACAAAATGCTCTTAATAACGTTAATGAGTGGACAAAAACATGGCGAATAGCGCTCAATGAACAAAAGTCAGTCTACGTGGACTTTACGTATAAAAAAATAAATAGATTGCCCGTCTTTCTTAATACCGGTCGTGTACCATTTGCGAATGAGGCAAAATATCTGGGAATGACTCTAGACGCGAAATTAAAATGGAAGCCGCACGTAAAAAAGAAATGCGAAGAATTAAAAAGTAAATTAAGAGATATGAACTGGCTACTCGGTAAATATTCTAAGCTTAGTATTGATAATAAGCTGATTTTATACAGGCAGGTACTTAAACCTGTCTGGACTTACGGTATACAACTCTGGGGTTGTATCTGCGATACAAATTTAAATAACTTACAAACGTTTGAAAATAAATTGCTTAGGTCATTTGTAAATGCACCATGGTATATAAGAAACGAAGATCTTCACAGGGATCTCGGGATTCCAACGGTTCGAGACGAAATAAAGATTTTCGCGCGAAAACATAGAAATCGGCTATTAGATCACGCTAATCCAACGATTATTGACATTCTTGACGAGTCGAATTTAGTACGCCGTCTGCAAAGAACAAAACCTTCCGACTTGGTGCGGTGCGACTTTAATCTTTCGAACCTGCAATGGACCAAATCTACAGACTTCAACATTTTATCTCCTGTTAACCCGTCGGCGTCGTGTGCTAATGAGTTCACTATTATTGATGGTTTAGCCTCATGTGGACTTAGTCAATTCAATGCAATTTCTAATCGCTTCGATAAAATACTAGATTTAATCTTTTTCTCTGAAACAATAAACGGTGATACATCTGTAACACATGCCGATATTCTATTATTAGATGAGGACCGGCACCATCCGGCCCTAGATATAATGCTGAATTTAAATATGTGCAATATTCTACCTAGTTCAAATGAAACACTTGAGTTCAATTTCAAAAAATGCAATTTTGATCAACTTGTTAATTTATTGTGTAATTTTGACTGGGGTCCAGTGTTTCTAAATTGTAGTATTGATGATATGTGCTTAAAATTGTATAATGTACTTTTTAATTGCTTTTATGAAACTACTCCATTACGAAAACCTTGCATTAGTACTAAAACACCACCATGGTTTAATAATCAACTAAAAAACTTAAAAAATAAAAGAAACAAGGCATGGTTAAAATATAGTAAATCCAAAGCTGATGAAGACTATAGGACATACTCCGAACTAAAATTTATGTTTACAGACTATTCTAATTTCTTACATTCAGATTACATCGCTAAAACAGAAAAAAATGATCTTAAACGTAATCCAAAGAACTTTTGGAATTTTTTGTCTACCAAATGAAAATTTGATGACTACCCTAATTCTTTGTCTTTTGAAAACGCTACTAGTCACGACTCAGAAGTGTTTGCAAATATGTTTGCAAATTTTTTTAAAGATGCATTTGTAGTATCTGGTTCTCACGAACCCTTGGATCCACTACTTTCTAACAACAGTTTTTCACACCTTAACTCAATTAATTTTAGTGTGTGTGAGAATTCAATTATCCAAAGTGTACTTGAGCTAGATGATTGTTTTAGTCCTGGTCCTGATGGTGTACCATCATGTGTATTAAAGAAATGTGTTTCTCAGTTGTGCTATCCTCTACATATTCTTTTCAATGAATCTCTTAAAAGTTCAATTTTCCCTATTCTGTGGAAAAGTGCATTTATAACACCTGTTCATAAAAAAGGGTCGAAAAATGACATAACAAATTACCGCCCTATAGCCAAACTTTCTGTTATTCCAAAACTGTTTGAATCCATAATCTGTAATGTATTGTCTTTTAATTGTACACTTATTATTTGTGACAACCAACATGGTTTCGTTAAAAACAAGTCAACTGTAACAAACCTGTTTCATTTTACATCCTTTTGTCTTGATTCCTTTGAAGATCGAAAATAAGTTGATTGTATTTTTACCGATTTTAGTAAGGCTTTTGATAAATTGTGCCATAAAACTTTGATTAATAAACTGATGGCTTTGGGCTTCAATGAATGTTTCTTAAAGTGGATCTCGTCCTATTTGATGAATAGATGTTATTGTGTGAGATTTCGTAATGAACACTCTGATCATTTTATAGTCAACTCTGGTGTTCCTCAAGGTAGCCACTTAGGCCCATTATTATTTATTTTATATATAAATGACTTGAATTCAATTATTCAAAATTCCTCTTTTCTTATATATGCCGATGACATTAAAATTTTCAAAAGTGTAACTTCTATAAATGACTGTTTAAAACTCCAAGAAGATCTTTATAGGTTTAGGGAATGGTGCACTTCAAACCGTCTCCTATTGAATATTGACAAATGTAAAACAATGTGTTTTACACGCAAAAAAAATGTGATAACTTTTAATTATATGTTAGATTCTTCTTCTTTATGTAGATTATCTGTTTTTTCTGATCTGGGTATTGTTCTCGACACAAAATTAACTTTTGCCGACCACTATAACTATGTCATTAAAAAGCCAATAAAATTCTGGGATTCATAAAACGATTCTCTCGTGATTTCAAGGACCCATACGTTCTAAGGCGTGGTATGGGCCCCTTACTACACAGTACACATAAACAGACTTGAAAGTATCCAGAGAAGGTTTATGCGCTTCTGTCTTCGCTTTCTGCCGTGGTCGCATAGACATGCCTTACCTCCTTGTTCTCAAAGACTCACGTTAATTAATCTTCCTTTACTCTCAAAACATAGACAATATATACAGCTATGCTTTAGTATAAAATTAATCAATGGGTCAATAGTATCTCCATCAGCTCCGTGTCGTTTAAATTTCAGTTATAGTCAGGCAAGCTTAAGAAGACAGTTGCCCTTATGTCCGATCTTCAGTAGAACAAATTATGGTGTGAATAGTCCATTAAATCAATTGATTTCAGTCTTCAATGAATATTATTGTGTATTTTCTTCTATAAACGACAATGTTAAAAGTTGTAAATTCAAAGAAACCTTTTTCAATTCATTATTGTAGTTGACTACATTTATTTAAATTATTGTAATGTAATGTAAAACTAGTTTTGTAAGCTTCTATCGTTAGTTATTTAACGAATAAATAAATAAATAAATTAACGATATTGAAAGGGTCATCAAACATTTTTCTATCTCTCTGTACGCCGAAGATACCAAGTTCTTCAAGACCATTTCCTCAACACATGACTCTTCCCTTATTCAACAGGATCTTGACAGTTTTTCAGTTTGGTGTCTAAAAAATAGCTTGGAGCTAAACGTCGCGTCGCCAAGTGCCAATCAATCACTTTTAAATCTTCTCCCCGTCTTTACTTGCTCCATAATCAACTCATACCCATCATAGTTGATAATATTCGCTACCTTGGCATTTTATGTGAACCAGAACTTAATTTTCTCACTCACATAGACAAAGCAAACTCAGCGCTCGGTTTCATCTAAAGATGGTCCAAGGAATTCTCCAACCGCTATGTTACCCGGTCCTTATAACGGGTGATTTTTTAAGAGGTTTAGAACTTTAAAAAAAAAAAAACACAAAAAATTCGAAAAAATGATTGAAATATTTATTTGAATCGATAGTTTGAACCTTGCAATTTAATGTTTAAAGATAATTTCATGCAAATGTTGACCGCGGCTGCGTCTCAGGTAGCCCATCCGCTGAGTCCAATTTTGGCATACTCTTTCACACATATCGGCCGGTATCTCACGAATGAATGCATGGATGTTGGCTTCCAGTGCGTCAATCGAAGCGGGCTTGTCCCTATAGACATTAGCCTTGACATACCCCCACAAAAAATAATCTAATGGTGTCAAATCGCACGATCTAGGCGGCCAATTGACCGGCCCGAAACGTGAAATTAACTGTTCACCAAACTCGCCTCGCAATTGCGCCATTGTTTCGCGTGCTGTGTGGCATGTGGCACCGTCTTGTTGAAACCACATATCATGCAAGTCAAGAACTTCCATTTCGGACAAAAAAAAGTTTGTTATCATCGCTCGGTAGCGTTCACCATTGACAGTAACGCTGCGATTCGCATCATCTTTGAAGAAATATGGCCCAATAATGCCGCCGGCCCATAAACCGCACCAAACAGTGGCTTTTTCGGGATGCATTGGTAGCTGTTGCAATGCTTCTGGCTGATCTTCACTCCAAATGCGGCAATTATGCTTATTTACGTACCCATTCAACCAAAATAAGCCTCATCGCTCATGGAAGCAGCGCGCGATGAACATTTCAAACCGAGCACGAATTTTGATAGTAAAATTCAATAATTTGCAAGCGTTGTTCATTTGTAAGACGATCCATGGTTAAATTGCAAACCAAACTGAAGCTGTTTGACAGTGACACAAGGTACTAAACACACGTCAGCTGTCAAAACCAGTGTTGCCAAAACCAAACCAGCTAAAAAATCACCCGTTATATATCATTTGTTCGTCCTCTCCTAGAATACGGAATACGCCTCTCAAGTTTGGTCCCCTTACCAACTTACTCACATTTCAAGAATTGAGAGCATCCAGCGTCGTTTCTTAAGATTTGCTCTTCGAGGTTTATCGTGGAACAATCCCCTGATCCTGCCTCCCTATCTAAATCGCCTTAAACTAATGCTATGTTTCCACCAAAGGTTTATCTCAGTTTAGATTAAATAAATCTTTTTGGTGTTTCCACCGCACAAGAAGATTTAAAAAAGATTAAATCTGACAGCACCTTCAAAAATGCAAATGGCGTTTCAATTTTGATTATGAAGTGCGAAAGAGACAGAATGTTTGATTCGTGTCAAACAATGAAGAACTGAATCGAGTCTCGAATGAATCGTTCAGCACCATGTTAAAATAGAGGTTAGTTCGATTTGTAAAACTATTTGTCCTAGGAAGATTTAACAAGATTAATTTCTAATCTCCAAGATTTACGAATTATATTTGTATGGTAAATCTTCAAGATTTAAAGAAGATTTGAGGTAAATCTCATTAGATCTCAGATTAGCGTTAGGTGGAAATGTAGCATAATAAACTTGAATTTGTTGGAAGAACGAAGAGAAATATCAGACATTCTCTTCATTCATCGACTTCTCTCTGGTTCCGTTGACTGCATATTGCTCTACATCTCTGTCTCTTTTAATACTAACCCTTGTAATACACGTAATCCTCGTCTCTTTTATATACCCACCCACCAAACGTCTTATGGCTCCAACGAACCAATTTCTCGCATGCTGCGGGCTGTTATTTCGACTTTAACCTAAGTACTCCTTCCTTAAGAACGACTTCTGAACCGCTCAACGCCTCACGAAACCTAGCTAAAGTTCTTAGTTTTAAAGTTAGATTAAGAATAAGCTTGTATTAAGCCGAATAAATGGGGGTTTTTGCCCCTACCAAAATTAAAATTAAATAACCTGATATTTTGATTTCATAAAACACGTCAAGAATTAAATCTCCAACTAGATCTGTATCAAATCATGTGCCACGGAATGTAAATACAACTTTTATAAAATGTTGGGAAGAAAGAATTTATAGGTTAGACGTTAATTTTGAAATCATTTTTATATTTAAATTTTTTTAGCCGCTCCAGTTATTTCTTGCATTATTTTAAAGAAGAATTCTTAAAATATTTGCTTCTTTTCGTTAAAAACATAAACAAACATATGTATGCTAAGGAAGAAAAAACAAACAATCCCTTTGTGAATATTAAAGGATAAGAAACACAAAACATTAACAACACACATCTTTATCAGTTCAAGTTCAACCTACTCTGCATAATTACATTTCCATCCTTAGTAGATTTAATTTGATACTCTTGTTTTTTCAGACATTCAAAAAATATAATTATGCAAACGCACACAACATATCCTGTCACAAAATTTACGTGAAACATTTTACTTTTGCGGAAAAAGAAAACTCATGTTTTACGTTGTAAAATTTGAGTTTTCTTTTTTCCTGTACGAAAATGTTTGTTGTTTTGATTAATTCAATTAAGAACTAACTACATACATAGCTATACAATTTCCAGAAAAGTCTCAACAAATTCATCCAGATGGTTTCTTCCCACATAATACCATATAGACAACCATGCCACATGATAAATTGCATTATAATTTAATTTATTTTTCCATTGTAAATTGTGATACATATGTAGAAGAATGTTCGCATTGAAATTAATACCAGTGTTGTTATACAGAATATTACACATAAAAGGGTGCTGCGTTGAGGTTCGGATAGGAGCAAATAAGAATCGTATAATGGGGGATTTATTACATCATTTATGGAAGATAACTTAGCTTAAATTTATTAAATCTCCATTAAATTTAAAGTCACCATTAAAAAGGGGGAATATGTAAAATTTCATACAAAATTTGGAAGTTTCCTATTTTTAAGGACTTTTCTTTTAATGGAGAGTAAATATTAGTAATATTAGGTTTTTAAATCTGGTTCAAGTAAAAGAACATAACGGGTGATTTTTTAAGAGGTTTAGAACTTTAAAAAAAAAAAAACACAAAAAATTCGAAAAAATAATAATAATATTTATTTGAATCGATAGTTTGAACCTTGCAATTTAATGTTTAAAGATAATTTCATGCAAATGTTGACCGCGGCTGCGTCTCAGGTAGCCCATCCGCTGAGTCCAATTTTGGCATACTCTTTCACACATATCGGCCGGTATCTCACGAATGAATGCATGGATGTTGGCTTCCAGTGCGTCAATCAAAGCGGGCTTGTCCCTATAGACATTAGCCTTGACATACCCCCACAAAAAATAATCTAATGGTGTCAAATCGCACGATCTAGGCGGCCAATTGACCGGCCCGAAACGTGAAATTAACTGTTCACCAAACTCGCCTCGCAATTGCGCCATTGTTTCGCGTGCTGTGTGGCATGTGGCACCGTCTTGTTGAAACCACATATCATGCAAGTCAGGAACTTCCATTTCGGGCAAAAAAAAGTTTGTTATCATCGCTCGGTAGCGTTCACCATTGACAGTAACGGCGCCGAATCGACATTTCGCGGTCTTCTGTCACACTAGCTGATACGGCCGCAATATTTTTTTCACTACGCACAGTACGTAAACGTGTTGGTGGTTTAATGTCCAACAAAAAAAATTTGGTGCGAAATTTGGTCACAATCTTCCGAATAGACTGCTCAGAAGGTCCAGAATGCCGACCATAAAATGGAAGCAGCGCGCGATGAACATTTCGAACCGAGCACGAATTTTGATAGTAAAATTCAATAATTTGCAAGCGTTGTTCATTTGTAAGACGATCCATGGTTAAATTGCAAACCAAACTGAAGCTGTTTGATAGTGACACAAGGTACTAAACACACGTCAGCTGTCAAAACCAGTGTTGCCAAAACCAAACCAGCTAAAAAATCACCCGTTACATTAGAATGAGATTTAAGGAAGTATGACGGTGGTTTATTAATTTTATGTCAATTTTAAAATGAAAGTATAAACAAAACTCAAAGGTAAATATGAAATTATCTTATAATGGTTTTCTTTTTTTTTTGAAAATCTCTGAATTACTATAAAATAAGAGTTATTTAAAAAACATGTTCTCAAATTTAAATAAAATTGGTATAACCATGAGACACTTAAAATAACACAGATTTTTCATAGAAAAATAATAATATTAATATTTAAAATTGTATAACAACACTGATGGCGGTGGCATCTTGGTTAAAAGAAACCTCAATATTAATTTCGATGTCTATAACAGCCTCGTCGAGCTTTGTAGAGAGTATATAAGTTTTCGTGTCTTTGGGAAAACTTCTTGTTAGCTAAAGTTGCTTTGCTATAGCAAAAAGTTACGAAAACAGTTTATGGAAATATAGTTTTACTTTTAGTTGGGTTCACTGGAATATTTCATTCATTATACGAGTATTTATTTAACTTTGAAAGTAAAATGATAGAGAAATATTTATTATCATAATATAATATACTGATGTTTGATATTTATGTAAAATGTTTGTTAGAATTATTTCTCCTTGTGTAAACTGTGAATGTTGTCCCATTGGTAAACTTTAAGAATCATCATAGAATCAATCATATCTTTTCTGATAATGACTTTTCGACTTATATTATACAAGATGGTGCATATTATATTAGCGCTTTGGCGTGTAATCCTAAAAAATATTTGTTGCTTTTAATAAGTGATTAGCTACATACATATCGTCCCTTTGTGTCCTCCTTAGGCGTTACTTTGTGTTTTACAACAGTTTTGTTATTTTTTTTGGAAAATTACAAGAATTTTTTAGGGCCAGTTGTTCAAATATTTAACTCGTGGTTCAGCAATTTTAACTCACTGACTTTGGAGAATTAACTGAAGTTCAACGATGGTTCAGGCATTAAATTGGTTGTTATAACATACTTGAACCTTGAACCATCGCTGAATCCTAGTAATTTCATCGAAATCAGCCATTAAAAATATTTGAGCCACGGATTAAAATTTGAACCACGTTTGTTCAACGGGTCCTTTAAGTTTCCAATGATATGAGATTCAATGTATATAATTATTGACTTAAGACAGTTAAATATAAGCGATCAACCAGATACGTCAGTTCGTGAGAAATTTTAGTGAGAAGTTTAAGTGTCGTGACAGTATACACAGGCACCACTGTTTTGAAAAAAGCTTATTAGTGAGACATTTTAGTGTTGTGAAAGTGTCGTATAAGTTAATCTTAAACTTGCCAAAAACTGCTTAAAATCGTAAGTTTACGGTTTGAAAATAAATGATGCTTTGGCTCGCTCATTAACTATGTTATGTTTCTTTCTCTTTTACTTGCGAACTTGCGATGTATGTATGTACATTATGTATGTAGGTAGGTACTATATGGCAAGGTATATGCATTCGTAAAAAATTCGAATTCGAAATTTTGATTAAACTTCTTAGAGCGATGAAGGGGAAGACGATAAAAGTTGATCTCACAATTCAATCTATTTGTCTGTCCGTTTTATTGCAACCTAAGCGACATGGATTTATTTTCTTCAAACTTGGTAAATAGTGTTTTTAAGCCTCCACACTTTTTTAAAAAAATTTTAAGAACCAATATAACGGTAGCTGTCACGATGGTTAGGTAATTCTTTTTAGCAATTTTATATACCTAATCATTTTTTTTCCAAAACAGTATAGGAGTAGGCTTAAGCTCAAGAAAAACAAGCCTGCTGGATCTTATGATGTACCAGTGATGCTCTTCAAGCACGGAGGGGATGTGTTGAAAAAGTGCATGCATCAACTCAAAAACCAAATGTTGGTGGAAGGAAGTCAGCGTTTGCCACAATGAACAAAATAACGAGGGCCTTTTTGGGAGTCATTTTCAAAAAGTCCGGGTGACATTCTGTGAAAAAATGTTTTGAATGAATTTTATACGCAGGGAAACAAAAATAAGATTTGAGAACAAGGACTACTTATCTAGGTACTAATTCAGCTATACTCTTGAGCTTTTTAACCGTATAATTTATGTAACTATCCTATCGAAAAAAATTTTGTATGAAAACATGAAATCTGTACTTCAGGGCCATTTCTGGTTGGCCCGGGCCAAAGGGCCTACACTCAAGGTAGAGGGCCAAATGGCCCGATCGGGCACTTAAAGGCAACGCTGCTATCAGCTCCATCCATAATGTCCCATCAACAAAAAAGGCGATCCTATGTCCTGCACGATCTATCAAGGCATATCCCTGATAAATGGCGCCTCGCATACAAGAAGCTGTCTGAAGTACTGTGTGAGTGTCTTAAGCCGTTCTTTCTAGAACAATATAATTGGCAAGTATCAGTGTAGCTTCCGGCCGGACAGATTAGCTATAGACCAAATTTTCACTCAGGAAAATCGTGGTAAAGACCAATGAATTTCAAGTCGATATTCACGATATATTCATCGACTTTAAAGCCACTTATGATATCATTAATCGTAAGGAGCACTATTATATTGCGATGGCAGAACTTGGGATCCTGGGAAAACTGATACAGTAGTGCCGTGTGAAATTGGAAACACGTTATGTTGCTAGGGAGAAGATCTTCCGAACTATTCCGTACATTTACACGCACAAGGTTTCCGCAAGGAGATGCACCATCATGTGATTTCTTCAAATTCGTTATGGAGCAAATACTGCGCAGGGAGGATGCTAACACTGAGGGCACATTTTTTAACAGATCTGTCCCAATTAAGCCGATGATATCGACATCATTGGACGCTTCCAACCGGTCGTTATTGAGCCTTTTACGGCAATTGAAGAATATGCGGATCTTTTAGGTCTTCATGTAAACGAGCACCATTTTCAAAAATGGTGCGCAACCAGTAATCCAGTTAAGAATCCCAGATCCCGGCCCTTTATGTTTACATATATGAAATTTATTTTCGACATGCTAAGGATGAAATTTAGTACTTATCATTTTTTTAATCCTGTCGTTTGGCGCCCAATCTGGGCAAAATGGTAAAATAAAGAGAAACTCGTTAATTGTTTGGAAAACTTCCATATTTAAAATAATGATTGATGTCTTCATAAAAGATAGTTGTTAAGTAGACTCACCTTTGGGTAGAACATCAGTGTTTTCACTTTTTGGGAACATACTTTTTTTTATTGTCAACGGGTGGAACCGCCACTGTTTTGACAATTTTTAATATTTTAAACATGAACAAAGTTGCGGAAACGCCTTTAGATGCCGAACGCCTGTACGGAAATAAAAATAAGTGCTGAATTAAAGCACCTTCTGTTAGAATTTCAATGTTACCACAAGAACATACCTTTTTTTATGTCAAAATGTGGGACTTCCCCATTTTTTGGTTGTTTTTTACGTGAAAAAAGTTGCGGAAACACCTCTGGATGTCAAAAATGTCTTGAAAAAATAACAATTGAAGTTTTAAAAAATAAGTGTTAAGCAGGCGCACCTAAAGGTAGAACGTCAGTGTTGCCACTTTTCAAAAACATACTTTTTATGTAAAATGTTGGGACTTCCACTTTTTGTGTAGTTTTTAATATTTTATATTTTTTAATATTGTCAGTGGTGCTTATGTGAGCATTGAGAAGGAAGCCAAGAAGATGGGTCTAACGGTGAATGAAAGCAAAACAAAATATATGCTGTCAACAAGAAAGGACACCCAACACCGACGTCTAGGAAAGAACGTCACTATAGACAGCTATAATTTTGAGGTGGTCAATGACTTTGTCTACCTAGGATCCGCTATACAATCAGCGAACGATACCAGTGCTGAGATCAAACGAAGAATTACTCTTGCCAATCGCTGTTTCTTTGGGCTTGGGCTAAGAAGGCAATTAAGAAGCAAAGCCCTCTCTCGAGCAACTAAACTGTCCCTGTATAAGACGCTTATCATCCCGGTCCTGATGTATGGTGCAGAGGCATGGACACTGTTAACGGTGGATGAGAGCGCGTTAGGCTGTTTTGAGAGGAAAATTCTCCGGGTGATTTTTAATCCCGTCTGCATAGATGGGGAATGGAGAAGAATATACAACCACGAACTGTATGGGCTATACAGTGACACCGACCTAGCCACAAAAGTGAAAAGCCAACGAATGAGATGGCTGGGTCACCTAGAGCGAATGGACACCAATGCTCCGGCCCGGAAAGTCTTTGAATCCAACCCCATGGGACAGCACAGTAGAGGTGGACAGCGTAAAAGGTGGCGCACGCAAGCGGAAGAGGACCTCAACCAACTTGGCATGCGAAACTGGAGACAGCTAGCTAGAAACCAAGCCGGCTGGAAGAAGCTTGTTGGTTGAGGCCCTGGTCCACCCCGGACTGTAGCGCCACCTTAAGTAAGTAAGTAAGTATATTAAAAGGGTGGGATTTCCACGTTTTTGTAAATTTTGAGTAAAACTCACGTTATAACTATAGAGAATTACCAAAAAAGTTGAAATCCCTAAAAAAAGTATGTTCGCCACAACTCGCAACACTGAAATTTTAACCGAAGGTGCTTCTACTCAACATCTACCTTTTAAAACATCAATCATGCTTTCTTCCAAGCCAGGTGATTATATAACGACAGTTAACGAACGGATACATATACCAACCACTGACCTATCATACCCCTCTACCAGACGTTGCATAGAGCCACTGCTTCTACGGGCCTGATAGAGGGATGATTCTTCAAGTGAGGGCAAAGGAAGGATCACGCTCTTTTCTCAGCCAGGTGATTATGTGACGACATACACTTCTTCAACATGCGGATACATACACCAGCCACTGACCTATCACTCTCATCTACCAGACGTTGCATGGAGCCTGATGGAGGGATGATTTCTCAAGTGAGGGTAATCGGAAGGATCACGGCTTTGAAAGGTGTTTTCTTCTCAGCCAGGTAATTAACGACAGACATTTCTTCAACGAACGGATGCATACACCAACCACTGACCTATCATACCCATCTACCAGACGTTGCATGGAGCCACTGCTCCTACGGTCCTGATGGAGGGATGATTCCTCAAGCGAGGACAAAAGAAGGACCTCGCCTTTAAAAAGCACTCTCTTCTCAGCCAGGTGATTATGTTATGACAAACATTTCTTCTAAGTACATATACATACACCAACCACTGACCTATCAATCTCATCTGCCAGTCACTGCATGAAGCCACTGCTACTACGGGCCTGATGCAGGGAGGATTTCTCTAGTGGGGGCAAAGGAAGGATCACGCTTTTGAAAGGCGTTTTCCTCTCTTCAAACATTAAAACATCAAAATTAACCAAAATAATCGGGATTCCACCTTTTTGACATAAAAAGCGAAAAAAAAAAAAAATTCCCGAAAAGTGGTAACACTAAGATCTTACCCGTAGGTGAGACTACTCAACGCGTATCTTTACAGGCATATCCCGTTATTTTCCCAACATGCGCTTGGCATCTGGAGACATTTCCGCTACTTTATTCATGTTCAAAATATTAAAAAGGACCAAAAAAGTGTTGACATAAAAAGAAGTATGTTCTCGAAAAATGGTAGCACTGATATTTTACTCAAAGATGCGTCTTCTCAACACTTATCTTTCAAGACATCAACCGTTATTTTAGCGATGGAAAACTTCCAAGTTATTCACGAGTTTTTCTTTATTTTACAACTTAGCACAGATTGGGTGCCAATTTTTGACATTTGGGATTTTGGCATTTGGGGATTTTGTCATTCGGGATTCTGGCATTCGGAATTTAAGCCATTCAGGATTTTGTCCATTCAAGATTTTGGCATTCGGAATGTTTTGCTATTTCGGGATTTCGGCACTCGGTATCTTATACCCAACCCACAGCAAAGATATAAATATTTGTATTGCTGGAGGTATTCTTTTGTAAACTAAAATTTATATTTTTAGTTCCCGTGTTACATTAACCGCTACTTTTTCCCAGGGCTATTTTAAAAATATGTATAGGTATTCAATTTAGACTCCCACTATACAAATATGTTATCAAATGCATTTTTCATGTGTTTTAAGTTAATGAACATAGGGCATGCATAGGTAGTTTATTCACGACATAGGTATAATTTCACATTCAAAACAAATTAAATGGATTGCAGATCTAATTTTCATTTTATTCATCTGTACAGCACCATTAATCAAAGAAATTCTTTTGTTAGTTTCTAAAATGTTCAATCCTTTCACCGGATACCTACCATTGAGTCTACAAATCACCGATTCAGCTAATTAACTTATTTGCATACCAAACTTTAAACTCTCTCACATACATTATATCCATTCAAATACAGATTTTCTTCTAAAGTACAAAATATTGTAATTTACAAATTTGCAAATGCACTCAGTTAGTCGCACTCCAAATTAGAAATTTGTATAAGCTTATCGTATCTCCTATCTATGTGCCGAGTGGTTCAAAAAAGGATATCCGTATATTCCATGGGTTTTTGTCTAAAAGCTATCGAAATAACTTCCACACACCGACACCACCTGAATAATGTTAACAATGAAAAAAAAAAATCAACAAACTTCCTCTAAAAGTCGGTAACAGGATTTCAAGTCCACAAATCTCCCTTCGTTTATCTAAACACTTTTAGCATATAACAACCGATGCACCATGTGCGCAATGAAATGGAAAGCTCATCTGCATGTGGGTAATAACTGCGATTCTAACTGGAAGAGTGTACAATACCTGCATCTAGTGAATAGCACATTTCACTTTCGAATTTATTAGAGTAGATCCTTAGGGTATTGACAGTTTTGTTTTGTTTTAGAACTAGACGAAAATCCTATGGGAAGAGTGTTTCACTTCCACCGTTTTGGTAGGAGGGTCAATTTTCCAGAACAAAAAAAGAAAAAAAACTTAAAATGGAAACAAATATGTTTAAAAAAAATAAGTTTAACTATACACATCAAGTGCTTACATTACTTCCAAGTTGATAGCCGCTGGATACTGGTCTTGGCTTATTTCATGGCTTGCTTAACTTGTAAGTGTGAATTTTGATCAAGGAAAGAATTGCAACATGAAACAAATGCCCTTACAGATTGGAGGCTAGTGCGGAGAGCTAACGATCCGACCACAGTAAAAAATACTAAATATAAAATACTAAAGACCCCCCTCAAATGGCAACCAGACCCGGAACGAAAATGGATAACAATCTAAGAGTTTGCACCTAGAATGTAAGGACACTCTATACGCCAGATGCTACTCAAAAACTTGAATCTGTACCCTCGCGGTACAAGGCAGACATTACCGTGATCCAGGACATACGATGAATAGGATCAAGAATTATGAAAAGAAAAGATTGCGACATTTATTACAGTTGTCATCAAAGATTGCACATGCTAGGATGCAGATTCGTTGCGGGAAATCGAATCAGATCGAAAGTAATCGATTTAAGCCGATTATGGAACACCTGGCTGTGATCCGGATCAAAGTAACATTCCAATATATCAGTTGAGGAGTCTTACAAGGAGCAGTTTTATGACCTCCTGGACGGGGCCTTTGGAGCCTTCCCGGAGTACGATGTCAAAGTCGTGCTCGGAGACTTCAATGCTAAAGTCGGAAGGAAAACATCTTTGGCAGATTAATTGGAAAGCACATCCTCCACGAAATGACAACAGATAACGGCTTTTGACTAATCTACTTTGCTGCAGCTCATAATACGGTGATAAGTAGCACTAGGTTCCCCACACGAAGGATCTTCAGATGGTCGAACTGCCAACCAAATCGACCACGGGCTAATTGGGGCAAGGCACACATCGAACATCTTGGATGTGTGAACTTTTCGAGGTACAAACTCTGACGACTTTCTTGTTGTGACGATGTTCAGAGCCTGACTGTCCAACAAAAAAGAAAATGAAGACCACCCAAAGGAAGAAATTCAATATTGAATGTCTTAGCACATCTGAGAAAGCCAGAGACTACAGTGAGTAATTGACCGGAAAACTCTCTGCCGTACCCCCAGCTACAAGGAACCTGTGGAACCAGTATCGCGACATCATTAAGGAGACAGCTAAGACCTTAATGCTATCAACCACCCGGAAAAAAACACGTGGTATGATGGTTAATTTACGGTATTGAAGCAGGAGATGGAAAATGCACGAATGCAAATGCTGTAATGGAAAACAAGAGCAGCAAGAGAGGAGTACAAAGAAAAGAGAAGGAAAGAGAATGAAAGAAAAGAGAATCCGCAGCTTCTCAGCTCAAGTATCTCGAAAGTTCCAGCACCACCACCAACACTGGCACAACTTTTTTGTTGAAAATCAAAAATGGTGGTGCTAACTTCGCAAAACTGTTTTTTGGCCGTACAAGTTACAAGTATGCGATTTTCTTTTTAACCATCGGAATATGGCAGTATAAACTGAGCACTCAACAACACAACTTTCTCTTTTAACAAATTATGAAATTTCGCAAAAATTTCATTCGTAAAATTTGCAAATTTGCGAATGTATTAAAAATATTTACGGCACGAGGCAGAACTAGTTAATCAAAATACAGCACATTTTGTTTTTTTGAAAATTGAAAATAGTGGTGCTAACTTCACGCTACAGCCCTTCGCAAAGTTTTGTTTTGGCCATAACATTTGCAATTATGCGTTTTTTTTCTTTTTGGTTCTTAGTAGCATTTTCTGAGCTAAAAGCAGTACAACTCTTTTTTTTAGAGAAATTTTGAAATTTCGCAAAAATTTCATTCGCAAAATTTGCGAGGAGGATATTCAATCGTGAATTGTACGAGCTGGACTAAGATGTGGATGTAGTTCAAAGAGCCAAAACACGTTGACTACGCTGGCTTAGCCACATCGAGTGAATGGACAACAACGCTCCAGCCAAGCAAATCTTCAAATCCCAGCCCCCAGGTTCGAGACCACTAGGAAGATCAAACCTCCGCTACAGGGATGAAGCGGTTACAGACGCAAGAGCGCTTGGTATCGACGACTGGAGGGAGCTTGCGAGGGACCACAATCGATAGAAGGCCGCAATATCTCAGGCATAGACCTTCCATGGATCGAAAGCCGGATAAGTAAGTAAATAAAATTGGAAAAAATCGAATCGGTGTCCGTTATAAGTAAAAAAGTAAGTATTCGCCACAGTGCATAATTTTTTTTTGAGATTCTAAGCCTTCTGAACATCAGATCAAGTACGTGCGATCCAGTACTGCATATTATTTTATTTCCTTTGAAAGGTTTTTAGAAATTGGCTGAATCTTTGTACTTTCATAAATCTTGCTAAATGGGGTACTAAAAATAAAAATTGAAGGTCTTCACGTGTCGGAAACAAATATTTTGTTAACGTTTTGATTTACTGTCACATTTCAAGCATAACATGAATTTTTATTAAATTATCCTCTGATTTATATCTAAAGTAAGTAATGCGAATATAAAGATAATGATAATACAGCTTGCTTGACTTGTGAAAATGATAAGGTAATACGTTAAAAATGGTATTAAGCTTTTTAGCACTTTTGCCGCCATAAACATTAATATTTGTATACCATTAAGTAACGAGCACAGAATTTTTTGAATATGAACCCATTATCATTGTTATACATATGGGCCATATACGCAACTGAGTACTTAACCTTGTGGGGTGGCTTATGGTGAACTGGAAACCTCTCTATACATACATTCATTCATTGTTCATGTTCAGTGGTTAAATGAAATGTTTGTGAAACAACATGCCACAGAATTCCTTTCACAAAACCCAACTGATTGTCATCGTATCGTATAACAACAGAAAGTAATATGGAATCTAATTGATTTCTTTTGTACGATTCCTTTTGTGTAGCTAGAGGCAACATTCCTAAATTGTAATTGTATGTGGCTTTCATCGTATATCTACAAGTCATCACGTACGGGAACTCTTTTAAATTGTGTCCGTATTTAATTTCAAATAAAACTTCTATTTGTTTGTGTGTGACTTTAGGATTTTTGTAACTTCTATGCAGACACAGCGAGGTCCTGTTCCTGTGGTCGAACAATGATAACACCTTGAGTGTAAATCCCAGGATGAAAAGACAATTTATTCAGGGATTTGAGTTAGAAATTTCTCTATACACACAACGTACCTACACATCACAGATTTGGCAAGACTTAAATGTTTAAAGGATTTATGGGCGATTATGTTTAATTCTTGCCAACATAGATGTAGATTAAGTGAATTAATGTTCCAATAACTCTTATACTAGATTCCTGATGGATGGTGGAAATATCATAAATAGTTGGTAGAGGTATAAGTGGTTTTGAAATTTAATTAGATATGCAGACGATGCATAAAAGCATAAATATTTGCATAATATTGATTGATCAATAACAAACAGGAGAGCTTTTATGAGGTTCAATTGATAGACGAAAAGTGAATTAATTATAATTTACTTTCAAACAATAGGGAAGGGAAAATAATTTATGTGTGTGCCAGTTAAGCTGACCTGTGATTTAGAGAATTATTTACATGTGCCTTTTCTCTGGGTAGTTTAATAAGTGATTTGGTTACATGACATGGCAATAGAGGGATGCCATTGCAGGAATGAAGTTCGGAAGTTTTACCAAAAAGGAAAGAGAACCTCCCAGGGTTACAAGGCCCTAACCGAAGCCTGCAAAGATGATCATCAGGGGAACATCGTGGTAGAATCGCAGTCAGTGCTGAGGATATGGAATTATCATTTCTGCAAATTGTATAACGGCGATGACAAACCGCATTCCACTACCATTCAGATTGCACCATTCAACCTGGACGACGCACAGTGTGGGAATTCGATCATCTAGAGGAATTAAATTAATAGCGCTTACAAGTTAAAGTTTTTGATAGTTTATTTTTTTACAAAATTTATCATAAATATGTGGACATTTCATTGTAAGTAGAATTATTTATATACCTGGTTAAATTTTTCATATACAGAGCTCTGAAAGTACAAGTTTTTTGCACTTTGGTGGACCCATTTGCACAAATGAAATACGGCTACAAAAAAATAGCTTTTTGTATTTTTTTTGGATAAGATTCATTATGCATTTATACAAAAATGAATAGACTTAAAGCTTTTTAAATAATGTAAACAAATTTCTGATATACAGAGCTCGGAAAGTACATGTTTTTTTGCACATTGGTAGAGCCTCTTAAAAAAAAGAATTCGCTCCAAAAAAAGGTTTTTGTAATTTTTGTTTGTAATATTTATAATGAATACATTTTAAAATAAAATTATCCTATAGAAATGTATATACTTAGCCAAATTTTTGACGAACGGACTTCTGAAAGTTCATGTTTTAGGCACCTAGGTTTTTCTCAAAATTTGTTATTGCTTCTTCGAAAAATTTTATGAGCTAAAATATTATTTCACTTTTGATTTTGAACAAATTAATTTCTTTCGAGATATTTACTTACAAGAAAACTGAACTTTGTACAAAACCAAAAGGTTAATAATTTTGAACCGCTATATTCTTTAACTTACAAAGTTCGTTAAAAGCTTATTTTGTTTCTTATTTTTGGGGCACCATAATAACATGGATTTATAATGAGAAGATGTACCCAAACAAAACTGTGCATACAAAAATTAGAGCCGATAAAGGCTTTTTTAATTGGTAAATTTTTCGGCCTGAGTTTTTACACCTTGAAGTTCTTAATCAAATCATTTTACTCTTTATCTATTGATTGTACGAAAAAGAGTATGTCCATCTTAACTGTGTACAATCATATGAGCTTCTATTTCTACTTTGCATTTTTTCAAAAAAAAAATTTAGTTTTCGAGAAATTATTAAAAAAAATTATTTGACCCTTTTTAACCCTTTTTCAAACCCCTCCCCCCCTTAAACATTTGAGCCCGGCCCAAATTTAGGGTAGTTTTTAGAAAATGCTTAGGATGTCAAAACCAAGCTCTCCACCAAAATTCAACTTTGTCGAAATTTTCTCCAAGTCCCCGTTTTCTTTTTTTTTGAAAGCCAATTCGGAAATGAAAAATAAATGTATGGGTTTCGCACCTAAGCGCTAAATGACAGCTCAAATATTAGGCTTTCAAATGTATAAAGATTCTCTGAATACTTAAAGTTTTTCTCTCGAGAATATATAAATTGAATAAAAATGGCCCCTTTTTTAATCCCATCCACCAACAGAAATAATTAAACACCCTATGGCCTTTAATTCTAGTTTGTTTTCAATTTCCAGATATGGCAACTATTAAATCAAAATAAAACTTTCAATAAAAAATGCACCAAGCACTCATAAAGAAAGAAGTTTCACAACTACCTTCTCAAGTCAATTTTCTTTAAATTTATCACCAATCGCAATTATAAGAACCATAAATTTTATTTAACATAACTCCCACGTAAAATTTCTTTCATAATCGCTTAGAAGAAGCTTTAAGCTGCAAACAAAACAACTTTTTCTTACATCAGTTTGTGGCATTCATTTTTCGAATGAAATTCCGCTAGATGAGCGAATTCCCACACTGTGCGACGTAGGCCAACAATTCCGTCCACCTGATCTCGACGAAGTAAAGAAAGCTATACCTAAACTTAAATCCAATAAAGCTGCTGCAGCTGATGGCCTTGCGGCTGAGCTATTCAAAGCAGCTGGCGATGAATTGGTTAGGAGTATAAAACAGCTCATCTGTAAATATGTTCGGAGGAAAGCATGCCTGAGGAATGGAACTTCAGCATTGTTTGCCCAATCCTCAAAAAAGGTGATACTCTGATGCACCAACTATAGAGGCATCTAAATAAATAAATAAATTGGGTGGCGCAACAGCTCGTAGAGAACCAGGGCCTAGTGAGTTACAACTCGCAACCATTCCTGTGGTGCGTGTTGTTGGCAGGAATGGAGGGGACCTACAGTTTTTGGCCGAGTCCGAACGGCTAAGTGAGCAGCACTTATTCATGAAAAGTATACTCTTGGAGGATTTGTCAGTTCCTCGCTAGAGGCAGTACTTCGGATAAAACATTTCTGTTTTTAGGACGGTGGCACGGCTGGAAATCTAACCCACACCTTCGGCATGACAGTCCTACGCACTAACCATCATGCCACGAGATACTACAGAGGCATCAGTCTTCTTAATATCGCCTACAAGATTTTCTCTGCCGTACTTGTGAACGCCTGAAGTCATTCGTCAACAACCTGACAGGTCCATATCAGTGTGGTCAGAAAAGTTCACCATCGACCAAATATCCACAATACGGCAGATCTTGGAGAAAACCCACGAGTTTCAAATCGATACCCACCACCTTTTCATCGATTTCAAGGCCGCGTATGACAGCATCTATAGAGACGAGCTATATAGAGCAATGACTAGTTTTGGCATCCCTGCCAAACTCGTCCGTTTGTGCAGGATGACGATGGAGAATGCAAACTGCTCCATTAAGGTCGGAAAAGACCTCACCGACACCTTTGATGTCAAAAAAAAGTTTTAGGCAAGGCGACACGCTGTCATGTGACTTCTTCAACAACGTTCTTGAAAGAATAGTGCAAAGCATTCACGTCAACACTAGAGGTACAATCTTTCAGAAGTCCGTCCAATTACTCGCTTTCGCTGACGACATTGACATAATCGGATGAACAAAGCGTGATATCAGTGGTGCTTTTGTGAGCATTGAGAAGGAAGCCAAGAAGAAGGGTTTAACGGTGAATGAAAGCAAAACGAAATATATGCTGTCAACAAGAAAGGACACCCAACACCGACGTCTAGGACAGAACGTCACTATAGGCAGCTATGATTTTGAGGTGGTCAGAGACTTTGTCTACCTAGGATCCGCCATAAGCTCGGCGAACGATACCAGTGCTGAGATCAAACGAAGAATTACCTTTGCCAATCGCTGTTTCTTCGGGCTAAGAAGGCAATTGAGAAGCAAAGCCCTCTCTCGAGCAACTAAACTGTCCCTGTATAGACGCTTATCATCCCGGTCCTGATGTATGGTGCAGAGGCATGGACACTGCTAACGGTGGATGAGAACGCGTTAGGCTGTTTCGAGAGTGATTTTTGGTCCCGTCAGCATAGATGGGGAATGGAGGAGAAGATACAACCACGAACTGTATGGGCTGTACAGCGACACCGACCTAGCCACAAAAGTGAAAAGCCAACGACTAAGATGGCTGGGTCACCTAGAGCGAATGGACACCAATGCTCCGGCCCGGAAAGTCTTTGAATCCAACCCCGTGGGACAACGCAGTAGAGGTGGACAGCGTAAAAGGTGGCGCACGCAAGTGGAAGAGGACCTCAACCTACTTGGCGTGCGAAACTGGAGACAGCTAGCTAGAAACCGAGCCGGCTGGAAGAAGCTTGTTGGTTGAGGCCCTGGTCCACCCCGGACTGTAGCGCCACCTTAAGTAAGTAAGTTAGTAAGTATACAGAGGGATACGTCTTTGATAGCTAAGATAAAAAGAAGTGGGCCTAAATAACTACCCTGGGGAACTCCAGATTTGGCAAAGAAAGCGTTGGAGACAGAGCTCCTAAATCTAACCTGATAGGATCTATTATTGTGTTGTCTGCAACTTTTAGACCGACGATAACCTATCACAATTTTTTTTATTAAGCATGGTTAGACCGAAGGGGCTGCAAATTATAGTTTTGCCCCGGGCAAATATCCTAGCTACGCCACTGACTTCCAGAGATGAATACAAAGTAGAGCAAATAGCTATGATGTTTCGCTTGCGACTTTCTTCACAACAACTGAACCTGAATTATATACCACACAGGGAAGACCTGCCAATTATATGCAGTTTGTTCAATTGGGAAGAACAAGAAGATGTCTTTCATTTCCTGTGTCGATGTCCAATTTCAAGAGAATTTAGAAGATACATTTTTGGAAACGTTACACTGACAGATGAAGAAGTTATAGGACTATTGAACGGAATCGATGTCATAAAACTGTTAAAATTTTGTAAAATCTTTATCTTATAGAAACAGAATACTTATTGGTGATTTTTAATAATTGTTTTATTTAATTGTTAATAAAATTAATTAATAAAATTTTCAATCAGGCAGACGACAAAGCCATGCTTTATAGATTTTTATGTCAATATTTTTTAAATGCAAAAATAAAAAATCTTTAAATATTAAAAACAATCATATTTCAACTGCCCATCATAAATAGCCTGGATCGAAATTGAAATAAATTTCGTTTTCTTCCAACTTCACCAACTTAGCCACCACAGTGATCAAGAGAATATTTGCTTAATCACCCTCAATCTATTTTCGTAGAAACTTCTTGTCCAGCAAAATACGCACACTATATTTCCAGTTGCTGAAATTCGTGCCATCAAATAACAGAATTTTGATAATATGTAATTGATTGACAGATTGATCAGCCATTTATCTTTCTTCTTCTTAGATTTATATTGACCTCACAATTGGAGTGAAAAATAATTCTTTTAAATAAAAACTGTGTCCAATAAAGGTTTTATTGCTTATAAATTAAAACTATAAGGCTAACGAGTATATCATTTTTACTTGCTGCACAAGTTGATTTGTGTATAGGTACATTCGATTTTAACTTTTTCTCCAATTTATTGCACTTCTCAAGTCGTACTTCCTATATATTTCCAGGAAAGCTTCATTCTGTCTGTCAGAATGAATATACCTACATAAAGAGGCTGAAAAATAAATATTGCCAAAACTAAAAAGATAAGAAAAAAGTCCTTTATGTTAAAAAAAAAAAAAAAAAATAAACATGAGCAATAGAGTTATAAAACTTTTCATTGCATTGTTGGTTTGTTATTTTGATCACGTGCCAGAAACGTTAATAAAAAAAACAAAAACAAAACTAAATAAATTTAAATTTTAAGTCAGCACAAAAGTTCATAGCCACAAAGTTTTTTTGTTTCATTTCTGTTGTTTTTGTATTTTTTTTTCCTAGTTTCAGCTTTGCCTTCGTGGGGTAAATGATCTATAAAAACAGGATACAAAACATCATTAAGATGCCATCAACGGCTTTTTTTTTGAAGCAGCTTACATGGTTGCTATTTCTATATTCTTGTGTACTATTAAGCACCTAGATACGAATCTCTCTGCTCTGGCATCAGGGTCCTTAATTAATTACGTTGTGTTGAAAATATTTTGTTGTGTGACTTAAGTTCTTATAGGAAACGTGTTTAATTAAGGCCAGCACGTTCTTGGTCCTTTAATGTGTATAAAAGTCAGAAAGTTCTATATTTTAAGTCTTGATGTGCATTTTGTGAGGACTCTTAGTAAAAGTTAACGAGTGTGAACTAGCTCCGTGCATCGCAATCACCTGACACAGGCACCAGACGAAAGGACGTGTAATCCTTGTTTAGGGCTTTTCACTTCTCATATATACTTATTCTCGTACCCCTCACTCTGCCACTGCATATCGGCTGGAGTGTGTCCTGTATACGCTTCTGTAGTATACAGAAGTTGAGTCGAATCAAAAACTCATTTATCCTCTTTTTGTTTAGTTTATTTTGGAAACCATCCAAAACTAGTCCACACACAAAGTTTTGTGTTGATGTTCACTTCTAAGTTTATGAATCACTTGAGACACTTTGGGTAAAAAGCCAGTATTGTTGTGTCGGTTGTTTTACAGTAGAGGTACCTACATTCTATACCTACATTTATACTCCTTAAGTGTAGGTACCTGATGATCAAATATCCTTTACAATTTTATACATTGTGGACTGTGGTTTGAAGTCCTTATTTTTATCTGTGGCAAACACAACATTGCCAAAGCACAGAGACAACGGAAAAGGAAACCCTAGTCATACGACCAGACACGTTTCACCACACTGACTATGGCTGCATGAACTGCATCCTGGTTTCTGAATACTGGATGAATGATTGAAGTACTGCATCATGTAGATTGTATAGGTCCCTACAATATATTGTACATCTAGTCAAATATATATTTACCGGGCAATTAATTAGTCCTGAATAGACGATATTATACGTTTCTGTAAGATGGTTTATTAGACAAAGAGTCAAAGTGATGAATGCTGCAGATGCCATGTCGGTTGGTTGGCAGGTTTTGCGGGAAGTAAAATAGAATGCCTATACCTATACTTGTCTTGTTGAGAGGGTATTGAATTTAAATTACATTTACATTGATAATAAGGTGGTTGGCTGGCATTCAAAGTCCTGTGTATGGTTTTGTGTGTTATAATTTGATTTGAATTCAAATTAGAGTTTTCAATTCTTGAAATGCTAGATTGAAAGCCAGTAGGACTATTAAATTGTTTTGAATAATTACTGGAAACAAAAAAAAAAAGGAAAATTCATCTTTTAAGTGATTCGCTGATGATTTACATAAAAAATGGGAATAATGGTATTAGTGGGGCTGTTAGTGAGACAAACTATTCATTTTGATCTGACGGGTTGAGCTTTAGTACACTAATATTTCATGTTCTAACTTAACGTTAAAGAAGTGTTGCCAAGATGGCAACACTGTCAGAAGGAGAAGAGAAGGGTTACCACTTACCAGTTTAAATCAAGAAATGTTGCTTATAAATCGAAAACCAGCGATCGGACAATGATCCGAGAGTTGCCGTTGGATTCAGCGCCCTTCAAACCATAGGACCACATTATTGATTTTCTCCCACCCCTCCCCTTGCACGATGGGGGTGAAAAAAGGCCGTTTTGGGAAAGAAAATTTGCAAAGCCAAGTAAAGTTAGAAAGTATTAATAATAATACAATTTAAAGACTGATTTCGACGCAGAATTTCACAACTGAAATATTTATCTTGGTAAAATATAACCCTGTATGCCACATGACTTCAAGGTATTTTTAAATTTCCAATTTTATTAAGTCAAAATGAACCCGATAAAACCACGGTGAAAAAAGTATCTGAAAGTCCTTTTCATAAATGACGACTGAATTTTTAGATTTTTTTGTATCCGATGGAAATCTTCAAAAAACACTCGGTAAGAATCGGTACCGAGTAGTGTGGGACTCTTACCGCACTAAAAACCACCGGTGAATCAGGACCAATCTATGAAAGATCGACAAATGATTTTTCTTTCTTAGTTTATAGATCACATTGGGGGAAGTTCAATATAACACTTTCCCATAGCTTCTAGACCATCAGCTCATGAGGCTTGGTTCTTCTTAATCTCTGAACATTGTCTCGTACATTTAAGACAGTCTCCATTTAAGAGTTGGTATGACTTTCAGTCGCTGATTGTGTGATACAGCGTGCTTTTTAACCACTTCTGTAACCATGTGAATGAAGTCAAATATTACCAAATTCCAATAGCATCGACACGAAACTTGTTCCACATATTTCATTTGTCATAAGCAACAAGAATCAAAGGAGTCTATAAAAATATTTTTAGTAAAAGGGTATTTTTTTCAATGAAAGGGAAACATATTTTGAACTCCTACCATGAATCTCCTCTCAAAACTGGAACTGATGGTTTTAGTCAATATATATTCTTAGTTAATTCACTTATATTGGTGAGTTTACTCAGTGATTAAGCTGAAGGTTGTTTCCGTTGAGGTCCATTCTCAATTTTTCGATAGTATAAGAGGTAAATATATGGGTGATATCGAGATATCGAAAAGCTTATATAACTCAAGAACGACGCTAGTTGTTTTAAAAAAACAGAATCTGTAAGTTAATCAATGGTACTTTTTGGTATTTTTTTTTTCTTCAAAAAACTGTTATTAATGGTATACCTACTTGCCACATAACGGACTTATTTATTTTCGACTTTCTCAATAACAATTTAAAGTGAAGAATAAATTGCATATATACAGGGTGTCCCGTACCTGAGTGGAAGTATTTAAGGGTGTGGTTCTTGGGGTTACTCTAAGAAAAAAATTATATGCGGGGAAAGTTGTACCGCCCTTCCCTGGGGCTGGGGGGGGGGGGTCAGTTTCTGAAACATTGACCATAAATGCAAAAAAAAACACTAAAAATCAACCAAAATACATCTTATAATGTGCTATAATTTTTTTGAAAGCTAATACTCCATGCATTTGGTTTTTAAATCAAGTTGTTTAAGCGAATAGTTTTTGAGAAATTCAATTTCAAAGTCAAAACTAAAAAAAAAAATTGTGTTTTTTTTTCTCAAGTCGATATTTTTCAAAATTTAACGTAATTAAGTGCTTTTTTTTGCTCAATATTCGATGCCCTCATTATTTTTCAGTCGATTACCGGAAACCAAATGTTAAAATCTTTCTTAGTTTTTGAGAAATTTAGAAAGAACAAAGGGTACTTTTACGAAACAAGCACGAAAAAAGGGTTAAAATGGATAATTAATGAATAAATTAATTTTTTCTGGCATTTTCGAGTTTTGAATTTTTATAACTTTGGTAATAATTGATAGGAAAATTGAAATTTTGGTACAAATGTCGTCACTTATATAATTTAAATAAAATGCATGACTAGTGGCCTATTTCACCAACTTACAAATTGTAATTTACAAGCGATTTTTTACAAAATTTGTAGAAAAATCGATTTATTCGGTTTCACAAAATGTTTTTTTTACAAAATTGTAATTGTAATTTACAAAGGGAAATTCTTAAGAATATGCTAATTTCTGTTTCACCAAAAAAAAATTTATTTGTAATTTACAAGTTACAAATTTGTGGAATCTCACGTTTTTTGTAATTTTCTGTTTCACGAAACTAAATGACATTACAAATTTGTTCAGTTCTTGAAAAAATCTTACAAGAGAAAGATCTTTTGTAATTTCATCTACAATTTTGTAATTTTCCGATAAAATTTTCTTTTTATTCTGAAAATGTCTCTAAGGCCGGTGCGATAGTGATGCAAGTGATCATCTTGTGACAAATAATAGGAAAACAAATTACGAAATTTCAGATTTGTTCGCTTTTAACGAAAAGTTTCGCATAAACGTACAAAACAGATGCAAATTAAACCATAGATTACTTTCCATCCATCGAGTCTGTGCAATGATTAAAAAAGGGTGAAAAAGGGCTTGCATTATATCTGAAGATACAATCAATTTGATCAAAAACTATACTTGAACTTTATAGAAAATTAATTTCGTTACAACTTATGTCTATGTTCTTTTTACCGTAAATTCGTCTCGATAAAATTAATTGAATATAAAATATAACGCTTTAATAATATTATTTTCGAAAACGTTCGTCTCTTTTCAAATGTAACTTCTTTATTTTCAATTTAACAGTAAAAAGTATCTTAACATAAACTGTAGATAATTTAATTTTCTATAAAAAAAGTTCATTTTCTTAGACTAACGGTTCTTAAGATATCTTGGGAATACTTTTATCCCTATTTTTCAAAATTGTTACCAAATGGGGGAGCTTTTAACCCCGAAAATCGGGTTTATACTCACACTGACCCACTTTATACATAGCAAAAGCCTTGTCCTACCCACAGGGTGGAATGCTAATATCTCATTTTTTGGATATTGCTAGCTTTCATATGCAAAATTAACTTGAGATAAATCTTTTTGAAAAGAGGTCTCTCTCAATTTAGAGATCTTTCTTATTTGAGATATTTCCATATGCAAAGAAAGCCAAATCTCTTTTAAATGAGATAAAGCTATCAAAATGTTGAGACGGGAACTTAGCTGTCTCGGGAAGTACAATGTATACCTTAATCTACTTCTAAGGCCTAAGCCACTGAAGCGATTTTCTTAAAATGTTCGCATTAAAGTTTCTTGGTAATTTTTTAGAGGAGAAACTGATTCTTTTTAGCTGCAAAAATAACGGTATTTTCCATACAACCGCTAGAGAAAAGTTTATTTACATCAAAAACGGTTCCAACGATTTTGATTAACAAATCCGTGAATTACTGTAAAAAATTGGTAGGTACTTATTGATAATCTTCGTTTTTACAAGAAACTGCTATTAACGGTACCTGTAATATAACGCTTTTTCATTTTGATTTTCTCATCAACAGCCTATCTGATTTCTATAAAAATTTAAATACAAAAGTTTTTTTTTAAATGTTATTAGAATGGCATTTCAATTTTTTTTTTGAAAATTCAATATTTCAAAATCTGGTTGATGAATTATTTTCAAATTTCAGTTTTCAAGAAAAATTATAAATGCTCAAAATGCATACGACTTTTTTTTAAACTTTAAGAAGATTTTTTTTAATACGATTTTAGTGCTTTTTTCAAAAATTAATTTCCCATGGTTTTAGTATTTTTGTTACGGTTTTGTTTATGTCACACTTATTTTTAGCTTGATTTTAATAATAGCTATTTTGTTTGAAATCTATGGTATTTCTATAGTTTTTTAAATTTTGAAATAAGAACAAAAAGCCCTCAGTTTTTTTTGGAGGAGCTACAAATTTCACTGCTTTCATTACAATAAATTTTTCCAATTAATGTTTTTTTTTTTTTATTTGAGACTGAGATTATGATATGAGACACGTTTTTTGCATACCAAATTAAGATTTGTTTCATTGTAAATGCTCAATCTCATTATCTACAGCTCGTTTTTAGAGCTCAGTCTCATGAGACTGAGTTACTTCTTTTCGCATTCCACCCAAAGTGCAAGGTTCAGTCGAAGTTTTGTTATATTTCAATGGGCTTCAATGGATAGATACGTTAATTGACCTGGAAGTGTTCATGATTCACGGGTATTGCGAATGAGTCCGTTATTTTTGAAATTTGAAAACTTTTGACTAACCGTTTTTAACCTTTTTAGATTTTGCCTAACAACATCTCGAAGTTACATACATACTTTCAAGTTCTAATTCTTTTCAGTTAGGCCCTGTTTCAATTGCGTTAAAAGTATGGTTTTTGATCCCATGACAAAATTTTGACATTACTGAGGTGAACAAAGATGTTAAAATCAAACTTGCTAGTTAAAATTAAAAAAATTTTAGCCAATGGCTATTTTTTGACATGTCTATTGTCTATGTTCATGAAGGAGTAAGTGAGATATATGTAGATAAATATTTTATTTTGCTGTCGTGAAGTCAAAATAACAAATGAAAATATTAAGGAATATAGGCAAGAGCCTTATACAGGGTGTCCTGTAAATAATGGATAACCTTGCAACTGGTTATAGCACGCCTTATGACCTTTCCAGAAAAAAAATATAAAAAAAATATTTTCTCAGTGGTTACTATGTTATGATGTTTTTTCCAAAAGTTATTAACAAGTACTACTTTCATCAAATACGTGAACGCTATGACCATGGATGAACAATTTTTACTATTTTTTTATTTTTGTAATATTCTAGAATAACTGTTGTAATAGATGAGTGGTAAAATTTAATAGAAGTTATTGCATTTTTTTTATTATAAATTTTTTAAATATTTTGTTCAGTACAAACATTTATTTTCAAAAAAGTTTGACCACCTCTAATAAATTAAAATTGTATGAAAACATGAATGGCCAATTACTTAAAAAAGTGGTCTATTTAATGCACTTTCCAAATTGGTATAACACATGCTTGTGTATAAACAAAATAACCAAGAAAATTTGTCAATCGTCTAATAAAGCAGCTTTTAACATTTTGCGAAAATGTTTTTATTAGACGATTGACAAATTTTCTTGGTTATTTTGTTTATACACAAGCATGTGTTATACCAATTTGGAAAGTGCATTAAATAGACCACTTTTTTAAGTAATTGGCCATTCATGTTTTCATACAATTTTAATTTATTAGAGGTGGTCAAACTTTTTTGAAAATAAATGTTTGTACTGAAAAAAATATTTAAAAAATTTATAATAAAAAAAAATGCAATAACTTCTATTAAATTTTACCACTCATCTATTACAACAGTTATTCTAGAATATTACAAAAATAAAAAAATAGTAAAAATTGTTCATCCATGGTCATAGCGTTCACGTATTTGATGAAAGTAGTACTTGTTAATAACTTTTGGAAAAAACATCATAACATAGTAACCACTGAGAAAATATTTTTTTTTATATTTTTTTCTGGAAAGGTCATAAGGCCTGCTACAACCAGGTGCAAGGTTATCCATTATTTACAGGACACCCTGTATATGTATTAGTACCTATCAATTCAATTATTTTAATTTGTATAGGGTATTTAAAAGCATTAATTTTTAGGTGTAGGTAAATATTTGTGGCACTTCGACTGATCTTCTTTTAAAATTTTGAGTTTCTCTTCACCTTTTCATTGAATTACCTGTGGCAAATTCTGGATAATGGAAAAAAAATGTATTAAAAATATTTTTCAGATGATCATTAATTTTGAAAGTTAAATTATTTGTTTGGCGTACTGTCAAATGCAACCACAAAGCTAATGGGAAATATATGCTTTGAAAAATCCAATTTCATTCAATTGACACAGCAAAAACCTTAAATTTTATTCCACGAATGAAAACGGATCAAATTTAACTGGGATCAAATTAAACCAAAATTTTAACGCAATTGACACATGGCCTTAAAATACCATAAGATTTGAAAGTTCCATAAACTGTTTGCTACTCCATTAATTTGGCATTATGTGAGCTTCCCAAACAATACTTTTTCTTTATCCCGAATTGAACTCGCGATGAAAAATGTATTTATATTGAATTTTCAAAAAAAAAAATGAAACTTCTTTTAAAAAACCAAAACTATTTTTTTGAAAATTTTGGTATGCAATATTATTTAGTCTTATTTGAAATTTTTATATACAAAATTAATCTAAATCCGTTTAGCCGATAATGAGAAAATTAAAAATAAAAAAAATCCTTCTATGAGAGGTAGGTACTATTAACAGTTGCTTCGTGTAATTTTTTATAATTTGTGTAGTAAATCACCCAAATTTAAGAAGAATACATAAGAAATTTTATAAAAATCGTAGGAGCTGTTTAAAAAAAAATATTTTCCTTAACGGTTTTTTTAACGTTTGTATGGAAGGTATCGTTATTTTTTATTTAAGTAAATTTTGTTCTTAAAAAATTTTAGAGTGTGTTTTAAAAACCCTCAAATATCAAGTTTTATAAAAACCGACCTTATAGTTTTCAAAATATTTAATTCTCAAAAAAAAAAAAAAAAATTTTTAATCAAAGAAAAAAGTTTTTTAAAATTTTGTTGAAAAAAAAAACTATTTATATTTCTTAGAAGCTTCTGTGTCAGAAATACTGTTTTGAAAAAAATCGAAATTAATCGAAAAATGATCTCCTATCCAAAGGTAGCCTTTACTATAAGAAATTTATTGACTTTTTTTTATGAAAAGCTGTGGAAACGTTTTTGAGAAAATAAGAATTTGTAAATGGCTTAAAAAATTGTATGCAGGTACCGTCATTTTTGATTCTAAAATAAAATGGAAACAATGTGTTGGCGTAGTCACTAAATACCACTATGAACCAAGTTTAAAGAAAATCACTTCAGCCGTTTAGGCATAAGCCGAACAGGAAGACAGACAAGCAGACAGACAAAGTTGTGAGACCCACTGGTTTCGTCTTCCCTAATCATCGTAATAACAAGTCTGATCACAATCTCGAGTTCAATTTTTTGCGAATGCATAACTTGTACCCTTACCTATACATACATTTCACAATTCTGTCTGTTCGGTTACAGCCAAATGAAAAAATAAATCTGGGGGCAATACCACTGTGTGCCAAGTGGCACTGAGTGGTTTTTGGTAGTGCCTTGCCTAGACATGATTTTTTTCACTACGACTTTTTTGACAGTTTTGCAAAATCTTATTTTCTCAAAAATGGCTCTACAACCAAAGCACACAAAACCAATAAATTACCATAAGTGAATGCTACCTTTGGGTTTGAAACCATTTTCCAAAAATGGTTATTAATGGTACCTCCAAAAGAATCATTTTTATTTTTGATTTTCTCGGAAACGGTGGAACTCTTTTAATAATTAAAAGAAAAAAACAAAAGCTCCCAAAACGTTCAAATAATTATTATGTTTCAATAACTAAATACTTCGTATTTCTCAAACGATTAAATCGATTTTTTTTAAATATTTTACTTAAAGGCTTTTTTATATTTTTAAGAATACTTAAACAAATATTTTACTTTTATGCAAAAATAGCTGTACCTTCCATACAAATGCTTAAATGCCGTAGGTGACAGTCCCATTTTTGTGTTAAACGATTCATGTTTTTTTTAAATATATTCTGTGTTAAGATTTATAATGGTCGCCTTTAAAATAAAATTGAAATCTCCCCTAAACGCTATTTTTGATTTTTTTTTAATTTGATATCTCCAAATCGGGTTGATATTTTGTTTGGAAATTAAATTTTTATCTAACTTAATAAAAACTTACAATTTGCGTACCAAAATTTTGCCTTAAAAATAATTTGAAAATTTTGTATATAATTTTTCTTTTTAAGCCCGTTAAAGCGGTTTCAAAATTTTTTCACGCAATAGTTTATATTTATTCAAGAATTCAGATGGCATACCTTTTAACTCAGCTCAAACTATGAAAATATGTAGTTAAAGTGGGGTTTTGTGTATCAAGAACCATACAAGAAGAGTACATCAATTTATATTGTTATATTTTTGAATTAACAATAAAAACTATAAAAATATTTTTAATAATATTGAAGAACGAATTTCAGTCGTGAATAATATTTAATTGATTTTCGTTAACTTTTCTCTTTTCGTTTTTCAAACATTTCTTAAATCATTTCAAAATAAAATTTAATTTCCATTGTAGAAACGAGCCCAATTTGATATAACCCTCTTATATTTCATGTGGGGATGATAAAGGACTTATTTGTTTTTCGATAATAAACGAAAAGAGGACCATTTTTTCTTCTTGAGGTGCTCACCCTCATGATGATTTTTTTTTTTTTATGTGTGGCTTAACAAACGCAATTGACGTCCCTCTCTAAGATTTCATTTGGTGATGTTGGAGCACTTTTTTGTTTTGCCTTCAAAAAAGATTTTGTGGGTTGTCAAGTGGACGTGTCGGTGGAAAAACGAACCAAATTGGTCCCAACACTCTAAGATCTCATTTGGGGATGCTTGAGGCCTTTTTTGTTTTTGAGATTGAGATTGAAAAAACAAAAAAATTTAATAGTTGGAAGACAAACGAATAAGATAAACACCTTACAGAAATTTTGAGGCCAATCTCGCTGCCTGACATTCAAAACACCGGCTATGGATAAGAATTAGGTTAAAGATATTTGTGTCCTATGGCAAATATTAATAGCAGAGGTTATCTTAAACTCTGATCAAAATACAGCAAGTCTTAGCTACCGTTGTCAAACAAGCTGAAAAACAGTTTTATTTTGTTATAAAAATTCAATTATTTAAATGTTTGTTTGATACCTACATACCTATGTTTGTATACCTTCATAAAGTTCATAAAGTTTTTCTTGTTGAAATTTTTTTTTTATAAAAATATTTTCTTAGAATCTGTTGACAGAATAACAGAATAAATTGAAAACAAAATCACCAACATCTATAAATTAAAAAAAAACACACCAACATAATAATAATATCCCAAGGATAAACCACATCCCTCACTTAATTCCCTCTCATTTGCAAAATATTTAACATTAAAAGTGATCCCTCGGGTATAATCTTCCTCTTCAGTTCTAGGTATTTAAATTTGGGACAACCGAATGACATATAAATAATTTATATAGCTTCTTCCTTCTCTCTTTCTCTTTATTTGGTTTGATATAACAACAACAAAATAGAGGAGAAAAACTTATTCCCAAAGTTCATTAGTGTAATTTTTATCTGTGGTTAAAGCTATTTATTCGTAAAAGGAACAAAATTATTTATTCACGCATAAATTTTACTTCTTCATTATTCAACAGAAAAAAAATAACAAAAAGGAAAATCTGAATTATGTTGTCAAATTAACATAAATTCTTTTTTTGTTTTTTTCTTGTCATTTTAGATCCTGAATTTTGATGAACAAATTAACACGATTATTATCATGTTGAAAGTAGTATAACTTTCGTGTGTCCTTTCAAGGATTAGAAAAACATTTTATTTAATTTAATTAATTCTATTTATATGTACGTGAGTACTATTGGGGGGCTTAAACCTGAATACCTTCATGTTAAGTCCCAAAATAAAAAGCCAACAAACCATTGGTTAATTTTTGGTCTATTAGAAAATACGTTTACGACCTAAATGTGTTTAAATAATAATATAACCATAATTCTATTTAAGTTTTAATCTTTCCTAAGCAACATAAAGAATTTTTTAATTAAAAAACGGAAAAGGGTACAAGTACAGGAAGATGGGATCCCCATGAGCTTCAAATCACTTGTGAATTTTAATAGACTGATTCAGGTTGGTGAATTAAAAAAAAGGATATACTCTGCGTAAGCTTTGGGATCTTTTTCAAAAAAAAAAAAATCCTTTATTCAAAGTGCTTTCTATAAATTAAAAATAACCCATGTGAATACCTAACCCTAACGGCTGTAAAATCATCTTCCCCCAAAACAACTACCTATATACCTACTCTACACAGGTTAATTTTCTAATATTTCACATTTTCTTCTTTATCTTTTAAAACAGTTGGAAAAGTCCCTTAGGCAGGAATGAGTAAGTTTCATTTCACAGAATTAAACACAAATACAACTTCATCAGCAACAACAGAGCTGAGGCTGAATATTAAACAAAGACAAAAAAAAAAAACACATTACAACGGTCTTTCCACTTTTGCCTGCCTTTGACTCCGGGTGTCCAATCTAAGGAGTCAGTCATCAAGGACAAACTACCAACCATTCGTCTCCCAGTGGGGCACAAAGTAAGACGAGACAAGAAAAAAAAAATCACAAATCATTTAGGGTTTAAACAACAAAAGAGAGTCCGACAGGGAAAAAAAGAGGAAACAAAGCCAGACAAGCCTGTCGACATTAAGGTACAAAGCAAACAAAAATCAGAATTTATTTAAATATCAAAAACTGGACCTTTTCTATGTAAAGCTTTTTCTTTAGCCTTTATATGAAAAATTTTGATTTTTTTTTCTGTATGTGGGTCTTCATGTCTGGATACATATTGAGTTTTAATGCATTGAAGGATTAAAATGTTCTTATCTTAGGATATTGTCGGTGTCGCTGTCGGTCTATTCTGTGTTCATTTATGCAAATAGTTGATTGTGATGTAACTTAAGGAAATTTTACTAAATGAATTTACATGCAATAATGTTGCCAACTACGAATGTCAAGAGATTCAAGAGTATCTCGAATCCTACAATTTTGAATATATAAAATCTCAAATGTCAAAATCTCGGGCTCCCAAAAATTTCGAATGCTTCATCATGAGTACCAAAATCTTGAATTTTAAAATCACCAATACATTTGAAACATTTTCAAGTACAATTTTAACTATTAAGCTCTTTTTCTATTCCTATAACATTTATTCTACTTTTAGTGGTGAATTACTCGTATTTGATCTAATTTCCTATTCTTAAAGAATAAAAATATAATGACATTATCTCGAATGGAAAAAATCTCGATTGGGTTAGGTTAGGATAGGTAAATGTGGCTGCCAGTCATGAAAACTGACACAATTAGACCATGAGTTGGTCCATTTTGATACCACATGAATCTAGGAAACTCTTTTCCTTACTCGGTGAACCATTTGGAGCTTCTTATGAAGCGTAATAGACTGCCTAAATCTAAGTTTATTAGATCACTAGGATCATTTCATTAAAAATCACCAAGGTGAAATCTTCGTCTATGAGATAGAGCAAGATACGTGCATAGAAGGTGAGGAATCGATTCTAACTCTTCTTCATCCATACAACTTCTGCAAAAATCGTTAGAAAATACACCATGACGCATTGCGTGCTTGCCTATAAGACTGTGTCTGGTTATAACACCAATCATGCAGCTAATGTATAATCTACTTATAGATATAGATATAGAACACTCAGACACTTTATTTCCATTACTGGGCTCTGGACCTTTGGCACCTCATATGAGGGAAATTTGATTAAAAAAAAAAGCCATCTTATTGGTCAGTAATTGGTCAGAAAAGGTCAAGTGGTCCCAGAAATTGGTCGGCCCTAGAAAACCTTTTATAAAGGCTTAAACTTTCTCAAGGTCACTCAAGGTCTCGCGTGATTTTTGGCACCTCATTTATGGGAAATTTACAAAAAATTAATACCACCTGAAAGGCCCAAAGATCTATATAAAAGGTCAGATAGTTTCAGTATTTGGTCAGTTACAGATTCATTTATACGAATTTTTAAAGTATTTAAATCTATACCTGACCAATTACTGAAACGAGTAGACCTTTTATATAGATCTAGAGATCTTTCAGATGGTTTACAGTTTTTGCAAATTTTCCTAAAATGAGGTGCCAAAAATCGTTTTGACCTTGAAATTTTTTTTAAAATTCATTAAATATTCATAAGAAATAAAATGCACGACTGGGTCGCACGAACTTCCTCTTATGTTAAAGACACTGCGAGTTTAAGAAAATTGTATATATGTACAAACATGGAAATTAGAGAGAAAAATGTAGAGAAGCATGAAAAACGACATTTAAATTAGCTAAAACAACTCTTTTTACAGTTTGAGGTGAAAAAACAGTATGCCATCTTAATTCATGATGGAATATAATTGTATGGAAAACAAAATTTTAAAATCGTTGGAGCGGTTTTTTTTAAATTAATTTTTTATATATAAAATTCTTAAAACATTCTTAAGAACAAATTTTGGTATGCAGATTTAAACTATATATTTATGAGTTTATAAAAACAAAATTTGAAAAAAAATTGTCAACCCGTTTTTGAGATATCGAATTTTCAAAAAAAAAAATTTGAAGCTTTTTTAAAAATCCAAAAACTTTTCTTTTTGAAAATTTTGATATGCAATATTATTTAATCTTATCTGAAATTTGTATATAAAAAAGTTCATTTAAATCCGTTAAGCTGATAACGAGAAAACTCAAAATAAAAAAATACGTTCTATGACAGGTACTACTAATAGTTGCTATGTGTTAAATTTTATAATTTTTGATAGTAGATCGTACTAATTTTAGTATATGAAAAAAGTTTAATCAAAATCGTAGGAGTCGTTTTCAAGCAAAAAAATATTTTCCTTTGCGGTTTTTTCACTTTTGTATGGGTATGGTACCGTTATTTTTTCATAAATGTAAAATTTTTTCTAAAAATATTTTAGAAAGTACTAAAAAAGTCTTAAATATCGAGTTTCAAAAAAATCTATGATGCCATTTTCGAAATATTTGATTTTGAAATATTTTTTAAAAATCCAAAAAATATTTTTTCACAAATGTTGGTACACAAAACTATTAACATTTTTTGGAAGCTTCTGTATAAAAAAATAATTGAAATCGTTCATACCATTTTGAAGAAAATCAAAAATTAAAAAAATGGTTCCTTTGGAGGTACCATTAATAACCATTTTTGAAAAATGGTTTTCCACCCAAAGAAAGCCTTTACTAAAATAAATTTATTGAATTTTTTTTAAGAAAAGTTGTGGAGCCGTTTTTGAGAAAAATACGATTATGTAAATTTGCCAAAAAAAAATGTATGGCAGGTACCGTTATTTTTGGTTCTAAAAAAAAATGAAAAAAATATGTCGGCAGAATCACCAAAAACCACTAAGTACCAAGTTTGAAGAAAATCGATTGAGCCGTTTAGGCTGTAGACGAACAGACAGACAGACAGACGGACAGACAGAATTGTGCCACCCACTTTTTTGGTGTTCTCTATCATCGTAATATCTTGTTTGATTGTTATCCCAAAATTTTTTTTTTTCCACGAATCCAAAACTTGCCTTATAGTACCTATAATCGCAAGTAAAAATCTATGTCTGACAAATTACTGAAAATAGCTGACCATTTACAACCGTGAAGAGGCCTTTCAAATTGCATACTTTTTTATTTTGAATGACCCAGATGGGGTGCCAAAAGTGTTTTTGTGACCTTGAAACGAACTTCAAAAATGTATAGAAAAAAATCTATGGCTGACCAACTACTGAAAATAGCTGACCTTTTATCACGATCTAGAAATCTTTCGGATGGTATACATTTTTTGCAAATTTCCCATAAACGAGGTGCCAAAAATCGCGCGTGACCTTGAGCGACCTTGAGAATGTTTAAGCCTTTATTACAAGTTATCTAGGGCTGAACAATTTCTGGGACCACTTGACCTTTTCAGACCAATTACTGACCGATTAGATGGCATCTTTTTTATCAAATTTCCCTCCAGAGCCCCATTACTGGCCAGATTTGTTTTGTTTCCAAACAAGTGGTGATATTGTTCCATCTAATATTTGTTCTCTCTAATGTAACTTAACTTAGCATAAGTTTAAAATCTGCCTTAGTAAGTAGAAGAGGTATAGAGTTGTTCCACTTTTAGTGAGTTCACCGGCTTTGCAATTATCCAATAAAGCCATACCCTCCCAGAGGGTTCTATGATAAATGGTGACTTCAAAGTTTGAACCGAATTGTGGTTTTGGGATGTTGTAGTCAATATGACTAGGTAGTGATCCGAATGAAATCAGAATGATGGATTGGCCAATATTATTGTTGGTCCATGTGAGGAAGGTTGTAAGCGTATGGCTGTATTTGCAGCCACCTTTTTGCTAAAAATATCGAGGGGCGTCAGATATAAAATTGAAAATACAAAAAAAAAACGTTACTAGCAGCTCGTTAGAGCCGTGTTTAAGATTAATAAGCTTTTTCTTAACGGTTGTATGGCAAGTACTAGAAAGACCTGTACCGTATAAATGAATCAAATTTTAGTTTTACCAAAAATTAAGGCAAAAGATTCTACAGTGTCCCAAAGGTAGTAAAAATGTTTGGTCGTATGTAAAAAACACTAGAAATACCATCTCGTCTTCGATTCCAACTCTCGCCTTCTATGATACTCTCTATATGGTAGCTCAAAAGGTGAAAGCCAATTTGCTTACAACACAGTTCGCCGTTAATTCGACGCTGCTTGAGAGTGTCATGACTCCTCCTGTACTTGAGATCGCAAATGATTTCATGGGACGAATCTTCTTTCACACACGTGCAGTGACAAGAGTTCTAATCTAGGAGATCTTGATATACACAAATCCACTGGTCCGAATAGTATCCCTCCCATTGCTATGAAGAGGTGTTCTTCAACGCTGGCAAAACCACTGGGTATGCTTCTCCATCTGAATTTTTGAGCAAGTAAACATAGTAAACATAGTAAGTAATCCATTTGAAAAATGTTTCCTTATGTGTTTTCCGTGATCGCTATAACTGGCCCCTATCGTTCAATTGCACTTACGTCCCTTCTTTCCAATGTCATGGAAACGCTGATAAATTATCAGCTTAAGAAATATCTCGAAGAACGAAAGCTTCTTAATGACCAGCAGTATGGCTTTCGAAGCAATAGGTCCACTGGTGATCTGATAGTATATCTCACCGAGAAGTGGTGGAGCAAATCTTTCCAGCGTTTTGGAGAAAGTAATATTATTGCACTTGATATTTCAAAAGCGTTTGATACAGTTTGGCATCAAGCTCTCTTATCGAAAATGCGTGCATTTGGTATTGATGAGCCTCTTAATAAATAAATGTTGGTGTGCCTCAGGGCTCTGTTTTGTCTCCAACTCTTTTTTATTTTTATAAATGATCTTGTGTCTGAAACTTCTAATCCATTAAACTGTTTTGGAGACGACAGTACCCTAAATTTTTCATATTCCTTTTAAGATTCACTTCCTTGTTCTTCGGATGTGGAACTTGAACGGCAGCGTATGATGAGCGCATTAAACTCGGATCTCATTAGCACTTTCTAATGGGGATTAAAAACCGCATAGAATTTAATGCTTCAAAAACACAATGCTGTCTTTTGTCGTTTAAGCAAAATCCACCCCTTATGCTATCAGTGAGTGGCACTTGCTTCAATCAAACCGAAAAGTTTTCAGTTCTGGGTATGTGCATCACAGACCACCTTCTGTGGAGTGATCACATATTCGACGTCACCAAAAATGCTACGAAATGTTTAGGGGTTCTTTAAAGATGCAAGAAATTTTTCACCCCTTCTGATCTGGCAGTAATCTATAAGGCCTTCATTTGTCCAAAGCTTGAATACAACTACCATATTTGGACAGGTGCTCCTAAACCCTCTCCTCGGTAGAATTCAAAATAGACCGTAAAAAATGATAGGTGACAGAACTACATATAACAGAAAAATTTGCATCTTTCGAACACCAACGCGCAATGTTTCGTGCCTTCCATTATTTTATCGGTATTTTTGCAAACAGTGTTCCAATGAAAAAGCTGCATTCCTCCCCTTAAGCAGTTCCACCGTAATACCCGTATTTTCAGTTAACCCTTGAGCCCAATTTCAAGTATAGACTTGCTTTACCCAGCTCTGTATTTCCCTATTATCTTGATATTCAGAATGTATCTCCTCTTAAATCCTTTCCTATTTTCCTAACGCTCATACTGTTTTAAATCATTTTAAGGGTACTCAAAGCCCTTTTATTGCGCGCTAATTATATAATAAAAAAAAACGTAATAAAACTGAAAATTCTACTAAATTCACATTGCGTTTCTGAAAGAATTAGAACTAAACTGAATTTAATAATTTTGCTTTTAAACTTTTTGTACAAAATTAAATTTACCAAAATGGATGGTAAAAAAAAACTACAAAATAATTTAATTATGAGAAAGTTAACCAAAACTAACCAAAAAATATCTAAATTTGCCATATAATGCCGAAATAGGCAAGAAAATCTATGAAAAATTAAGAAAAAAATGTCTGCCTGTTTTGAATAAAAAAGAATATTTGAACTTGTTATATTTAAGCCCAAAGCCTCTTCTTTTTTCACTTAAGAATATCTTGAATCTATCTTTGCTCTGAAAAAAAGATACTTATTTAGTCAAAGAATTGAAATCTTTAATTTTTTTGATTTTTCTTGAATTTTTCTTAAAAACTTTAAGTTGGAAAACAATTTTTGCCAAAACTGTTCATTAACAAACTTAATTTAAAAATAAACCATAAGAATAGATTTTTTGGCTTTTCAAAAAGTTAAAAATAATACAATAAGTGTTGCCTTTGTTTTTTCGTAAATTTTTTTATCAAGCCATTCCAGTCAATGAGTAGAAAAAATTGCTGATTTTTGTTGTCACATCATCCCTAATGAATTCTTCTTCCCAGAATTTCCCTCATTTAAACAAAATAAATTAGAAAAGGGATATTTTTGTGGACTTTTTTGACTTTAGGTTGTCATGCCAAATATTACTACTTTTGGTAATCTCACGAGTGAGAGAGTTTTTTTTCGTGAGAGTTATGGTAATAACTCTACAATTCCCCCCTCCCTCAAAAAATATCCTTTCACTATGGTTATATGTAGGGACTCTTTTGATTCATTGTTCTTAAGACAAATGAAACCTTTATTCCAAATATCATTAACATACCTGTACATATTTTTTAAGAGTTTCCATAATATTTTACCTATTGTACCTGAAGAAAAAGTTGTCATTACATCAAAAGAACTATAACTTTCTTTTGTGTAGTCGTATCATTTTGAATTTAGTCTCATAAGATTCAACGTAGAAATCTATCCCTTAAACATATATGATTAGGTTGTACCGAAACAAATATTTCTGTTTGATAGAGACCTCCAACATCTCCCCGTTTGCACCTCTTCAAATTCATTTACAAAAGAAACCAATGCGGGGATTATGGGGAACATTGGATATGCTCTAGAGGGTGTAACTCTTCCGTTTTCCATTTTCAATATTTCATAAATTAATTTTATCAAGGTTCCCCATTCGATTTGTGCTATTTTTCTCGGGCTATTTGCGTGGTTTATTGTTTTGATTAATAGTACGTATACGCCACAGTGCACAATTTCAATTAAACTTGAATAGTTTTTCTTGTAAATCCTCAAATATAATTAATAAAAGTATAAAGTATAAGCCTAAACAAGGTAGGTTGAGCTCACATTAGTTGGAACAAATTTAGAGTATTGAACATAACTTTTAACTTTTGATTCAATTTTATCATTTAATCTGTCGTTGGCAACAATGAACTGCCCAGATATATCTTCAACACTAACAATTTCACAAGGATACATGTTTCCACAATTGGTCCCTATATAAGATAAGTCAGAAGATTTATATCCTTTTTATGATATGAAAGTAACCGAATAGAGACCATAGAGGACCCGCATCATGACATACAACCATGCGACTGAGGAAGTAAGTCGAAACATATTTCTTCCTCCTCGTTGTAGTACATACATAGTGTATCCACCCGGTTGAATGTAAATGTTTGCTCTTGAAATGCAGACATAACTGTATATGAACATCTCACTATACCTACGAGTACAACAAGGTTTGTAGTGCACCTAACATGAGTAAAAGCAAGGATGCTGCGTTTTTATCATAATTGAAAAGCTAAAAAACAAAACAACAAAAAAAAATGAGGAAAATTTCTAAGGATGTATTTTCTACCTTTGTTAGTTGAATGCCATTGCAGCTTCCAGGTAGATTAATTAAAAAAAAAAATAATTATGCAAAATGGCAGCCATATGGCATAACAGCAAGTGTAAGTAAGAGAATAACATACCTGTGTGTGTGTGAATATGGAGAGATTTTTTATTTTTTTGTGAAACAAATCATGGTTTTGATGTAAATTAGCGTAATTAATATTTCTTTTCTAGTCCCCCTTCATTGTTGGAATTCCAGAAAAGAGAATTTTGTTGAAGGTCATAATATGGGTTATGGTTCATGAACATAAGGTTTGTTAGTTGTTGAGTGTGGGTAGGTATGGTATGGTCTATGAGAGGATTGAAAATATTAATATAGGTTCCTTAAAGTGGGACTTTTCTGGTTATATTTAAAGGCTTTAAGAACAACATTATTCAGTTGGCTAACCATGCCACTTTTCGTTCAAGCTTCTGAGTAAAAAATAATTGCTTTAAGTAATATACTTAGGTACCTACCTATAAATTAAGTGGAAAGTGGAATAAACATATGTGTGGTGTACATATAAAATACATATAACAATCCAAGAGAAAACGGAGATTATTATTAATTTTAAACAAACTAAATGTTTTTTTAAAAAGGAAAGTTATGTGGATACCTTATATATTAACTATTATATGTATATGATGAATATGTTTTTCTAAGTAAAATTAGCTAAAAGGTGTGAATGGAAAAAAGTAGGCTATTGTTTAAAAAAATGATAATAAATTCTTGATCAAATTAAACTTAATGTATTTCGCTGATATATGCCTGAATTTTTGAATGGTATCTCTTTAAGATAGATTAAAATGCAAACACACATTTAAAATTCGTTGAAGGGGTTTAAAAAGAAATGTTATCTTATGTTGCTACCTAATTTTTTATGTATACACTTAGTCAACGAAATTAAAGGCACACATTTTTTTCAATTTTTGTTAGTGTTTTTTGAAGAGTTGTATCTTTCTGATGGGTAGTTCTATTGAGTTGAAACAAAAAGCATTCTACAGCTTTATATTTTTTGTTTCGATATTTGTTTGCAAATATACCTTGTTTATTCAGCTTAAATTAAATATTTCTTGCTGTGGTATAATTTTTGTCTGCATTGTTTATCTGATTTTGAATGAAAAAATATACTTTTAGCTTTGATTACCAATATCTCAGCAAATGATGGCGTTATAAAAAATTTAAAGACAGTTTTGGAAATTTGAAAAAGCGTTTTAAAAGATTTTTTAAGGTTTTGTAGAAATTATTTGTATTTACCGTTTACCGTCAGTTTGATATAAGTACTATAAGAACCGACTTTTTGTGGTCTTTTCGTAAATTTCTTTTTTTTTTGCAAATATTGATTGCATGGCTTACGTTGATGTGCAAATTTTTAGACTTTTAAAGCATCAATATTCTTGTAAATTTTCAAACTGATTTATCGAACCGTTTTTCCCCACCAAACTTTCAAAGGCTTATACAAACCAGGTAAAGGAACAAATTGTGTTGTCGTCATCAAAATGACAAGAAAACCACAATTCCAGTAGATTTTTTTCACAGTTTTGCATTAGCTAGATACTTTTTTGACTTGAAATGAAATAAAAAGTAAAATTTTTCAAAAAAAAAAAAAATCAAATTTGTTTGCTTGAAAAATGTTTGAAATAAAATTTCCTTTTTTTTTTGTTAAATGTACTTTTTTTTTATTTCCAGTCAAAAAAAGTATTTAATTTATGCAAAACTGTGAAAAAATCTATGGGAACTGTGGTTTTCTTGTCATTTTATGAACCTTAAAGTAAAATTTTCTTTAAATTCAGGTTACATAAGTAAGTATACACTACTCGAAATACCAACAATTTCAGCTCAATATTCAAAACTAGTACTTTTAAAGGGAAACTTTTTGACTTATTTACTGCGCTTACTCTCGAAGGCATCGGCTTAACACGTTTTTTGGTAACATGCTTATTTTGAGACCCATCCTTCTTGAAGGATCCTTTAAACCTGTACTTCCGGTTTAATTTCGTGTTTGTGGGTGCTCAAGATATTTCCATAAATGCTCAGTCATATTTAAATCTGGTAATTGCAGAGGATTTTTGAGTTGTCTACGCACATAATACAAGAACCTTTCTTAGAAGATTTGCGAGGTATTCTAGGGGTCATTATCTTGCTGGAAGTTGAGTTACCACTCACAGCCAAGTCTGACCACTCTGATGGAGATTCTTTGTTTCATTATGTTTAGGTAACCAAAACGATCTATCGTGTTTTTAATAAAAACCAGACTTTCCACTGCAGATGCTGCCATGCACCCCAAAATCATTACCGAGCCACCACCAAGTTTTACTGTTCCAGCCAGGTTCTTAGGATCTAACGCGTAATAGATTTTATTCACACTTTTGTACGTTCATCCAAGCCGTGAATGTCATTATTCTCCTAAAAGGCCATATTTAACATTCACGGCTCATGCATATCTCCCCGTTCAGTCGGGAAGTGCAATTATCTAAAAAAGTGACTTAAAAGGGAAAAACAAATATTTAATAACAGTGGTAATTCCAGGAGAAAAATCTTTTAGTTCTTCTAAGGCCAGCAATCTATTCTTCAATATTCTTTTAAAATATTGTCGTTTTAATTAATAGTTTTTGAAAAATTAATTTTCAAACACAAAATTAGATTAGAGAGTTGTAAGAGTAAAAATTCATTCATGGTGAGTATTTTAAGTTGATACTGCTACTGCAAATCCAAACTTTTCTGTTACCCTGAAAAAAAAAACTTTTTATTAAAAAACATTTATTTACGAAAAAAATCAATCGCTGACCAATATCACTAGCTGACCTTTTAAAACAATGTAATGTTCTTTCAGATGAAATACTCTTTTGTGAACATCTGACAAATGAGGTGCCAAAAATCACGTAGAGCTAGTTGACATTTTTTCTTGAAAATATCCTAGAAAATCTTATGGTAATGGGGTGCCAAGCTTAGAGGCCCAGAGACCCGTCATTTAATTTTCTCTCTAAATCAAGTTGATTTTGAAAAATTTATTTTAAAACTCAAAACAAAAAAGTTTTACTTAATTTTTTTTTTCTAATCTTAACCCCGAGGCCACACGAGCAAGTACTTGCAATACATACACATTTGTTTACTAACACAAACAAACCCAAGCAACTTGCTTATCAACTGGCATGCAAGTTTTGAAGCCAGTAGAGAAGCAAGTTGGGAGACAAGCAAGTGGAATGCAAGTGGAAAGCAAGTGGGAGGCAAGTGGAATGCAAATTACGAATTTGACAGGTAGTATATGTAGCCAACTTGCTTGCAAGTACTTGCTCGTGTGGCCTCAGGGTAAGGTAAGTTTCTACTATTTTTGTTATTAATTTTATATTCAATGTTTTTATTAATATTTAGTCAATCACTTTAAACCAAATAAGAAATTAATTTTCATTATAATTTGTTTTTGTTAGTTGCAACTTGATATCAATTCAACGGAAAAATCCATTCATTGAGGTGCAATCAAGCGAAGAAGACTGTATTTACTACTTTGTATTAATATCGATTTTTTGTTGAAAGTTCAACTCAAGTATACGTATAAACACCTGCTGCCTAGAAGGCCACCTAAATTTGTATAGTGTTTTGGGTCATAGTTATTATGCGGTCGTTACGTGTTATTTTTTTAGTTCTTATATTTGAAATGGCCTTTATCAACTCCAATGAATAAAAAAGGAAATTGCTCATATTTCCAGATTTTTATTTTCATCCCCTATTGTCGCTGTAGGGGTGAAGATGATGATAGAGAAGATGAAAAAAGGGGGTCTCACAATTCTGTTTGTCTGTTCGTCTACATTTTTTTTATTTTTTGTTTGGGACCAAAACCATCGGTATCTGCCATAGAATTTTCTTATCAACTATACATAATCGATTTTTTTTCTCAAAATTGGCTCCACACTTTTTCTTCAAAAAATATCAATAAATTACTTTTAGTAAAGGCTCTAATGCCTTAGCGTACTGGAAAGGAAGATAATTTGCCTGAAGGTAAACCAGGCCATAATTCATTTTTGAAAATTTGATGAAATAAACGTCTAAACCTTCTTCCGAGGTGCTAAATACTTGGGTATGTTTTTAACTGTATCCACTGTTCAGTTTTTGAAACGCTATTTATTATATTTAATTTCAGTCTGGTTTGGACATGTCCAAATGTGCCTCTTATCTACTATCCAAAAGTGGCCTGATACTTTTTTGGCCGATGTCCTAAGCTGCCCCAGTCCTGAACTACCACCTCTCTCCCCTACATAGTGTATTTATGCTGTGAATTTCTATATGAGTCGGTAAACATTGACTAAAATTTGCGTCTTAGAAGGGTACAACAACATCTAAGTAATGAACCCAACTGTTCTACCTGGGCGAAACGCATTGTATGGAGTAGAGCTCAATTATTTGAACTTAATTCATTCGCTCCACTAAAACAGAATAATATTTTTAATTTGCTTCAAAATCATAATAGCTATTTTCTATTTTTTCTACAAAATTTTGAGTTTGAAGAAATGTTTGTCAAAAATGCTCATAAAAAATCTTAATTTGAAAATGAATGACAACTACAAAACGGTGCTGTTGTTATTTTATAATAGATGTCTGTCTTCATGATGTATTTTTGTTTAATTGCCTTTTCTGTCCAAACGGGGGTCGGGGGGACCCAACTACTCTTATAATAAACTATACCCTACAGCGGCTGCAGGGGATACAAACTAAAATCTGAAAAAAATTAGGTATTTTTTTTTCTCATTTCGTGCCGAGTACGGCTCATCCAAGTAACTCAAATACATTACATAGCGTCAGTAACAACCGCCCCCCTCACCTTTATCGATATTTTCTAAGTCTCTCGATGGGTGACTTTTTAACTTCGTTGAAGTATATGAGTTCTTTAATAATTTCATTGTTTGAAGTCTACATAAAGGGTTTCTCTCTGTCTCAATTGAAGCTCGTTTTTGGCAAAAGATGAGGCTTCTAGGAGATAATTTTTTAATTTCTGCTATTTTGACGTCATTTTCAGTGCAATTTAGTCTCCTTTTATATTAATCTTTTCCTTATTTAATTTTAATAAAAATTATTTACTAATAATACAAATGAATTCAAACAAATTAGGCTTTGCAGACGTACAACATTTTGTGATTTTATTGTTTTGCATTTCTCATAATACATGCCTCGCATCTGAGAGGAAATCAACTTTTTTTTGTATTCAAAGATGTTAAACAAACCTAATTCTATAATTTATAATTTTAGATTAAAATCATATAAAAAGAATGTGTTTATAAAATTGCTCATAAGACTATATTATTTAAAGTCAAGTATAAATATTGAAGCAATAATAATTTATGCAGACAAAAAAACTTTCAGTAAAATGTCCTTTCACTAAATTATATGAAACGTATAATTGGTATCGTTTTTTTAAGAAAATTTCATTCCAAATGGTATTGTCTTTCATCTAAAGTCCTTTTTTTAACTAGAAATGCTTTTAATTTTAAACACTCTTGAGCGCAAAATAAAAGGAAAATAAATCCCAATGGCACAAAGAAAATATTATGTACAAAGCAGGAAATTGTCTTACAAATCTGTTTAAACATTCTCTTTTCTAAAGTTCGAAAAGAATAAACTGTTTGTGTCAGCGCATAAACTGAATTTTCAGCTTTATCTAAACTTCATCGCCATTTGAATTCACTTGCTCGCCGTAGTATAGCCTTGAAACATTTATATTAAAAACTTAAACACCCATGCACAAGCACACATATAAAAGATCTCTAAGTTCTTAACTTTTTTCCAAGCGACGATTACTGTGGGATTTGATTTATTTCAGCAACAAATTTTTATATGAACTTCGACAAGAAAAAAACATAAACTTTTATTCCATTCCCATGTTGAACTAAATTAAGATCCAAGGACATAGACAAACTAAAGTTTTTTTTTGCTGTTTATCCAACAAATCAATTAGAAACTTTTACAAATATAAATTTTTCCCGCTTTTGCCGCTAGTTTTTCTTCTTTTTTTTCATATAGTTTGCACACAAAAGAAAGTTCTAGTTAAACCTTACACAAAGGATAAACGAAAGGAAATATTTACTTCCTGTTTTTCAATTCATGAACAAGAAAAACAAAAAAGTGAAATAAAACTTTTTTCATAGTATTGGAGGTACAAAGCCGGAGTAAAAGCAGAACAGCTAACATAGCTCATAGAAAAAAGCCAGTCGTGGAAAGTGGAAATACTATTGTGTGTACCTATACGTTTGTGTGGAAAGTATACTTACTCTTTACCCACTCTTCTCTGGCTATATAGACACGCACGTTAGTGCATATTTGTACTTCCTCTATTTTGCAAACAAAGCGAAAGCAATTTTCCTATAGTGACGTGAGTTTTCTTTTTTCAAAATAGCAATTTCTATTTGAGAAAAGAAAATATTTATAAAACATTTTAAAAATATAATGCCCATTTTTGTGTGGAGTTGCGATCCAAAGTTATAGAACATAGCTTTTCGTACTTTTTAGGTATTTCTGTAAAAGTTTGTATGTAAATCTCTCTTTGATAATTTTTCTACTTGCTCTTTACTCTATGGACTATGGAGGATGCAATGGTATTAATTTTTAAAAAAACATTCGAAGCTTAAATCAAAATAACGATAATGGATTAGTTCCAAAACGTCCACTGTGCATTGACCTAAGGGCTATGTGAAGGTTTATAATACCTATGTTTGGGTCCCACCAAAATGAGATCCCAGGTTTGAAAAAGTGACAACACAGCAGATAAACAGAGGGCATAGCAAGCGGTTGTGACAGTGGTCGGTATGTTTATCAAGTACTGGACTGGTAAATTATTTGTATCGCAAAAATTCAACAAAGAGCCCACTGTTAGGTGGTGCTGCCAAGAAGGGTCTGAGTTTCTTGTGAGCAGAATAAGCAGTAGAAGAGACCTACTTAGCTCCTTGACGCCTCCGTAGGACATAGTGCGTCAACTACCGCTTCACGCCATTTTGTTTCTTAAAGGTTAAGGGCACCCTGTTGGAGAGACCTCTTAGGATCCTTGCTTCACTGATAAGGACCCAACGTAGAGCTAATCTTTTCCAATTGTTGAAAGACCAAAGCCCAGATGTGTTTTGTGTTTATGACCAGCGAAAAAGCTGAATCAGAAAAATAAGTTGACTAACAATAGCCGCGTTTTATTATCGCTCATAACCCATATGGTTCACCTCGTGAAAATAAAACGATGTGGGTTAGTGCAAAAGCAGTGCTGTATATCAGTCTCTTTTTTTCTTATGTTTATTTGTTTTTCATGTAAGCACTTGTCTCTTTTCCTCTCTATTCCTTATACTGCTGACAAATCGCTGACATCCATTCACAATGGTAAATAGCCCTCTGCCGGCCAGAGTGAAAACCTCTATCTGGGTTATTGAAATTAACCTCGATAGAAACCTAGATCCCTTGTTGTTTTTGTAATACATGTTAAAATATAACCTCGACCCAGACCCAGAGATAATAAAACGCAGCTAATAATTACAATATCATTAGAAGAGATCGGCCCAACTCAATTGAAGGGGAGGAGGTGTGTCAATCTTTATATACGAAAGGACATTAATCATAATGCTATTTACAATAGTGAACTGCGCAGATTTCGGCTGTTAGAGAAGTGGATTGATGAGTCAGTAAACGCTGAATATCCTCGCGTTCCGATGTTTATTCGCTATGTTATCTAGTTATCCCAAAAATTTTGAGATAACTTGAGTTGTTGTTGTGTCAGCGGTCATCAGCTGTTTTTTAACATGGGATTACAACAACACAAAGCTATCCGGATAACTGAGAACTAACATCGGAACGTGCCCTATGGTTTCAACCTGCTAGCTACAGGTCGGCCATCGTTTTCAAGAAGCGGGCCTATTTTGGATTTATTGCTAATAGACGCAAGACTGACAAACTGCTAACACTGTGGGTCAAAGACCAAGAAACTGCTTAAGAACGATCGAATACGACAGTGACCATTGCGGACTGACCACCATAATACAGCTTCCGAACGAGGTCGTGGAGTTGGATGAGTATGGCCTGTGCACACTTACATACATTTACAGTAAGGTGCGCTGGGCACTTCTTACAAACGCCTTACCAAGCAAAATCAGTTCAAATAATATATCCCCACCAAATGACAGGAATTTGACAAACAACGAAATAGACCAAATGGGCGAGACAATCAAACGAACAATGAACATAACAATACACCGAAATGCAAACAACGGAACGCAACCGACATGTGACAAAAAGTGGACTGCTGAAAAGACTCAAACTCTTGTACCGACGGCTTAATGACCTTCACGATCCGGAGTTAAGGACACTGAAGTCGTGGATCAAAAACATCAACAAACTTATTATGGAAAATTTATCGGGTGTCAACTGGGACAGCAAAATTCGGGCAGTTAATTCTAGCCAATCGAGTATGTTTTCCAAAATTAATAAGATATTTAGCGGGAATGATCAAAACTATCTTCCGTGTCTTAAGCTTGTTGCGTATGGCAACGATCTATTACCGTACAAAACAGCTCCAAAAGTCGAGGTTATCACAAATCTTTTGCAGTGTGGCCTCGACAAGTTTCAGCGATATTGCGATGACTGGAAGTTGAAATTCAATTTTCAGAAATCAAAAACTATTTTATTTAGGGCTCCGTTGCTTGAAGCCACAAGTGATATGAGAAAGAACTGGTGTAAAGTTGTGATCGTAGGACCAAATGGGCATCTACTGTTGAGTAAAAGTGTAGTAAGGTACCTTGGCCTCTGGTTGGATCAGTATAAATGTATTTCGATAGACAAATGGTGCTCTGACCAGAGCTATGATGGGAGCTTTTGACGAAACAGTTGATTTGTAGCAGCCATCTGGACAGCAGGGTGAATTTGCTAAATACACGGTTTGGTTCAACGTTGCCCCCTCTCAAATTGAAAAAAGATTCAGGTATTTGAGAGGCAGTGTCTTAGACGCTGCCTTGAATTGCACAGAACACCAGAGTTGGAGTAAAAACATTTTTAGTCTGACCTTTACAATCAATGGCGCCAACATAAACAGGAAAGAGGGCTGATTCGGGATCATATGGCAAGAGCGATTTCCTCATGTATATAAATAGTACAGGTAAAATAGCACGAAAAGTCTTTCGAATAAAAAAAAAATTAGTACCATCATGAAACTTGGTGAAAACGTCTTATGCATTATGAGAACGAAAAATCAAAAGAGTCTATAAAAATATTTTGCATGGAATGGTGTGTTTTGAGGGGGAGAGGGGGGGAAGTTGTGGTGTATCAGACAGAAAAATTAGCTTTGGTGCAACATTAGCATATGACACATGTTCTTAAGGTAGTTTTAAATGCTGAATCAAATGACACCAAAACCAAGTCGATACGGCCTCCGTGAGAAAAGTTACTGTCATTTTTATGTAAGGATGACTATATTTTCAGTATAAAAGTAAAATATTACCGAAAACCAGTTGAAAATAATGGTCTGTCGACGAAACTTGGCATCAATGGTTCATTTGTCATGAAAATTAATAATAAGAAGAGTCTATAAAAATATCTGTGGATAAAGGGTGTTTTTTTTGGTGAGTTGGGTTATTGGTGCCATATTGCCATAAAACCTGTGACAAAAATGGTACCCCCATGAGATTTTGTTAAAATGTGTTATTAACTTATAGAATGAAGAATCAAAAGAGTATATAGAAATATTTTGCGTGGAAGGGTGTGTTTTTTGAAGATAGGGGGAAGTGTGTGGTTATTTTTCAAAAAAATGGAAAAGGATGGTAACCCTCAAGAAACTTGGTAAAAGTGTTTCATTTACTGCGAAAATGAAGAATTTACGTAGTTAACAAAAATATCAAGGAAGAAAGGGTGTTTTTGTGGGCTTGGGTAAAGGGTGTTATTTGTTTTTGGAAACAATTTTAGTTTTTGGAAAAAGTTTTATACATTCCTTCACCCATAGAAAACATCCTTCTACCATATAGATATTTTTATAGACTCTTTTGATTCTTTATTATGGTAGTTCATACCACATTTTTGTAAAGTTTCATGAGGGTACCATTTTTGTAATAGGTTCTATGGCAATAATCCCACCATAACCCCAACACTCACTAAAACCCTCAAAAAAACACCCTTTAACCACAGATATTTTTATAGACTCTTCTTATTATTGCTTTTCATGATAAATGAACCATTTATGCCAGGTTTTATCGACAGACCACCATTTTCAACTAATTTTCGGTAATATCTGACTTTTATACTGAAAATATAGTCATCCTAACACAAAAATGACAATAACTTTTTTCACGGAGGTCGTATCGACATGGTTTTGGTGTCATTTGATTCAGCATTTAAAACTACCTTGAAAACATGTGTCATATGCTTAGGTTGCACCAAAGTTTATTTTTCCGTTTGATTCACCACAACTTACGCCCCTCCCACTCTCAAAAAAACACCCTTCCATATGAAATATTTTTATAGACTCTTTTGATTCTTCATTCTCATAGTACATGAAACGTTTTCACCAAGTTTCATGGTGGTACCAATTTTTTTGTTTTATTTATCCTATTTTACCTGTACTAAAAGTTAGCAGGACACTTTTGGAAATTCATGTTAAAAACTATCCTATCATTAGTTGCTACTTAATTGCGAATTAGTTACGCAAAAAAAATTTAATTGCTTTTTTGGTTTGCGAAAAAAATAGGTGTCCTGCTAACTTCATATGAACTTAGCAGGACAACTTTCTCAAAAATTTGTATAAACGATTAAAAAAAAAATGATTTTGAGAACTAATTAATTGCGAATTAGTTTCGCAAAAAAAAAATATATAGCATTTTTGGTTTGCGAAAAAATGGGTGTCCTGCTAACTTCATATGAACCTAGCAGGACAACTTTCTCAAAAATGAAGATAATCGAGCTGAAAAAAATTGACAATTAAGAACTAATTAATTGCGAATTAGTTACGCAAAAAAATTTGTTTTGCGTTTTAAAATTAATGCCCTGCCAAGTTCATATGAAGTTAGCAGAACACCCATTTTTTCGCAAACCAAAAATGTAATAAAATTTGTTGTTGCGTAACTAATTCACAATTAGTTAGTTCTCAATAATAAACTTTTTCAGCTGAACTTAAAACAAATTGCGTATGACAAAGCCCTCACTATGTCACTGATGAGTTCAAGTGAGTAAGCCGAACGAAACGCCAATTTGTAGGACTAAAGGCCATAAAAAGCTATTTTGAAAAAAGCAATTAGTTTTTTGTTTGCGTAACTAATTCGCAATTAAGTAGCAACTAATGATAGGATAGTTTTTAACATGAATTTCCAAAAGTGTCCTGCTAACTTTATATACATGATTTCCTCAACCAATAGCTTAATTTTTGGGGCTTATTACCCTAACAACGATTGCTCTGAGAAAGTAGGATTGTTTCCAATCGGGACCAAAGAGAAAGGGTTAAGGCAGGAGAATCAGAACTGGTTTTTCACATTGCGTGTCTTTGCAATAGAGTCTTCAATACGCGCCACCGCCAGCCGTAGGGTGTGTCCAATCGACTGCCACTTCCTTCTACGAATGACGATGTCGATAGGTTTTTGAGCAGTTGTCCGATGGAGTTCTAAGTTTGACATGATGTTTGGCTAAAACATCATTGAGATATTTTTAAGAAAACTTCACAAAAGTTTTTAGTTTTTTTGTGATAGGGGCGGTCACTTTGACAGTATCGCTGCTTGGTCTTCGCACTGTAGAGAAGATGATGCACCTCCAAACTTTTGGCAGCATGTAAAATTCGTGCTTTGTGACGGCCGTCGTATTCTGAGTTGAGGCATAGCACTGGATAATTTTGATTTTTCTTAATTTACTCTGGAATCTGGCTGTCAGTATCTTGTCGTCGATAGCTCTGCATGTAATAAGACTTTCACGCAAGTTTGGAGACATCATCATTCCTAAACGGGAATAGTGGGAACTTCCAGCTGGTTTTCCAGACTAAATGAAGAAAGTGCTTTTTAAAGGTGAATCCACCTGACCTGCATTCTATCATTCGCTCAGTCCCAAGATGTCAAAGTTGTATCATAGGGCTTCTCTCTCATGTTGAAGTACTTAATCTCGAAACCTTCTTCCCTTCTTCTTCGAAGAGTTTTAACATTCCGGAATTCAATTTATATCCTTCTTGGACAACCAAAAGTCATTATCGTTAAAGTCCAAGGCTTTAGTTGCAGATTATAAGTGGTTGTTTTCTTTAAATGTGGGGGGTTGCCAACCCATAACAACAAGGTCCCGGGTCCTTGTTTTACTATAGGACATTACTGTCTGATGCCAATAGCCCACAACGGGAATATGAGCTCTGCTGTTGCCCGAAAAGGGTTAATCCACCACCATCTCTTTTCCAGCACCCTGGAAAGTACCGAAAATTCTTACTGACCTCATCTCAAAACTGCCAGTTTACGCCAATTAAAACCCTCTAATAATTCACGAGCTACCTCTCTATATCCAACGCTTGGCTGTTAAGGCCCGAATTTGTGCGGAAATAATTAAGAAATGATGCTGACGCAGGCATAATGATCAATGGAGAGCGTTATAGGGCCATGATAAAGGATTTTGCTATGCCAATTCTGAGTGTCAACCGTATGGACAACTTTTGATTGCAACAGTACTGCACCGCAGCTTATATAGATCGAGCTAGGACCGCTTCATTATGCATCCTTTGTAATTTTGAAAAATGGTAATTATAACTGTCCTCACCAATCACTCGACTTATCTCCTCCAGACTTCTTCACGTGGGGCTTTTTGGAGTCTTAAGCTTATGTCTACAAGCCTGGGAGGCTTGAAAGACAATATTTGACATGATTTGGAGGCTATTCAGTCTGAAAAAATAGGAAAAGTAATGGAAATGCGGAAAACGAGCACATTGTGCCATTTGCTCTATAGCAGCGACCATTAGCGCGATATCTATCATTTTCCACAAAAAATTAATACAAATTTGCGTTTCTTCAAAACAAATGAAATATCATTTCAAATTACCTTATTGGTGTTTTTTACTTAATATTAAAAAACTTCCCAAAGGTTCGAATGGGAAATTGCCCACCCTGTACGTACGCATTCAGCAAAGAAAAATCAAATTCAGGCGAACAATTATTACGGGCTTAATAATTTCCTTCCCTTATTATTATCACTCAAGTCATTCATCACGTGCAAAGTCTTTTCCAACACTTTAACCCTTAACTATAGTCGTAAAAATTATGTACGCTTCTATAGTTGTGGGTCCAGTGGACCCAATTATTTTTAAATTTTAATAAAAATTAAAGTATAAATTATTTAATTATTTTTTTTTTTTGCCAAACATTAAGAATGATCAATTACGAATGTAGTTTAAAAAAAATCACTAGTTAGAGCTTTCTTAAATTTCGAATTTCCAATTTTAACAATTGGTTGCAATTCGCCTGACCAAAAAACATATCATCAACAAAAATTTATGTAAAATAGAAAAAAAAAGATACAAATTTTTAGAAACATTTTTCCTAAACATTAAAACATCCTCTTTAGAATTCCTGAAACAAAATCTTAAAATCTTTTTGTAAAAAAATTCTGACATTGGTCAAATTTAGTAAAGTCAATGGCATACAAAACACACTGGCGCAGAGCAAATCATGTAAAAAGGCAGCTGGCCATTATAATTTGAATTTTGGCCAATTTCGTCATCGTCGCTGGATTTTTTTGCACTTAACTATTGCTACATCTACCGTCTCGATTCCCTGAATTAATAATTTAATTTTACATTACACAAATTTGAAATACGACCAAAAAACTAAGAGGACTAAAGGACAAAATAAATTACGTATCTATAGTTGTGGGTCCAGGGGACCCACGCGTATGCTGAAACTGACCTTGGCAGCAGCGATTGAAACGCGTCCTTCACACTGCACACACTTTGGCTTAATATAGGAAGGTAATTAGAAGTAGGGGGAGCTGCGGCAACCGCGGCGTTTTTAACACGCGTTTAAAGGTTGAGTATGGGTCCATTGGACCCACGACTATAGTTAAGGGTTAAACAGCCATATCGTCACCATAATTTAACATTCCACATTCACACCCATCCAAACGCGTCTTTACTTCGCACTTCGCAGCACAATAAAATCACATTACTCACTACTCCCACACAGTCTCGTATTGTTGGTAACTTTTCTAATGTCCCATCACAATTTTTGGCTGAATTTTATTTCGAAAATCTTAAACGAATCCAGTGACAGAGGTTCTTTTTTTGCACTGCCATTCCACACACAACGAAGAAAATCAAATCAATCCCATTTCCACACTTTGCTGGCAACACCCCTGAAAGCACCGAATCACTGCAAGCTGTGATGCGGTGGATTTACAAAATAGAATCTATACAGACTTATACCATCAAATTTTAGGGATTTTCGTACACACTTGGTTTCCCTAATCGATGTTTATTCGTTTGAAAGTCTCCTTGAGGCATTTTTCTTGCGATGATACTCCGCATTCACATCCTTTTCCGCACGTAGCGCATACAAAAACACTTTATTATGTATTTTCAATTTTGTCTTGGCTTTTCATTTCCTGCGTTGCGATGGGTTGAATGTTCTTCTTTTTTTCTTCTTTCAGATTGTTTGTGAGTGATAAAGTCAGATACACACGCATATTCACCAAACAAGAGCCAAAAAGGATATTACATATATAGGTACACAAAGAAACCGTAAGGTATGCCAATAACGTATAGCGGAAGTTCGTAATCGTATCGGTTTCATTTCGCATTCTAACCAATTTTCACACCACATGGTTTTTGTCTCGTTAACGAGTTTTTAAAAAGAAATTTTTATTCAAAGAATCCTATAATATCCTTTTCGCATTTACAAAATAAAAAGATTCTTACAAAAGTATTTTCTACTTGATTGCTCTTCAAGGACTGATGCGAACCAGTATTTCTACTAGAAGATTTTAATTGAAGTTTGAGTCAGGGAGTTGGGTGTGGCTGGGGGTGGGTGTGAGTGTCTGTGCACGCACACTTCAATGGATATCTTACATTTCAATTTAAAAATTCCTCAAAAAAACCAACACAGATGGTGTAAACGTCAGAAGTGATTCAAATGCAATTAAGAAATCCACAGCAAAACATAAAAATGAATTTAATTAAATCTTTTTGCAAAAGGATATCAGTGAAGTAGGTATTAAAAAGAAAAAAAGAAAAAAAAAATTAACTTTAAAATGGACTTTGGAACAAAGTCCTTGCACAAAAGAAAGCGCATTCAATGATTACCACTAATTTGATTATTTTATTTGCTAACTGCACAAAGTATTGGAGTGGTACTAGAGTACGAGTTTTTGCCTTTTAGTGTTGGTCAGACTTCATAGAAAAAAGAGAAAATAATAAATAAAGGGGACAGACAAATTACCCGCAACAGATGACTGGAAGTCGGGTGGGTGGGCGAATAGGTGGGGTGGGGAGTGAAAACATAGTTTCTTACGATTACTGTCAAAAGTAGACCTCATATGGAAAAAAGTTATATATAAAAGTTGCAGATAATCAAGAGACCTACATACATCTTTCACTTGGATCATTTTTTCACATAACCTTAAAATTATTGAGAAAAGAACTAGAACTAATTTTTTGGTTTTTATTTTTGTCTTTGACGAACATAATTTCATTTTGGTAAAATTTGGTGAAAACGTACATTCATGGGTTCTTAGCAAGCTGTAGTTGTTTTAAAGCTCAATATAAATTTTTGGGTTTTTTGAGAATCTAATATGAAAAAATATGCCAATTTTCAATAAAAAAAGCTGACGATTTTTTTTTTATTTTTGAAAAATTTACGGCATTTTTTTATTGAAACTCTAACCTTACACACACTGTTTTTATGAAAAAAACATGTCAAAATGGCAAAAAAAAAAAAATCGTGTTTTTCAAGTCCGAATTTTGCGTAAATGCCCGTAATTGTTCTTTGTTCAATTAAATGAATTGTTAAAAATGATTCAAAACCGTTTTTTGAATTTTATATAAAGGCTGTTTTTTTAGAGGTACATAATGTAGGTATATACATAAGTTTGAAATGGAATAAAACAAAGATGATTTTTTTTAAAATTGACAAAAAAATTTAATTTATTCGAAAGATAAACTTCTGGCATTATAATTTAAATATGATTTCTGACATATAACCGCCACGGCTGGCTCGGACGTAGTCTAATCTGGAGGTCCGAATTTTGATAACTTTTTCCAACATTTGTGGCCGTATGTTGGAAATATCGCGGCGAATGTTTTCCTCCAAGTGGTCGATCATTTTGGGCTTATCGGCGGGCGCAGACTATCGACTTTATATCCCCACAGAAAATAGTCGCATATGATCTTGGAGGGCAATTCACGTTCTATACTCTATATATAAAAACACCCTTTATAATGTGGAAACTTTAATAAAACATTTAAGATTCAGACTGCTAAAATCCCTATGAAAATGACTAAAATGACAATTTTTGGGCAAGACAAAATAATTGTATTTATTTATTTTTCAACAATAAAGGGTGTTTTTATAGACGTGTACTTTTCAAGAAGAAATAAAACGCATATAATTTAATGTTATGGCCAAGAATTTAGCTCTAATATGAAGATAAGGGTTTGCCATTATGTTCTAAGAAATATTTCGGTCAAGTGGCCGCCGCGGCTGTCTCGAATAAATTTCAGCCGAGAGGCCCAATTTTTGACCACTTTTTGCAGCAATTGGGGCCGTATGTCAGGAATAACGGGTTGTTGATTCTTTCGTTGGCTGTATGACATGTAGCGCCGTCTTGTTGAAACCAAAGGCCGTCAACATCAACATTCTCCAATTCAGACACGAAAAAGTCATTGATCATGGCTCTATAGCGTTCCCCATTGACCGTAACATTATGGCTGGCTTCATTTTTCATCATTTTGAGCATAAATCAAGTAACAGCTGTCAAAAAGACCAACTCCGAAAAAAGAATGGCCAGTTTGAAAACCACACGTCTAAAAAAAAAACACCCTTTACAATAGGTATTGCACAAGATTAGAAAAAATCAGCGATTCGTAGGAGATGTATAGAAGCAACACAAAAACAAATAAAATAAAATAAAAACAAATTAAGTAAAAAATATAAAAGTAAAAACTATGGAAATACATCTAAGAAATATTAATGACCCTGAACTTTGCAGACGATTTGAGTATCATATTTTGGACTGTCATCAGTTGCGTAAAAATGGTTCGATTTCAAAAAATGAAACGGCAATCGATTTGTCATGACAAAATCTTGATACGTCTGTTTTTATTTTCTTCTTATTTACCGTAATAAAAAAGTTATGATAAAAATGAAGAAAGTGCCAAGAAAAAAAAACGTTGAAATTTTTTGGATTATTACCAGCTCCGTAAAAATGCATCGATTTCAAAAATTGAAACTGCAATCAATTTGCTACTACAAAATCTCGACACATCATTTTCATTTTGTTTTCTATTCACCGTGATAAGAAAGTTATGTCAAAAAAAAATAAAATGTAAATTAATTAAAAGCTGTCAGCAACCTGGAACATAAATCACAATTGTAAACGAAGTATTCATTTTCAATTTCTTCCTTTGTTTTTTTTTAAAGTATGATAAGCATGATAAATGTGTCCATTTTTTGTACGTAGAGCAATGTACCCAATATGTGCTCCTGCTTATATCTTCGTGGCCACACATTAAACATCTGCCATGTACATTTAAAGATTTTTGTATTCAATCAACCTGTATTTTTTTTTTTTCATAGAACATTGGTATCGAATTCTGACATTTTTTCTAACTTTTCGATAAAAATCTCCTGGATGTAGTGCGGAACGAAAATTCCGCAGTTGTATCCATCTTTTTGCTTAGGATATTTCAATTTTTTTTAGCTTAAATTCAGCCAATAATCCCTGGAAAACTTTGGAATAAAATATTGAAAATTTTTTGAGTATACTGTCAGCTTTATTTTTGCTATATTGAAAAGCGGAATCAAAAATATAAAAGCTCTTACTGGCTAAAACTACTTAGCACAGAATCCAATGATTACTACCAATATTAACAGGAAGAAAAATTCCACTTTTACCAACCCATTCTTTTTTTAGTCTTGGAACAAAATTTTCCCCTACGTCTTCGCATCCTTTAATTAAAATTATCTGGCTAACTTCACATGCTACATTTATGCTACTTTCTTATAAAAAGGGGACTCCAATATATGTATATAATTGAGAGCAATAGTCAATGACAAAATTCCATAACCGCATTCATTATTAAAAAGTGATAAATAATCTTCCCCATATAAATATATATGACTTTTCACTTTCATTAATATTGATGGTGTATCCGACAAACTACTGTCTTGGTGGATTTAAAGTTTTGTAATAATTGTCATTACAAATTGTTTAATTTTCATAAAGATTCAGCTCAGTGTTGACTTGGTTTTTTTCCACAACTTGTACAATTTTCGTTTTTTTTTTCATATAGAGTGCTTTTACACATAATTCTTCCGCGGTGCCAGTACCTACTCTTCAGACGTATTATTATCCGGTTCATTTCTTTTTCTTTTTTTTATTCTTATTAACATTGACATGGGTTCTAGGAAGGTCAAGTTCTTTAAAAGACGACTGTAATCTTTCATAATTTATATCAATAAAACGTCCAACTTTAAGATTTTTATCCTTTTCCACCTTTACAACTTTAATATGATTTTTGACGGAGCTATTCGTGTGATGATCTCCTTTATTATTAAATAAAACCGTCCATAACGGAATGAAAGAAATAAGATTTTCCATTAAATACTGAGCAAAAACTAAAGATCTGTAGTTGTTTTCGAGTTTATTTTCTTTATTTTCCGATTTAGTTTCTATTTTTTTGAACATAACACTAAATTCTTTGTAAAACGGGCTTGATTTATAGATTGGTTGTTTTGGATTGTTTTCGAATTTGTAACGAGCTTTTTCTTCAACAGTCGTTTTCTTGTCTTGTCATTCACTTCCCGAGAATATTTTTTATTTGAAAGGTTTTTGAAAGCTTTGTAAAACCTTGTATCTTTTCGAGCATACAGACAAATAAACAACAAGGATTCTATGTGATTCTATGTTCTCACTTAAAGAATAAACATCAGGACAATGCACAATGGTTGCAATGGATTCTAAAAATATTGTAATTTTTTTATAACACCATTGAAGGTACTCGGCAACAGTACAGTTGTTCCAAGAACTCATAATGGCATTTATACTGGCCCACGACCAATCAGTAACAATAGTTTTAAATGGTGGCCATTAAACATTATTATTTATAACCAATAATTTTTGAAAAAAAATTAGACATTCGCTTATCGATAAAGCTGTGTGGTTACTTGTTATCAATTCTAGCAATGGATATAGTTTTGTATAGATATTAACTACTCCTGCGTAGAAAGGCATTCTTTAAAGGCTTCCTTATAATTAACCCCCGTGGCATCAAAATAACAAACCAGTTCCTTATAATTTTTCAAAAGATCAAATTGTTTATTAAATCCTAGATATATATCAAAGGGTGTAGAATATTTGCGAATATACACTCCTCGTCAGCTGAATACGCACAAACATTTTTTAATATACTTTATCCATTTTTTCCAAACAGTGATGGTTATTATGCCATCTGTTGATGCTAACTATTCCCTTAAGATGTTAAGCAGATAATTCCGAAGAATTATCCAAAAACAACCGTGAGTTTTTCTTCAACCACTTGCAAAGTGTTTTATATGCACAGTAGGAGTTTTTTTTTTAGTCAACTGAATAGGTACAACGCCATTTTCTTCGTTGTTTATAAGTTTTTTGGAGTGCTTGACAGTTTAAATTAACGATTTTAGTGTTTTCAGTAAAATTTAATCACAACAAAAACATAAATGTTAAAAAAGGAGCCAAGTTCTTATGTGTACAAGAAATCTGTGCGTAAAAAGTCAGCCAAAAAAAGTAATGAGATCTAAAATATATGCCAAGTTTTAAGTTCATGAAGTTTAATATCAAATATCTTAAGTAGAGTAATATCGAACAATTCCAAATCATGACAGAAATTTGGTAATTAATGATTACTGATTAAAATTTGGTGGGTTCACTGGTCAAGTTTTCATACATTTTAAATTTGTGATTAAGTAAGTATTTAAGAGAAAACTTGCCAAGTAAATCCACCAAATTTTAATCAGTAATCATTAATTACCAAATTTCTGTCATGATTTGGAATTGTTTCGATATTACTCTACTTAAGATATTTGATATTAAACTTCATGAACTTAAAACTTGGCATATATTTTAGATCTCATTACTTTTTTTGGCTGACTTTTTACGCACAGATTTCTTGTACACATAAGAACTTGGCTCCTTTTTTAACATTTATGTTTTTGTTGTGATTTCACTCCTTTTTGCAAAGATTTATTTTGCCAGGTGAAAGTCAAGCCCTACCGCTCTACAAAGTTTCATAATTCTACGACAACCGAAAGTGCTCCATACAAATAATAGCAATTCTGATAAAGTGGGTGGATGGCACCCTCCCTGAAAACACAATTCCGAATTTTCGATTTTTTTCCTTTCTAAGGACTTCAAGTCCTACCAACCTACCAATTTTCATCGTTCTACAACAATCGGAAGTGCTCCATATAATTTATAAGAATTTTTAAGAATGTGGGTGGATACCACGCCCCCTGAATGCAAAATTCCAATTTTTCTATTTTTTTTCTTTCAAATTACCTTAAGCCCTACCGACCTTCCAATTTTCATCGTTCTACAACAATCGGAAGAGCTCCATATAATTTATAAGAATGTGGGTGGATGCCATGCCCCCTGTATGGAAAATTCTAATTTTTCAATTTTTTTCTTTCTAAGTACCTCAAACCCTACAGACTTACCAATTTTCATCATTCTACAACAATCGGAAGTGCTCCATATAATTTATAAGAATTTTTAAGAATGTGGGTGGATGCCACGCCCCCTGTATTGAAAATTCCAATTTTTCAATTTTTTTTTCTTTCTAAGTACCTCAAACCCTACCAACTTACCAATTTTCATTATTCTACAACAATCGGAAAGGCTCCATATAATTTATAGAATATTTAAGAAAGTGGGTGGATGCCACGCCCCCTGAATACAAAATTGCAGATTTTCGATTTTTTCCTTTGTATGTACCAGAATGCCTACCGTTTTGCGAAATTTCAAGTTTCTACGATGTCGGGAAGTGCTCCATAATTTTGATGATCTGTCAGTGAGTCAGTGAGTCAGTGAATCAGTGAGTCAGTGAGTCAGTCAGTTACGGTTTTTGCGATTTTTGAAGTCCTATATCTTGGGAACTACTAATGCTAAAGAGTTGAAATTTGGTGAGCCACCTGTGTTTGATCAGTTTAGCAAATACTCCGAATTTGAAGTTTCTGACTTTATTGGCACTGAAGTTAGAGGGGGGTTGAAAATCGCCTGAGTTTGTTCCTGCAAATAGGGTGTAGTGCCGCGAACTTGGCTGGGCACTACCGTGCCCTTTGATTCTTGATTTCAAATTTTAAGAAAAATGGGTAGATCAACGTGTCTTAACAGTGTTGAAAAAGCTAAAATCGATTTATTTAGAGACCAAGGCCTAACTGGACGTGCAATAGCTGATAAAGTTGGCCGAAGTTTTAATGTAGTTTATTCTTACTTGAAAAATAAAGATGCATACGGCAAAAACATGAAGGGAGGTAAGAAAACAGCAACAACAGCAGCTGAGAGACGAAGAATTTTAAGATATGCATCAAATTCTTCTGATTCTGTGGCAAAAATAAAACAAAAAGTCGGCGTAAACGCAAGTTGCTCAACAGTATTAAGAGTAATCAACAACTCAAGCCATCTTAAACGAATGAAACTTAAGAAAAAACCACCACTTGACGAGAGACGGAAAATGTTGCGATTAGATTTTTCAAGACTTCACATGAGTTGGAAAAAAGAATGGTATCACGTGGTTTTTTCAGATGAAAAAAAGTTTAATTTCGATGGCCCTGATGGGTTCAACTTCTATTTTCACGACTTAAGAAAAGAAAAAAGATTTTTAAAGCACCATCATAGTCGTAAAGGAGGTGTCATGATATGGGGAGCAGTCAGTTATTATGGAACAGTTGAGCTTGAGGTTGTAACATCAAGAATGACAGCAGCTGGGTATAAAGTAATTTTGGAAAGAAATTTTCCTAAATTTTCTAACATCTTTGGACCCATAAACTGGACCTACCAACATGATAATGCGCCTATTCACTCAGCGCGCATAATAAAAACATGGATAGAGGAGCAACAAGTGCAGTTGCTTCAATTGCCGCCGTACTCACCTGATCTAAACATCATAGAAAATGTCTGGGGATGGTTAGTACGCAAAGTTTATGAGGGTGGTCGTCAGTTCGAAGACAAAGAAACCTTAATTTCTGCAATCAAATTAGCGTGGAGCGAAATTTCGTTAAATTACATTAAAAAGCTATACGATTCCATGCCGGATCGAATTTACGAAGTAATTAAAAATAAAGGTGGAAGTACCCACTACTAAACTTAAACAAAAACTTGTTTCATTCCATTCCAATACCAATTTTAATTTTTGTACCTATTCAGTTGACTAAAAAAAAAACTTCTACTTTGCATAAGTTACACTTTGGAAGTGGTTGAAGGAAAAACTCACGGTTGTTTTTGGATAAAACTTTGAAATTCTGTTATTTATATGTTACGAAAATTTTTACCATCAACAGATGGCATAATAACCATCACTGTTTGGAAAAAATGGATAAAATATATTCAAAAATGTTTGTGCGTATTCAGTTGACGAGGAGTGTAAACGTGCGAATAGTTAGCTTCCACAATTTTCATCGCAATATCTAGAACATTATCATTATAATGACGATCGTTTTTACCTAAAACTTCAGATCGTGCTTTTTGTAAAACTTGCAACGATTGCGCAAACTGGTAATTACCCTCTTCACGAACAAGATACAATTTTGCACTTAGCAACTATTAAAAGTACCTGTCATACAACGTTTTTTCTTTTTTTTTTATTTTCTCATTATCGGTTGAACGGATTTAGAAAAATTTGTTTATATACAAATTTCAGATAAGTTTAAATAATATTGCATATCAAAATTTTCAAAAAAAAAGTTTTTGAATTTAAAAAAAAATTAAAATTTTTTTTTTTGAAAATTCGATATCTCAAAAACGGGTTGACATTTTTTTTTTCATAATTTGTTTTTATATACACATTAATATATACTTAAGATACCAAAATTTGTTCTTAAATGTTTTATGAATTTTATATGTGAAAAATAATTTTTTTAAAAAACGGCTCCAATGATTTAAAATTTTTTTCTTTAAAATCATATTCGAAGGAGTTGTTCAATCGAATTTATCGTATTTCATGCCGCTCTACATATTTGTCTCATACTTTCCATGTTTTATATACAATATTCTTAGATCCGCAGTGCCTAGAACATAAGAGAAAGTACGTGCGACCCAGTGGTGCATTTTATTTGTACACCATCTTAAATTAGATGTTTTATTTAATATATGTATTGGCCCTTATATTTTTCTGAATGAGTCTTAGATTTAATTCATAGCATATAAGCTAGTTAGAACAGGCGCGGATCCAGGATTTCGTTCAGGGGGGGGGGGGGGGGCAATTTTCGTGAGTTTCTAAAATCTTGAGATTTACAGGAAATTTGAGTAGGTACACTTCATACCGCCTTACACGCTTGGTCACACAAAGCAATGTGAGTTGATGAGCTTGAAATTTGAAAAAAGCAATTAACTCTTTCATAACTGCCACAGTGTGTCGAATAGCGGGTACTTTGAACTTTGTGAAATGAAGTTTTGCAGTTAGGAGCTATAGCATGGAAAACATAATGGCACAGTGGTATGTTTAGACACATGACGTTCGAGTTCGAGTGAAATTTCCAGCCTCTTCTTTAGCTGGGACAACCTAACCTAACCTTGTCAGTAAAAGGTCGTTTTCGAGAACGTCATCAGCATCAAAAATGCATTTTGCAGAATGTTTTTAAAAGCAAACTGCAAATACAAGTTTTACTGCATAAGCATTGTGGTTGATAATGCAGTTTGCTAGAAACTAGAACTATCCTTAGGTGTAAAAGTTCCATCCAAACTCTCTTCGGCAGTGACTGCTGTAGGCTTTTCCTGGTTTCTCTCCAATCTTCTTCGTTCGATTCGTACTCTTCGCCAGTTTAATAATAATGGAACACGGAAGTTCCTGAAACGCATCCACGAAAGTGACAAAATCTTCACGAATACTTAAATACATCAAAAACGTATCTTATGCATAATAGATGTGCAGCATGGCTGCACGCATCGCTGCGTAAAGCACCGAACTCAAAACACATGAGTGCATACTCTTTAGGTGCGTATCCATTTCAGAGTAAAAAGACGGCGAGCAGCTCTGAAGAAGTTCTCGAGAATAAAACTCGAAAGTGGACACAGACATCGTCATGAAATAAGCTCATCAGAGGGGCAGACAGATATCCGAGAGTCACTCTATCTCGAGAGTTTTCTAGTTAAAGTACTCCTTCAACGGAAACACACATTCAAATATTTATCATAAAAGAACTCTATCATCTGAAGTTTATTATTTTAGCTTTAATTCTCTTTATCCTGTAGACCAAAGCAATTGAAGCAAAGTTGGAAGTTTCTGGAGCTAATACAATCGACGTATTTTAAAGATTTAATTTTTTTTTAACTTTAAGGTTGAAAATTTAGATAAGTGCCCCTGCCGCCTCCCCGTTACATTTAACTATTAAAACACACTAAAAAAAATTGTAGAGTAGGGTTGGAGGTGGAGCAATAACTTTTTAAAACATTATTTTTTTAAATTTTTCATTCACGACATTTTGAAAACTGAAAATCAAATCGGTTTGGGATTCACCCTGCTCTCTAGTACGGAAAATAAATTGACTTTTCTCTTAAATGTTATACAGTAATGTAGCCCGACATTTACCTTTTAATTAAAGACCTTAACTTTGAAGATCGGAAATCTAAAACTGAAGTTATAAGCTTTATACTCGGTCGATTTGAAGGCTATTTGTGCATACAGAGCTTTCCTTAACTGAACTTGGTCAGCAATTGGCCACCGCACAACTACGCTGCCAAGAAAAAATTTTATAAACGTATAACGAAATAACCTTTTTTTTGATTACATTTTATTAAATTCATATTTTATGCTTCCTTCGTTCTTGCCCAGGGGGGGGGGGGGGGGGAATTGCACCCATTGCCCTCCCCCTGTATCCGCGCCTGAGTTAGAAACCCAATGAACTTATTAAATATTTTACTTTGTTATTACTTTCAATATGTAGCCCGTTTTTTTAGTTCAAATGAAAATCATATCAAGGTACATAGTTCTTTTTTGTTATTATACAACCTTTTGAGTTTTTCTTAATGTTGGACCCCTCATAACAATTTTATTTCAATTGTTGAAACTCAAACATTTTTAAATGAAAACCTACCATTATATAAGAGGTTATAATAACATAACTTTTTAATTGGTCAACATAATTAACTGACAAGAAAACTTCTAAGTAAGAGTCTCCCTTGGTTCTTATTAGTGTCATCTACACTCATACAATTTATTATTATCTTCATTATTTTCAGGAATAAGAAAGTTGAAACTTATACAACAATGATGGTATACAAATATTTTTTTTTTTTCAAGTATATTCTTTTCAAGGAGGGGAAATCCCCATTAACTAAATCAGATTGTGAGGGTAGTAGCTATTCTAACAAATTAAAATTCTGCATCCTTGTGGCTTCAACTAAACTAAATTATTTTCTAGGGCTTAAGTCCTTACCATCCCACTTAAGAGTGAAACTTAATCTAGGAATCTTACCTAGATGTATAATTATGATTTTCATTTATTCCAACCTTTTGACTTTTATTCTGCGACTGTAACATCTAAAGGTTTGCTGGGTTACTTGTCTTCAAAATATTAAAAACGTAGTATGCACTTGCACATAAATATACGTACGTCTTTCATTTCTAAGCATTCAATTCAATTCTATGTACGTATGTAGAGACATCCTTTATGAAGATACTACTTGCAGAAGTTCTTTGGCCATGGCCTTTCAGCAGAGCAGAAATTCTAATATGTATGATTTTGTATGGACTTTCGATTGGAATTCAAGATGATTTAACAACTAACATGTGTGTTTGTTCGCAACGGTACACAATTTATGTAATATTATTGCACAAGGACCTTTTGAATGATTCAAGTTGCCTATTTTAATTTAATATTCCTTTTGGTTAAATAGAAAGGTTGAGTGAACCTTTTAATCAATATTTGAAATCTAATTGGTATAAGCTTATTGTTATAGATTTTCAAACACCTAATGACTAGGTACATAAATGAACTTTAAATATTGAATTCTAAATGAAAATTGAAATATTGTGGTATATGTAATTACACATATTTGAGATATACATACTTGTATAATATATAGTTTAGGTACTTGTTGAAGTTAAATATGAATTACAATATCGAAAAACCATTCAAACAAATGGCCCGCATTTGAAAATTTCAAAAGGACTTACATACATAAATACTACATTATGGCTTAAGGCTTCAATCTAATTGAAAATTTAGTAACATGAGTAGCACCACTGGTACACCATCACTCACTATAGGTACCAATCCAAAATTAATATGAAATTTGTTGTAAAAGATATATTTTGTAAAATGGAAATTTTAAGTAAGGGGTTTTCACAATTAAAACTATCTATAGAGTGGACTTTGATTATTTCGAATGAAATAATTATTCATCATATAAATAGAATAACAAGGGCAAGAAGGACAAATCCAGGGAATTATTTAATATACGAAAGATGTTTTCAAATGTGTTAATTATTAAAAAGCAAACATTAAACTTAAGGCCATAAAACAATAAAGCATCTTCAATAAGAAATTACTATGTTGGGTTAGAATAGGAGTAGAATCAGTTGAACAACTAGTTGCAGAAGGTGGCAGACCTCAGTTGGAGATTATTGGACTGATGGTGTAACGGATATTTCAGAAACTATTGATTCAGCAGTAGTGGGTGAATTTGGCTCAGCTGGTGACCTGTGATTGGACTTGCAATGGTATCAGTTGTACAAATCGGTATACATCTGTTTTGCTGATACCAAAAGAGAGAACGGCAGGGTCGTAGGTTAGGTTAGGTTAAGGTGGCTGCCAGGAAAACTGCTGACACACTTAGGCCAGAATAGGCCCATTGTGATACCACATAAGACTGCGAGGTGATCCTTGCTAATTAAACCAATTGGAGCTTTTGATGAAGCGATGTAGACTGTGAATGTCGATTTTATTTAAATCACTTGGATCGTCAAAGAAAAAACTTACTAAGTGTATTTTACGTCTTTGAGAAAGGGCAGGACATGAGCAAAGAAGGTGTGGGATAGTTTCTTCCTCCTCTTCGTCCATGCAGCTTCTGCAGAAATCATTTGAGAAAACGCCGAGTCTATTGGCGTAATGACACCAATTGTGGAGCTAATATGCAATCTACTTAGAGATAACAAACATTTCGAGCGCTTCGGATCCAGTGTTGGCCAGATCTGTTTCGTCGCCAGACAAGTAGTGATACCTGTCCATCTGCTGTTTGTCATCATCATGGAATCATGCTTAAGCATAAGTAAGCATAAGTTTACAAGTTGCGATTGGTATTCCAATATTCACCTTGTTAGGCAATATTGGTGTTGTTCCCATCCTGGCGAGTTCATCGGCTTTGCAGTTTCCTGGAATATCTCTGTGTCCCGGCACACAGAAAAGGTGAATGTTGAACTGTTCCGCCATCTCCATTAGAGACGATCGACAATTTCGGGCAGTTACGGAGTTTGTAGAAATGGCGACTAGTGATTTAAGGGCAGCTTGGCTATCTGAGAAGATACGGATATTTAATGTAGATATTACGTTTTCTTTGAGCCAAGATAAAACTTCTTTTATCGCCAAGATTTCCGCTTGGAACACGCTACAATGATCAGGGAGACGGAAGGAGAGACTAATGTTTAGTCGTTCTGAGTACACGCCACCACCCACCCCCTCTTCAGTTTTTGAGCCATCCGTGTAGAAATTAATTGCTTCATTTCTCAAAAATTCCTCATCACCCCAAGTGGATCTTGTTGGAATTGTGACTAGGAAATTTTGGCCAAAAACCGGCTGAGGGATGGTGTAGTCGGAGTCGGAGTGTTTAGGGACTGATTCGAATTTGTTCAGAATAATGGCATGGCGAATAGAGTTATTGGACCATTGAGAGATGGCTCTGAGACGAATGGCTGTGCTCGCTGCCACTTGTTTAGTGTATATATCGAGGGGTAAAATGTTAAGCAGTATGTCTAAAGCAGCGGAAGGCGTCGAACGGAGAGCTCCGCTGATACACATGCAAGCTGATCTCTGCACTCTGCTTAGCTTATCTCGATAAGTTACCTTATCTAAAGCAGTCCACCACACTGTCACCCCATAGGTGAGTATCGATCTGATGACCGCTGTGTATAGCCAGTGGGTGATATGTGGGGACAAGCCCCATTTGTTTCCAATAGCTTTTTTACAGGAGCAAAGCGCCACTGCGGCGTTTCTGACTCTTTCTTGTATATTTGGTTTCCAGCTCAACTTTTTGTCTAAAATCAGACCTAGATATTTAGCTTCGTCTGAAAAGTTGAGTAGGATACCATTTATTGATGGGGGGTCTATATTCGGAATTTTATTTTTCCTTGTAAAGAGGACAAGTTCAGTTTTGTGGGGATTTACACCCAGTCCACATTTGTCTGTCCATTTAAGTAATTTGTTGAGAGCGGTTTGCATTAATTCTATAATGATTTGAAGATGCTTTCCCGATATTGCAATGGCAACGTCATCAGCATACGCAATTACTTTGAAACCATCCGCTTCTAAATTAACTAATAGTTCGTTGATTACGATGTTCCATAAGAGTGGGGCTAGGACTCCACCTTGCGGTGTGCCTCTGCTGACAGATCTTCTGACAGAAAAGTCACCTAATTTTGAGTTGATTATTCTACTTCTCAACATGAGGCTGATTAACTCCCTAAGTGAGCTATTAACGTTCAAGTTCTCAAGCGCGGTTAAAACTGCAGCATTGCTGACGTTGTTGAAAGCACCTTCAATTAAGAAAGCAACCAGGGTATACTCTGGGAATGAAGGGAATATTCAATAGTACTTACCAAATTATGCAGGGCCGTTTCTACCGATTTCCCCTTGCGGTAAGCGTGTTGTGCCGGAGAAAAAAGATTAGGTTCTATGGCACTACGCAGATGGATATCAATCAGTCGTTCTAAAGTTTTGAGAAGGAATGATGATAGGCTGATAGGTCTGTAATCCTTCGGATTTACATGAGAGCTTTTACCCGCTTTGGGTATGAATACAACTTTAACTCTCTCCATAAAGATGGTACATATGCTAAGTTCATACATGCTTTCAGAATTATCTCAAGGATGGGGATGATGATGTCTGAAGCCATTTACAGTTCAGCTGGTATTATACCGTCAGGTCCAGCTGATTTATATGGATCGAAGCTGTCGATTGCCCATTTGAGTTTCTCTCTAGTAATCAGACCTAGTTTATTTATTGTTATATTGTTAGACTCTATTGAGTCAGAACTGCGTATATTTTGGGAGCCTCCTGGGAAGTGAGTATCTAATAGCAAATCGAGTGATTCCTCACAAGAGTTAGTCCAAGAGCCGTTGATGGTTTTCAGGGCACTTGGCATTATGGGGTTTGACGAGAGGATTTTTCTTAATTTTGAAGCCTCTGAGGAATCTTCTATTTTGTTACAGAAGGTTCTCCAGGAGGTTCTTTTATTTTTCCTCAATTGTTTTTTATATATCTTAAGGGATTCTTTATATAAGTCCCAGTCGGAAATTTCTATGGAATATTTAGCTCGGTTGAAAAGTTTCTTACATTCTTTTCTGAGCGGTTCCAGCACTGGGTTCCACCAGTGAGGCTTCTTCTTTCCTCTTATTTGAATAAGAGGACATGATATGTCCATTGATTTGTTGAGAGCTAAGGTAAGATCATTGACTTTATTGTCAAGATCTTTTCTGCTTACGGGGATACTTAGAAGGTCAGGTTTAATTAATCTGCTAAGAGTATCTCTATATTTTACCCAGTTAGTTTTCCGATGATTCCGGAAAGCTATCTTTTTTGTATAGTTTCATCGTTTAGATTGAATTGTATATATCTGTGATCAGAAAAAGAGTGTTCTTCTGATACTTTCCAATTCGTGATCTTTTGATGAATCGAGTCGGAGACAAGAGTAATGTCTAATACTTCCTGCCGGTTTCTGGTTATGAATGTTGGTTCATTACCGATGTTGCTTACATTGAGGTTAGTACTTAGAATAAAATCAAAAAGTGACTCACCTCGATCGTTTATGTCGGAGCTACCCCAAACTGTATGGTGGGCGTTAGCATCACATCCAATAATGAGGCAGACTTTTTGCCATTCAGCATCAGCGATTAACCTCTTTAGCGTGTCGCCAGGGAGAGGGCCAAGGTGGTCGTGGCTGAGGTACGCAGACACAATCCAGTAGGTACCTCTATCTGTCTGGAGTCTGACTGCGGTTACGTCTCTATTGCTGTAATCAGAGAGTAAATATACGTTAGTGTTACTTCTTACCAATATGCAGGATCTAGAGTCACCTTTATCCGATACATTCAGCAAGTCGTATCCAGAAGTCCTGAGTCCCTGAATTGTGGATTCGTAAATCCAGGGTTCCTGGATCAGGACGACATCTTCCCCATTTCTATTGATGTGGAGAAGAAGGGAGGCCGAAGCCTGTTTTGAGTGCTGGATCGTAGCTAGAGTCAAATTTCAGGTAGGGCAGCGATGAAAACAGGTAGGGCTAGATTAAAAATTTTACTAGATGTTATCTGGAAAAAATTTTGACTTATGACTGATATTGCTCTTGTGGTTCATGTATTTAAGGTGGCTAGGCATTGAAGATGATTTGAATACATTTTTCATAACAATACCTAATCAATACATTGAACGAATTAGTTTAAAAAAGTACTAACGAAATTAATTTTTTCATTAACTGTCACTGAAATTCTTTTGGGGAAAAAAATTTAAGTTTGACATTTGTGTTTTCTTTTGCATAGAACTATCTCATTGCGATTTTCTTTGGCAAACTGTAAGCTGACGATGAGGATGAATGAACAATTTTGTTCACACAACGAAATTTTTTTCTTTGTTTCCACCATCTGTATCGAATACAAACAAGAGCACCGAGCTTATGCCCTTAAACCCCCCAAAATAATAAAAATTCTTGAATAACTTCTTTTATGAGATTTCAATTCCTTTTCCTAAATTATGGAAAAACCAAGACTAATGTTGCTTGTGGAGCTGGATCTTTGCATTTGTACCATTTTAGTTTTTCCTTCGTAAGAAAAATCTTTAGGGGCTATAAAATAATCAATTTATGACTTCCTTAACACCCTTCACTATCGCTTACGAAATAGAGTTTTTAATTTTGTTATTTTAAGTCTGTACTACTTCTCTCCAATACAACTTTAAAAAGTAGGTGTGGTAAAAAACTTTGAATGACTTTATTTTCAAATGAGGCATTTCCTACACATTTTATTCTAATTATCTTATTTCAGATTTTTTTATAGGAAATGATATAATATTTTTTGTAAAAACCGCCTTCAAAAGTAGGTGGGGCAATTATTTTGCATCAAGTTTTGTTGCTTTGTTCTAAACCTATTATTAGGGTAATTCGTTTTATTTCATAAAAACTGAATTGTAAATAGATACGTAGAATATTACGTTGTGGAACTACTGCACGAGTTATTCAATTGGTAATTATATGTAAATGAAAACTTCTTATCCTCGTACAAATCTTCAGATTAACCACCGGATAAAGAGTTCGGAGAAACCTAAACAGAATTCGAAGAAACTTAAAAGAAAGAAAAAGGTACCGTTTGCCTTGAATTTCAAGCTCACTTAATAGTTTTTTCATGCTTGTAGGTTTGTAGGGGACTGCATTCTGAAAAAACGATAGACGTTACGTGAAGCAAATCATTGACGATCACGTTATGGATAATCGTTTTGACGATTACCTATCATTTTTAAAATTACGGAATGACCGACAGCTTTCACATATTATTTACTTGATATTTAAATAAATTCAGTGCCACCACCCAAAAAAGCATTTGACATATCGTCAAACTAAATGCATGCTTGCGTTTTTTTTTTGCAGAAGGTGGCTATCAAAAAGGTGGCTCAATCCAGCTTCAGGGAAGTCTTGGCAGAAGTTTAATTAATTTTTGAGAGAGAGATCTGCCCCAAATGTATCCCTTAAGATATCACGGAAGATAAAAAATGTTAAAATAAACAAACAAAACTGGAATAAAAAAGGGAAAGTAAAACTTACGTGTTATATTTTCAAAATCCTCTAGTTAAACTTAAGTGAATATTTTCCAGGGAAAAATCACTAATTTTCCTTCGGAAACAAAATTAGCGATACCTACTTTTTTCCTAGGATTTTTTTCTTTTTTTTCGAATATTGCTTACGATTGGAGAGTATCACACGAGGGAAAAAAATCCGGGGGAAAATTTATTTGCGAAAAGGCTGAGTTTAGGAGCCTTTTCCTTCAAATTCATTTTTTGTTGTAAATTAAAGAAAATTAGGATATTGTACCGGTAGTTGATGGCTTTATTGAGAAATCACTTTGGTGATAAACTATGTATTTTTGCGTTTTGGACCTGTGACATCTTGTCTTTTGGACATTTTTATTTAGGGTAATGCGAAGTCACAAGCTTTTGCCAATAGCCAGCATTCAGGACTTGAAATCCAACATTAATCACGTATGTAAGTGGGCAGATATCGATTCTAATGCTGGAAAGAGTGAACCAAATTTGGACCTTCTGACTGAATGAACCATATCAGGCGTAGCTTTGGCTAAAAATATTTGAATACATTTTTTTTCAAGGATTAAATGATTGTTTTTATAACGATTTTATGAACCTGGCACCGCCATTTTCGATTTAAAAAAAGTTGTGCTGTGATGTGCCCAGCTTTTGCTGCCATTTGCCCTATTTAAAAAAATCGTAGGTACAAAGGGTAAGATTCTTAAACGGTACCCACCCGTTTTTGTTTAGCGTGAAGTTAGCACCGCCTTTTTGATTGTCAAAATAAAAGTTGTTCTGTATTGTGCTGCCTTGTGCCATAACTATTTAAAAAAAATCGCAAATTTGCTATTTTTACGGATAACAAATATTTCAAAGTTAGCTATTTTTTAAAAAATGAAAAATGTGCTGTTTTGTGCTCAGTTTGTGTTGCAATATTCCAAAGAGATAAAAACATATTTTCACTTCAACAGCCAAAAACAAACGCTTCGCAAACCTGATTTTTGGCCATAAAAGTAACAAATATATGCGATTTTTGTTTACCTCTTCGGAATATGGCACCACAAATTGAGCATAAATCAGCACAACTTTAATTTTTTACAAAATTGCAAGCAAAGTTTGAAAAATTTTCATACGCAAAATTTACATACTTATTTGCATTTTTTTTTTACTTATGACACAAGGCGGCACAAGTTGAGCCCATTACAGCACAATTTTTTTTTTTTGAAAATTGAAAATGGTGGTACTAACTTCACGCTACAGGCCTTCGCAATGCGCAGTTTTGGCCATTCTAGTTGCAACTATGCGATTTTTTTATCTTTTTGGTTCTCAGCATCATTTTTTGAGGACAAAAAAGTACAACTTCCTTTTTTAAGAAATGCCGAAATTAAAAAAAAAATCATTCGTAAAATTTGCAAATTTACGCATTGTTTTTTTTTTAATTTACGCCAGAAGGTGGCTGAATTTTTAAAATAAATTTAATTCATACGGAACACATATACATCAGGGTGTCCCAAAAGTTATGGATAGCACTTGTTTACAAAATCTTGGGTCATGGTATGATCCTTAGAAAAACGTATTTTTAGACTAATTTTGTGATAAAGCTTCTGCGCTCATTCAATCCTAAACCTCAAGTATCGAAGTTGGAACTAAACTACCCACTTAAAGTTAAAAATCTAAATGTTTGGGATTTCATTGCAAAGATTTGTAAAAGTACCTAACCTACCTTACCTATCTGTTTGTATATTTAATTTTAGATAAGACTCAAAATCAAATTGAAAAACATTATTATAAAGTCTTATTTACACTGAACGACAGTGAATATTAATGAAACTTATTATTATCTCTTACTATACTTCTTCACCATATAAAATTCCATTCAAAATCTCTGATGCTTTGATCGCCTTTGGCTTCTTTTCATTTATGTTTGTCTTTTTCGGGGAATAAAGTTATATTAATTCAAACAAAAAAAAGTACTTCTGTGAAATTTCAAACAAAAATTTTTCGTGATGAATGACAATTCAAAGTTTGTCCTTGTCATCATCTCAAAAACATTTCTCTCATTTCCGTTTTGAAAGTTTCTATCGAAATGATGTTTTTTTTTTTGTTTGAGTTGTTGTATCTGTTGTGAGTGAATTGAAAAATTTCGAATGGAGAGGAGGGCAAAAGATAAAAAAAAGAAGAACTTATCAGCTTTCAACATAACATGTTAATAGGTACTTCATAAATTCACTTTCGTACGGTACAACGACGATGACGGAAGAGATTTATAATAAATTGATTAATTTGCAAATTTATTGAAGTTAAAATTTGTCTTCATTATAATATGTTTTAAAGCATTCCATCACATATCCTTATGAGCTCAATGAATTGAAAAATATAATGCATGGCTGGATTGCAAGGACTTGCTCTTGCAGTTCAAGTTTAAAGCGTTACTAAGCATTGAATATACACACAGGGTGTTATGCATATGGTGTGACAGTGGCCGTAGTTGGCTGGCACGATGCGTAGGGATGTGGAAGAAGGGGGCAGATCTTAGATCACGGGGATTGATATTAATGTTAATAACCTGGGGGCCAATTCTGGTTCTCTGAAACAGTGCATCGAATAAATCGTTTTCACATTCGCTACCAAGCATTGCTTTCACTTTTTCGATTCATTTGCCAGAAATTAGAGATTTTGGTTCTGTGAATGAAAACTATATTATCGATGCTCGCCTTACCATTTCTCTTGAAAATAGCATGATTCTCTCAATTTTCTTGATAGGAACACTTTTTTCTTTATGGATTTGACAGAGAAAGAGATATGATTGAATTTGTCATTGTTTGTTCGTATTCCCGCTTTCATTTTGGATATTCACTTCCAACTGAAGGCGTGAAAGCAAATTATTCATATGAAAGTTTTCGATGTTTGGTTTCACATTTTGACAGAACGGGGATTGGAATTAGTGTGGAAGTGTGAAAAGTTTTTCGATTCACTTTTTCACAGAACCAGAATTGGTCCCCTGGAGCAAGGCTGGAGAATCAATGGTACCGAGGTAAAAGAAAGGGATCAGGCCAAGGCAAGCTGCGCAAGGCGAAACGGAGAAAACTTCTTTGTACTGCTTCAATTCTGACTGAGTGAGTGGGGGACCAAACCTGACTAGCATATTAAAGGATTGGCCTAACGTATGTGCTGTATAAAGATTTTGTGACGTAGGGATTGGAAAACTCCTTTGACCACCTTTTGATAAACTCGAGGGAAGAGTTTGATTTTGAAATAATAATATCAATATGAGAACGGAAATGTAACTCATACCATCCCGAGATCACGAATAGAGGAAACTATAGGGACAGGTACATTATACTAAAGTGGTAAGTTCGAGGATGTGCGTGCGAGGGTAACTGTTTTCGGGAGAAAGTCATGGATTGATATTTATCTACATTCAGTTCAAGGTAGTCAAGTTGGAGAAGTGAAGAATCTTGAGAAGACGAGATGAATTTTACTATTTTGATGTTATCTGCATAAATCGATAGATTTTAGGAGGAAATTATTCTTCTCACGTCATTATTGGCAAGGTTAGGTTAGGTTGAAGTGGCTGTCAGTCATGCAAACTGACACACTTAGACTATAAGTTGGCCCATTGTGATACCACAAGAATCTGGGAAGCCTTTTTCCCTACTCGATGAACCATTTGGAGCTTCTTATGAAGCGTGACAGACTACCTATGTCAACATTTACTAAATCACTAGGATCATAAGTAGAAATCTCCAAGATGGAGCCTTCGCATATGAGATAGAGCAAGACAAGTGCATAGAAGATGAGGAATCGATTCTACCTCTTCCGTGTCCATACAGCTTCTGCAAAAATCGTTAGAGAATACGCCAAGACGCGTTGCGTGCTTGCCTATAAGACAGTGTCCGGTTATGACACCGATCATGGAGATGGAGCTAATGTGCAATCACTTAGAGATATCAAACACTTAGATCGCTTTAAATCCATTACTGGCCAGATTTGTTTTGTTGCCAAGCAAAGCATCTTGCTTCAGCATAAGTTTACATGTAGCGATGGGAATACCAATATCTGCCTTACTAGGTAGAAGAGGTAGAGTTGTTCCATATTTAGCGAGTTCGTCGGCCTTACAATTACCTGGAATGTCTCCATGCCCCGGCACCCAACACAGGTGAATGTTAAACTGCTGCGCCATCTCCAGCAGAGATGAACGACAATTTAGGGCTGTTAAAGAGTTAGTAGAGACCGATTCCAGAGATTTGATAGCTGCTTGACTATCCGAGAAGATGCGGATATCTGTAGTTGATAACACGTTTTCTTTCAGCCAAGATAAGGCTTCTTTGATCGCCATAAGTTTCGCCTGGAACACGCTACAATGATTAGGAAGACGGAAGGAGAGACTTAATTTTAGTCTTTCTGAGTACACACCACCACCCACCCCATCATCAGTTTTCGATCCGTCGGAGTAAATATGGATTGATTCATCTTCCAAGAGAGCCGTATCCTCCCAGAGAACTCTAGAAGGAATGTTGACTGTAAAGTTTTTGCCAAACTGAAGTTTTGGGATGGTGTAATCAGTGCGACTTGGGATTGATCCGAATGAATTCAGAATGATGGAATGGCCAAAGTTGTTGTTGGTCCATTGAGAGGAAGCTTTAAGGCGAATGGCTGTATTTGCAGCCACTTGTTTGCCGAAAATATTGAGGGGTGTCAGATGGAGCAGAACGTCTAGAGCAGCGAAAGGTGTCGTACGAAGTGCTCCACTTATGCACAAACAAGTAGAGCGTTGGACTTTGCTCAATTTGTCGCAATTTACCGCTTTATCCAGAGCAGTCCACCATACTGTCACTCCGTAAGTGAGGATCGGTCTAATCACCGAAGTATATACCCAGTGAGTGATTCGAGGTTGAAGGCCCCATTTGTTCCCAACGGCTTTTTTGCATGAGAAAAGTGTCACTGTGGCTTTTTTGACTCTTTCATGTATAATAGGTTTCCAGCTTAACTTTTTGTCCAAAATAAGACCCAAATATTTTGCTTGATCAGTGAATGTTAGTGGAGTACCTTTGATAGAAGGAGGATCAATATGAGGGATTTTATATTTCCTTGAGAATAGAACAAGATCTGTTTTATGAGGGTTGACACCCAGACCACACCGGTCAGCCCAGTTGGTAAGCTTATTTAAAGCATTTTGTAAGAGTTCTTTTAAGACAGTAGGATGCTTTCCAGATACGGCAATAGCAACATCGTCCGCATATGCAATCACTCTGTAACTCTCCGCTTCCAGGCATGTCAGCAGCTCATTTACTACCAAGTTCCAGAGAAGGGGAGATAGGACACCACCTTGCAGCGTACCTCTGCTGACAGACCTTCTAGCGGAAAAGCTGCCCAGTTTTGAATTGATAACCCTGCTAGTCAGCATTTGATTAATCAATTCACCAAGCGTACCATCTACCTTCAGGGATGTCAGAGCAGATGCGATCGCATATGTGTCGACATTGTTAAAAGCGCCCTCTATATCCAAGAAAGCGACCATGGTGTACTCTTTATGATGGAGGGAATTTTCTATAGTTCGAACTAGAGTATGTAACGCAGTTTCAACCGATTTCCCTTTGCAATAAGCGTGTTGAGCAGTAGACAAAAGTCGCGTGTCTATGCTTGTTCACAGGTGGATATCGATCAATCTTTCAAAGATTTTAAGAAGGAATGATGATAGACTAATAGCTCTGAGATCTTTCGGGTTTACTTGGGAGCATTTGCCAGCTTTGGGTATAAACACAACCTTAACTTCTCTCCATAACAGGGGAATGTGGACCAGGTTTAAACAACTAGTTAGAATGGTCTCCAGAATTGGCAGAATTAAATCAGAATTCATTTGGAGTTCAGCTGGTACTATGCCGTGCGTCGGGTCCTGCAGACTTGTATGGTTTGAAGCTGTTGAGCGCCCATTGCAGCTTGTCCCTAGTAACCAGACCTTGTGGATATCTTGGCTCATTATCTGACCTATTATGGTCGAAGCTATTAATATTTTTGGAGCTTCCAGGGAAATGAGTATTAGCAGGTTTAGCGATTCTTCGCAAGAGTTGGTCCATGAGCCATCAGCATTTTTCAAACAGCTAGGCATCACTGGATTTGAAGAGAGGATTTTTCTAAGCCTGGATGCCTCTGAAGTTTTTTCTATTTTTCCACAGAAAATTCTCCAGGAGGATCTTTTTGACTTCCTCAAAGCTTTCTTATATAATTTAAGGGTTTCCTTATAGGATTCCCAATCCGACACTACTCGGGTACTTTTAGCTCGATTAAAACATTTACGACAATCTTTCCTGAGCGGTTCAAGCCCTGAATCCCACCAATACGGCTTCTTTTTTCCCCTTACTTGAGTAAGTGGACAGGAAAAAGCCATTGATTTGTTAAGGGCTAACGTGAGATCACTGACCTTGCAGTCAAGTTCAATTATATTTGAAGGAGGATTTAAAAGATCAGGTTTTAATAGACCTTTGAGTGTTATCCTATATTTAAGCCAATCGGTTTTTCGAGGGTTTCGAAATTCCAAGCGGCTAGGAGGTTCATCATTTAGACTGAATTGGATGTACCTGTGATCAGAAAACGAGTGTTCATCAGATACTTTCCAATTCAAGATCTTGTGATGAATTGTATCTGAGACAAGAGTGATATCTAATACTTCCTGTCGGTTTTTAGTGATGAAGGTAGGTTCATTACCCACATGACTTACTATAAGGTTAGTACTTAAAATATAATCAAAAAGAGATTCACCTCTATCATTGATATCAGTACTTCCCAATACTGTATGATGGGAGTTAGCATCACTCCCAATAATGAGACATATCTTCTGTCGTTCTGCCTGTGCGATGATTCTCTCCAGTGTATAACCGGCGAGAGGGCCGAGATTGTCATGGCCCAGATATGCCGACACTAGCCAGTACGTACCATTGGCCGTTTCCAGTCTAGCAGTGGTGATATCTCTATCGCTGAGATCAGGGAGTAAATAAACGTTAGTGGTACTTTTAACTAGAATGCAAGATCTAGGTTCACCCTTACCAGATGCATACAGTAAGTAGTATCCAGGAGTTCTGAGTCCTTTAACCATGGATTTAACAATCCAGGGTTCCTGGATCAGAACAATATCCTCACCGTTTCTGGATAGACGGAGAAGAAGGGAGGCCGAAGCCTTAATAGAGTGTTGAAGGTTAATTTGGACTAACTGCAACATTTGGCTACAATCAGGGGGAATAGCCTCCTGTACGGTGTCGTTGCGTTCTTTCAAATCAGAAGATGAACTCAATAGCTCGTTCTCACTCAAAGGAACGAGGTTAAGGTAGTCTTCAGTCTCCATTTCGGTCAGACTGTCGACATTAGTAGAAGACTGAACCTTGATCAGGTATGACCTGGATTCCTCATCAACAATGGATGGAAAGGTGATGGATGCACCAGGGTCCCCTCCCACAGGCTTAGCCTCAGTTTTTTGTGCAGGGACGCGATCCGCGTCAACCTCATTTTTGTATACTTTGAGGACATATTATTGGCAAGCACAAATAGGAGCGGCCCAAGACGGCTGCCCTGAAGAACACCTGAAGTGGCAGAGATTGGGTTAGACACCGCACTTCTAAAAACAACTTTATATATGCGGTTTTCAAGATAAGATTTTACCCATTAAAAAAACAGTGGTGGGAAACCATCAAAGGCTTTGAGTTTCAAATAGATTATTTGGTGATTGACCTTGTCAAATTTCAGTAGTAATAACATCGAAATCAAAGCCTTTTTCCAGTGCCGAGAGAGTCATGTTGACAAATTGGGTTAGATAAGTGGTGGTGGATCTACCCTTTAAGAAACCATGCTGTTGTGGAGAAATAATTGACTTACAGTGGAAATAAAGAGTGTCACACACTATGCTTACAAAGAGCTTGGGGATATCCGAAAGCTTAGCAATTGGTCGATAGTTTGAGATTTTACTTTTGCAACCCGATTTCTTCCATTGAGAGGGGAAAATAGCTTCGAAAACTGAGTGTTGAAAAAGATTTTTTAAGAAAAATTGCTGAGATGCCATCAGGGTCAGGCGAAAAATCATCCTTCAACGAATTTAACTTTTCACAGACTTGCGTGAGCTATTTGACAGAAACCTGTGGTATTCAAGATCAGGTTCATTTGGAACATTGATGTAGGATTGACTAAAAAAGGTAGCAAAGAGCTTAGCAATTACTTTCGCATCGGAGAAGGATGTTCCGAGGAAATTGAAAGATGGAGGAAGTCCATATGATTTTCTTTTCACGTTTAAAATTGGTAAAAACGCTTTGGGAAATCGACTCAGATCGAAAGTCATCGATTTTAAGCCGATAAGCGATCGCCTGGCTGTGATCCGCATCAAAGCTACCTTCCAAAACATCAGCCTAATATGTGCACACGCCCCTACCGATGAAGCTGAGGAGTCTAACAAGGAGGAGTTTTACGACCTCCTGGACGGAGCCTACGGAGCCTGTCCGGAGTACGATGTCAAAGTCGTGCTCGGAGACTTCAATGCTAAAGTCGGAAAGGAAAACATCTTTGGCGGATTAGTTGGAAAGCACAGCCTCCACGAAACGACAACAGACAACGGCTTCCGACTAATCGACTTTGCTGCAGCTCGTAATACGGTGATAAGTAGCACTAGGTTCCCCAGGCGAAGGATACACACAGCAACCTGGCGATCTCCAGATGGTCGAACGGCCAACCAAATCGACCACGTGCTAATTGGCGCAAGGTCCGCATCAAACATCTTGGACGTGCGAACTTTCCGAGGTGCAAACGTGGACTCTGACCACTTTCTTGTTGTGACAAAGTTCAGAGCCCGACTGTCCAACGAAAAGAAAACGACGACCGCCCAAAGAAAGAAGTTCAACATCGCATGCCTTAGCACATCTGAGAAAGCCAGAGACTACAGTGAGCAATTGACCGGGAAACTCTCTGCCGTACACCCAGCCACAAGCGTCAACAACCAGTGGAACCAGTATCGCGACATTATTAAAGAGACAGCCGAGACCACCATAGGCTATCAACCACCCAGAAAAAAGAACCCGTGGTATGATGATGAATGCGCGGTATTGAAGCAGGAGACGGAAAATGCACGAATGCAAATGCTGCAACGGAAAACAAGAGCAGCAAGAGAGGAGTACCGTGAAAAGAGAAGGAAAGAGAAAAAAACCCTGCGTAGAAAGAAAAGAGCATCCGCAGCCTCTCAGCTCAAGTATCTCGAAGAGTCCAGCACCGCCACCAACACCCGCCGGTTCTACAAAACAGCCAAGCAACTGGCATCTGGTTATAGGACTGGCACGCAAGCTCTTCGAAACAGCGAAGGGAACCTAGTCACCGAAGCACAGGGAATTGTAGACGTGTTTAAGCAGCATTTCCCAGCAGCTGCTTAATGGGCATTATGTAGAGGAGGCAATAGAGGAACAAAGAAGCATTAGACCAGTCAATGAAGATCCAGTCCCAGCACCCAGTACTGAAGAGGTTAAGAAAGCCATCCACAAGCTTAAGAACAACAAATCCGCCGGCTCGGATGGCCTACCAGCGGAACTCTTCAAGTATGGAGGAGATGTTCTGGTAGGGTGCATGCACCAGCTCATCAACCAAGTTTGGGAGGAGGAAAGTATGCCCGACGACTGGTCAAATAGCTCCATATGCCCAATCTACAAAAAAGGCGATCCTATGTCCTGCAAGAACTACAGAGGCATATCCCTGCTTAATGTTGCCTACAAGATCCTATCCAACGTACTATGTGAGCGTCTAAAACCTTTCTGCAACACTATGATCGGCACGTACCAGTGTGGCTTCAGGCCAGGCAGATCAACGATAGACCAAATCTTCACATTGAGGCAAATCCTGGAAAAATCCAACGAATTTCAAGTCGAGACCCACCACCTATTCATCGACTTCAAAGCCGCATATGATAGCATAAGTCGCCAAGAGCTTCTATTGGCGATGTCGGAACTCGGGATCCCGAAAAAACTGATCCAGCTATGCCGCATGACGTTACAAAATACGCGGTGCAACGTGCAAATGGGTAACAGCTCATCCGAGTTATTCCAGACGTGTACAGGGTTCAGACAAGGAGATGCGCTATCATGTGATTTCTTCAACCTAGTCCTGGAGCAGATAGTGCGCAAGAGTGGTGTTAACATGGAAGGCACTATCTTTAACAGGTCTTCTCAACTGCTTGGTTATGCGGACGACATCGACATCATCGGCCGTTCCAACAGAGCTGTACTTGAAGCATTCACAGCTATTGATGAACAGGCGAAACGCGTTGGTCTTGAAGTGAATGAGGACAAAACAAAGTATATGCTATCAACAAACAAAGCCTCATCTGTCCATCGCCTAGGACAAAACGTCACTGTTGGTAGCAGTAATTTCGAGGTAGTCAAGGAGTTCACCTACCTCGGAACAAACATCAATCCCACGAACGACACCTTAGTGGAAATCCGACGAAGAATTACCCTAGCGAACCGCTGCTACTTCGGTTTGGCCAAACAAATGGGTTCAAAACTCCTTTCTCGAAAGACAAAGTGCACGCTATACAAAACTCTAATTTTACCAGTTCTACTCTACGGCGCCGAGTGCTGGACGATAAGTAAAAAAGGGGAATTGATCCTGGGCACTTTCGAGAGAAAAATTCTACGGCGGATATTTGGTCCTATATGCGAAGAGGGCGATTGGAGGAGAAGATTCAATCGTGAACTGTACGAGCTGTACCAAGATGTGGATGTAGTCCAAAGAGCCAAAACACGTCGACTACACTGGCTCGGCCACATCGAGCGAATGGACAACAACGCTCCAGCCAAGAAAATCTTCGAATCCCAGCCCCCAGGTTCGAGACGACCAGGAAGACCGAACCTCCGCTATAGGGACCAGGCGGTCACAGACGCAAGAGCGCTTGGTCTCGACGACTGGAGGGAGCGTGCGAGGGACCGCAACCGATGGAAGACCGCAATATCTCAGGCAGAGACCCTTCATGGATCGGGAGCCGGATAAGTAAGTAAGTAAGTAAGTAAGTAAAAACGCTTTGATAAAAAAATTAGACAAGACTTGATTAAGGTTTGAATGATATAGAAATTGGAATAGGGTGGAGAAATCAGAGGAAGCTTGTTGCCTTGTTGGTAGTGAGAAAATTGTATGGCATCTGGAATTTTTCCAGTTTTCCATAACTTATTTCTAAGAGTTTTCAACTCTTGAGTGTACCAGGGAGGAGATGCTACACAGTTTTGTATCGTTTGTATAGACAAAGAACACATTAGATAAGACATGCATAGATGAAGGTGTAGAAGAAGGAAAGAGCAATATGAGTGGGGGTATTGATGTTAGTAAAATGGTCGAAGTTAATATTGGAAAAAAGGTATTGAGTTGATTAAAGTCAGCTTTACGAAAGTCGAAGCAGGAGGAGTTATCATGTTTCTCCCAAATACCACAAATTTGTATGATCCTGAGCTTTGCGGACAATTTGAATATCATATTTTTGAATTTCACCAGTGGCGTTAAAATGGTTCGATTTTAAAAACATGTAACGGCAGTCGATTAATCACGACAAAATCGTAATACTGTATTTTTATTTTTTTTTTCTAGATACCATAATAAATAAAACGCATGACTGGGTCACACGTAATTGCTCTTATGTTCAAAAGGCTGCGAGTTTAAAAAAATTGTAAATAAACTCATGGAAATTATGAGAGAAGAATGTTGAAAAGCATCCAATAAGAGACTTTAACTAGAAAAAACAACTCTTTTGATAGTTTGAGGTGAAAAAAGGAATGTCATTTTAATTCCTCATTGTATTAAAAAAAAAAATCGTTGAAGCAGTTTTTTAAAAATATAGTTTTGTATATATAAAATTCTTAAAATATTTTTAAGGAAAAACTTTGATACGCAAATCTCAAGTACATATTTACATATACATGTGCATATAGAAATAAAATGTCAAAAAAAAATGTCAAACGTTTTTGAGATATCGAATTAAAAAAAAAAAATTATTTGAAACTTTTTTCAAAAATTTCATTTTCGAAAATTTTGAAATGCATAATTATTTTAACTTCTATGAAACTGACAATTACAGTCCACAAATTTTCAAAGCTTTTTTTTGACACTTCCAATTTTTTTCATCATAACTTCACCATTTGATTTCCGGGGGGAGGCCAGATTAGGTGAGCCAAGGGTTCCATAAGACCTAAATACGCTTTTGTTATAGGAACATATCATACGTTACGTAACTTCCATTTCCATTCATCTGGCTTCAATTAAATAGTTTCCTTCATCAAGTCAGAAGTAGGTATATATATAGTGTAATTTTAAAGTACTTTCGTCTCAAAGAACATTGGAATTGATTTCACCATAACACACACACATTTTCACTAACAACCTGATCGCATTGGAATAGCAGGGATGGTGTAAATGCACATATAGGATGCCTAGGCAGAAAAAAAGCCCTTTGTGAGAATTTTCCTGGTTCAATTCAATTAAATTTAATTTCTACCTCAGGTTACAGTTGAATCGATAGTTTATATATTTCCAATGAAATATATAACTTTATTCTCCTCTTTTGAGTCAACTACGAAATACTATGTTATGACTTTCCAAATAACTCTCTGGATGTAAATATGGACAAAAAAATGTCTATAGAATGAATAGAAAAGTCATCACGCTTATACATTCTGCTTTACTGAAGCATAATCACTATCAAAAGCCATTCAAAAAATCGGCTTTGCACATCAAAATTTATAACTGTGTCCTGTGTGTTATTGAAAATTTCAAAGAATTTTCTTCTCATAGGTATGTATTTACGAGTATAGCTGTATGCATTGGATATCATGTACACAAACATACACGGCTTTAGGCGGTATAGTCTAATTGAAAATATTAACCAACATGAACGAAACTTACCTTGATGTGTTGCAACTAGCAAAGGATACTTTTTTGAAGTTTGAACGATAAAAACTCTTAAGAAGAATCCCAACATTTCTAAAAAATAATTAAAGTTCGTAAAAATGAAAAAAAAAAAACGTTTTCAATAACAATTAATAAAAAAAACAAAGTTATTTTTTTTTTAATCTTTTATTATAAAAATCCTCAGTGAGACTTTTTTTTATATTATTTTATTAAATTTGAATTTATCTATACAGTTTTTTTTATATTTCTTTTCTTATTTGTTTGTTTTTTTTTCTTCTTCTTGTTAATATTAGATACCTACTAATTTTTATTTTAATAAATATATTATTTTAAAATATATTTTATAAATATACATTTTTAAAAAAGGTTTTTACAATTTCATTTAGTTTTTTTTTTGTAAAAAAATATTTAAATATAGTTTTAGGTATTGTTTAATTAAATAAAAAAATTGTTTATTTAAAATATGTTATGTAAATTTGAGCCTGAATGTAAGATGTTAAAGTAAAAAAAAAGCAAATATACAATAATAATATTGGTTGTGAGATTTTTAAGGGAAATGCAATTTTTATAAACTTTTACAGTAAACTAAAAAATAATAAAAGTGTTAAAATTTGTGGATTAATTTTTTTCCTCAAATACAAATATTTTTCTTCGTTTTTTTCTCGTTATTGAATTTAATACCTCATAACTGTTTCTATACTTGAGGGCTTAGTTAAATTTTTGGGTATCTGAAAAAAACTTGAAACAAAAAAGTGTCAAATTTTAAACAGTTTTATTAATTGCCTGACGTAGCATATTATGAATAGGTATGTAGGTATAACTGTTTTAAAAAAAGAGAAGATTTTTGTTTCAATAAATACTAGTTTTAAAAAATAACTTATCTTAATAATAAATAAATGAGTAACGTTCGTGTGGTTATATCGATGGCCTCTTTTTAGGTATTTTTTTTTAATGTAATTTGAAAATATAATTCGAATAAAAAATATTCTTGTTGCTATTTTTCTGTCAAACTGCCAATATAGATACCTACTTCTTAAACTGAAGGCATGAAGGCGATATTATTGTTTTGCATTTTATATAACATCCCCAAACTTATTAAACGGTAAAATAATATTATCGGGTTAGATCAGTAATATGGCCAGACTACACTGAAACGAATATGTAGGTAAATTATCTTTTTTCATTGTTGATTCTTGTTTTTCAAAAAAATATAATTTAAGTATACAAATTAAGTCTTAGAAAATTGACACTTCTCGTTCAACGTTATTTTAATTATTTTGTTTAAATTTTTTTCTTTGCAAAACCGCATTTGTAGGTACATAAGTCAAAGTGAAATGGCAAAGTATTTTGAGCATCAATTATCTGTCAGCTGTCAAACATTATTTCAAGAAACAATGTTACCAATTAAAAACCAAACCTCTTTATTGATTGACCGATTAGAAAGTTGTTTAAAAAATATATAAGTATAAATTATAATAAAATTACTAGAAAAAATCAATAAAAATTTCAGTTAAAAATGTTTAACGTTTAGAAAGCAAAGATAATAATCATTGGATATTTCTATATCGAAATAAGGCTTGAAACTGAACCCGCATAAAACTTTTATTTGAATATAAACCATAACAATAGACTTCTGGCATTCTACAAAGCTTCAAAACAATACTTTATGCAATACTGCTCTTCCCGCCCAAACGGGGGAAATATTAACCCTCTTCCGTAGGATTGTTTTTTTGACTTCTTCCAAGCTACAGCAAGTGAATTTTGATTTCACCCAAGTGTCCTAGTATACAAAAAAAAAGTTTCAGCAATTGATCAGCTATAGATTCTTTTACGCGATATTTTGTAAGTTTTTGTTTTCAAGGTCATGAACGATTTTTGGCACCTCATTTGGATAATTTTACAAAAAAAAAATATACAATCTGACAGGTAACTAGATCGTCATAGAAGTTCAGTTAGTTTCAGTAATTGGGCAGCCAAAGATTTTTTTCTATGAAGTTTTGAAGATCATTTCAAGGTCACAGACAAATCTTTTGGCACCTCATTTGGGTACTTAAACCTTTTATCACGATCTAGAAATCTTTCGGATGGTATACATTTCTTGCAAATTTCCCATAAATTAGGTGCCAAAAATCGCGCGTGACCTTGAGTGACTTTGAGAAAGTTTAAGCCTTGATTACAAGTTATCTAGGGCTGACCAATTTCTGGGACCAGTTGACCATTTCTGACCAATTACTGACCAATTTGATGGCATTTTTTTTGTCAAATTTCCCTCATATGAGGTACCAAAGGTCCAGAGCCACCAAGCCTCTGTAAATTTTCTTCCAAAAACTTGGTATCGTTTCGAATGCTTTGGAGATACCGGTACCAAACGAGACTGAGACTTTTCTGGAATCGTGGGTACCCCTACATTATTGTGAGCTGCAATTATCAATTGATAGTTGATAAATATTGAAATATTGTAATTTAAAAATCAATCTATTAAAAAAAAACTGTTCATCTCTTAGCTGGAAAATGTTAATTTTGCACCATTTTCAATTATAAAACCTTATACATAAATATATCAATTGGATTATTATCTCTCGTATTTCATAAGTAAAATTGAAAAACAGGTTCAAAGTTGTTAGTTAGCAGCGTCTGATAGCTACCTCCAAAAATTGTGATTTAGTGACGCGACTTCTGCATCTACTTTCTTTAAAAAAAATTGTATAGTTAAACTAAACACAATTATAAATAATGTAGTTATAGGTAAGTTATATGCATTACAGCTCTTTGGACGATCAATGCCTAATGACTTACATATACAATCACAACAAGTGTTGATAGTCAGCAGACATGGAGAGGACTAATAATTTTGTCTGCATCCAAAATTATAAGCGGCACTTATTCATAACACGAAATTATACTCCTAGAGGGTTTTTCACTTCCTTGCAAGAAGCATTCAGCTTGAAAAAACATTGTTTTTCGCACTAACTAAATCATAACACCGAAATTGGTGAAGGTGTTATAATATAAAAGAACATTTTTTCACCAGAGAATGGTGACTTAAAACCTTTAAAATCGAAATAATGGTCACGGCACGGCAACGATCTGATATCGTTACGCTCGCAAGGGATATAAAAATAAGACTTTCAATGGTAAAAAATCCATGTATACCTATAAAGTTGCAGGACACTTTTGGAAATTCAGGTTAAGAACTATCCTATCATTAGTTGCTACTTAATTGCGAATTAGTTACGCAAAAAAAAAATGTATTGCTTTTTTGGTTAAAGAAAAAATGGGTGTCCTGCTAGCTTCATATGACTTATCAGGACAACTTTCTCAAAAATAAAAATAAAAGAGGTGAAAAAGTTTATTATTGAGAACTAATTAATTGCGAATTAGTTACGCAAAAAAAAATTTTATTGCATTTTTGGTTTACGAAAAAATGGGTGTCCTGACATTTTTTTCAAAAATAAAGATAATCGAGCTGAAAAAATTTGATTATTGAGAACTAATTAATTACGAATTAATTACGTAAAAAAAAATTAATTGCATTTTTGGTTTGCGAAAAAAATGGGTGTCCTGCTAAGTTTATATGAAGTTCATCATCGGAAATCATGGCGTAGAAGCCTTCTCCGTCCTTAAGAAAAAAAACGGAAAATTTCATCAAAATTCTTAGAATCGTTTTCGAGAAACCAATTACAAGAATTGTTTTTTGGAATACAGCATTCGCAAATTAAATTAACCAAATCGCAAATAGGTTTTACCTTAACGCAAATAAGTCTCACCCAAGTACAAATAAATTTAACCCAAACGCAAATAGAATTAACCCAATCGCAATCTGATTTAAACAAAACGCAAATATAGTTGAACTATACGCAAATAATTTTAACTACTAACAAATCATTTTAAACAAAACGCAAATTGAAATGATGTAGCAAGTTTAGTCAAAAAATGTATTAAAATTGTACTAATCGAAACCAAGTTTATGTGTTTGGATTTCTGTTTGGCTACATCTCCTCTTTGTAAAACGAAGTTTTTAGATTGATTTGGTTTTAATTCAACTTCTTTTCAGAAAAATTGGTAGTTTTAAAGAAATTAGAAGAAAAAACCGTATAGTTTTCCCGTGGTCTAGATTTGATTTACTTTTAAGGAAATGCTTAAAACGTCAAAATAAAGCATCTCACCAAAATCCGGCTTGGATGGATTTTTTTCGTTATTTTGCCAGATTTTACGAGGGTCACATTCAAGAAAAAAAGAAGGTTTTTGATATCTATATTTTAGTTTCGGAAATAAGGTTTCCAGAGTTTCTGAAAACGTTAACACATCATACGTATTAAACTTTCTTTAATTATGTAACGTTTTTAGTCGCTGTTAATACACGCTCACTCCAAATTGCATTGAAAACATAAATGTAAAGTACATATCGCCACTATCCAAAAACAAAAATATTCTTTCCTTTGATTGTATGGGCCCTTCAAAAATCCCTGTCGAACGGCGCTGACTCTTGTGAAGTCACGGATCATTTTTTGAAAAATTAAAATATTTTTTTCGTTAACAGATACAAATTATAACATAACCAAAATTTTATGGAAAACAATTTGTCTCTCTTAATATAATTTGAAATATAGATAATGTCATTTATTGTCTTCCAGTTATTAAGGAATAATGTTAAGCTATTTCGAGAAATAAAATTAGGCATACAAAAACCCCAGTGAATTTGTATAGAATGAAAGAACTAATCGACATTTCCTTGCAACACATTTCTTTTCTAATTTTCGGAAACAAAATAAAAACATAAAAAGTTGTTTTAATAAATTCAGTCACATTAGAGATAAAATAACAAATGAAAATAAAATGTTTTATGCATTATTTTTATATTTATTAACTTATGTTTGTTTTAAAATTATACATTTTTTTAAAATTATATTTTTTAAATTGTTATCATTGTCTATACACACACAGTTTTTATTTATTCTATTATACCTATATTTATTTGTTTATATATACATATATGAATTCATATATATATAAATATTTTATTTTTAATTTATTACATATAAAAGCTCATAACAATATCTTACCTTTATAATTTGTTTTTACAATTATTTGTTATGTTTTCCTTTGCTAAAAATAAAAAATCATGCAGAGACTTAACATAAATATACCTATTTATTTTGATCATTAATATAAAATATATCAATTAAATGCATTCAATACTCACAACATTATTAATCTGTAAAAAGAAAGCTCTTCCCCAAATTAAATGGCATCAACCATTCATTAGTATAATTATGTATAAAAAAGTTATAAAAAAAAATGAAAAAAACATTGCAACATTGATTTATATACTGACTAAAATTATTTTATAAAATTTAAGAAAAAAACTTAAACAATTACAAATTTAATAATATTAGTTTTATGTATTTTAAATAATTTTTTTTTAATAAAAATGAATAATAACTTAAATTAATTGTTTATTATGGTTTATACGAATAGGAATTCGGTATCATGTTTTCCCGATGGTGAGTTTTTTCGATTTTGATTGTGAGTCCTTTGGTTTGGTATCGGCTTGTAATAATTCATCTTCATCTTCGTTTTGTTGTTGTTGACGTTGGTGTTGTTGGTGGTGCTGCTGCTGGTGCTGCAGTTCTTGTTGTTGTAGTTTTTTGTCTAAACGAATGTCTGAAAATAAATCATTTAGACTATCCTCGTCTGATTTTGTGTCCTTATCGACTGGCAGGAGTTGTAGTACCTCTTTGGCACGATTATCCCATAGCTTTTTGTTTGCTTTTAGCTGTAAGTATTTTTGAATTATTAAAATCAAAATTGCAAATTTTAGAGTCGACACAAAATGATAAATTTATTATGTAAATAATTTAATGAAATAAATAAAATATAAAAATAATATAAATTTAATTCCAAATATCTACCAAAATAAAGCTTTAATTAAAAATTAAAAATATGATTTATTTAAAGCTTTCGAAGCATTAATCAGCATTTTGTGTTAAAAAGCTTAATTTTTTGTTAAATTGTATTTACCTACATTAAAGATTAAATTTAAATTTTAAAAACAGAAATGAAGTTCACTTTCCAATAATTTGCACATCATATTTTTTTAATTTTTATAATCATTAATTCAGTACACAGGGTGTTCCATTTATTAATGCACGAAATGTTTGGGAATTATGCCTGGAATAATTCTTACAAAAAAAGTAGCTGGATGCAACCCATTGGTGCCCTCGAAAGCTAGAGGCCTGATGTTATTTTTTTAATACAAAATTGAGATGTTTAAAACATAAATATTGTTTAAAAGAAACCAATTTCTTTTTCAGTTCTCAGGATATTCTAGTCGAAACACTTTTTCAACAATTTTCACTATTTTTTGTTATTTTTTTGATCCGTTTTTCAAATTTTTATTACCTTCGTCAATATGGATCTTGCCTGATCGGGAAGCTATTGATTGCTCAGAACTTTGTCTTTTCTAGCAACAATCAGTGACGGTTAAGTGCTTGTTTAACCTCTCCTTGTAGTGGTCCCCGGGCTTATATCTGCGTGTCCATATATACGTAAGAAGGCTTAAATTACAAATGCGAAAGGCCTTACTTTTTAGAGCAAGTTTCGGAGGTTAACAGACTTCGTAACTGAAATCTATTCAGCAAACAAAACCAACACTACGTTTCGGCTCGTATAAGAAATGCTGACACGTTAACGACTTTTGGCTGTTGTACCCGGACAAAGATTGGTTTCTGGAATGTGAGTAGCTTCTTGACAAAGCAAGTGAAGGTCCTCAAAATGCCAGACTCCTCCAATTCAAGAAAGAATTCAGGCAGTATAAGAAGGAAATAGTGAAGTAAGATGGTTAGGCTCGGAAAAGTTTAAGTCCCCAAGTAGTACTTTTGTGGCTAGGTCGGTGTCGCTGTACAGACCATACAGTTCGTTGTTGTATCTTCTTCTCCATTCCCAATCTATGCAGACGGGACCGAAAATCACCCGGAGAATTTTCCTCTCAAAACAGCCTAACGCGTTCTCATCCACCGTTAACAGTGTCCATGCCTCTGCACCATACATCAGGACCGGGATGATAAGCGTCTTATACAGGGACAGTTTAGTTGCTCGAGAGAGGGCTTTGCTTCTCAATTGCCTTCTTAGCCCAAAGAAACAGCGATTGGCTAGAGTAATTCTTCGTTTGATCTCAGCACTGGTGTCGTTCGCTGAGTTTATAGCGGATCCTAGGTAGACAAAGTCTCTGACCATCTCAAAATTATAGCTGTCTATAGTGACGTTCCACGTGGAGACATCATAATATTAATGGGAGACTTGAATGCCAAGGTTGGCAATGACAATGATGGCCTCTGGCATGTTATGGTGATCGCGACGGCAATGGCAAACGTGTTGTCAATTTTTGTAACACCAACCGCCTTGAAACAGGAGGAACCTTTTGTTGAAGCATAAGAAGTGCCACAGAGTCAGTTGGGTCTCCAGGACGTTTGAAAGATAAGAGGTACATACATTGAAATGGCGCGAGATCACCATCTGAGGGTTGCAACCGTAAGATTACGCAAAACTGCAGTTCGGACACCCCAAGAAAACACCCGAGTGTCCAAGTTGAATACCGATAGACTTAAGGATCCCGCAGTCCACCAACAACTATGGTCCACCTTTTACAAGGATTGAGAGCAATCAGTAAGCACGGAATCCACCTCCATCGAAAACCATTGGTGTGCTCTGAAAAATGGTTTCATATCAGGTGCTGAAAGTATAGTCGGTCGGTTATAAGGAAGGAACAGTGCCTGGCTTTCCGAAGAAACTTGGGCTAAGATCGAAGAAAGAAAATAGTACAAAGCTTACATTGCAGCTATTCCAGCAGCAGGGAAAAACGAGCTAGAGTCTGCGTATCGCATGTAGATGAGAGAAGTTCACCATAGCGTGTGACGTGATAAAAGTAACTACATATATATATCAACGAATTGGCAACAGAAGAAGAAGAGGCTGCAAGAAAGACCGTCTACAGAATAACCAAAGAGCTTACAGGTGTCCAAAGCTCTAAACAACACCTAGTAAAAGACATAGACGGATCACTGCTAGTTGCGGGTGAGGACCAGCTCAAAAGGTGTAAGGAGCACTTTTTCGTAGTTTTAAGCTGCGTTTCACCAGTGAAGTCAACTTAACACCCAACGACCCGTCCGGGAAAAATAAATTCCCGAATACGCACCGTATCTCCCAGTAGAGAAGAAACCTTAACCGAAATCAGAGCACTGAAAAGGACTGAAGAACAACAAAGCGGTTGGACTTGACGGTATTCCCGCAGAGCTTCTACTAGCAGCGCCAACAACATCTAGCGAGCTCCTGCACCCACTCAAAATTATAGCAAAAATCGTCCTTGAGCGGATAAAAGATTACCTCGAAAACACAAATCTTCCTGTGTCGACCACGTCAACACCTTGCGGATCATCATCGAACAGTGAATTGGATAGCGATCACCACTTCACCTGCTATTCATCGACTTCGAAAAGGCGTTTGACAATGTCAATAGAGAATTCATCTGCCTTGCTTTGTGCAAGAGGGGCATCCCGGATTAACTGAATTCTATTATTAGGACTACATAAAGGATGGATCTATACATAAAGGAAGGTTGTAAGAGGAGTTTGAAATCCAAAGTGGGATTAGACAGGGTTGTATTTTGTCACCAATACTGTTCCTGTTGGTAAAATGATGTGCTGCATGCAGCTTTATCGACTACAAATGGAGGAATTCCGTGGAATCTGCAATCACACCTCAAACATCTGGACTACGCGGACGAAGTATGTTTACTCTCTTATAGAATCATGGATCTCCATCAAATGACAACAAGGGTGGAGAGAGAAGCTGAAATCGTTGGACTCAAGATCAATACCGCAAAAACAAAAAAGATCAGCCTTCGAACCTTCTCATCGACTCAAATAGATTTTTTTTGCACAATCAGTAGAGATGGTAGAGAGTTTCCAATATCTTGGGAGTATTGTCTCTCTTACAACACTTGATTATGATTGTCTCTACTGATGGCAGCACTCAACTAGATATACTAACTAAGCCAAATTGGATGTTGTCCAAAATATGGAAAAATAATTCTATAAGCCAAAAGACCAAGCTACAACTGTTCCGCTCCAAAATTGAATCCGTGCTTCTTTGTGGGTGCAGCACTTGGAAAATAACACCCGCTGTCACAAGAAAGCTGCAAAAGTTTGTGAATGGATGTCTGCAAAGCATCTTGAGGATTTTCTGGCCTATAACCGTATCTCCAATGATGAACTTCTTACGAAAACGTTAATGGCAGTGGATTGGACACACGATTCGAAAAGGTCAAGAGTGCATTGCGAGACAAGTGGTGCAATGGAACCCACGCAATGAGGTAGATGAGTGCCCAACTTACAAAATTGCTTCGCATTTCAGACATTAAAGTGTTATTTGTTTCTAAAGCGCTCCTATTACCCCTCTGACGGGAACGTGAAGTAAATACTACATTACTGATTCCATAAATATTTTCTGGTGCAAATTATATCAGATTGATACAAGCGATATACCAATGTGTCCTTAATCTCTCTATATTTCTCTTATGAAATGACGACGGAGATTTCGCTTCTATAGTCATCCTGTAAAATTATAATACAATCTCTATGTAAGTTTCTGTTACTTTGTTTCTATATTGCTTGTATGGGTATGCTTAAGTGCAGCTATTTCTGCTATACTAGTGAAAACACAAACCACTTCTGGTATACTAAGGAGTATAGCCACAAGCCAGCAGTGTGGAGAAAGTAAATAAGTTCTTTTTCATCGTAAATATATTCTTCTATGGCCACGCAGTGTGCGATGTGGACTTTCAGTGCGAGAGGACCATGGTTCGAATCCCACAGAAACCTTGTAATTTGTATAACTTAAATAATATCTAATAAATTCTAAGATTGAATTTCAGATAAAAACTTTCAAATAAAGATATCAGCAAATAAATAATTAAAAATAAATATATAAATAAATAAATATTAATCAATTGTAAAACATTCTTTTTTTTAAATTTCCAGTTTCTTCTATAAGACCTCTCAATTGAATCATTTAAGTGTTTTCGGGGCAGCTGAATTTACTCCATAAAGGGCCAATAGGAGCTTAAAACGTGCGCCTTTTTAGCTCCTTAGACTATTATATAATGCTTATATGATTACAAGAAATGATTATGAGAAGCTTCTTTGGATGATTATAGGGGCAAAATTGTTAGTTGGGGTGGGTTGACCTTGAAGTACTTGGCAAAGAACGGTTGAGTTGGAGAGAGCTGAGGCACATCGTTAGAAACCGTACACGATGACGCGTACGAGTAATGGAGGCCCTATGCTCCGCAAGGGGAACTTCACTTCCATTATAAGTCAATTTTTTCAGAAATTACCCCTCACTGCCTAAAGGAGGTGGAATTTTCCCTCTATGCAATTATTTCTTTAGAATTATCCTAAGAATTATTAATCCAAACATCGTGAAAGAATTAGAGGACACCCTGGATTTCTTTGAATAAACAACATTAACTTTAGAATAGTTCAAGCCGAGTTGAAAGCATCAAATTTAATCGATAAAAATAGCTGAGGGAAAACGAAAGACTTGTTCGGCAGCTTTGAAAGATAAAAGTATTCTTAAGAAAAATGATAAGGTACTATAATATATAAAAAAAAATAAAAGATACTTAAAAAATAATAAAAAAAAATATTCAAAAATTTTGCAAATCCACACCAAAATTTAATATTTTACTATTTTTACAAAATAATAGTATTTTTACCAATTTAAGTTTTAAAAAATGTTTAAATAAGTTTCAAAATAATTTTAAATATTCAAAAAATACGTAACCAAAAAGAATTTACTTCAAAGCTGAAAACAATCAAAATTTAATAACGTGAGAAAATTAATGAAACCAAAAAAGTATATGAAAGTGTAGTAAAACCACCACGCACGCAGTATACGCACACCAAAGCCACATACCTTAAAAGTATTATCCTGTACCCAAGCATCTGGCTTACCATAATCCGGTGGATTTGAGTATGGGTCATAACCCAATACCGACAGCATTGGTGCTATGTCAGCCATATCGTGTACCACATCTTCTGGTATTTGACCCACCCACTTGGACATTGCTTCTAAATTGACTGGTTTGATAACTTGGTCGGAAGATCTTTCCACTCTAAAAGACAAATTTGGAGAAAAAAGCGCAAACAAAAAGATAAATAACATTTAAATTCAAATTAATGAAAAGTCAACGGGAGTATTCCATCAAAAATACACCACTGTAAGATGATGATATAAATGAATGAATCATAAGGATTTATATAACTGTTTCAACCAGTGATTTATTATATACGCATCCTTGTGCCAACTATTTAAATATACATAAACACCGCAACAACAACAAAAAATATATATCAAACTCACTTAGACAGTGGCACCCCATTAGGTTTGTTTATGAATTCCTCATGATGCAGCACTGAGTCATTCCATGGCACATCTAGGAAATTCAAAATCTTCCTCATCCATTCTTCGGGATGAAGCACCAGTTGTTCGTAATAGACCTGCAATTAATTATAAGGCACATCCAAGTCAGAAAATATTATTAAGAGAAAATAGCAAAAAAAAAAAAACTCACTCAGGCACACACAAACAAAGAAAATATAAATCTATCAAACGCTTACACATACATACATACATATACCATGGAGAAAAGAGCACAAGAATTCTCCATTAAAAAGGAGTTAGGAGTAGAGAATTAATCCACATGATAGATTGCCAGCAAAGGGAATTTTTTTCGGTTGGAGAAAGCAATACCAATCAAAAAATCCTTGACGAGAGAAAGAAAATAAGAATTAAATTCCCCAAATTTGTACTTTGAAGTTGACTTAGACCTTAGAGGTTTAAACTTTGAAAAAATAAAAAATAACAAGTTTTGGAAACCTACATATTTTTTTTTTTTTTCAAAAATTAATTTTTCATCAATTTTGTATCCATTAGTAACCTTTGATAATGAGCGTTCACTAAAGGGGTCATGACTATCCTTAAAATGATAAAGCACATTGCGAGCGTTAGGAAAATAGGGAAGAGGATTCAAGAGGATAGAGGAAATACCGATGCACATTGGTTTTGTAGCTCTGAATATCAAAACGGGAGGAAAATACAGAGTCGGTAAAAGCATTCCACATGCGGGTAGTACGGCTAAGAAAAGTATCTGTATATACTTGACAATACGTCCGAAATTGGTCTCAAGGGTGCTCATGTGCTTTCCTAGAAGTACGAGTATTACGGATGTACAGTAATTTTAAGGCATTTAAGGTTTTCGGAATGCACTTTTGGGATGCATTTCATAAACTGCAGCCATTAATAAGCACTTAAATATGACGTAACTTCTGCATCATTAGATTTTTGTATTTCTTTTGTGGTTAAGCCATTGTATACAAATTCTATAGTATTCTCATGAAGAAGAAAAGCTCGTGGCCAAATGTCATACTAATTTTTGTTAAGGGATCTCGGTAAGGCGATCACAGCGAACCTATCGACCAAATGTCTACCTACAAAATCGTGTTTCATGAGAATACTATAGATTGGATATACAATGGTTAAGCTATCTTGACGTCAAGTTAGCACCGACACAAGTTTGAGGGGAAGGAAATTATGTGTACAGCTAAGATTGCAGCACTTAATTAGTATCTTACTATTGAATCATTAAATTTTAGGATTTCCGTTGTGGCGGTGCCATCTTGATGGACTTGAAAAATTTAAAAAATTGAGAAAGCAAAATCCCTTTGCTGCCACGCCTACTTTTCCTATATTTAGTTATTTGAAACGGCTCCAATGATTTTCATGAAATTGCCAAAGTTTATTCTTACGGACGAGAATACTAAAATGCACGGCTGGGTCGCACGTACTTGCTCTTATGTTCAAGACACTGCGGATTTAAGAAAATTGTATATAAAAACAAGGAAATTATGAGAGAAAAATGTAGAGAAGCATGAAATACGACATTTAAATTGGCTAATTTAACAGTATGAGGTGAGAAAAGGATTCCATCTTAATTGTTGATTGCATATGATTGCATGGGAAAAAAAAATTAAAATCGTTGGAGCGCTTTTTTAAACAAATCATTTTTTATATATAAAATTCGTAAAACATTTTTAAGAACAAATTTTGGTATGCAAATCTTAGGTAAGTATATATTTATGTGTATAAAAAAACTAAAATTGAAAAAAAAATTGTCAACCCATTTTTGAGATACCGAATTTTCAAAAAATAAAATTGAAACTTTTTTTAAAAATCCAAAAACTTTTTTTTTGAAAATTTTGATATTATTTAATTTTATCTGAAATTTGTAAATAAAAAAAAATAATGTAAATCCGTTTAACCGATAACGAGAAAATTCAAAATAATAAAATACGTTCTATGACAGGTACTATTAATAGTTATAAGTGTAAAATTTTATAATTTTTGGTAGAAGATGGTTCTAATATTTTTTTTTTTTGGAGATTTATTTTCAAACATATTAAAGCAAAAACAAAAATAAGGATACGCCCATTATTTTAAAACGTCTTGTTCAAGATATTTTAAAGACACGGATACACAAATAAGAATCAATTTTGTAATTCTTATTTACTGCAGTTGTCTGAAGAAGAGAAGAAGGAAGAATTTAGACAGCAATTCGACTTCCAACGAATTCGATGCACTGTCAGATTCCATATTAAGAATCTGCACCCATTTTCCCCGCACTGAAATCATTATTACGGGTGATTTCAATATCCATAATTCTTCTTGGCTTCGACATTCTGGACAGACTACACCCGAAGGAAGATATGTAGAGATATTTTCTGAGTTGAACCATATAACTCAGCTTGTGAAGGAGCCAACACGAATACCTGACGTTGAAGGTCATTCCGCCAACACACTTGATCTTTTCCTTACATCAGATCCTGATAAGTATACAATTAACATCTTAGCACCTCTAGGCACGTCAGACCACTGTATCTTATCAGCAAATTTCTCATGCTCCACCAATCCAGTTAAAGAAAAAAACCCAAAGAGAACCGTCTGGCAGTATGAGAAAGCCAACTGGGACGGTCTCAACAACTTCTATCGCAACTTTAACTGGTCACTATGCTTTCTCGATAGAGACATAGATGCCAGTGCTGATATGTTAACAGGTATTATTACCAATGGAAAGAAAACTTTTATCCCTAATAGGACTAAGAGTATAATTTCTAAGGAAAATTCTTGGTACGACCATGGCTGTAAAGAGGTTATTAGGTTAAAATAATTAAGTTTCCGATGCTTTAAAAAAAAAACCCACTGAGGAAAACCGAAAAAAATACCGACGAGCCCGGAATACCTGCAACGCTCATATTCAAAAAATGAAGTTCTTACATGACCAAAATGTACGGCAAAAGATACTGCAATGTCCGAAAGGCAGTAAGAGCTTTTGGTCATTTGTAAAAAATATTAGAAACTCTTCGTCGTCATCGGTTCCAACACTCGTTCACAATAACACTCCTGTGGTTAGCTCGCAAGGAAAAGCAAACCTGTTTGCTGCCCTTTTTGCTGCAAATTCGACCTTGCCACACAGTGTTATGACTCCTCCTGTACTTGAGCGCGTAAATGCTGCTATGGGACAAATCTTTTTTCGCACTCGTACAGTCGCAAGAGTCCTAAAAGATCTTGAAATTCACAAATCCGCTGGTCCAGATTATATATCCCCATTAGTTCTGAAGAGGTGTGCTTCAACACTGGCAAAACCATTACGTAAGCTTTTCCATCTTTCCTACTCATCTGGACTCTTTCCGAGTAGATGGAAAACAGCATATGTCCAGCCAGTACCTAAAAAAGGCGAATCTTCCTCCCCCTCCAACCATCGACCAATTGCAATTACATCCCTTCTCTCCAAGGTCATGGAAACGCTGATCAACAATCAGCTTAAGAAATATCTTGAAGAACGAAAGCTCTTCAATGACCGGCAGTACGGCTTTCGTAGCTATAGGTCTACTGGTGATCTGATGCACGGTTAAAAATTCTGGGGTATTTTTTAATACAGCCTTTGTATTACAGCCGTATTCAATACAGAAAATATTACTTTTTAATATTCCGTAAATATTAAAGAAATTTTCTAATAACTTTGTATTACATTTTAATATATTAGCATTAAAATTGTTATTTTTAATACCAAAAAGATTAAAAAGTAATCGAATGAAATAAAATATAATCTTTTGGCATTAAAATTTAATAACTTAAGTATATGCGTGCATTTTTAATACAAAAAGTATTGAAATTTAATACAAATTGTATTAAAAATATCGGGACTCGTGAATTATTAATACAAAATGTATTAAAATTTAATAAAAATTGTATTAAAATATTCGGGATTCGGGATTCGTGTATTTTTAATACAAAAAGTATTAAAATTTAATACAAATTGTATTAAAAAATATCGAGACTCGCGTATTTTTAATACAAAATGTATTAAAATTTAATACAAATTGTATTAAAATATTCGGGATTCAGGATTTGTGTATTTTTAATACAAAAAGTATTAAAATTTAATACAAATTGTATTAAAATAGCAAGATGCGTATACTTTCAATACAACAGTATTAAAATCTAATACAATTTGTATTACAACAGGAAGCCATTACAAGCAAGCATCAGCCATATTTAAATATGAATATGAAGCATATGTTTTTAATACCAAAGTATTAAAATTTAATACAAATTGTATTAAAACAGCAATAAAACAATAAATAAACAATTTAAATATGCATTATTTTGAAGGCGCGTTGAAATATTTCGAGGTAAAATATACAAATTAGTAGATAAAATTTCAATCGCATTAAGATTTTAGTTCTCACATATGTGAAAAAAATAATTATAATAATGCCACCATTAATTGACTTAGAAGATAAATACTCTTAGAAAAAAAGTCTTTCATTACTATTATTTTTGTAATATATTTTGTATTAATTTTCATGAAAAGGATCTAAGAATTAAATTTCAAGAAATAAAGTATTATATTATAATACCTTTGTATTATTAAAATATAATACAGATTTCGTATTCCTTTGTAATATCTGATATTATTAAGTTTTAATATATTTTGTATTAACTTCCAAATTTTAATATTTGTCAAGTATTAAATTTCAATATATTTTTGGTGTTGTCATATATGTAACCCAGAAAATATTAAAAAGTACCCCAAAATTTTTAACCGTGTGGCATATCTCACCGAAAAGTGGAACCAATCCTTACATCATTTTGGAGAAACAAAGGTAATTGCACTAGATATTTCTAAAGCATTTGATATAGAGTTTGGCACGATGCTCTTTTAAGGAAAATGCGTGCGTTTGGTATCGATGAGTCTCTCTTTCTTTGGGTTAGAAGTTACCCGTCAGACCGTTCAATTCAGGTTGTTTTGGACGGTTTTAAGTCTGATATCCACAAAATAAATGCTGGTGTTCCCCAAGGCTCCGTTTTGTCTCCGACGCTCTTCCTTATCTTTATAAATGATCTCTTGTCTGAAACTTCTAATCCGATTCATTGTTTTGCTGACGATAGTTCTCTTAGCTTTTCATATTCGTTCCCAGATTCACAACCCTGCGCTTCAGTTGTGGAACTGAAACGACAGCATATGAAAAGCTCATTAAATTCCGATCTAGACAGCATCATACAATGGGGTATTAACAACTGTGTGGAATTTAATGCTTCGAAAACACAAAGCTGTCTTCTATCGGTTAAGCGAAATATACTACCCATGCCATTATCCATGAATGGCACTTGCATCAAAGTAACCGAAAAGCTTTCCATTGTCGGTATGTGCATTACTGATCATCTCTTATGGAATGATCACATATTCGATGTTGCAAAAAATGCAGCCAAATGCTTTGGTTTTCTTAAAAGATGTAAGAAATTTTTTTCCCCTTCTGATCTGGCTAACATCTATAAAGCGTACATCCGCCCAAAACTTGAGTATAACTCCCATGTCTGGTTTTTTGTATGAAAGGTACCGTTATTTTTCATAAATGTAAAACTTTTTTCTAAAAATATTATTGAGAGTACTAAAAAACTTTGAAATATCGAGTTTCAACAAAATCGATCTTGTCGTTTTCAAAATATTTGATTTTCAAAAAAAAATTTTGAAACATTTTTTTAAAATCCAAAAAAAAATTTTTCAAAAATTTTGGTACACAAAACATTTATATTTTTTGGAAGCTTCTGTATAAAGCTTCTGTATGAAGAAAATCAAAAATTAATAAAATGGTTCTTTGGGAGGAATCATTAATAACCATTTTTGAAAAATGTTTTTCCGCCCAAAGGAAGCCTTTACTAAAATAAATTTATTGAATTTTTTTTAAGAAAAGTTGTCAAGTCGTTTTTGAGAAAAAAGCGATTATGTAAAATTGCTAAAAAAAATTTCATGGCAGGTACCGTTATTTTTGGTCCTAAAATGAAAAAAAAAAAATGTGTCGGCAGAATCACCAAAAACTATTATGTACCAAGGTTGAAGGAAATCGATCGAGCCGTTTAGGCTGTAGACGAGAAGACAGACAGACAAACAGACAGAATTGTGCCACCCACTTTGTTGGTGTTCTCTATCATCGTAATATCATGTTTGATTGTTATCCCAATTTTTTTTTTGCACGAATTCAAAACTTGCATTATAGAACCTATGTATATTGCAAGCAATGTCTCCAGAAAAGGGGAAATTTCGGGGGCTTTGGGTGACAATTATAACGCTCGTCAAAAATATTTTGTTCCTAATCTGAAGAGCCATGAACTGACAGATTCCATTGGAGAATATGGCTACCATCACGATGGATAAAAAAAACCTCAGAAACACACGAATATTTCTTCAGACAAAATTTTATTTTCCGAATGTTGATTTAAGGGTGGTCTTGATTGACATTTGCAACAAATGGCCTTTTCGGTTGGGGACAGAATGACAGTTCTTGGTCTGAAAAGAACAGAAAATTGTTCTGAATTTGATTTCAGAATCGAAATGAGAAGCGTTCACACGTATCGAATCGCTGTTCCGGATTGCCAATCGAAAAGGCCAAAAATATTGTATTTGCTTCAAAATGTAGTTTGTTGTCTATCTGTCAAGAAAGCAACTGTCAAATTTCATTGAAGGATGGCTGAGATCTTGATGGATTAAAAAGCCTCTGAAAAATAAAAAAAAATCCTGGGAAAATTCGAAATTATTGCATTTGTCTATAATTTCTCCCCAGAAAAGGGGCAATTTCAGGGACTTAAGGTGAACAACATTTTCGTCAAAATATATAATACCCCCATCTGTCCAGTCATGAGCTGTAAATTTCATTATTATTTTTTTTTCTTCAACCCAGTCCAGTCTGTACGAAGTTTATATATGAGTTATAAGAACACACATTAAAAAGAGCTGCTGTGAAAATTGAGTCAATAAGTTATTGTTTTAAAAATGAGTTAAAAAAAATGGGGTTTATGATGCAAATTGCCTTAACCCATTTCGTTGGTACAGCGAAGTGCGCTTGAGTCAGTGTAACAGCGCATGAATTTCTACTGCGGTACCCATGTGTAGAACCCACCCCTAAAATCCAGGCTTCTGCATGGGGCGTATCCGAGAGACCAGGAAATAAGAAAAGTGGGTGTGACAGTCAATTTGTCAATTTTTTCTCGTCCAAAGAACGAACCCTGAGAATTTCATGGGAATCGTTTGAGTCGTTTCCGAGAAATAAAAAATAAAAGGGAAAGTGGGTGTGGCAATGGGCGAATTTTTCCTTATCAATTCTTTTAAATTTTTCTTTTTTTTTTGTCATAATAACAAATTATTAAAATTTCATCCATACCAGTGCAGCCGTTTCTTAATAAACCAGCCCCTTGGGCAGAAGGTTGCCAACTTAGATTTAAGTCATACACTTGACCCCGAAATGACCTGCAAAATTTCAGCCCCCTTCTATTTTTTCCAATTTAAAATTCTTATTTTACTCTATACTAGGCATAATGCCATGCCTCATGCCCCTTAAGGGAAACATAATAGATACGTATACCTATACAATGTCCGGTGTGGCGACATAATTAAATAAATAGCCAGCTCTTTTTAATTAAAAATCAGGAACAAATTCTATAATTAAGAACATTATACCTACATATAAAGCTTTATTTGAGAACATAACAATAAAGAATTTTCATTAATTGAAAGCATGTTTCTTCCCTTCATTTCCCCAAGACTCTACAAGACATCAGCTTTGATCGCTTTCGGTGTCTTTTGAAGCTACCTGTATTTATTTTCCCTCTTCTAAGACGTTGTCTTCTGTTTTAAGTTTATTTATGTTCAGATTTTTCTAAAGAAAACATGCTCTGTTATAAGAAAGACCTCAAACAAATTTTCCTGTTGAAAGACAATTTAAAGTTTGTTGAGATTTTTCCCATTTCCGTTTGCCAATATTCATTACATACCTACCCTACTGACTTTGGTTAATTATGTGCAAGTGAATTGAATATACATTCCAACCAAAAACAAGGATAATAAGGATCCGTTTACCATAGTTAGCTACTATCATAATTGTGTACTCTATAAGTACATAATACACGAGTATAGTGAATAAGGTATCTATTTCCGGTGACGACAACGGAAGTGATTAATATTGGTTAATTTTTGGAACTAAATGAGTTATATTAATGTTTTAATTAATATTTTTATTAACGTTTGTCGTTTCCCATTAGTAGAAGCCTGCTTTTATATAAAATGCCAATGGAGTGGAAAGTTTTTCAACATTAAATAGCCATAATGCTTTGTGATATTTATCTACCCTTGCGCACAGGATGATAATTTTTTTGTTATTATATGTTTTTTTGTTGTTGTATTAATGCATAATTAATTTTAATGGGAAATTTTTGAATTTAATTCTCAGGGAATATTGTGATGAGAGTAATTATTTTTATATTTATTATAATGAACAACTGCGGATTTGTATAGAAAAAAAATGATAATGCTTTGAAGTGGTAAATGCAAAAAAAAAAAGCAAATTTATTATTTTTAAATGATGCGTCCCATCGTTCCAATTATATTCAACAGATTAAGCTATTACATATTTGATATAGGCTTATTTAATTTTATAATGAGAATTATAGTTGTGGTAGCAGTGAGTATCAATAAATCGATCAAAAATCATCAAAAGTTAAGTCTTCTCGCATATAAATATGATGAGTTTTGGTTTCAGACTTTTTTTTCGGAAAATTTCAATCACGAATCATTATATAATTGACATTTGTTGTTTTGCAATAGCTAGTCACGATTTTATTTAAATTTCAAAAATATCTAACGAGGAAAAAAGAAAATAGTTGATAGTTTTTTGTTACCAAATCATGCTGTTTTCTCCAGCTGTCTTTGATCTTAAGACAAATTGAATTCAAACAGCCCTGGATTTCTAGAGTGTCGCAAGGATAAGAAATCAGATCTTTATTGTTCAACATCAGCCAGAGTCAGAATACCGAAAAGAAAGAAGAAGCTATAATCCCGGACAACTGCATCAAATACCCCCACATGCAATTACTGCCCAGAGAGTGCTGGGGCACATTTAAAGCTAAGAGAAAAACTATATTAAATGGGTACTGCTGATATACAGCAACGGGAGAGAATTCAGCTTTTTCCACAAACCAGTGACTGTTATAAGAGGAAGAAGATAATTTTAAACACATTGTGCTAGCACCAGATTCAAGTCTCTTCACAGCTGCGAAATAGGAGTCAAGTCATCAACGAATTAAACTTGAGTATCAAATCTACTAACAAGCTGAATTTCTAGAAATATCCACACTTGATGTTGCAGAGTAACAATTTTTGTTCTGCACGTGGTCTACCGGCTATTGGAAAGCAAAAAACTGAGTAAGAAGACCAAGTTTCTTGTTCATAAAGAACTCATCAGACCCATTTTGACATTAAAGCTCTCCATACAATTTAATCGTCAATTCTGTTTTCAACTAAATTGATGTTTCGCTACACACAACACAAACATAGTTGAAAGATTACTGCTTCAACTGTATAAGCTCAGACCATTCTCAGAGACTCAGAACAGAAACACACACAAGCAACAACGAGTACTTTTAAAGTAAGTAGGTTTGAGGTGAGGGGTGAGGTTGAACTGCTTATCGAGCTCCTTGTAAATGTGGCGTAGAGTTAAAATGCCTTTGGTTTGGGTTGGGGTTGAAATCCCACAAATCAAATTCCCGTGTCAAAATCTCGTTTGCCGAAATACTGGAGATCAAAATCCCGAAAATCAAAATACTGCCGTTTCTACTACAATGCGATACCGCATTATTAATTCCCATTCTACTTTGAATTCCATGTGGTTAGTGGGAATGGAATTTTTCACAGATTAAATTTTTGTTTTGGTGGTGGGTCCCATGGAGAAGTGCCTGAGGGAGGAGATTCTGGAGGTGGACTTGGAACTGCGACAAAGGATCAAGTTTTTATTTTTTATAATTTTTTCCTAGATTTTTTAAAGTGATGGGCCTGATGTAATAGTGTTTAACGGAGGAAGTTCTGGAGGTGGCTCTGGAACTGGACAAAGTAACAACTTTAATTTTTATAACTTTCATAGATTTTTTTTAGTGGTGGGCGTGATGACGTAAAGTCTGGCAGAGGAAATTCAGGTGGTGGGTCTGGAACTGGATAAGGGAACAACTTTATTTCTTATAACTTCAATAGATTTTCTTGGTGGTGGGTCCGATAGAGTAGGGTCTGACGTAGGAGATTCTGAAAAGAGTCTGGAACTCGAACAAAGGAAAGAATTTTTTTTAAAAGTTTATTAAAAAAAAGCTTTTTTTTTTATTTTTACTGTACACTTTAGGAAAAAATTACTTTTTAAATAAACTTTTTCTTACAAATTAAAAAATTGCTGCCAAAACAGTTTTTTTGAGCAAAAGTTCTTTGGGTGGTCCGCTTTGCGGGTTCTCAGGATGTTAACTCTTTTTGTTGGGTCCTATGTCCTGCTCACGCAACTCCGTTGCGCTGCGTCTGGTATTTAAGGTCGTCTGGCAGGTGCCAATGCCAACAGTTTTCTTGAGCAACAGTTTCTTGGGTGGCCCGTTTCGCAGGTTCTCAGGATTTTAACTCCTTTTTTTGGGTCCTCTGTCCCGCTCACGCAACTCCGTTGCTCCGCTTCGGGTATGTTAGGTCGCCTGGCAGGCGCCAATGTCAACAGTTTTCTTGAGCAACAGTTCCTCGGTGGCCAGCTTCGCGGGTTCTCAGGATTTAAAATCCCTATTTTGGGTCCCCTGGTCAGCTCACGCAACTCCGTTGCTCCGCTTCGGGTATCTGAAGTCGTCTTGCAGATGCCATTATCAACAGTAACCCATTGACATAAAAGTAAATACTTATACAAAAAAAAAAAAAAAAAATGCATCAGAAGGCGAAATTGCTAACTCTACTGTATATTAATATAAGCCGCAACTTTCTAGAAGAATTATCAGGAACCTAAGATCATCCCAATTAAGAAGCTCAACTGAAGTAAGTTTGTATGGTGACAAAATATGCACATGCGAAAATGCTGCACAAGAAAACAAGAGCAGCAAGAGAGAGGAGTATGGAGCAAGGATAAGAGAAGAGAGGCTGCATAGAAAGAGGAAGGCGTACGCAGCCTCCCACTTCTAGGAGATCGAAGAATATCACGATCGAAATAATAGATTTGTGAAAAAGCCAAGCAACTAGCTCTATAACCCGATCGCAGGTTCTTCGAAACAGCTAAGGTAACCTAGTCACCAAATGTAAACCAAAGATGTATTAAAGCAGCATTTCCATAAGCAGCTGCTAAATAGGCATCAAGTAGAGCAGGAAATAAGATAAGGTTAGAACCCACCTCCAGTGAATGAAGACCAAGTACTACCGCCCAGTGTAGAAGAGGCAGACTCAACTATAGCGAAGCTCTATAACAACAAGGCCGCGGGATCTGATGGTTTACCAGCGGAGTTCTTAAAGAACGGAGGGAATGTGTTGAAACAGTGCATGTATCAACTCATCAACCAAGTTTGGGTGGAAAGAAGCATGTCTGATAACTGGTCTATCAGCTCCATATGTCCCATCTACATAAAAAAGGTGATTATATATCCTGCAACAACTATCGAGAGATATCCCTGATAAACGTGCATCGCAAACAAGATCCTATCCAAAGTATTGTGGGAGCGTCTTAAGACGTTCTGCAAAATTATTATTGGCACGTACTAGTGTGGCTTTTGGCCGGGCAGATCGACCATAGATCAGAAAAATTCTGGAAAAGACCAACGAAATTCAAGTCGAGTATCATCATCCACCAGGAAAAAATACAAGCGCGAACTCTAATGAGCTGCATTAATATATGGATGTAGTCCAGAATATCAAAACACGTCAACTGCATTGGCTCGGCCACACCGAGGAAATAGACAATAATACTCCAGCCAAAGAGTCTTTGAGTCCCAGCCCTCAGGTTCGACAGAACGAAGGAGACCGTACCTCCTGCTTAAAAAAAAACGCATTTTCTTTTTTCATTCATGCCTCAGAATTTATAGTTAATTGTTTGTTTAACTATCATGAAGTCTCTATTTTTGTGGCGCTTTTCCAACCAAAGGTCGAATAGGTTTTTTTATAATTTCAATTTAATTTGTCAAGACATTTTTATTCAATTTAAATCTCCTTAAAACGATTTAAGAAAATAAAATGTAAATTATAATTCAACCTTTCCACACTCACCATCATACAACGCTCTTTTCCTATTTCCTTGCACTGGTTGTGCATAACCTCAATCGCATGATTCCACTTTGCCATGCACTGGCGATAATTCGTCAAATCGAATCCAGTAATCGTGACTTTCCGTGAAATAATTGAATGCACTGTCGCCCGACCATCACGAACCATGAAAAGGAATTTAGCCTGCAAAAGAAATATTCATTTAAAGCAAAAAAAAAAAATCATGTTTATATCGACCCAGATAACCTGCCGCCCCCAATGGAGACCGATTATATTATTTATCCTTCTGAAGGCCAAATGAATGCGAACTTACATTTGGGAATAGTTCTATCACATAGGTACCCATCTTGAGAGTAAGTGGATCCTTATTGCACAACCGTGGAGCTGGCTCCCCGTGCTTTGCGATTATCTCTAGGCAGAACTGTGCAATGGCACTGTTCATGACTTCCTTCGTGATACCAGCTTCTTGAAGTCGCAAACTTTCCTTCTCCGACTTAAGCCAGTGCGATCGAAGCTGAAGGATTCGTGGAATAACACGTGTCTCCTGGCCGCATCTGCAATTGAAAATAATACAAAGTTAAAATGGGTAAGATAATGACACTCGAAGGGTTTGGCAAGGGGTGAAAAGCTTATATATGTTTTTTTAATTCAATAAACCTCTCAGGTCATATTTTGCGCCTGATGGAATTACTTGAAGACTTTCTTTTACAATGGATTTTCTATTGAGTTCCGTTTTCAAGCACGAACTCTCTGTTTTCTGCGGAAAGTTGAGACTATCATTACTAAGCTTAATGCGACCCTAGATGTAAGGATCACGTAGCCAAGACATTGTCATGTTCATGGGTATTTATGTATGTATGTAGGCAGGATGGTACTGATGCTTTTCCCGGAAACCATTATGTGTTTTTTTTTTCTTTCTTATTCCAATTTTTCTCGCAAGGAAACTTTTCATTCGCGAGAGAAGTTTTTACATTAAATTCTTTGCCAAGCTTTATGACGCGGTTGTTGAAACTTTCCAAGCAGTTTCACTTCTATATTTTGTGATAATGAGAAGTTATGAACTGTGACCTAAAAGGTGAATGTTCGTTTCATTACAGTTGAGGGTTGCGAGGGGCATTTTTATGAAGTTTATGAAGGTATATATAGGCCAAAATGCCTGATGGAGGGTTGATTTCATTTTCTTTTGTAGGATAGTCCATTATTTCAAGTAAATTACCTTAAATATTTGACAAAAACTTTGAAGATAAAAAAGGAAATGCAAAAACGGAGGGTAAGATTCCTACACAACGAACTATATGAGTAAATGAAAATTCTTTATTCAATTTCAAAATGATTTAGGAGAGGTTCACATTAAATGAAATTGATATTGTTTTTCACAAATAAATTTAGACTGGAAAATTAAGATAAAAATTGTTGCTTTTGAACGTTTTTATAGGGTGTTGACTTGGAAATAATCAATGCTGTATTCTGACAACTTAACAACAGTTTAATTATACCCTAAATAATGTTTATGTTCTTCTATACCAACCCATGCTTTAATACTTTGTTTCTAATGTATACTTTATTTTCAAATGTGGATGGAGTGCAGTTACTTCGAAAATAAGTACTTCTGTACTTTGTTAAGTGATTATTAAAATCATTTTTCATGATAAGTTTCAATTAAAAGCTATGTTTTATATAATAACTCAATGTGCGAATGTTTTAGGCAAATAATATGCCTAGGTCAGAAAATAAGCAAAACACGAAAAAATAGTTAAAATCTATTTTAAAATTCAGAATATTAAATATAAAATACCATGCTGATATTCGGAAGATGGTTTTAAAATATTGTAAGTATTGGAGTTCAGTTAAATTCAGATTTGTGAGACATAATAGTTATTAACACATTATTTTGTCGATACCGATACGCTATCGCAACAATAAAATATCTTATACATACAGTAGACGCTCGATTTAGTGGATCTCGAAATAGTGAACTATCCACAATAATGAACACACAAAATTTAATATAAAAACGTATTTTGTATAAAAATTTCGCGCAAGCATTTTACATAGTTTGAGAGCTATGAGGAACTGTTTATGTTTTTTGCTTAAACCTGTGTGAAAGCCTTGTTTAATGCTTAATTAAAATCAAAAACATTCACATCGAACGAAATGTGCATTTTTGATCAAATTCGCCTTTAGAAAGCCTTAGAAAACTCCCGCTCGAAAAAGTGAACAATCTCGAAATAGTGAACAGGCCTGGTTTTTATTACTTCACTATATCGAGCGTCTACTGTATATACAAATCAATCTTTGTGCGTTAGTCCTGCAAAAACTCGAAAACGGCTACACTAATTTGGATGATTCTTTTCGGGAAATGTTTGGGATGAACCGATGGGTGTTGAAATGAAGTTTAGTTTAAATCGGTCTAGCTGTTTCCCAGCAACGTGCAAAAATACAATCTGAGTGCCTGTTTTACATAAAAAAAAATTAATAAATCAATTTAGTTTGAAAACATCAATCAATCAATATTATTATGAAATTTTTTTCTGACAAAATAAAATTAAAAAAAATAATATTACAGTCGAGTCCCCATTATCCGGAATTCCACTAATCGAGGACTGGATTTTCAAAACGAGAATCTTATACAATCTTATACTTAACCCATAAGAAAATGGCATGCGATCGGTTTGATATAGTGCGAATAAACTGTTGATACATGCAGCCTTATTCAATAGAATGCGCTAAACAGATGAATAGTTATGCACTGCAAAAGGATTTATGTAGCCACTATGTAACGTTACATAAATCCTTATTCATAAAAAATTTCCCCATCCATTTTAGTTATGCAACGCTTGTGTCAAATAAAGTACCACAAAGAGGAAATCTATTACGTTTTACTTCAACTTCACATAAACAAACATCAGCTGTTTGTGAAAAATCAATAAAAGAAAAATGCTTCCAGTTCAGTCTTTTCAATTTCTGTGTCTATAATATTATAATTTTTTAGTTTTCTTGTGTCATTACTCATTTTTAGCAAAAATAAATAAAAGTTTCGATAAAAACTCATAGCAATTCCATTCCATTTACTCTCAGTGAATTTTTATAAAAAAAAAAAACAAAACAACCCCCAGTTTTCCTGCTGCCCTGCCGCCACCGGTTGGATTGTTTTTAGTTTCTCTATTTTTGTTTTTCTATTCTATTTTCATTGTGTTATCTATTGTTTATAGTAGATACGCACATATGTGCATAAATAAAAGAAAATTTGTTTTTTTGAGAAAATAATCTGTTTTGTTGTTTTATTTCATTATTTCTTTGCTCACATTTTTTATTGATATGTATATGTGCGCATATCAAAATATTTCACTTTTGTGTGTGTTAGTGACATTTTGATACTAAAATATCCTTAAGGGCCCTGGAGACGCTCGAACATAGTACGAGTGAACATAGTTCGACTAAACTCCGCAGACACTGAAACCAAGCAGAAACTAAACTACTCGAAGTTCATTATTCTAACGACTTATATGTCATTCTCAATATTCACTGTCACATTTATTTTATTTTTATTCAGGTTATTAGACATTTTTCTTATTATTTTTAATATTGAACTCAAAATTAAACCAAAATGTTCGAGTTAACATACGTAACCGGTCCGCAAACAGTCGAATCTGGTACGACAAACTATTAGCCCCGCCCTCGAACATTGAAAAATATCAAACTCTTTTTGATTTAGGTGAGACCAAATTTTTGTTTAGTGACACCAAATAATTGGTACTCGAACCAGCCCGCAGACAAGTAAAATCAACTCGAACATAGTACTCGAACCATGTTCACTCGCACCATGTTCGAGCGTCTCCAGAGCCTTTTATGTTGCCACTATTCAACCTCCAAACTCGTTTAGCTTATAATGAGTCTATGTAACGTTGCATAAGTTTTATGAATAAGGTTTTTGCGTTCAGATGCATTATAACGAGTACATAGCACTATGCACAAGCTATGATGCGTTTATGAATAAGGCTGATGATATTTTTACTTGCGATATAGATACTATAGGGCAAGTTTTGGATTTGTGCAAAAAAAAAATTTCGAGATAACAATCAAACATGACATAACGATGCGATAGAGAACACGAAAAAAGTGGGTGGCAAAATTCTGTCTGACTGTCTGTCCGTACCTCAACCTACAGCCTTAACCACTGAAGCGATTTTCTTCAAAATTTTGAACTTAAGGTTTTTTTGTAACTCTCCAGAGGGAAAATTGAATTTTTTGTTTTAGCTCAATAAATAACGGTACTTGCCATACAACCGTTAAAGAAAATCTTATTTATCTCAAAAACGGCTCCAACGATTTTGATAAAAAAAATCAGTGTATTATTGCAGACATGGTGTACTTTTTGGTAAGAAAAAAAAATCACCAAAAACATTTATTAACGGTACCTGCCATATAACGGTTTTTTTGATTTTCGGTTTTCTCACTAACCGCTCATCCGATTTCAGTAAATTTGTTTTGTACAAAAGCTTTGTTAGAATATAAATAATACTGTATACCAAAATTTTGGAAAAAATAAATTTTGGATTTTTAAAAAAAGATCCCAATTTTTTTTTTTTTTGAAAATTCAATCTTTCAAAAACGGGTTGATGATTTGTTTTTAAATTTAAGTTTTAAATGTATATTAATATAAACCTACTCAAAATTGGCATACCAAATTTTTTTTTGAAAAATGTTACAAAAATTTTATATACATATAAAAAATTGATTTTCAAGAAAACAGCTCTAACGATTTTAAATTTTTTTTTGCATATCGTCCCCTGATTGCAAGAACTAGGTAACTCAATTTTATATTTTAATAGTATATCGGCAAAAATGGTATTATTTTGTACAGTTTTAAAGACATTTTGTCTAATCTTTTTCAATCACACACAAATATAGAATATTTGTGAAGTTTCAGAAACATACAAATTAAACTTTCCATTGTTCTCCAATAGCTATGTATCTGCTGATATCTCCAAAATTTATGAAATTGAGTTACCTAGTTCTTGCAATCAGGTGTCGATATATTCATATTTTTTCAAGTAATCAGATGGCATTCTTTTTTTTGAGCTCTTAGTTATTTATCACACTGTTTATACAAATTAAAAGAACGATTTAAATGCTTTTTATATTTTTTCGAAAATAACATGAATATTTTTTTAAGTTCTTAAGTTCCACACAACTTGAACATAAGAGCAAGTACATGCGATCCAGTCGTGCATTTTATTTACTATCCAAGATGGTTTTAGGGTGATCAAAAACTGCAGTTTGGATGTTGTAATTTCAGTGCATATTGCAAAATTTCTAAACAAAAGTCAGTAGGGGTATGGTCCATTGAACAAAATACATAAATGTAGTTGTAGACCATGAACAATGTACTTTTGGGTGCCAGAGGTAAATAGATAAAGCATTGCTTGGTGGATATTTAAAAAATGTTCTTGGGTCCAAACGCGGATAAAGGATTTTCACTGTCAGTTGGAGCGATCACAATAAATTTGGTGTTGGAATTACATATTCTAAATGGTCAGGACCAAGTGATGAAGGTCTATATTCATATAATGGGGGCTATCGTGAATAAAATTTCCCAAGGAATTTTTCCGATAGTCGAAAACTATAAGAACGTGAATTATGTTCGCAGTTTCTTTCGGAATTTATTGGCATCGAAAATGAATGTTTCATGGCCACTGGGCTACAATTTTGATCGACCAAATTTGAATCTACCAGGAACAGTGGAAAATATGGCATTTGCAATTTTAGAAGAACCGTAGGAAATTTTATCCACGATAGCCCCCAATTTGAAATGCACACTGAGAGGCGAAAGGATGGTACAACTTGAAGGTAAGTTGAATCTCGATCTCAATGACCAGAATATTAAAATGGGAATCTAAAGTGCGGTCTATTTCATACCTCAACCATATAAAATTGCTTAGCATTAGGATCGGTTTAGTATACCTAATGTTAATCAATTGCTAATACAGAATATTTTTTATAATCCAAGATAGTTGTTGGGGGAACAAGAAATTTTAGCGCATTATGCAAAATCACTAAGAAACTAACAATGATAAAAAAAAATTCTAGATGATTTAAAACTCCAGATATTTTAAGGGTGATATGATGTTAAACAGAAAAAAAAATTCATTGATCTACGAAATTTCAACAAGGCATAAATGAAGTTGAAGCTCTACTTGCGGATAGCTCCGATCAGCGGGAAATTCCCTTAAACGGACCTATTTTTGGAAACCAACTTTTTCCTCGAATTTCTTATACAAATTGCGTTCCTATAAATATAAACGAACACTCCTTTTAAACGGCCTAGGGCACCTATTGTTGCTCATTTCAGATAGAAAACTTCATAACAAACGGACACAATGGAAAAAGTGTTGGATCTGTTTTCAGAACAGTTCCTACATGGAAAATCTTAATTAAACGGAGGCGAATCTCTAATAACCGGACAGATCACTGTTACGTTGAGAGCTTAGAAGGGGACTTCTCGGGTAAATAAGTTAACGTTAGTTGAGAATATATATGATTCCTATTTCTCCACTGCGTTTCGGCATTGAAAATGTTCTACTGCGCTTATTTTCGCAGTCATTTAATTTTGCGATTAAAATCGTTGGAGCGGTTTTTTTTTTAAATTAATTTTGTATAAATAAAATTCTTTAAACATTTTTATGAACAAATTTTGGTATGCAAATCTTAAGTATATATTTATGTGCATACAAAAACAAAATTTGAAAAAAAATTGTCAACCCGTTTTTGAGATATCGAATTTTCAAAAAAAAAATTCAAACTTTTTTTAAAAATCCAAAAAATATTTTTTCAAAAATTTTGGTACACAAAACTATTTATATATTTCTTGGAAGCTTCTGTATACAAAAAATAATTGAAATCGGTCATACCGTTTTTAAGAAAATCAAAAATTTTAAAAATGGTTCCTTGGGAGGTACCATCCACCCAAAGGAGCCTTTACTAAAATAAATGTATTGATTTTTGATAAGAAAAGTTGTCGAGTCGTTTTTGAGAAAAATACGATTATGTAAAATTGCTAAAAAAAATTGTATGGCATGGTTATTTTTGCTTCTAAAAAAAAATTAAAAAAACGTGTGGGCATAATCACCAAAAACCACTATGTACCAAGTTTGAAGAAAATCGATTGAGCCGTTTAGGCTGCAGACGAACAGACAGACAGAATTGTGCAACCCACTTTTTTGATGTTCTCTATCATCGTAATATCATGCTTGATTGTTATCTAAAAATTTTTTTTTGCAAGAATCCAAAACTTGCCTTTATAGCATTATATATAAACTCTATAATATTCTCATTAAGCCAAAAAGCTCGTGGCCATCTAGTGTCCAAATATTATCCTAATTTTTGTTAAGAGATCTCGGTAAGGCGATCACAGCGAACCTATCGACCAAATGTCAACCTACAAAATCGTGTTGCATGAGAATACTATAGAGTGTATATACAATGCTTATAGTACCTATATGTTTACACAACAAGTAAATTCAATTAATTTTAAACAAGGGAATATTTTTGTATTAATTTTCTTTCATTTTATCTCTTCAGCTCTTCTTAAAAACATAAATTAAATTACAGATTTCTTGGAATTGGTATAAAACTTTCCGAATGAAAATGCAATTAAATTCATAGTACGACAGCATAAAAGTATTTCCATAACATCAACAAAAAAATAACCAGCAAAAAGTGTCATCTCCCCTTGATTTATGCTTTCACAAAAACTTAATAGAAAATAATAACTCTATCATTGGAATTCATAAAATGACACAAAAATTCATGAATTTCAGTTCATCTTCTCTTTTTGTTGAAGTTTAACATTTTATGCAATGAAATCAATAATAACTCGCATCCAACTATGAAACTCAACTGGCACTTAAAAACTTCCCTCGAATAGTAGAATCATATCCTTTCAAATAGAAATTCGTCTTTCTGTTTAAATAGACGACAAACAAAAATTAATTAAAAATTCCACTTGTAGTCAAACATTGCTATAAAGACGCTTTCAATTTCTCCTCACTGGCTGCAATATTCATAAAACTATGTATACTCGTATAAATAGTTATAGTTTTTTTGTAAATAACTTAAATTCATAAAAACGAGACAACACGACATCATTTCATTGGATCAGGAAGCAATCGAAGTCCTCGGGAAATTTTTTTTTATTTTTTTTTTTTTTTTATTTTCAATTATCCATCCATTGCTGGTTTCTGCTTTCCACTCTTCTTTTTCTTTAGGATGCAGTTTCATTCAGAAATGAAAATTTATGGAAACCTGAGTTTTTTCCTGCGTTCCTTGAACGCCTTTGATTTTTCTTTTTCACAACGAAGATATAAAATCAGTGAGGTTCTATCAGAGGAATAAGGAAATAATACTTTATATGTATATTACAATATTCATGGTAATAATATTCCTTTTACTGATGATGGTCCTCTGTCCTCAGCCATAAGTCCTCACCATCACCCACACTAGATGTATTGTGCTACCGCCGCCGCCGCCTGTTCGTTAGTTGAAGTCGTCCTTTTTCGTTATTATCGTCCTTCTTCCGTTCCATCAACCGTTGAGGACAAAAGTACGATGTTTGAGGTCAATTCGATTAGATGTTAAAAGTGTGGTGAAACCATCCCCCCGGAAGTATTTATACAAAAAAAAAAAAAGATTCTTTCTTCTGATGCAGAAAATAAAAAAAAAGAAAACAGAAAAGTTATCAACTTATCAGTTTATGATGAAATTTTTACTGAAAGTCCTTCAATCAGGAACGGGGACAACATCAGAGACTTTGTGTATCCAGAAGCATACCCAACAATAATAATGGAACATAAAATATTTTTTTTTTTTATTTAGAAGGAGAGAAAATTTCAGTCAGTAAATAATATACCTACATAGCTATTGGGTAGAAAACAGAAAAAAAAATATTAACAGAATATAGGTGGGTAGCTATAGGTACCTAATAGAAAATAAGGACCATGGAAAATGTCGTATCATCTTGTTTGAGAGTTCAATAATAAATTTTGTTCTTTCTTGGTTGGTTGGTTCACTTTGGCTATTTTTCTTTGAACACGTTAATATTTATTTGAATTTTCAATATTTCAATTTTGATCTGATGGGGAATTTGAGCGAGTATAATATTTCTCTATTGATAAGGGTACAAAATGATATTTATAGGGAAAGTCCTTTTGATTTATGTATGTTGCGTGGATAAAGATAATAGCTGGAATTTTGAAAAAGGAATATTTTTGTATATAGTCCTAGCAATGAGCTTTAAGCAAATTCTCTTGGAATAAACTCCAGCTATAACATTGTGATGTTACTTTCTAAAATGCAACTAAAATCTCCCTGGAATTTAGCCGCAAAAGCCAGTTGGCAACACTTTAATTAGTATCAGCAATACAAAACTAACTAACAAATTTACTTAGGTATCTGGTAGAGCTGTGCCAATCGTTCATTTTGAAAGACCGAATCAATCAATGATTGATTTCACCAAAGATTCGATCTTTTCAATCAATCATTTTATCAATCATTCCTTTGATTATGGCATATTAAAAAAAAATTCAATAGTATCTGCATAGCTACAGTATGTTTTCAATCCTTATTTAAGGAAGAATTTATATCTTAGAAAAAATAATTTTAAATTTTCATGTGGGCATTATTTTTTTTTTTTTAAATACTCCTTAATCCAAAACAAAAACTTTCACCTAAATTCTTTTTTTTTTCAAAGCTAAAAAGTGCTTACCTACTTAAAATAATTATTTACTATAATACTTTTCGCTAATTGCAAATGCATTGAAAATACGATTAATTAAGAAAGAACTGCATTTTTGTATTCAATCATATCTTTATTATAAACAAAGATCTATTCGGTCACAATGCCAATGAGATTGATTTGGTCTTGGTCCACAATGGATCTCAATTCCAATCAATCTCAAATGAACGTATAAACGATATGAACGAAATGAACGATATCGTTCAACTCAATCTCAATCAAATAATTCTCCAAAACCAAACAGTATTGCGCATAGTCGATAGAGCCATAGACAAAATTCATAAAGAATGAAGACAAAATGAACACAAATACATACGAGAAAGAGAAAACCCGAAATAAAATGGAAATGAAGTGTAGCTAAGCTAATAGTAGATGTGGATATGTATATCAATTTATGTTCCTGTGGTGTGTTTTTTCATTCACGTAAATAGAGATTGAGATTGTATGTGTTTTTTGTTTCGTTCAGTATTCTGGTGTGGAAATGGATTGATTGAGAATGAGTGGAATGAACGAAACATATCTCGCTCTTTGAAAACTTAAATGATTGATATTGGGATCGATTGATTCGGTCTGCTGTGATTGCAATCAATCATTCTTTGTGAAGAACGGGTCACAAAGACCGAATCAATCACGATTGACACAGCTCTAGTATCTGGCTCTCATTCCATGTTTCAGCCAGAGACACGGCAGGCCTCCATACTCTACGAACCCTAGCACACTGCTTCCAGTCATCTAGCTCAAGCTCCTTGGCAACTGCGATGGCTTGGTCTTTAAACCGGAGTTTCGATCTTTTTCGTTCTCTAGAATCTGTTGAAGCCTGGGATTCAAAGACTCTCTTGGCTGGAGCAGCATTGTTCATTTGCTTGATGTGGCCGGGCCAATGTAAAGAGTGTTTTTTTTAGAGGTATAGAACTTTAAGCTGGCAAAACTATTTTAACTGGCGGCCATTTTGTCAGCTGTGAAGTGATTTATTTTTAGTGTGATTTGACATTTCAACATGAATAGACTGTTGCCTGAACAACGCTTCCAAATTGTGCAAATTTATTTTGAAAATCATAGTTCTATTCGAAATTTTCATAAGCGAGTTTTGTTTAGCGATGAAACTCACTTTTAGTTGAATCGATACGTCAATAAACAAAAATACCGTATTTGGATGGATGATTATCCTCAAACCTCAAGTTTATGTTGGGACACCGTTCCCCAAAAACTGAATGTTGGTGTTGGGTGTGCTTTATGGGTAGGTGGAATAATTGGTCCGTACTTCCTTAAAAACGTACTGGCCAGAACGTCACAGTCAATGGTGACCGCTATACACTACAGCCATGATTACTGACTTTTTCGTTCATCAATTGAAGAACAATGATGTGCAGGAGCTGTGGTTTCAACAAGATGGCGTAACATGTCACACAGCTCGTGCCACAATTGATTTATTGAAGGAAACGTTTGGTAACCGCATAGTTAAAACCCGTGACCCGTGAATTGGCCTCCAAGATCGTACGAGTAACGCCACTTGACTATTTTCTGTGCCTGAAGCCCAAAACGATTGACCACTTGGAGGACAACATTTGCCTCGTTATTGCCGATAAAGGGCCACAAATGTTGGAAAAAGTCATCGAAAATTGGACCTCCAGATAAGACTAAGTCCAAGCCAGAAGATTATCATTCGAATAAAGTTATTCTCATGTCAGTTTAAAAAAATCATCTTTGTTTTATCCCATTTCAAAGTTCCTTACCTCTTAAAAAACACCCTTTAGAAGACGTGTTTTGATTTTCTTGACTATATCCACATCTAGATACGCATACATAATAAAACCTTCGTCGAAAAATTTTTATTTTAAAAGAGCCCAGTATCAGCTCTCCTTCCCTATGAAGCAGAACTGGCAGTATAAGGGTTTAAGGAGAGTGCACTACGTCTTTCGTGTGAGGAGTTTTGAACCCATCTGTTTTGCCAAACCGAAGAAGCACCAGTTTGCTTGGTTAATTCTTCGTCGGATTTCCACTAAAATGTCGTTCTTGGCATTAATGTTTGCTCCCAGGTAGATGAACTCCTTAACTATTTCAAAGTTGTTGCGACGTTTTGTCCTTGCCGGTTGACAGATGTTTAACTGTTTGTTGATAGCATGTATTTGGTCTTGTCTTCGTTTACTTAAAGACCAAAGAATTTCACCTATGTATTCTTCAATTTCCATTAAAGCCTCTATAACGTTCTGATGGGAGCAGCTGATGATGTCGATATCATCAGCATACCCCAGAAGTTGAACAGATCTGTTGAAAATTATACCTTGAGTGTTAATGTTTGCCCTGCGCACGTCGCATCTCTTTGCCAAAACCTCGTGCATGTTTGGAATAGTTCGGTAAAGTTTTTCCTTAGTTGCACATTGCATCGCGTATTTCCCAATGTCACTCCACACAACAGGATCAGTTTTCTCGGGATCTAAAGTTCAGCAAATATGCGGCTTTGAATTATTTGCCTCAGTGAATATTTGATTTATGGTCCATCTGCCTGGCTGGAAGTCATAGGTACTGGTACTTGCCGATAAAAGTGTTGCAGAACGACTTAAGAAGCTCACATAGTACGTTGGATAGGATCTTCTATGCGTAGTTAATGAGGGATATGCCTCGATAGTTCTTGCAGGACATAGGATCACCTTTTTTGAAGATGTAACATATGGAGCTGATTGACCAGTTGATTGATGAGCTGATGCATTTGTGTCGTTTCAAAACATTACTTCCGTGTTTGAAATACTCCGCTGGTAAACCATTAGATCTGGCGGCCTTATTGTCCCTGAACTTTTGGCGGTAGTGGGTCTTCATTTATTGGGAATGGTTTCGCTTCGAAAAATGTCAATTCCTCGCTGAACCAGAGCCTCAATTAACAAGCTTCTTTCAGCCGGCTCGGTAGCTAGCTGTCTCCAGTTTCGCACGCCAAGTTGGTTGAGGTCCTCTTCCACTTGCGTGCGCCACCTTTTACGCTGTCCACCTCTACTGCGCTGTCCCACGGAGTTGGATTCAAAGACTTTCCGGGCCAGAGCATTGGTGCCCATTTGCTCTAGATGACCCAGCCATCTCAGTCGTTGGCTTTTTACTTTTGTGGCTATGTCGGTGTCGCTGTACAGCCCGTACAGTTCGTTGTTGTATCTTAGATATAATGCTGAATTTAAATATGTGCAATATTCTACCTAGTCCAAATGAAAAACTTGAGTTCAATTTCAAAAAATGCAATTTTGATCAACTTGTTAATTTATTGTGTAATGTTGACTGGGATCAAGTGTTTCTAAATTGTAGTATTGATGATATGTGCTTAAAATTTTATAATGTACTTTTTAATTGCTTTTATGAAACGACTCCATTACGAAAACCTTGCATTAGTACTAAAACACCACCATGGTTTAATAATCAACTAAAAAACTTAAAAAATAAAAGAAACAAGGCATGGTTAAAATATAGTAAATCCAGAGCTGATGAAGACTATAGGACATACTCCGAACTAAAATTTATGTTTACAGACTATTCTAATTTCTTACATTCAGATTACATCGCTAAAACAGAAAATGATCTTAAACGTAACCCAAAGAACTTTTGGAATTTTGTGTCCACCAAAAGAAAATTTGATGACTACCCTAATTCTTTGTCTTTTGAAAACGCTACTAGTCACGACTCAGAAATGATTGCAAATATGTTTGCAAATTTTTTTAAAGATGCATTTATAGTATCTGGTTCTCACGAACCCTTGGATCCACTACTTTCTAACAACAGTTTTTCACACCTTAACTCAATTAATTTTAGTGTGTGTGAGAATTCAATTATCCAAAGTGTACTTGAGCTAGATGATTGTTTTAGTCCTGGTCCTGATGGTGTACCATCATGTGTATTAAAGAAATGTGTTTCTCAGTTGTGCTATCCTCTACATATTCTTTTCAATGAATCTCTTAAAAGTTCAATCTTCCCTATTCTGTGGAAAAGTGCATTTATAACACCTGTTCATAAAAAAGGGTCGAAAAATGACATAACAAATTACCGCCCTATAGCCAAACTTTCTGTTATTCCAAAACTGTTTGAATCCATAATCTGTAATGTATTGTCTTTTAATTGTACATCTATTATTTGTGACAACCAACATGGTTTCGTTAAAAACAAGTCAACTGTAACAAACCTGTTTCATTTTACATCCTTTTGTCTTGATTCCTTTGAAGAGCGAAAACAAGTTGATTGTATCTTTACCGATTTTAGTAAGGCTTTTGATAAATTGTGCCATAAAACTTTGATTAATAAACTGATGGCTTTGGGCTTCAATGAATGTTTCTTAAAGTGGATCTCGTCCTACTTGATGAATAGATGTTATAGTGTGAGATTTCGTAATGAGCACTCTGATCATTTTATAGTCAACTCTGGTGTTCCTCACGGTAGCCACTTAGGCCCATTATTATTTATTTTATATATAAATGACTTGAATTCAATTATTCAAAATTCCTCTTTTCTTATATATGCCGATGACATTAAAATTTTCAAAAGTGTAACTTCTATAAATGACTGTTTAAAACTCCAAGAAGATCTTTATAGGTTTAGGGAATGGTGCAATTCAAACCGTCTCCTATTGAATATTGACAAATGTAAAACAATGTGTTTTACACGCAAAAAAAATGTGATAGCTTTTAATTATATGTTAGATTCTTCTTCTTTATGTAGATTATCTGTTTTTTCTGATCTGGGTATTGTTCTCGACACAAAATTAACTTTTGTCGACCACTATAACTATGTCATTAAAAAAGCCAATAAAATTCTGGGATTCATAAAACGATTCTCTCGTGATTTCAAGGACCCATACGTTCTAAAGCTTTTATATGTATCTTTTGTAAGGCCAGTACTTGAATATGGATGCGTGGTATGGGCCCCTTACTACACAGTACACATAAACAGACTTGAAAGTATCCAGAGAAGGTTTATGCGCTTCTGTCTTCGCTTTCTGCCGTGGTCGCATAGACATGCCTTACCTCCTTATTCTCAAAGACTCACGTTAATTAATCTTCCTTTACTCTCAAAACATAGACAATATATACAGCTATGCTTTATTATAAAATTAATCAATGGGTCAATAGTATCTCCATCAGCTCTGTGTCGTTTAAATTTCAGTTATAGTCAGGCAAGCTTAAGAAGACAGTTGCCCTTATGTCCGATGTACAGTAGAACAAATTATGGTGTGAATAGTCCATTAAATCAATTGATTTCAGTCTTCAATAAATATTATTGTGTATTTTCTTCTATAAACGACAATGTTAAAAGTTGTAAATTCAAAGAAACCTTTTTCAATTCATTATTGTAGTTGACTATATTTATTTAAATTGTAATGTAATGTAAAATTAGTTTTGTAAGCTTCTATCGTTAGTTATTTAACGAATAAATAAATAAATATCTTCTTTTCCATTCCCCATCTATGCAGACGGGACCAAAAATCACACGGAGCGTTTTCCACCGTTAACAGTGCCTCTGCACCCGGTGCCGAACCGGCCTTAAGGCAAAACAGGCAGTTGCCTGGGGCGCCCCTCAGCTAGGGCGGCAAAATTGGTGGAACAAATTTAAAACTGAAAAAAGGGTAACACAAATGCGTCTCCTTGAATCTAAAACAATATCAGCAACTACTGCACTGTATTTTGTTCATTCTGCTTTGTTGTTCATTCCAGGTATACGAGGGCATACACACAATTTTATTTCTTATACCTCTCTGTAAAAGTATTTAACATTTGGGAAGCTTGTTGCCGTTCACCGTTGCTTGCACGAACTGTGCAGCGTTTGTATAGCATCAAAATATAATCATTGAAGTTGGCCATGTAGGCTATGTCCCAACGCAACACACAAAAACACATACATACAAAAGATTTGACTTTTTAATCTGACAATGACAATAGCGGAAAAATTGTTTTAGAGTTTTTTTACTTCTCCAGATCTGAATGTCGGATACACGTTGGTCAGAGCAAAAGCTACTAACTGTCTTAAGAAAATTTATTAGAAATTTAATCGAAATCGCAGAAAGTGCAGAATTTGATGAAAATTCAAAATTCAAAGCAACTCAACTAGGTTACAAATTTAAATTTGTCAACGATTATTTGGAATTTAAATTTGTCAACGATTATTTGGAATGAGTTTTTAGGAAAAATAAACGTCCTTTCAAAAATGCTTCAGTCAAAATCCATGGACTTTTTAACATGCTTAGAACATTTAGATAAACTGCGGCAGTACTTTCAGGCGAACCGTTCTGAGAAATCTTTATTTGAAGCACTATACAAGAACGCTATTTCATTGTGTCCAATTCGATGAGCTTACGTAGTCGCCGTTATCAGTCTGAACAATCTCAATTAATTGATCCAAGATTTAAATTTAAAGTTGATTTCTTCTACCACGTAATCGATGTGACGTTATCTTCTCTCGACGAGCGTTTTGGACAGTATTAATATCTAAACGAAAGCTTCGGTTTTCTCTGCGATCATGGGCGCCCGCAGGATTTTTGCTAGGGGGGGGCAGAAGTAAAATGTACCTTTAAAAAATTGAAATTCTAAATAAGTCATTGTTGCAAAAAATTTAATGGCATATAATTAACAGATATATACAAATATTATTTATTTATCGAAATAATTTTTTTTTAAACCTTAACTGCAGTCGTGGGTTCAATGGACCTATACTCAACCTTTTAACGAGTGTAAAAAACGCCGCGGTTACCTCAACTCCCTCCAACTTCTTAGTATCTTCATATAATAAGCCGAAATGAGTGCAGAGTGACGGACGCGGTCGGCTCGCAGTTTCAGCACGCGTGGGTTCGTGATATATTTGTTCCTGTTACTAATTTAGTTTTTGAGTTCTAATTCAAATTTGTGAAATGAAAATTAAATTAGTCATTCATCGAATCGCGACGATATGATGGAGCAATAGAGTGCTGAAAATTCCAGCGACGATGACGAAAATAGCGTAATTTAAAATTTTAATTGTGTTTTGTATGCTATTAATTTCACGTAGTTTGACCAATGTCAGAATTTATTACAGAAAACATTTTAAGTTTTGGTTTCAGGAATTCTAAAGAGGATGTTTTATAGTCTAGGCAAAATGTTTCTTAAGATTTTAATTTGTTTACTATTTTACATATATGTATTTTTAAATGATATGTTTTTAGGACAGGCGAATTGCGACCTATTGTTTTCATTGCAAATTAAAAATTAAATGCAAGCTCTGATTAGCCCTGTATTTTATTGGTTTTTTATCTTCGCTTTAAAAAAAAGTAGCATGTTAAATACAACAACAATACGGAGTTATACCAAATTGTTGTTGTATTTAACATGCTACTTTTTTGTAAGCGAAGATAAAAATGCACTAAAAAACAGGGCTATTGTTGATTTTTTCTTAAAACAATAACCGTGATCATTCTTAAAGTTCGGCAGAAAAAAAAAAATAATTCATACTTTAATTTTTATTAACATAGCTGGGTCCAGTGGACCCACGACTATAAGAGTGTACATAATTTTCACGACTGCTTTAATTAATAAGACAAAAAGGATTGGGTTACAATGTGTCGACTTTTTAAATATCGACTCCGTAAGATCGACTTTTAAAATCTCCACAAAAATAATTTCGACTGGTTAAAAGACCGACAGATCAAAATATAGACACAAATTTGACCGACTTTTTAAAATGTTGATTTTCAAAATGTCGGCAGTGATCGAGATTTAATGAATCGAGACTTCAACAGTCGACATTTTGAAAGTCGAAATTTTGGTCAGATCATAGTTTAGGGAATGATGTTTTCAAGCGCGCGCTTGTGAATCGGACAAGACGATATTTTTCTCGACTTCTAACCGGGCAGTCGACTTTATGTCAAATCGAGATTTCAAACTGTTTACATTTCAATAAGTCGGTAAAAACAAAGTCGGTGATTCAACTTACAGAAAAGTCGATAAAAGTCGACATTTGTTTTTGTCGGTCATTTGTACGTAGCCCGACAAAAACTTATAAAATAGACTTACAAAATAAGATCTTGTATGAAATATTGGATTTATTCTTTTTCTCGCAAGAGAACTTGTAAGTCTTCTTGGTGTTTCCCTACAAAATCTCTCTAGCACACTTTTTTTCAAATACCTAATGCTCTTACGGCTTGAGTAGATAACCGATAACATACTAATTTCATGAGAGGCAGAAAAATATTTATTTGTTGGATATTCGATTTATTGAGTGACAAAAATTGAATTGCATTAGTGGTAGGTTGGTAGGATACCTACAATTTACTTTTCTTATTCTAAAAATTGAACCAGATCGTAGTACTGGGCATTAAAATAAAATGAATGTAAAAAACAAAAGTAAAGACTTGACATTCTAGGGGGGGGGGGGCAAATGCCCCCTCTGACCCCCCCTGCGGGCACCCATGTCTGCGATATTTCAAAGAATGTGGACTTTAAGGATTGCGAGAAACTTGAAGCTATTTTAACAGCAAGAATTGACGACGAAGTTCAAAAGGATGTAATAGATAGGGATCTCTTGAGTGAAATTAATATTTTCAATCAAACGTCAAATCTTAGATCTCAAACCGCTATCAATTTCAAACCATTTGCTTGAATTGAATCCAAATTTAACAACTGCGTTAAAAACTTTCTTAACGTTTCCTATAAGTGTTGCTATAGCCTATTGAATAGACCGGAAAATTAGGGGTATAAAGGAACAATGACGTGCAAGGGTTTTTATTATTGAATATGTTTGCTTGGCCCATAAGCATGCATAAAACCGAAAATACTAAATTCACCCATGCGTTTCTGAGAGAATGGTCACACTGGCCACTTTTCAGTATTTTTGGTATAACTCGAAAACTAAGCCGAATTTGACAGTTTTACTTATAATACTTTTTGTTCAAAATTAAATTTTCTATTGAAATGGATAGTTTAAAAAATTTTACGAAAAAATTTAAGCAGGAAATGTTAACAAAAACCAACCTAAAAAAAATAAAAAAATCAAGGATATCTAATTTTTTTAATAAATTGTGCTTAACTTTTTTTGAAGCAAAAATAGGGTCAATACATGCACGGAAAAAATAAAGTAGAGATTTGAGGCCTTAATATGGCATATTCAAAAATTAATATTTGTTCAAAATTGACAGAGATATTCCCGTTCAAACCTTATCATTTCTTATAATTTCTTGCAGTTTTGGCCCGAAAGTCCCTTTTTCGGTACAATATGGCAAATTTCACTTTCGTAAAAATGTTCGAAATAAAAATTTCGATATAATATGACATTTGAACTATAGAGAGAATTTATAAAAAGGATATAAGTTCGCAATTTAGTTTTTCGGCTGTTTTTTAATGCTTTCAGACCTACAGATCGAACGGCTGGTCCGATTAACATAAGATTTGGTACTAGTTGCTAGGAACGTTTTTTTGTCATAAAGTACCAAAACATAGGCTTTCGGGCAAAAACTGTGAAAAATGATAAGAAATGGTAAAGTTTGAATGGATATATCTCTGTCAATTTTCAAATAATATGGCTTTTTAACATGTCATATTAAAGCCCTAAGACTCCAGTTTACTTTGTTGATGCATGTCTTGAGCGTATCTTTGCTCCGAAAAAAGTTATGCGCAATTTAGAAAAAAATTTATAAATCTTTGATTTTTCGATTTTTTTATGTTGGTTTTTGTTAACTTTTGCTGCCTAAATTTTTTTAGGAAATTTTCCAAACTATCCATTTCGATAGAAAATTTAATTTTGAACAAAAAGTATTATAAGTAAAATTGTCAAATTCGGCTTAGTTTTCGAGTTATACCAAAAACACTGAAAAGTGGCCAGTGTGACCATTCTCTCAAAAACGCATGTGTGAATTCAGTAGCATTTTCGGTTTTAAGCATGCTTATGGGCCAAAAAAACATATTCAATAATAAAAAACCTTGCACGTAATTGTTCCTTTTTAAAAGGTCTATTCAATAGGCAACTACAGGGGAAGCTAGTTTTTCAAAACTTAGAATAATAAAATCATATTTACGCTTAACTATGACTGAAGAGCGATTAACAGCCTTGGCAACAATTTCCATTGAAAAAGACATGCTGAATCGTATTGAAGAAGAAGAAATCGCTACAAGATTTGCAAAAATGAAATCGCGAAGAGCAGCATTTTAATCTAAATATTTTGTAAAATTATTTTATCGAAAATCCTTAAAATAATTAAATAAAACTTTTAAATATTAATTTGAACGATTTTCGTTTTTTTTTTAAGCTTGGGGCGCCAAAATTGAATTTGCCTGGGGCGGCAAAAGTCCCAGGTTCAGCACCGTCTGCACCATACATCATGACCGGGATGATAAGCGTCTTATACAAGGACAGTTTAGTTGCTCGGGAGAGGGCTTTGCTTCTCAATTGCCTTCTTAGCCCAAAGAAACAGCGATTGGCAAGAGTAATTCTTTGTTTGATCTTAGCACTGGTATCATTCGCTGAGTTTATAGCGGATCCTAGGTAGACAGAGTCTCTGACTAACTCAAAAATGTTGCTTAAATATCTACAATTCCCCGTGTTGCGGTGACTAGTTTTGCTTTGCTGTTTGGAAGAGCATGCATTCCGGTTTTAAAGCCAGCACCCAGTATTCTTTCTTCTCAGGGTCTTCTTCTTCTTTTTTCTTCTTTTGATACTCATCTCTCGTTGCTCTTGTTTTCCGCTGAGGCATATTCGCACTATTCATCTTTTTCAGAGGGTCATTTTGTAGCCTAATAGTGGTTTCGGCTGGCTCTTTGATGATATCGTGATACTTGGACCACTGGTTGGTGGGGTCTGTATTAGGTGAATGCACAACGGAGAGGTTCTCGCTCAGATGCTTATTTTACGCTCTAGCCAAGGCTGGGGCAAAGTCCCAAATGCCCCAGGCATCTTGCGTGAAAGGCGCTCGTCGCGTCGGTTTTATAAATGTCGACTCCAAAATACAGACAAAATTTCGCCAACATTTTGACAGTGATCGATATTTTATAAATCGAGAATTCAACAGTCGAGAAAGTTGGCATTTTGATCAGTTTTTAGCTTAGGGAATGATGTTAGACAAGAATAACTTATTATTTTTGTATGGAAAAAGACAGCTTCTCTGAGCTTGCCCCAAGTGCTCTAAGGACCAGGAACGACGCTGGCTCCACTGACTTCAGGTATGCTAAGGCAACCAATGCCGATTTTTTTCTTCAGGGTCATTCGTAGTTTCTTTTCTTTCTTTTCATTTGACAGTCATGCTCTAAACCTTGCCGAAACAAAAAAATGGTCTGAGTCAACGTATGCCTTTCGAAAAGTACGCACGTCTAAGAAGTAAGAGACTTGTCTTCCATCGATTACAAAAGTTAACAAAATTTTCTTGATTAATTTTTAGTCGCTGAACACGAAAATGAAAATTATTTTTTTTTTCCAAAGAAGCATTTTCGAGATATGCGCTAAAATCATTTTCTCAGCCATTTTTTCAGATACTGGCATAAATCTCGCCAACGGCTTAGCTAATTTACATAAAATGTATATTTTCTGAATGATCTTATTTTTCTTCCTTCTGATATTGTACTGTTTGTGTACGTTGGACTGAAATTATAAAAACCCATCCCTTAACGGGCTTTCACCTCCGCATTGTGAGGGATGTGTGCGTATTTTATGCTTATATTTTTAAAAGTGGTTTTGGTGCGGATCACCGCCAAACAATCACTTATCGGTTTAAAGTCGATAACTTTTAATTTTAACCAATTTCCCAAGACGAATTCGCATCCTAAAATGAGTAGTCTTTCATCACAGCTGCACTAATAGATATTAACTTATGGTAAATAGGGAAAAAGTCACCAATTTTCAGTGCCATTTGAGATTAATCGATTTATATATATTCCAAAATTGGCAATACATTTCCCCCACTTCCAGAAGGTAACCCCTCAAATTGTTTCAACCAGTTTCAATTTTTAAAAACATCAATTTATCACAACTGAAACATCCAATATGTTACATTCCGTGTAATACCCTTGCCAAAGGTAAAAAGTAAAAACATAAACAAAAATTGATATTAATTGAACTTCAAACCAATTAATTTGTGCAAAAACTCTCTAATTTTCAATTTGTCTCCATTACAGCTTGGTAATGGTTTCACAAGCAAAAATACTTTCACCTCCCATATCCTAAGCGATCCTTTAATGCAACCATTAATCAAACCCTAAGACGCCCGCTATGAAATGTTGTTGTTCGTTCGAAAAAAAAAAGTATTACGTCAACATTGACACTTAAAATTCGTCCTCGTTTAAGTGCAAATCACCTTCATTATTTCGATGTTCCTTCGTCCTTCAGCGCGTCGTCGTCATTGAGGGTCGTAATGTAAATATAAAGAATTTCGCCTAGTAGGTATCCTTCATTTTATGGAAGTTGTTAAAGTTTATACTATACACAGAACATGCACTATAAATTCTGTGTAAATATAGTGGCACCATGCCGCCACTTTCACGCAGTTGTTGCAAATTATATAATTTTATTATGCGGATGCTTGTTTTGATCAACTTCTATCGTAACGAGAGTTTGTTGCAAATTTACAAGGACTTCTTTTTTGCTATAGTCGAGAGGGGGGACGAGGGAAATGATAGGATTAAAAAAGGAAATTTTCACATCGTAGTAAGAAAAGTAATTTTAATTTAACGCCATTTTGTTCTAATAAATACACATCAGGGACTAAACAAAAAAAAGGACCTTTCTTACTAAAACTGTCGTTAAGGATATTACACACAAAGGATGACTTCAGGAGAAAGAGAAGAAAAATGCTTTCAACAACAACATCGCACCGAGCACTGGGTGATATTATGTGACGAATGTATATGTAGCTATAACTTGGGACCAGAGTTAGGAGCCGAAGGGCACACAACATGACAGTTCCGTTTAAGTGAACGGCACTCAAATTATTTTTATTATCTACACACCCCCAAGTGGAATGCGGGCATAATTTGTACTTCTATGTAGGTATACTATGTACCTCTATATAGTATACCTATTCGTACAGTGTAATTTTTCTTGTATAGCTACTAGCTATTTGAGTTAAGGGACAATTTGTGAGGAATTTATGGGGCGGTACTTTGATGATGATGGCTATGGCTTGGCGAATATATATTGTATATATAGTCATGATGGTAAAGGACCTAAGGTTGATTACTGTTATTGATGTAAATAAGTACTTGACTAAATATTTTAGATGAATAAGTTTTGTCATTAGAAATTATAATGAATTATTTTCGTCTAAAAATAAAATACTTTGAAATAATCTAACAAAAGGGACAAATTTTATTGTAATGTTTGAAGGTATGTATGCATATGTAGATAGTCCTTTGTAATGATTTTATTTAAGAACTTATGGTTAAAGTCTTATAGTGGAATTGTGGTATATACGTAAAGCAATGAAATTAAGATTTTTTTTGAAAAGAGGAGACAGTAATTAAGACATTGAATTAAAAAGAACAGTTTTTAACAGTGTGTTTTTATGATGTTTTGATATTTTTGAATTTTGACCATTTTGTACATGATTTTCTAGATCTCAAAACTTTACGTGAGGCACTTTTCTATAATATTTGCGGTTAAGGAGCTAAAAGCTGTAACCCAATATTTTCGTCATATATTTTTCTTTAAATTTCGAAAGTTTCTACACATTCTGTCAAAGGAAAAAAAGTACATTTATTTTCCTTGTAGAATAATTTGTTATCTACAAGTTTTAGCTGATCTTCTTATGGATAGCATTCATCGTTAACAAGTTATATGCGAACACTCTTTACCCTAAATATTTTTTTGCGAAGGGGTAGTATACTAAGGGTCAGTTTTTCAGTGCGAGATCACAGGAATTTGAAGTTTATTTGCATTTTATTTTTTTGAATTTCTATTCAGGTTTTTGCAATTCATCAAATAGTCGGTGTAACCCAGTGGAGGTACTGCCAAGACATTGAGTATATATTCATGTAAGTCGAGATACCTGAAGTGAATTTTTGTTTTTCAAAAATGCTTAAATAAATATTTAACAATATTTAACAAAATTTTTACTTCATCTAAAACTTTCCTTATATAATTTGAAAATACATGATGAACACTCTTGCTTTGACATAAGTCAGATTTTGTCAATGTTATAAAACATTGACCCCGACCTTCCTAATGTTTTTGTTTGAGTTACCTGCTTCTTCACGACCGCCACGGATGTACTCTCAATGGTACTGCTTACTTCACTGTGAAGTTAGCCTGACAGTCTTTTTCTTAGTAATAATGGAGCAATGAAGCTCACTAGAAATTTGTAGCAAAACTCTAAAATTCTAAATATGCACTCCCAGAAAAAATTCAGTTAAAATTTTGGAGTCCTATAATTTGACAAAATAATCGAAAAATTCATTTAACACTGTTAACTTCACAGTGAAGATATTAAATTGCCAAGTTCCTTAGAAGAAGATGGCATTTTGTATGAAATGCTGATATCTCTAATATTTTTAATTTGAACGATTTTGCGGGAGAGCCAAATCAAAGAAAAAGTATGAAAAATGGATAGACTATGTTATTTTGAGATTGTACTTGGAGAGCTAAAAAAATACTTGGTAGTGGTCCAGGAGAAAAACGGCTTAAGTCCACTTGGGTTGATTCCAAGAATGTTGAAATTTTAAGCTTATTCCTCAAAAAACTCTTAATTTAAAAACATGGAATGAAAGTGGAAAATTATTTTTTTCTAGCACAAAGGACCTAACCATGCAAATATAATATTGATTTAACTTCTGGTATTTTTATTGCTGTTGATACGCTGATATTAGGCAAAAATCAAAACGACCTCCAACGTTGGAGCCAACATTTTGAATGTATGTATATATTTTTTGAAAAGAACCAGACATTCTATTCCAATTAAAGCGGTTTTTGCATTTTATTCAGACATATTTATGTTTTAAAAATATTAGTTTAAAAAAAAAAATAATTTTCACAAGCGTGACATTGGACCGTTCTTCAACTCAATTTGTTTTGAAAGGGCTTTCACCGGAAGTATTAAGAATTAGCGAGTTTTCCCATGTGGAAAGAGCTGTACTACATCACATAGTACCTACTCATAGGTACATCATTAATTTAGTTTCTTTTTTTAAAGTGGACTTAAGTCATTTTTCCCCTGAACTCTTCAAATGAAAAATCTTATAATACCTAATCTAAGATTATTTCAAATATTTTTGATTTTTTCAGTATATTTCAATTGTGTTGTAAATAATGCCCAAAATAATTGTATTATGAAAGTTTATATATTTAATTAAATTAAGGATGCGGTCTTTTGAGCAAAGGTATAAGGATATTATAGTAATATTTCTATCAAAACTATATTGTTTTGAATTTTTAAACCGTTTTTCATCAAGTTTCCAAAATAGTTTGCATGTTGTGATAAAAAATAAATCATAATGTGAAACAGCTTTGACAATTTTGTTTAGTTTTCCACTCGTGACTTAAATTAAGTTTAAAGCTGTGAAAAAAATATAACACCAGAACGTGAATTGATCCCCTGTTCCAAAAATATTTTGCAATTTTGAGACTTTTAAAAGCTTCAAGCAAACATGACAGATGGTAGCCGTTTGTTGTTTTTATATTTTAAATCTCAAGTTTATTCGACCTCTTTTTTACTTTATAAATTCAGGTAGATCGTTTCAATTTATGTTCTTTTTTTCGGTTTATTTTTTTTTTACGAAACATTACAAAACCTTACACCTAATTTATTAATTCAGAACTGACATTTCAATGAACTGCATTGACTTTATTTTCGTTAATTTCTGTGTGTATTTTTTTAGTTAATGAATATATTTAGAAAATTATGTTCCAAATAATTTCGTCACTTATTTTTCTTTTCTCAAGCATTTATCATCTTGTAACATATTGAAGAAAACACATTTCGTAATGCACAAATATTTAAAAATATATTTTGAATGATAGATTTATTAAGGCGTACCTACAAATACTATTTATTACATAATATGTATTATTTTGATGGAGATGTAGAGAAAGCAATTGTAAATTCTAATGTTTTTAACTTGCGTAAGCCTAAAAAAAATATGCATGACTGACTTCTAAGTACTTGCTCCTATAGTTCAAAAGTAGCTTGGAACTTGAGAGCTTTTAAAAATATGCAAGTAACTATGCAGAATTATTATTGGAACGAAGCATGAAACTCATTCTTTTAATTGCATAAACATCCCGTATAATAGAATTGAGCTCCAAAATAAGATTGTCATCTCATTAGCAAACACAATAATTCACTTATTATTTTTTATAAAAATCGTTTGAGCCGTTTTGGACATAAATTGGGTTTTCCATAACAGTTGTATGGCAAGTACCATTATTTTTGGAGCTAACAAAATGAGAAAAAAACGAAAGATACTTTTTCCCATTGTCTGTTTGTTTTGTTATTAATATATTGGTATTGTTAATACAATTCATAACACTAGCTTACAACCAAAATGTACATTTAATGCCACTAATTTTTTCTTATAAATTTTGACCTTATGAACTCGAAAATCACATTAAAAAAATTATTATGGATAGGTTTTCGAGATATGAATTTTTGAATATTCTGTTCTATATTTCCGAAGGTACCTTACTATTAAGGCCATATATGCACTAAGGAATGCACAATCTGGCTTCAAATGGATTCAGTTGAACATTATTAAATTGTTGACCAACATCTCTTCTCTTTTTTGTGATAAGTTGAGTAGTTGGAATGATATGGGCCAAAATATACGAAAAAATCTTATTTTTGAACGAAAATAAGAACACCAAATCTATTATTTCAGCTAAAAAATATTGAAGTAATTTTTTTTATCAATTTTTACAATAATAAGATACTTAACCAAGAAAAATGAGATATTTCCGGAAAAAATCTACTGATTAGTTCTACAGTTATGCCCATTTATATACAAAAACAAAAATTCGATTTTTCATTATTTTTTGACTTGAACCTTGTTCATAGCAAAAAAATCCACAACTTTTGGTTTGGCAATGTGATAACATGCTTTAATTGCCTAATTTATTAGGTAAAATGGACTTTTAAGTTATAACTCAGAAAAATATGTTTTGAGTGATAACGTGCCGATCAAAAATTCATCTTTAGTCGGAGTTCAAAAAGGCTAACAAAATTTATCTTCCTAGTGTATAACTTTCTTTTTTCTAAAATTACTTTGAGGTATGAGTATGAAACTCACTTTTTTGAGGGGTGTCACTATTAAGTTGGATTTGCGTTCTCATATGTAAGCGTTTATATTAGAACGAAAAAACGCTTGAATTACGAATTTTGTGCGTGTTTACTCATAAAAAGCTGTATTTTTTTCATCTACCGCAGGTGTTTTTTATATGACTTTTTTACAGAAATCATTTTTTTTTTGTAAAGTGTAGTACGCAGATTGAGCTAAAATTTCACTCCCATATTTCTCTCCAAACATCAGCTAAATATCCAAGCTAAATTTTGACATAAGATTTTTGTGGAGATTACATCGCAGTAAACAGCTGCTTTTTGAAAAGAAATATTATTCAACAATTTCATAGAATTTTATTTCAATATTTCAAGCGAGTCTTATCAAATAAAGAAGGTTTTTGCCTTTGGTATTGAAAAATCGTTTACCCTTGAATATTTCTCGTTCTCAATTTTGATTTCACAAAGTAGTAAAATTCATATAAATCTAACAAATAAAACAATCTGTCACAATTTAGCTCGAGAATTAATGTGCCGAACAATTATTTCACGCGCTAAATTTTGACAGATAAGAGTTGTACAGTAAGAAACAAAAATTTGATTTTTAGCTGGAGCTGCGTACCTCTCGGCTAAAATGCTTGGCTAAATTTTAGCTTAGCTAAATTTTGGAGAGAATTTTGTATGGGAGCGAAATTTTAGCTCGATCTGCGTACTAGGCTTAAGGCTTAACATAAAATTCGGTACCTACGATATAGATACACGGAGAAACAATCAAATCATGTAACTGGTTGTCATTTTTGTCCTAGCAAGTAGACGGGTATAAAAGTGCTTTAGATGGCAGATGAGTACGTCACAATACAATCTGAACCACATTCGAACACACTACCAGTTCCTAAGTACCTGAAATCCTAGTAAGCTCAAAACAATTATATTTTTCTGTTTCTCTATATTTTCTATCATACATTTTTATAATATGGCCTTATTTTTTTTGAATAGGTGCGAATTTACCAACCTACTTTTCTTTTGGATTCACAGTTGAAATTTCCGCCCAGATAACCTTGCTGATAAAATTGCCAAGTATGGTAAAAGATTCCACCAATAATGCATCTTGAGATGAGTGTATAATAGTAGCTTTTACATATATAAACAACCATAATATAAGCTACTTATCTCAAGATGAATTTTTGGTGGAATCTTTGACCATACTTTGCATTTTTATCACGTGTGTGAAGTTAGCATAACATTTTTGAGCTAGGCCAATGGGACCATGGCAGGAATTTGCATTTTTTTTGCATTTTTTATGCATTTCTATTCCTGATTTTGCAGTTCACCAAATAGTGGGTGTAATCGACTGTACTGCTAACTTCAACGTGAAGTTAGCAGTGCCTATGCTTTTCTCAGCAACCGGGCTAGCTAGGAATATGAAATAAGGCTCTGAATTTGCAGTTTAATTTGCAGTTCCAGAAAATGAAAAAACCAAATTTCTAAATCCTTACATAAAAAAAAATTCATACTGTACTGCTAACGTCACTGTGAAGTTAGCATAAAAGTCCTTTTCTCAGCAACGGTGATACTTAGAAATTTGCAGTTAGGCTCCAAATTTGCAGTTTAATTTGCAGTTCAAGAAAAATTAATGTCCAAATTTTTAAGTCCAAATTTGAAAAAAAAATCGAATAAATTCATTTTTCACTGTTAACATCACTGTGAAGTTAGCAGTACATACCCTTTTCTCAGCAACTGAGCCACCTAGAAAATTGCAGTTTAGGTCCAAATTTGCAGTTTTTCATGCACTTCAAGAAAAAACTAAGTTCAAATTTGTACGTCAAAATTTGACAAAAAAATCGAAAATTTTACTTTGCATTGTTAACAACAGTGTGAAGTTAGCAGAACATACCCTTTTCTCAGCAACTGTGCTAGGTAGAAAAGTGCAGTTAGGGTCCAAATTTGCAGTTTTTCATTTTCTTCACGAAAAAATGCAGTTCAAATTTTGAAGTCAAAATTTGACAATAAAATCGAAAAATTCACTTTGCACTGTTAACGTCAGTGTGAAGTTAGCAGTACATACCCTTTTCTCAAGAACTGAGCCAGCTACAAAATTGCAGTTAAGGTCAAAATTTGCAGTTTTTTATGCACTTCAAGAAAAAACTAATTTCAAATTTTTACGTCCAAATTTGACAAAAAAATCGAAAAATTCACTTTGCATTGTTAACGTTAGTGTGAAGTTAGTAGTACATATCCTTTTCTCAGGAACTAAGCAAGCTAGAAAATTGGAGTTGGTGTCCAAATTTGCAGTTTTCCATTTACTTCAAGAAAAAAACTAGGTTTAAATTTTTAAGTCCAAATTTGACAAAAAATTCGAAAAATTCACTTTGCACTGTTAACGTCACTGTGAAGTTAGCAGTACATACCCTTTTCTCAGGAACTGAGCCACCTAGAAAATTGCAGTTAGGGTCCAAATTTGCAGTTTTTCATTTAAATGTTAACAGTTAACAGTTAACAGTGAAAAATGAATTTAATCGATTTTTTGTCAAATTTGGACTTTTAAATTTGAACTTAGTTTTTTCTTGAAGTGCATGAAAAACTGCAAATTTGAACCTTAACTGCAATTTTCTAGGTAGCTCAGTTCCTGAGAAAAGGGTATGTACTGCTAACTTCACAGTGATGTTAACAGTGAAAAATTAATTTAATCGATTTTTTGTCAAATTTGGACTTTAAAATTTGAACTTAGTTTTTTCTTGAAGTTCATGAAAAACTGCAAATCTGGATCTTTACTGCAATTTTCTAGCTGGCTCAGTTCTTGAGAAATGGATATGTACTGCTAACTTCACAGTGATGTTAACAGTGAAGAATGAATTTAATCGATTTTTTTGTCAAATTTGGACTTAAAAATTTGAACTTAGTTTTTTCTTGAAGTGCATGAAAAACTGCAAATTTGGACCTTAACTGCAATTTTCTAGGTGGCTCAGTTGCTGAGAAAAGGGTATGTACTGCTAACTTCACAGTGATGTTAACAGTGAAAAATGAATTTATTCGATTTTTTTTTTCAAATTTGAACTTAAGAATTTGGACATTAATTTTTCTTGAACTGCAAATTAAACTGCAAATTTGGAGCCTAACTGCAAATTTCTAAGTATCACCGTTGCTGAGAAAAGGACTTTTATGCTAACTTCACAGTGACGTTAGCAGTACAGTATGAATTTTTTTGTGTGTAAGGATTTAGAAATTTGGTTTTTTCCTTTTCTGGAACTGCAAATTCAGAGCCTTATTTCAGATTCCTAGCTAGCACGGTTGCTGAGAAAAGCATAGGCACTGCTAACTTCACGTTGAAGTTAGCAGTACAGTCGATTACACCCACTATTTGGTGAACTGCAAAATCAGGAATAGAAATGCATAAAAATGCAAAAAAAACTGCAAATTCCTGCCTAGGTCCCATTGGTCTAGCTCAAAAATGTTATGCCAACTTCACACACGTATTTTTATCAGCAAGGTTATCACATAAAAAAATGGATACCGAAAAATATAGAGGACGATCCAAAATCATTTCGAAAACACATATTTTCTCTCGAGATGGTGAATCTCTATCAAAAAATAATAAAAAACTCAATTTAAGGCAATGTGTTAGGAAAAAGTCCCAAAAAATATTGAAGAAGTTGAATTGTTTAACTTCTATAAAAACGATCGACCTCAATTTGTATTGAAAAAATAATGTTTTTTTTAAAGATTTCGGCTAATTGTACTTATAGGTACTTGAAGAATTATTTTTGTTGGAAATTTAAAATTGTTTGATTTAAGATACTTTCCAAGTTGATTCTTTACGTCACAATTAAGATATGCACCAAATACTAATAATACTTTCGAAAAAAATTCTAAAAATCGTATCTCAAAAACCTATCCATAGAAATTTTTTTAATGTGATTTTCGAGATCAGTGGACTCAAATCTATACGAATAAAATAGCGGCACTTAAATGTACAGAAAATTTTATTTATTTTGTAAACTAGTGAATTATTAAATCTTTATTCGGGGTTTTTTTTTTGGAAAAAAGAAGCTCTTATTTTTTTATTTCTCAAAAACTAAGAGGGATTTTAACAATAGTTGACTAAGAATTAATAAGGGCATTGAACACAAAAATAGCGCTAAATTGCTCAAAATTATGAAAAATATCAACTTGAAAAAAAATCACAATTTTTTTGTTCAAAAATTTTGACTTTAAAATTAAATTTTTCAAAAACTATATAAATACTTAAGGCTAGGACTGCACTTGCGATTTCAATTACACGACTATATAGTCACTAGAAATAGAACATAATATGTCACATGAATTTAAGTTTGAATGAACGCACATGCTACCAAGAAATCTCCAAGATTAAAAGTCGAATATTTGTTCCATTTTTCTAGCAGTGTTATTGTCAAAAGTTTAAATCAAACAAATTCACCTTTTTAAATGTCTTTGCTCACACTTGCAATCAAATAATCGTAGTCGCAATTAGAAAAAATCATGCACGCACTTGCGATTTTCAATCGTACGATTATTTAGTCGCAAAAAATTTAACACATAAGCCACAACGTGAATAAACGCATATGCGAGCAAGAAATAGTTTTGATTTGCGACCGTTTTCTTAGTCATGGTGACAGAAAATCGTAAGTGCATTTCTAACTTACGCAACTTTAAAATCGCAGCGATATACTTTTAAGCGTTTTTTTCAGTTGCAAAATTGATTAGATAGATCAAATGAAATGAAATGGACCTGGACGCACATGCGACACGTTATAATTGTTTACGATCATATAATCGCGCTACAGGTAACCAAAATGAATGCATGTCAAAAGCTATTTTTTAATTGCAATGACAGAAAGCCACAAGATCGTTCCCAATCTAATCATCACCAAGCATTATAACCGTCGCTATGACGCATATGAGTGCATTCGCATTAAAAGCTGCTATTGAAAAATCGTGCCATAGATAGCTGCAAGCATAGATAAAAAATATAAAGATGGGAATCATCGGCTGTCAAACTGATTTGCCTACAAGCTCAGACCGTGGTGAATGTCATAAAGTTGCACTAGTAACCTTAACCACACGCACACTAGTGCAACTTTATGATTTTCACCACAAATCGTCGGTTTTTTTTAAATTTGTCAGTTATTTTAAAAATCTCATGGACATGTTCGTAAAGTATAAAAGCGGGTGAACTGAATTTTTAAGTGCTCACTTCCCTTTATATCATTTTATTTTAAAATTGCATTGGCTTCTAATATTTACGCGTACTAAAATAAGAAACAACAATAATTTTTGTAATAAATAATTGAATAATAAATGTAGGTTAATTGAATCGAAGTGGGAGAAAATTTGTTTGTGAATTATGAAGTTACATAAGTTTTTCTTTAAATTTGTATATGTTAGTTGTTTTTTTGCATGTCCAAATAAAATTGTGTGAAAAAAACGACAGCAAAGCAAACCAATTTACATGTTAAATACAACAACAACTATGTCCATATAGAGTTAGATAAGTCCAGATAATTATCTGGAGTTAGCTTTTGTCCCGATAAAAATGCTAATGCCAAACTACGATTATCGTTGTGTTATCGATGATTTACATATATAGAAATGTCAAATGTTTGTTGGTAAGATAATTCAAAACAAAATGGCAGACCGATGCAAAAGGTAAACAAAAATGTTGAAATGTCCCGGTGTCGTTTTTTTCGCCAAACTCCATATGGACATGCAAAAAACACAGCTGTTGCTTGTATACTCCCTTAGTTTTTTGATCTCCACAGAAACGAACTATCAAAATTTGTCTGGATAAAGGCTCCCCCAAACCAACGCGAATCATTCGCCCTCGACGCGAAATCATTCACAATAACGCAAAATATGAAAGATACACAATGCAAAACGAATACAAAAAACTGACTGCGAATGATTCGCCATGATTTCGCGTTGGTTTGGGGGAGCCTTAATACAATTATTGAATGAATTTTGCTTTTGCTTTTAGTTATCTTTCAATCGTAAATAAAGTATGTTAATTTAAATCAGTGGTTCAGCAATTTTAATAACCGATTTCTGAACCACAGAATAAATAATGAGCCACGTTTGTACAACTTTTATGAGTTTAAAAAGTAATAACAAATCATATTCAACAAATAGCTGATGAATTTCCAAATTTAAGTCTGCTGTTACAAGAGGACTCTTTTGAGTCATGACTTTCACCACTCAAAAGTTATCGGGTACTAGCAGACTAAAGCCTTAACTACATTGGCCAAGAAAGTGAAAAAGTATAAAAGTAAACATTTTCAAACTCATTTTTAGATAATGTTTCTTATTGGAAAACATATTAAAATGATGCAGAAAGCTTAAATTTTGGTTTAAAAAACAATTCGTATATTTTTTCACAATACAACTGCGCTAACGGGAAAAAAATATTTTTACTGTCGTAATTTTGCAAAAAGTGGCCAATGTAGTAAAGCCTTAAGGGCCATGTTGCTAAAAAGTGCTTAAAATTTTGAACTGTGGTTCAGCAAGTTTAACTTGCTGATTCCGGTGCACATATATTAGAAGAAGAAATTTCACGTTAACAAACATACCTGTCAGTGTGTAGACAATACAAATACATACATACAATTTTTTGAAAAAAATTATTTAAAAAAAAATGATTTAAATTTATTAAAATTTTATTTTCACAACTATTATTAATTTTGAATTTTTGCGACGCTTTTCTGTTTGATTAGATCATCATTGGGTGTAAGATGTTGACCTGGGGTGTTGTGTAGCCAAAGTCTACTTTCAATTTCAATTATATTAAATCAAACCGTAGCAAAAACTCAAAATTAGTAATTATAGTTGTGAAAATTAAAATTTTAATACATTTATGTTAGTTTGTATTACTTCGTTTCTATATTGCTTGTATTAGTGAATATGGTGACGCTTAAAGCTAGTCAGTCATTTTATAATTTATATTCAGTTTAGCATCCGAGCACACATATATTTCTTATTATTGTCAGCCAATATTTAAGGATGGTATTTATTATTAATTAATCTATTATACCTAACGATCACCAATTTATTAATCTATGATATTCTTGAAGACAATATTCTTATTAATGCAAGCTATAGCTTTGTGTCTCATAGATAGAATATTCAAGATAAAAGTATCTCCGATTTAATGTAATGATTTGTATATCTGAGATTGATTACAAATGGTGCAAAGGGTCTCAGACCCTGATACAAAATACAATACCGGCACGAATTTTATAAATGTTATCGTTAGTTTGCATGGAAACTCCATTTTTTCTGTGATTGCGTCACTAAGCCCCGATGCTATTTTTTCGTCCAAAACACACCTATTTTGTATGCTTCGATCAGTTAAAAATCAAAAAAAAAAAATTTTTTGTAGCCGCCTCCACCCTAAATTTTCAATTTTACCGCCCTCAACTTTTGCCACCGGGGGAAAATTCCTGGTTTGCCCCCCACGCCTGCCAGATCAAGCCTGTTTACATTCTATTCGTGACCAATGACTAGGGACAAACGTGGTTAAAATTTTGATTCGTGTTTCTGCTGAGGTTCAACGACGGCTCAAGCATGTAATTGGTTCCTATCACATTTTGGATTTTCAGCCCATCTTAAATCCAACTGAGCCAAATGGATCGGATGACTGTGTTGCTTATGGCCAGCTTAAGAGTTTTAATTCAATTGGTCATTTAACTATAATAATAAGGGTATTCTATTTATGCATGCAACGTATAATAAATTCATCGCAATACTACGTTTTCATTAGACCAAATGAGGTGATTTTCGATGAAAATTTCCAAATTCGATACGAAATCATCTCATTACTCATACAAATTCTCATTTTAAATAAGACAATTTCAAACAAATTTTCTCGAAATAAGTTTTTTTAACATATTATTATAATAGAGTCAATGCAGAATACAAAAACAGAACAGAGATATAAAAAAAGTGCGACCGCACCTCTAGGAACAATATTTCAAACGCATCCCAATAGTTCCGAGGTGAATTTGAAACGTCATTTTTTTTCCAAACTCGGTGATATTTTTCTTCAGTGCGTCTAAAAAAAACAAATAATATATTAAAATAATAAATAAAATGTCTAATTATCCTTCGTCTACTGGTGTCCTGATTGCCAATGATTTATTCGGCGTATAATTTGAATTCTGCCTATGAAAACTGGTTCCCTGGATGCAAGACGCTCATCCAACAGGCAATGGCTAAGATCAGGCAAATCCAGCATTGTTTGTGTTGAAGGAGCGCATCAGGAAAGGAAGGGCTGGACAGAAACGTTTGGGGTAGCTGGCCAAGTGGAAAACTGCTGAAGAAGGATCCATTGGAAGTTTATTTGTTGGATTTCCCCAACATTGAAATCAAATGTTCTGAAATACAATTGCCTTTCCAGGCGTGTAAAGAAGTTTAGTGATCTTATTTTGAAGGCAACCGAACCTCCAATGATGTTGTTTAATCTTTACGATGATTAACTGAAAACCATTTCGTCCTACACAGCTTTCAGTCGATTTATTTTGATCACCAGAGCCTCGAACGTAAAACACCGAACGAACAAAGATCATTCTGAAGCCAGATAAAACAACAACCACAGAAGTTCATCACATTTGGCCAACGTTGCAATAAATTTATATGAAATTCTTGCAAGTGCTGGATTACAAAGCGTTGTCATTTCAAAACTACATGCTGGATTTTGATAGTTGAAGCGGTTTTTAGCCTTAATTTAATCCTTCTAAGTTATTTTAAGAAATATTTCCAATTTAAACAAAAATTTCGAAAAATTTGCCCATAGAACTAGTATCATCATATTCTTATTGAAATTCGAAAAAAGACGAAAATAGTTTTTTGAGACAATTTTTTGAAATCTTGCTCGAATTGGAAATGGTTTTTGAAATAAGTTAGAATACCTTAATTAAGACTAAGAACCGTTTCAATAATTAAAATCCGGCAAGTAGTTTTGAAATGGCAACGTTTTGTATCCAGCACTTGCAAGAATTTCATATAAATTTTATTGCAACGTTGGCCAAATGTGATGAACTTCTGTGGTTGTTGTTTTATCTGGCTTCAGAATGATCTTTGTTCGTTCGGTGTTTTACGTTCGAGGCTCTGGTGATCAAAATAAATCGACTGAAAGCTGTGTAGGACGAAATGGTTTTCAGTTAATCATCGTAAAGATTGAACAACAATCATTGGAGGTTCGGTTGCCTTCAAAATAAGATCACTAAACTTCTTTACACGCCTGGAAGGCAATTGTATTTCAGAACATTTGATTTCAATGTTGGGGAAATCCAACAAATAAACTTCCATGGATCCTTCTTCAGCAGTTTTCCACTTGGCCAGCTACCCCAAACGTTTTGTCCAGCCCTTCCTTTCCTGATGCGCTCCTTCAACACAAACAATGCTGGATTTGCCTGATCTTAGCCATTGCCTGTTGGATGAGCGTCTTGCATCCAGGGAACCAGTTTCCATAGGCAGAACTCAAATTATACGCCGAATAAATCATTGGCAATCAGGACACCAGTAGACGAAGGATAATTAGACATTTTATTTATTATTTTAACATATTATTTGTTTTTTTAGACGCACTGAAGAAAAATATCACCGAGTTTGGAAAAAAAATCGAACTGTCAAAACAAAACAAACTCACCGCGTTAAATTGTTGTTGCAATTCACATCTATTCATCGACACGAGTGAAATTACAAAAACAACAATGTAAACAAATGGGTTTTGGGGGGTGAAACGTACGAAAGTTTCCCATCTTTATTTGTTTATCTATGGCTGCAAGTAAGATTAGAACCGCATATGCGTTTCAATCGCGCGACTATTCAGTTGCCAAAAATAAAACACATGAATTTAAATAAGAATCAACGCACATGCAACCAAGAAATCGCGATGCATAAAAGTAAAAAATTTCTTCCATTTTTGGGTGATGCGATTTTCGAAAGTTAAAAGATCTATCAAACCAGTTAGTGTGTTTGTGCACATTTGCGATTTAAAATAGTGTAACTAAAAAATCGTAGTCCCAACTAGACAAAATCATGACCGCATTAGTGATTTTCAATCGTACGATTATTTAGCCACAAGAAATGAGGCATATGGTTTTAAATGTGAATGCACTCGTATGTGACTTCTAAATCGCAGCAATCTAAAAAATGAAACCAGATCTATTTTTTTGTGGTTTTTTCAGTCACAAAAACGATCAAACTGCGGTCTTAGCCTTAGTGCAGATCAATAATATGTTTAGATCCCGTTTTTTTAATCGCAACGACTGAAAATCACAAGCGTGACCGAAGTCTAAATAATAATAAAAAAAAAAATAGGCATATGCATAAATTTTCAGCGAACGAAAATAAAATAAAAAGGGGAGATTGAAAAAAATTTCGCGATCGCAGAGGATGGGAAGCGAACGTGAAATAAGACTTCGAACAATTTATAAAAGCAAATAGGTAGTTCAAAGTTAAAAGTTCAAGTGAGCTCAACTCCATGATTGCGTTTCGCCCAGGTACGAAAATTGGGCTCATCAGTTAGGTGACTATCGTACCCTTCTAAGACGCAATTTTGTATCGATGTTTACCGACTAATATAAAAATCACTTAAACAGAAGAATTTCTTTTCAAATTTTCTTCATATTCAATTATTGCAAATAGGTAGGTTATTTATTTAAGGAGATTCAATTGACACCTGCTGTTGCCCACGGAAGCTAGAGGCCCGATGCCATTTTGTTATTCAAAGACAAATCTGCAGTTCAAGATTTCCGGTTTCAGGTGTTCAATAGGTAGGTATGTAATCAAGAAAAAAATATTGTTTATTTATAATTTTTCGCAGAGTGTTCCTTTTATATGCCAAAAGATACATTTATGATAATTGCATTAAAAAATCTTCACTTTGTATTATTGCACACATTAGCTTCTTTTTTGAACATGTTTCCTGGGCCATTAATGATAGGAGGGCAAATATGGTTCAAGCGAACGTTTTGTTTTAACAATTTAAAGAAAATATTTATATTGGCTTTTTTTCTATATGTGTATAGGTACATAGGTATCTACCTTAAAATAATATCTTAGATAAAATGTATAAACTAACATATTTAAGGTCAAACAATCTAAAATCACACGTCCCTAATGATATCCGGACAATCTATATAACAAAGCAACATAAACATTCTTCTCCTGTATTATGTTCCTTAATTTTTCCTTGCCTATATGTGAAAGTCGAAGCTGTTTGTTTTTTTTTTTCTCTCTCTCAAACACCGAAAGGACAATACCAAGTCATTAGGGTGACAATCCATTTGAATCCTCAACAAAGCTTACGTCCATAAGATGATCAAGTAGAAACCTTCTTCGGTCATTTATACAACCGTAGTTTATTCTAGGTTTTTATTTCTTGTTTGTTTTTTTTTTTCTGTGGCACAAGCTCCAAGGGCTATTTACAAAAGGATAGTAGTCCTTTCTTCTCATTCAATTTCTTATTCGTTTCGCTTTCTAGGACTCTATCGGGTGTAATGCTGGGTAGAAAAAAAATATCTAGAACTTCCAAATCATCGTTATCCTGTTTTTCTTTTTTGTTCTCTTACAAAGTATTTGTTTCCACCTTCTTTTTCTATACAAATCGCAAAGTAAAAAGGAACAAAAACAAAAAAACACCAAAGAAGCGAACTGTTTTTTCTCCAATTTTCCAATTCAAAATCACTTTGGAAATGCTGAAAATGTCTGAAACGGGAACCTTCACAATAGGATAGGACGACAACCACCGAAGCGGCTGGCGTTGTCGGATGGTGGCTCCATGTAAAGGAAGCATGTGAACATATGTCCACGATGTCGGTAAGTCCTTGGACACAACAAAAAAAAAGAAAAATGTCGAAGTCATGGAGACGAGTCCAATTGGAGTTCTGATTTTGGTTGTTTCATTGTTCGACACTCCAGAAAAAAAGCATACACAAAACGGACAAACGGAACACAAAAAATGCAGAAAAAAAACTGCTATTTTCATTCCTTTGTTCGACTCATCCGACGTTTCTCGCTGTTTTTAGCTCCTGTTTGATGGGCTGCATGTTTTTGTATTGAATTGAATACTTCTGTCATTTTCTTTTCTGAATTCACTCTCTGATGGTACTATGGTTGTGGTGGATGCATGCGAGCTATGCCTTTCTTTTGGGGTTTCTCTGAAGTTTTATTTTTAATTTTTTCTAAGAGGAGGCAACCGGAAGTAGGAAGCTGTGAGTTTGGGGGTAGTAATGTTTTTGAAAACGATATCAATCGATTAAGGTCGTGAACTGAACTGACAATGAGTATGTGTTTTCTGAGCGATTGAGTTATTTTGAGGAATTCCTTTTTTATCAAATTTATTATTTGTCAATAAAAGTTTTCTTCTTGTGTTTTTTTGTGTTTCCTTTGTATGTTGACAGTTCAAAAGAATTCTAGCGGAAAAATTCTCATGGATCTAGGTTTTAAATTCCATTCTTTAAAAGTTCCTTTAAACGGACTGAAATTCTTTTTGTGCATATTGTATCCAACTATGGGGCTGTATAAACATAAGAAATGCTGAAACCATCCCAAAATAAATAAAAAATAACGGATTTTTTTTTTTTTTTTGGAAAAACGAACTTTTTATTTCATTTCAAGTCAAAAAAGTATGAAACCAATGTAAAATGGCGAAAAAACCAATGAGAATTGTTGTTTTATATTCATTTTGATGACAACTACGCAATATTGTTAGGAACAACACAATTATTTATCACTTTAATTGGTCTTTAAGACTTTGAAAATTTGGTGAGGAAAAACAGTTTGGTGAATCAATTTGAAAATTTACAGCAATTTTAATGTTATAAAAGTCTATAAACCTGCATAACAATGCAAGTCATGCAATCAAAACTTCAAAGATAACAAAATATTTACCGAAAGACCACAAAAATATAATTTTTTGTACTTTTTTTTTTAAACTTAAGGGCCAACAAACTACAAAATCTTATAAAAAAAAAACTTGCCGAAAACTTATTTAAATTTCTAAAACTGTTCTTGATTTTTTATACCGTCATTAGTTACTGAAATATTGGTGATGAAATCCAAAAGTATGTTTCTTCAAAGTCAGATAAACCATGCAGAACAAAATTGTACAAAAAATTGAATTAAAGATTAATGAACAAGTTATCTGATCATTCATTCGATTATCCCATAAAAAGTTGTTGAATAAAAATAAACCCTTTCAAAAAAGAAAAAAACGTACAAAACGCACCTACGGTATTGTAAAAAAATTCTTTGCCAGCAAATCTCAAAAAAACAAGCATAAAGCTTTAGAATGATTTTCATTTCAACTCAAAACGACCATTCATCACAAAGATACAACTTTCAAAAAACAATTAAAAAAACATTTAAAAACTTGAGTTTAATTTTTTGACCGGTGGTGTAGGTAGGTATATCGACTGTTTAAAATATTTTCTTGGAAAAATGTTGATATGCAAATGTGAATTATTTATTTATGTGCATATAAAACCTAATTTCATAGAGTTGTCAACCCATTTTTGGATTTTCAAAAAAAAATTAAACTTTCTCAAAATTAAAAAAAAATTATATTTTGATTTGCAATATTATAAGATCTAAGTTGCTTAGTGTAAATCTATATTTTTAAAGCCTTAAGTAAATGTTGTGGTACAGTTTTCCCAAAAAGTACTGGACCGATTTGGATAAATTTCATATGTTGGAAAATCAAGGCTGCGAGGGGTGTGTGAATCACAAAATTAAACACTGTGGGTCCATTTTCTTATTCAAATAAATAAGAAAATAATAATAATTATTTATTGAATGTGCACAGTGATCGGCAGTATAAAATAGAAACCTAGCTGAAATGGACCCACAGTGTTTAATTTTGTGATTCACACACCCCTCGCAGCCTTGATTTTCCAACAATATGAAATTTATCCAAATCAGTTCAATACTTTTTGGGAAAACGGTACCACAACATTATTTAAGGCTTTAAAATATAGATTTACACTTAGCAACTTAGATCTTATAATATTGCAAATCAAAATATTCAAAATTGTTTTTGGCTTCAATTTTAAAATATTTATAGCTAGGTTTCATTTTTGGAGGTAGTACCTCGTATGGCCTGATGGTTAATGCGTAGGACTGTCATGCCGAAGGTGTGGGTTGATTCCCAGCCGTTCCACCTAAAAACAGAAATTTTTTATCCGAGGTACTGCCCTCTTGCGAGGTACTGACAAATCCTCCAAGAGTATAATTGTCATGAAAAAGTGTTTCTCATTAAGCCGTTCGGACTCGGCAAAAAATTGTAGTTCCCCTCCATCCCTGCCAACAACACGCACACAGGAATAGTTGAGAGTTGTAAATCACTAGGCCCTAGCTGTTGCGCCACCCAATTTATTTATTTTTATTTCATTTTTCGGGTGGTGTCGAATTTCGACACGGGGTGGGGACGAAACTTGTTTTTTATTGTTTTTGGCACTTGATGCTGCAAATTTTAGTGTACATACATATAGGTATACTCAAAAGTTTTATTCAGGAGCTGTTTATGAGAAAAAATAATATTTTCCTAATCGGTATTTTAACATTTTTAAGGAAGGTACCCTTATGTTTTTAAAAAACTAAATTGTTTTATCTAAATATTCTTTTCTAAAAGGTGTAAAAAACGCAAGTTAAAAAAAATCAACCATATCTATCGGTTTCGAAATATTTGATTTTCAAAAAAAAATACTGGAACATTTATTAAAAATCAAAAAAATATTTCTTGGAAATTTTGGTAAACAATAATTTTTATATTTCTTATTAGCTTCTGTGTAAAAAAAAAATATTGAAATCAGTTATACCGTTTTAAAGAAGATTGAAGATCAAAAAATGTTTTTTTTTGAGGCACCATTAACTACCGTTTTTCGAAAAATAATTTTCCCACTCAAAGGTAGCCATTACTAAATCTATTTTTTACTAGCGATATAGGTAGGTAGTATAGTTCAAGTTTTGGATTCGTGCAAAAAAAAATTTCGAGATAACAATCAAACATGACATTACGATGATAGAGAACACGAAAAAAGTGGGTGGTACAATTCTGTCTGTCTGTCTGTCTGTCTGTCCGTACCTCAACCTACAGCCTAAACCACTGAAGCGATTTTTGAGAAAGGATTTGTAAATCATACGTTACCGTTTTAGTATTAAATTTATATTAAAATTTTGTGACAGTAATTAATATATTCAAGACTTTCTGACTTTGGTATCTATTAAGCTCATGTGGTAACTATATACATTAGGGTGGTCCTTATTTGTATGGAGGAAAAAAAATTGTTTGTTTTAACTGAACACCATTTTTTTTTGTTCTTCTACATTAAAAACGTGTACCAAAAAAATTTCATGCTAATTGGATTGTATTAACACGTGCCGCAATGAGTTTGAAAATTTGAGTTTTCATAAAACCGACCAAAACCGGGTGCTATTAAAAATTTGGGTTGCAGAATTAATAAAGTGCACTTTCAAATCTGTTACCTACTCTTGCTTCAAAGTAAAAAAAATAAAAGGCACGATTGGGTGGCACGTTCTTGCTCAAAAGGTTCAATTTGCTTGGAAATTAAGAATTTTTAAAAATATTCGAGTAACTATACAAACATTTTTAAAATTATTACCGAAATCTCTTGAATTTTTTAAAGATAAATAAGGTTTTTCATAACGGTTGTATAGCAAGTACCGTTATTTTTGGAGCTAAAACAGTATTCTAATAATCCCTAACTCTCACAGGGGCATCAACTTTAAGGTCAATGCGGCACAAAAAAATAGAAAAAAAATAGGGTAGTGTTTTAAGATGTCAATGAACAAAAAAAACGGGTGATAAAAAGTTTTTAAAATAAGGACCACCCTAATATACACTAGTCAACGTAATTAAAGGAACAAATTTTTTTTCAATTTTTGTTAGCGTTTTTTGAAGAGCTTTATCTTTGTGACGAGTAGTCGTATTGAGTTGAAATAAAAAGCATTTTACAGCTTTATGTTTTTTGTTTCAGATTTGTTTGCAAACAAATTTTTTTGAAGTACCGTTATTGCGTTATTGCAAAAAATGAGACGAGACAACAAATTTTTTTTTTTTATTTTTTTTGAAGGTCCTCATTTCTATGGATAAATTTTTTTGAGTCAATTAAATGTCATGATCAGATACCTTGTTTATTCGGCTTCAATTCAGTTTTTTTGTTGTTGTCGTACGATTTTTTTCACATGGTTTATCTGACTTTGAATGAAAAAAGATACTTTTAGCCTTGATTACCAATATCTCAGCAAATAATGATTTATAAAAAATTCAAAGACAGTTTTGGAAATTTGAGAAAGCGTTTTACAAGATTTTTTAAGATTTTGTAGAATTTTTTTTTTTTACCGTTCACCGTTAGTTTAAAAAAAAGTACTAAAAACCGACGTTTTGTGGTCTTTTCGTAAATCTTTTTTTCTTTGCAAATATTGATTGCATGGCTTGCGTTGGTATGCAAATTTATAGACTTTTAAATGATCAATATTCTTGTAAATTTTCAAATTGATTCATCGAACCGTTTTTCCTCACCAAAACTTCAAAGTCTTACAAACCAGGTAAAGGAACAAATTGTGTTGTTCCTAAACAATGCGTAGTCGTCATCAAAATGACAAGAAAACTGTAAATCGAGTGGATTTTTTTCACAGTTTTGCATTTGTTAGATACTTTTTTGAATTGAAATGAAATAAAAAGTACATTAAACAAAAAAATAAAAAAAATTAATTTAAAAAAATTTTCAAACAAAAAAACTTGATTTTTTTAATTTTTTTTTTTTTTTTTGAAAAATGTAATTTTTTTTTCATTTTCATTCAAAAAAGTATCTAACTAATGCAAAACTGTGAAAAAAATCCACTCGATTTACAGTTTTCTTGTCATTTTGATGACGACTACGCATTGTTTAGGAACAACACAATTTGTTCCTTTACCTGGTTTGTAAGACTTTGAAGTTTTGGTGAGGAAAAACGGTTCGATGAATCAATTTGAAAATTTACAAGAATATTGATGATTTAAAAGCCTATAAATTTGCATACCAACGCAAGCCATGCAATCAATATTTGCAAAGAAAAAAAAAGATTTACGAAAAGACCACAAAACGTCGGTTTTAAGTACTTTTTTTAAACTAACGGTGAACGGTAAAAAAAAATAATTTCTACAAAATCTTAAAAAATCTTGTAAAACGCTTTCTCAAATTTCCAAAACTGTCTTTGAATTTTTTATAACATCATTATTTGCTGAGATATTGGTAATCAAGGCTAAAAGTATCTTTTTTCATTCAAAGTCAGATAAACCATGTCAAAAAAATCGTACGACAACAACAAAAAAACTGAATTGAAGCTGAATAAACAAGGTATCTGATCATTACATTTAATTGACCCAAAAAAATTTAAAAAATTAAAAATGAGGACCTTCAGAAACAATAAAAAAAAAAAAAATTTTGTTATCTCGTCTCATTTTTTGCAATAACGCAATAACGGTACTTCAAAAAAATTAGTTTGCACACAAATCTCGAAACAAAAAACATAAAGCTGTAAAATGCTTTTTATTTCAACTCAATACGACTACTCGTCACAAAGATAAAGCTCTTCAAAAAACGCTAACAAAAATTGAAAAAAAAATTGTTCCTTTAATTTCGTTGACTAGTGTACATATGTATATGGACATAATTTTTAATGAACATAATAAGGTACCTATCTACTTTGATGGTTACTTAAGTCAGATTAAAAAAAGATTCGAGAACCATAAGTCCACACTTTCCTCTTTGTGCATTCTGATTCCCTCAGTTCTAGGCAAAAATGAACAAAATTTTAACGAATTACACTCCAGTTTAAAAATTTTTACTTTCACAATTTAAAGTATAAAGGTTGAATGCTATGATAGACAAAATGCCATGAGCAACTAGTAGATACAGAAGCTCCTCAAAATTTTGGCGAGTTTAGCGGTTAAAACATGCACACCGGAAAGAATTTTTTTGACAGGGAAACCTCAGAAATTCTATCGATAAAGATAGACTTACAGGGTTGGCGCTAATGTCAATGCATCGAAAATTGGGAGTAGCACTTAGAAAACTATCTTATGAGAAGTATTTTCTTTCGGAGTGAGTTTTCAAAAAAAAAATTCTTTCTATTTTGTGCATATTTTTGCATAATATTCAAGGAAAAAAATGTTTGCCTTGGCCTAAGCCACATTGAGTTATAAATTGACTCTTAATTAATTAATAAATATTAGGTCTAAGAATGGAAAACAGTTTTTTTTTATGCAAAAACCATTTGCATGCAAATGATGATGTGAGGACAATTTTTTTTTTTTTTTGAAGTTTTTGAATGAACAACAACAACTTGTGTGTGTTACCACCAAGTTTATAGGCTGGAGTTATAGCTATTTCACGAGAGCCAACTCGATCATCAGACTCCTTTAGTGGTGCTTAGTTTGGTTATGCTCGTATTAATTGAAAAACTCTTTTCCGTCATATGGGAGCGAACCATGAACCTTGCGATATTTTTAATTCACAACAATTGTTTTATAATTCCATGAAAGCAATGTTTTTTTTGCATGAAACTGTAAACCAATCATGCAAAAAAGGAATTTTTTATTTCACATCAATAATTTTAGGTGTGCGAAAATATTTGCATAGATTTTTTTCGCACGGAAAGTGTAAACTAGGCTTTAACGACGAATTTTTTTCCTCGCTGACATTATTTTGCCAAACCAAATTGAGCTTGGAATTTGTTTTTGCTTTTGCATAGTACAATTTTTCTGCAAATTGTAAACTGAAGGAGGATACACAAACTTCGTTTATATCACGGACATTTTTGCTTTGAGGATTTTTTTTTACCACCAAGCTTCTTTTTATTCAGAGGAACTGTGTACTTAGTTTAAATGGTGTAATTTGATTTCGAAAAATTATACAAACCCCCCTCCGAAATAATTGTCGGCCTTGTTTCAAAGAGTTCCTTCTCCTTAAAAATTCACTCAAGTATTCTCTCGCTCTCCCCTCCCTTAAATGTAAATGTAACAAATAGTTCTATTCCTTTTGATAAAAATCTTGGTTGAGTTTTGAGAAAAAAAATAAGAACTATGCAGGGTCACGCTCACGAGTCTTAAATAAATTGTTTTTCTCAAAATTTTGAGTTCAAAAAGGCGATTTAATATTAGAAAAAAATGAGATTTTTAAAAACTATAGCACAGTAATTTGGTGCTGCCATTTTTTACTGGTTTTAAATAAATTTTATTTTTCCTTATCCTACATTCTTTTTTTTTTTAAATTGGACCTAAGCGCTAGTTCACACGACAATGCACTGCAATATAAATCCAAATGGCAAACGTACAAACGTCGTGTGAAAGTTTCTGTTTAGAATGCACCTATACGCTACTGCTCACTCGCACGGATTTATACTGCGAAAAACCTGCAGTGCATTGCCGTGTGAACTATGTCTAAGTCATTTTCTATTTCTATATCAAGTTTTGAAAAAAAAAATATTTTTTTTTTTTTTTAAATTGTCGTCGAATATTGTTCGGAAACATTTTGTATTTCAAATCAAGAAGTTCCAAACTTCAGTTTTTGACTTTGTGGGGATGTATTTTTGTACTATCCTGACACAGGGAACGATTTTTTTCTTTCAAAATCATTTTCCACGGTAATAAACTAATAAGCAGTGTTGAGTTGAATAGAGTCCTCAGTCTATAATTTTATTCCTACAGTCCACAAATATAAAAACAAAAGTCTAAAATTTAAAATGTGTTTTTTTTTTTTTAATTATTTTTTGTAAACTTTCCACGTACATAAAAACAGAAACAACAAAAGCCAAACACTGATTTTCCCATCTCTAATAAGGCATACAATATTTTTTCTCTGTTAATTTGTTCTTCCCAATGATTAAGCAAATCAATTATGTATTTCCAATGAAAATGGGAAATAAACAAATGACATGCAAATTATGTGATTGGACGTGCTAATAAGTCAAACAAAATTAATTTCCTGATTTAAGTAAATATTTACTTATATAACTAGGTTTCCATAGAGGAAAAAAAAAAAAATAAAATAACTCATTTCCGAAATGAAGAACCATTTAACTCAAGCGATTCTATGTACTTGTGTTTCACCCCCAAAGGCATGGTAGATTATTAATTATTACATCAGTTTATCTGGATTTAACTATGATTACGACATAAGAACAGATAATCCTCAGCAACTGACACATCCTATTAACAACCCTTAATTGCAGCCCTTTGACTACATCTGTATCTCCCCCAGTAGCTAGCTATGCATACCTAATTAAATTAATAATGCAGTTCTAACTAATGTTTGCAATTAATCGTGTGGGCAAAGACCATTGGCCTGAATTAAGTTAACATACAAGAAAGATTAGACTAATTGGGGTCATTTGCACCATCACACATAATACTGACCCGACCCCAAATTGAATTCTGAATTCAAAATGAGAACATTAAGACTCGCATTTCGTCACAAGTTTTGTTGACAAAGGTTACGCGCTTGAGAACACACACTGACACCAATATTAATATTTATTATGAACCTTCCGGGTGTGGCTGATGAAATATGCTGAAATACGAAATTCATATTTTTTCGCTTGTTCTACATTTGAATGTAGGAATTGTTGATTCTGCACTTTTGTTGCACAAATAAATATGCCACTGTGACAGTTGGTCAACATCAGTTTACTTTTGGTCAACGTTCACACAAAGCATTACTGTCTTCATCAAACATGAAATTCTTCGTTGGATTACTTTTGATTGCCGTTTGCGCTGCAGGAACTGTCAGCGCTGCTGCTGTTGGAGTTGGTGAACTAGAGTCATTGCAGCCAAATGCTCAGAAGCAAGGAGCTGAAGCTACTGACAATTTGGAATCATTGAGAGTTCGCAAGGCAGCCAGGTCATATGGAGGGGCACCAGCTGCAGCTCCAGCATATATGCCAAGTATCCCATGCCCCAAGAACTACTTGTTCAGCTGCCAACCTCAATTGGCTCCAGTTCCATGCTCTCCATCATCTTCAGGAGGATATGGTGGCCATGGAGCTTACTCAGAACCACTTGCTCAATGGTCTCCTTACCCAAAGGATAACTGAAATGGATTGTTGATAGAAATAATTGGACCGACGCATTCGACAGCGGATAACGGAATTTTGATAGGAACAAAAATAAACTTTCACTAGCAGACAGGTTGTTGTGGATTTTTTTTAAAGTTTTGCCAAAACTTGTTTGGAAAGTTGTTTTGTTTTAATTAGGGATTTGGAAATTTTTGTTGGAAAATCTCAGCAGCTTTTTTGTAGACGGAAACTTTTTTGTTGAAGTCCTGATATGATGCCAAAGGATAAGCTTCTCATCAATTTTACCTTCAAACGTTTTTTTTTGTTTTTTAAGTTTTGGTTGGTTTGCAGTACCTACACTCTTTTTGCAGGGAATTTCTTTGTGAACAAAAAAAATGGCTGGGGTTTTTGTTTTCGATTGGCATTTTTTGAAACGATATCAAATAGGTATGGTTTGTTAGGTGGTATGGTCATTTGCGACCCATTGGTTTTCATGTTTGGGTGGTTCGTTTCCGTAAAAATGAGGAGACTTTTGACGAAATCTTACCTTTTCTCTGTTTTTTTTTTGGCTTATTTTGGTTTATAGTTATTGAAGAATATACTTAAAGTATGCATTGACTTTCAATTGAATTATTTTTCGTAAAGCTCAGCTGAGGGAGCCAAATTTTCTCCTAAAACGCTTAGAAGCATGCAAAATAAAGTCATAGCGAAGGAGTTAATATGTGGGAAACTAATAAGGGACAAGAAAATGAGTTATTAATAAAAAAAAATTATAAAAACATTTTCGGAGTTTTATATTTTTGAACTTCATTTTCGGATGCAGTAGAAATTCAAAATTCAAAAAAATTCAGAGTACTAAAACTAGTGTTTCGAAGTACCTATGTACCTGACCCTCAATACAAAAGTAAGACAACATTAATAAAAACTACGCATTTCAAGAAAATTTGAAAAAAGATAATTACAAAATTCGAACTTATTCTTTAGCAACTAATTGAAATATTGGTCGCACCTCGCACGTACTCTTGTAGTTTAAGGTGGTTTTGATTTTTAGAATATACAGTTACCAAGTTTAATTTTGTATTATTTACTTCGCATTCGGAACAAGTTCATTGGTCCAAAAATTATTTTTAACAACGTAAGTTTAGCTTTATTCCATAGATTTTTGTACAAAAATTCAGTGACGTGCGGCACTCGAACGAACTAGGTAGACAGTTATAAATTAAATTAATTATTTTCCATCTTATCCAGTCAAAAATAAAAACCGTTAACAAAGTCCAAAAAACAGCGTATTTCTCTTTAAAATCAAACGTTAAACTTCACACAAGACTTCACGAACGTGTCTAAAAAACATGGCTACCAATAAGGAACTCTATTAATAATTAGCAAAAATTAAATACCTATTTAATACAAGAATACAAATTATAAAAAATTGTACACAGATAAGTATATTTATCAAATGCTTCTATTTTTTTGAAACAAACGTTGAAGGGCCAAGATATGTACATAGTCCACATAAAGTTTTAAAACATTATTTTGAAAACCTTTTCAAGTCTTAAAAACTGAATTGAATAGGTATGCATCCTCATCCTTATTATTTTTTGTTGAGATAATGGTGATCAAAGACAAAAGTATTCATTTGTTTGACTAAAAGTAATATAGGTACACCAATCTCAAACAAACAAAACTGGCAGACCTAAATTGATTTATTAAAAAAATCAAGAAACTCATAAAACAAAGAAAATAATAGGTAGAACATTTGTTTTTCGTACCATTTCTCTCAGTCGCAATGAGGCAATAATGGTACCTTAAAATAAATATGTATTTGAAAAACAATTTCAAAACAAGAAGAAGCACACAGCTTCAAAATGCTTTTTGTTTCGACTCAATATGATCCCAAAGATACAGCTCTTCAAAACGCACAAGGGAGAATTATTATTCCCTTAATTTTGTTTTCGTCAGTAGTGTACTTCTGCGAAAGAGTTCAGCCTTCCTACCTATTGCATTTTTTAGGGTTGACCTACAACTGCCCACTCCTCTTTAATCTACTCCAAAAATTAAAAATTAAGAAGTTGTTCTCTTCACTTAACAGTCAACGAAAAAGTTTCGAATTTACTTCAAAATTCAAAGCAAAACAAGAAATTAGACAGATTCAAATCTGTCTACTTGCTCCACATAGAAATTCTACCTGAGCAACATAATCCGCTGATTTTATTTTCATTTAATTTAGGTAGAACGAAAGACTCTGTCTTCGTTTTCAGTCGGGTTTTCCCGAAGCACGTAGCAGATGCAGAAGGCAGAGCCATAGCGAAGCTATAGTGTTTGTATTGTGTGAGAGCATTGAGATTTTTTGCTTCCCAGCGGGAAATATCGTCCTCAATGAAATTTATTGCTGAAATAATCAATGAATTCACTTGCCAAATCATAAGAGAAACGACATGCAATGATTTAGTAGGTGAAGAGTAATGCAAAGTTTCCTCAGTTCGTAGCCTTGATTCCACTCTTTGCTTTGTGTTTATGAAACGACCCTTTATTTCGGTGAATTTAAAAGGGAAAAGTATGCGATGAAAAATTTGTGGAAAATTAATGTACAAGATGATCAGTTCATTCTTTGAATCCACTCATCTGCTTAGTAAAGTGTTCATGGCGAGAACAAAAAAAAAAAAACAAATGTGAGTGAAACTCATCCCAGCAGGGAAAAATTAAAAAATTCATTGAGGAAAAACCTGCTTTTTCCTTGAGGAATAGAAGCTGTACCTGCCACTTTTCAGCTTATTCCTTTGATGAATTTAACATGGGCGTGTCATTGGCGGGAAGCACATGCCACTTTTCCGATGAAAATTCACTAACGAATTCACTACTTCAATGGAAGTTGTTTATTCACCGACCCAGGTGATGAAAAACATAGTGATTGCTTAATCTGTGAATTCACTACATACGGGTATTTAGCTTATTCATCAGTTCAATAATTTCGATGAAAAATCGAATGAAAATTCAGCTATGAAATCACCAGGTTAGTGGTAGTTTCTTTTTCATCAATAAAATCCTCCCATTTGTATTGTTTACTAAATCCCATCGGTAATGTACCCTTTATTTTAAAATGAAAACAAACCAAAATGTTTGGCGTTTCGGCAAACGCAATTTCTATTGACTTCAGCTCGTCTTACATGGACTTTTTTACAGAAAGTCACTGTGAACTGTATCCAACAAAATGAGAATTTATAGTTGCCAAAAAATTATTAACTACTTTGTGCATTACTATTCATCGTTGGAATCATCGATTACAATTCACCATGAGTTTCACTCACATTTGTTTTTTTTTTTTTGTTCTCGCCATGAACACTTTACAAAGCAGATGAGTGGATTCAAACAATGAACTGATAATCTTGTACATTACTTTTCCACAAATTTTTCATCACATACTTTTCCCTTTTAAATTCACCGAAATAAAGGGTCGTTTCATAAACACAAAGCAGAAAGTGGAATCAAAGCTACGATCTGAGGAAACAAAGTTGTTTATATTTTTTTGGCAACTATAAATTCTCATTTTGTTGGATACAGTTCACAGTGACTTTCTGTAAAAAAGTCCATGTAAGACGAGCTGAAGTCAATAGAAATTGCGTTTGCCGAAACGCCAAACATTTTTGATTTGAAATGGAAACAGCTTTTTGGTTTGTTTTCATTTTAAAATAAAGGATGCATTACCGATTAGATTTAGTAAACAATGCAAATGGGAGGATTTTATTGATGAAAAAGAAACAACCACTAACCTGGTGATTTCATAACTGAATTTTCATTAGATTTTTCATCGAAATTATTGAACTGATGAATAAGCTTAATACCCGTATGTAGTGAATTCACAGGTTAAGCAATCACCATGTTTTTCATCACCTGGGTCGGTGAATAAACAACTTCCATTGAAGTAGTGAATTCGTTAGTGAATTTTCATCGAAAAAGTGGCATGTGCTTCTCGCCAATGACACGCCCATGTTAAATTCATCAAAGGAATAAGCTGAAAAGTGGCAGGTACAGCTTCCATTCCTCAAGGAAAAAGCAGGTTTTTCCTCAATGAATTTTTTAATTTTTCCCGCTGGGTTTGTGGATTGTGGTTCTTGGTAGAGAGGTCAAATTATCTAAAGAAATAAAAGTAGGTGTGGAAAATGTGAGTGTATGAATAGTAAGGGATGAATGAATGATTTAAGTTCGTTAAATTATAGATGTTGAAAATTTGAGATAGGTTATGGATGTTAGTGTTAGGGACTCAATGCAATGAATGTAAGTAAACACAGTTTTTTTGATTGTAACAAGTAGGTTTCTTTTTTTTTCTCTCTTTACGGTAGGGTAGACACTGTCTAAAACGTCTTATTGACGCACCGTCACTGCAAAAATTGTCAGTCTGTTAAAGTTCTCTCAGAGATAAGCAAAATAGCAAAAAGAATGGAATGGGTTGGTGGAATCTTTCGGCAACATTTTTTTTGAGTAACATCTGATTTACCTATAGGTACCCGGTATTTGATTGAAAAAAGTTTCTGCACAGAGAAATTATTTGGTCACAATTTGTCAGGAAGTAGAAATGGTTTGCTCTCTTTTTAGCGCTCGTTCCTACCAAAAACCTACTAATTTTTTAATTTTTTTAAACAGGAGTTAGACAAAAATTGGTGAAGAGCTACTAATAAGAATGTTTGTATAATTTTGTTGTTTCACAATTTGAGAGTTCTTAAATACTTTCCATTACCTACTCTCAGATCACGTTTTGGAATTTGTATCAAAATTTGGTGGCGCAACAGCTCGTAGAAAACCAGGGCCTAGTGACTTACAATTCTCAACCATTCCTGAGTGCTTGTTGTTGTCAGGAATGGAGGAAATCTAAAATTTTTTGCGAGTCCAAACGGCTAGATGAGAAACAATTATTCATGACAATTATATACTCTTGAAGGATTTGTCAGTTCCTTGCAAGAGGCATTGCCTTGGAAAAAACAATTCTGTTTTTAGATGTAAGCGGCTGGGAATCGAACCCAGACCTTCGGCATGACAGTTCAACGCGCTTACCATTATGATGCGAGGTACTACTAGTTTAGTTACTTACCTACTTTCTTAAGCTGGCGCTTCAGTCCGGGGTGGACCAATTCTTCAATCAACAAGCTTCTTCCAACAGCCTAGGTCTCTAACTAGCTGTTTCCAGCTACGCACACAGAGTGCCAAATTTGGCTGAGATCCTATTCCACTTCAATGCACCACCTGTTACGCTGTCCACCTGTACTGCACCTTCCCACGGGGTTTGAGGATTCAGAGACTTTTCGGCCAGAGCATTGATGTCCATTCGCTCTAGGTGACCCAGCTACCTCTTTCGTTGGTTTTTCGCTTTTGTTCGTTAGTGCATCTTCTTTTCCACTACCCATCTATGCACATGGGACCAAAAAACACCGAAGAATTTTCCTTTAAAAATTGCCGAAGAAGTTCTCATCCACCGGTTATAGTGTCCATGTCTTTGCATTCTACATCAGAACCAGGATGATAAGCGTCTTACACAGGCACACCTTAGCTGCCCGAGAATAGGCTTTTGCTCCTCAATTGCCTTTTTAGCCCAAGGAATCGGTGATTGGCAAGAATAATTCTTCGGTTGATCTCAGCGCTGGTTTTATTCACTGAGTTGCGATAACGGAGCTTTAGGTATACAAATTATTGACCACCTCCGTTCTGTCCGAGACGTGTCGGTGTTGGATGGTCTTTTTTGTTGACCAGCAGTGGTTACACCTAGCTTCCTGACTTCCTTTTCAATACTCACAAAAACACCACTAACATCACGCTCTGTTCATGCGATTATGTCAATATTGTCAGCGTATTAAGCAAGTAATTGGATTGACTTTTGAAAGATTGTGCCTCTAGTGAGAGTTTTTCAAGAACGATGTTGAAGAAGTCACATAACAGCGCTTCGCCTTGCCTAAAAGGTATCGGTGCAAGGTTTTTGACGACCGTACATTTGCAGCGTGCATTCTACTGAAACTGAAACTAAGTTAAAACTGCAAGGTGGAACATAAACAAACTTAAACAGGAGATCTTCAAGTTCCCGATAAAAAAAGGAAAAGCCAATGTTCTGAAAGTAAGGGGATCTGAGCAAACCAAAGCTGAAGACACAATTCAACTAAATACGGCTCGCATGTGATTCCTCGATGCCCAGAAAAAGTGGCCCTCACAGGAATAGGGATCCCATATAGTGTTGGCCAAAGGAAAAAGAAATAGACCATCTTTGAAGAAAATGCCTGCATTCAAGGGACGGAAAAGACACGTTAAGCCAGCAGAGTATAGTTTAGCAGATTTCCAGAACTAAGAGATCTAAGCTCAAGCGAACCATCAATTCAACTTTTGCTCAACATTTTTTTCTCAAGAGCAGGAAGATGCAACGTTTGGAACTCATCAGTGAAAAGATGAGTCAGATTCCCCGTACACATACAGGCTTTTCATCAGTAAGCTTTCGGAGAAGATGCTGACACCGTGATTTACCGTTGCAGTACAGTCACCTGGAGACAAAAGGCAGCACTTCTCACAAAAGCCCACGCTATGATCAGAGTGATGGAAGAAGTAGTCAAGGCCACTCAAATTGTTCCATTTACTCGAAGCATATTCCATTGTTGGTAGCTTGGTTGTCAGAAGCGCCTGTAAATCAGCCAGGTGGATCAACATGCTGAACGCGTTTGAGGATACTTTCAAAATTCCAGCCTAACTCTTATGGATGGTGAAGGACTTTCAGGGACCAAGAGCTGATGAGACTACGAAGAAAGTAAATCCAATCCGTAGCAGCACATAAATTCATCTTGAGCCCTGATCTGTGGAACAGCTCGTATGATGGCATATTAGGCATGAACATGCCGGAAGATACCTTTCTGGTAGGGTACGCAGATGAAATTGCCACGGAAATAATAGCAAAAAACACCGAAAGAGCGCAGTGGAAGCTCAACCCATATCATATAACGTGTGCAATTCTGGATAGATGAACACCGTTCAAGCTTGGCTACGGAAAAAACTAAGATATTTCTTCAGACGAAGAAGATAATTTCCACACAAATTGACTTCCAAATTGGCCCTGAAGTTATAAAAAGCAAGGATGGGGTGGAGTATTTGAGAGTTCAACTTGACACAAAGCTATTTTTTTGGCAACATCTAAAAGCCGCCGCGGAACGTGAAAGTCACAACATTGCTCAACAGACTGATGGTGAGAATAGGTTAGGTTAGGTAGAAGGGCTGACAGTTGATCTCGTTACCATCACACTTAGATCTATATAGATCCGTTGTGATACCCTAGGAAATTGTATTCCACTTAATGTAAAAAAAAACACCTATGTGTTCTGTTAGCTGTCAAGCCATTTAGAGGCGTTGATGAAATTCAAAAGGCTATTAGCCAAAGTTCCAGAAAGTTCCTCTAGGTCGTCATAGAAATGATTTCCTAGGTGTTTCTTTCTTAAATGACAGAGTGCTGGGCAGTGGCAAAGGAAGTATAAGGTATCCTCAGGGTGAAAATAGGTGGCTACTGATTTCAACAACGCATGCCATTCTCCTATACGGAAGCGAGATCTGGGCTGATGCCCTACGACAGGAAAAATACTGAAAGCAGATGGCGGCAGTACAAAGATGCTGAGACTTGCGTGTGGCTATCTCCTGCTAAACGGTGTCGAAACCAGCCGCTATTGTAGTTGAAGGAGTGACCTCAATAACTCTCCATTGATTCTCTCACGATACAAGGGAAGAACGTCCACGATAATATGCGGAAATTTGAGTTTAAACGGCAATCGAACAGGCAGAGTTTTCACAAATGGGAAGTGGCAAGGACACTGGAGCTCAGAAAGCAAATGACGATGGACAGTAAGACTAATTAGGGAGTTGAGTTGAGTGAAACGACTGGGAACACGCCAACACGGTGAAATCAACAGATCTAGTCCTACGTCACCCATTCCTCATCAGACATGGATGTTCAACGACTTCATTCTCAAAATCTACAAAACGAACCGTACAGCCTGCCACGCACGCTCTTCGCCTGTCATAGATGGGAAACCCAGCGTCAAGACTTGGAAAGAAGTATTGCGATGGCTTCAACGCAGAAAATGTGGTTTCAGAATGCTGGCCAGTAAAATATTCTGAACAAGATAAAAAGAGAAGAAGAAATTTCCCGGGAAAGAAGAGTGACAAACACACGGGGATGTGTCAACAGGAAATCAAAAAATAAAAACCTCCTTGGCAGTAGGGATCACAGCAACTACTGATCTAAGTGCAAGTTCTAGGAAAACATAAAATATCAGAGCTAAAATTAATTTTTTTTTTTAATGTTTCCAGAAGAACCCCTCAAAGCGATAGTAGTTAAAAACCTCCGTTTTTTACTTTTTCATATTCAAAATGGTTCAAAAGTTTCATCCGAAATGACATTTAACATTAATTCCACATTTTATAACATTCGAACCACTTGACAAAAATATTTCAATATTCAACCGCGTTCACTGACATTATAATTGACCAAAACCAGAAATCAAATCGTAAAATTCTCTCTGATAAAAGCCATCAGCAGCACTGTCACCGGCTTTTCATTATTTTATAAAACACAAAATATTTAATTCCGAACTTAACCCACAGGATGCTTTAGTTTTTTAAGGGGAGTTTTTTGTTTTGTCAAAGCTTATAAATAGATAGGATAACTTCGATGCACATTTATCTCCGTTCTCTCTCACTCGTCATGATGCCATCAGAGCCACATTTTGAAATATTTGCAGATCGAAATAGGTTAGGAAGGTATTTCAAAAAACCATTGGGAAAATTATTCAAATTTTTTCCAGAGAATAATGATTTGGCTAAAAGCGCGCTGATACTCGTATTTCATTGTTGGCGTCCTGTTATGTATGTCCTTCGTGTTTTTGTGATGACTTTGCGGACTCATCATTGTGAGCTGTGGTGCTAGTTGAGGTTACGGTGATGTATAGATTCACAGTATGTGGTCTCCATTGACAGAGACTGTGTGGGTGATGTTGCAGGTCCTCATCCTTTGTCATCATCATACGAAATATCAAATTTATATAAATTTATGATTCTCTCGGCCACCTGCCGTGCCCGATTGTTATCCAATTTTGTCAGGACATTCGATGAAAAGAGCCTGATATTTATATTGATGCGGCTACTGATGACTTTCAGTGGTTTTTGTCCACTAAAGAGGGGTGATATGGAATGAGTGGTGTCAGATTGTTTGCAGAATGATATGTTGTATATATACCTGCCTATGCTTTGTATACGTTTTGGGTTTTGTTTTTTGTTGGCTTTTCCAATTGGAAAGCTTTTTCATGTAACAACACATAACAAAGTAGGTTGTTATGGAATAGGTTGATAGTGGGTGCGGGGAGAAGATACGAAGAGGTAAGGGTATATTTTGTTCTACCGGATGTAAAAAGTTATTTCATTAATCTGGATCCGGTGTAGTTTGCACAGGAAATGAAATATCTACTACTTTATATTATAATCTATAGGTACCTATGGGTGTACTTTTTTTTCTGTTTTTGCCATGTTTTTTACGAACTGTCAAGCACTGAGTTATGAGAAATTTAGCAATCGGATGTTAAATATAAAGAGGGTGGTCAATCAAAATTTAAAATAGTTTTTTTCTTTTTCGCTTATTTACTTGTAAAAAAATATTCATTTAATGGTTTTCACTGGTAAAATACTAGCCACAAAAGGAAAAAAATTAACCAATTGGTTTCTCTTGTCATTCGTTAAAAAACATTGTTTTAAATTAAATAAAAACAATATTTTACTAATTACAGACTACATATATGCAAAGCACTGAAGTCTAATGGTTAATCCATCGATGATATAAATGGTTCTCTTAGCGTACAGAAGGAAAATACCAATGTTTAGAGCATCATCAATCGAAGCCACACCGCTGGCTTCAGATCAGGCCAGATACCTTGATGTGATCAAAGATAAGAAAATAAACTCGAATCTCAACACTAAAGAAAGAGCAAATAAAGCTATAGTCACATTCTTAAAAAAAAAAGGATGGGTCTGCTTAATGCAAGCAGTTACGTATAAAATTAAAAAAAGTTAAAAATACAAAAAATTAAGAAAGGAAAAAAAAAAGAATGAAAAAATAAAAACAAATTTAAATTTAAAATAGGACCATGCAAAAGCAGATCTCTAGTTAAAAGTCAAATTAAAAATAGTAAAAATTTAAAATAGAATAGCATGCTAAGGCATTTGTTAAGTTCGTTGAGTTTGTAGTTTCAGTTTCTCTAGGTAGTAGCTCGTTAAATTTTTCAGGCTTTACTAAATTGTTTCAACTAAATTATAGGAGGAACAATAAAGAAGTTTTTTCTGTGTGATCTTGCTATAATTATAGTCAAAAATATTTGAATAAGAATTTACTTCCCTCAACATTCTAATAACTGGTTCATTCCTGCCATAATCAGTTCTGTGAGGTGCTTGATGGAATTGGGGTACTGATCTTACAGAATGTGAGTTGGTATTAATACTCATTGCCTCAAGGAGGGCAGAAGAATCAGTAACACCAGACAAAATTTGATGGACAAAAATTACGTCAGCTACTTCACGACGCTTTTGAAGGGATTGCAAGTTAATAAGCCGCAACCGATCATGATAGGGGGAAAGTTGTAGCTGTCAACCCATGGGAGTCCTCTATGAGCAAAGCGGAGGAATCTACGCTGAATTGCCTCTAGTCTATTGATGTGCACAATGTGGTAAGGGGACCATACTTGACTAGCATATTCAAGTAAAGGTTGTACAAAGGTTTTATAGAGAGATTTCGGTACGTAGGGATCTGAAAACTCCTTAGACCAACGCTTAAAAAACCAAGGACAGAGTTAGCCCTAGTTACTATGTTGTCATAATGGGATCTGAAATTGAGCTCAGTATCACAAATAACACCTAAGTCCCGAATTGTTGTTACTCTGGAAACAAGATCTACACTAATATAGTAGTCCCGTGGTGGTGGGCGAGATCGTTTGCGGGAATATGTGATGGCTTGGCATTTACCGACATTAAGCTCTAAACTATTTTTTTGACACCAAATAAAAAAATTATTCAGGTCGTTCTGAAGAGGTATAGCATCGTTAGGTGAAGATATTACCCTTAAGATTTTCATGTCATCCGCGTAGGTAGAAAGTTCCGAATGCTTAATCACAGATTCCACGTCATTAATCGTTAGAATAAAAATTATTGGGCCCAGATGACTACCTTAAGGGACTCCTGATTTCGCAATGAAAGGATCTGATACGGAAGATCTAATAGGTAGGGAGCCGGTGACATCAAAAGTCCCGTCATCGCGGAAATGGACATAATATATATCATTGGAAAGGTAATTTTATGTACTTTCAGAAAAACTCGGTATGACAGGCCCTAGCCTGCCGAAAGTATCTGTCATACCTGTTTGAACGATGCGACCTCTGTTTTTAATAAAATTCATTGTGCTTTTGTATGTATGCTATTGATTTCGAAGCCACTGAATAGATTGAGCTCAAATTTGCAGGGAATATTTTGTATATACCATTAACTATTTCTGGAAAGTTTGGTTAAAATCAGTTCACAGGTTTTTTGAGGAGGGGCAGAAATGCACGCTGGGTACCCAATAAAAATGAAGCGTTTTTGAGATAAAACTTTGTTTTTAGTTTTATTATTGTTTTTTGAAGGGTGATTACTAAAAAAATTTAGCTAATTACAGCCTACGAACTTCCAAAAATAAGTTCTGCCCAAAAAAACCTGACCTGATAGTACAGTCAAACCCGCTTATTTTGAATTTTTAAAATCGTATTTTTTAATTTATTTTATAACTATTCATAAAAAAGTTCGATTAATTGAACAGAAAAGTTTTGTGAGTGTGTTAGTATTTATGTACATAAGGTAAGAGGTCTGATTAGGCGAGAAATATAAACCTATGTACCTAAGTTGACTGATTTTACTTAATAACATGAAATAATCATAATTTGTGGGTTTAAACGTTTTTTCTATAGGATTGTATTATTGTGTATTGAAACGTGATTGAAAACTACTGCCTAAGAAGAAAAAATCCCGACGTGATGGTACAGTCAAACCCGCTTATTACGAATTTTTCAAATCACATTTTTGTATTTATTTTCTAACTGTACACAATCATAAATAAACTTCAATTACATAAGCATACATTTTTTGCCTATATACATAGCTATAAATGTACATTAAAAGGTTTGGAGTTTACTTAGGTGGAAACATCAAACATATACATACATACCCAACTAACAATTTAAGTTGTTTAAGTGTCAATACAAGCTATTTTCTGACTTGTCTAGAAACTAATATTAGCCTTATACAAATCATTTTGGCGCACATTGAAGAAGCTATTTGATTCCCTTAAAACCTTTTGTCACAAGTCCTATGCAATTAAACAGCTTTCCAACAACATTGTAAAAAGGTCTTAAAAAGACAAAATATTGCTCAACTAAACAAGTTATAATAAGGCTTGTTTAATAAGGCCTTGAAAAGGCCATACAAATTTTTTACATTTAGGCCTTATAAAAGCCACTCAATGCAGTTGTGTAATAAAAGAAATTTGCTTGCTTGGAATTATTTTATTTAATTTTTATTATTTTTATTTTGTCTCTTTATTTTCCTTGCGGGAGATTGGATTACGTTTTTCTATATTCTGAAATGATAAGAATATTATTTAATTTATAAAAATGTTACTTACTTTGATGACTCTTCCGAGGATTGAACTCGCATCCCTCCAATCACATATCCAGCACGCTACCCACTACGCCAATTCGCAATTCAGAAGGTGCATGTTAAAATTCTAACGAGTTGATACTTGTGCCTGTACAATTTTACCAGCAATATACATGTAGTTAAGGTCACGTTTTGGATTTAAAAAAATTTCATTCCAGTTTTGAATTCTAATAATACGATGACAGAGAACATCTACAACTATATATTTGTAGATGAATCATCTAGCCAAAATCATACTGATATGATACGATTTTCTTGATATTTGTTACTTTTTTTAAGTTTAAAAAGTGCGAATCAATTAATTCTTGAAGGGTTTGAAAGAAGAAATATACAAGAACATACGAGTTTATATAATTATGTATGTATGTAGATATAAATCTTGAACATTTGTTTCTCTATACATTCTTATGAAAGAAACTTCCTTTTAAGCAATTTTAAGTTATTATGTGAAGCTACATAACCATTTGAGTGTAAAACGAGTGAATTATTTTTAAAAGATCACACTTAATACTTCTATTTCTATAAAATCACAATTTGAAAAATAAATTTTCTCGTTAAGGAAAAAACTTAATTATAACTGCAAGTAGGTACGTGCGACTCGTTGGTGTATTTATGTTTACGCTGGTAGGATAGCTTACTGAAGAAGGTAATCATTTCAATAAGTTTGCTACTAACATTTTATAAAAACTATATATTTCGTCATAGATGTGCACAGCTGTCCCAACCCATACGAAACAGCTCACGAAATGAGACAATAATTTCATTAAGTTAGTCACAAACGTTTTATAAACACTATACATTTCCTTAAGGAGGTACACAGCAACACAGCTGTCACAAGCCAAACAAAATAGCTCACCAAAGAAGACAATCATTTGATTAAGTTTGTTACTAACATTTTATAAAAACTAGATATTTCCTCACGGAGGGATACAGCTGTCACAAACAAAACTAAATAGCTCACCAAAAAAGGCAATAATTTCAATAAGTTTGCTTTAAAAATTTTATTTTATCTTTCTAAACAAAAACATAATAACGTATAACAAATTTCTTGTTGATTGATAATCAGAAAAACTAAACTAAGCATAGAAGTTTAAGTGATTTAATACTGGAATTCTTACAACCATTTAAGAACGATTTTTTGGTTGGATGGAATTTGTAAAAATTAAATGTTTTTTTTTTGGGATTGTGGGTGCCATTTGTCACTAGATTTGAGGCAAACAAACCAATGCCCGTATAAATTCAGAACAAGCATTCAAAAGTGCATTCATTTTTTTGTTAGATTAAAAACAAATATATTTACGAGAAAAATTGCAAAAATAAACAAAAATATTTATGCATTAGTTAAAGTTGAGAAAAAAAAAAAACAAATTCTATCAAGAAACACATCAATCGAGGAACACATCGGCGAGCGCGCGCTTCATAGTGTTGAACGACTTTGGGCACTTGAAATTCATTGATATTTTGATAACTTCTTTTTAATTATTCACTATTTTTTGACAATTAGATTTTTTAATAATATATTTGTTTTTAATCTTTTCAAATGAATGACGAACACTTTAGAATATTAGACCAGACACGCTGCAAAATATTTTCAACTCCAGAGAAATGTCAAATCTTGCTGCTGTGTGTTGTATAGCAAGCTTATTTAAGAAAGCCGTATACGAATTGTTTTGATAACATAGGGCAAAACAACTTGGGCAGGCCTTAAACAAGGCTTTTATACTTAAGCATACAAGCCCTATGTATAACTTGCCAATTTCATTTTAAAAGGCATTAAACAGGCTATTAACAAAAATAAATATTGGAAAATGGGTGAATTGTATAACAAAGCCTTATATTAGTTCTATGTGAGCTATAGCTTATCAGATTTTAAAAATCGGACCTAATACAAGTTAAATTGTTAGTTGGGTATCTACATAAATGTACCTACAGTGTACCTTATTAAATTTATTTTACTTGCAAACATAAAAGAATCATAATTTTTTCGTTCATTGAAGGGTGTTAAGAAAAAATAGTGTTAAACCCTCTCAAAATTATATTAAATTATATTATCAAGCGGGTTTGACTGTACTATCAGGTCAGGTTTTTTTGGGCAGAACTTATTTTTGGAAGTTCGTAGGCTGTAATTAGCTAATTTTTTTTAGTAATCACCCTTCAAAAAACAATAATAAAACTAAAAACAAAATTTTATCTCAAAAACGCTTCATTTTTATTGGGTACCCAGCGTGCATTTCTGCCCCTCCTCAAAAAACCTGTGAACTGATTTTAACCAAAATTTCCAGAATAAGTTAATGGTATATACAAAATATTCCCTGCAAATTTGAGCTCAATCTATTCAGTGGCTTCGAAATCAATAGCATACATACAAAAGCACAATGAATTTTATTAAAAACAGAGGTCGCATCGTTCAAACAGGTATGACAGATACTTTCGGCAGGCTAGGGCCTGTCATACCGAGTTTTTCTGAAAGTACATAAAATTACCTTTCCAATGATATATATTATGTCCATTTCCGCGATGACGGGACTTTTGATGTCACCGGCTCCCGGGCTATAAACAAGACCTGATATTTACGATCTGATAAGTAAGATTCCATCCATTGAATGAAGCCAGGAGGAAATCCAAGAGCCTCTAATTTAAACGATATAATTTTGTGTGAGATTTTATCAAATGCCTTGCTAAAATCTGTGGCAATGACGTCAACTTCATTTTTATTTTCCATTGCGTTCAAAGTAAAAGAAACAAACTCTGTCAAGTTAGTGGTCGTAGATTTACCTTTAAATCAAAACCGATTTAAATTAGAACCCGTGCTTTTTAGTGAAAAAAATTGACTTGCGAGAAGTTTAGGAATGCAAGATAATTTGGCGATTGGCCTACAGTTTGCAATATCTGCTTTACAGCCCTTTTTGTAAATAGGAATGATAAAAGAATTCTTCCACAACGACGGAAAAATGCCAAAAGAAATAGAGTTGATTACAATTATTCATATAGTTAAAGTAACTTAAATCTGGCTCAAAATCACTTTCAGAAAAGGCAAGACCGACAAAATTTGCAAATAAACTAGTTATAATTTTAGAATCATTAGAAGAAAGATTTAAATAGCTAAGAGTAGTTGGATAACCATCAGACTTTTTCTTTGAATTAATAAATTGCCAAAATCGAATTGCATCTGATGGATATAAGCATCATATAACACTTTAGAAAGAGTTGAAAATTCATTATACGCAACTATGTAAAGCGAGAAGTCATTTTCTGTTTTAGATCTTAAATATTTTTGCCAGAGACAGTTTCGGGAACTGTGCAGCGTACAGAGCTCCTTTGTATACCACGGAGGTGATGACGATGTATTTTTTGGGGCCCATAAGGTATAGATAGAAAAAAAACAATCAAAAACTACTGAATAAAAATTAATGGCAAGAGCATCGATTCTATTATTTAAATTAGAATTAAAAATTGAATCAAAATTAATATTACTCAGGAGGGTTTTGTTATAAGGTTGAAGGTATGTTAACATGAAAATTAAATTTAAAAGTTGGTGACTTAAAAGCTAGTGATAAATTTTTGCAATTAATAACTTTAATTACAACAAAATATGTTTGAAAAAAGAGAGAGAGAGAAACTGAAACTGAACTATTCCTGCTACAGGATATTTGAAAAATCCTGGCGACCCAACCCAAAAATTATTAGGTGGATGTACTTGTACATACATGTACATGACAATAGTATGACCGATATTAACCTACGGTAATCTTTGTTTGGCGGGACGCAACTGAGAAAGCAACAAACCCGAAAACTTTGACAAAAGTTCAAAGATTAGTATGCGTAGGTGTAACGGGACGTTGAGAACCACTTGCACAGCAGGACTGGAAGCAATTCTAAACTTGAGATCCCGTGATATATTCGTGCAAGAATCTGCAGCATAACGTGCCCTCCGGCTAAGCCAGACTAAATGCTGGAAGCAAAGTACAATGGGCCATACTCAGATTCTGCAGAGATATGTGGGAAATTATGTTTGCACAGACTACACAACTCCCCAATTAAATTTCAACAGATCCTTCACTACCTCTTTTCCTAGTAGAGAGGAGTGGGAAAACAACCAATCGCTCAGCTAAGTAATGAATCCACGATAATTGTTAACATTGATGCTTCTACAACGGACACTGGATGGTGCAGGAATTTTCTCGGAAGCTCTGGTGACTAGCTAGCTTCTTCAAACTTGCAGCGTCTTCCAAGCTGAGGTCTTAGCAGTGGCAAAAGCAGCTACGCAAATACTGATGATGGCGATACCACGAGCTGATAATATCAGAGCCTGTTTAAGCCTGAAATACACATTTCAAGCAAAACTGAAGTTATATCATTCTTACCTATGAACGAAAAATATGATTTTAGACGCTGTTTTGAATTTTTTACCATCTAAAGTTTTCAACAATGTATTTCATGACCATTTTGACAACATACACAAAAGCGTACAGGACTTATTTGATGGAGAGGTGGGGGGGTGGCAAAATCATTCGAAAACTTAGCATTAGTATATAAATCTAGCTTTAAGACGCAGCAAAATTTCCCCCAACGGTGCGCCCTTGACACATTCATATGTATTTAGGTACATGTTCGTTTTTGATCAATTTATAACCAAATCTAGTCAGCTAAAGAAATTGAATTGTTAATATTTGAGTGTTTTATAGTGTTGAGTAATATTACGTATACGCCATAGTGTACCGTTGAAATAAAAGCCGAATGGATTTTTGTTTATTGCCAAAAATGGTTGTTGCTCAAACGTCACTTCTTGTTGACAGTTATTAAAAGATAATAAGTAAACTATAGGCTTGACAAAGATAGGTTAAAGTTGCATTTGCATAGTTACAATTACAAAAATGTTTTCTGAGCAAAATTTATTAATTAGGTATAAAGTGTAGCAAATACTTGTTAGTTTTTGAGATTTTTTTCAGCGCATTCTATGGGAAATATTAAAAACTTTCAATATAGGTGCACTGCTAAGTTCATAAATAATGCATTGAACTATTTCAGCGCCATCTTAGAGCCACTCGACAATCTCAAATTGCATACGACAAAGGCCCTCACTATATCACTGATGAGTCAGTCCAAGTGAGATTGTGGGACGAAACGCCAATTTATAGGACTAAAGATCATTTACTTAAGGACTAAAGGCAATTTACTAGGACTAAAGGCCATTAGTTTGTGACGATTAAGAAATTTGATTTTGACTAAAGTTGCGGTTAATTTTCTTCGAGTGTTTATTGATCAACTTATCAATTGAAGGGCTGCGGAAAAAAAACACTTAGAATTATTTTGATTCGTTGTGATACCATGAAGGTGTTTCTCATTTAGTAAAACCTTTGTGTTCTGTTGTCAGTCAAGCCATTTAGCATTGACCAAGTTCAGAAGGCAATTAGCTGAAGTTCTAGAAAGTACCTCTAAGCCATTGAAGAAATGATTTCCTAGATGTTTCTTTCTAAAATGACAGAGTGCTGTACAGTGATAAAGGAAGTTTATAGGTAAGGTATCCGCATATACTTCTTACTCGCTGCACCCTCTGCAAAGGTTGTTAGTACTAAGCCTCATTATCTTTTTGTGGTATTCCAGTTTCCCAGTACGTTATGTCCGGTGATTATGCTGACAAAACAACCAAGATGTTTCTTGTTCATTTGCATAATTTTGTCTGTCCTCTGCTTATTGAAATTTGGTCATAATTTTCTAGTTGTGCCACATGTTTAGAGCAGGTTTTATCTCTCATTGGTTTGTTTCTAATATTTTGTTACCAATATTCTGTTTGATGCTACAGGTTGGAGCTTTTATATTTCGTTCGGCTTGTTTTGAACTAAGCGACAATCTCGTTCTAGCCAGCTCATCAGTTCTTTCGTTTCCCTGTTACATCACTGTGACCAGAAACCTAGCAGAGTCTTATGTTATGCTACATGCTAAGAACCCTAAGCACTTCGTGGCAGCAAGTTACAAGCTTCGAATGTATCTCGGTGACAGAAATTGCTTTTATTGACACTTAGCTTTCAATAAAGAGAGTGATTTATATGATTTTTTTTTTTTTTTTTTTAGAAAAAATACAAGAAAATTCCCCTTATTTTAAAATACACAGCTTCTTCTTATAAATGGATGTATTTATCTTGGACAAATTTTGGGTGTAGATAGCTCACTTTTATAATGAATGACATATACATAAAATATAATATTTTTAAACTGAGTGAGCCATTGTTGTGCATCATAGTTCTATTCTAGGAATTTTACAGGTCCGATTTTAGGTGCAGCTTTTCCAAGCCAGTTACCTCAAGTAAGACGACAGTGGACATAACTTTTTCGTCCTTAATGATAGATTCCTGAGGTGTTAAATGTGAAATACAAACCCGAGCAGTCACCAATATTTGACTTTTGAATGACATTCCCCAGAGCGTCCTGGGACAGGGAAAATCCAAGAAACCTATTCACGTGATATTTCGTGTCACTTTGACTTTTCATTTTGTATTTCTTATGTACCACCCGGCAAACATGTTTCTGACACATAAATTATTGAATAAATCGAGTGTAAACACGGTCAAACATTTACGTATTAGCTCGATATCCACGAGGAATCTATCCTCAACAGCTAATAAATTGTGCCCACTGGAGCTTACCGGAACAGAACTATGCATCACACTTTCAGTTTCAAACGTAATATTTCACTTTTAATTTATTTCATAATTTATATGGAACAACAACGTTTGCCGGATCAGCTAGTATCTTTATGAAAATTCGAAAAGTAATTTAACATTCAACTGTCATTAACTGATTTCAATTTTGCAGCTCTGTACCCACGTTCTGTAACTGGCGCATCGATATAATCGGTTATTTAGATTCGTTGAAAATTTAGTTTTGTTCAATTTTTTAACGTCTTTCGACCAATTTAATCGATGCGAATGATACAAAACATAGGCACAGATTTCTTGCCCGAGCACACGTCGAATACAGTGTAAGTAGACTTTGGTGAAAAAAGTGTCACATAACACAGAAAACAAAAATACTAGGATCACGATTGTAAAATGAGGGACTTATTCAGCTCTGGACCTTTGGCACCTCATATGAGGGAAATTTGATAAAAAATATCCCATCTAATTGGTCAGAAGCTTTCTCAAGGTCGCTCAAGATCACGCGCGATTTTTGGCACCTCATTTAAGGGAAATTTTATACCATTCGAAAGATTTCTATATCGTGATAAAAGGTCAACTATTTTCAGTAATTGGTCAGCCATAGATTTTTTTTCTATGAATTTTTAAAGTTCGTTTCAAGGTCACAAACAATACTTTTGGCATCTCATTTGAGTCATTTAAAAAACAAAAAATGCAATTTGAAAGGCCTCTTCACGGTTGTAAAAGGTCAGCTATTTTCAGTAATTGGTCAGTCATAGACTTTTTTTTATGAATATTTAATGAATTTACATCCGCTGATACAAAGCATTTGGGAATACGAGAGCTATCCCAGGGACTGGAAGGATGGTGTGATTGTAAGGTTGCCAATGAAAGGTGACCTAAAGAATTGCAACAATTGGCGTGGTATCACCGTTTTGTCCGTTTTCCCAAAACTAATGGCAACCATCATTCTCGAGCGAATAAGGGATAGAATCGAGTCTACACTCAAGAGGCATCAAGCTGGCTTCCGCAGTGGTCGATCGTGTGTCGACCATATCAACACCCTGCGTATCGTCCTCGAACAGTCGATGGAATTTCAATCACCACTTTACCTCAGTTTCGTGGATTTTGAGAAGGCCTTTGATCGAGTTAACCGAGAATGTATATGGAGATCGTTGCTTGGTAGAGGAATTCCACCAAAAATTGTTGCCATTATTAAAGAGTCCTACAACAACGCAAGGTGTTTTGTTTTGCACAATGGGCAGCTATCCGACTCCTTCGTAGTGCAACATGGTGTGAGACAAGGGGATGTTCTATCGCCAATTCTCTTCTTGCTGGCGATGGACGATGACGGCCAGTGTTGGTACAGCTGAGCGACAGGGCATTCAATGGAGACCGTTCGAAAGGCTCAGTCATTTAGACTATGCCGATGACATATGTCTACTGGCAAATAACATCAGTGGGCTGAACGGGATGTGCCAAGCACTGCAAGTGAAGGGAGAGTCGAGTGGTCTAAGAATAAACAGCAAAAAGACAAACATAATGCTCACAAGGCGCTCCACACAGCATCGTATTATTCTACAGGAGACGCCAGTTGAAGTAGTGGAACAGTTCAACTACCTTGGCAGTATTGTCTCTGCAAACGGTGGTACGGATCTAGACGTTAAAAGTAGAATAAATAAAGCTCGTGCTGCCTTCGGTACTCTATCCCCAATCTGGAAATCAAGTCAAATCTCCTTACGCAATAAGTTGAGATTCTTCGAATCCAATGTAAAATCCGTGCTGTTATATGCTTGTGAAACCTGGAAAGTCACGTCTACTATTTCGAAGAAAATGCAGGCTTTTGTGAATCGCTGTCTTCGCCACATCCTAAAAATTCGCTGGCCACAAATAATATCAAATGAGGAATTGTGGCGCAAGACGAGTCAAGAGCGGCTGGACGTCGACATAAGAAAGCATAAATGGCGTTGGATTGGTCACACACTGAGGAAACCAAACGATGAAATTGCAAAGCAATCCTTTGAATGGAATCCTCAGGGTGCACGGTGGGTTGGAAGACCAAGAATAACATGGAAATCAACTGTCTTAGCGGAAGCAGAATCCCAGAGAAAGACGTGGCCACAGCTAAAGTACCTTGCAGCAGACCGTGAAGAATGGAGACGTTTTGTTGATGCCCTATGCCCCAGCCGGGGTTACAGGACACGATGATGATGATGAATGAATTAAAAAAAAAATGCAAGGTCAAAACGATTTTTGGCACCTCATTTCAGGGAAATTTAAAAAAAAGGTTATCATCTGAAAGATCTCTAGATCTATATAAAAGGTCAGCTTGTTTCAGTAATTGGTCAGGTATAGATTTTTTTTTTCATGAATTTTTAAAAATTTCATGGTCTTATAGCGATTTTTGGCACCTCATTTATGGAAAATTTACAAAAATTTCATACCAGCTGAAAGGCCCTATGATCTGTATAAAAGGTCAGCTAGTTTCAGTAATCTTTTATACGACTTTTTCTAAGTTTTTTTTCTAGGTCATGAACGGTTCGTGACCTTGACAAAAAAAATACTTTAAGAAATCGTTTAAAAGTATCCATAACTGACCAATTACTGAAACTAGCTGACCTTTTATACAGATCATAGGGCCTTTCAGGTGGTATTAAATTTTTTGTAAATTTCCCATAAATGAGGTGCCAAAAATCGCGCGTGACCTTGAACAATAATTAAAAAATTCATTAAAAAAAAACTATGGCTGACCAATTACTAAAACAAGCTGACCTTTTATATAGTTCTCAGGACCCTTATGATGGTATTAAATTTTTGCAAATTTCCCATAAATGATGTGCAAAAATAGCTACATATATGACCCTGAAATTTTTAAAAATTCATTAAAAAAAAGTCTATACCTGACCAATTACTGAAACAAGCTGACCTTTTATATAGATTAAGAGATCTTTCAGATGGTAACCTTTTTAGTCAAATATCCTTAAAATGAGGTGCCAAAAATCGTTTTGACATTGATTTTTTTTAAATTCATTAAATATTCATAAAAAAAGTCTATGGCTGACCAATTACTGAAAATAGTTAACCTTTTATCACGATCTAGAAATATTTCGAATGGTATAAAATTTCCCTTAAATGAGGTGCCAAAAATCGCGCTTGATTTTGAGCGACCTTGAGAAAACTTAAGCCTTGATTAAAAGTTATCTAGGGCTGACCAATTTCTGGGACCAGTTGACCTTTTCTGACCAATTAGTTCCTTCATATGAGGTGCCAAAGGTCCAGAGCCAACTTATTCGCATATGTGGCGTTATGTCTAATTGCTCAAAACCATAACGCCCAAATCCTAAAATGTGATAGCCCTCAAAAACGGACGTACTGCCCAAAAACTAACAAAATAAAATATCACAAGACCTACAAGGAATGCCATAACGCCCAAAATATAATTGAAATGTCGCAGCGCCGAAAATGAGAAACGTCATTTCGACCAAATAATGTTTTTGTTTTCTAGTTTGGGCATTTTGGCATTACTTTTGGGTGGCTTGACATATATTTTAGGCGCTATGACGTTTTCGATTTTAGATACTAGGCTTCCAGGCTTCGACGCATTTTTGAATAAAAACAATCTTCCAGTAGTATTCATGCACTCGCGTCGCTTCCCAACCCCACGTCAAACATTTTTTGATAGTGTTATTACCTGACATATACACTTTCTATAAATAAATTATTTGGACATTAAGACATTTTTTGATTTGGGCTAAAGCCAAAGTTATTTTTGGGTGTAATGACAATCCAGTTGGCTTTTTATGACTCTTTCGTTCTTGAAAATTTGAGTAATGTTTCGGTTTTTGGGTCTTATGACATTTCTGGATCTGGGCGTTTTCGATTCAGGCTATAAAAAGGCAAAACAAAAAAATTTTAAATCGGACTTTTTAAAAAGATTGAAAGAGACCATTGTTTTATTTTTCCACAAATTAAATAATTATTTTATTATTGAGTATTGCCAATGCGTTTCGTCTTAGTTAGGACATTATCAGGGCACAATAATAATTTGCAATAATTTGAATACGTAGATCTAAGAACTAGAGCTCTTGAAACCCGGGTACCCGAAGACCCACCCGGGTATCTCCAACTCCCCAGGTAGCCAAGTATTCGATAATTTAAAGATACACAAGTTATTATTGCACAAATTCATTTCTTTTTTGGTCTGGGTTAATTTAATTTTTGTTGCACAATCGAATTTATATATTTAAAATGAAGAAAATCAGCTTTTATACTCCAGTGCGGCCAGTTCTCGGGTACCCGAGGCACAAGGGAGCCCGCTTCTTATTATGTGCACGATCGACTTTTGTGCATTTAAACAATTTATGGGTTTAAAGAAAAATAACGTTACTCTTTGTCAATTCATTTTAATTCATCGTTTAGCTGGTACAACATTTAGGTCTGGAAAAAATGGAGAGGTTTACTGCAGAAACACACAAGAAGTAATCGATTCAAAATAGCTTTTTTATGGCCTTTAGTCCTACAAATTGGCGTTTCGTTCGGCTTACTCACTTGAACTCATCAGTGACATAGTGAGGGCTTTGTCAGACGCAATTTGTTTTAAGTTCAGTTCAACTTACATGAATTTTTCAACGAAAATCCACTGTAAACTATATCCAACAAGATTAGAATTCCTAATCATTAAGCTGGAAGTTTTTTTGCCCGGGGCCAGGCATGATTTATTTCAGTAGTATATAGAATTTTTATTATAAAACCTTCTTATACAAGAAGTAATCTACCACAATTTTAAGTGAAAGTCAATTTTTATATTTTGTGCAATCTCTAAAAATAATAAAATCGAAAGACTACTTAAACACTCTTTCTCCATTTAAAAGATTTTGTTTCAAGTTTATGTGTAGGTATATTCTATAAAAATACCAATTAAATTAAAAAAAGTGAGAGGGTTATCAAAAATTTGAGAACTTAATTTGAAGATACACAATTGGATCATTTTTAATTTAACTATAACCCAAATCAAAAATAAAAAAAATCACCAAGCCCATAACTCCAAAGTCCAAAGTGCCAAAAAGCCAAATGTAGTTGGTGGTGCACTGCTGAGCAGTAAGCCAGTCAATTTTCACGAAATACTTGCCGCACCTTATTCACAATCCATTTGTGTCGACAACGACAGTAAATTTTATCATAATATTTCTATTTTCAATCTAGGGTCGTAAAGGGGATAGATACATTTAAAATGAAAAATGCCGTAGGTCATACAGACATATATGTGTACATATTATATTTTTATATAATATAATTCAATTTACCATAGCTATATACATAGATAAAATTATTTTACATATAGAAATACATAGCTTCAATATCAGTGTTCGAAGATTCTCTGCAATTTTGAACTAAACAGTAATTTCGTGTTTAATAATTAACAGACTCTTGTTTATACTTGTCAAAAAAAAACAACACCCATCTACCATTTTCGACAAAAATAAAAAGTCTACAAATTTGGGGACCTATCTGATAATTTTTGTTGTTTTGCATTTTATTTAGGTACCTAATAATTACCGATTTAATAAAAAGTTTAAGAAAGTTTTAAAAACAAGAATATAATGTACAAAATACTATTATTACAAATATTGTCAAACTTACTTTAAGTATTCTTATTTTATAGGATTTAAGTAAGCTTCAAATCCTACAAACAAATTTGTTTTAGAATTCTTTTAATGAACACACAATATTATTATTTGGTATTGCATACACGTTCATTGAAACCAAAAAAAATATAACCACACACAAACTTCATTCGGAGATTAATTTTAAAGCAAATATTAGATATTTCCGGTTGAAAAGACATACATACAATATAGACGAAAAATTATCTGAAAATGCAGGTTATCAAATATAAATCCTGAACAAAAGCTCTGAATTTCTGCCAACAACGCAATATCTATTCTCCTGATTGCACAAATAATGTGGTTTTTCGATAGATCATGACTGCTGCCATACACTCTACCGCACACAGCCATGTCCGTGTTTAGCCTTTCCGTAAAACCAAACAATCATTTGTGAATGCCAACAGTTTTGCCTCCCAAATCTCTACAATCACTCCAGTTTTTCAGGTACGGATACTCAGGGGTACACTTTAGCCCTGATATCTATGTTATGTACGATTTAATGGCAGTCTATAGGTATTTGATGAACTTTATTGTTTTATGTCGGATTTGACAATGCTTGCGATTTACGATTGACAAATCACCATTATCTTCTGTCATAAAACATTCATTTTCTTTCATAATAGATGACTCTGGCAATAAATAGTTAGAGTGTGTTATTAAAACAATGCTGGCCTCTTCGAATAAAGGGGATTCAAATAAAGTACCTACCTAGTCGATTACAAAAAAAGCTTCTTTCCCCCGTCAAATCAAAATAGTATATCCGCACCAGCATTTTCTCTTTTTCAAACGTAGTTTAGTTATATGAATGGCATCGTCGTCGTCATTGACCCAAACAACGAAACGACTTTTGTATGCGGGGTACCCTATTTGAACTAACATTTAAGAGAGGAAACTATTTTCTGGAATGGCATGTTCAACAAAAACTGATGATTCCACTTGAATTGGGAACAAATATTGCAATTATGGCTTAGAATGAGAAGGTAGCTAATATTGAGTTGAATATAGGTAGGTGGGTGCAAGGTATTTTTACCTTCCTATATCTAATGTTATTTTTTATTTTATTTTTATTTTAATATAGTAGGTACTTACCTAACATCTGGATGTGCATCGAGCATGGCCCGCATTAGTGTTGTCCCTGATCTGGGCACACCTCCAATAAAAATTAATGGCATTTCCCTGTTGTAGGAGTAGACTTTTTGGTCTTCGCCCATCACATATTTCTGAAAAAACAACAGCAAAAATAAACATTATTAAAAATAACTTTTATTTTGGAATGTCATGAAATGAGATAGTAAAAATAAACATAAAATTAATATAAGCGGTTAAGCTTTTTATTAAATGTTTGGCAGGGAATAATAACGAATTATTGTGATTGAATGTATGTATGTATGTAAGTTCGCACATACCTATGTAGGTTTTTTTTTTTGAATAAGAAAAAATCTAAGAGACAAAACCAAACAACAAAAGCTTAGCTTTCACAAAATATATATTTGATTTCAAAATTTTCAAATTGGGACTTATAACATGGATGTAGAAAACACCACCTTGTCTTGTCAATAAAAAATTATGCAACCTTTTTTTGAAATACATTCGTCAATTTGATATTTTCTTTTTAAAAATTTAAATTATTTTGGATTCCGGCAACAAAAACACAAAACTACGGCAGAGCAAGTGGTGGATGCTTATTTGGATACCGTAAAAGTATTGAAAATAAATATCAGCTAAAATTTATAAATATTCAAAATAAAGTTTTTTTGAGAGGACGTATTTCTGGGTCATTCTTAAATCTAATACCAATTTTGAATTTGATTCAAACAATTTCATTCTTTTGGGTGATCTTAACGTCAGAACGGGAACGAAAGGATCGATTGATGTACAGACAAATTCACCTTCTATTAGTGATGTGCGATACTCAAAAGATAATGTTAATAACAGTTATTGCAACAAGTTTAGCGAGTTCTTGGAAGACATTGGCGCTTTTATTCTGAACGGGAGAGGTTTCAGCGACAAAACCGGTGAGTACACGACGTTTGTGTCAACGAGAGGATCATCGGTTGTAGACTATTGCTGTCCCTCATACACTGCATTGGAGACGATTGGTAATTTTTCGGTTGACTGCGCAACATTTTCAGACCATATGCCCATAGTCTTGGATATATCGGGGTTTTCAATAAGAGCGCTACAAAAGTTTTTTTATAAAGCAAAAACGGTTTTGGACATCAATGAAATTCTTTATTCTTGTGAAAGGACGTTCGATGCCATTATGTATGGAACTCGATTTCTTTTGCATGGTCACCACGGGCACGCTTGCAGAAGTCCAGACGCTGAACCCAATTTTCGACGGTTTTCAAGCATAAATCGGCCGATACTGCTGCAATTTCACGTTCGATATTCGTACGAAATTCATCAATCGTCGCTGGCTTGCTGGCATAGACCAATAGACTTGACCACAGGAATTAGTCTAACGGCGTCAAATCGCACGACCGAGGCGGCCAAGCGACTGGACCAATTCGTGAGATAACACGTTCTACAAACTTCGTTTCCAATAAATTGATTGTGACATTCGCTGTGTGGCTTGTGGCGCCGTCCTGTTGGAACTACATGTCCTCCAAGTCCATATCATCTAATTGGGGCCAAAAATATTCGGTTATCATTGAACGGTAGCGATCTCCATTCACAGTAACGTGCCGGTCTTGATCATCACGGAAGAAGTATGGCCCAATGACGCCGCCGGCCCATAAACCACACCAAACCGTAATTTTTTCGGGATGCAATGATGACTCATGGAGTACGTGTGGATTGTTGCCTGACCAATACCGCATATTTTGTTTATTGACGAAGCCATTCAGCCAGAAATGAGCCTCATCGCTGAAGATTATTTTTCGATGACGTAGAGCTCTTAACTTGAGGCCACTGACTCCGAATTTCGGTAGTAAATTTTAATAATTTCGACTCATTGTCGGCTTGTATATCTTTCCATCATAAAATGGCAAACCTTACTGAAGAGAATTGTCAAAAGAGTGGCAAGAAATATGGCGTCGTTTGCTGTCCCTGTCGCTCTACTTTTGTAACGTCCCTGTTGAAGAACCCTTTAAAAGGACTAGAAGATACCCTGCAACAACTCTACTTCCAAGACTTAAATGGTCAGACAATAGATCCGTTGAATATACCTAAGTAGGAAAAAATCACTTAAACTACTTACTCCTAATTTTTAGGAGATACAACTTGGATGCTAGTATAGGAAGAATTATTGTGAAGCAAACAAAAGCTATAAGGCCTTATGCAAAAGCAAACAACGTTTATACTATCAACGCATTTTGAGTCAACTTTCTGCCGTGAACTCTGCAAAAGACTGGTGGAAAATTGCAAAGGAAATACGTGGTACTCCTTTAAATAGTGGAACTCAAATCGCAGCTTCTGAGTTAATGTTCCACTTTGAAAGTGCTCTCAACTCAGATATTTCACCGAATAATGTATACGTTGAAAGAATTCCGTCAGTTTCCATCACGTTACTCGATAGTCCAATTGATCTGCAGGAACTTAAAATAGCTATAAATTCGGCAAAAGAAAATAAAGCTCCAGGTATAGATGGCATACCTTATGAATTTTATAAGAATGCAAGCGATTGTTTTATTTGAGAGTTACACGCTTTTTTCAACGAAATTTTCGAGACCTAAACAATACCATCCTCTTTCAAGAAATCAATCATCTTTCCGCTTTTTAAAAAGGGTGATGCCAGTGTTGTATCTAACTATCGTGGACTCTCGTTTTTGGATACCCTATACAAGTTATTTACCACTGTACTTTTAAACCGCTTTACCATTTGGATTGAGAACAATAATATACTCAATGAATACCAAGCTGCTTATCGAACTGGGTATAACACTATTGATCAGATATACAACCTTTCTTGTATAATACAACTCGAACTTAGCCAGAAAAAAAAGCTATATGCTTGGTTTGAAGATCTTAAAGCCACGTTCAACAACATAAATAGGCAAGCTCTAATTCATAAGCTGGTAACTTTGGGTATATCAGCTAAGATTATAAGAATTATCAAATTAGTGCATCCCATTTTTTCCGCAGGAGCAAAGATGTTAAACAAGCTTGAGTTATAAGTGCCTTACTATTAGTTTTGTTTTTAAATGACCTGCACTCCGAACTTCCAATTGGACTATACTTGGATGGGCTAGAGATAAACGTTCTTTTGTATGCCGATGACATCGTGCTTTTGGCTGATAGTCCCACCGCACTTCAAACTATCATCGATAAGTTCAGCATCTACTGCGAGAAATGGAACCTTGAAGTATGTAAACCTCGAGAAATCTGAAATTGTTATTTTTAGGAACGGTGGTCGAAGAGCTGCAACCGAAAAATGGTATTTCAATGAAGCAGAAATTAAAATAACAAACCAATATAAGTATCTTGGCGTCATATTTACCTATAATATGTCATGGTCTGAGCATCTAACAAAAAGGTTGACAACATCAAAAAATGCAATTAACGCAACGTGGTCCAAGATTCGTTATGAGCCAGCATGTTCCTCACTCAGCCAAGTTTAAAGTACACGACGCAGCTGCTAGGTCAATAATGTATTATTGAGCACAGGTATGGGGGTATAAAGAGTATACACAAGTCGAAAAGCTTCAACGGTTTTTTGTTAAAAGATGTTTCAACCTGCCCGAAAACACACCAAACTATGTAGTACACATTGAAACTGGTCTCTCAAAAGCATTTCTTACGATACTCAACGTCCATTTTACATATATGCGCAAAGTTTTCAGTCTACCCAGCGATAGACTGCCTCGCATTCTTTCAGTAGCAGTATTGCAAACAAATATTTATTGGGCCCAGGAATGGTCCGGCCTTTTCCAAAAGACTGGAATTGCTTTCAGTCTCGAAATAAACTATTTAGATTGGAAACAAGCTCATCATACGCTTTTGAATAAACTTAAGGAATAATTGTGGACGTCTTTTACCGACCGTGGTCTGCAATTGCAATTTCATGATGAATATAGTAACCTATTCTTCGTAGATGTACCCAACTATTTCGATGACTCAAATTTTAGGGATATGATAAGTCTTATTTTAAAAGAAAGATGCGGACTACTCGATTTGTTGAATGGAAGGGCTTTTCGAAATGACACTGTTGGTTTGTGTACATTATGCAACCAGGATGCAACAGAGAATACCTACCACTTCGTCGGCATTATTGTCCTATCTTCAGAGCTTACCGGCGAATATTTCTTGGAGCTGAAACGATTGATCGCACAGAGTTTCTCAAGATACTGAATGGCGAATGCTACTTCAAACTGTATAAATTCTTAAAAAATGCTATTAATTACCGAAACCTAATTGTAAATGAATAACTAACTTAAATTCAAGCTAAGCTAAAATTTAATTTGTAAAACTTTTAGCCTGATAGACAAATTTAACAAGTTATTGTCCTAATTAATTTTATAAACCAGCATAATCTTGTTTTTATAACTATGTTTTCAAGAAAATAAAATTATTTTATCTATCTTATCTATCTAGAAAACACCATCGATTAATTTTTGTATTCCTGTCGCTAGAACGCCATTTTCCAAAATGGCACCCAATCAATGGAAAATGGTAATATTAAAAAAGACGTAAATTACTTGGATAATTTCCATGATCGGAATGTAGATTGATGGTTTTAATGGTAGGTGGTGAGTAGACGCACCTTCGGGTAAAAGTTCAGTGTTGCCACTTTTCGGAAAAAAAGATGCTAACCCCTCAAGATGAACACGTGTTGGGCAAATAAGTTGCAAATTTTTTCATGTTCATAATATTCAAAATTAACGAACAAGTGGAAATCCCACCTTTTTACATAAAAAAAGTATGACATTGTTGAATTTAGTTGTTTTTTTTTTACCAGCAATATTAGGCTAAGAAGATTAAGTCGGCTTTCATATAGAGCGGTGGTAAGTTTTGAGTTGGGTTCCATGGAATATGTCAAAGAGCATATATAAAAGGAAAAGTTTTTTGGACACAGACACTGAGTATTGTTTTCTAAGTATGATGCTATCCTAATCATTATCCTATTTGGAAACCTATAGAACCCATTAAGCCCATTAGTTCATTTGGTAAGTTCTGGTAAGACCAGTTTTGAATGTTGGAAGCTCAGAAGTATTGTAAGGGTTTTTCAATTATCTTTTATGTTTTTATGCAGGGTGTCCGGTAATTCGTCAATAATATTTTAAGGCATGATTCATGAGTGTATTATAAGAAAAAAGTAGTATAGGGGAGGGCAGGCAATTTCAGGAAAAATTTACTTTACATGCGAACAGAATTATTAAAAATCAACAAAAGCACGTACAATGTGGTATATCTTTTTTGAAAGCTAATGCTCCATACTTTTATGTTTTTTTAGTTGTTTTAATGCTTTTTAAATGTAATTTCGAAGTCAAAACTTAAAAAATGTGACTTTTTCTCAAGTAAATATTTTTGTTTTCAAAAATTTTGCGTAATTAAATGCTTTTGTGTTAAATATTCAATTCCCTTTTTTTTAACACTTCAGATTCTTTGTTGTAGCGAGCTTAGAGCAAGCTGCAAACCTACAATCAGAGGCTCATCAAAAGTGCATGTGTTGGTGGTTAGTATAGAAATGCGAGCTAACACATGCATTACAATTAATTTATACATTTAAAGAACAAAACAAATAAACATAGTTAAACAATACATAAACAACTAAAACATTTAAATTAAATATAATCAAAAACTAAAAAAACAATCACGAAAGTGGAGCACTGCACTGGTTCGAAACAATTTTCTTAATCCCATCTAATACTAATGTTAAAATCAACAGAGGAGCCATTTAAATTAAAGATCTTGCACATACGGTTAAGAGGCTCATGTACATATACCGTAGCTAGTTCTATGGAAATTTACATGTAAAAGTACAAACCTTCGCAGATGGTGAGAATATAAGAATATCACTTGAACGTATACATGGGACTACATCATTTATAGCAAGAATAAATAGAAATGGGCCTAGGTGACTTCCCTGGGGCACACCGGAGTGAGCCTTGAATGAGTGTGAAAGACAGTTTCTAAATTTGACCTGGTAGGATCTATTTTCAAGATTCAAGGTATGATTTTATCCAGGTGATACAAAATTTTGGAAACCCTAAAGATTTTAGTTTGAAAATAATAATGTTGTGACTAAGTTGGTCGAACGCTTTGAGAAATCAGTGTATACAATCCATTTCACTTCCATTTTCCAACGTGTTAGAACATTTATGCAAGAATGTAAGGAGGTTTGTTACTGTTGATTTTCTTCTCACAAACCCATGCTGTTGTTCACATATTATATTCTTGGCATGGAATGCTAAAGTCTCGCACACAACTTGTTCAAAGAGCTTTGGAATACATGATAGTCTATAATTCGAAATATCAGTTTTATCACCTTTTTTAAAAACTGGAGTTAGAAATTAAGTTTTCCATAAACATGGAATTTTCCCTGATTTAATAGAAAACTCAAATAAAAATTGAAGAGGCTCAGCCAGTATATGTCTACACTTTTTCAATAATATTGGGGGAATTCCATCTGGTCCAGAAAATCATCATTTAACGATGAGAGAAAGTCTATAACAGTACTCTGTTGCACAGCAAAATTGTTATAACTCGTTTGCGCATAGGAATGTAAATTTCTGAAATAATCTTCATCAACATCAAGAGGTGTGTCCACAAAAAAGTTACGGAAATTGTTCGCAAAGGCGTTGCAAATATCAATAGTCTCTTTTAACAAACAATTTTCATATATGTAATTTGCGGGGTAACCATCCGAATTCTTCTTCGAGTTTACAAACTTCCAAAATGCTTTAGGGTCATCTTTAAGAGATCTTCCCATTTCGTATACATGATTAGTGTACAGAGATTTAGAAAGAGATTTAGATTCTTCAAAAAGGGCAATGTAAGAGTTGTGGTCAACTGAAGAAAGAGTTTTTAAATATATTTTCCATGCTCTATTTCTTCTATTTCGGAGTGACCTTAACTCTTTCGTATACCAGGGGTGGCAAAAGCTCGTATTTTTTAATATTTTTATAGGGATAGTATTATTTATGCAATTAATAAGTATGTATTAAAGTTATTAACTGCTTCGTCAATATTACTAGATACTGATATACTATCAATACCAGATCTAGCTAATTCTTCTGAGAGCAACTGAAAGCTTGCCTTTCTGAAGTCAAAAGTATATGAGCGATCATAAGCTTTGCTATTTTTTATAATATGACTGCTCAAGTCAAGAATTATATCCAAAGGAGGATGATAACTATCTATATTAGTCATTCCAGAACTAGATTCTAGAACAAGAGTACTAATAGCGTCGGACGAAAATACTAAATCGAGAATTTGATTTTTTTATTTTGAATACAGCTTACTTGCTGTAAGTCAGTGAAGATATAAATTTATTTCGAAATGCGATCAAAACACCACCTCCCACTTCTTTTGGTCTGTTAATGGCGATCTTTTCTATAAATTAAGAACTCTTCATTAAAAAGTTCCGTATCCAAAAAGTTTGAATTAAGCCAGGTTTCTGTCAAAAGAAAGATGTCATTTGAAAAAGCCTGGGAGTTGATATATATCAGCAGTTTTAGCGCGAAGCCCTCTAACATTTTGATAGAAGAGTTTTTAACAACTATTGTGTATCTCGTCCACTTTTGTTATTTTTTTTTTGGCAACTATAACATTCTCATGCACCGTTGAGCTTGATGATTGCGCTAGCAAATCATCATTCGTGGATACGATTAGAAGAGGAAGAGGGTCCTGAATTAGGTCATCAGTAGAGGTTCCGCCGTCTACCGGATCATTTGGGAGTGCTAACGAACTAAATTTTGTGACCGTGTCGTTAAAATTAACTAGCAATTCTTCAAATCCCTTTGATAGTTTTATAATGCCCGCTTTAAAATTAGACATTTTGAAGGCTAGTTGGGACATGGAGAGCTTACGGCAATCGGTACAACACCAATACGCAAATATAGAATTGGTTATTTTCTCAATAAATGCATTGGTTGAGCCGATGCATTTGGCGTGGTAAAGATTCCCACAAGGACCAAAACAGGCAAATAGTGGAGAAGAATTTGAGCCCTCTGAACAATTCCTTGCAGAACAGACCATTTTGAGAAAAAAAAACTTTTCGCTTTGATAAAAATAAAGGAAATTTCCAAAATATCAAAAGCAAAATAAAAAGAAGGAAATCTTTACTTTAAATGTACTAACAAATGTAGAGGAAAAAAAATTAGATTTTACCAGGACTCGAACCTGTAGATACTGGGAAGATCTGAGTGCCCTGTGCTTACTGTCTGCACCACCGCACCGTCTTAAACAAGATTTGTAACTCAAATAACATACAAAATATAAAGATAAAGATAGGATTAAAGTTTATATAGAAAATGGACAGAAAGGGACAAAAACTGTCAATCAAGCTAAGCAGAAAGCTTAGGCTAAGAGAAAGCAAGTAGGGGAAATATTACTAAAAGTCTAAAAAGCACTATTGGACACAAACACATGGATATACACAGATCAGAAAAAACTTAAAGCTCAATAAATAGAGGTACACAAATTAAAATTCCAAAAAAAAAAACACACTTACCAAGCGCAATGCTTAAATGAAAATTATAATTTTAACACAACTAAACACAAATTAGGCGAAGGTAAAGATAAATTTAAGTAAACTATTCACTTATGTAGCGAATAAAGTCAAATATACAATTTAAGCCAAAGAAATGCCTATAAAAAAAATGTAAATGTAAACACAGAAGGGATATGACTGCACTAAGTGAGGCCATGAGCGCAATAGTGGCCTAACTGCATTTTTCATTATTTTCAGTAGAGCAAAAATAAGAAACAGGTTATCTTCAAACAGTTGTTGTTTTAAAATAAAGAAACATAGGCTTGATTTTCTTTTTGCAATATGATCAAAAAATAAAAGGTTTTTCATTTTGTATCCATGATCCTTCAAAATACCGTTATAACTGATTTTAAAGTCAGATAGGCCACTATTGCCTAATATAAAAATTAAAATCCTGTAAAGATAGGCCAATCAATAGTAAATAAAATTGATTTCTATGAGTTCTTTCTTATTTTTGTTTTTTAATATGTTGAAATTTCACATTTTTATTCATAAAAGCTTTTGTAGTATTTGTAAATTATTATTCCTGTGATCGGTGTAAAAACTATGATGTATTAGCGGGTATAAGGATATAAAGTATCAAGGTTAAAGTTAGCTAGTAGAACAAAAATAGAAGTATAGGAGTTGACAGCTTGAGTATTCAAGAATTTATGATCTTGGCCGTCCACAACCTGGGCCTTAGGGTTAAACAGTGCATCGAAATCAAAATATGAATGCATCGCTCCCTAGATAATGATCATGATCACAGATCATGTAATCTGAGACCATTTGAGTCTATAGTATGCCCTGATAGATCGTTTAAGAAATTCAAAATTCAAAGCGAAAAACGGGTTTTTAAAACGGTCTGGCAGGGCAAACTATACACACAAATAATCTCGGCTTCCGCGATCAGAGGAGCATTACCCAGGAAGGGGTGAAAACCAACTTTAGTTAGCACAATCATTACTCTCGAAGTAGTATTCATAGTTTGTTTTCGATTCAGTATTTAATCACTAAATCCCCGGTTATGAACCGCAAGACTTTGATTTCTTGAATAAGTTTTACTCAAGCTGTCAACTCCAATATTTATTTTCTTTATACCATTCACACCCAAAATCTGCTCTGGGCTCTTAGTCTAGGCTTATATTTTTTTTTTTTCGAAAAACAAACATGTTGAAAAAAAAATTAAAAAAAAAATGTTTAAACAATATGGAAGGTCGGTCTTTAAATTTTGAAGCTCATGAATCTTGAGGCAGTTAACCTTCAGTTCTTCTCTAGAGGTCATTCTATTTGAAATTTCCAATTTCAAAGTGGAGAAGAAGTGCTTTTTGGTAATTTCTATGACATTGAATTGTTTTTTTTTCGCTGAGCGTATGAAACTCTAACTTTATGGCTAATCGAGGGTGATTATCAGGGTACTGACTTATGTTTGGTTCATTGCATTGATGTCACCTGTGAGCAAATAGTTAAATAATTGGCCTAACTTAAAGTTTCAAACAATAAAATCAAATATGCGAGCGCAATAGGCGCTCTTGCACTTAAGCTTTTAATTTTTTTGTGTTTGGCCTAAGTACAAAAGTCCTATAACTATGGCATGAAGCCGTCAATTTGAAAAATTAAAATGCAGAAATGTTGTTCAATACATACAGATTCAATTTTCGTCATAAACTCAATTTCGATAAAATTGCAGTTAGGCCACTATTGCGCTCACGGCCTGAAGTGTAAGTCAACGAAACTCCGGGTGCATAAAACATGTTTCCTTTATTATGCATTTTGAAAGTTCATTATTTTGGTCTAAGGGCAGTCGTTGCGCTGCGATATTGACGGCATATTGTTTGTATGTTTAATCGAAATTTAAAATTAATCGAATATTAAAAGATTTAATATTTTTTTTTAGTATTTTGAAAGTGCAATTTTGGTGGTCAAGGGGCCGCGGTATCGCTGCCAGGTTGGTCGCATATAGTTTGCACACATACAAATTATATGCTCACAAAATTTGGAGCGGTATAAAACACCTTAACTTCGCTTATTTTTTTTGCATTTTGAAAGTGCATTTTAGTGGCCAAAGGGCTGCGAAATCGCTGCCAGGTCGCTTCCATGAAGTTTGCACTGCAGGAAATAGTACGCCCACAAAATTTGAAGCGGTATAAAACACTTTGAGCAAAACGTTCACTAGTTCTCGGCTTATTCAGATGTTCACCAGCTCTCGGCCTATTCAGTGCGTCCCTCGGAAGAATAACAGTAATGGCAGAGTAGCTCGAAAAAACCACTCATCTCAAAGGCTAAAAGACGGAAGCATCTTGATTTTGTTAAGAAGCACCTCAACAAACCCCAAAGTTTCTGGAACAATGTTTTATTCACAGATGAACTACAAAGATTAAGGTATTTGGCTCCGACGGAAAGCAAATCATTTGGAGGAAGTTCAACGCAGAATTCCAAAAGGAGAATTTCCTTCCCACTGTTAAACATGAAGCAGGAAGTATCATGTTCATGTTATAGGGGTCTATGACTGCAAGTCGAACGGGAAACTTCGAATTGGACAAATCGAATCATGGACAGATGGAAATTTTTGAAAATTTTAAGAAGAAACATGCGCTTGAGGAAAAAATTAATTTACGAGTTGGATTTTACTTCCAACAAGATAACGATCTGAAGCACACATCGTTTGTTGTGAAGGAGTGGTTGTTACATAATACCAGAAACCAAGGTGGGGTTCACCTTAATCATCGGACCTCAATCCCATTGAACATTTTTTGCAAGAAATCAAGCGAAGGCTCAAAAACTGCAATCCAAGCAACTACCACGAATTAAAAGCAAAGGTTGCAGAAACTTGGGAACATATATTCTATCTTCTTCCCCAAAAAAAGCTTTTTTTAATTATTCGAACTCACAGGATGACAAAAAAAAACACAAAAATACTTATCTGACAAGAAACTGACATTACTGAAGGAAGTGTTACGTGGAACGTGGACATATCTATACACTAAATGAGGAAATGCAACTAAATAACGTAATTTATCTTCTTTTTTAGACAAAGGTGTCCAAAGTAAACTTTTCTAAAAAAAAAAAACGTAATCAAATCCGGAATACCACAGGTCAAGCTGACCACAAAAAGTATATTTTTCTATAGCAAGCATGAAATTTTTCCTTTCCCAGCACCCAGCTTCATATCCTGACATCCTTTCGACTACAACACTTAAAATAATTTTCGTGTGGTTTTTCGTTGAAACTTGAAGATGAATGTTCTTAACACGGATTGAGTTCAGTCCAGGGAAGCCAACTTCAGGTTACTTTGTGAAAGTTATTCCTTCAGAAGATTTACTGAACTTTTCAAGTGGATACGGATAGGGAAAGAGTCTTTTTTGGCATACATACAAGGAAAGTTCAAGTTCCTGATGGTGGACAATTCATTGTTCCGAAACAAAAAAAAACAATCTCTTCAAAGTCACTTTTCACCAAAGAGAGATAGAGAGATAAAGAAAGAAAGAGAGAGCGAATGAAAAAACGCCAGGAGTTTACTGTTGCGTAAAGGGTGAAACTATTGTCAGGTATTGGCAATTACCGTAATTGTTGGATAGGATTTCCTCAATTTTTTCCCTCATTCCATTCCATTCCTAACTGCGATTCAAAAAGAATGTATGTCACTGACTTGTGGAAAACTTGGACAAGTAGTGTAGAAAATTTGATTAAGAAATTAGTGCAAGGAACTTGAAGTTGGATGATGCGGTAGGAAGAATATGGGAGGGTTGAAGAGGAACAAAACTTTGTGTGGCATAATAATAATAAGTCTATTGAAACCAAAGTTTTCCCCATATAACCAAATATTCCTTTGAATGGGCTTTGAGGAAGAAGCAATTTTGTAGAGGAAAGTTCAAGTGGATTCTGACCATCAGGATATATATGTAAGAAGACAGGAAGGAAGCAATAACAATAACAAGCAGAATTCTATTGGAGATAAAATTCATGCAGTTAAATTGTCATGTCCTTTGTGGCTTTGTATAATCATTACTGATTTCCAGACAAAGTAAAATTAGAAATAGGAATTATGGCCATACAGTGTTGTTGAAGTTGAAGACAAATAATAAATGTTTATGAAGGCAAATCGATTTCTTAAGATAACAAAAATTTATTGTAACTAAACCAAACAAACTAAACTTAACTTGGAGAGTGTGTCACAATCAGTGTGAGATCTTATTAAGAAAGTTATAATAATGATTTGCTTAAGGCTTGTTGGAACTATGGGAGCTACTTCAAAAGAAATTAATCACCATCAGTAGATTGTGACTTGGAGGACACTTTTAGTTATTCACATTTTGTAAGTTAAATGACAATGAACTAAGGATATTAAGTTCAATATTGGGTTTTCTTTAAGAGCTTTAAATTTTTTCAAACCATAAGAATAAATGAAAAGAAAAGTTGTTATTTTGACGAATGCCTAAAAACTCGTAAAATAACGTTTAGAAGTTCAATCTGTTGTATTTTGGGTGTTTGTGGAATTAAATCCAGTGAGGCTGCCAGGGTTGGATACAAATTATTACTTTTTGTTACTTATTTCGACTTTCATTTCAATTTACATGTAATTTTGAAAAAATGGCGCGCAACCTGTACTCCGACGAGAAAACCCAAATACTGGCACTTTTTGTGGAGGAGATCTTATTTTTACATTTAAAATTTATTTTTGACATGCTAAGGATGAAACTTAGCTTTTGAATAATTTTTTTTTTAATAATCGTCGTTTGGATGCCATTTCGAAAATTGGTGCTCAATCTGGGTCAAATGGTAAAAGACGCACCTTCGGGTAAAATATCAGTGTTGTCACCCAACTAACGAAATTGCTTCGCATTTCAGACATTAAAATGTTATTTGTTTCCTATAGCGCTCCTATTACCCCTCTGACGGGAAGTAAATACCTTATTGGAGCATTACTGATTCCTTAAATATTTTCTGGTGCAAATTATATCAGCTTGATAGAAGCGATGGATACACCAATGTTTTTTTAATATTTCTATATTACTCTTATGAAATGACGATGGAGCTTTCGCTTCTATAGTCATCCTGTAAAATTATTATACAATCTCTATGTTAGTTTCTGTTATTTCGTTTCTATATTTCTTGTATTGGTCCAATAGGAGCTTAAAAAGTGCGGCTTTTTAACTCTATGGACTATTATATGATGCATATATCATTGTAAGAAATGATTAGGTATGAGAAGCTTCTTTGTATGATTATAGGGGCAAAATGGTTAGTTGGGCATATTTCTGTAGTTACTTTTTTTTAATGCCAACGGGTTGAACGCCACTTTTTTGATCATTTTTATTATTTAAAACATGAAAAAGATTGTGGAAACGCCACTAGATGCCAAACGCGTATTGGGATATAAAATTTACATTTAAAAAAAAGGTATTGAGTAAACGCACTTTCTGTTACAATTTTAATGTTGTCACTTTTCAGGAACACACTTTTTTAATGTCAAAATGTGGGACTTTTTTGGTTGTATTTAACGTGAACAAAGAAAAAATAATCATTGATGTCTTAAAAGATAAGTGTTAAGTAAACGCACCTATGGGTAATATATCAGTGTTGCCACTTTTCAGAAAAATACTTTTTTATGTCAAAGGTTGGGACTTCCTCTTTTTTGGTATTGGTATTAAATTTCCTATCGAAATGGATGATTTATAAAACAAATTAACCGCAAAAGCTTACAAAAAACAAGAAAAAAAAATTGAAAAGTCATAGGTTTCAAAGTTTTTTTTTACTAAATTGCGTATACATTTCTTGGAACAAAGATAGGTGCAAGCTTGTTGACTTATGTAACGCGAATCTTCTTGTGATAGGTGGGACTGTATTTAAGCATACGACGTGCAACAAAATTACCTGGCTACATCCGGGTGGTCAAACCGAAAACCAAATTGATCATATCATGATTCAGCAGCGATGGAGGAAGTCAATGTGTGATGTCCGAGGTATAAGAAATGTCGATGTGGGAAGCAACCACCATTTGGTTCTGATGAGTCTCAAACTACGAACCGCTGCCGTTAAAAAACCAGCGCAGGATGCAGCAAGGAGCTCAAAATTCATTACGAATGCTTTAAATGAACCCAACTTATGTCGAAACTATGTCAATGTCAATTTCAATTTCGATTTCAATTTCAATAAAAAGTGTAAAAGTGTGACTCGTAGATATCCCAAGACACCTGGGATAAAATCCAACTTCGCAATCGTTGAAAATGCTGATGTTCAACGAAAGGTTGCATTGCACATAAGATGGTATATCGCCGTTAGAGACGTGACAAGAGGGTGAGGTTAGATGAACTCGCATATAATGCGGAAAACGCTGCAAGAAGACGAGATATCCGGAAATTGTAGCAAATAACCAAAGATGCTATTGGGAAAAAAAGCAACACCAATCATCAATAGAGGATCAGCTACGCAGATTGGAAGGACCATTTTTGTGTCCTGCTAAATGAAGATTCTGTTGAGCAGAGTGCTGAAGCGCCCCAACTAAACGAGATGCGCAGGTCCTTTAGGGGTATTGACATCGAACCCCTGTCAGAATCGGAAATCCAAACATCAATAAATCTCCTCAAAAACAACAAGCTAGCTGGACTTGACGGACTACCTGAGTTCCTGAAAACCCATCCCGTAACAGTGGCTAGTATTTTACATCTGTTGACTGGAAGGACGGTGTGATTATTAAGCCGCAAAAGAAAGGTGACCTTAAGAATTGCAACAATTGGCGTGATATCACCGTTCTGTTCGTTTTCCCAAAACTAATGGCAACCATAATTCTCGAGCGAATAAAGGATAGAATCGAGTCTACACTCAAGAGGCATCAAGCTGGCTTCCACAGTGATCGATCGTGTGTCGACCATATCAACACCCTGCGTATCGTCCTCGAGCAGTCGATGGAATTTCAATCGCCGCCTTACCTCATGTTCGGGGATTTTAAGAAGGCCTTCGATCGAGTTAACCGAGAATGTGTATGGAGATCGTTGCTTGGTAGAGGAATTCCGCCAAAAATTGTTGCCATTAATAAAGAGTCCTACAACAACACAAGGTGTTTTGTTTTGCACAATGGGCAGCTATCCGACTCCTTCGTAGTGCAACAGGGTGTGAGACAGGGGGATGTTCTATCGCCAATTCTCTTCCTGTTGGCGATGGATGAGGTACTGACGGCCAGTGTTGGCACAGCTGAGCGACAGGGCATTCAATGGAGACCGTTGGAAAGGCTCAGTCAATTAGACTATGCCTATGACTTATGTCTACTGGAAAATAACATCAGAGGGCTGAACAGGATGTGCCAAACGCTGCAAGTGAAGGGAGAGTCGAGTGGTCTAGGAATAAACAGCAAAAAGACAAAAATAATGCTCACAGGCCGCTCCACACAGCAGAATATTATTCTACAGTGGAAGAAGTCGAACGGTTTAAGTACCTTGGCAGTATTGTTTCTGCAAATGGTGGGACGGATCCGGACGTCAAAAGTAGAATAAATAAAGCTCGTGCTGCTTTCGGTACTCTATCCCCAATCTGGAAATCAAGTCAAATCTCCTTACGCACTAAGTTGAGATTCTTCGAATCCAACGTCAAATCCGTGCTGTTATATGCTTGTGAAACCTGGAAAGTCACGTCCATCATTTCGAAGAAATTGCAGGCTTTTGTGAATCGCTGTCTTCACCACATCCTAGGGATTCGCTGGCCACAAATAATATCAAATGAGGAATTGTGGCGCAGAACAAGTTAAGAGCGGCTGGACGTCGACATAAGAAAGCGTAAATGGAGTTGGATTGGCAACACACTGAGGAAACCAAACGATGAAATTGCAAAGCAGTCCTTTGAATGGAATCCTCAGGTTGCACGGCTGGTTGTAAGACCAAGAACAACATGGAAATCAACAGTCTTAGCGGAAGCAGAATCCCAGAAAAAGACGTGGCCACAGTTAAAATACCTTGCAGCAGACCTTGAAGGACGGAGACGTTTTGTTGACGCCCTATGCCCCAGCTAGGGTTACAGGACACGAAGATGATGGTAAGAAGTTTTTACCGCTTTTCAAGTTATCTCAAATTAGCAAAGCACCCTAAAAAACATAGAAAACATTGAACGACAAATTCGAAACTATCACAGATAATTAACGGAAAATTATTCAACTACCCATTTTAAGATTCGTCAAAGCTGCTTTGCTAACTTGACACTCATGAACAAGTTGAACAATTTTGAACATAACAAAAATTTGACTGATCTCTTGGATGAAAAGAGATGGCAAAGTAAGGCAGAACGCAGACGTTTTAAGATTTTTTGAAAACTCCATAGCCCTCTCTCTCTTGGATCCGCTAACGGGTTACCCAAAGTACCTACTATTTTTGTCCTAAAACTGTTGTCATAGGCGCCTGCCCAGTGCACATAAAAGGAGCAATGGACACAGGACCAAATGTAGGAGTAAAAATCCTTAGAACCCGAAAACAGGGTCACCTAAGCCTAAGGTATAATGTTGCCCAAGAAAACTGTTGGCCATATTGTCGAAGCTACATTCATCAAATTGGGTGTCATTTATTCTGCCAAATAATTTCTGAGTTCCCATCAGGCTTATGTGAATAACCCAAAAACTACAACGGTCTTCAAAGCCAACATGACCCATATGCCATCGGTCAAATTCAGCCAGATTTTTGCAACCAGTCATGGACAATTTGACATTTCATATGCGTGCCACCCAGAGAAGCCACGGTGGACATTTGAACGATGATATATTCGATATAATGTCATCGATAGTCAATAGACCTTTGAAACGAATAAATAATGTCGATGATAACTCACACACACTTTGTTTTAGTTAAATTTAAAGATGGAAAGCACCTAATGAAAGACCCTTTACTAGATAGAGGAAAAGAGTAAAACTCTAAAATTGCGTCCCCGTACTATTGTTTCGCGGTTTTGGCATTTTCAGCCTTTTTCTATTAAATTTGACAGTTTGTGAATTTTGCTCGCGCAAAAAGTAAACTATCGGATTTATTATATGAAATTTGTGTTTGGGAAAATTAAAGCTAAACTTGATATTTGTACAAAATCCTTTCTCAAATAAATAAACGACCTTATAATCTCCTAAATTGCCAATTGCAGGTAGGAAGGTACTCAGATACCTTCTGGCTTTAGAAGATTTGCTTATAAGATTGCTCTGTCTATCAAATCTGCAGGGTTGGCTTCTTTTGGTTTTCTTCCAGTTTGCTGAACTAAAAAGGAATAAAACTGTCAGCTCTTTTCTAAAATACTCAATCCGACAGAATCACTTTACCGAAAGCAATGGCAAAGAGGCTAAGAGACTGAAAAAACAAAAACAAATACCAAAAACCAAAAACAAAAAACAAAAAAGAAAGAAATGAGATAAAAAAAAATGTCTTCAACTTGACACATTTTCAATTACCATTTTGCAAACAAGGAACTCAAGAAGAAAACCCCGAAAATAACATTTGCTTACCAAAGGGAAATAATACAGAAAACAGAGATGAGGAGCAGTTCGAGCTGATGATGAACAAGGCACCAAGGATAAAAAGAAAATCATCCTCAAAAGCGACAACGACGAACGATGAAAAACAAGATAGAAAACTTCAAAATGCTAAATTAAAATGGAAATTTACTCACCTCTTCTCTGACCATGACAGACTCCTGGTCATCCTTGAACAAACACGTCGGACGCAGCTCCGTAAATTTGAACACAAACATTGTGACAACAACTATCCCGAACATAACCCACAGGGTGGCCTTCTTATTTCGATACGGAAGTCTCATTTTATCTCTCTCTCTCTCTTACTTTCACTCACTTTCCTGCTCTGTTATATAATATTATAATAATGCCTGGGTTCCTGTAATCCTTTCTCTCTGGCGAGATAAGAAAGGTGAATGAAATATGTTCTTTTTTGTTAAAACAACTTTATTGTCGCAGGTCAAGCAGAAGATGAACTCTTCCTGTTTCGCAATCTTTATTCAGTCCAATTTAATTCGGGTTGGGGTTATTTTTTTTTTGTTTGTTTGTTCGGTTTCGTCGTTGTCGTTCTCAGCAAAAAGGATTCTACGGATGATCCTTGTTCGGAGAAACTGGCTGGATGGATGGATAGCACAGGGAATTTTTGAACTGAAGTTGATTTTCCGTAAATATTTGTGCTGATGGACGGACACGGGATAACGGTTTTAATGATTTTTTATACGGCAGCCAGGAAGAACCAATTTTGTGATTGTGCGAGTAGCTTATTCATTTTTTTCTTTTTCTTATTTGTAATTCCTGTCGAGGCCTCCAGAATTGGTATATCTATGTTTTGTCTCTGTCTGGGTAGGATAAGATTTTTTTTGCTCCAACTTATTGATTTTTTCCTTTGTTTACTTTGGGACAATAACGCACTGGCTGGGATGAAATGTGTTTTTTGGTCTTTAGAATTTTTTGTCGGGTAAAATTGGCGGGTTAGCTTCAGAGTCTTGTTCTCCTATTCTAACGTCGTCGTCAGGTTATAGTCGGACGTCTTAGTCCTCGTCGTTTTGTCGCCGGGTGGAGGTTCGCCCGTTTTTATGATTGGTATTGGTATAGCGATGGTGGTTGATGTTGTTTTTTTTTAAAGCTTAGTGTTTGGGTTATCTTGTCATCTGCAACAAAAAAAAAACGAAAGAAATGGTAATGATGAGAAAGAAAATTTTCCATTTAATTGAAGCTATTGAAATTAAATGCGGTTTAGAAAGTGATGCAATTTTAATTTAAAGTGTTTATTTTTTGCTAAATAATCGACTTGGATTTAATAGAGTTATGAGAAATGGTTTAGGTAGGGGTTTTCTTTTTAAAGATTTTATGTGTTTTTTATGAACGTTTGATATTTTTATAGGGTTCTTATAAAAGCATTAAAGAAATAATGTAGGTAGGTAGGAGGCCGCAAAAGGTAGAAGAATGCAAGAATTTCCATACTAAAGTTGATATAGGTATATGAGTTGCCATATAATCCTAAGGAAAATTTATGATGAGAATGTTTAATTTAACTACTGACTTTTAAAGGTTTTCATTTTTTATCGCAAGATTTTTTTATCATGATCTTAAACCGTAAAATTATTTTCATGAGAAGAATAAAAATTTATAATTAGATACATCAAGAATAAAGGGGCAATAATTATGTAGCAATATGGTGTCATTTCACTTATATTTACTTTACTAACAGAAATGATGATTAATTAAATACGTAAATATCGCAGAACATAGAGATAGATTAGATTAGATTAGATTTTTTTCTTTATTTTATAAACAGTATTACAATATTTCGATTAAGAATACGGACATGACAAAATTTGCCGTCTGCCGGATATGACATTTCATAAAAAAAGAAAATATAATGAAAAAGAAAGTAGATATAACATAATGTTTATAAAGGAATAAACCATGAAAAAGATTGTACAATGTATATAGTAATGGATAACAAATTTTTTGATTATATTAAGATTAGTGCGAACTATTTGTAATCATTTACAATTTTGATGATTTGCAACATAAATTTTTTTAATTTTGAATTATTTAAAACATAAAAGGTTACAATTTTGGATGATTTGAAACATAAAAATTTATTTTAAAGAACTTTTTTTTTAAATATTTTTTAATAGAGCATAATGATTTTAATGTTTAACTATTAAGTTAGATATTCCAATGGGAAACCAGAAACCTGAGGTCTTTTACAATTTTAATGATTTGCAACATAAACTCTTGTAATTTTAGATGATTTAAAGCATAAAGGCTACCAAATTTTAAATGATTGAATAATATCTGCCAACTCAAAAGCTATTACGATAGGTCAAAGCATGATTGCAAAAACTGAACAAACTGAACCAACCCCGAGAGCCATAATATCGTAGAGACTACTTAGCGTCAGAAAACTTTCCTGGAAATATAACCTTCGGATTTCTTGTAAAATAGGGCAAACTGCAATGAAATGGTAGATATTCTCAGGTTCTCTTCTGTTGCATAGGTTACACGTTTGCTGGAGATCGGCTCTATGAGGTATAAAATTAAGATTTAATAACTCGACCCTGGCTTTAAAAATTGTGCTTATCACTTCAGATGAGTAGTCACTATTGAAATAACTTTCTTCAGTAGGCAATAGATGCTTAAGGCTTTTGTAGAATTGTCTAGAGGCTGATGATGATGCTCTAGTTAAGTGCTGGTCATATATTTTTTCGTCCACTTTTGCTATGATCATTGCAAATATATCCTGCCAGTCGCGAACGTTACTCTCAGAAAGCGATAGTGTGGTATCATGCGATAAAGCCAGTTGGTTCCATTCCCTGAATGGAGAAGCATTGGTTCGTAATAATCTTACTACGATCGATCTATGGAGACTGTTTTCATTTCTCTTCATTACTCTTGTTAAATAGTCTGAATGAGCTTTCAGGTTTTGCAGATAAATGGGAGGTAAACCAGATTCTACATGTATTGCATAGGTTGGAGTGGAGTTCGGTAAACGGAATAGTCGCTTAAAGAAATATCTTTGGACAGCTTCAAATTCTTCAATGGGACTGACCCCAAACGCCTGAGCTCCATAACACATACACGTTTTGACAGTAGCGTTAAAGACTTGATATTTAGAGGCAAGATCAATATTTGAATTTGCGAAGAATTTCGGCCACATCAAGTTAATCGCCAATTTAGCTTCACTGCTTTTTTGCTTCGCATGTTTGCCAAAGCTTAAGTTAGGTGATAACAATACACCGAGGTATTTGAACATAGAGTCAGCAGTAGTATATCTGGTCCTAGTTCCTCTTCCACTGACTTGGGACAGATTAGGTACAGATTAGTCCCTATCTCTCAATTAATCACAATTGTATGTGCTAGCTGAAAAATAACAACGTTAGGACTCTAGGAAGAAATTGGATGGAATAGAGAAAAGGTAACAATAATTGTACTTACTAATACTGCAATAGAGCTGTTACTGCATGGGTAACAGGTAGAATAAGTGGAGTAGGATATGATAACATACTAATAATCCTGTAACGAAAGAGTGTTCTGATCAATGCGCTGTCGAAAAGAAGGTATCGAAAGAATTCTCAAGACTGAGGAAACAAATTGTAGATATAATCAGTTGAGATGTCTCTAGTTGCAATTATCTAAGCCAAGCTAGTTGGTGTATAGTGAATACTTTACGTGAGCTTTTCTGATGACATAAAGCTAATATCAGTAATGTATTTTTTGACTTGTCAAGGTTTTGCGAACTGGAAGTTATTGGTGACTGATGAACCCTTTATGGAGCAACGGCAGCTTTCACATCACCATTAAGGGTCATTGGCGACGACGCAACCAGCTTGTTGTCCTTAAGGAATTGTTTCCCCGGGTCTGAGAAAGTTTACCCAAATTTATAACATCACGGATTCTTCGTCGTGTGAAATTGGCTAAGAAACAAAGTACCTTACTGGCTTTAAGTAGATACATTTGCTCCTGGTGGTTCACATCAAAGTCACTTTCTAAAACATGAGCTTGTAGACATGCCTAATGAAACTGTGAAAGAGAAATTTTATGAACTCTTAGAAGTTATATGGAAATCGAAGTCAAACTTATGCTCTATATTCCATAGTTGGAACAGAAAACATCTTCAGAGGAATAATTGGGTAGGTATGCAAAATCTCCACGAAATGAGAGTAGATATCAAATTCCAACTACATAATAGGCTTTCAAGAACACCGTCGTAATGTTGTGATAAGTATAACTAGGTTTCCAAGGCTGCGCAAAGGATTGTTTTAAACAAGAAAGACATCCGAATTTTTAAAGGGGCAAACGTTGACTCTGAATATTTCCTTATTGCGGCATTATTCAGAGCTGAACTGTCATTTCAAATCGTAGTTTGTGGCCCAAGCTAATTTGGAGCCTATAACACAGAACAACAAGTCAACTAGTCAACAATTACATGTCCAACTGTATTATTAAACAAACAAAGAATAACTTCTGTAATACAATAAATAGCGCAGCAACTTGTCAATAGAGAAAATTCCCATCGACTTGTTGAACCAGTTGAACAAGTAATTCTTACACAAATTTTCCGAAAAAAGTATTTTGTCTAAAAGAAGGCGATTTTAGTTTTTGCCATGTTAAAGAACTAATCTATTTTGTAAATCTTACGCCATACACGGACAACATCTATTTCAAAGTAAATTCTTTTATTGAATTCTTTTGTGTTTCCTTTATTCACATTATCCTTAACTTTTCGAATCAGAATAAAAAAAAATTTGTAAACAAAATTCTTGACCACTTAATAAATTCTTGATAAACGCTATTGCAAGTAGTGTTTATATCTAACTTGTTGACTTCGAACAAGTCTGCAAATGTCGGTTTGTAATTTATCATTTATTCAACAAGTTTATTCTCTAGTTTTTAAGCTCATATTGTTTCCAGTTACAGAAACGGAAGATTTATGAAATTTTACTCTTGTTGAAAGAATCCAAAACAGTTGTTTTAATTTTCCTAAACTTGTGGTTCCGTGTTACACAATTTTAAAAAGTTGTTGGATTTCACTTTTTCAGCAAGCACCATGATATATAGTGTTGACCCTTGGGGTTGATGGGAAGCATTTGAACGTGAAGCTGTATGCTGTGCATATACACACGTCAACATTAAAAAGTCCCATTGTAGGGGCATAATCATAAAGGTCACCAAAGCCACTGTTACTATACCAGTCATCTTAAAAAAAATGATCCGTTGTATTTAATGAATGCTTATACTACAAATAGTTGGCAGAAGATGATCATTCGAAAATTTTACAGCACAAATCAAGAACAGTGAGAGAAGAGTATTGAACCCAGAGGATTTATAAAATTATCCAAGCCACTGGAAACTGGTTTTAAGACCGATTAAGATGTGTATATATTTTGAATAACTTGATATGTTAGTACTAAAATTGAATCGTTTTGTTCGCATAATGCTTTATGATTTATGAATGATATCAATACACTCCTCGTCAACTGAATACGCACAAACATTTTTGAATATATTTTATCCATTTTTTCCAAACAGTGATGGTTATTATGCCATCTGTTGATGGTAAAAATTTTCGTAACATATAAATAACAGAATTTCAAAGTTTTATCCAAAAACAACCGTGAGTTTTTCCTTCAACCACTTACAAAGTGTAACTTATGCAAAGTAGAAGTTTTTTTTTTGAGTCAACTGAATAGGTACAAAAATTAAAATTGGTATTGGAATGGAATGAAACAAGTTTTTGTTTAAGTTTAGTAGTGTGTACTTCCACCTTTATTTTTAATTACTTCGTAAATTCGATCCGGCATGGAATCGTATAGCTTTTTAATGTAATTTAACGAAATTTCGCTCCACGCTAATTTGATTGCAGAAATTAAGGTTTCTTTGTCTTCGAACTGACGACCACCCTCATAAACTTTGCGTACTAACCATCCCCAGACATTTTCTATGATGTTTAGATCAGGTGAGTACGGCGGCCATTGAAGCAACTGCACTTGTTGCTCCATGTTTTTATTATGCGCGCTGAGTGAATAGGCGCATTATCATGTTGGTAGGTCCAGTTTATGGGTCCAAAGATGTTAGAAAATTTAGGAAAATTTCTTTTCAAAATTACTTTATACCCAGCTGCTGTCATTCTTGATGTTACAACCTCGAGCTCAACTGTTCCATAATAACTGACTGCTCCCCATATCATGACACCTCCTTCACGACTATGATGGCGCTTTAAAAATCTTTTTTCTTTTCTTAAGTCGTGAAAATAGAAGTTGAACCCATCAGGGCCATCGAAATTAAACTTTTTTTCATCTGAAAAAACCACGTGATACCATTCTTTTTTCCAACTCATGTGAAGTCTTGAAAAATCTAATCGCAACATTTTCCGTCTCTCGTCAAGTGGTGGTTTTTTCTTAAGTTTCATTCGTTTAAGATGGCTTGAGTTGTTGATTACTCTTAATACTGTTGAGCAACTTGCGTTTACGCCGACTTTTTGTTTTATTTTTGCCACAGAATCAGAAGAATTTGATGCATATCTTAAAATTCTTCGTCTCTCAGCTGCTGTTGTTGCTGTTTTCTTACCTCCCTTCATGTTTTTGCCGTATGCATCTTACAGAATAAACGACATTAAAACTTCGGCCAACTTTATCAGCTATTGCACGTCCAGTTAGGCCTTGGTCTCTAAGTAAATCGATTTTAGCTTTTTCAACACTGTTAAGACACGTAGATCTACCCATTTTTCTTAAAATTTGAAATCAAGAATTAAATTTTACTGAAAACACTAAAATCGTTAATTTAAACTGTCAAGCACTCCAAAAAACTTATAAACAACGAAGAAAATGGCGTTGTACCTATTCAGTTGACTAAAAAAAAAACTCCTACTTTGCATATAAAACACTTTGCAAGTGGTTGAAGAAAAACTCACGGTTGTTTTTGGATAATTCTTTCGGAATTATCTGCTTAACATCTAAAGGGAATAGTTAGCATCAACAGATGGCATAATAACCATCACTGTTTGGAAAAAATGGATAAAGTATATTAAAAAATGTTTGTGCGTATTCAGTTGACGAGGAGTGTATTTTGAAAAATTATTTTAAAAATCATCATTAGCTGAAAACTATAGACAGCTTAATTAAGGGCCAGTTTGTTCGCAGTTGATCATCTTTAATCAGAAATTATTACGTACATATGTTAGATCATGGCTTTTGTTTCTTAGCAAATGCATACATACATAATATACTGCCGTGCTAAGAAGAAAAAAGGTACCTATCTGTATTTTTGGCATTTCGAGATAAATGCGGTATTTTGTTTATGTTTGTCACTTTTTAATTTTTGGATGAATTTTTTCATAAATAAATTTCAGATCAAGACTCACCACATTTGTATCGACTTTAATGCATAGTTTAATTAAATTAAACATTACATTTGTACCTTTTCATTTTATCTGTCAATTTTGACCTGAAAATTTAATTTTCTGTCTAATAAAAAAATATCGGTTAAAAAAAAGTTATTTGAATTTCTTATGGTAGCACAATTGATGCGCCACCCTATGCTTGCCTTTTTTTCTAACGGAGTTTATAATTTGTCTCCTCCTTTTGAAAGAAACACAATACTGTGGTTGCCTAAACCACCTTCTTACACATATTGACCAGAACGTTAGCAATTTCACGTTAAAATTATTCCTTAGCTTCTGTAACGGTGTTGCTGGATGGCATAAACCAAACACTAAATGCAACCCCATTAGAAGGAAATTTAATGGCATTACCTCATATGAACGAACTGTTCTTTTGACTAGATCATTGCTCAAGATTTCACAATAAAAGTAAAAATTTAATAATAATTTTCCAATGTTGCTCTTGTTTCTGAAATTCACTTTGATAAAAAGGTAAATACTTTGAACGACACATTTTGGCATTGACAACAACAAAAAAATATAACAAAATTTAAATGTAAAATTAAATAAATTAAATTATAGCCTTATGAACAAACGTACAGGCCAATCGATGATAACGCTAACTACTCGACTTCTGTACAATCGTTAATACTGCTGAAATCAAGTTTGATTAAATTCTACCTTTATTTTGCACGAAACTAATACCTGCTTTAGCATTCAGAGGTAGTTAAAATCAACGACCCGGAACATACATTACCAATTATCACAGCAAAAACAGTATAAGTGACAAAGTGGCATTTAAATCATCACAAATAATAAAGTCTTGTACCTTCTCATTAGAATTATTAGATACGGTTAACACCAAAATATATTCATAATGTAGTTCTCTTCAACACTGCTTAAATAATATTCAATTCTAAATCAAATCCGATTCATTAATTTAAACAAAAATTAAAACGATCAAAACTCACCTAATCTATTTTTCTAACGAACTATTTATCACGATGAATTCCGACATCCGACAAATGAAATCCAAAAATAAACCAACTATGAAATCAAGCAGCGAAGCCAAGCAAACAAATAAAACACGCGCCAAGCCTAATAAATACCCAAAATAATAATACAAACAAAAAAACAAAAACAAATATACATAAACTAATGTGACACTTTATTGTGATTTGCAGCTCTCTTCGAAATGATAGTTTCGATTAAATGGGAATCTAAAAAATTAATGACAACAGTCAGTGTTGTCTAATTTACAGGAAAATTCTTATATTGCCCTGTTGTAGCGATATTTTACATTTTAAATGAATTTCACATCAGTACCTATCTACTAATGACCGTGACCATGCATGGGTTAACTCAAGCGTAAAATTTAATTATTTAAGCGTTTTTAGACAAAATTGTTATTTTACTCTTATTTGATTCGTATATAGAAAGTAAGGACCACTTGCACCAGACTGAAGTTTAAATTATGAAAATACTTAAAAAAAAAGAAATAGAAACCGGGTCTTTGTACACAATTTCTAGTGGTTTATCGTGCAACTTTGTATAGAGACTACAAATATTTTACTATAGGCACACACAGAAAACTTGAGATCATCTTAAATCAAAGAAAAAATTTATTAATGTAGGTGTATACCTACCTATGTATTTATATTTTTAAAATTAAGAACATGATAAATTTATTTACAAAAGTATACGAAATAGTTGATTGCAAAATAATTTCCCTAACATGAGGATTTAGCTTAAAATAAAGCAAGATTTAACTAGTTTTTGACTTTTGCTGGATTTGCGTAGGTGACAAAATTAAATTTAAATTATAACAAATAATATTTCCTTATACCTCAAATCCTCATTAGTATTATTACAGTTTACAGTTAACATCACAATAAAGTGACAAATTATCACAACATCTGTCACAAAACTGGAAAAATAGTGTGAATAATCCATTCTTCATCCATTAAGTAATGACATACGTTTTAACAGGAAAATAAAAATAGTCGTTCTCTCAAGGTACCTATGTATTAGGGTGTCCGTTATTTCCCAACATCGTTTTTAAATAGCAGCGACCCCTTAAATCAAAAGTTTATGCCCTAAAAAAAAATTGGCCAGCAAAAATTTTACTTTTTCCATACAAAGGACCATGGGCAAATTTGTATGGAGCCTGAGCGTAAAACCAACAGAATTGAAATGCATATCAAATGAAAGATTGTTTTGTGTACATTATTTTTACTATTTAGCTACAAGGATGACACTTTGCTCACAGAAGGATTTATGGTGTTCAGAAATAAAAACAAAAGCCTAACACTCCTGTTACATCGAATAGTTCCTTATATTTAGAGTTCTTAATATATGAGGACCTAATCGATCGAATTGACTGAACCGGAGTGTTAAACTGTGATTTTTATTTTTGCTAATCAAAGTTTTTTCTGTGACCAAAGTTTCAGCCTTGTTGGAACTAAGATATCCATGTAATCGAGGTTTAAGTCTATGATTAACACATAATTCCAGGTATATATGCAGTCATTCAATTGACTCTATCTCTGTTCTCCGGTGGTTTTGGGCTTTGCCCCAATAGTAAAAAATTATTTACATTAAACAACCTTTCATTTGATATGCATTTCATTTCTGTTGGTCTTACGCCCAATTTTCCCATCATCCTTTGTATGGGATTTTCGCTCTTTTCACGTTTTTTTTCTCTCGAATTACTGCAGTTATTACAATTTTGTTTGCTGATTTTTGTTCTTAAATTATCCCTTTAAAAGATATCATTCAAAAAATTTATTAACAAAAATTTAAAAATAAATATAAAGACGGTCACTTTTATGATGTTTTTATAGGTATGGGAATTCCGATGGTAATAATCGAGGCAAAAAGTTCGATTTTTTTTTGTTTATAAATTTTTGAATGAGCTCTTTTAACGGGATGACTAAAGAACGAAAATCAACAAAAAAATTTAGAATAGCTGCAGTAATTCGAGAGAAAAAAAAAAAAAAAATAAAACGTGAAAAGAGTGAAAATCCCATACAAATTTTAATGGGAAACGTATAATGGGCTTAGAGCCACGTTTAAATGGCCTCGGACAAAATTTTGTTTGCCCAATTTTTTTTTTAGGGCATAAACTTTTGATTTGGGGGGTGTCTGCTTTTAAAAACGTTTATGGGAAATAGCGGACACCCCAATGCATATACATACCCATGTGTCTACAATATCTACATACTTTAAATATGTGCCAGAAATTTTCAAGCTATAATGTCATTGTTTCTGGTGTGTTCTGTCATAATTTCCAAAACCGTGATGGCACAATATTCACATAACATCAGTGTAATGGCATAATGATTTTTATATAAAATAAAATGCACGACTGGGTCGCACGTACTTGCTCTTATGTTCAAGACACTGCGAGTTTGAGAAAATTGTATATACAAACATGGAATTTATGAGAGAAAAATGTAGAGAAGCATGAAATACGACACTTAAATTAGCCAAAACAACTCTTTTGACAGTTTGAGCTGAAAAAAAGTATGCCATCTTAATTCATGATGGAATATGATTGTATGGGAAAAAAAAATTTAAAATCGTTGGAGCGGTTTTATTTTAAATTAATTTTTTATATATAAAATTCTTAAAACATTTTTAAAATCAAATTTTGGTATGCAGATTTAAACTATATATTTATGTGTATATAAAAACAAAATTTAAAAAAAAAAATGTCAACCCGTTTTTGTGATATCGAATTTTCAAAAAAAAAGTTTGAAGCTTTTTTTAAAAATCCAAAAACTTTTTTTGTTATCTGAAATTTGTATATAAAAAACTCATTTAAATCCGTTTAGCTGATAACGAGAAAACTCAAAATAAAAAAATACGTTCTATGACAGGTACTACTAATAGTTGCTATGTGCTAAATTTTATAATTTTTGATGGTAGATCGTACTAATTTTAGTATATACAAAAGTTTAATCAAAATCGTAGGAGTCGTTTTCAAGCAAAAAAATATTTTCCTTTGCGGTTTTTTCACTTTTGGATGGAAGGTACCGTTATTTTTTCATAAATGTAAAATTTTTTCTAAAAATATTTTAGAGAGTACTAAAAAAAACTTAAATATTGAGTTTCAAAAAAATCTATGATGCCGTTTTCGAAATATTTGATTTTCCAAAAAAAATTTTGAAATATTTTATAAAAATCCAAAAAATATTTTTTCAAAAATGTTGGTACACAAAACTATTAACATTTTTTGGAAGCCTCTGTATAAAAAATATAATTGAAATCGGTCATACCTACCATCTTGAAGAAAATCAAAAATTAAAAAAATGGTTCCTTGGGAGGTACCATTAATAACCATTTTTGAAAAATGGTTTTCCACCCAAAGAAAGCCTTTACTAAAATAAATTTATTGAATTTTTTTTTAAGAAAAGTTGTCGAGCCGTTTTTGAGAAAAATATGATTATGTAAATTTGCCATACCGTTATTTTTGGTTCTAAAAAAATGAAAAAAACGTGTCGGCAGAATCACCAAAAACCACTATGTACCAAGTTTGAAGAAAATCGATCGAGCCGTTTAGGCTGTAGACGAACCGACAGACAGACAGACAGACAGAATTGTGCCAACAACTTTTTTGGTGTTCTCTATCATCGTAATATCATGTTTGATTGTTATCTCAAAATTTTTTTTTTGCACGAATCCAAAACTTGCTTTATAGTACCTATAATCGCAAGTAAAAATCTGTGTATTATTGTAGATATGGTGTACGTTCTGGTAAGAAAAAAAAATTACCAAAAACATTTATTAACGGTACCTGCTATATAACGGATTTTTTGATTTTCGGTTTTTTCATTAACCGCTAATCCGATTCAATAAAACTTTTTGCACAAAAGCTTTGTTAGAATATAATTAAATACTGCATACCAAAATTTGGATTTTTAAAAAAAGATTCTAATTTTTTTTTGCAAATTCAATATTTCAAAAACGGGTTGATGAATTATTTTGAAATTCCACTTTTAAATCTATATTAATATATTCTTTAAATTGGCATACCAAAATTGTTTTGAAAAATGTTACAAAAAATTTATATATAAAAAATTAATTTTTAAGAAAACGGCTCCAACGATTTAAAATTTTTTTTTTGGTTTATGTCGAATACCTTTAAAACCCAAAATCAATTTTTTTCTGAACAAAATCGATTTTTTTCTAAACAAAATCGATTTTATTCTGTCAAAACAAATCTTGTCTTGCATTTTCAGCAAGATTTCAGATCGATTTCACACACACTAGCAAGATTTAACAATTCTCTGGAGTTGAAAGTATTCTGCGGCGGGGTAAACAAATATTCTAAAGTGTTCTCCGTCCATTCAATAGAAGCAAATAAATTATTAAAACAAATTTAAATTAAAAAAAAATATAGTGAATATTTAATAAGAAAAGTTATCAAAAGATCAATTAACTTCAAAGCAAAGTGCCAAAAGCCGATTTAAAGATATAAAACCTTCCCTCGCCGATGTGTTCCATGATTGATGTGTTTCTTGAATAAATTTGGGTTGTTTTTTAATAACTCTAATGACCGCACGACTACTTTTGTCTATTTTTGCAACTTTTCTCGCAAATGTTCTTAATTTAACAAATGGACGCAGTAAACTTAATGCACTTTTGAATATTTGTACATAATTAATTTGTATGCGCATTAGTTTCTTTAATTTTTGCCTCAAAGCTACTGTCAAATGACACACACACAATCCTGCGGGAAAATTTTATTTTTGTATATTCCTTACAACCAATTGTCTCAAGTAATCAAATGGCATACCTACATTGTTTTGAGCTCTAAGTTATTTTTCAGGCTGTTGTTTAGTGTGTGTTGATACCTGAAGTGAATTTTTATTTTTAAAAAATTCTTAAATAAATAGTAAACAGTATTAAAACAAAATTTTAACTTCATCTAATACTTTCCTTAGATATTTGAAAATACATGATGAACACTTGTTTTGACATAAGTCAGATTTTCTCAATGTTATTAAACATTTAACCCGACTTCTAAAGTAGTTTGTGTTTGAGTTACCTGGTTCTTCACGACCGCCATGGTTACATTATATTTATTTGTGCAATAGCGGTAGGTACCTACTAACTTGAGTGTGTCATTTATTTTAACTCTGGAATTTCCACATCTAATACCCTCCAAAAGTTACTCTACATATTAAAATTAAATTCTTCATTTGAAATTTCAGTTTAAGTTATTGGCTTTGGCTCGCTAAAAAAGCTTGAAAAGAACACCAGAAACGTTTGTTTTAGGTAATTGATTATGTCCTAAAAAACAGGGCAATAAGGAACTAAGACGTGCAAAAGCAAAAAAATAGAAAATTATTTTAAATTTTGAAAAAATTAGATGGCAACCCTAAAACTGCGAAAAATTTGAGATTTGACATTCATTTTTGACTTAACTGGTCATGACTCACTAATACACCCAGTTTGAGCGGATAAGTAAAAATTGATTTAAGAAAAAATTATTAATATCTGTCGCACTTGAAAATTGTATAAAAATATGTACAATTTTGAGTGATTTCGAATTTTTAATTAAAATTTGTACTGCCTTAATTTGTCTCTTTTTAATTGTTTGTAAAATTATTTAAATTAGTTAAATCAGCTCAGATTAACTATAACCATATCCAAGCAATAGACAGAAAAAGTACTAAAAACACAGTTTTCGAAAATAAACTTGTTGTTTAGCGAGCCAAAAAACCATCTAATTTCAAATAATTTTCATATATTCTTATTCCTACGATTCTAATGCAACTTTTGGCAGGTATTAGATTTTAAATCTGAACAGTATTTTTTTCGCCATACCAAAGTAACACACCCTACTATCTACCGTAAAAAAAAGTATTTGCAAAAAAAACCTCAAAAAATAAAAAAGAAAAACATGAAGCTGCAGAATGCTTTTTGTTTCATCTCAATACAACTCCTTACAACAGAGATACAGCTCTTAAAACAAACACTAGAAAAAATTGGAAAAAATCTTATTCTCTTAATTTGAAAATACCGTTATTTTTGCATAGTTTTTTTTTTTTTAAATAGCTATGTATCATCTTTTCTACATATTTTTAAAAACCCGTTAAACTAATTTTCAAAAATAAACATACCTTTTTCGAAATATTGAGCCTTAAACCATCAAGTCTCAGAGCTCTCATCTAAAGTAAAAACTGAGTGTGCTACTACTGGCCGAGAACAAAACCGATTCACGCAGGGCAACGTCTCCTCTTATCTTGGTTCTTATATCCTGTTTCCTGAATGTTCGATCCCAGATGACGATGAAAAAGTTTTTTTTTCAATTAAAGATTTAGTACCAATAAAGCATTCTGATGTTTGGATAGAGGTCCTTACCTATAATTCCAGCCCATAAACCTTGCTGGTAGCACACTCAGTTTGTTGTTGCTTAGGTAAACCTATCAATTTATTTGTTTTATTTATTAATAAGAAATACCCTTTTTATTTCGATTTGAATTATCACATTTATTTTGTCAGTTAGCCACACATACCTCTATAGTATACCTATGCTTACACAACACTATATTGACCTTTTTTTGAACAATAGAAAAAGGTTGGTTATACATTCGGCTCATTTATTGTGTTCTAATTTTTTTTCTCTCCCAACAATTATGTCATAAAAAATAATTTACTGTCACTTTTGTCTCGGTCTTTTGGACAAGCAATTATCACGGACTGTTTGGTTCAAATGTTCATAGTTAAGTGTAATAGGTTAAGGGTAATCGGTTCATAAATTATTTGTTTTTATTTTCTACAATATTGTGCCACTGACCATAATTTACATCATTTAATTTTCAATATTTTGAAGTAAAAACAGACGAAGTTCGTTTCTCTTTCTTGATGATAGTGAGAGTAACCATTCTTGCTAAACAATATTTTAATTTCTTTTCTTCCATTGTAGGAGAAATGACCTTCGTCAAATTCATTGGTTTCTTGGCGTTGAAAAATATGATACACCACTCGTACAAAATCCAGGATTTAAAAAGTAGGCAATGGTTTTTTTGCTTTTTTCTTTGTTTTATTGTCTACAATTCTATACAAATCATTTAATGTTAAAAACCTATTTTTTCTTAAGTAACTAAATGCCTTAGAGGAGATTGGCATTTGTGGATTTTTTGTATACGCAATTTGCATGTAAATGAATATTTGAAGCAAACTTACTTACCTATTTCAAACGAGGTCAGACGTCAGAGTAAATCAGACTTAACTTTACAGAGTTGTGTGTGTGTTGTGGCGATTAAAGTCAGGTGCTAGACTATACTCATTTGCCGTCGCCAATTCAAGATCGTAAATAGTTAGCATACTTTCTTTTATTTTTACTTTTATGTTAAATAGGCAAAATAGGTAATTGAAGAGTTTTTTTAAAAGTTTTTGGCAATTTTTGTTTAGAAAATAAAAATGAAGGTTGTAGAGAGGAAAAAAATAAATGATTCAAAGAACTTTTGAATATTCAAAAGCCCTTATTACTACACAAAAATCAACATTTACAAATAGCTATGGTTGAGATTAAAGATAGAGGAGGTATGGACACTTGGAATAGTTTTCTTTTGTTCGTAAAAATGACAATAAAAATCACTCAATAAAATTTTCTGTTAACGTGAATTCCTCCGAGATCTTTAAGGGAACAAATTTATGGATAATAGACAACGAAAAGGTGTCAGAGTAAATTCTGAAAATATTATCCAAATAATTTCATTCATTTCCAAGAAATTGAACATATTACCTTATGTAGAGCAATTTTTGAAAAAAAACTAAAGACATTAACCCTTGCCAAATTTTACAACAACCCGATTTTTACAAAAAATAAAATTTTGTATTATTTTAGCTTTTATAAGAACAAGCTATGCATTTCTAAGCCATTTCTGAGAAATCATTAATTAATAAAAGTGGGTTGCCAGATGGTGGATAATAAACACGTATCATCCTAATGTTCCATTGATGGAACGCTTACTATTTCACTCTCTATAACTTTTGTGTGAATGCATTCATTTTTTGTTTTTCGATGTTGGCATCATTAATATTATTGGATGTCAAAATCATGTACCGTTAGTCTAAATTCATGGCAAATTGTTTCATTTATTGTGTGTTGTATTTTCATTATTGAACAAAAAAAATGTCTCGTCGGACAAGGTTAGTATTATTTACTTATTATTTGATAAAGTACTGCGAATACATATATGTATGTATACTCAGTGTCGTTCTATTCACCAGCCCCGGATCTATGGGGGGGCAAACCGGGGCCTGCGCACCGGGCGGCAGCTTACAGGGGCGCCAAATCTGACTGAAAATACTTAGAATTTTGACGCTAAATGAAATTAAATGAATTGAGATGCGGCAATGGAATATCAAACTGTATTTCTCCGTCAACCATTAGCAGATTTTCTATTATTATTTCTCCATTTAATTGTTAAAAGTTTTTCAGATATTTTTTAACAATAGTTTTTTGCATTGTATGTAAGTGTATTTTAACAAAACTTCCCCTCCTCCCTTAACTGTAGGAGATAGATTCTACTTCTTCAATAATAAAATATTTGAACTGTGTCCCTCTACAAGCGTCGCACCACGCCCCGCCGCACAAATCCTAGTCTTGCCTAAAGAATTATTTGCTGGATACTGACAACTTTATTACACTGAATTTTAGATCTTTTTTAATTCACAAAAAATCTAAATACCCACAAAAATGTAGGAATTCAGGTGCTCTAAAAAAAAAACTGCTTAGTAAAAATGTTTTCGTTCAGACGAACAAAAAGTGAGATAAACGCTGAAAACCATTTTTACAATTTTCGACCACAATTTTTCATGATGTAGATAATTTTTGAAAACAAAAAATTGAAAAGATATTTTAACTTATAAAATCAAATAAAAAAAGTTACTCTCCGAGAAAATTGGATTTACCTTTTTCAACACCCTTTTTCAAAATGGCTGATAACACAAAAGTTCCCATCAGCTAGAGACTGCTCTGACGCGTATCGAAGAACCAGCCAATCTGTAATTACTTGCATTTTGACGTTGCTTAGCTCTCGTACTATTAAGGTTTGAAATTGTATGTGTCAAGTGCATTGAAATCGTTCAAGGAACAAAGTTATAATATGTTAACATTTCTTGAAAAATCCTGTTGTGAAATATTTTTTTGTGTTACAATTTTTCCGCTGAGTAAAATTCATTGCAATCTCTCAAGAAAAAACGAAGTTGCAAAACGTTGAAATATTTTAGAAACATACTATTTATTTTGAAAATATTTTACTCTGCTATAACTCTGTCTCAGCTATCACTTCTGTCAATTTCATTGAAATCGCTCAAGGAACAACAAAGTCCCGAGGATTTAAAAACTTTTTTCGGAACTTTGTGCTTCGATACTATATTTTGCTTAACATTGGCTTTTCGAAATTGTGTCCTGTCGTAAATTTACATTTTTCTTCCTTTTCGGTTCAGGGAATGGATCTTCAATAGTTCTCCCATGATAAATTCGGGAACGAACCATATTTTACAGATCCTTGCAGATTTGATTCGAATGAAAACGAATTTTATTAGGAACCAAAAAATAAGATTCGTGATCGAATCAAAAATAAAATTTTATTGAATTGTTCACGACAGAACGAATCATATTTTATCGTTCTACGAACCTTGGTTGTGTATCGTCTTTGTTTAGGCATTGTTAATTTTTGTACCTATAGTAATAAGTTGCTGAATAGGTATGGGCTGCACAAGCACATCCATTCAAAAATTTTATCCTCCCAATGACAAAAAATCCAACCAAGCAGATATGTGTTTTTTTCATTTTTATCAAAAACGGAAAGGGCGCCAAAATCAAGTTTTGCCCCGGTTCAGAAAAATCGTAGATCCGGGGCTGCTATTCACGTGATTGATGCTGAAGTCCATTGAAAAAATAAGAATAGTGTTACTTTTTCGCATTTATGTAAACCGTTCCATTATTGGAACAGTAGGATAATATGGAACAGTAATTTTTATATGGCTTTTTTTACTTATTTTGACTCAGGTTGACTGTGAATGATATAATTTCGCATTTGGAAGAAGACGAAAATGTTTTGTCGGCCGATATTTTTATAACACCTCCAGAAAATAATGAGAAGAGTGATGAAGACAGTGGTGACGAAGAAACTCCAAATATAAATAATTTGTCACGACATCAACTTTTGGCAAAGGCTGAGTTCCAGGCTACGGTCTCAAATACTGCGGAGATAGAGGTAACAAATAACATTTTGGATAACAAAGTTGTTAACCAACCCGACGAGCTAGATAGCACATTGGGAGATAACCCTCCACCCTCTAAAAAAAACTTGTTGTTCCAAGAAAGTGGAAGCATTTAGACATACCCGAAAAACCAGAAAAAGAGTCTACTCCACCGACCTTCTTAGAAGACCTGGATAATCCAGTTAAATTTTTTGAACTATTTTTTGATGACAAAGTGTTTGAACTTTTTCGTTCAGAAACTGAAAAAAAAAACGCTATACAAAAAGGTAACCACACTTTCAGAGTAACTATATCTGAAATCAAGCGTTTTATGGGAATTTTATTACTGTCAGGCTACAATAGTGTGGCAAGATATAGAATGTACTGGGAGCAAAGTGTCGACTGCAATTTTCAAGGCGTAGCATCAGTTATATCAAGAAACAGGTTCGAAGAATTACTGCGATACTTTCACGTTGCCGATAATAATAATTTAGCCCCAAATGACAAATTTGCAAAAGTGCGACCTCTTTGGGATCTTCTCGATACAAGATGGTTACAATACTATCCCGATGATAAGCCTCAGCATTGACGAATCAATGATTCCTTATTTTGGAAAACATAGCGCCAAACAGCATATTCACGGCAAACCGATTCGATTTGGCTATAAGAACTGGTCTATTTGTACTCGTCTTGGCTATTTGATATATGGATAGCTCTATCAAGGTGCAAGTACTGGAAACACTCATCCAGAATTTGGTGTTGGGGGTTCCGTGGTCTTGGACCTAATATCAAAATTGCCGCCTGGCAGTTACAGTTTTTATATGGATAATTTTTTCACGTCTTTGTCCCTTCTCGATGAAATAAAAAAGTTAGGCCACGAAGCAACTGGTACAATTTGGGCAAATAGAGTGGAAAAGGCACCTTTGAAAGACCAGAAGGAAATGAAGAAAACCAAAAGAGGATCTTTCAATCAAATCACGGATACTTTTTCCAATATCACCCTGGTCCGTTATAATGACAACAACATCGTCACTGTTGCTTCAACTGAATGTGGTGTACAGCCTCTTGGAAAGGTCAAACGATTTTGTGATAAACAGAAGAAGGATGTCGATCAGCCTCGATGTATTGTAAATTATAACTGATATATGGGCGGAGTTGATCGATTAGATCAAAATTTCGGCTGAAAAGATGGTATTGGCAGCTTCTAATGTTTCCCATCAATGTAAGCATCAACAATGCTTTCCAACTCTACAAAGTATCTCCTCTATCGAAAGGAAACAACGGTTACGATTTGCTTTCTTTTACAAGATTTATAGTTACAACATATCTTCAAGCAAAAGATACGCCAGGTAACAACACTTTGACTGCGAAAACTTCTGTTCCAAGATCATCCCTAGCTGTCATAAAACGTGTTCCTGAAAGCATTCGATTGGACGGGAAGACACATTTCATTGTGAAACAAAACAAACAAAGTCGATGCGGATTTTGTCACAAAAATACAACAATGAAATGCGAAACGTGCAACGTTGCATTACACAATAATTGCTCTATGGGTTTTCATTCTAAATAATATAAACACATACCTTTGTACCTAAATATTTATTAAAAATATTAAATTCATTGAAAAAATGTAAATAATAATTAAAAAATAATTAATTTGATGAAAAAATAAAAAAAATTACTAAAAGTTCAAGTTATATAACTTTTTTTTTTATTTTAGAACATCAAAAGGCAAAGAAGAATTTCCACTGTCATATTTTCCTACTGTTCCATTATAGGAACGGTTCTGAAAACCAAGATCTGAAATTTTTGTACATATTTCTCATATATAAATGAGTTTAAGGTGTTGTAAATACGGACTGAAATGAGTTTTGTGCAAATTTGACAAAATTAAACGGGCTTTTTCATGTTCTATCTTTTTAATTAACTCTCAAAATACCATCATTTGGATGGTCTGAGTCGTTACGTAGAAAAACAGTCAGCCCGTTTTCCAAAAACAACAAATTAAAAGTTGGCATGGCAATTGGCAATTGTTGGATTTTAATAAAAATAGGTTCCCAATGATTTTCATCTGGAAACAGACACGCTCTGAATATTATAATCCAAATCGTAAGAGCCATTTTCGAGAAATTTAAAAATAGGTATTATAATTGGGCGTGTTAGAGGGCGATTTTTACTAGCTTTCTTTCTAAGATTTTTTCGATTTATAAGAACGAAGTAAGTAAATGCTATTTAAACCTTAAGGGTCTCTGAGATATCAAGTAATAAGTGGGAGTGGCATTAGAATGGATTTAATAAAATACCCTTTTAAATTCTTTTCTATCTCAAACAAACTCTGAACATTTCATTTATCATTAGAGGTGGTTACGAGAAACTTTAAAATAACAAAAGAAGGCATGGTAAGGAGTTTATTTAACTAAAACCACTCTTTACCTTTTTCGCCCAAAATAAAAAACTCTGAAAATGTCATGTAAATCGAAAGATTCTTATTTGAGAATTCGTGAAATTAAAAAGTAGGCGTGGCCGGAGGCAAATTTTACTGAAATATTGCCCTAAACTAGAAACTTGCTCATACAAAGTAATTCTTAAAATTTCATCCAAACCGTTGGAGCCATTTTCAAGAAACCAAGAAATAATAAAAGTGGCAGTGCGCAGAATTTATTGAATTCCCATTTTTTCTTTCTGATAAGAACAAACTCTAAAAATGTCATCTTAAAAAATTTATCCCTCGCTTAGAAATAAACAAATTAGAAAAATGGGCGTGTCAGGAGGCCGATTTTACTAAAACTACTTTCAATTTTTTTTTCTTGCACATTCAAACAAATTTTGAAAATCCCATAGAAAACGTTGGAGCCATTTCTTAGAAACTAATAAATAATAAAAATGGGCGTGGCAGTTGTAGGCAAATTTGTTTGTAAATATTTTTCGATTTTTGTCTGTCTCATGAGAATAAACACTGAAAATATCATCCAAGCGATTTCAATTGTTTCCGAAAAATATAGCTTTTTCGAGAAGGGTGGATTTCACAAAATCTAATTCTTGTATTTTTTTATTGTTCATACGAACAAACTCTGAAAATTTCATCCAAATCGTAGAACCTGTTTCGTCCTAAATAATATTACATAATACAAGATTAGGTCGGTTAAGTAAAAAGTATGTGAGCCTTTATAGCCTATTGAATAGGCCTTTTAAGGAAGGAACAATTACGTGCAAGGGTTTTAATTATTGAATATGTTCGTTGGGCCCATATGCATGCTAAAAAACCTAACATGCTACTAAATTCACTCATGCGTTTCTGAGAGAATGGTCACACTGGCCACTTTTCAATATTTTTGGGTTAACTTGGAAACAAAGCCGAATTTGACAATTTTGCACTTAAAACTTTTTGTTCAAAATTCAAATTTCAATCGAAATGGACATCTTAGGAAATTTTATAGAAAATTTTAAGCAAGAAAAATTAACCAAAACCATAATACAAAAATCGAAAAGTTAAAGATTTTTAAATGTTGTCCTTGTCTGCGCATAATTTTTTTCGGAGCAAAGATCGACCCAAGGCATACTTCAACAAAAATAAAATACACGACTGGGTCGCTCGAGCTTGCTCTTATGCTCAAGATGCTTGGTACTTAAGAACTTTTAAAATATGCAAGTCATTATAGAAAAAATGTATAAATAATAAAAATAAATATAGAAAATACATAAAAAGCATTTAAATCGTTCTTTAAATTGTATAACCAATTAGTAAAATAGCTTTACGCTCAAATTCAAGTATAAAAAATAGGAATACATGCAACAAAAAAATTAAAAATCGTTGGAGCGGTTTTCTTAAAAACTAATTTTTTATATAAAAAATCTTAGTTATATTTTAAAACAAAATTTTGGTATGCCAGTTTTGAATATTTATTAATATACATTTCCAAAACTATTTTCAAATAAATTCATGAACCTGTTTTTAAAATATTGAATTTTCAAAAGAAAAAAAATTTTTTTTTTTTTTTAAATTCAAAACTTACTAGAGGAAGTTAGGGTAATGTGGTATACCATGTTTGTATTTTTGACTTAACATAAAAAGTAGTGACACGAATGCTCCCAAATTTGGTAAATTTTAGCACGAACATATAAGCTACAATGTATACGGTTTGTGTCGGATTCTAACAGTAACTTACAAAGATTTTGACACAATAATAACAAGACCTTGAAATCGTCACTTTTGAAAAGTAGTGGGTAATGTGGTACACCTTGCTGTCTAATGTGGTATACCATACCAAGTGGTCCTCCGAATGTCTTGAAGGCAAATTTCAACATTCATCATAGTACAAGTGGGTCTCTGCATATCTTTCTGGTCCCATTTTCTAATTTCACCTTTTTGGGTATTTAAAAAAAAAACATCATAGCAAAAGCACAAAAGTCAGTTGACGCAGGTATAAACTTTAAGGTTGGGTAATGTGGTATACTATACCCCATTAGGTATACTATACCACATTAGCCCACTGCTAGTATACCACATTAGCGGAAACTCTATATTTTTACAAAAAATAAAATAAAATTTAAAATATAAACTTTTAATCAAAACAAACAATTAAGTAACGTTAATGATTAATATATTCTTCCGATGCAAAGCGCACAAACACTTTTTGTTCCAACGAAAAAAAAAACTCAGCTGCACACTATTACGCATTTCAACAATTTGGGCGAATTAATGGACGATTTTAGATTTTTTTAAATACGCATTACTTCTTTTATTATAATCACCGTCTGCTGAATCAAGAACCGTTGTAGAAGCATGCTTCGTTTTTGAAATAACTGCCTATACCACATTACCCGCATATACCACATTACCCTAACTTACTCTATTTTTCAAAATTTTGATTAGCAATATCATTAAAAATTTAAAGGAGCTTTTGTATAAAATAAAATTGATTGAAATAGGTTGAGCCGTTAAAGAGAAAATAGAAAATTAAAAAAAACCCTTATATGGTAGGTACCGTTAACAACAGTTTTTGGAAGTTTTTTGTATACCAAAAAGTACACCATATATACAATAACGCACTGATTTTTGTTATCAAAGCCATTGGAGCCGTTTTTGAGATAAATAAGCATATTCTTAACAGTTGTATGGCAAGTACCGTTATTTTTGGAGCTAAGAAAAAAATTTCAATTCCTCCTCTGGAGAGTTACAAAAGAACCTTAACCTTATTTGAAGAAAATCCCTTCAGTGGCTTAGGCTGTATGTTGGGGTACAGGCAGACAGACAGACATAATTGTGCCACCCACTTTTTTGGTGTTCTCTATCATCGTAATGTCTGACTGTTATCTGAAATTTTTTTTGGACGAATCCAAAACTTGCCTTATACCTTTATCGCAAGTAAAAATCAATGCGTTATTGTAAGCATGGTGTACATTTTGGTACCAAAAACTTGTACCTACCTGCTTTCCGTTTTTTTTTTATTTTCGATTTTCTCATAAACGGCATAATGGATTTTAATCAAAATTTTTATGTCAATAATATTGCATACCTATCAAAGTTTAGAAAAAAATAAATTTTTGATTTTTAAAAATAAGTTCATTTTTTGTTTTTGAAAATTCAATATTTCAAAAACGGATTGATGAATTGTTTTGAACAAGGTTTTTAAATGTATTTTTATATTTTCTAAAAATATTTAACCCAATTTTTTTTTTTTTAAATGTTACTAAGCTTTTATATATAAAAACTAGTTTTTAAGAAAACCGCTCTAACGATTTAAATTTTTTGGTTTGCATATATTCCATTTTTTTCAAGTAATAAAATGGCATACTTGGATTTGAAAGGTAAGCTATTTTACTACCTAGTTGTTTATACAATTTAAAGAACGATTAAAATGCTTTCTTATACTTTTTACATTTTTATATATTTTGTCTATAATTACTTGCATATACCACCTTTCAGGTGGTATTAATTGTTTGCTAATTTTCCACAAATGAGTTGCCAAAAATCGCTATGACCTTTAATTTTTGTTTAAGTTCATTAAAAATTCATAAAAAATGAATGGGTGACCATACTGAAAATAGATGACTTTTTATGACTGTCAAGTGGCCTTTCAAATAGCACACTTTTTTTAATGACCAAAATGAGGTGCAAACATTTTTTTTGAGACCTTGAAACGAACTTTGAAAACTTCATATAAAAAACAATGGCTGACCAATTACTGAAAATAGTTGAAATTTTATCATGGCCTAGAGATCTTTCGGATGGTATATATTATTTGTAATTTTCTCACAAATTTGGTGCCAAAAATCGCGCGTGACCTTGAGTGACCTTAAGAAACTTTAAGCCTTGATTACAAGTTATCTAGGGCTGGCAATTTCGAGGACTACATAATTGACCTTTTCTGACCAACTACAGAACAATTTGATGGCATTTTCGTTTTTCAAATTTCTTATATAAGAGGTGCCAAGGGTCCATTCACGATCCGTTCAAATAAGAAAGAAAAGTTACGCAAGATAAAGTATCGAAGGAAAAAGTTTCAAAATCCTTTTTCCTTGAGCGATTCCATTAGATTCGCTGTAACAGATATGCTGATGCAGAATAAAAAACAAAAATATTTTCAAAACAGGGCATTTCAAAAATATGTCAATAATTTGCAACTTCGTTGTTCATTGAGCGATTTCAATGAAATAATATTAGGAGGGTGTTTCAAAAAAAAAGTCAACATTTTGCAACTTCGTTATTCCTTGAGCAAAATCAAATATAAAGATTGAATTCAATTGCTTTTGCCCCAACCTTCATCTAAGAACCCAACTGGCATTATATTTTTTATCTGTCAAGTACCTACCATCAGTGTTGTATTTAATGGCATCCGAATGACAGATGACAAGAACAACAAAATCCCGATAATTGTTTCTCAATATAATTCTCCCCCTAAAACATTAATCCCAAAACTATTTGTTGAATTAATCCATCTGTCAACTGTAAGCTCTGAACACAATGAAAGGTCCGTTTCCGTAAGATAAATGCGTTGTGCGTCACTGCGAACTTGAATATAATAATACCTCCTCTACAATAACAACAACTGTCAATTGTGGACCACAATATATCACCAAGTTGTCACCAAAGTGAGTTTCATTAAATAACCACTCTCACCCCACTTCGACTGTATTCCGTCCACATTTAATGGTGACGTGGAATCGGTAACGTTCTGCTTGATTGGAGTTTCCTAGATCCAATAGTGCAGAATGCACCTACCTACTACATATATACGAATGGTTGGAGTGTGTAAGTTCCCATTTCATGGCCATTGCGGTCATCATGATTCGTATTTGCTTCACGTCTCAATCAACAAAAGCTGCTGTTGCTCTTGCTGCATCTGCTATATGTGCTGGAAGCTGGAAGCACTGCTATAAACCTATACCATCACTGCACCCACTACACCACAACTCATAGGGGCATGAAATGGAACGCATTCCGACGCACGGTGACGTTGCCGTTGTCCGCTCAAAGCATATGAGTGGGTATGTTCATGTCATGCGAAAAGCAAGTTATAAGTAGGCTTCTGTGTTTCGTTTCGAAAGAATGTCTGTGTCTGGGCTTGGAGCTGCGCTTCCGCCCTGCGGAAAGATTGTGTTCACTGGATTGCAACATGACAGCACAGCATAAATCCATAGCTGCTGCTAGTATAGCGTGCAGCAGGAGTAAACAGGTGTGATTTTAACGCCTGAATGAAGCTGAGGGTTGAAGATTAATTGCACTTTGAAGTTTGCCTTCAAGCATGGCCAACGAGAGATATAAGTATGTAGATATAAATTGGTTGCAACCGGAACCGGAACGCTATGCCCAAAGTTCAGTTCAGTTTGCTTTGCAAATGGATGTTGAGTAAAATTTTCGTTTTAATGAGAATTTTGAATGGTAACACATGGAAGTGTATAGCACGTAGTAGGTAGATGTAAGGTAAAAGCAAAGCTGACGTAAGGCTCAAGATAATAATTTTCGACACGAAATTTATTTTCGAAGTTTTCGCACATAATTGGAAGGTTTAAGCAAATAAATTGAAGAGAATTACATTTCTGCTTGTAATGAATAATTAAATTCGTGTTTGAATACAAAAATGGTATGCAAATGTAAAGAGGCACCGACAAAAAGTACGTAATCAAATTGAGTTATGAACAATATTACGGGGATAGCATTAACATTTATGATGCCGATGTTAGGCAAAGAATAGCTTTTAAGTATTCTCCCTTAAGCCATAATGTCAAGATCAATGAAGAACCATTCCTTATTAGAAGAACAATGAATTTTAAATGTAAAGAATACATATTTCTAAGTAACTCAAAAACAGAGCAATGGCAAGAATAAATTTGTATATTAAGCTGCCAATAAATACAACTTGACCTTGAACTTGAGCTGGCTTATGGGATAGTTTGAATGCTAGAAAATTTCATTACTTATGTATTCATAAGACATCAGCCAAGTAGAATTAGCATCAAAACGACCAGAAATAATATTAGTTATGTTATTTTCTTGTCTGGACAATATTGGCATTGCTGACATTATAACTATAAGCTTGTTCAAGATGTTAATGATGTATTTAAACGAACACATTCTCGTTGATTTTCTTTTCGGTGATGTGTGTATATAGTTTCGCATATTAATCATTAATCAATAAATTTTGATAGTCCTCAGATATATAAAGGAAGGAACATGTATAACATTAATCATTAATGTAATTTTTCTGTCGGTCAAAACTTCGATGACGATACTCAAGGAATAATGAATATCAATACCTCACGAGATGAGCATTAAGAATAAACTCTGTGAAACTATAAGCATTTATAAAGGGTGTTTTTACTTAGAGGTAAAGAACTTTAAGTTGGCAACACTATTTTAACTGGATGCCATTTTGTCAGCTGTCAAGTAATTTAATTTTAGTTTGGTTTGGCATTTCAACTTGAATAGGCTGACGCCTGAACAACGCTTCCAAATTGTGCAAATTTATCTTGAATATCATGGTTCTGTTCGAAATACGAAATAAGCGAATTTTGTTTAGCGATGAAGGTCACTTTTGGTTGAATGGATACGTCAATAAACAAAACTGCCGTATTTGGAATGATGATAATCCTCAAGTGTATGTTGAGACCCCGTTACATCCACAAGAAGTGACTCTTTGGTGTGCTTTGTGGGTTGGTGGAATAATTGGTCCACACTTCTTTAAAAACGATTCTGGCCAGAACGTTACAGTCAATGGTGACCGCTATAGAGCCATGATTACTGACTTTTTTCGTTCATCAATTGAACAACCATGATGTGCAGGAGATGTGGTTTCAACAAGACGGCCGGCGCAGCATGGCACACAGCTCTGTTACAATTGATTTATTGAACGAAACCGCATAGTTTCACGTTACGGACCCGTGAATTGGCCTCCAAGATCGTGCGATCTAACGCCGCTTGACTATTTTCTGTGAATATTTTATGATAAGCCCGAAGTGATTGACTACTTGGAGGACAACATTCACCGAGGTATTGCCGATATACGGCCACAAACGTTGGAAAAGTCATCGAAAATTGGACCTCCAAATTATACTACGTCCGAGCCAGCCGTGGCAGTTCCTATGCCGGAAATCTTATTTAAATTATAATGCTAGAAGATAATCTTTCGAATAAAGTAAATTCCATACCAATTTAAAAAAGTTTTATACCTCTTAAAAAACACCCTTTAATACCGCATAATGAAGTTGGTGTTAATCCAACTGCGTATTTGGCTTCAACTTTCACCTTAACTTTTTATTTGATTGAAGTTTAAAAAAATAATTAATAATCTAAACGAGTTGTTTGGTTTTTTTTTATGGTTTTGGGGGTATAAAAGTTGTTTTTTTTTGAGTGAAGCAAAAATCTACCAAAATCGAACCATCGGAAGTCACTTATTTCTTCAAAATGGCAACCGGTTTCCCAACCTGTAAATCAGAAAAAATTCTGTAAATTTGGAAATTCTCGTCATAGAACAATGATTTTTGTACCCATCTTCCATTCGAAGATTTTAAGGGCCGAGAAATAATTTTCAAGCAATAAATTTTGTCTATGGGACCGAAAAGTGGCACGTACTTGAATTTATTCGGGTTTGTGAAATTGAAAATTATCAAAAAAATAATAAACATAATATTATAAGAAATGCGTAGCTAGCTTCAAATAACATAAAAAGTACAGCTGGATCGCACGTACTTGCTCTTATGTTCAAGTAACTTGGAACTTAAGAACTTTTAAAATAGGCTAGTATGCATTTACAGACAAAAAATACACATAAATATAAGAAAAACATTTAAATATTTCTTTTGCACAAACAACTCGTAAAATAGCTAAAAACTCAAAAACAAGTATGCCATTTGATCCAAAAAAATAATCGTTTGATCGTTTTGTTCTTAAACCAATTTCTAGGTATAAAATTTTGGTAAATTAAAAAAAAAAATGGTATACCTTATTGAGTTCTATATATTCAAAAGCCTTTTTTTTCAAAAAAAATTATCAACTCGTTTTTGAAATTTTGAATTTAATATTTTTTAAAAATCCAAAATTTATGATTATGCATAAACATTTTGATTGTAATCGGTAGAGCCGTTTAGGTAAGTTTTTTTTTTTGACAGGCAAGGACCTTTATTTTTGGAGCTATTTTTTTTAAATTTCCCCTCTAGAAACCCTAAGTTCAAAATTTGAAAAAAAAAAAATCGCTTCAGTGGCATAGAGACTGTGGGTAGAGATACAAGCAGACAGATAGACAGACAGGAAAAATTGTTCTACCCATTTTTGTATGTTCTTTATCATCGTAAAATGTCATATTTGATTGCCCTATGCTCAGTGTAGGATTTGTCATAGGACTCATCGGGGCCATGACCCAGGGCAAAAAATGTTTGGGGGTGCCAAATTTTGAAAATTATTAAAAAAAAATGAACAGAATATACAAAAATTTAGCATTCAGTTAAAAACAACGAATTTTTAGATGAGGAATTCGCATATAAAAATTCAGATGAAAGTGATGGAAGATGCGTTATGCCAAACAAGGCGCTAACATATTCAAATGAGAATTGAACTTTGAGTGATGGAAGTGGACGCACGCTGCGAATAGTGAAATTTATTGAACTGAAAAGAAAAGTTCCCGAAGTGAAAAGCTATTAAAATATAAATTGTACGCGTTGTAATATGTTTCTCTAGAAGAACCCAGTGTGCCCTGAGGCAGGGAATATCTAACAAATCTATTGACGTCAGACATCGCGCCACTTTGACTTTCCATTCTGAATCTGTCCCGGCAAACGTTGTCAGCTAGTAAATTATTATAAGAAACAAATACTGAAAAATTGAAAATTAGTCACTTGTTTTTTTTTGTTTATTGGAAACTCTGCTAACTTTACGAATAGAAAAATTAATTTTTGGCGAATATATGGAATATATATGCACATTTTGTTCATCCGTTCTGCACATGGGCAGCATAAAATGGGCACAAAATGGCAGTGCCAACTTCACAATTTACGAAATAGTTATCCGATTTTTACTTGCGATATAGGTACTATAGGGCAAGTTTTTGATTCGTGCAAAAAAAAATTTCGAGATAACAATCAAACATGACATTACGATGATAGAGAACACGAAAAAAGTGGGTGGCACAATTCTGTCTGTCTGTCTGTCTGTCTGTCTGTCTGTCCGTACCTCAACCTACAGCCTAAACCACTGAAGCGATTTTCTTCAAATTTTGAACTTAAGGTTTTTTTGTAACTCTCCAGAGGGGAAATTGAAATTTTTTTTAGCTCAAAAAATAACGGTACTTGCCATACAACCGTTAAGGAAAAGCTTATTTATCTCAAGAACGGCTCCAACGATTTTGATAAAAAAAAATCAGTGTATTATTGTAGATATGATATAAATTTCAGTAAGAAAAAAAATCACCAAAAACATTTATTAACGGTACCTGCCATATAACGGTTTTTTTGATTTCCTCATTAACCGCTCATCCGATTTCAATGACATTTTTTACACGAAAGTTTTGTTAGAATATAAATAATACTGCATACCAAAATATATACTCAAAATTGGCATACCAAATTTTTTTTTGAAAAATGTTACAAAAATTTTATATATAAAAAATTAATTTTTAAGAAAACGGCTCCAACGATTTTTAATATTGTTTTTGCATATATTCATACTTTTTCAAGCAATCAAATGGCATACTTTTTTTTGAGCTCTAAGTTATTTATCAGGCTGTTTATACAATTAAAAGAACGATTTAAATGCTTTTTTATACTTTTTCTATAATTACTTGAATATTTTTTAAAGTTCTTAAGCCCCACACAACTTGAACATAAGAGCAAGTACGTGCGATCCAGTCGTGCATTTTATTTTAAATATTTTCGGCATATGGCAGCACAAACTGGGAATATTTGTTAAGCTCCAAAAATAATGGCATTTGCTCTACAACCATTTAGGAAAAGCTTATCATTCTCAAAAACAACTCCAACGATTTTGATAAGAAAAATCTGTGTTATTGAAGGTAGGTACATATTATATTGTACATTGTGTTAGAAAAAATAAATTGCACGACCGGGTCGCACGTACTCGCTCTTATCTACAAGAAAAGAAAAATTTTCTTCAGGAAAATTTTGCAAATTTGTGAATTTCTTAAAAATATTTACAGCACATGTTGAGCACAATACAGCAATTTTTTTTTCAAAAATGGCGGTGCTAACTTCACGCTACAACCCTTCGCAAAGTATTATTTTGGCAACAAAAGTTGCAATTATGTGAATTTTTCTTATCTCTTTGGCGCTTAGCAATACATAATCTGATTTATTAATATAATCTGAGCATAAATCAGCACAACTTTCTTTTTTTAGAAAAGTTAAAATTCCAAACAAATTTCATTAGTAAATTTGCAAATATGAATGCGATTTTTTTTTAAATATTTATGGCACAGGGCAGCACAAGTTGAACACAAAACAGCAAAGCATTTTTTCGAAAATGCAGTAAACTTCACGCTTAAAAAATTGGTACCCTCTAAAAACCATACCGTTTGTACGATTTTTTTTTTTTTCAATATGGCACATGGCAGCACAAGTTGGGCACATTAAAGCACATTCTTTTTGAACTTAAATGGCGGTGCTAAATTCAAGCACATAATGATGTGATGCCGCCGTGCGTCGCCGTCCCGGCCGGTCGTCTCGAAATGCATCAATAATTTGTTTTAGTTGATTGTGTCCATTTTTTAAGTTCATAATCTGTATTCAAATTGTGTATTGCGATAACTAAATCAAAGCTTAACCAATACTATCGACTTAAGTGGAAAGTTGCTGTATTGACAGAAGACATTTCGTTTCTTATAACATGTTAACGAAGCGACTCAACGTAGTGTCAAAATCCAAGTTTGATAAATGTAGTTATTTGAGGATTTGTCAGTTCCTCGCAAGAGGCAGTACCTAGGATAAAACATTTCTGTTTTTTAGGTGGCATTGCTGGGAATCGAACCCAGACCTTCAGCATGACAATCCTACGCACTAACCATCATGCCACGAGGTAGGTACTATTATCAGAAATGTAGAAAAATATGGCCGGATCAGAAATTACATACAAGTACAAACAAACGGTTTTGGTTAAAAACTGGTTCCAAACCAGGTTGAAACTGGTTTGAAAACAGTTTGAAACTGGTTTCAAACCATTTAGGTCGATAAAACTTCCACAAATAACTGCTACGAGATCAGCCTGAAAAAATAGGCATTTTTATGAAAAGGTCTGGGACTTAAAAACAACGTACAACTTTTATATTTTTGTTGCCTATTATCAAATACTCTTTACGTCTTTTAATTTATAAGCTCTTAAGCCAAAAATTTCACAAAATCCATAAAAATTATCGTTTCGATTCATTGATTCACAGGTAGGTAGATTTTTTTAATTCAAATTTCCTCTTATTAATTCCTTACCATTCTTACCTGAAAAAAAGAAAGAAAAAAAGAACATTAATAAAATATTTTTGATGAGTTAGAAATCGTTTTTAAATATTTTGCTTAACTCAACTGTAATAAAGTTAACAAAGACTTTGATTTAGTAATACCTAACTCTTGTTTAAAAGGGAGCTCCGACTATATTGGAAGAAAATATACAACCTACCACCACCAAAGCCATGGCAAAAAATTAGCAAATTCACCCTCATCTTTCGCCATTAAAATTTCAACAAGGAACCTACTAACACCAAAACCATGAGAGTAGACTTAAAAAATTAGGAAATTTACCCCTATCGTTCTCCATTAAAATTACAAAAAAAAAAAAAACAACTCTTTTTTAAGACAATAGGTAGGTACCTAAATTAAAACCCTACTCACTTTACCACCACAAAAGGCAAAGCTATTGTAGTCTTTTTAAGTTCGACAAATGCCAATCAATTAATTTTGAGTTTCAAAATGAAAGCTGTGGAATTCTTAAATTATTAATTTTAACCCAATCGATTTTCTATATAAAATTCATTTTCACTTGAAATGTAGCTAGCAGCTATACCAAAAGGGAAACGGAAACATTTTTTTTATTTTTCCAAAAAAACCGTCATCAATCATTTCAGCTACTAATTGCTCTCAATACTGCGCGTTGTTTCTATTTTGAAACAATCCATCAAAAAAAAGAATAGCTACTTCAATATGCTTGTCATAATACAAAAAAAAAAACAAGGACAAAAAATAACCAACTTTTCGTTCCAGATCATAAATTTAAATCCCTCTCTCAATGGATGGGAGTTAAGCTCAAAAACTCTTCTGATGTTATACAATAAACACAAAACCCTTTCAGTTTAAAATGCCTCTATATTCGTTTTATGGGTCAATTTTAAGCGGCAGGATAAACCAAAATGCCATCAAACAAAATCCCAAACCCTAGAAACATAACACCAGTCCGGACATTTTACTGTAATAAATTTTCGAAAACTGTTCTTCTTCTTCGTCTCTGGTGCTCTCGACCTGTCGCTGGTCATGGTCACCCACCAACTTAATTCTAAAAATAACCATTTCGGAGGAATGTATAGTTTGTAAAACACACTCATTCACCGCACCAACGACCAACATGAGGACGTGCCATTTGCTGTAGATAAATCTTCAAATTATTGCCCACCCACTTTGACCAGAAATCGAATTTGGAAAACGGTCGCCATTTGAAAGGACGTGAAATTTATTTATGTCCAGAGGAGTCCAGCATGGGAAGCCTCTCTGAACATTGCACCGCAGAAATCTCTACACGTTGTACTTACTTTTGGCTCTCTACGATTACTACCTCTATTATGTGCATGTTTAGTTTATGTATGTATGTAGCCTCATTTATGTGTGTGATCAGATTTTGTCTCCTTTCGCTTTATATGTACCTACATATAGACGGTTTGTATATCCTTTTGGGATATTTATGTCATCAACATTCCAAAAATTACTATGGACTTTCACCGACACCGTTGTAGGCCAATTTGAGGGAGTAAACTATAAGCCAAAAAGATTTGGGAGGACAATAGAAGGACATTTTGTAATAGGATAACACTTTGGTGTATATGAAAATTCTGTTAGGAAGGATGTGTTTGGCGGGGAAGAAGGTACTGAAATTTTACAATTAGATGGTTTTATTTTTATAACACCGACATTCTCAATTTTCTTTTTTTAGTAAATTTGTATTGCTTAAGTGTACAGTGTACTTAATGTATATTATGTACATATATCTATTAGGGTGGTCCATAAATTGAACATTGTCTTGGATAGCCTTCATTCGATTCAAAACATTGAAAAACAGTTTCTCTATTTTTTTTAGATTTTTATTTGACCCTCTGGTCTCCCTTTTTTCACTTCAAGGTACAAATAATGGATTTAGGGTGATTCTTATAAAACGCGAAAAAAAAAATCAGAACTTATAGGTAAGATTGAGACAAAAAAAAATTGTACTGGAGGGGGGGTTCTATTTCCCCCCCGTTCAGGCGGGAGGGGTAATTTTCTAAAAATTCGACCCGAAATAGAAAAAAATTGCTATAACTTTTTTTAAAGTCATGAATCCAGTCTCTAATATGTTTCTTAAAGCAAGTTTTTATTGTAAATAGTTTTTGAAAAAATAATTTTCAAACTTAAAAATAAAATCAAAAATAATAATGTTGTACGTTTGAAAATTATTTTTTTCAGAAACTATTTATAATAAAAACTTGATTTAAGAAACATATAAGAGACTGGATTCATGGCTTTAAAAAAAGCTATGGCATGTCATTGTAAATGGTCCCGTTGTTTTTTAATATTTTTTTTCTATTTCGGGTCAAATTTTTAGAAAATTACCCGTCCCGCATGAACGGGGAGAAATAGACCCCCTCTCCGATACGATTTTTTTTGTCTCAATCTAATCTATAAGTTCGGATTTTTTTCGCGTGTTATAAGAATCATCCTTACTCCATTATTTGTACCTTGAAGTGGAAAAAGGGAGACCAGGGGGGTGAAATAAAAATCCGAAAAAATTAGGAAATTTTTTTTTCTCTATTTAGAGTCATTTGATGCCTATCCAAGTTGGATTTTCAAAAAAAAAAACCAATATAAGGACCACCCTAATATCTATATATTCATAAAATGCATTTCCTATTATAAATCATTATGTAGGATGGTACTTACGTATAAAGGAAGGGCCTATACTGGTTGGATCAAAATTTAAAAAATAAGCAAAGGAAGGGGGGGCCTATTGCTAGTTGTTAAGTCGGGTTAGGAAATATTATTTTCTAAATATGCCTTCTACTAAGTTATGTTTTATTTCCATTTAAGCATAAAAGAAATAGGTATATTCTTGTTTTTTGTTTAAATAAAGTAGTTTAAAGGAAGAAAGATCAGTCAGAATTTTGAAAAAAAAAGAAAAAAAGATTGCCTACCTATATAACACCATATACAGACATTTTATCAAAATAGTAATGTATTCAATTGTACGTACTTTTTGTCTGTGTCCTACAATTAGTACATACATTTTAAGACACAGACAAAGGAAAAAAAAGTTGAAAATTTTTGGATTGTCACCAGCACGAGCACCGACAAAATGCATCGGTTTCAAAATTGAAACGGCAATCGATTTGTCACGAAAAAATCTCGATATGCCATTTTTTGTTAAAATAAACATTTGTGTATCGATATTTTGTTGTGAAAAATTGATTGCCGTTTCAACTTTTGAAATCGATGCATTTTTACGGCGCTGGTGACAGTCCAAAAATGTTTAACGTTTTTTTTCACGGCACTTCCTACTTTTTCATCATAACTTTCTTATTACGATAGGTAAATATAAAAAAATAAAAAATTATGTATCGAGATTTTATAGTGACAAATCGATTTCCGTTACATTTTTTAAAATCGAACCATTTCTACACAACTGGTGGCGAAAATATGATATTCAAATCGTCTAGAAAGTTCAGGGTCATAAGATCATAAGTCTTTTTGAGAAAATATGAGTTGTTGCCTGACGAGTTCTTAACCAGTTATAGAATGGCAAAGGCACCACTATTTTTTCATGAAAGTAAAATTGTTTTTAAAATTACATACCCTAAGAAATACTAAAATTCCGTTACGTAAGAAGTAAGGAAAATTTGAACTTATTTTTTTTAAAAAATATTGAGTTTTAAAAAAAAAAACTTAACTAAATATTTTTTTAAAAATATTTTTTGAAAATTTTGGTACAAAATACCTACTATCAAAATATTTAAAGCTTTTCTATAAAAGGCATACCATTATTAACTATTTTATGAAAAAGGTTTTCGACTCAAGTATAGTCTTTACCAAAAGTAATTTATTGAGTTTTTTTTTTTAGAAAAATCTGTGGAGGCATATTTAAGACCAATTAGAAAATTTTAAATTGCTTACAAAAAATATGGCAGGTAATGGTATTTCCGGTTACAAAAATAAAATGCACGGCTTATTAAATAATTGTATATATGTACTATAAAGTATAAACACATCAAAATAATCCGAGCAAAATGTTTAAAAATGTTTGAGATACGATATTTAAATTGGGTAGAACAACTGCTTTAATAGTGAGAAAAGAGAATGCTATTTGAATTCTTGATTAAAAATAATTGTATGGAAAAATATTAAAATCGTTGGAGCGGTTTATTAAAAAAATAATTTTATCTATTAAATTCTTAAAACCTTTAAGGAAACATTTTGGCATGCAAATCTTAAGTATTTACTTCTGTGAATATAAAACAAAAATTTTAAAAAATATTTGTCAACCCTTTTCCGGGATATGGAATTTTCAAAAAAAAATTAAACTTTTTTTTAATTGAAAAAAAAACATGAAAATTTGTATATGTTTTATTATTTGAGGCAGTGAGAGCCATAGTGGCCTAGCAGCATTTTTTATAATTTTCAGTAGAGCGAAAATAAGGAAGAGATTGCATATTTTTGAACACTTGTAGTATTAAAAATTTTCTAAAAATTGAAGTTTTTAAATAAATGAACATAATTTTGATTTTTATTTGTTATAGCACAAAAATAATATAAGGTTTTTGATTTAATAAAAAGTTAAAACGATTAACGAAAACCCTTATACATTCAAACATTTTATCTTACCTTACTAATATTACCTTTATAATATGTAAATGTTTGTTTGTTTGGATGTTTGTTAGACAATCACCCTCAAATGGCCTAACAGATTTGAATGAAATTTTGAGTAGAGGGCTATTATGCATTGGAATAAGCTATAGGATAGTTTTTTTTAATAATGTGAAATGAAAAAGAAAAAAAAAGCAGGGTACAAAAACAGGGTGGAAAAAAATAAATAAATTAGAAAGTGTCAGTCAAATATGTACGAATGTACATTGTACATTATGTATGTTAATCAAATAAACTGCACGACAGGGTCGCACGCACTTGCTCTTACATATGTTCCAGACGCTGATGCAAGTTTAAGAAAATTGTACATAAGAACATAGAAATTATGAGAGAAAAGTGTAGAGAAGCATCAAATACGACATTTAAATTAGCTAAAACCACTCTTTCGACGGTTTGAGGTGAAGAAAAAAATGGCATCTGAATTCTTGATTGAATATGATTGTATGAAAAAATTGTAAAATCTTTGGGGAGGATTTTTTAAAAATAAATTTTTTATATATAAAATTCTTAAAACATTTTAAAGGACAAATTTTGGAATGCAAATCTAAAGTATGTATATTTATGTGCAGATACAAATAAAATTAAAAAAAATTGTCAACCCGTTTTTGAGAAATCGAATTTTCAAACTTTTTTTAATAATTCAAAAACTTTATTTTTGAAAATTTTGATATGCAATATTATTTAGTCTTGTCTGAAATTTGTATAAAAGAAAAAATCATCAAAATCCGTTAAGCCGATAGTAAGAAAATTCAAATTAAAAAAACGTTCTTAGACATGTACTATTAATAGTTCTAATTTTAGTATATGGAAAAAGTCTAATCAAAATCGTAGGAGTCATTTTTGAGAAAAAAAATATTTTCCGTTGCGGTTTCTTTACTTTTTTATGGAAGATACCGTTAATTTTTCACTAATGGGTGATTTCATAGAAAACGACCCTTTACGAAAAATCAAAAAATATGACTTCGAATTGAAAAAAGTACCGTTAGATGATTTTAAAAGATTGCATGTTTCATTTTAAAAGTGAAATTATCAATAACTTTTTTATCGCCGCTTATTTCGCAGCTCGAACCACTTAGCACAATAGGTCTTCAAAAGTTTTTTTTTTTATCAGAAGCTCAAAACCCTATTTTCAAAAATTAATTGTTTCACAATTTGAGAACTGGTGGTTATTTGCCCTTATCAGAACTCTAAGCACGTTTTCGTGCCATTTAATTATTATTCAATAGTAAATACAATTTTAGTTTTTAGGCAGTTGATTCATAAAGTGGTTAGTGTCGCGCCCGTAACAAAACAAAATTATGTTTCATTACAAGAAGCAAAAAATTTGTATCAATGTGATAATAAATAAATTGGGTGGCGCAACAGCTCATGGAGAACCAGGGCCTAGTGACTTACAACTCACAACCATTCCTGTGTGCGTGTTTGTTGGCAGGAATGGAGGGGACCTACAGTTTTTTGCCGAGTCCGAACGGCTAAATGAGAAGCACTTTTTCATGACAAGTATACTCTTGGAGGATTTGTCAGTTCCTCGCAAGAGGCAGTACCTCGAATAAAACATTTCCGTTTTTAGATGGCACGGCTGGGAATCGAACCCACACCTTCGGCATGACAGTCCTACGCACTAACCATCAAGCCACGAGGTACTACAGTGATCAATGTGATAATTTGGGGAAAAATGGAAAATACTATGATCTACTGTCAGACAGAATTTCAGGGATTTGAAATTAATACTGACCCCGTATTTAAAATTTTAAGTCTGTGTCACACCCGTAACAGGTTGGCATTTCAAATAATATTCTTTCTGGTTTTCAACTCAATTTTAGTTTTATTGCTTTTAGACATGAAATTCGTGATAGGGATATAATTCTGAGAAAATCTACTTTAAATATAAATTTAATCGGCTTTAAGTGAAATTTTTCCCTATTTTAAAAGAAAATGGAAAAAATCTCATTGAAGTGAGAAATCTATTCACTTTTCAGTGAGAAAACTTCATTTTTCTAGAGAAAGTGTTTTTCCCATCATGTGAGAAATGTGTAAAATTGCTAAAAAAAATTGTAAGGCATGTACCCTTTATTTTTGGTTCTAAGAAAAAAGAAAAAAAAGTGTGAGTAGAATCACTTAATACATGCTACCTAGGTGCCAAGTTTTGAGAAAAACCACTTTTTTTACGAATGCATAACTTGCCATATACATTAGGGTGGTCCTTATATTGGGTTTTTTTGAAATTCCAACTTGGATAGGCATCAAATGACTCTTAATAGAGAAAAAAAAATTTCTTAATTTTTTCAGATTTTTATTTCACCCCCTGGGGGTAATTTTCTAAAAAATTGACCCAAAATAGAAAAAAAAATATTAAAAAACAACGGAACCACTTACAATGGCATGCTATAGCTTTTTTCAAAGCCATGAATCCAGTCTCTAATATGTTTTTTAAATAAAGTTTTTATTGTTAATAGTTTCTGAAGAAATTATTTTCAAACGCAAAAAATTATAATTTTTGTTTTTGTTTTAAGATTTTGAATTTTTTTTAAACAATTTACAATAAAAACTTGACTTAAAAAACATATAAGAGACTGGATTCATGGCTTTAAAAAAAGCTATAGCATGCCATTGCAAGTGGTCCCGTTGTTTTTGAATATTTTTTTTCTATTTTGGGTCAAATTCTTAGAAAATTACCCCTCCTGCCTGAACGGGGGGAAAAAGACCCCCCCTCCGCTACGTTTTTTTATTCGTCTGAATCTAATCTATAAGTTCTGATTCTTTTTTCGCGTCTTATAAGAATCAACCTAACCCCATTATTTGTGTCTTGCAGTGAAAAAAGGGAGACCAGGGGGGTGAAATAAAAATCTGAAAAAATTAGGGAAATTGTTTTTCAATGTTTTGAATCGAATGAGGGCTATCCAAGACAATGTCCAATTTAAGGACCAACCTAATATACATAGTATAGATAGACTGACCAGAGCTGGCCATGAGTCTTGATCTCGTTTGTTAATGGTATCTGAAACCAAAACGACAACGAGAAAGTATCAGCTATAAAGCATTACGTTAGGGGAAGTGGGTGGTGTAAGAAAGATAGTCCTTATGATGCTTGTCCAATGGCAAACTTTATTCCTTGCAATGCTCACGTTTTAAATTTAATTGTATCGCGATCACTTGAAAATAATCAGAATTAAAAGTTTTTGTTGGCAATATTAAAACTATAGTTCGTTTTTTTAATAAATCAACTAAACGTTCAAATCTCTTAAAGAAATAGCCAACCGACGCGTCGCATGCCTGGGGTATTCGCGGATAATAAACGTCATTTTAAAACATTTTAATTTTTTTAGATTTACTTAATAAATCAAAGTATGATAATTTTGCACTTTCCAATCCAGATGACAAAATATATTCCTTTATAATATTTTTTTCCTGGAATTTTCGATTTTACAGCTTTGAAAAATTAAATAAGTATATTTAAAATGAAGTTTTAAATTTTAAATCTTTAATATACTTATTTAATTTATTTTTTGGAATTTTTATTTATTTATTATTTATGAAAAAATATTTGTGAAGTTCATTTTTTTTTCCTTTAAAATAATTATACATTTTATTTAAAACATTGCATTTGCATCTGCCAAAAAGGTTTCTTTCGAAACCGCTTTTATTATGCGTTACGCTCATTGTTACATTCAATTTAAATTACTTAAGGTATCACAAAATTGGTTTGAATTGATTAATTTTAGGGCTTGATACGCAGATATGCATTGCACGAAATAATTTCAAGTAAACATTTGTAATTTAATTTTGTTTGTGACTAATTTTTCTTCGACTTACCATTTGAAATTATTCACGCCTCGCCACTGCTGCTTACCAAATGAATGTTGGTAAAAATCCGGAATAAATAATGAAAGCAAAACATTTAGGACTTTTAACAATGCTGCGCCTTTTTTTAAGGTTTTTGCTGTTAAATTCTTGAATTTGAATATACATGTATTTTGGGGTTTCACAACAAATTTTTTACAAAATGTATTGCAAAAATTTTGTCAGCACAAGCATCAAGGGCGTGATTGTATTGGAAAATCGAGTTACCTAATTCATAGAGAATTTTTTGGTAGGAGATAAACTCAAACTATTAGTTCTCAAAATAATCGCTATTTCACTATCGACATCAAGACAACACAACTTAGAAATCAGCCTCTTTTCATAGTATCGCACCTCGATTAGATCAGAATTTGAAATTAAGTAAAGTTATGTCGGGATCTTAATTGATTGTATGGTTCAGGTGTTTACTCGGATTTAACCTCAAAACTATGATGACCTCGCACTAAAAATTCACCCAATTTGTCACTTCCTATATATAAGAAGAGGCAGTAGGTACTCCTGAACAAATATGTTTTTTTTTTAAGGTGGCATAAGCTGACCAATTACCGGCGCGGCGTGGCGTGACATCCTATTTGCGTTTAGGTCTATCCGAGATACAACTTTTCTGAAGTTTAAATGATGTTGCGTCGTTGCACCTTAAATATCCGAGACTACACTTTATAAACTGCAAGAAGAAATCTCTAAAAATGCTTTGAAATCCCTAATACTAACATCTCAGTTATACCCAAAGATTTATTAGGTAGGCACACTCTCAAAAGTTGTTCGAATCAAATATGTAGGTACCTACAGCTACCTACATATTGCGTTACAAAAATAAATCCCATTTCGTAGATCATTGAACTTTTGTCAAAATAAACATTCTAAGCAGCAATAATGATTTATAATGGTTTTTGGTAAAACACATAACACATTCACACAAATCAATTTCAACTTACATACCTTACCTTTGCCTTAAAGCCTTGATTAAATATTCATATATTTTTATAAGAACATATAACAAAGCTAGAGAGTTGAGGTGAGAAAACTAAAAATAATTAGTTAGATCTTTCATAAAGAAGAGTGCTAAAAGTTTTTTAAAAGCCAACAACCAAAAGATTTATTCATCTTTTAATGTAAAACTTCCATCATTTCCATAATCTTTTTTTAGAATCTAATTATGTAACCACACGACATCGATTAAAAAAGTAATAAAAAAAAATACAACTTGCTATTCCATCTAATCCTATACATCCCACATCATCAATTTCCCCATCCAAGTGGCATGAAAAAAGATACCTCCTTGCCACTTGCCACTTAGCCCGTACACGCATATGAGTTTATATAAATTATAAGAAAATAAAAGTAAAAAAGGGGAGAAAAGGCTTGACACCCCATTATCGGCTTCTTATCAAAATTCATAGCTCACAGCGTTTTTCAAAAACAAGTATAGCTTCTGCTCTGAGCATGTGTTTCTTGAGAGGTTTGACTAGTAAAATAAAACAAGAATAGGTACCCATTTTGAGTACGACAAGAATTATGGATCTAAACCACACCACAATAATAAATTTTAAAAAATAGAAAAACAGAAACATAAGAAGGTATGTACCTATCTATAGAAAGAAAACCACCAACAAAACAGTAGCAGTAGCACACTCTTGAAACCGGAAAATGTATCCACATCGATTCTGCATATAAAACCGCTGCAATTCATCTTCTCAAGCTCCATAGCCATAAGATGATGCTGCGACTGCGACATGGTTGAACCATCATCATCATCTCGTCTCTTCACTTTCAACTTCTGAGATAAATATATACGAGTGTGTAAAAAGATACAAAACAAATGCTTTAGGAATTAGTTGATGTTGCACACTTAATGGGGGATGCCAACGAGTAGATAGTCACCAGAAGCAGAGCAAAAGGTCAACAATCTTCCACGAACATCAGCGTCCGTATCATCATCAGCAATAGATCACGTTTGCACTTTGTTTTAAGACACACAGAATAGCCAGATGAGAAAAATGTGTGTATTCAAAACAATTGATTTTTTGTTCGCTAAGTTAACAAGGGGCTCTTTTAAAACGTGTGGACTTAGCTATCATTGATAATGAACATCTTAAAGGGATCGAAACCGGGATGAAATGCACAGAAAAAGTCACTGACAAATTTCTAGTTCAATTTGGTGTACACCAGGGGAGTATCATGAGACTTGATGAGCTTTTATGACAATATGCTTGAAATTGCTGGACCTAAAAGAGCAACAGTTTTGTAGTTGCTTCTTGCGACATCTGATCATAAGCGAGCCTGGCTGTGATGATGACATTTAATATCTCATAACAGTGATATGAACCGTTATCTGTGGTACAAAAAAAAGCCCTCAAGGGTAGAGAAAGGTTATACAAACATCTCCGTCAAGCATGACACCACTAAATTCTTTGATATTGTAATAACTTTCCATATTTGAACTATAACGACTCCGAAATGCAAGCAAACGGACACAATAAAGCTTACGGTCGCAGTGCAAACATACCCTTATTAGCAATAGTTATAGCAACTCTCAAACGAAGGAAGCGCCATCTGCCGGATTATAGCAGATTTACCAGCTGTCAAATGAAAGCTTTTGGAAGGGAAATTATTGGGAAATTTCCCCTATGGAAAGCTCTGGAAGCAGAGACTAGAACGTTCTCCTTATTTCCAGAGTTTGGAAAACAAGTATAAAAGGCACATGTTTGAACGGCAGCGGTACAGTTTGTTTTTAATCGTGAATGAATAAAGTTGGTTGTAATAAAAGTGAAAAGTAAAGTTTGTGAACTAATTCAGTGGTGAATAATAAATCGTTTTGTTTGTTGTAAGAAAAGTAAAGTGTTTTATTTTGCGAAATAAATAAGTGGACGTTTTGAATAAAGTAAATAAGTTTTATTAACGAACCTGAGAAAATATTACATTGGTGTCAGAAGTGGGATAAAACTTAATTTATCTGTGCACTCAGTAAATTTATTGTGTGAAAAGTAAAAAAAAAAAAAAAAAAGACAATGGGTAAATCTTTGAATGATTTAAATGTAGTGGAACTCAAGGCAGAACTGAATAAGCGAGATCTTCCTACTGCTGGAACAAAGAATGATCTTATAATTCGTCTGCAAGAAGATTTAAGAAGATGTGGAAAAAACCCGGACACGTTTATATTCGATATTGAAATGGAAGAACAGCAAGAACAAGTAAGTACATCGGGCATGACCAATATGCTGTCTCAGCTGTTCGCAAAATTTGAAGAACAAAAGAATCTTCTAGAACAGCAAAGCCAAGAACAACGTAATGAACAAAAGAATCTTCTCGAACGTTTCGAACAACAAAGTCAAGAGCAGAAGAATCTTCTAGAACAACAAAGCCAAGAACAAAAGTGTCTACTGGAAAAACAGACAAATATGCTAGAATGTAAGTTAGATGCCTTTGACAATAGAATTATTGCCCTTGACGAGCGTGTCGATAAACAATTTTCTTCTATCGATAAACAATTGTTAACTGTCGATCAACAATTGTCTAATGTCGATAAGCAATTGTCGACAGTAGAATCAAAGTTCGAAAAAGTGGAAGATAAAATCGAATCCATTACTAAGGAATTGGACAAAGTAAGAAAAATGAAGGTTCGAGAAAGTTCTGGTGACTGTCCTAGGAGAAAGGAGATGCATCCCCCCACCTTCGATGGACAAACTTCTTGGTCAATCTACAAGAAGCAGTTTGAAGCAGCCGCAGCAACAAATGGCTGGGATGAGGAGGACAAATACATAGCTCTGACGCTTGCCCTCAGAGGAACTGCTGCTGAACTGCTGCAAACCATACCAGCAGATAAGAGTGGCAACTTTAGTGCTCTTGTTCAGGCCATTGACAAACGCTTTGGAGATGGCCATATGCAAGAAGTCTTCCGTGTTCAACTCAATACTAGAATCCAAAAGAGGGGAGAAACTCTGCAACAGCTTCAAGCAGACATCGAACGATTGGCACATCTGGCATATCCAGCTGCAGGAGATGAAATCATCAACCAATTCGCCACAGAAGCCTTTGTTCGTGCTGTATCTGACATCAACCTTCAGCGAGCAATTCGAACGGCTGGAAAACGCACACTCCCTGAAGCATTGGCGTTCGCCCTGACTATGGAAGCAGCAGAACAGGCTTCTCAAGGAGTTCATCGGGTAAGAGAACTAGAAATTGAGGAGTGTTCTTGCCAGAGAACTGTATTCCAAAGGAACCAGCGAGATGGACCTGCTCGATGTTGGAATTGTAACAAGACCGGACATCTTCAACGCCAGTGCAGATTGCCACCTAGAAGACCTGCATGTCAACATTGTGGAAGCAGAAACTTTAACAACAACAATGTCAATACTCCTACTCGCCCCGTTTCTCAACCGGGAAACGAGTAAGAACCAACTTCGAGGGGCAGAAGCTGGTTTCTGGTATCGATGGCCCCAGAACCACCATCCAGGTCTCACAGACGAAACGAAACAACAAAAGTCTGACTGTGGAGGCAACACTAAACGGCAAGAAGCAAGTGGCTACGATCGACACCGGTGCCACTGCCTCCATTGTTCGAAAGGACTTGGTGAAGATGACGTGGCTGCATAACACCAACGCCTACCGTCTGAAAACAGCAACAGGAGAGGCAGCCAGAGTGTACGGGGAGGTTCGTCTAACGATCCGTTTGGCAGAACTAGAGTTTTCACATCTGTTTCTGGTAGCAGATATATGTGACGAGTGCATCGTTGGAATCGACTTCATGAAAGAGCATGGAGTAATTCTTGATATCGGGAAGCAAGTTCTTAAGTACCAAAATGTGGAAATTCCTATGGTTTATGGCAACGAAAACTCATCAACACTAAGGACCGTCATTAAGGAAGATATTTGCCTGCCACCTTCTTCAGAAGTGTTCGTTTGGACGAAAATAAAGGGTGATGTGGGTAGCCATCGATATCTAATGGTGGAACCAGACTCTGAGCAGTCTTCCCAAAACATCATCCTTGGGAAGACACTTGTGGAACCAAAGAACAACATGGTGCCTGTACGCATACTCAACATCAAACCGTACGAAGTCAAGCTTAGAAAAGGAGAAGTTGTTGGAAGGTGTGAATCCGTATCCGCAATAACTAAAATCATAGAAGCTGACACACACAAATCTGTGGACCCTGGGAAAGTGAACTCTATGAAGGCAAAAATTCTGAAGTCATCAAAATTAAATGAACGTCAGCTTAGTGTTGCTGGAAGCCTCCTTCACGAGTACGCTGATATACTATCGTCACCCAGTGGGCTGTATGGTCGAACAAAACTGGTGCAGCATCGAATCGACACAGGAGACGCGAGACCTATTCGACAACCAGCAAGACGTCTCCCATTAGCCAAACAAACCGAAGTTACAGAGATGATATCGACAATGAAGAGAGATGGGCTAATCGAAAACTCTAAAAGTCCTTGGGCATCCCCAGTTGTTCTTGTCAAAAAGAAGGACGGAAGTACTCGATTTTGTGTGGACTATCGGAGGCTGAACGATGTGACAAAGAAAGACAGCTACCCTCTGCCAAGAATTAGCGATACTCTGGATGCGATGGAAGGAGCTGAATGGTTCTCAACATTGGACTTAAAGAGTGGCTACTGGCAGGTAGAAATCCATCCAGAAGATCGAGAAAAGACGGCTTTCTCCACAGGAAATGGTCTGTGGCAATTTAAAGTGATGCCTTTCGGACTATGCAACGCTCCGGCAACATTTGAGCGTTTGATGGAGTGCGTTTTACAAGGACTTACTTGGAAATCTTGCCTAGTCTATTTGGACGATGTCATCGTTTATGGTAAGACATTTGATGAGCATTGTGGAAACCTTAAGGCCGTCTTCCAGAGGCTTCGAGAAGCAAACTTGAAATTGAATCCAGACAAGTGCGAATTTTTTAAGTCTGAGGTAAAATACTTGGGACATATCATCTCTTCCCAAGGAGTGAAGACTGATCCTGAAAAAGTTGACACTGTAAAGAATTGGCCAACACCACAGGATAAACATCAACTCCGAAGCTTTCTTGGTCTAGCCACGTACTATCGACGATTTGTGAAGGATTTTGCTGGAATCGCGAAAAGTTTGCACCAGCTAACAGAGAAAGGCAAACCATTCAAATGGTCAAGCGAGTGCGAGAAAAGCTTCCGGGAACTTAAGCAGCGCCTATGCAATACGCCAGTTTTGGCCTATCCGACACCAGGGAAACCTTTCATCATTGACGCTGACGCGAGTAACGTGGGAATTGGAGCCGTACTCTCACAAGTTCACGAAGGAGAAGAGAAGGTTGTCGCCTACTACAGCAAGGTACTCTCAAAGCCAGAAAGAAACTACTGTGTGACCAGAAGAGAACTTCTAGCTCTAATATCGGCTACAAAACACTTCCATAAGTACATCTATGGACAGAAGTTCCTTCTTCGAACAGACCATGGCGCACTTAATTGGCTTTTGAACTTCAAAAATCCAGAAGGTCAAGTAGCGAGGTGGATCGAGAGATTGCAGACATACGACTACCAGATCCAACATCGAAGAGGAAGGTTGCACTCAAATGCAGATGCCTTATCTCGGAGACCATGCAAACCGGACTGCAAGCACTGCACACGTCAGGAAGAAAAGGAAGCTGCTGCTATCCAGCGATTAAGAGCTGATCCCATTTACGGTTGGAGTAACGAAGAACTGAGGACTGCCCAACAAGAAGACTCGGATATCGAGCCTATTCTTGCGTGGAAGGAACACCAAGAGAAACCAGAATGGGGTGACATCTCCGATAGAAGTCCAACTCTTAAAGCGTATTGGGCATAATGGGACTCACTTCATGTACAAGAAGGAGTACTAAGACGAAAGTGGGAATCCACAGACGGCAAATCTTATGTGATGCAGCTAGTCGTACCTCGTTCCAAGGTTAATGATGTTCTTCAAGAGATGCATGAAGGAGCTTCCGGAGGACATTTGGGGGTGAATAAGACACTGGAAAAGGTAAGGCAGCGATTCTACTGGCTACATGCAAGGGAAGACGTCGAAAAATGGTGCCGAAAATGTGATACTTGTGCTGCAAGTAGGGGACCAGGCAGAAAAGTCCAGAGTAGAATGCAGCAGTATAATGTGGGAACGCCTTTTGAGAGGATTGCAATAGACGTTGCAGGCCCTTTTCCAGAAACCGAAAACGGAAACCGATACATCCTGGTAGTAATGGACTACTTCAGCAAGTGGCCTGAGGCATTTGCCATCCCAAACCAGGAAACCAAAACAGTTGCGGATCAGATTGTTTTCAACTGGGTAAGCAGGTTTGGTGTACCTATGGAACTCCATTCAGATCAAGGGAGGAACTTCGAGTCCAAGATCTTTCAGGAGGTTTGTACACTCCTTGGCATTAAGAAGACGAGGACAACACCGCTTCACCCACAATCTGATGGGATGGTTGAACGATTCAACCGAACCCTTAAAGAACACCTTTCCAAAGTTGTAAGCGACAACCAACGAGACTGGGATCGGCATATTCCATTATTCTTGATGGCCTATCGAAGTGCGGTACATAGCTCAACAGGACATACACCATCAGAAATCCTGCTCGGGAGCTCAATACGACTACCAAGCGAAATCAAATTTGGATGTTATACAAGAGAGCCACAAGGAATAGATGACTACGTGGACAACCTCAAAGAAAAGCTTGTTGACATTCACGAAAGGACGAGGGCAAATATAAAGCTGTCGAGTGATCGGATGAAAACAAGATACGACGCAAAAGCCACAACGACAGGATTCCAAGTGGGAGACCTTGTGTGGTTTTATAATCCCCACCGTCGGAAGGGACTCTCACCGAAGCTTCAACAAAATTGGGAAGGCCCTTATACTGTCGTAACACGAATAAACGATGTCGTCTACCGCATTCAGAGAGGATTAAGAGGCAAACTAAAAGTAGTTCACAGCGACCGTTTGCATCATTATAATGGTGATGGAAGTGATGGATTTGCTCGGGACGATCAATCCTAAGAGGGGGGCAGTGTAATAACTTTCCATATTTGAACTATAACGACTCCGAAATGCAAGCAAACGGACACAATAAAGCTTACGGTCGCAGTGCAAACATACCCTTATTAGCAATAGTTATAGCAACTCTCAAACGAAGGAAGCGCCATCTGCCGGATTATAGCAGATTTACCAGCTGTCAAATGAAAGCTTTTGGAAGGGAAATTATTGGGAAATTTCCCCTATGGAAAGCTCTGGAAGCAGAGACTAGAACGTTCTCCTTATTTCCAGAGTTTGGAAAACAAGTATAAAAGGCACATGTTTGAACGGCAGCGGTACAGTTTGTTTTTAATCGTGAATGAATAAAGTTGGTTGTAATAAAAGTGAAAAGTAAAGTTTGTGAACTAATTCAGTGGTGAATAATAAATCGTTTTGTTTGTTGTAAGAAAAGTAAAGTGTTTTATTTTGCGAAATAAATAAGTGGACGTTTTGAATAAAGTAAATAAGTTTTATTAACGAACCTGAGAAAATATTACAATATTGTCCAGAATTTCGAGGAATATGAAAATTAGTTGATGGCCATTGATTGGTATGAATATCTTAAGCATTAGGCTTTAATTGACAAACTTCATAGTAAAAAGTGTTAAAGATCCGAGAAAACATTCTCGGCGAAGAAATAAAAAATCACTTCAAGGCAAACGGTTCAGATACGGAGAATCGACATTTGGGTAGGTGTATAAGGTCTAATATTTCTGCCTATTTTAAGGGGCCTAGCGTGACACTAGTCAACAAATGTTTAACTTTAATGCAGTTCTCTAACTTTTCCAGAATTATAGACAAATGGTGTCACGTTAAGACCATTTCTAAGCAAATTAAAGTTAAACTCGCCTAAATCAATGACAGTTCATGCGACAGATGTCATTTCAGCTAATGTGATACTAAAAAATTAAAATCAGACTTTGGTTATTTTAACTTTAATACAAGTGATTAAGCATAAAGTTGGTTTGACATCGTCTATAATTTAAGAAAACGCCATTTTCACCTAGTTGATTTAGTATCGTGTTAACTTCACTATAATTTTGCGCCAATGCATTTATAGTAAAATCCAGTTCACCTTAGAAAATTGGGTACAAACCAAAATTGCCAATGCAGGGCACCTTTCGGGAAGACCATGGATTGAGAATATTGTTTCTTTTCTTATAGTTGGAGAACTAGCAGCTATTTCGACATTGGGACTGTACAAAAACCCACAGCCTGGTGGGGCTGCCACGTTTGAAAGTTGTCATATGATTTTTTTTCTTAATGCAAAAAATAGTCAAAATATCTTTCTTTTACAAGGCTGGAGCTAAGATCTGATTTTAGTTTTAGATTAAGAGCCCACAGCTGATTTTGGGTGTGAGTGATAGCAAGGTATAGGCGCCGAAAGCTTCATTAAAGGCTATTCAAAATAAAATGCACGACTGGATCGCTCGTACTTGCTCTTATGTTCAAGTTTGTGGGACTTAAGAATTTTAAAAAATATAAGTACAAGTAATTTTAGAAAAAGTATAAAAAGCATTTAAATCGTTCTTTTAATTGTATAAACAGTCTGATAAATAACTCAGAGCTCAAAAAAAAAGTATGCCATTTGATTATTTGAAAAAATATGTATACATGCAAACAAAAATTTAAATCGTTGGAGCCGTTTTCTAAAAAATTAATTTTTTATATATAAAATTTTTGTAACATTTTTCAAAAAAAAAACTTGGTATGCCAGTTTTGAGTATATATTAATATACATTTAAAACTGAAATTTCAAAACAATTCATCGACTCGTTTTTGAAATATTGAATTTTCAAAAAAAAAAAATTGAATCTTTTTTTAAAAGTCCAAAATTTAATTTTTCAAAAATTTTGGTATGCAGTTTTATTTATATTTTAACAAAGCTTTTGTGCAAAAAATTTGATTGAAATCAGATGAGTGATTAATGAGAAAATCAAAAAACAAAAAAACCGTTATATGGCAGGTACCGTTAATAAATGTTTTTGGTGATTTTTTTCTTAGTAAAAGGTACACCATTTCTAAAATAATACAGTGATTTGTTTTATCAAAATCGTTGGAGGCGTTTTTGAGATAAATAAGCTTTTCCTTAACGGTTGTATGGCAAGTACCGTTATTTTTTGAGCTAAGAAAAAAATTCAATTTTCCCTCTGGAGAGTTACAAAAAAACCTTAAGCTCAAAACTTGAAGAAAATCGCTTCAGTAATTTAGGCTGTAGGTTGAGGTACGGACAGACAGAGAGACAGACAGAATTGTGCCACCCACTTTTTTCGTGTTCTCTATCATCGTAATGTCATGTTTGATTGTTATCTCGAAAATTTTTTTTTTCACGAATCCAAAACTTGCCCTATAGTACCTATGTATATCGCAAGTAAAATCAAAGTCTTGCAGTCCACGACTGGGCCTTTGCGAGAAAAAGTGCTACAAAAAAAAAATATAAATGCAACTTCGAGGACAATCGTTTTAGCCGACATTGGTTTTCACTCCTCCCTAGATAAGCTCCGCGGATTCCATATCACGGAATCTGAGATCATTTTAGATTTTAATTCGCCTTGCCAGATTGTTTAAGAAAACTGTTATTCACTTAGAATTTTGAAAAAATAAGTTACGAAAGGAGAAAGCTTCGAAAGGCCAGAATTTTGCAAGAGAAAGTATCGAGGGAAAAAATGTCTCGGAACTTCGATGTTCATTGAGCAATTTCAATGAAATAGACACTGGTCATAACTGATACAGAATTAGAAATGAAAAAATATTTCACAAAACTGTATTCCAAAACTATGTCAACATACTGAAAGTTCGTTGTTTCTTAATTGAAACTATTGAATAGAACTTTTAAAAGGGAACAATTACGTGCAAGGGTTTTTATTATTGAATATGTTTGTTTGGCTCATAAGCATGCTTAAAACCGAAAATGCTACTTAATTCACCCATGAGTTTCTGAGAGAATGGTCACACTGGCCACTTTTCAGTATTTTTGGTATAACTCGAAAACTAAGCCGAATTTGACAATTTTACATATAATACTTTTCGTTTAAAAATAAATTTTCTATCGAAATGGATAGCTTGGAAAATTTCTTAAAAAAATTTAAGCAGCAAAAGTAAACAAAAACCAACATAAAAAAAATCGAAAAATCAAAGATTTTTAAATTTTTTTCTAAATTGCGCAAAACTTTTTTCGGAGTAAAGATGCGCTGAAGACATGCATAAACAAAGTAAACTGAAGCTATAGGGCTTTAATATGACATGTTAAAAAGCCATATTATTTGAAAATTGACAGAGATATATTCATTCAAACTTTACCATTTCTTATCATTTTTCACAGTTTTTGCCCGAAAGCCTATTTTTTAGTACTTTATGACAAATTTAACGTTCCTAGCACCTTATACCAAATCTTATGTTAATCGGACTAGCCGTTCGGTCTGTAGGTCTGAACGCATTTAAAAACAGCCGAAAAACGAAATGGCGAACTTACATCCTTTTTATAAATTCTCTATAGTTCTTATGTCATATTATATCAAAATTTTAATTTCGAACATTTTTACGAAAGTGAAATTTGCCATATTGTAACGAAAACGGACTTTCGGGCCAAAACTGCAAAAAATTATAAGAAAAATGTTAGAATGGGAATATCTCTGTCAATTTTGAACAAATATTAATTTCTGAAGATGCCACATTAAGGCCTTTAGTCTCTACTTTGTTTTGTCTCTGCATGTCTTGACCCTTTCTTTGCTTCGAAAAAAGTTATGCACAATTTATTAAAAAAATTAGATATTCTTGATTTTTTGATTTTTTTTAAGTTGGTTTTTGTTAACTTTTCCTGCTAAAATTTTTTCGTAAAATTTTTTGAACTATCCATTCCAATAGAAAATTTAATTTTGAACAAAAAGTATTATATCTTAAATTGTCAAATTCGGCTTAGTTTTCGAGTTATACCAAAAATACTGAAAAGTGGCCAGTGTGACCATTCTCTCAGAAACGCATGGGTGAATTTGGTAGCATTTTTGGTTTTAAGCATGCTTATGGGCCAAACAAACATATTCAATAATAAAAACCCTTGCACGTAATTGTTCCTTTATGCCTCTCATTTCCGGTCTATTCAATAGGCTATAAGCGATTTCAACAAAATTGATTCAAGTGATGGATGATGCAGAATGTAAAAAGAAACAAAAAATTTTTTTCAAAACATGTAGTTTTCAAAAAAAAAAAATGTCAACTTCTTTGTTCCTTGGGTGATTTCAATTAAAATGATACAAGAGGTCTCTAAGAAAAATATATATTTTCAAAACAGGATGTTTCAAATGTGTCAAAATAATCTCCCTCGCTTGTTTCAATATCATTGAAACTACCCAAGGAACAACAGGAAGTTGACATTTTTTTTGGAACACCCTTCTGAAAATATTTGTTTTCTTTATTTTAATGCTGTAGGTAGGTAAATATAAGCTCTCACTTGTGTCAATTTCATTGAAATTAATCAAGGAATAGAGAAGTTGACATTTTTTTGAAACACCACCGACCGTGTTGAAAATAAATATTTTTTCTTTTCTTTTTATTTCTGTATCAGATATCACGTGTGTCAATTTCGTTGAAATCGGTTTAGGAATAACGAAGTTCCGAGGATTTCAGAACCTTTTTTTCGAAACTTTGTCCTTGTATTCTTTCTCATGCGAAACTTCAACTTTTTGAAACTTTTCCTTTTTCAACATCGTTTTTCGAAATTTTATCTTTTGAAACTTTACCTATCTTTTCGAAATCGAGCCTCGGAAACTTGATTTTTTTAATGAGAAGATGCAGCCAAACACAAGTCGTGGTTCTTGGATAGTCCCTATCGATTAATGCAACTTAAATAAATTTTTTGACTAACTTGCTACACTAAGAAGTTCTTGCTCGTTTTTCTTTTAATCTATTGATTATATGAAAACAACTTTGGTATTCCTTTTCTGTAGAATAACACAAGCTACAATTTTTATCTTCATAATTTTCAAAAAAAAAAAAAAATAGATAGTTCTCGAGAAATTTGCAAAAACTCTGAAAGGAGAATGGGCGAATGGGACGAGACCCATATGTTGTTATACTTTCTGACCTATATCATTGGAAAGATATCTTTGAGTGCTATTATTTTTTCAATGGGCATAAGTCTGTATCTCGTGCAGGGAAAATGTTATAGCTCAATAACTGTTGCAGTGCGCTATAACACCTATTACAGTTATTGGGCTATAACACTTTCCCTGCAAGAGATACAGACTTATGCTAGTGTAACAGAAAATAGCGCTCATTGAGACCTTTCCAATGATATACCTATAAGTCATAAAGTGTTACAATGATATGGGACGCAACTCATACAGTTATGTCCATTCTCCTTTACAGAAGAATTTCTGTTGTCACTACACTAGTATTTGTTTAGTATGTTTTCAACTACATAAAATTATGTCAAAAATTCAATATGACTTTTCAATTGAGTTCAGATATAATTTTTATACTGGCAACACTCTTTCGACAAAGTCAGGAATTTGTGCACGTTATATTATCTCACAGAATGATTTCAGTTTTTCCAAAGAATCCATTTTCATTTTCTTTGCTCGCAATTCGCAAAGGGAAATGGAGTTTTGCATGGTCACTGGACAGCAGCTGCTGCTGGTGCTTTTTCCATCTTCATTGTCGTTTATTTTGCGAATCGGTTTCGGTATCGTTCAGAAATGTCATATATGTAGGTATACGGTTATTTGCTGACACCGAACACAGTGCACTAGGGTACAATTCATCATCATGGCGATGGTGCGGGAATCTTGACATTTTCGCCAAAGCAACAAACAACACAACCAAGAAATACATACATAAACAGAAACTCACAAAGATTGTAATATTTCAGAGTTTTCTGATGTTTCTCGTTGTCGTTAATATAAAATGATACCTTTGTTGCTGGCTTAGCAATTTAAGCATCATAGAGTTAACTTTAGCAACAAACCTTTGGCTGTAGTTGGGGACTTTGAAGGTAAGTTGCTTTGTTTTTATGTAACGTACAATAAATCGCTTGTGCGCAAATGTGCGGCGGGACGGGCGGCCCAACAGTCATAATTGATTAATATAGTGGAATTCCCACTCCTGTGTTTTTGTGGGAGGTTTTTTGTTAAAATCGAATCAATGTTCATTTTGTAGGTAGGTACCTAGCTGCCTATATCTACGGTGACCATCCGTTCATTATAATAATGAACTGTTCTGTATTTGAAGATGTTGTTCATTATTAATTATTTTGTACACGAAAACATAAAAATGTTCTGTATTTTATTAGTTGTTCATTATATGTTCTGTATTTCTTTAATTTTGGTCAAAAACAATAACGCACACATTAGGAACGTAAAAATATAATGAAAGAAACTGATGATACTAACGTGCCCTTAGTTAGTGATCGAAGAAATGATAAATCTAGTACAAATCTATTTTTCCTTGCCGCCCTCTATCGCTTTTGGCATCATCTGTCATGTTCAAGTCAAAAACTATTCATTTCATGAACACATCAGCTGTCTGTGAACTGTATGTTGTCTGCGACTGCGCTGAAGAATTGAGATTTGTAAGTTTTATTTGAAATTATTTATAAAACAGCAATTCAATATTGAAAATTATTTTAGCTTACCCTGATGCCACTCAGGAGGAAGTGTGTATTTAATAAAGAATTGAAAAACCAGTACAAATTCTTGACCTAAGTTTTTTTTTTTATTTCTAAGATTGTATGTAAAACCTAATACGATGCTGATGCGAAACAAAATTTTTAGTTGTTCTCCAACAAGACAACGAAATGCTTACGAAAACGAAGTGGAAAAATATTCATTGACAGTTGCACAAATTAAAAAAATTAAAACAAATGAAAATGCAAAAAAATTACAAGCAGCCATGCTGTAAGGAAAGAAACAACAAAAATAGACACGAAAAAACACAAATTTCATTTTTTCGCCCACAATTATGGTCTGGGTAAATAATTGTGTGCGAAAAAAGAGTGTAGACTTCTCCAAATAATCTGCTACAACTATCAATTTCGCTCATCGAACAATGTACTACAGAACGAAAAGTAGAACTAAATTTATAGTTTATGATTTCGTTGTCATTTTTATATGGGATTTTTCGTTTCGCATCAGCAGCGTACTAAACTTAAAGCAAATACTGAATTGATTAGAGTTTATTCTATTTTAAGTTGAGCCATTTTTCCTCAGAGTATATATTATTAAATGGAATAAATTATTAAAGATTGAGCTGAATTTTGTTTCTTTTTTCTTTTGTTCATTATTCAGCTTTCTAAAATATGGTCACCGTACCTATATCCAATGTTTCTAATACTATTTTCTATTTTGCATAAAAAGGTGTTATGAAATTCCTTGGGGCCGTATACCTATTGAACTAACTTTCCCGTGAGAAGATTGTGTTATTCCATGAAATTCGGAAAGAGGTCATTAAAAAAAATATTTGTACAAAATATATGAAACAAAGAATATGCCTCGAATTTAGGTACTGTTTCTTCTATTGTTAGAAGGCCTGGAGGTTTTCTTATATTTTTTACAATGACCGACGACGTTGATCTCTTTGTTTTTCTTCATGATGAGACAGATTCATTCGATCATTTTCACGTTGCATAATAAAGGCCATAGTATAGGTTAAGTTTACGCCTCATAAATTTGACTTTAGCAAAGGTGGTAATATTTTTTATTTTTGGTTTTTAAACCTTCCCATTGTTTATAGCGATTATACTTAGGTACTCTTTCGAATGAAGGTACAATTCCTCACTGAGGACTTAACAAAAAAAAACTTTTTTAAAAAAAGGAGGATTTTGATAAAAATAAAATATACGCAAATTACATTAGGCATAACACAGAAAACTTTGTAGGTAGATATACAATCGTAGAACAAAATAAAAATAGGGCAAAACCGGCTCCGTGAAATAATTCCTCAATGAAAAAACTCACCAAACCAAAAATGAAGTACCTCCTCCTCCTCAAATGTTTTGCATTTTGAAATAAGTCCCCAAGTCCCAAATGCGAAGATGGAAAAAATCCTCAAACTAAAATTAAAATAAGTCCCCAAAGCAAGGTGTGTGTTGTGAAATTCAAAATAAATGCATCAGGGGGTGTGTTCTTACAACGCTGAAGTGGATATTATATTGGAGTATGTGTACGGTGACCATCCGTCTTCTTTTTAAGAGGACAGTCCTTTTTTTCGGTAGCGTGTCCTCTCTATTTTATTTTCTTAAAGAGGACAGCAATTTGTCCTCCTTTTACTAAATTGTGCTCCCAATGTCCTCTTTTTATCTTTCAAATCATTTTTCTACGATTAAAAATACATAAAGTACCTTCTTCATAACTAAATCGTTTAGATGTAATAAGTAGACAGCACTGGTTTGAATCCAAAAGCTTTGCCAATGTATAAGAATTAAGAACAGATCTAGAAATCAATGATGAGGAATTATTTTACAAAATTACTTGAGTCAAACGATAAGTCAATGAAGAATAAATTTGTCCCCAAATAAGAAATGATTTAAACTTTTCAACATTTTCATGAAGAGCATGTGAATTTTGCTATCATTAAGATCTTGAAATGTCCCGACCGAAAGAGTGTTATCAATTTTAAATAACATTTAGTCACCCGAGACAAGGTGCAATTACCTACAACTTCGATATTTTGTTGTAACTTATAACTCTTATGAATGTATTTTTTTTTAAAGCAAAAGTTTCTTATGAAAATAATTCTTTTTTTACTTTTCAACGTTAGAGAAAAATTGTCCTCTATTTCGCCCCTGAAAAAATGGTCACCGTAAGTATGTGGCAAGAGGTGAAAGAAATAGTAATTATTATGTACCTATAGTAATAAAATTTTTGCGAATTCAGTTTCTTTCTGGTCATTATTCCAACTTTTATGCACATAAAAACTGACTAGGTAGTTACTTGTTATTATTTTTCTTTCACGAAATGTATTTCGTATTATTTGGTATTTTTATTTTTTTTTAAAACGATATGGTAGGGAAATCAATCATAAATTATTTTTGTTCCATTTTACCTACTATTTTTCGTTTTCAAGATAGTCTATAGGACGAAAGATAGGACGAAAAGAAAGTCTTCAACAATTTTTGGTAAGGTTCCTTGTATTTTTTTTACTTAAAAAAAATTATTTATTGAATTTTTTTCCAGTAAGTAAGTGAATTTTATTTCATCATTAGATTTTCCCAATTTGTTTGAACAATATTTGAGCAATGGCAAAAGCCACCAGCCAGATTGACAGTGAAGATGATTAAATATATTTATTCATTTAAAGTTAAAGTTTCCAAGAAAACTTATTAATTTTTTAACTGAAGGTAGGTGTAACTCCATTTTTATTGACAATGTATACGTAATGGTTTGCGATGTTCAAAGGCAAAAATTCACCCATTGTCTTAAATATTACACTTATTTGATGTGCCTATACTGAAACTTTCAAGGAAAGTAGTTGCGCTCTAACAGGCTATGATTTAGTTCTTTGTAAATCAAACGACTAAATGAATTACTTGCTTTTTACAAAAATGATGCATGAATTTTCTCATCCAGTTTAAGTTGAATACTATCTAGTGCTGGCCTCCAAGTAGCTCTATCCTTCCATCTCAGGGATAACTCCACTCCGAGTTCTTCACTTAGTTCTTGCCATTTCACAAGGAATCCTGAATTTCTTTTCATAGGAAATGTAGAAGAACTACTTTGGGTAGACGATGGTGTAGAAGTTGCACTATTTTCAGGATATATTTGAACTGCAGTCTCAGTGTAAGCAGCCAAAGTAATGGCAGACCCGTTTCAACATAATATCATGTACGTGGGAGTATGACTGGGAAGCCTGAAAAGTAGCTTAATGAAGGACCTTTGGAGCTTTTCCATTTCTTCATGTTTTTCATATCCCCATACCTCCATACCTGACATCCATAACACATTATTGATTGGGCAGTTGCTTAGCACATTTTTCCACGCGCAGCTCGGAGCTTTTTTGGATTTTTTAAGTTTTCCTTGTACGTGCAGATTAAAGGTTAGTCTAGGTCAATGATTCCCAAAGTGGTCCAGGTGCACCCCCAGGGGTCCACAGGAGACTCGTCCACGATAATGTATCTGCTTTCGATAGCAAAGAACAAAAATGTAGACTTGGCTTTATCTGTCAATGTATAGGCAAAAAATACCTACATTAACTAAACAAATAAAAATCCAAGGTTTTGGGCGATTTTGACAGGCTGTATTTTGGTAAATAATGGCCGTATTGATACTTTAAAAAAAGCATTTATAAGCTTTAAAAATTAAAATTTTTCGATTTTTTGGCTAAATTTTTTTAGGAGCTTCTCATGCAATCTTATAAATAACATTGTGCATACATAGTTTAGTTTTTTTTTCGATTTTATGCTAACACATTAAGACTTAAATAAAAATAGTATTTAAAATTTTTAAGAAAACATAATAGGTACATATTATTCTTTTTATTTATACCACTCCGAGTTTAGGGTTTGGAACTCAGCTGCGACGCAAAATTCTATCGTTAGATCTAATCTTCACATTTTTTTACGAGTTTTGGGGCTCTGGACCTTTGGCACCTCATACGAGGGAAATTTGATAAAAAATATCCCATCTAATTGGTCAGTAATTGGTCAGAAAAGGTCAACTGGTCCCAGAAATTGGTCAGCCCTACATAACTTTTAATCAAGGCTTAAACTTTCTCACGGTCACTCAAGGTCACACGCGATTTTTGGCACCTCATTTAAGGTAAATTTGCCAATATTTTATACCATCCGAAAGATTTCTAGATCGTGATATAAGGCCATCTATTTTCAGTAATTGGTCAGCCATAGATTTTTTTTCTATGAATTTTTGAAGTTCGTTTCAAGGTCAAAAAAAAAACTTTTGGCACCTCATTTGGGTCATTAAAAAAAACAAAGTATGCAATTTGAAGGGCCTCTTCACAGTTGTAAGAGGTCAGCTATTTTCAGTAATTGGTCAGCCATAGATTTTTTTTATGAATATTTAATGAATTAAAAAAAAAATTTCAATGTCAAAACGATTTTTGGCACCTCATTTTAGGGAAATTTGCCAAAAAAGTGTACCATCTGAAAGATCTCTAGATCTATATAAAAGGTCAGCTTGTTTCAGTAATTCGTCAGGTATAGATTTTTTTAATGAATTTTTAAAAATTTCAAGGTCATAGCGATTTTTGGCACCTCATTTATGGGAAATTTGCAAAAATTTAATACCATCAGAAAGGTCCTGAGAACTGTATAAGAGGTCAGCTAGTTTCAGTAATTGGTCAGTTATAGATACTTTTATACGATTTTTTAAAGTATTTTTTTTTCAAGGTCACGAACCGTTCATACATTTAAGTTTGTGATAAAGGAAGTAATTAAGAGAAAACTTGCCAAGTAAATCCACCAAATTTTAATCAGTAATCATTAAATACCAAATTTCTGTCATTATTGGAGTTGTTTCGATGTTACTCTACTTAAGATATTTGACATTAAGCTTCATGAACTTAAAACTAGGCATATATTTTAGATCTCATTACTTTTTTTGGCTGACTTTTTACGCACGGGTTTCTTGTGCATATAAGAATTGGCTTTTTTTTAACATTTATGTTTTTGTTGTGATTTCACTCCTTTTTGCAAAGATTTTATTTTACCAGGTGAAAATCAAGCCCTACCGCTCTACAAAGTTACACAATTCTACGGCAACCAAAAGTGCTCCATATAAATAATAGCAATTCTAATAAAGTGGGTGGATGGCACGCCCCCTGAATGGAAAATTAAAATTTTCGATTTTTTTCTTTCAAAGTACTTCAAGCCCTACCGACCTATAAATTTTCATCGTTCTACAACAATCGGAAGTGCTCAATTTATAAGAATATTTAAGAAGTGGGTGGATGCCCCGCCCCCTGAATAGAAAATTGCAGATTTTAGATTTTTTCCTTTGTTTGCACTACAAGGCCTAGCGGTGTGCGAAATTTCAAGTTTCTACGATATCGGGAAATGCTCGATAATTTTGACTATTTGTCAGTGAGTAAGTGAGTCAGTGAGTCAGTCAGTCAGTTACGGTTTTTGCGATTTTTGAAGTCCTATATCTCGGAAATTACTAATGCTAAAGAGTTGAAATTTGGTGAGCCACCTGTGTTTGATCAGTTCGGCAAATACTGCGAATTTGAAGTTTCTGACTTTATTGGTTCTGAAGTTAGAGGGGGGTTGAAAATCGCCTGAGTTTGTTCCAGTAAAAAGGGTGTAGTGCCGCGAACTTGGCTGGGCACTACCATGCCCTTTGATATACCTATCATTTCAACCTTTACTTTATAGAAGTTTTTCCAGGGTGGAAGCACTGACAGAAGTACGAGAGTAGGGTTACCACTTCCACTTACCAGATTAAAACGCCAAAATGGGGCGTATACATAATGGACTATAAATCGAAAGCTAAATGTTTCATAACTACGCGAAAACTCTCGTTGGATTGAGTACACTTGAGATCATTTCCATTGAACCACATTATTGAAGGCAGCCCAAACCAAACTTAGTTTTATAAGGAGAAGATGTAATCATTTTACATATACCAAAACACATCGCAGAAAAAATGTGTCGCTTGTTAATTCATGCTATTTAAATAAATTCTTTGACAATATTTTCTACACCATGAATTTCTTGCAATTTTTCCTTAAATTTATTAACTGTATAAAAAAGTTAGCTGATCTTTTTTGTGTAGAATTGAAAAGGCACAATTTTTATTTTAACATTTAAAAAAAATTAATTTTACTTGTTTCCCTACAAATGTTTGTCCCAGCCCAAATTATTTGTTTAAGATGGTAAAACAAAGCTTTTTACTATAGTTCGGCCAAACTCTGTTTTGGACTTCATTTTGTTTAATGAATGCATAACTAGCAATGTGTTTTGACGTTATGGAAAGTAAACATTCACAACTATAATATGCCTAAAATGGTCTTAATTTTAAACGCACTAAAATAAAATCATACGAAATAACACGTTATGAATGCAAATATAGGTATATTAGTTTAGTAATGGGTTTCCAATTAAGGACTTTTACTTTCAAATTTGCTTTCTTGTGAATGAAACTTAATGAAACTAGGTTCATTCGAAAACTGTGGATTAGGTGAAATTTTCCATAGTTAGACTGAAAGAAACAATAAATAAAATTAGCTAAACATTTCAAGACATAGCAGACAAAACACTCTGAATGAATAAAATTTATTGCGATCTTGTTTTTTTTTTTTGCTATATTACACACGGTTAAATTAATAAAACAAACAAAATAAAAAATCAACATACAAACCTATTAAACTAATTTTATTCAAACCAAATTTAGTTCTACTTTTTTATTTTAATTAAAACGAAATTCAGTTTCATAACTGGGTAAAGTAAAATGTTCAATTTAGCCAAAAACTCACCCAAGCCATATAAAGCTGTCTGATTTTTATCTGTAAGCTTGTGCAAGATTTTACTCTGAATTATGTAGACAGTAATAATTACTAACCCTGACCCCCATACAATGCTCTATATAAGCAATTTCTCTTATCACTGACACCATATTTTCAAGTAAAATAATTACATATTCCACAAAAAATATAACAACAACAAAATCCAATCAGTGATAACCAAGTTAGACGCAAAAATTGTTGGTTCACCAAATAGTTATTCCCAAAACAACAACGCGACGTTCCCAACAAACTGCCAAATGAATTTATTGTACTTTCCGATTCCCTCCACTCATAGGATTTACCTTAATAACACTCACATTCAAATGAATAGGTTCAGATTTAATTAAAAACGCTGTCTTAATGTTAATGAAAGATATTAAAAGTAAGTAAAGTGAGTTTCTATGATTTTTGATAACAATGTTACAATTCAGTTTGAAATTTACTATGTTTAAAAAATTAATACACAATTTTTAAAATCATAAAAATCTAAAAAATGGATTTATTTTTGTTTATTTTATTTATTTAACTTAATTTATTTTATTTAATAAAACAAAAACAAGCCGAATTCATATAAGTACATATAACAATGGAATTGGATCCAAATTTTGTTTTGGAAAAATTGTATAAGATTATTGCAACTTTAAGGAGATTATTGCTGATCTTTTTTATTTAAATACATAGACAAAAAATTAATCCACATCATCGTTGGGGGCATTTTTGAGAAAATTTGCTCTTACAAAAACTTTGGTAGGCTTACATTGCCATGATATGTGCTAAATAAGTGAATGAAATGGAAAAAGAGGGTCCCGCAATTTTTATGATCGAACCTCGACTTACAACTTAAACCACTGAAAACAATTTTTTTTTTTAATTTTGAACTTAAAGTTTCTTGTTGATTTCTTAGAGTTCCCCCCTAAATGAAATATATTTTTGGCTCTTAAAATAACAATACCTGCTGAATAATAGAATATGAAGAAAATTTGAAAAGAAATTCTTCTGTTTAAGTGGAGTTGAGCTCACTTGATCTTTTAACTTGTACCTGCTGAATACCCGTTAAAAAAAAGCTTATTAATCTCAAATACGGCACAAACGGTTTTGATAAACAAAAATTTATGGCATGGTCCTCCTTTTGGTAGAAAAATAATTGAACCAAAGATTGTTATTGTTATTAATGATACCCTCAGGCGCGGATCCAAGAATTTAGCTTGGGGGGGGGGGTCATGGGCCTAACCAGGCCCAAAAACTATATCGGGCTCCTGTTTAGAGTAATGGGACACATATTTCTGGCTTCTGGAAAACTTATTTATCAACAAGATTTAGCTCCATTTCATACTTTTCAGACAGTTATGAGAGTATGATGAACATATTAGATTGAAGCAAAATTTGCAATTTAAAAAAACTGAAGGTATAACTCCAAGATGTACCACCACCTATGCCTCCCTTTAATATTTTTGAATAGAAGCAACTATAAAGTCTAATATATCAAAGGGGTGGACATACTGCTATCACGTTTTGAGGTCGATTTTTTTTACTTTTGTTACCCCGGTGGAATGCTCATTCCATGCTCAGGAAGTCTCATAGAATGGCTCCACTTATCGTACTGAAATACCGTAAGCCTACCACTGGCTCTTAGACTATAACCACCACATATGAAAACCATGGACTGGCGGACACCCTATATATCAGTGTTGGCATTATTCAATTAATTTTTTAATCAATTAATTAATTTGATTAATTTTAATCAGATTAAATTAATTATGATTAAAATAATCATGATTAAAAAATTAATCTTAATCATGATTAATTATGTTAATCATTAATCATTAATTGATTAACTTGATTAAATTTCCAATTATAATATCAATGAGCCACTGGCACTGACTCGTATGAAGCACGAGGCGAATAAAAACCATAATGTTTTCGACTCTAAACTTACTCTAACGCGCAAGTCTTATGAGCGTTCTTAACAGTTTGGTGTTACCACTCACCTAATTTATTTATGTTTTCTTTTTGTACTAAAAATTTTAATTCAACGTTTAATGCTTGACTTTTAGTTTTGTTTGCAATTGTATATATTAGACCGAGAGCCCACAACAATTTTTGGGTGTTAGTGATAGCAAAAAAGAAGTGTATAGGCGTCGAAAGCTTTAGTAAAGCTTATTCAAAGTGCTACCTTTTAATGGATACACCTCATTATATGAAAAAACGACTTTTATCTTTAAATGTAATTTGCAGCTAAACTAAACGTCCTAGAGGCATCAAAGTTGACACCTTTAAACTTGATTTGCGGCTAAACTAAGCTTCCTAGCGACTTATAAATTGCATATTCGTGATCTAGGAAGTGCCAGTTCTAGAAAAACGAAAAAAAGTTTGTAACAAAAATTATTTCACAACTTTCAAAAAAATATTTTCAGATTTTCGGGTGAACTTTCTCAACTTTTTTTTTTTTCAATTTTTCTTCGAAATATAAATGACGATAAAGCAATTTTTTTTAATTTGTAAGAAAATTGACAGAAAATGAAATTGTGATCACCTAATGAAATGAAATTTTCAAACAAAATTTTCTAAAAGTTGTATTTTCAATAAATTTTTCAAAAAAAAAAAAAATTATCCTTTGTCCCAGTTCCAGACCCACCTCCAAAACATTTGTCCCAGACCCACCTCCATCAGACCAAATCCCGCCATACCTACCATCGTCGTCGTCGAAGGCGACATCAGCGTCGTCGTCTGTCCAGATCCAAACCAGTCCAGGGGTTGGGTACGTTCAGTACGCAAAAGACTTTCACACTTTTTTTAATTTGGTACTCTCTGTTTTGGTCCCTTGAAAGAATGAGAATCATTGGGAACGAAGCACTACCCATAAGTCGTCCCGAAAAAGTATATAAGGAGGTGCGATTGCGTATTAAATTTCACTAAATCGGTAGAGGCTAGTCCTCAAGGCAGTTAAAGAGATAAAAATTGATTTTTCAATTTTGGGTCGACGCACGGTTATGGTCTTGAATTGGACGGGCGACTATGGTTTGGATCTGGATCTGGGGGGACGGCTATGGTCTGGATCTGGACGGATGACTGGTATGGATCTGGACGGACAACGATGTCGCTTCTGACCACGTCGATGACGATGGTGATATGACGAGGTTGGGTCACTGTGACGGAGGTGGGACATTTTTTCTTTTCGAAAAATTAATTGAAAGAAAATAAATTAAAATTTTTTTTTTTTTTTAAATTTACATAAAAAAACAACTTACCAATATATTTTGTAATTTTTTTTACAAATAAAAAAAATGCTTCTGTGCCAAATAATTGTTTAATTTAAAATTAAGAAAAAAACTTTTTATTTATTTTTTTTTACCAACTTTTTTATTTTTTAGAACTGGCACTTCCTAAATCACGAATATGCATTTTATAAGTCGCTAGGACGCTTAGTTTAGCCGCAAATCAAGTTTTTAAAGTGTCAACTTTGATGCCTCTTGGACGTTTACTTTAGCCGTAAATCGCGTTTAAAGATAAAAGTCGATTTTTCATATAATGAGATGCATCAACTGAAAAGTGGCACTTCCTAGATTATGAATATGACGCTTTTAGTGAGTTTCATTGCCAATGGTTCTCAGGATTTCAACCCCCTTTTTGGGTCCTCTGTCCCGCTCACGAAACTAGCTTCGGGTATTTAAAGTCGCCTGGCAGGCGCCAAAGTCAAGTTTTCTTGAGCAACAGTACCTTGGGTGGACAGCTTCGCGGGTTCTCAGGATCTTAACCCTCCTTTTTGGGTCCTCTGTCCCGCTCACAACGGAGTGTTGCTCCACTTTGGGTATTTGAAGTCACCTGGCAGGCGCCAATGTCAAGTTTTCTTGAGCAACATATCATTCGTATTTCAAAAAAAAAATTAAAAATGAAAAAAAAGTTGAGAAAAGTTTAATTTTTGATTGAAATTTTCTTCAAAAACAAATTTAGGAAAAAGTTATTTATTCTAAATTTTTCAAAAAAAAAGTTGAAAAAGTTTGTATTTTTATATATTTTTTTCCAAAATACTTTCCACCTCTGTTCTGAATCCAGACCCACCTCTTTCAAGATCTAGACTGTGCTAAGACCTAACGCATACTACCTCAGCCCCCAACCCCATAGTGTTCAAACAGCAAAAGCAAGTAGAGTTGCCTGACTGTACATTTTTCTAAGACTTAGTTACTATTTAATCAAATTATCAAATTAACGATTAATGATTTTGATTAATTAATCTTAATCAAATTTTTTTGATTATGATTAATTAATCTTAATCAAATATTTTGATTATGATTTTTAATCATTAATTTTTAATTATTAATGAGATTAACTTTGGACCAACACTGCCATATATATTATCTAAGAGGGTGCGCGTCCAGGGCTACCAGTAATTTGTGTCAATATTTATTTCCTGACCATATCATTAAAAAGTAAGAATTTGCTTAAGAAAATAGAAGCTAACCATTAGTAGGTCATGGTTTTCGTATAGTTTACTAAAATATATGGAATTACCCTGTCTTCTAATGTGTTGAATAACAAGTAAAGATTGCTCGTATTTCTTCTTTTCTCTGGAGCTCTGGGGGGACCCCCGCCCTGGATCCGCCACTGGATACCATCTGCCATAGAACCGTTTTTCTGATTTTCGACTTTCTCATCAATGACTGCTCCTATTTCAATAAAATTTTTAATGTAGAAGCTACATATGCTAATAATATTCCATACTAAGATGTCAAAAATATTTCCAAATTATTGTTTGAAAACTCAATATTTCGAAAATGACATAGTAAATTTTTATAAACCCAGAAGTTTTTAAGCACTTATAATGAGAAAAAGATTTGTGTAAAATTATTTTTTTAGTCTTAATAAACAGTTGAGAAATTTTTATTTTTTATCGAAATTGACACGATTTTGATGACATTCTCTGTGTACATCACAGGCATCTTGACTTGAGACATAACTTAAATAATAATTATTTAAAACATTATACTAAAAACTACTTCATTTAAACTGTGGTAATCAAATATTTTCGGAAGGTTTAATATAAATCTGTGGTGTTTGGTAGAAACCTGATAACTCCATTTTAAAATTAACGTCTTTACGCCCACTTTAAATCAAGCTAGAGTGTAAACGAGGGCACAGATTTTCTTCAAATTTGGAATACTTATGAACATAACCTTTGAAAAATTATGTTTTAAATTTGAAGAAAATCGGTTCACCCGTTTAGGTTGTAGGGCGATGTAAAGTGGACGCAAAGACGCAAATTTTAAAAAGGAGTTATCATGTTTCTACCAAATACCACAGAAATGTAGGTAATGAATTCAAATCCGTCAGAATTGCACAACTTGTTACAAAAGACTAAAGTATTATGAGTGAATTCGAAACACGAAATACTTTATACGAAAAATTCGTTAAACAACATCTTAAAGCGATTTTTGGCACCAGTGTTTTGTGTAGCGAATTGGCCCAGTGGATGAGTGCTATCTTCATGTGAGGAATGTTCCCAGTTAAAAACTGAAGTAAGTATCACAAATTATTTTTAAATAAAAATAAATATAAAATAAATTTTTATATACTTTCAGAATAATGCTAAACGAGTTTAGCGATAAGCTGCGTTACAGACGGCTCTTAGACATACAGATTCATGACACAGGTACAGGGATTCAACATTGAAACCAGTTAAATTAACTGTAGATTTCATTGTTAACTTAATCAAATTTTCATGTTAAACTAACAAGACATTGAAGGTAGAACTATAATAGTCGGGAGCCCACTTAAGTGGTCGTACGAAACCGAGCGACATTGAGTCATGTTAAATTAACTATATTTTCAGGTAAAATTTAGAGGATTACTATTTTGTGCTAGTATTTAATGAACAAGGTGTCAAGCTGATTTTACTTGCAGCCTACGCTGATTTAACATGACATTAAAATCAGGTATCTGGTTTAACAGTTAATGTGATCAACCGTGTTGAAATATAACAACCTGAAAATCAGGTATAATTAACTAGAAATTGGTAAATTACACCTGTTTTTTTCTGTGAGTGTAGCACTTTTTTAAATTAATTTTTTGTTACATTGTTTTTGTTTTTTGCTACACTTATTCGTATTTCCATACATAAATTTTCTTCATAATATTTTTTAATAACAACAGCTCTGTGGTTTTTCACATAACAGATGGGAATTTCGTTTGTATCCAGTGTTGGAGTGATCTTGAAATACGCTTCTACCTAATGTACCTATACCTGCACCGAGTTGAAATTTTATTGTAGTTGAGTTGAAATGTTATATTACCAATCTCTTCAAATTTTTAAAAATTCTAACTTGATTTCTTGATTTTGCAAATAAACGTTTACTTCACTGCTGTGCGCCAACAGATTGCGTTTTCTTAGAACTGAATTTGATAACAAATACTTTTTTATTAATGGGTATTATTTGAATACGATGCAATCGATGCAATAGTTTTTTCAAAGACCGTTTCTCAAAATTTTACTTTCAGCAGTGTCCAAATTTACTATTAATCTGGTACAAGTGTCTTTACATCAAGAAAACTCGTTTGTTCATTGTTCATATTAATATATAATTAATGAGATAATAAATACCTTAATCTCTCTCAATCCAAAAATAAAAATAAGTTGAACCGTTCCATAGAAAACCGAAAACCAAGTGCCGTAAGCTATTGTTTTTACTTATTTTGACCCCTCCTCCGATTCTGAACTAAAAAATTAATTAAAAATTATTCCAAGCTTCAGGGAGGCTTCAAATATCTCAGTCAAAATTGTTTTGACACAAAATTCAGCATTCCCTAAAAATTTCAAATTCTGAATGCCTTGCACCTAGACCACCACCACCATAAACTTCTTTCGGACTATTTGATAAAAAAGTAATAAAGAACCACACTAGAAATATCGAAATAAATTCTTCAACAAACCAAAAACAAAAAAAGTGAAGCTATAAAATCAATTTCGGGTGTATACTGTATAAATACCTACTACCTACATACATTTCTATATAAAATACTTCCCAATCCTATAACCTACATAAATATACGAGGCATTTAAGGCAAACAAAAATTCGTAAAATATTTTTATTTTCATGCTTTTGTCACCCGAAGCAGTTTGCAAGTTGTCAACCTAAATCCGCTTATATAGGTGCTAGTTTTTCCTTCCCGAAGTAGCGATAAAGTATTGAAATTCCACTCCAGTGCCGAACACGTCAGGAGGAAAAAAAAGGAAATAAAAAAAAGAAAATAGAAGATGTTAAAAAAGCAATTTTATTTCTTTGCTTTTTTTTTTGTATGTAGAATGCTACCATACATACGTGCTTGGCCTTCTAAAATGTGAACAAATATGATGACACAAATGAATCAAACCAAAAAAAAAAGTTAAATCTATATACGTAGGTACCCACAACCCACTCATTGTATTTGTGACAACAACAAACAAAAAAAAGGAAAGCTCACCCCGGGGATTAATTCAATTCACATCTTCATGTATGTTGAACTTATTGCAACTCCCACAACACGTTTCAAATAACAAAAGCAAAATATAAAACAAAAACAAAATCGATTAAAAATTGCACCAAGGAAATATTTATTCAAGCAGTAACTCATATTGCTCTTGAAACAACACGGTTGACGTACCAATAGTGAGACCATGCCTTCTTCAATAAAGTACAAGCACACAAAATAAAAAAATACTTCCGTTATTGGTAATAGCTCATGATATTTAGCCTACGACTTCAAAATGAGTTGATTGACTCGCGTTTTTAAATTGAATTACAAATATGTATTAAGAATTAAAAGGCCAATATAAAATAAAAAAAAACTATCTTTTTGATGACTCAGATATTATGTACGTATCATTTATGTACATTACTCTATTCCAGATCCAACTTTTTCTTATGCACAGATTTCAGTTTTATATTGGAGCTTTTTACTACAAAAACCTCATAAAATTTCATAAAATTGTCTAATTAAATTCAAAACAATTTGTATGAAAGTACGCACTTCATTTTCAAGATATTATGCTAAGCAAAACTAATAACTCTTAAACTCTGGGCACACTAAGACTATAGACAAAAAAATATATATTTTTGATTTATTATATTTTGATCAATTTATTATTCCTATCCCATAATTTTCCTAATAATTGGAAAAACTCATTCCATACCGTTCACTCAGTTTTGCATTAACTTATTAACGCGTTTCTAAGCCAGTGTGACCAGAGAACCAGGGAATAACTCTTTTACAATTTTTTTTCTATCACAAAAAAAGTAACTCAATTCAAAATTTAAATTTTTCCCCGGACAAAGTGTATCTCAGATTTTTTTTCCAGGCGTTACATACGCAGCTCCAGCGCAAAATTTTACAGTTTGTACTGCTGTTCACGAAAAGATAAAATAAAAGTCTCCACTTTATTTTGCGAGGAAAATTTATGCTCGAACCATTACTTTTTTTCCGGGCAAATTATGACGTTTTTTGTATATTTTGATCCAAATGTCAACGAATTGCCCTAAAATCACTTTTTTCCAGGGAAGTAAGAAAAACTTCAAACAGTTCTGAATTCTTAAACGTTTTTTAATCTATCAACATCGTAGCCATCAATCAATGGAATTTGACTTGAAAGTTGATGAAAAACCAATATTTTCATGGAAAAAGTGTATTTAGAACCAAATGTTTCCAAATGAAAATTTCCGAATTTTTAGAGGTATTTTCATCAATCCACATTATATTGTTCCTCATCAAGCGCAGGCGATCAAGTTTTCTTGCTCTGCAAATGGGCTCTGGACCTCTGGCATCTCATATGAGGGAAATTTGATAAAATGCCATCTAATTGGTCAGTTATTGATCAGGAAAGGGTAACTGGTCCCAGAAATTGGTCAGCCCTAGATAACTTGTAATCAAGGATTAAACTTTCTTAAGGTCGCTTAAGGTCACGCGCGATTTTTGGGACCTCATTTATGGAAAATTTGCAAAAATTTAATACCATTCGAAAGGCCCTGAGAACTTTATAAAAGGTCAGCTAGTTTTAGTAATTGGTCAGCCAGTTTTTTTTTTGAATATTTAAATTATTGTTCAAGGTCACGCGTGATTTTTAGCACCTCATTCATGAGAAATTTGCAAAAATTTAATACCACCCGAGCCCTAAGATCTTTATAAGAAGTCAGCTAGTTTCAGTAATTGGTCAGCTATAGATTCTTTTTTACGATTTTTCAAAGTAATTTTTTTCAAGGTCACGAACGATTTTTGGCATTAAAGCAATCTATGGCTGACCAATTACTGAAACTATCTGACTTTTTATGACTGTTCGTTTACAGCCTAAACGGATCGATACATTTTTTTCCAATTTGGTACATACATAGTGATTTTTGGTGATTATGCCCATAGGTTTTTGTTTGTTTTTCCATGTTTTTTTTAGAACCAAAAATAACAGTTCCTGCCATACAATTTCTTATCAATTTTACATAATGGTATTTTTTTCAAAAACAGCTCCGAAACTTTTCGTAAAAAAATGCAATAAATTCATTTTTGTAAAGGCTTTCTTTCGGCGGAAAACCATTTTTCAAAAAATGGTTATTAATGGTACCCCTCAAAGAACCAGCTTTTTAACTTTCGATTTTCTTCAAAACGGTATGACAGGTTTCAATTTTTTTTTTTAATATAGAAGCGCCCAAAAAATATTAATAGTTTTGTACACCAAAATTAAAAAAAAAAATATATTTTTTGGATTTTCAAAATCAAATATTTCGAAAACGATACGATCAATTTTCTTGAAACTCGATACTAAAGAGTTTTTTTAGTACTCTCTAAAATATTGTTGGGAAAAATTTTACATTTATGAAAAAATAACGGTACCTTCCATCATTAGCGTAGCTAGGGGGGGGCGAAGGGGGCGGTCGCCCCGGGCGCCAGGAATTAGGGGCGGCAAATGGGAAAATCATCTTCATTGTTTATGGGATGTAAGCCAATTGCAGAAGTTTTTTTATTGAAAATTTTATTAAATTTTTATTAGAAAACGCACAATTTTAATAGTATTCAAATTTGTAGGAGCGGCAAAATCTTCCTCGAGCTTCATGAGAAGTTGGAAATAAACACAAGTTAAATTTTTGTTTAATAAATAATAAAATCAATTTTTATTAAATTGAAATCAATAGGGGCGCAAAATCATCATCGTTGTTTATTACAGAAGTTGGAAATAAACAAAAAAGTATTATTTTTTTAAGTTAAAAATTCTATAACATTGGTAGGTATAAGAACGTACAATTTTTCATTGTGTTCAAATCACTAGTGGCGGCAGAATCATGACCGTTGCTCATTATAGAAGTTGGTAATAAACACAAAAGTTTATTTTTTTAAATTAACAATTCTTTCAAATTTTGAAACAAAATGGCTTTCGTAATGACCATTCTTTTTTGTAGCTTTACATATATGTGTTTGTTAATTCTCAATTTAGTTCAGAGGGTTTGACTTTTCTCAAAGAATGTGTCACGTTAGATTTGAAAAAAAAAACAAAAATGCTATCGATTGAATATTTTCGCAGATAATTTGTTTTTTTTTTCAAAAATCAAAAATAAAAATATTATTTGTACAAAACTGATAAATGAATAAAAATAAATAAAACATAACAATAGTTTTTTTCAAACATAAACCAGCAAACAGAAAAAGCTCTAAACTATACATATGGCTGCATTCAACACAAAGAATTTTAAAAAAATGTGATTTTTTTTGGCGAAAGCTTGAAGATTAAGTTTTGTTTGTAAAATGAAGTGCAGTATGAAGATTTTTCAGCAGATTTATTTTGAGAAAAAATGTATGAGATCAACAATCTACTGCAATTTCAGTGAAGTAACAACTCTGTAATCAGACACTCAGTAGTGACTTAGCCGTTGCTTTGACCCTTTCATGGTTCATGATCATTAGATCTGAGAAATATGAACAGTATGAAATTTCTCAGTTTCGCTGTCGAGTACTGATGAAACAATAGGCGTGTCTCACCAAGTAAAATCTCACCGAGCGCTTAATATCAAGTTGACGTAGGCGGAATGTTTTGGTGAAACAAAGATACTCTGTTCAATCGTACTGAAATTATGGAAACAAAATTTTAACTCTGCTTTAAATATTTAAATTTTAACTCTGCTTTAAATATTTAAATTTTAAAGCACAAAACTTTATGAAATTAATGAAAAATAATACTAAGATCAATTTATTTTTCCTTTTTATCAACACTCAACTTCTATTCTGTATTTTTGTATCGATTTCGTATTTGCACATCACCGATAAATTGCAATTAGGCTGTCAAATGAACAGTTTTAGCTAAAAAAGAACATTGAGAAACTAACACAAAAAATTTTTGTCTCAGTATTCTCTGGAAAAAATCTTAGTGCTCAGGTGAGATTTTTGCCCCACTTTAACAATATCTGAGCTCTCAGAGATTTTATTTGGTGAGACACGCCTAATGAACAATTATGAACTTTACTATTTTTGAATGAAAGAAAACATTACAAAAAAAATCAAGTCTCAAGTTAAACCCCAGTAGGTCAGAAACACAAAATTTTCATTCAGCAGATATTGCGGCAAAGTGGCGTGTATCAATATTTCGGAGAATGTAATTCCTTGCACTTATAAAAAAAAATATTTTAGTCAAAATTTAGTCTGCAACTCTAAGATCGATTTTATTATAAAGTATTGTTAGAACGAAGGGGCGGCAAATTATTGTTTTGCCCCGGGCGGCAAATATCCTAGCTACGCCACTGCCTTCCATACAATAATAGGAGATGGCATCCTTTTTTTCACCTCAAACTGTCAAAAGAGTTGTTTTAGCTAATTTTAATGTCGTATTTCATGCTTTTTACATATTTCTCTCATGATTTCCATGTTTTATATACAATTTTCGTAAGCCTGCAGTGTCTGGAACATAAGAGCAAGTACGTGCGACCAAGTCGTTTATTTTATTTGTCTTAACATTGTATATTTTTTGGAACTTCTTCGTTAAACGTGCATATCTATGCCTTAGCATTTTATTTCTTAGTTCATTTCTTTTTACACTAAAAAGCATTCACGATAAACAGAACAAAACAAACAGTTGCGTTGTATCAAAATCAAACAGAAAAAAGAGGTATGGACTGAACTGTTAAATGAGTGTCAACAGTTTGAAAGATGGCGTTATGTTCAGAAGTGAATGAGTTCAGGTACAAATATATTGTAGGTCGTGTTCACACTAGAGAGATGAAGAAAGTTTTTGATTTAGTGTTGAATAGTTTTTTGTAAAATTTTGTGATTTCAAAAAGTTTAGTTTACTGAGAACAACAAAAAAGAGGACAAATCGCATGTTTTTTTTCAAAAATATACCAGACATTTTTTTGGCCTTGAAATCGATGAAAAGGTGGTGGGAATCGATTTGAAACTCCTGGGTTTTCTCCTAGATCTGCCGTATTGCGAATATTTGGTCGATGGTGGACTTCCCTGGCCTAAAACCACTCTGATATGGACCTATCAGACTGTTGACGAATGGCTTCAGGCGTTCACAAAGTACGGCAGAGAAGATCTTGTAGGCGATATTAAGAAGGCTGATGCCTCTGTAGTTGCTGCAGTCCAGAGAATCGCTTTTCTTGAGAATAATTTTTTAAAATATCGTTACTGCGAAGCTATTAGGGACAACAAATTTGAAATAAAAACTTGCAGTAGTCTTTATCCTGTCATAGAATCGGGAAAATCGTTCAAATTTATTTAGTTGTCAAGAATTTTGTTTACTTATTCTTATAACTTATAGCCTATTGAATAGACCTTTTAAAAAGGAACAATTACCTGCAAGGATTTTTATTATTGAATATGTTTGTTTGGCCCATAAGCATGCTTAAAACCGAAATGTTACTAAATTCATCCATGCGTTTCTGAGAGAATGGTCACACTGGCCACTTTTCAGTATTTTTGCTATAACTCGAAAACTAAGCCGAATTTGACAATTTTACGATTAATATTTTTTGTTCAAAATTAAATTTTCTATCGAAATGGATAGTTTAGAAAATTTCTTAAAAAAATTTAAGCAGGAAAAGTTAACAAAAACCAACATCAAAAAATCGAAAAATCAAAGATTTTAAATTTTTTTTCTAAATTGCGCATATCATTTTTTTTCGGAGCAAGGATACGCTCATGACATACAAGAACAAAGTAAACTGGAGTCTTAAGGCCTTAATATGACATGTTAAAAAAGCCATATTATTTGAAAATTGACAGAGATATAGCCATTCAAACTTTACCAATTCTTATCATTTTTCGCAGTTTTTGCCCGAAAGCCTATTTTTTAGTACTTTATGACAAATTTAACGTTCCTACCACCTAGTACCAAATCTTATAAATATTAATTTTTGAACATGCCATACTAAAGCCTTTAGTCTCTTCTTTATTTTGTCCATGCATGTCTTGACCCTATCTTTGCTTCAAAAAAAGCTATGTACACAATTTATTAAAGAAAAATGGATATCCTTGAGTAGCATTTTCGGTTTTAAGCATGCTTATGGGCCAAACAAACATATTCAATAATAAAAACCCTTGGACGTAATTGTTTCTTTAAACCCCTCATTTTCCGGTCTATTCAATAGGCTATTATGTATTCTGTGATAATTAGAATTAAAAACAAACAAAAGCTTTCATAGAAGGAAGAAATTTAGAATTAGAGCCCCATGTATTGTCCGTGTGCAGCTTACAAGTTGTTGATTATCTTACAAACAACAACGCACTGATTTTAGACAAAATGCTTTTTATCGGAAACTTTTGGACTTATCGTGTTAAAATTACTTGTTCAACTGGTTGAAACGTGCGTCGAGGTAAATTAATTTCTATTGAGAAGTGTAAAAAAGTGAAAGCCTTTAAGCAAATAAGTAACAATTTTTATTATGTTACAGAAATGATCTTCACTTGTTGAATAAAAATTGTTAAAAAGCTAATTGTTGACTAGTTTATTTGATGTTCTGTGCAACAGGCCTTTGGTCACACTGTCTACAATAAGCCATTAAGTTTAACTCAGCAGTTCCGGAAACCATTGTTATTGAAGTATTGAAGCACACAATACATACAAAAAACTATCGATTTATTGATATATCACGCTGCCGGCCAGCCAAATATAAGTTCAACGGCCGACTAGAAATGACGAAGCTAGTTATGTCCACCAAATGCCGGCAGACAACAAACCACTACGTATACATAAACAGAAGTGAGCAATCAAACAGAACGGAAACTAGAAACTATACAACTGCAACTGCACCAGACCTAACCAGAACTAGAACAACTATGAGCTCTTTGGCATGTGAACGATATAAAGGTAAGTGTGAAGGTATTATACTGTATACACATTGGACATGAACATTTAACTACATTAAACACACAAAAGTGAATCATCTATAAAACCGTTATTTGTGTCTGTCTGCACAAAAGACATACCTATACACAAATTTAGCGAGACACACGCAACTAACATGCCGGTTGGACTTGGACATTCCATGAAATTTTGTTGACAGATAGCAGTTGATTTTTATTGCACACCCGCTTGATTGGATCTTTTGATAACGGTGTTTAGGGTAAACAAACTGTAAATGCAATCTATGTGATATTGGTTTGGTGTTTGTACTCGCTGAACCATCAGCTGGGGGTTCTTTACTCCTCTGGTGGTGTTTAATTAGATGGTAGGTGTGAGTTGTGTGTGACTAATTAGTTTCGTTTGGCAATGTTGCACTATGGACGCTGTTCTGTCATATGTAGACCCTACGGCGTATACTTGCTATTTTTTTGTTCACCATATAGAGGTTATTGGCCCATAAAGTCGTTAATATTAGATAATTGATTATGGAAACATTCAAATCCATGTGCTTTGTTATCGATTTGCATAATAGTGTGAACATTTAAGAAAAAAAAAACGATAAATAAAAACTAAAATATGATTTGCTTATTTTGATGATTTTTTATTAATTGTTTATTCCGGTTTATGGCGGACAGGTAGTAAAACTATAAGCATTTGTATCATTTGGATTGAGTTGTGTGAATATATATGTGTTTGCAACTGGTAACTAATTCATAAAACTTATAAAAAGTTATGCATATTATAAAAATACAATAAAAATTAATTTTATTCAAAATTAATCTGTTTTTGATTGATTAGTTGAAAGGTTTGATGAATTTTAACCTCTCCAAATTATTGCTCTTTTTCTCTTTATGTAGCTTTTTGTTTCAAGTATTTTGAATTAAATATAAGTAAACAAAAGCACACTGGCATTAATTGTTGTGTGTAGAGCATGCTGAAAATGGAAGATTAAAACTATACAATTATTTCTTATAAAATAATAATGTGACTGAGAAATTGAGATAAATGTTAATCATTTCTGAGTATATTTGTTGAAGAAATAAAGTTCCCTATTTTTTCAGATTTTTATTTTCATCCATCACACCTAGTCGCAGTAGGGGTTAATTTAACTGCCTATTATTTTTGTTTGCATATTAGGTGGTTCGCACAAAATATGTCAAAAAATTCAAGGCATGAAGGTTGAAACCAGATGACAACAAAGTTTTGCGGAAGGGGGTTCATATTTTCCCCCGCTTGGGCAGAAGTGGCTATTTGATATACCTACATAAAAAAATACTTTAAATGAAAAAAAATAGGTAAGGTATATAAAACAACGGCAAGACTTGCATTATTATTGTATAGGTTTCTTAAAGTCGGAAGTCCATTCTTATGGTTTTTCAAATTAATTCTTTGAATACCTATGCTAATAACTTTTTTGAAGACACATTTTCGACTGGGATGAAAGCTCAGTAAACGAAATTTATAATTTTGTACATTTTTTAAAATCTTTCTTCCATCACAGGAATTTTAGATAATTTTCTGAAATTTTGTACTGTAAAAAAGTCACAACCCCAAGGCTGCAAATGGTATACACATATTTTAACCAAAAACTTAATTTATTTTAATATGAATTACAATAGGTAGATGATAAACAGAAATAATGCATCACTTTGTAAATAATAGCTCAGTAAGTGTATAACAATATTAACAATGACTGCGGGGGTTAGTGCGAACCCCAAGTTTGGTGTCGTAAATTATAGGGTTAAGTAAAATGAAGGAGCTTGATAAAGGGTCACTTTTATCATAATTTAAAAACGTGACACATGAATAACATTTTTCCTTCTCTCAAGGGCTTTGAAGGAGCATAAGTAGGGCAGGGGAATATAATATGGAAATATAACATTTCTTGGGAGTACAATAAAATATTGTTTACAGCACGTTTTGATTCAAGAGTTGGCCCGAAGAGTCTCTGCTTATAAAGATGCATAACACAAACTCAAATTTGAATATTTAAAAGTCCATAATCCAAAAAGGAAGGTTATTAATAACAAAAAAAAAAAAGGGTGACTTCCTTGAGGAAATCTTAGAATTTTTTAATCTTCTTTGATAAATTTTCAAAAGTCTTTTTAAATTGTCTTTGATTAGTAAATAAACGGTTGAAACCGCTTTGAAATGTTATTAGAGCTTAAAATTTTTCCAACTATGATCTTGTCAAAAAAGCCTTTGAAATATCCGTATTTTTAACAACTATAGAGCTGCGAGAAAAAAGAGTGCATTTTGTAGAAGTTGACCTACCACTACTACATCCATGTTCATGTTTGAAAAGATGACAAGAAATTTAATTAAAAGGTGTTGTTTAAATTAGCTTTTCACAAGTGCTGTCTTTCAATTAATTTATTTCAAATGAATCTTAAAATTACTGTTTATGTTTAGTTAATTTTTATTTTCTTCACTGGATGTCAATTAGTTTTAACATGTGAAATTTAATAATACTATAATAATTACTTCCATAAGAGAGTTCAATTAAGATCGCAATTAGCTACAAAGATAAACATCAGAATGAAGATTTCATCCGTTGAATGCCTCATAGCGAAAAGCTGAGATTTATGAATGAAATGTTATTATGGATCGTAATTGATCGTGATATTCATATTAATAGCTTTTAACATTGATCTTTTCAAAAGAGTACCTATTGAATCATACAAATATAGAAAAGTTGTTTACGTAATAAGAATTATGTTTACAAGAAGTTCAAAGACAATTTTGCATAATTCCTGATAGCACTATTCTAATATAATTATAAAAATAAAAAAATGGTTGCCCAAAACTGTACTGTACTATAGTGATGCCTGCTAGATAGCCGAAAGGTGAACTAACGACGAACGGATCCAGGGCTGTGATAACTATCATCTTAGGAAGTAGAATAGCAAAAGAACAGAAATCGCTCCCTGAAGAACCGGTCCTTAGATCTCAGTCATACGCAGACCTCACAAGCCGACCATGAAACGAAAGCTCGATTGTGATGAAAACATAAGTAATAGCCTCGGATGAATGACTGATAATATAGGAGACCCCCCCCCCTTTCACAAACGAAAAACGGAAAGTAACATAAAAGTGTATGTGCATGGATTGTGCTACGCTTAACTGGACACGCCGATACCCTCACCAATATCAAAGCTGATGTAAAAGCGTTCAAGGAGATGCGATGGAATAGACCAGGCAAGGGGAAAATAGAAGGTGGAGTGAGAGTGGACAGACTCAGGCTTATCGAATTCGTAGCGAGAAATAACGTAATGGTGTTGAGTAGCACTATATTTCCACATCTTGAAATCTACAGAGGAACTCTTGGCGGTCCCCTGATGATCGAACCTGCAGCCAAATCGATGACCATGTTGCTATCGATGGAATGGCACTCCTGTAGCAAACTGGGAGTTTATACTTACAGGTCAGCTAAAATTGACTCGGACCACTACCTGCTTGGTGCCAAGTTTTTGAAATATTCATGGAAGTGGAAGCTCTTAGGCAAACTTTATCCATAAGAAGAAAATTGAACATTCAAGACTATAATTCCAGAACAATTATCCCTAGAGCTTGCGATTAGCCCTTGCGAAGCCCTTGTGCTAATGAAATTGCCCCAGAAGATTTCTGGCATTAATACCAACAAACTAATAGGAAAGCTGCGAAAGAGGTGCTAGGATTCTCACACCCCTGTTATGACTCCATGTGCTTGCATATACAAACCGCTTGCTCAGAAAAAAGATTATGAGCAGAGTGAAGTCGAGAGGAGACACAGAAATGCTTTAGCAGAAATCAGGTGCGGATTTTCTACTCAATAGTCAAAAAGAAAACAACAGTATTCACTAGCCGCCCTGGAGCCTCCAAGAATGAAACGAAATAAAATAGTTTAAACGCAGTCAATGTAAAAAATTGGGAGTGATTACTTCAACCAGCTGCTTAACTGTGGTGAATGCCAAGATACCAGCAATGAACAGCCCCATAAAGCCAATTAGATTGTGGATCTGGAGTTTCACCAACCCGACCAAAATTAGATCAAGGTAGCCATCACTAGGCTAAAATCAAACACAGCAGCCGTTGTGATGCGCATACACCAACTTGTAAATAAAATATGGTCAGAAGACAGCATGCCCCACAAGCCTGGCGTGGATACAGGGACGAAGGGATACTACAAACGGCAACTTTCACATTCGTAAAAACATTCGACCTCAAGATTTTGATGAAATATTAAATTAGAATTATTGACAATATTTACAATGTAGGTAAGCTCTCAATTTTGTTTTCCGTCTGTTTTTAAATGCTTCCAGAACTACAAGCTGAACAGCTGGATAAATTTATTGTAAGATGCAAGGAAAGTTTAATTTGTCATACCAAAAAACGGGGTTTCGGGGAAAAACTGTATTCAAATCATTTCATTCATTTCCAAGAAATTGAACAAATATGTAGAGCAATTTTCGAGAAACAAAAAAAAATAAGCCCCTGCCCAATTTTACCAAGCCCTGATTATTACAAAAATCAAATTTTGTATTACTTTCGTTTTTATAAGAACAAGCTATGCAAATATCATCCAAACCCTTAAACAATTTCTGAGAAATCAATAAATTAATAAAAGTGGATTGGCAGATGGTGGATTTTATTAAAGCCATTTCTCATTTTATCTCTTTTTAACTAATTCTCTAAATATAATCCAAATTATCTGAGTCGGTACGAAGAAATACAGTTAATAAGACTGTTTTCCAGAAAACAACAAATAAAATAGTTGGCATGGCAATGATTGGATTTTAATAAATATACTTTCTAAATGTTTTCATCTTCAAACAGACAATCTCTGAATATTTAATCCAAATTGTTAGAGCCATTTTTGGGAAACCTAAAAATATTAAAATTGCTCGTGTCAGTGGGCGATTTTACTAACACCACTTTCGAAGATTTTTCCACTATTAAGAGAAAATAGGAAAATGGTATTTTGATCATTAGGGCCGTCTCTGAGATATCAAGTCATGAGAAAAGTGGGCTTGGCAGTAGACTGGTTTTAATAAAATAACCATCCAAGGTTTCTATCTCAAACAAACTCTGGAAATCTCATTTTTTCATTAGAGGTGGTTTCGAGAAACTTTAAAAAATTAAAAGTGGGCGAGGTAGTGGGTGGATTTAGATTAAACCACTTTTTAGCTTTTTTGATCATAAAAACGAATTCTGAATATGTCATCTATATCGATAGATTCTTAGAAATAGAGAAATTAGAAAAGTGGGCGTGGCCGGAGGCAAATTTTACTAAAATATTACTCTTAATTATTAACTTGCTCATAAAAAATAACTCTGAAAATGTCATTCAAATCATTGGAGCCATTTCCAAGAAACAAATAAATAATAAAAGTGGGCGTGTGGCATTGGACATAATATCCAAATATATATTTTTAAATTATTTTCTTCTTAATGTGAATAAACTCTTAAAATTCCATCAAAAGCCAAGGAGCCTTTTCCGAGAAACCAAGAAATAAAAAAAGTGGGAGTGGCAGTGGGCGGATTTTACTGAATTTAGATTTATTTTCATTCTCATAAGAAAAAACTCTGAAAATGTCATCTTAATAAATCTACCCCTCTTTCAGAAAAAAAAGTGGGCGTATCAGGGGGCAGATTTTAATAAAATTGCTTTCAATTTTTTTTCTTGCTCATACAAACAAATTTGGAAAATTTCATCGAAATCGTTGGAAACCAATAAATAATAAAAATAGGCGTGGTAGTAGGCAGATTTTTTTGGAAATATTTTTCAATTTTCGTCTTTCTCATTAGAATAAACACTTTAAATATCATCCAAGTCATTTAAATCGATTCCATGAAATATAGCGTTTACGAGAAATCAAGAAATAAGAAAATTGGGCGTGGCAGTGGGCGGATTTTACAAAATTTATTTTTTTCTCAGTCATAGGAACAAACTCTGAAAATTTCATCCAAATCGTAGGAGCCGTTTCCGAGAACCCAAATAAGATTAACTCGTTTAAAGTAATAAGATAACTTTTTTGAAAATATTAAATTGGATTGAAAATTTAATTTTGAACAAAAAGTTATAAGTCCAAAATGGATCAAATCCAGCTTCATTTCCAACTTAACCCAAAAAATGTTGAAAACAGGACAGTGTGACCATTCTCACAAAAACGCATGGTTGAATTAGTAGCATATTCAATAATGAAAACCCTTGCATGTTATTGTTCCATTTTTAATAGGTCTATTCAATAGCCTATAATCCGACTAAAAAGATTGGAGAGAAACCAGGACACGACCAGAGCAGTCACTGTCGAAGAGAAAATGAATCGAACTTCTACACCTGCAAATGCATTTTAGACGTAGATTACGTTTCTGAAACGGCTTTTAACTGGCAAGGTCATTGGCCAAACTATCTTGTCCCAGGTAAGGAAGAGGCTGAAACTTTCACTCGAACTCGAACGTCATGTGTGGGGAACGGAACATACCGATGTGCATGTGGCACTATACTTTTCAAAATACTAAACAAACACTATGCTATAGCCACTAACTGCATAACATTCCAAGTTCCAAAGTACCCTCTGTTCCAGGCACTGTGGCAGTTATGAAAGAGGTAGTTGCCTCGCTGTTCTATGGCATAAATGGCAAAAAATGGTGGAAAGCTGGATTTTGGTGTAGCCTCCTAATGGCATTCTATGAATATCTTTCGAACGTTAATTCTTATAGAAAAAATGTCAACCACTTGGTTATACATTAGAAAATTTTCTACAAAAACTTTGAAGTAACTTTTTTCATAAGAGTAATCGTTTTTGAGATAATTCAATCGGTAAGAGTTACGGATTTATGTTTCTATATAAAATGTACTATTTTACATCATCGTGGATTTTTCTAGCGTAGTATCCCCCAGGAAAATTTGAAAAAAGTATAAGAAAATATATACAAGGATTTATTGAAAGGTTCTGGGAAAGTTCCCCATCGAATAGGGCTTTATTACATTAATCACGAAAAGTTGTATGTATTTCGGTAGGTAATTGCATACGAAAAATTTTGAAAACTTATAGATATTGCCATAGCAGTCAAATGATCAGTTTGAATATATAACAAATGTAAACGAGTAAATAGGTACATATGTATGTGCTACTAAATTAAAAATTTCTCATACATATACAAAAAGACTAAAATCGACTTCAATTTCAAAGTAAATTCCTTTCTATATATATTAAACCTGTTTCAAATGTTTAAACATTTAAACAAAATGACCTGCTGTAAAGCAGTTACATTTATTATTTTTTGTGATATACCTAAAAGATGCATCATAAAAAATTCCAAGCCCTTAATTCCTATACTTAAATGCAGCTTTCTAAAAAATTGTCCTTTTAACTCCTTTCAAACTCAAATAATACAAAATTTTAACAGCCTCAAAACAAAAAAAAAAGTAAAAATGCTGAAACTTCCTCATTTTAGATATTATTTTTATCCTTAAATTTCATGACTCTCAGGAGAGAATCACATTAAAATCTTATTTAAATATTTTTTATTTTCCCAGCATCATCTTCATCAACATTGCCATTATTTCTATTTTATATATTATATATACAACCTCGACGTTTAATTTAAAACAGGATACTTCCGTTGGGCGCCACTCACAACCGCTCTCTAAAAGTGGAAGTGGAAAGAATGAAAGATTAAAGAGTAAAACAATCAAAATAACTCGCATATATGCAAAACAGTTCAGAAGTAATAAAAAGAAAATCCACTTCAATTCCATTAAGGCTTTCAGGCTATAAGTATATAACAAGAGCAACAATAACATCACCGAGCAGCAGTAACGTAATAACCTTCAGCCGTCAAAGTGTAGGTGTATGTATATGTATGTGTACATAGATAGTCAATTTGTTGTTGTTTTTACTTTTATTTTTGTTGTTTTTTCATTTTTGTTGTCGTCACTTAATTTTACTTTCGCATTTCCTGTGAAATGCCATTTGAACGAAAGTGACTAAGCAAAAGCAGAGCAGTAAAAGAGTGAGCAGAAGATATACATTCACTAAGGCCAACCAGTCGGTAGGTAATTCAAGATGTTTTCCCATTTAACGGCACATCTACAACAAAACAAATCTTCCGCTCCATATATTTGCCTTCTTCTTGTTCGTTTCCTTTTGTTTCTATCCATTCTCGGTTCGGTTATCACAAAAATGTCAGCAGGTGTGAATTGCTAGGTAAGACAAGCGGAAATACAATGGCGTTAGAGCTAGAGCTATTGGGTGCTACAAAGATGGTGCAGGCATGGCGTGAACAGTTGGCATAGCAGTGCGGTGGTGATGGTGGTAGTGGCAACAGCGCTGAAGGAAGTCTCACAAAGACAAAAGAATATTCTGGAATTGTTCTTCATCACCTTGTGCAAGATGAAAAAAAAAAAGGTTGAGATGCATCATAAAATACAGGTGGGAAGATGTATATTTTGAATTGCTAAACAATTGCTAGGCACGTTTCTATTATTCTGATTGGATTGGATTTCAAGTTTGTTACAAAAAAAAAAATAGAATAACAATAAAGGCTGTGCAAGAGAATACCTACATATCATTGCTATTAGAGATTTAAAATGGGACTAATAAGAGGATAAGCATGGCTTGTAGAAATTGTTCCCCATTCAAGGCAAGGAATTGATAACTTATAACAGAAGCCTCTGGCCAATCTGCAGTACAAGTAAGACACTCGAAAAATTCTAACAATGAAAAATAAGTACCTAGGTACTCTCTCTTTTAAAAGAGTCTATAACAGTACGAGAAGCTCTGAAGATAATAATCATACCGATTTTGATATTCGCAACATTTTACTCCCGAGGATTTGGAGACTTGTCACATTTATTTAAAGAAGCTTTTCTAATTTTATGTTTCTCAAAGTAGGTACCTTTGTTGGAATATGTAGGTACCTACATTATATTTGTATTTATTTAAACTAAAATTAAAATTCAAAACAATTTACATGTAAGCCACAGAAGAGTAAGTAAATTGCTGTGTAGGGCATTTTTTGTTTCTAGTAATTAATGCGTCAAATCATAAACCAACTTAAGCACCCATTCAGACGTGAAAATCATCTGATGCATGCATAAAAGTAAGAGCAAAAAAAAATGCATCGCACTAATTTGTCCAATCAATTCATCACAATATTACTGTAAAAATAATTTCCAATCCGCAGCTCAAAAAAAAAAAATGTAATTTTATATACCTACTATATGTAGGTAGGTACCTACTATTATATAGACTTATATAGTGAAAATAATCGATCCCACCAGATTATTATGTTCACCAATTGAACGCAGAGAAATTTAATCCAAATTAATCCTTCAAGCAATATATACCACTGATCCCATTTATATACCTCTTTATCCTTATTTTCATCTGAAATTCAGTTGACATTCCAATTGAACTGATGCGTACCTATCTACCTATACGTAAATATAGTCTCACAATTATTTTATTCACCCAGGTAGATATATTAATTGGCAATTTTATTTCACATTTGGGAATTCGATTTTATACTCTTTCGATGAGCCATTGTCTATTTTTCTACCCTGTACACACACGGTCGAACTGTCCCAGACACTCAGAAAAAATATTAAAACACGATATATATTTATATTTTTTTTACACAAACCGACAAAAAATTTTACCATTTCATCCTTAGATTTCGAGAAGGAATTATGTGGATACTAATCCTATGCTTGGTACTATTCAGTGCATGTGATCTCACAATTCAGAGTTATTATTATATCTCCTATATACCACGGAAGACGGAAGAACGAGGAAGAGGTAGGTATAGCTTAGTTGAAAATATGATAACTATTAAATATCTATAATTCAAGTTAAAAGTATGAATTAGAAATATTCCGTCACTCCACTTAAACAGAAGTATTTCTTTTCAAATTTTCTTCATGTTCTATTACTATTAAATAGGTATCTCTTATATCCATTTGTCCATATAAAATCAGTTAAATAAGAAAGAGTTTTGTAGATGATAGCACGATTTAAGGAAAAGAAGTGAAAAAGAAGCGATATATTATGCAGGTAGGTACTACATACATAGGGTAAGTCGGGGTAATATGCCATACTTAACAGAAAACAATTGAAATTAAATAGTAAATGACAAGTTAAGTAAAAGATTTTCTTAGTTTCGTAAGGTTGCTGTTTTATTTAATAAATAAAGGAATAAAAACATAACTTTAATGCTTTTAATTAATTGCAAATGAAGTTTTTAAAAAACCTTAAAAAGTGGCATTTTACCCACACGTGTGGGTAATATGCCACTTCTGAAGGGGTGAAATGCCAGCAAACATTTAATATGGCATTTAATCGACATATCGGGCAAATTCCATTTTGGAGACAGCCCTCGTGAATTTTGACAATTGGAGCATTGCACCCAGTCACATCTGGTCCATCTTTATCGTATCTGAAAGAAATTAAAATCAAAGGGGGTAATATGCCACTTTAGTGGGTAAAATGCCCGTTGGTACGAAACAAACGTGGCATTTTACCCCAAAACGTGAAAAAATATAAAAGTATCCCTGAACGAAAACTAACGGAACATATCAAGTCTAGGCACAAACAAACATTAAGTACACAAAATTAGCCTTACCTTCTTGGAAGAAACCTTCGAATATCGCACTAAAAAACAATAAAAAAACCGATTTTAATCGCACTCAATTTAATTTAAACTTTCATGAATATTTTCCAAACCAAACTGCCTAATAACTTTCGCATCCGTGTGCCCAGAAAACTTAGCGTAACTGAGCGAATTGCAATGACAGCGTTGCCAACATAAACTTAGAACTGCAATATATTGAAAGGTGACATATTACCCACACTGGCATATTCGACCGACTTACCCTATAATATTAGGGTGTTCCTTAAATTGGACACAGTCTTGTATATCCCTCATTTGATTCAAAAAATTGAAAAGCAATTTCCCTAATTTTTGAGATTTTTATTTCAGCCTTTCGTCTACCTAATTTCATTTTAAGTTACTAATTAGGGTTTAGGGTGATTCTATTAACACGCAAAAAAATAAGAGCGTAAAGATTATACCTACTACGTTTTCATTAGATCCGAAATGAGGTAAGTTCAAATTAAGAATTTTAAGTGAGCTCTACTCCATATATTGCGTTTTGTCCAGGTACAACTTAATTTATTCGCTCCACTTAAACAGAAGAATATTATTTTTAATTTTCTTCAAAATCATAATTACGAAATGAGGTAGTTTCGCAAATCACTGAAAGTGTTTTTATCTGTAATTTGGTAATATCGTTTGACAGCTCATTTCATTTTTGAATTTCAACTGGCTGCTTATCACTTTTTGTTGTTGTCTTTTTCTTTCTACATCTATTGAGCTTTGACATTTGTATAGAAAATCTTTACAGAGCTGTTTCCTGTTTCCATTTTTTTTTTTTTGGAAATTTTGATATGCAATGTCATTTAATCTTATCTGAAATTTGTATATAAAAAAAATATCTTAATCCCTTCAGACGATAATGAGAAAATTCAAAATAAAAAAAAAGCTTAATCAAATCGTAGGAGTCGTTTTTGAGGAAAAAAAATATTTTCCCTTGCGGTTTATAAACTTTTGTATTGAAGGTACCGTTATTTTTGCATAAATACAAACATTTTTTAAAAAATATTTTAGAGAGTAGGTGCTAAAAACTCTTAGGTATCGAGTTTCAAAAAATCGATCATATCGTTTTCGAAATATTTGATTTTCAAAAAAAAAAAATTTGAAACATTTTTTAATTTTGGCACACAAAATTATTTATATTTTTTGGAAGCTATCGTCAGTCATATCATTTTGAAGAAAATCAAAAATTAAAAAAATGCTTCTTTGGGGGTACCATTTATAATCGTTTTCTGAAAAGTGGTTTCCCACCAGTAGCAAGTAAACGAAATTTATTGATTTTTTTTTTGAGAAAAGTTGTAGAGCCGTTTTTGAGGAAAATACGATTATATAAAATTGCTAAAAAAAATTGTATAGAAAGTACCGTTATTTTTCGTTCTAAAAATAAATTGAAAAAAACGTGTGGGCATGGTGCAGGGAATTAACTTCACGGGAACTATCTTCACATGGGAATTTACTTCACCAGTAGTGGGAATTAATTTCACCTTTTTTTTGTGAAGTAATTTCCCCCTAAAGGTGGGAAATAATTTCATCCAAAAATTGTGTGAAGTTATTTCCCACCTATGATATGATAGAAATTACAAAAATGTAAAATTGTGTTTCCTTAAATCCCGATTCTTTAAATGCAAAAGAAATTTGCATACACCCAGCCCCGCACCTACCCCAAATCCTATAATGGGCCCAAGCAGGGGGGTTGCAGGGGGGCAGCATGCCCCCCCAAACATACCTCACTGTTTATTCGCCGTAATGCTTGCTGCTAGCATATATACAGTGCTAGCAGCAAGCATTACGGCGAATAAACAGTGAGATATATGCAACCCCCCTGCTTGGGTCCATTATAGGATTTGGGGTAGGTGCGAGGCTGGGTGTATGCAAAGTTTCTTTTGCATTCAATGAATCTGGACTTAAAGAAACGCACATTAAAGTGAAATTAATTCCCACAAAAAAGTGCAATTATTACTCACTTTCAGTGGGAAGTAATTTTACTTCAAATAAGTGAAATTAATTCCCATTAGTGGTGAAGTTAATTCCCATGTGAAGGTAGTTCCCGTGAAGTTAATTCCCTGCACCGTGGGCATAATCACTAAAAACCACTTTGTACCAAGTTTTAAAAAAATCGATCATGCCGTTTACGCTGTAGACGAACAGACAGACAGACAAAATTGTTCCACCCACTCATTTGGTGTCCTCTATCACCGTAATATCATTTTTTATTGTTATCTCAACTCAAATTTTTTTTGCACAAATCCAAAACTACCTATATTGCAAGTAAAAAAATTATTAAAAAAAAAAACGGGACACTTATAATGACACGCTAAAGCTGTTTTCAAAGCCACAAATTCATTCTATAATAAATATGCCTTTCAAATAAAGTTTTTGTTTGTATATAGTTTCTGAAAAAAAATAACTTAAAAATTAAAGTTTGAAATTAATTTTTACAATAAAATTTTTTTATGGGTATATCCTTGTTTTTGTGTATTTGTTATTTTTAACAGGGTAGGTATTGTTTAAGAAATAAATAATAATAAATATAGGTACCATAATATCGCAAACAAAAACTCGCTTTTGACAATCTTGTATTTACATACATCTCGCACAGAAAAATCTCGCAAATTTCAACTAAAATCTCGCAAATTATAATTTTATAATTTTAAATCTCGCAAATTCAAATCTCACAGCACCGTTTTGCTCTGGGTTTCACACTGCAAAATAAAAATCCTGCAAATGGAAAATAACGAAAACTAAGAAAATTTGTATTCAACTTTTATTGTTAATAATTATTTTTAACTGTTAAAAAATGTAACTGAATACTAGTTTCTTTATTTTAAAAAATTTAAGCTATGTTAAAAAAAAAGAAAATAAACAGTAAGAATTGATAAATAACAGTGTTGTCTAAGAGTCTAAAATATTAACATGTTATACAGAAGGAAGGATATCTCGAAAAATTTAACTACATTGCAACAAATACATTTTTTTTTAAATCAAAATCACGCAAATTTTAATTTATGCAATTTCGAGATTTAAGTTTGCGGGATTCCGTTATTGCGATATTATGAAAAGTGGTATTTTGAATCTGTCTGTATAAATCATTTTTGTATTGCAAATAATTATTCTCTTTAAGACAGAAATCCAACAGCTCTAGAAATTTTGTTTGGCTCAAATTTGTATTTCTGTTAATTATGTCCCATTTCTTTTTTATAATGAGAACTGCAAGTTTAACTGGGACATTAGTGAATAAAGAAACTGCATCGTAGGAGACTAAGACATCATTCTCGTCAAGAATTATATGTTTTACTTTTTCCTTGAATTCAAATTAATTTTTAACTGAGTGGGCTGAATTTTGCGTCACGCACTGTTCTTTGGAAGTGTAAAAATAAAACCAAAAGTAAATTCAAATTATTTTTTTAATCATATACTTTATTCAAAATGAAAAATCTTTTTTTTGTTTGTTTTTTTTTTGACAGTGTATTAAATTAGATAACAAAAAATTTGTATACATACATACCATTCAAATGTAATTTAAAGTTAACAAATTTTAACCGAATGTAAGTCTTCTTATAATATTCTGCTCTTTTGTTCATATGTTTTAATTGTTCATTTTATTTTTTGTAAATAAAAGATCCCCTGAGGAAGATGGCAAACAACCGTCGAAACGTCGGGAAATAAAATGTAATTGTTTCATTTATTATCATCACGACCAAAAAAGCCGAATGAGAATATAGTTTTATATACAAAATTCTCGAATATTTATATGTTTTGAAAGTTATGATATGCAATTTTTTTCAATTACCTATAGTTTAAATCTGTACATATATACAAATTAATTTAAATCCGTTCAGCTGATAGTAAGAAAATTCAAAACAAGAAAAAACTGTTATTACTCAATAGTTCCTAGATATAATTTTTTCAATATTAAGTAGTAGATTGCGCTAATTTTAGCTTAGGTACTGTAAACAATTATAAAAAATCATATAAGCCGTTTTTGAGATTTGTATGAAAGGTAATGGTTTTTTTTCATAAAAGTAAAAAATAATTTTTTACCTGCGATACTAGGTCCTATATATGTATATGGCAAGTTTTGCATTCGTAAAAAAAGAAAAGAACACGAGATTTTGATCAGACTTGTCATTACGATGATAGGGAAGACAAGAAAAGTGGGTCTCACAATTCTGTCTGTCTGCCTGTCTATTTGGCTAAAGCCTAAATAGCTTGATGGATTTTCTTAAAACTTGGTACATAGGGGTTTTTGTCGATTCTGCCCACACGTTTTTTCTTTTTGGTTAGAACTAAAAATAACGGTACCTGCCATACAATGTTTTGTTTATTAAATTTAAAAACTCTTTTTTTTTTCTCAAAAACGGCTCCACAACTTTTCTTAAAAAAAAATCAATATAGTTCCTTAAGTAAAAGCTATTTTTCGGATAGAAAACTATTTTTTCAAAAAATGGTTGTTACTTGTACCTCCTAAAGAACCATTTTTCTTCAAAACGGTACTTCTAATTTCAATAACATTTGTTATACAGAAGCTTCAAAAAAAAATAAATAAATAGTTTTCATTAACGAAATGTTAAAAACATTTTTTTACTTTAAAAAATGTTCAAAACTACTTTTTTTTTTGAAAATCTAATATTTTGAAAACTATACATTTGAAACTCGGTATTTAAGGGTTTTTTTTCAAAAGAATTCAAAAAATTCAAAAGAATGCATAAAAAATTCAAAGAATCCAAAGAATTCAAAAGACTTCAAAAGATTGCCAAGAAAACAACGAATGCATGAAGTCCCAAAAGATTTCAATCAGTTGATGGTGACATTGGATTGAAAAAAAAAGAGTTTGCAATCTTTAAGGAAAAAAGAATGGTGACTGCATTTTTTTGAGGCCACTTTCTGAAAAAAGAATGTAAGGAATGCAGTCTTTTAGTTGAATTCAATGAGAGATTGTAAATGACAGCATTCGCATAGATTACAATTACTTACAAACCTGATGTATAACACTGCTGTCACTCAGATCTGTTTCTTTTTTTTTTCATTGGTGTTCTATTTCTGTATGGAACTTTACTGATAGTATAATATGGATATATTGATATTATTGGCATTAATTGGTGGATTTGAAAAGAGATAGAAGTGGTTAAAATGGGTGGGTATATCTATAAACGCGGACAAAAAATAATATATCCAACCCCTGGCAACAAGAAGGCACATACACCATCGACAAATCGGAGGAAATTAACACAGTTGACAACTATATAATTTCACGGTAAAAGGGGACTCAAAATAGCATTTAACGGCCTTTGATCCACAACAATTGACGTTTCACTCCGTTAATTTCACTTGGACTCGTCATCGCCAGTGATTTTCCCGAGATGACAGACTGTACAACGTATTTTGATTTCTCTATTATTTTTGTCATTAAAATAAAATAAACCATCATAGCAAAATACTTCACTAACTTCACTTAGATATAAAACAAAGTTAATAAAAAAAACCACACTTCTCCATCATAAGTAATGTAATTAATTTCTGTAAAAAAATATCTTCATCACAATCTTTTTTTCGATGAACCGTTCTAGCGATGCTGTGATGGATCACATGTCAAATTAGTAACTGAAGCACACCACTCACAGTTACAGCCGTGCCCGAGGGTCAACGAACCTAAAAATTCCAATAAAAATAGTACAAATTGATTATGATATTTTTGGAAGCAAAAAAAAAAACCATTACCGACTGGCTTTATTGGGATGATAGTAAAGACAGAAAAATGGATTCATTGTACTTATATACAGAAGAGAGGTTTGTGTTATATAGGGACAGGCGGGTGTGACGGTTTTATCTGTGCTATACAAATAAATATTTTTTTATCTCTACAACCTTACAACTTTTGGAAGTTCATGGCTTTCATTAGTTTTTTATAGGTAAGCTCTACAAATAAAAGAACTTCGCATCTATCTAATCTTTTGGAGCATTATCTTTATAGACCAGTTTCGTCTATAATGGCAAACGTTTAAATTCTCAAATTGAAGAGTTTTTGTTTTTATTCTTTTTCAGACCGAAGAATATGAAACGAATTATAAATTGATTCCTATAAGCATGGACGAATAGAAGAAATTTTGAAAATACTGGCCCAAAATCTTAAACGGGCTCTAAATCACTTCATAGATAGAACTTCGCTCTCAAAACTATTTTTAAACTGAGAGACGAGGAAGAGCCTCATGGCAATTTTAGGGTTAATTCAAACCTTTACAAATTTTTCCTTCATCAAAAAAGGTAACTTGCGTCTTCTAGAACCAGCGCGCGGTTAAAAGTTGTATTTCAAAAAATATTTATCAAAAAACATTCGCTCAGTGTATATGAACTTTTGTGCGTTTTAGCCAAAAAATAATTATTGACCATTGGGCTTTATGGAGGTATAGCTCTGTATATCTACATAGAATCGAAAGAGGATTTCATTGTGAAATGAAATTTGATCATTATAGGTACCAGAATACCACCTATACCTGACTGTATTTTACCATCACGGACATTAAACGTCCCAAACGAGCCATTAATTTAAACAATTAGTGCTCAACAGAGCTTGCAAAAGCCTATTATCATCGCCATGGGATATTATCTCCCTTCGCACAGTTAGAGAGAACAAAATATTATTAATTTTGAATAGAGAGGGCTTTTTCTCCAACAAATAATTATGGTAATATAATTTCCATTAAATGGATTTTAGTGCTCTTTAAGCTTTAGTCTAACACAAAATATTTCCGGAAAACTATTCACAAAACTTAAATCCGCGCCATCATCATCATTTACCACACACACAAAACTTCAATCTGCTTCCAAGCTGCTGTTCCTGGCAAAAGTCATTGTGAATTCACATCAAATTTGATGATGATGCCGCAGACTTAAAACTTCAAACAAAAAAAAGGATGCGAAGCTTTGCTATATTATGGCTTTTTCTTTGCTCGTGCAATTATCATAAATTTTCTTAGTATGTGGTTCCTTGGGGTATTTGAACTAAACCGAACATCGCCTTAAGACCGATGCTGAACTCCTTTATACTTGTTGGTGTTTTTGTTGTTGTTGTTAAGAGGGGGGGGATGAAAAAGCTTCTAGGAAAAACTTCAGTCAACAACACCGCAAGGAGTCTTTGTCGTTTTTATGTCGTCTTTGTCGCAAAAACTGGGTCACATTTTGCAAATAAAATGCAACTGACAACAAAAACAACAAAAATTCTAATGCCGCGCATATAACCACCACATGCAGAATATAATTCTAATTAAAATACGACGATGACGAGAATGTCTTCTAAGGATCCAGGACAATGAACATTTTGCTGTCGCTGGTCGTAAATTGTTAAAATGAAATTGGTAAACACAGTTTGTGGGTTGGTGCGGGCGGAGGGAGGTGGTGGTGGAATGGATTTAGTGGATGTGATAGTGATGGGGTTGGTGAGATATGTTGAGAAGGCTTTTAGTACCATTGAGACTTTTTTTTTATTTCTCTGTGTCCTATATACATACTTCTTTCAAACATTATCAACAAATGGGCTGTGTCTATACTTAGGGGAGTGCAGAGTGAATTTTTATTAATGTACAAGGCAAAATGAAATAAGGACATTTTTATAAGTGCATTGCATACATTTGGGAATGGAAAGGCCTTGAAGGTTGCCCTAGTTTCAAAAGTTGTTTTCTTTGTGGCTTATACTAAAAGTAGGTCAACTGATGGATAAAACATCGAATGTTAGAAAAATATATGCAGGACGTATAGAAAAATAGTTCCTTAAATAGAATTTTAAAATATTTGATATGTAAGGACCCCAAATAAGTACCTAGTTTAGAAGTAAAATAACGGGGTTTAGAAAGACGTCTTAAAAAATAAAGAAATAAAATGCACGACTCAATTGCACGTACATGCTTTTATGATCAGGAAGATTAGAGTTTTAAAAATTGTGTATAAAGATGGAAATTATGAAAGAAAAATCATGAAATTCGATTATTAGATTCGCTAACACTGCTTTTTAGTTTGAAGTGAAAAAAAAAGAGAACTGAAGCAGTTTTCAAAAAATAATTTTTATATAAAATTCTTAAAACATTTTTAAGAAGAAATGTTAGTATTCAAATCTTAAGTAGGTATTTATTAATGTTCATATAAATCTAAAAATTTAAAAAAAAGTTCACACCGAATTTTTGAGATAGGTACCTATATCGAATTAAAAAAAAAGGAATTTTGAAACTTTTTAAAAATTCAAAAATTTCCTTTTAAAACATTTTGATAGGGGAAGCTACTTATACAATATTTTAATTTGTCCTTCAAAATGATGGTTGGGCGTTGTAGGACGCGTCCACTGATGCAACGAATTCTACAGGTATACACGTCAATAGTGCTTATTTTACTTCACAGTGGTAACCATCAGATTCTGGTCTCATTCATCCGGACTTGACATGCTAAATTTACGAGTGCGAGTGTTGAACAAAAGACAAAAATAGCAACACTATATAATCTCCTGTCAAAAATGACTGGCTGTATAATTCGGCTGAAGTTATGGACGATCTTATCAGATGGTGGATGAATTCAGCATAGAGAATCATCGTTGCCCCAACCGTCTTGAAGACAGAAACCGTGAAGACTCACTTCTCCTTTTATCAAGGTGGCAGCAGATGGAATCAACGGTGACGTCTAAGGTTCCGGTCAGGCAGAAATACTTAGTCAACACCTTATAAGAGCTACTGTGACATATGCGGAGCTGAGGGGCCTATAAGTAGTGGTAAATCCAGCTCCCCACCCTTGAAGTTAAATTGTAAAGGTTTGTTCCTCCAGGTTGGGGGTTGTGCCGTCGGGGTGACTTTTCGGCCACGTAAAGCAATTTAGTTTGCGAAGCAAGAACAAGCCCCGGATACGGACGGATTAACTGTTGACGAACATAGCAAACAAAATAAAGACAACGAACTTCAGATCTGCACGTGGAATGTTCTGTCTCTCTTGACCCACGTGCAGCCGAACATTTATCGTAGGGGGGATGGGCTGGGCAAAATAAAACTATCTTGTGACATCTACTACGATGACTGTTACCAACCACAAGGGCAGCGTCTTTTTGGATGTGGGTTCGTCGTTAAAGGCGGAACTAGGCAAGTAGCCTTGAGTTTCAACTGTGTGAACAAGCGCCTTAAAACAAATCGTATTAAGGCTAAATTCACCAACATTACCCTTAAATTCGCGCATGCTCCCACAGGGGAGAAAAATGACGACACCAAGGACGAGTTCTACGAGCTCCTGGATAAAGATATATGAGCAATGCCCTAGCTATGACATTAAAATTGTCTTCGGTGATTTTAATGCCAAAATAGGAAGAGAAGACGTCTTTGGTCGGAAGATATAGCCAGAACAACACCACCTCCGATAACGGACTCAGGTTAATTGAGTTTGCTGCGGGACGAAACGTTGTGGTTGGTAGCTAGTACACAGTTCCCACATCTCAATATACACAAGGGGACATGGCGAATTTCTGGTCAATCAACAGCAAACCATGATTGACCCCATTGCGATCGACGCAAGGCCCTCCTCCAGTATCAAGGATGTCCGAACGTTCCGAGGAGCCAATGTTGACCTGGACCACTACCACGTTGTAGCCAAGGTAGTACTAAGGGTATCCAGAACAAAGTCTAGACAGGGAAGAGCTGTGAGGAAGTCCGACGTCGGACGACTACAGTCGCAAAAAATTGCCAGGTCTTTTTCCGCTCGAGAAGCAGAAGCTATCAGAGATGCCTCCTCTGACGTGCTGGGCCTCACATGACCTACACAGCGAAACCCCTGGTTCGATGAAAAATACCGGCAAGTACATGCAGCCAAACAACAGGCATACAAAGCGGCGCTGAATAGTAGGACCAGAGCTGCTCGCGAGCTCTACGAGCAGAAGAGGAGAGAGGAACACAAGCTTAGAAGGAAGAAGAGAGAGCATGAGAAGCGCGCGAACGAGGAGTTAGAGGGATGCCACTGCAGGAATGAAGTTCGGAAGTTTTACCAAAAAGTAAAAAGAACCTCCCAAGGTTACAAACCGCGAACCGAAGCCTGCAAGGACGATCAGGGGAACATCGTGGTGGAATCGCAGTCGGTGCTGAGGATATGGAAAAATCATTTCTGCAAATTGTATAACGGCGATGATGAACCGAATTCCACTATCATGCAAATTACACCATTCCACTTGGACGACGTAGGCCAACAATTCCATCCACCCGATCTTGACAAAGTGAGGATAGCCATATCTAAACTTAAGTCCAATAAAGCTGCTGGAGCTGATGGCCTTGCGGCTGAGCTATTCAAAGCAGCTGGCGATGAATTGGTTAGGAGTATGCACCAGCTCATCTGTAAAATATGGTCGGAGGGAAGCATGTCCGATGAATGGAACCTCAGCATTGTTTGTCCGATCCTCAAGAAAGGCGATCCTCTGGACTGCACCAGCTACAGAGGCATCAGTCTTCTTAATATCGCCTACAAGATCTTCTCTGCCGTACTTTGTGAACGCCTGAAGCCATTCGTCAACAACCTGATAGGTCCATATCAGTGTGGCTTTAGGCCAGGGAAGTCCACCATTGACCAAATATTCGCACTACGGCAGATCTTGGAGAAAACCCAGGAGTTCCAAATCGATACCCACCACATTTTTATCGATTTCAAGGCCGCGTATGACAGCATCGATAGAGACGAGCTATATAGAGCAATGTCTAGTTTTGGCATCTCTGCCAAACTCGTCCGCTTGTGCAGGATGACGATGGAGAATGCACGCTGCTCCATCAAGGTCGGCGAAGACCTCACCGACACCTTTGATGTCAAAAAAGGTTTTAGGCAAGGCCAGACGCGCTGTCATGCGACTTCTTCAACATCGTTCTTGAAAGAATAGTGCAAAACTCTCACGTCAACACTAGAGGCACAATCTTTCAAAAGCCCGTCCAATTACTCGCTTACGCTGATGACATTGACATAATAGGACGAACAAAGCGTGATGTCAGTGGTGCTTTTGTGAGCATTGAGAAGGAAGCCAAGAAGATGGGGCTAACGGTGAATGAAAGCAAAACAAAATATATGCTGTCAACAAGAAAGGACACCCAACACCGACGTCTCGGACAGAACGTCACTATAGACAGCTATAATTTTGAGGTGGTCAGAGACTTTGTCTACCTAGGATCCGCTATTTACCTAGCGAACGATACCAGTGCTGAGATCAAACGAGGAATTACTCTTGCCAATCGCTGTTTCTTTGGGCTAAGAAGGCAATTGAGAAGCAAAGCCCTCTCTCGAGCAACTAAACTATCGCTGTATAAGACGCTTATCATCCCGGTCCTGATGTATGGTGCAAGGGCATGGACACTGCTAACGGTGGATGAGAACGCGTTAGGCTGTTTTGAGAGAAAAATTCTCCGGGTGATTTTTGGTCGCGTCTGCATAGATGGGGAATGGAGAAGAAGATACAACCACGAACTGTATGGGCTGTACAGCGACACCAACCTAGCCACAAAAGTTAAAAGCCAACGACTAAGATGGCTGGGTCACCTAGAGCGAATGGACACCAATGCTCCGGCCCGGAAAGTCTTTAAATCCAACCCCGTGGGACAACGCAGTAGAGGTGGACAGCGTAAAAGGTGGCGCACGCAAGTGGAAGAGGACCTCAACCAACTTGGCATGCGAAACTGGAGACAGCTAGCATGAAACCGAGCCAGCTGGAAGAAGCTTGTTGGTTGAGGCCCTGGTCCACACCGGACTGTAGCGCCACCTTAAGTAAGTAAGTAAGTTCTCAAAAACCAACATTCTTCAAATCATTAATCTTCATTTTTGGGAAAGTTGTCCTGTTAAGTTCACGTGAAGTTCGCAATACGCCTATTTTTCGAAAACGAACAAAAAATTAATTTTTTTCGGCGTAACTAATTCGAAATTAATTAGTTCTCAACAACCAATTTTTTTCGGATCGTTTATTTACATTTTTGAGAAAGTTGTCCTGCTAGGTTCATATGAAGTTAGCAGGACACCCATTTTTTCGCAAACCAAAAATGCAATTTAATTTTGTTTTGCGTAAATAATTCGCAATTACGTAGCAACTAATGATAGGATAGTTTTTAACCTAAATTTCCAAAAGTGTCCTGCTAACTTTATATATACATCAATAATGGTTTTTAAAAAATTTGGGTGCATGGTTGCGACAATATTTGTCGAGCCACGAAGTAAATGGAAATTACCCAAAAACTAGATAATTTAAAAAATAACACGTTATTGAAATTCTTTTTGCCAAAAATCAAATAAACTTCCTTAGAATCACTTTGGAAATCATAGCTTCAAAGTTTAATCAAAATCATTGTAGCAATTTTTGAGAAAAAAGAAATAGAAAAAACAAAATTATTTTATGGCAATACCTACCTACGAGGATAAAAAAAATCGATTTTTTTTTTCTTGAGAATCAAATAAAATTGCTCTGTACCATTTGATGCAAATCAGTTAAGCTGTTTAGGTTCAAGCTCAATGTACATTGCGCAGAAGGCGCAAAGGCGCACAGTTGTACAGACACACAGACTGATGAACTTTTCCATCATCGTCGTGTGTTGGATTTGGTTGAAGCCTTGACATTTTTCTTTTAACACGAAACCAAACCAATACTTACCCCACAGAGCAATTAAAAATGGGGGCTTATATACCAAAGATCAAGGATTTTTAGGGCCAATTGTACAATCATGGTGCAAATTTTGATCCGTGGTTCAGCAACTTTAACTCTCCGATTTCAGTGGACTAAGTGAGGTTCAACTATGGTTCAAGGTTCAGAGATGTGATAAGAGCAATTAAATGCATGAACCATCGATGAACCTCATTTTACTCTGTGAAATGGGTGAGTTAAAGTTGCTGAACCACGGATCAAAATCTGAACCACATTTGTACAACAGGCTGAAGGTAGGTTACATTTTGTTGTGAACTTATATAAGCTTTAGTTTGACTTTTAAGAATGAAAGCGGACGAAAGTTGATTAATAACTAGATAACCAACATAAAGGCTAGTTTTTAATCTATTGTTGGAAACTTTTCCTCTTTCAAAAACAGTCTTTTAAATTTGAATGAACGTTATAAACACTTATCACCAATTTGCTCACTCCTCCCTTCTAAATTACCTAAGTCACAATTATTAAAAGTAACATTTATAGAAACTTTAAACATAACATTTCTACTTTGAATAGCGACTTAAAATGAATATGGTAATGAACAAATTGGGCCTAAATGATAATTTTATATAATTGTTTATTATTTAGTATCGCAAAAGAAAGAATGATGTTTTCTGAGGGGATTAAAGTTCACATAATTTATAATAAATAGATAAAAAAATATCAAGACAAAATAAGGACAGGTTTTGCACCTCACAGACTCCACTATGTACTTTTTAATATCAGGTTTCCTTTTAAGAGTCATTTTCTTCACTAAATAACCACGAAAGAAATTCATCCAACATCTCTTCTTTGATACACCGAAGATAGGTTAACCAAACCAACACTTTGACAATGTCACTGGCATCCAAATTGCAGCACCTTGAACTGCAATTATATATCTACAACTATATACCTGGCTGACATTGCTAATTAGTTCCTTCAAAACCAACGTAAAGGTTAAGTGAAGTCATCGGCATCCTTCGTCGCGGTCGTCTAACTTCTAGGTAGGTTGGTACATATACAAGTATTTTGCAACTATGTCTAGGAAGCATGGTTTTACTCTTATGCAGCTGTAATCCTAAAGCTTTTATTCAAATAAATGAAAATTTACTAGTTCAACCGAGCTATACCAACCACCCTTAACGCTCCACTCGACAATTTTTCACTTGGCTGGCTTTTGGTGATATTCACCTTTAATTACTACAAAGTGGTTTCATGTTTTCGTTGGTTTGTTTTCATATTCGAAAGCTTTTCGTTTTTAGTTGGTGAGCTCGAGTGTCTCTTCGGATTCCATCGTCTTTTTCAGGACTTTTCATGTTTTCTTCCTGGTCCTTCGCCGCATCCTCCAGTCTAGTTGAAAGCCAATTATGCAACGATGACACTATGACAACGACGCACGACACCAACCGATGCGATGCTTCGATAAAAAGCCAACGTTGTTCGTTCTTATACCATAGGACAATGAGTGTAGGTACCTACCAGCTAGGACTCTTAAGGGTTACAAAAATGGCAAATTGAAAGTGACATTTATTCGAACAAAAGGCAGAGTTCCGGAACTCAGTACACAATTATTATTTAAGTGAGAAGAGGTTTTCTTTGTTTTCCCCTGAGCCAATTTAGGTAGCTAAAATTAGATTTTGATAACAATTTCCCAGGTCATCAGAGGTGGGCTACTTTGTCTTTGTTCTATTATAAAGGTAATGTTCGATGAAAATGGTTATTTCGTTAGAAGTTTCTTGTCTTAATTAAAAGTATTCTTTTCGAAAAGTATGGTAACAAGTCAATGGCCTTAGAGTATAATAATTATGAAAGAATATTCAACTATAAGTTGCCAGAGAGGACACAATACTTGAAAAGAACATGTAAAAGTTAGGAATGGAAAAAAGTCATAAGAAATGACTTCATCAAGCACTGACATATAGGCACCTGGAGAAAAAATACAACTCTACGAACATATTTCAAATTTATTAACTAAGGAAATTTGACAAATACTTGTATTTTGTCTGACTGAGTCTACAATTTGACCTCCCACCTACCTTGGAAGATTTGTCTCCCTGAACAAAATTCTACGGGCGCCTGGTTGTTCAATTTGTACAAATTTGTACATGTTTGTAATAAAAACATTATACCTATACTCATACTTTGGGTTAATTCAAAGAGATAAAAAACAATTAGGTATTAAAGAGAAAGCAATAATAAAGAAAAAAAAAAACATTCTCTTACCTTATAGTCTAGTTATTTACAAACAACTGCCATCCCATCCATCTAATTAGCTTAAACGCCAAATAGACTGGTATGATCGTCACCAGGATATAAAGATAAAAGGTCCAACTCTCTGTCAGATCTTCTGTCATTACTGCAACAAAAAAAAGTCAAAAAAATAAAAATGAGAATCATTTCATTACAACATGCGAAGAAAATGCGAGTAGGTAAGGTATACCTAATGAGATGCTTAAAATTAATAACTTTAACAGCACATTTCCACAACATTGTCATTATAGCTTATCTCTCTGGCCAAGCACATTGAAACACTCCTCTTTTGTATAAAGAATGGTGGGAGGCAAGAAGATTATCTTACTTGTCGTCCACAAAAGAATAACAACATGGGGAGAGAGACAACAAAAAAAAAATACTTGAAACTTGAACACTACGAGACGGGGTCATCACCATCAGAAGTAATTCATAATATTTTATCCTTAATTTCTATCATTTATGTCTTCAAAACGAACATTTATCTTCTTGAAGGTCGAGATAGGTACAGCAGAATAGATGCCATCGCACAGTGGGATAATGTAATTTAAAAACTTGAATTAAAACAACCTATACTGTGGGAAAAATGTATTATGTACTCAATACAGGGATTTTGTTTATATAAAATTAATGTACTGAATCTAGCTTTTGAGTAAATATAGCTATAGTAGTTGACGTGTACTAAAGATATTTGAATTCATATACTTTAAGAAACGCTGCAACACGTTTACTCAATACCAAATTAAACATCAGGCACACTCCTCGTATTTTCAGATTGTAGTGAACACAGACTATTTATGTACCGAATACAAAACTAAAGTGAAATATGTACATATGTAATGATAACGTAGCATTAAAAACCTTTCATCTTTAAATTGTACTCATTACAACAAGTTATATAATGAATACAAGCAAAAAACATTGAGTCATTTGAATATGTACTGAGTACATATCTTGCTAAAACAAAATGTTGTAGCCACAACTAGGTGTTAAAACCTTAAGTTTTAGCTACAAATTCATTTCTTGCATTAATATTCTCTAAACCGAACAATTGACTGCTCTCTCCGTGATTTGAAAGTTCCGAAAACAAATAATGTAAGCAAGCTTTTTTTTTTTAATCAATAAAATTTTTTTTCAAAATATAGGGGAAACAAGTGAGTACAAGAATTCGTACTGATTACATTTAATTATATAGGTTTACAAATATCGATTAACTTTTGGACACGAAAAAACAAGAATATTTCTAAGCTATGTATTGGGTCCTGAACCCAAATCCGCTATCCGTTATCAGCCTTGGTTTTCAAAATATTTCCGGGAGAAAATGAAAAATACAGTGTTTTTTTCGCAATTTTTGAGGATATGTAACAAGCAAGGTAGATTAAAAGAAAAATACATTAAAAAGAATAATACTTTCAGGCATCAGAAAGTATTAATCTTTTTCTATAAAGTTCAATATAAATCATTCAAATATTTTTCATACTCTCCGAGAAATCCTTACGCAAGGTTTCCACTTGTCATTAACAACAACTGACGAAAGACACATTTTTGCGTCATTTCACAAAGTGACTACTGGAAACACTCCGAAATTGGTTGTCTTTGAACTGACAAACACTGCTTGTCTGTGAAAGACAGCAAATTTGAATGACAAGTGGAAATAGCTGAATTGACAAACAAAATGTAACTTTGTCCTTAAATGACAAAGAAATTTTTTTGGCAACGTGATTTAATTCTTTGTCAATGAAAGACACTAGTATGACAGCTGATCCAAGGCAGGTGATTTTTTAAAATTTGGTCGATTATGTTATCAAAAGTGAAAAAAAAAATATAACAGTGAAATGAATGACTTCAACATTGAAGCCACCTTCTATCCATTTTAGAGGTTGATAATGTTCCTGACAACAATAAACTTAAAAAGAGTGGACAATGAAATTAACCAAAATTGATGATACAAGAGGCACAGAAGTTCGAAACTATTTTTAATTCAAACCACAAATTCTATAAAAATAATAATTCTTCGCACCACTATACACACATTTCATTGAAGATGACTGACAGCTCTGAAAATTTGGTCATTGACAATGAGTGTCAGTTCATAAAAGACGAAGAAAAGTGGAAATAGTTGTCAATGAACTGACAAAAACGTTGGTCAAAATTTCTTTGTCTTTGAAAAGACCAACGATTTCGTGTTAAAGACACAAGTGGAAATTAACTAGCGTTCAAAGACCAAATCGCGATCTGGGTGATTCCGTGCCAACTGTGATTCTTTGTGTTCAGTGCTTTTTTTATATTTAATGTAAAATGATCAATCAATTTGGTTTGAATTGGGTGAACGGCTATTTTTACTATACAATCTACATTCAATATCATGACTAAATTTGCTACTTATTCCACATGGCTTGCAAAATTGTAGTCCAAGTGTCAGTACCATGGCATGTCCGTACCTTATTTTTCCAATTTAATCTACTACATATTTCTTAATTAAATACTTCATTGAATACGAATGGTATCCTTACAAAAGTTTGAGTGCAATACTTAATTGACAAAATTTTGCAAAATTTAAGACAACATACTTATTAATGAATAAAATAATCATGAATGAATGTTGTCCGAGGTTTTAGTTTTATTTTTCAATTCAAAAGATTTCCCGCTCAACCGCCATTTTGTTTTGGTTTTAACACGTGTGTATTGTGGTTTTCTAAAAGAGACACTATTTATGTATAGTTAACAACAGTCATTTAATATTTAGTACGTTGTTGTACCTACTTTAAGAGTGATATCTTTTCATGCGATGAAATAATGTCAATAATTTATTTGTCAGTACCGTGGTAGTATTTTTAAAGCATGTTGTAACATGTTATCAGAATTATGTATTCCCTTTAACGGCATAAGTTAAAATTATCCTGGAAATTATTTTTCTCATAAGCATAGAGAAGTGAGGTTACATAAACTGTCTAAATGTCAGTACCGTGGATTTCAGTACCGTGGCATTTAAATACTTATATTGAATTTTAATTAAATAATTTCTTGCAATAATATTTTTTTCTACCAATTTTCTTTATAAGAACGGTAGCAATACCTCGGACGACCCAAAAAAAATAATTCCGTGCAATAAAAACTAAGTAATAACCCAGCACAAGGAAAAGGGTTGCCATTCAGAAGAAGAGAACAAAAACGAAAAAGAGATAATTTTTTAAAGAATAAAAGGGCAGTTGAAATGTTAAGATTAAAACTCTGACTAAATGAAGCCACAAAAACAGAAAAAAAATATTTCCAAGAAGTTTTAATTTTTGAAAATTTTCTAAAAAAAAGAATCACAGTTGGCAGAGGATGACCCACCTGTCAAACTCTGTCAATTCAAAGACAAGTGAAAACCTAGCATTAGGTAAACTTTATTATTAACCTTTTTCACAATTTTTGAGGTTAAGTAATAAAATTAGGAAATTATTTTCAACAAAGTTTGCAACAATTCCTAAAAATATAAATCTTTTTCTTCAAAATTCAGTTTGAATTTTTTTCTCTTTTTATAATGTATGGTTAAGAGGAAAGATTTTTGTGTGAATAAAAGAGATATCCGAAATATTTAAACTGAATTTTGAAGAAAAACATATGCACTTTCCGGAATCGTTGCATATTTTGTTTGTAAAAAATTAATAACCATCATCATATAACCTCAAAAATATCGAGCTAAATGGCGGAAAACGAATGACGAATATGAATTCAGCACCAAAAATAAACGTAAGGATGATTTTCTATTTCCCGTGTCCAAAACCCTATAATCCTGTGATAATAACAACACATTGCCATGAGTATGTTGTGTATGTTATGTACTCACTGCATATTTAGGCAAAGAGTTTATTAAATTTTTTAATGGTTACATTTTGTGTAATGAATTCATAATAAGCCTTATATGACAACAAGTCTATGTAGTAATTAATAGAATATCTCTTGGTTGATTTATCTAGTATGAAGTGAGTCTAAAGAGCTTTTTATTAGCTACATAGCACAGCGAATTAATGAATGTAGCCAGTACAGATGCTAATATGTACTTAGTACATACATTTTGTGTAAGGTGATCGTTTATATGAGTCAATACAAATGCCTACTAAATGTCACAGCTGATGAGCTTATGTTTCCAGTGTAGATGCCAACATGAACTCAAAAAGTATTAATGTGTCATCATGTCTGTAAAGGAAAAATCTACATGTACTCAGTACATAATGTATTGAGTACATTTTTCATTCTGTGTAAAAAGCTAGAATTACCAAATTTTGATGAGTATTAAAAATCATGTCCAGCTTAATTTGTAAAAGAATATGTCGTCCAACTCCATTGACCTGCCAATTGAACCGTCCAAGTCCATTGATTTGCACTTTTATTAATTTGTATAAATAATTTGTAACATATAAAATATTTTTTACTAGAGCAGTATTTTAATTTGTTTTAAAAGAACATGACTTCACTGTACTTATATCTCTTCAGGATTAAAAAAGTCCCAGGCCCATTGGCAATTACCATTTATACCCCTTATTCCCATGGACTTAATCTATAATATGACAGCGATGTGTCTTATTTTTGTGTTTTTGTAGATTAATAAATAAGATTTCAAGCATTTTTCTTTTTCACTGTTCATTCCCAACCTCTATATAAAAAAAAATTTGATGCGAGTAAATTTTATATTAATATTCAAGCAAAAGTATAACCAACACGTACAATATTTACAGTCACGTAGCGGTAGCAGCATTATACATTTTGAGGATTTGCATTTGAGAAAGATGTCGACCTTGAGATTTAAACTCACGTGCATAAGACTATGTGAAACATGAAAAGCCGTTAAGCACGTCAGTTTTGTGAAGTAAAAGTTGTTAAAATAATACAATCAAGGGATTAACACGATTGAATTTGTATCGTATCTAATTAAGAAGTGTAATACAAAATTAAAAGGCCTACATATTTTCTTAAACAAAAATGGCTTCCTTTTGGTGGAAAACCATTTTCAAAAAATGATTATTAATGATGCCTCCCAAGTACCTAACTATTTTTTTTTTATTTTCGATTTTTTGAAAGTGTTTTGACGGATTGTCATTATATTTTTTTTCTAAGCAGGAGCTCCCCAAAATTTCAGATAAGTCTGCATTGTGTACCAAAAATTTTAAAGAAGTATTTTTTTTTTGGATTTAAAAAAAATGTCCAAATTTTTATTTTGAAAACTCAATAGGTATATACATACATATATGGATAACGAACCAGTGGTTTTTTTTTCAAATTTGGTAACTTACCGTTTTTTAATACTTGTTAATATGTGTCTTTAAAAAGGAAATATTTTATAATAACGGCACCTCCAATGCAAATGTTGAAAATCCGTAGAAGAAAATCTCACTTTTCTCAAAAACGACTATGTACTACGATTTTGACGAAATTGTTTTGTGTGCTTAAATTTAAACGGTTTACCTTAAAGTAAAAAAAAATAAACTGTAGGGTAGGGTGGGGCTAGTTGGGAGACTTTTAACTTGAAATCTCATAACCAGTGATAGGATTTTATTGACCTAAAAAAACTTAAAAAAGGCTAAATAAAATCCTTAAAAAGGCAAAAAATATTCATTTATAAAACAAAGAGAATATCCACATTACTTATTGCTCATTCGCGTCTTCTTCGATATTCTACTCCACAGCAGTACGGCGCCGGCCGGCGTCTCTGAGGATGCGCATCATCCACTTGAGTAAACGTGGTGCGAAACCGATACATGCTTGCTCGAATTACCGACTCTGCAGGGCGATTATATCTACCAAATATTGGACGCAGCGCGCGATACGCGAACCGAACCATTATTTTGGTAGTGAATTAGCACGATTTGTAAACGTTGTTCAGGAGTAAGCCTATTCATTATGAAATGACAAACCAAATTGAGCATAAATCAAGTGAAAGCTATCAAAAAGACCAACTCCGAAAAAAGTATTGTCAGATTGAAAACCACACGTCTAAAATATAAACCCTTTATAAATGCACTAAGCTTGGTGAAAAAAATACTTTTAGAATTGTTCAATTAAACCGCACATGGAATATGTACTTAAATTCAATAGGTGTGTTTTATTGGAAAAGCTATCCGCAGCACAGTGAAATTTTATATGAATTTCAAAAACAACATCGGCAGCAAAATCGCTGCCGATAAAAGTTAAAGTAGAATCCCGCTGCCGATAAACTTTTGACGTTTGTTCGAGTATCGAACTCAATTGAATAGGATTTTTGTGTGTCGTCATTGGTACGACTGGAACTTTTATGTGTCTCGAATCCTCGATGGCTATGTTCGTAGAGTAGAATTATGTTGAATGAATGGCCCTGTTTAGACTGTAACTTTTCACTTCGTCAAGACTATGTTTTTGTAGAAGAAATCGGTGAAGAGAAAATTTCACCCATAAATTTACGTCATGGTGGCGTAGTGAGCAATTACAGTCTAAACAGGGTCGTTTGTAAGTGCATGGTTGTTTTGTTTTACCTTTTCGACAAAATGAAAAAACGATCCTATGCTATGCTATGCTAAAAAAAAAACGCTGCCTTAAATTAGATTAAAGTGCAATATTTAGCATTTTTATTTATAAGTGACAAACAAGATATATTCTGCCGACTGTCAAACGATAATTCGCAAACCACAACATCAAGACGCATTTCACAAAGCATTTTTCTTCACATTTTCTTCTATAGGCAACCAAACAAATTACTCAAGGGAATGGAAGGTCAAAATTCACGATAATTCCCATTTTCGCTCTTTTTGTAAGCCTTTGGTCTATAGGGACCAGTTTGTATAGCCAGTTTGTATAAGTCACTGCTTTTGGTGGGAAGCTTACTTGTACAAACGTGGTTCAAGCTTTGATACGTGGTTCAATTATTTTAGCTCACTGATTTCGGCAGTTTAACCGAGGTTCAACAAGGGTCAAGCTTGAAATTGTTATTACAACATACTTGAACCTTGGAATCATCAGGCGTGTTTTTTTATCATCGGGATCTAGATCTGGATCTTCTTTTAACATGTGTTACAAAAACAATTTTAGAAAATTTCCCATTATTTTGTTTTTTTATTACGTGTAAAACTTAATCCAGATCCAGATCCCGATGATAATAAAACACACCTATCGTTGCACTTCAGTAGATCCGATAAAATCGATGAGTCACAAATGCTGAACCATGGATCAAATTTTTAACCAGTTAGTACAGCTGAAACTAACTGAAGTTCAAGGAAGGTTCAGGCTTATTTGGCTACTAATGTACTCAGTTAATCTGGTAAAATTGGTGAGTTAAAAAATTTCCAGTGGAAAACTAGGTAAATGCATTAAAATTATGCTACATTTCCACCTAGCGCTAATCTGAGATTTAATGAGATTAACCTTAAATCTCCTTCAAATCTCATAGATTTACCATACAAATTTATTTCGTAAATCTTGAAGATTAGAAATTAATCTTGTTAAATCTTCCTAGGACAAATAGTTTTACAAATCGAACTAACCTATTTTTACATGGTGCTGAACGATTCATTCGAGACTCGCATTCAGTTCTTCATTGTTTCACACGAATCAAACATTCTGTCTCATTCGCACTTCATAAGGAAAATTGGAACGCCATTTAGATTTTTGAAGGTGCTGTCAAATTTAATCTTTTTTAAATCTTTTTGTGCGGTGGGAAACACCAAAAAGATTTATTTAATCTAATCTGAGATAAACCTTTGGTGGAAACATAGCATTAGCCATACAATCATGTCCTTATTGTAATTTATAAAATTATCGCTAATAAAGTCATCTACTCCATGTGTATTGAGCCTGTTATTATACGACGACTTTTGAGTCATGACTCATGAGTGCAATTGAGAAAACAAAACTTGATTTTACTTTCACAATATTAAATTTCGAAAAATCTCAACTAAAAAGTCTTCGTGTAATAGTAGACTAAATCATGAGTTTTTTACTTTGACCATAGTCTACCAACACACCCCTACCCCTTTTCTTTTCTTTTATAGCTGCAAAATCAATTTTCGTATCTGAAAATGGCAAATAAAGAAAAAAGGGACACAAACATTTGATTGAAAACATTAATTATATAAATATATAGTTATATTTCCCATTTAACTTGCAAATATGTTAGTTTTTGTTAATAATTTTGGTTTATTTCTACTTTTAACTTTCACAAAATTCATTTTTGTGTCGTGACAGCTGTTCAGGCGTACCATATTACAAATACAAAAATATAGGCCGCTGCGGATGCGTTTTTATGGAAATTTCTCACTGTACTATATATGAAATCCCAAAAAAACACGCCTAATAACGGAACTCACAAAATTCATACATTTCATACATTCATACGTTTTGCACCACAATAACAATTTCATTCCAAAAAAACTGTCATGGAATGCCCTGCCAAACATTGGACCGGCAATTATTTTGCATGTGAAAAAATTGTGGTGAATAAAATATATTTTGTTGGATGGTTTGTTCACACTTTCAAAAAAAAAAAATAGGTATATTCATCTCAAAGCATTTTTTGCATGCAAATGGTTTTTGCATCCAAAAATAATTGTTTACCATTTTTAGGTCTATAGTTTAATAATTAAGGAGTCACTTCAATTAATTAGTAACTCAATGGTTGGCTGACGCAAAAGTTAAAAATTTCGCCTTGAATATTAAACAAAATGGTGCACAGAATAGGTGGATATTAGTTTTGAAAATTTTGATTTTTTTTCACATGGGAACTGTAAACTACATGCTTTAAACATGACACTTGTTTGTAAACCCTGATCTAAAGGATACAATACCTAACATTGTGTATCTCAACTTCGGTGTATTCAATTAAGTTTGTAAGATGTTTCAATTTCGTCTATCTCTGAATGAATCAGCTATCTAAGCGTTTTTCTGACAAATATTTTCTGTTTACCTTCAATCAAAACCCCCACCGTCACATTTACTAGGAGCATGGGGATGGGGAAAGCTATTTCGGCGATGTTATGTATATCTCATAGAGCATAGACGACTCGATATATAGAGTGAGAATGCTGTGAGTATATTGTTATTATTATTATACTAGATGATGCTGATTATGTCAAAGGAAACTCACAGCGAATATAAATTTCCTGATATTGTTTGTTGGAATGAAAATTCGTAGCATCACACGATATGGCCACCCACAGGGTGTGGCTGCTTGCTTACTGAGAGGGTTTGTTTGAATTTGACAGCGCTGAAGAACAAAAAAATATGATTGCCAATAAAACAAAAGTGAAGATGAAAAAAATTGACGAATTGACAGATTTTCGTAGCAAACAATATTTTTCTTCCCGCGCTCACGTTCGTTACTGATGTTAGCGCGACGCGTTGGCAAAAAAAATTAGAATTTTTATACCCGTATTATCTCGGCGAGATTGTAAATTTCCTTTTTTATGTAGGTATACCGTTTTTTCTTTTATTTTATTGGCAATTTTTTACGAGCTCGGGGCAAATTACGTTGCGATGGAATTGACAGTGTGTTAATATTGTTTGGATGTTTTATTTTCATCCTGATACGGGTACATGACAAGTCCTCGAGGTTTTTCTCACTTTCTCATTCTCTATCTCTCTCTTTTTTTTTTTGTATGCTGAAAATAAATTTAATTTTTTGACAAGGAGATATATGACATATTTTGAGCTGAAGCAATTTATTGGTGCTTTATGTTTTTATGGTGGCAAAAAGATGAGAAATAGCTTTACATGGGTTTATGGAAAAGCAACGACCGACGAGGACGAATACCGATGAAAAAATGCAATATTCAGTATAGGATTCGACATCGTGTTGTATGTACCGATGTAAAGCATTTGATGATGATGAGGATTAAAAAATAAATTTATTGGAAAAACGAGCTAAATAAGGCGGAAATATAAGTAAAGTACCTCTACGTGTATCCAAACAGCATGGGTTCGTGCTGATAAAATACAAATACTGCCAAATTGCTTTTTACATACTTTATGGTTCTTTTTTCTGAAAGGTAGATACACAATCCAACAAGCTTTATAGTTTTTCTTTTCCTTTTTTTTGAGACAGGGTGGCTGACTTTTTTTAAGCAAAAAAAAAAAACAGGGCATGATCTTATTCGGTAAAACTATGGTCAGTTAAGATTGATAGATTTTTATGGAAAAGGACTTTATTGGGAATAAAGTTGTCTAAAACATAACATATTTCAACAGAAGAACGGAGTTCTATGTGATACAGTTTATGTCCTATCAGAAGTCATTTAGGTGCAATGGGATAAAAGCCTAAACTGTAAAGATAAATTGCAGTAGTAAAAATAAATTACCCTATTTAAATTGAAATTCTCATTATGGAGGATTCCAATATACGAATCCTTAAGATATGATATTCTGGGCCAGGCAACACCCAAATACGGGAACTTCAATCTCTTCGATTAGTTTAACCTCTTAGCCTATAGCTTGTTGAAGAGTAGATAATATTTGAACTCCAAAGGAACGCTTTATTTGGTAGGAAAGATTACAAAGAATTGAGAGTTCAATTTATCACTGTCTAATGATAAAGACAAGAAACGTTTGGCATTTTATAATGAAGTTTACTGGCATAATCTCTGAGACTTCTTCAAGCCAATATGCTTGCTCAATTTATTGTGATCGTATGTAGCTATTTGTTTGGTTTGATCATAGTGGGTGTGGGACTTGAATTATTAGAAGAGGCCATAAACATCATAGAAGTGTAGGTTAGGTTAGGTTAAATGGGGTGATGATACGAGAAGGTCGCATCACCTCACTCGGATCTCAATGGATCCATTGTGCTCCCCTGAGTGTAGGTAAAGGTAGGTATAAGGAGGGGGAAGGAAAGGGATTATTGGAAGTTTAGGTATGGGGGGCCCCCCTGAACCATCCTGAGTTCTGAGCAAATTTAAGGATGTTTCTTAGTGGCAAAAACGAGACGTCACCCAGTTCGTCGAAAAAGTATTCTCCGAGGGCTGCCTATCTAGTTCTGGCTAGGCTGGGGCATTCACAGAGGAAGTGAATTGAGCCCTCCTCTGCCTCTTCATCCTGACACCCTCTACATAAGTCAGATGAGCCGATGCCCATTCTGCTTAAGTGGGTTCCCCTTGTGTTGTGACCTGTTAGAATTCCATAACCAATAGGTATAGTTTGATTAAATATTCAGTTTTTTTCTTTGAAATATCCGGCCATAAGTTGCTCGAAATACGACAGGTATCAATTGTTGATGACCCGGTTTTGGCCAATTCATCTGCCATTTCGTTCCCGTATATGTAACGATGTCCTGGGACCCATCGAAGGGTGACTGTATTTGATTCGCTGAGTATAATTTCAACTCATCACGACAACGAACAACCAGTTTTGACATTGTCACAACTGAGGTAATGGCTTTGATTGCCACCTGGCTATCAATAAAAATGTCAATATTTTTGTAAACACGTGTAAAGGCTCTTTGCAGCCTCACAAACTGCGAGCACTTCCGTTTGGAAGACACTGCTGAAATCTGGAAGCTTTATTGTTCTGTCTAAGGGTGAGTTAACTGAAAATCATCCTTGGCTACAAAATATCACCGTTTGGCTGTCCAATTTTGCAGATATTTTCGACTTAAGGCATAATTGATCCGTATCTGATGTTTGCATTCTAAAAATTAGATTGCATTTGTTTGATGCGATTTTCATTTCCTCACATTAATTTTGAGGGAAAATACACTTTTCATCTAATTCTTTGACAGTAGCTTTCAACTTTACCGATATACTACTTTATTTATGTTACGAACTACAAAAATACATACATTTAGCTACTATACTTACTTAAGGTAGCGCTACAGTCCGCGGTGGACCATCAGGGCCTCAACAAACAAGCTTCTTTCAGGCCGCTCGATCTCTAGCTAGCTGTCTCTAGTTTCACATGCCAAGTTTGTTGAGGTCCTCTTCCTCTTGGGTGCGCCACCAGTTACGTTGTCATCCACAGCCGCTGCCGTCTCACGGGTTGGATTCCAAGGCTTTTTCGGACCTTGATATCAATTAGGTGTAAGTGACCCAGCCACCTAAGTCATTGGCTTTTCACTATTGTGACATGGTCAGTGTCGCTGTACAGCCCGTATAGTTCGTTGTTGTACCTTTTTCTCCATCTTTGCAGACGGGACCAAACAGCCTAAGGCGTTCTCATCTACAGTTAATAATATGTAGTGGTCATGCCTCTGAACCATGCATCAGAACCGGTATTTAAGCGTCTTATACAGAGACACTTTAATTAATCAACAGAGGGCTTTGCTCCTTAATTGCCTTCTTAGAAGCAGCGATGAGCAGAAGTAATTCTTCGTTTGATCTCAGCACTGGTATCGTTCGCTGAGCTGATAGCGGAGCCTAGGTAGACAAAGTCTCGGACCACCTCAAAAGTATAGCTGTCTATAGTGACGTTCTGTGTGAGGCCTGTTGGTCGGTGTTGGGTGTTCTTTCTTGTTGATAGCATATATTGGATCTTGCCTTCGTTCAGCGTTAAATCCAACTCCTTGTCTTCCTTCTAAAAACTCATAGAAGCACCACTGACTTCGCGCTTTGTTCATCCGAATAAAGTCAATATTATTAGCGGCGTAAGCAAGTGGACGGATTGTGCCTCTAGTGTTGATGTGAGAGCTTTTTACTTTTCTTTCAAGAACGATATGTTGAAGAAGTCGCATTACAGCGAGTCGCCTTAAACCTTTTTTGATATCAAAGATATCGGTGAGGTCTTAACCGGTTGTGATGGAGAAGCGTGCATTCTCCATCATCATCCAGAAAAAACGGACGAGTTTGGCAGGAATGGCAAAACTAGACATTCCTCTTTATAGCTCATCTCTTTGATGCTGTCATACGCGGCCGCTTTAAATCGATGAAAATATGGTGGGCAGATTTGAAATTCCTTTTTTTTTTCAAGATTTGAGACATTGCAAATATTTGGTCGATGTTGGTCTTTCTTTAAGCCACACTGATATGGACCAATCAGATTGTTGAAGAATAGCTTTAGCATGGAGACCAAGCATTCAAGCATCCGCGATGGCTTGGCCTTTAAACCGGAGGAGGTTTGTACTTCTTCGTTCTCTCGAACCTGGGGCCTGGGATTTAAAGACTATCTTAGCTGGAGCATGTGTTTTGATTTTGTATAATACGTTCACATCTTGATACAGTTCATACACACAAGACCATAATATCCGTCGAAAAATTTTCTTTCGAAAGAGCCCAGTATCAGCTCTAGCTTTCTGCTTATCATCCAACACTAGGTGCCATAAGGGAGGAGTGGCAGTGTTAGCTATAAGAGCTTGAAGAATGTCACGCGACACAGCTGGATAAGTTTTCTTAAGATCCCAAGATCAGCCATCGCCATATAGAGTTCCTGACAATAAATGCTATCATTTGCAGCTTTCAAGTCGATGAAAAGATGGTGAGTCTCAACTTCAACAAGTTCGTTGATCTCATCCAGGATTTCCCTGAGAGTGAATATTTGATCTTTGGTTGATCTGCTTGGCCAGAAACCCCACTGGCACTTGCTGATTATAGTGTTGCAGAATGGTTTAAGACGCTCTCAAAGTACGTTGGATGGAATCTTGTATGCGACGTTAATCAGGGATATGCCTCAATAGTTTTTGCAGAACAAAGGGTTGCTTTTTTGTAGGTGGGACACATAGAACTGATAGACCAGCCATCGAGCATATGCTTCCTTCCTCACAAACTTGGGTGATGAGTTTATACATGCACCCTTTCAAAACATCCCCTAATTCGTGCTTGAAGAGATCTGCTGGTAAACAATCAGATCCGGTGGCCTTGTTGTTCTTGAGCTTTTTTATAGTGAGGTCTACCTCTTCTATTCTGGAAGGAGGTGCTGGATCTTCATTGAATGGAAGTGGGTTCTCTTTTGTCCTCTTTTTCGCTCTGCCTGATGCCCATTTAGCAGCAGCTGGAATACGTCTACTATTCCCTGTGCTTCAGTGAGTAACAATATCATCGCTGCTTCGAAGAGCCTGCGTTTCAGTTTTAAAGCCAGCAGCCAGTTGCTTGGCCTTTGATAAAACTTTCAAGTCTGTTTCGATCGCGAGACTCTCCAATTTCCTTGAGCTGAAAGGCTGCTTAAGCCCTCTTCTTTCTACGCAGGATCTTCTTCTCCTTGATCAATACTCCTCTCTTACTGCTTTTGTTTTACGCTGCAGCATATTCGCGTGTGCGTTTTTTGTCAGTCTTTTTTGCTGTACGCTTTCATCATCAAACCAAGGGTTCTTTTTCGAGGGTGGTTGGTAGCTTATTGTGATTTCGGCTGCTTCTTTGATGATCTCGCAATACTGCGACCTGGTTGTTGGCGTTTATGGCAGGTGACTGCACAGTAGATGTGTTATAAAACTGGTTATAATTATGTCAGAAGATTTGGTTATCAACTCCATCACATTAATATTTCGTACTACAATAATTACACGTCATAAATCATGTCTAAGTATAGAAACAGACCGCAAGTCAAGTGGAAAGAGTAAAGTTCAAAGTTCCTGCATCAGCATACAAACCACCTATTACCACGAACTGAACATAGATCTATCATGACTTATTGAATACAAACTCATAACACAATATACACAAGTCAAACACATATCATAAGCCACAAACCTTTATTAATACAAAAAAAAAAATATATTATCACCTCCAGAGAACTAACAACTAACAAGCCACAGACATTTAGCTGAATTTCACAGCCGAGTACGCACCTTAATTACTCCTTACATCGTCACGTTCCAGCAATTTGTTAAACCGACATGTATGTTCGAGCGCAGAACTCGCATATATACCTATTACGTGTAGCCTTGTACTTACCTGTGCAATTTCGCATCACAAGAGCAGCACAAACTCATCCCCACAGACCATCAGCTGAAGCTGAATGCTTCATTAATTCTCTTCCCAAATGAACAAACTTCGGTATGCATATAATGTAGGTTCAAGACGCGTCGCGTCGTAGTCCCGCAAGATGATAAATTAAGTATTCCCTTGAAGCACGTTGCCTGATGGGTGGGCCTGTGTACAATACCAGCAGGCAGAAACCATCTTCATGATAAAGGAGAAGGAGAAGAAGAAAAACACAGTGTTTGCACTCTTGGAAGCTGCAGCCCTACCAATGTCACTTGATTGCAATTTCCTACTTTTTTTTTTTTTTGCTAACACGAAGCGAAAAAAAATATCATCTTAATTGTAAAAATAGAAAAGTTTCAACAAAAGACGAAGAATCATACGCATCATCGACGAAAGTCGGAAAGGCTTTCAAAGTGAAGGAAAAAAAAAATGTAGTGAGACAGGGTTGGCTTGGCATACACTTTCTATACTGTCACCATTTTTTTTTTTTTTTTTTTAGGAGCATCAGCTGCATATAGGAAGCTTCAACTAATTAAAAAAATTTCCAACCGACGAAGTAGAAAACACTTCACTTTTTTTACGTAGTTTTTTTTGTGTGAAAAAAAATAATTTCTCTTTTTTTGCAGGGCATGGCCATAAGCTTCCCCATTATGGTTCTACCATTTTCACAATTTTAATTTGTAGTCTCCCAGGGAACCTAGCAGTGGAAATATTAATTTTTTACAATCCCAGTCACCTTATTGAAGACGGCTTTTTTATTTTTTGTTGTTAATACGGATAATGGGGCATAGGTATTTATAAATGTTGTGTGAGCTGTTACTATACGCAAATCTGGAGTTTATCATGTTGAAACTTCATCAGGAAAACTCCAGTTTAGTCTAGCAACAGCTTTATTAACATTTATGAATATGCATGAATCTATTTTCGGAAGAAGATGTGACTTTTGAAGCTCTAACTTTCAAACCACCAATTATTACAAATGAGTCAGTAAAAAGGGCATGAAATTCAGTTTTGTTTTTAAATAAATTTCTCGAAAATAAATTTCCCAAGAAATGATGCAGCAAAAATTGTTGTTCTTACAATTCATAGTAAAAATCTTTTAAATCAAAATTTAAAAAAAAAGAATCCCGAAAGCTGTAATCCCGAGAACCCAAAATCCCGGAAATCCAAAATCCCGAAAATCTAAAATACCGAAAACCCACCATCCCGAAAACCCCCCCATCACGAAAACCCAAAGTCCCGAAAGCCCAGAATCCCGAAAATCAAGAATCCCGAAAACCCACAATCACGAAAAACCAGAAATTTGGACAAATTTTTCATTCTAAATGATTTTTCGGGATTTGAATTTCGAGATTTTGGGCTTTCGGGAGTTTGGGGTTTTGAAATTCTGGGTTTTCGGGAATATTTCTTGCATTTAAAAACTTCTAAAATTAAAAATGTCAAAAGGCCAAAAACGTACGACATAAGGCCCGAAATATAAACCAATATGTAAATTATTTGGGCGTTAAGACATTTTTCAATTTGGACATTATGACGGAAAAATATTTTTGGGCCTAATGACAATCCGTTTGGGGTTTTTAACTCTTTGTTCTTGAATGATATTCCGGTTTTCGGGTCTTAAGACATTTCTAGTCTTGGGCGTTTTCGATTTGGACTGTAAAATTTAATCTGGTGAGTGTCATAACACACAGAAATTTATTGTCATATCCCACAAATTCAAGACAAAAATACAACAACAAATTTTTCAGGAATCAGTTGGGCGTATTGACATTTAATTATTTGGGCGTTATATTTTTGGGCGATAAGACTTAACGCCCATTTTAACTACAAAACACATGACACACAATAAGTGGGTACAGGTTGAATGGGATAAAAAAGTTCCAAGGCTCAAAGAACGATAAAATATGATTCGTTCTCTCGTGAAAAATTCAAAAGGAAAGGAGAATGAGCAAAAATGTATTTCTCACAACGAATGTGTCATACATCGATGAAAAGGTTACTGTAAGTACATCATTTCATTATATAACCGTTAAGCTCTAAGCCATGGGGTTTGCGAGATATTCGGCTAAAAGCACCGAAAAGAACAATAATGCAACTCCGCATTTCGACGTTGTCTTCCTACTCAACATCAATGTGTCGTACATCGTTGGAGAGGTTAAAGCATGTACTTCATTTTTGTATGTGACCGTTAAGATGTAGACCATGGGGTTCGAGGGATATTAGGCAAAAACGCATTATAGAACAATAATACAATTCCGCATTTGGAGCTGGTCTACCAAGCAACAGTAATGTGTTGTGCATCGTTAGAAAGGTTATTGCATATACTTCATTTTGCTATATAGTCGATAAGTTGTAGACCATGGAGTTCGAGAGATATTTGGCATAAAAAAAAGGCAAATTGAAAAATAAAGCAATTCTTCATTGGGTGCCGGCCTACCTACTCAACACGAATGTGTCATACATGGTTGAAAAGGTTATTATGAGAACTTAATTTTATTATATGGCCATTAAGCTTAAAACCATAGGTTTCGGTAGTTATTGAGACTACTCTGAAGCTAGCCCAGTTAAAAATTGACCCAGTGTGTGATGATCTGGGGCGGCCTCCCTCTTAAATTAATATCGTCCATACTAAGCTAAATAACTTTCAAACCCATGGTTTAGAGCTTAATGGCTATATATAATAAAATAAAGTTCTCATAATAACTCTATTTCGTGAAAAATTCAAAAGGAAAGGAGAATGAGCAAAAATATGTCAAATATCTTTCGAACCCCTTGGTTTACAATTTAACGGCTATATAACAAAATTACGTACATGCAATAACCTCTCAGAATTGCATTATTTTTTTATAATGCGTTTATGTCAAATATCTCTCGAACGACACTACTTTCACCTTAACATCCTTGGAAGAAAATAAAGTATTCGCAATAAACTATTCAATGAAGTATGACACATTGCTGTTGAGTTGGCAGACCAGCGCCCTATGCGGAATTGCATTATTGTTTTATTCGCCATTTTTGATGCCAAATATCTCTTGAACCCCATGGTCTACAGCCTAACGGTTGCATACAAAAATGCAGTACATTCTATAACCTCTCTAACGATGCATGACACATTGATGTTGAGCAGGAAGACGATGTCCAAATGTGGAGTTGCATTATTGTTCTATTCGGTGCTTTGAAGCCGAATATCTCACGAGCCCCATGGTTTAGAGCTAAACGGCCCAAGAATGAAATGATATCCTAACAATAACCTTTTCAGAAATGTATGACACAATTGTGTTGAGCATATGGGCCAATTTTCCCATTCTCCTTTATTTTTGTTTCGATGACGAATCCTTTTTTTTATTCTTTTAAAACAAAATTTGTTTTCGCGATCCAATCAAATCTTCTGGGATCAGTAAGATATAGCTCGTGTCCCAATTTATCACATGAAGACGGGAGTTAATGAAGGTCTATTCACTAACTGTTCAAATAAGAAAGAAAAAGAAAATTTTTGGCTATTGATGTTTGCTCAAAACTCATAATCCCCAAATAAAAATCCTCAACAAATATTATTAATTGCTCAGTTTTAGATTCTTTTTAAGATTTTTTGAAGTTTTTTATCAAGGTCATGAACGATTTTTGGCACCTTATTTTGGGTAATTTTCCGCGAAAAAAATTATGCATACTATCTGATAGGTTCCAAAATCGTCATAAAAGGTCAGATAGTTTTAGTAATTCGTCAGCTATAGATTGCTTTTATGAATTTGTATCCTTATGCCAAAAATCGTTCGTGAACTCAAAAATTTTTTTTTTTTTAAATTGTAAGAATAATCTATAGCTGACCAATTACTGTAATTGGCTGACATATAGGTAGATCTTAGGGCCATTTGGGTGGCATTATTTTTTTTCAAATTTCCCATAAATGAGGTGCCAAAAATCGCTATGACCTTAAAATTTTTTAAAAATTCATTTAAATAAATCAATACCTGACCAATTACTGAAACTTGCTCACCTTTTATAAAGATCTAGAGATTTTTCAAATGGGTATACATTTTTCGCAAATTTCCATAAATGAGACGCCTAAAATCGCTATGACCTTGATTTTTTTTTTAATTCAATAAAAATTCATAAAAAAATTTCATGACCAATTACTAAAAATAGTTGACCTTTTATAACCGTGACCGTGATGAAGTCTTCCAAATGACATACTTTTTTTTTAACCCAAATTTTTTTTATGGACTCAAATGAGGTGCCAAAAGTTTTTTTTTGTGACCTTGAGACAAACGTTAAAAATTTATAGAAAAAAATCTATGGCTGACCAATTAATTACTGAAAATAGTTTACCATTTATCACGATCTAGAGATCTTTCAGATGGCAAATATTTTTTTTTTTTAATTTCCCACAAATGAGATGCCAAAATTCGCATGTGCCCTTGCGTGACCTTGAGATACTTTAACCCTTGATTACAAGTTATCTAGGGCTGACCAATTCCTAGGAGCAGTTGACGTTTTCTGGCCAATTACTGACCAATTAGATGGGATTATTTTCTTCCCAAATTTCCCATTATATGAGGTGCCAAAGTTATCGAGCCTAAATATTTGTTTAAAAATTTTTCATCGTCAAAAATTGGAAAAGGGATATTTTTTATTTACACTTCCTAATAAACCCACACAAAAGGAAACTGTGAACATTTCTTATCCTTCAATAGAACATGACAGTAAATTGATGGGCTTCACATAAATGGGGGAGGAACTATATTTCGATAGAAATAGTGTATTTTGGTTCAAATGTCACCGAATTTCTCTTAATGTCACTTTTTTTAATTCATCATCATTTTAGCTATACTTCAATGGAATTTGACAATTGGTGACGTGACAGATGGGCGACAAACCATATTTTGCCAGAAATAGTGTATTTAGATCAAAACGTCGTCGTGGAATCGCTCTAAAATCCTCTTTTTTCGGAGTGGTAAGAAAATCAACACATTTCTATTTTTTAAGAGGTTTTTTTAGAAGTTTTGTTAAATTCTTGTGTACCCCAAAGCTTCGTTTTGTCTCCGACTCACTTCCTTAAACCTATAAATAATTGATCTTTTGTCTGAAACTTCTAATCCATTACACTGTTTTACTTACAACCCTCAGCTTTTCATATTAATATCTATAGATTAACGTTCTTGTCTTTCAGATGTGGAGTGGAACTGCAACAGCAACAGTACATATCGCACCCTTAGAATGAAAGTGACCTAACTAAAAATTTGCAATTCGTGGGAAATGAGTAAGAAAGTTCTCAAAAACGCTTTATAAGGTCAGTTTATTGCAAAATCAGAAGTTACAGAAATTTTGAGTTAAGTCACTTTCATTCTAAGGGTGCGATATAGTCCATAATAGAGAATTAAAAACAGCGTAGGATTTATCTAATGCTTCAAAAATACAATTGTGTCTTTCCAACCTAGATACCTATGCTTATCTATAGGCTATATTGATTCTTCTTGTACAATCAGAACTGAAAGGAATCTTCATAAAAGTTCAATATGTTTCAGTAGATAATCCCCATTCCCCACTGAAATTTTTTTGACTGCCACTGACTACTGCACTCTGCACTCCTACAATGAGCCTCAGTAAAGATTTTAAAGTTATACTCCCGTCCAGAGAGGACTAGGATGATGATGCCGTGAAAAGAGACTTTGACACAACTGTTTATATTGACGGATGGCCCAAAGATGGATTGTGGTGTTGGTTCAGGCATCTTTTCTGAGTCTCCAAACATCTTTAGGTCCTTTCGGTAACCCAATTTTGCAAGTGTATTTCTAGCTAAATTATTTGCAATTAAGGCATGCAAAATACATAAACTAGACCCAAACCAATATCGTAGTACAGCTATCCTAACAGACATTCAGGCAGCTATAAAGCTATTGATTCGGCTACATCATCCTCTAAATTGGTCCAACAATGCCGTGATGAGCTCGCAAACCTGCATATCAACCTCGAAGTCAACCTTATCAGGGTTCCAGATAACGGCGGCATTGAGGGAAATGAACGAGGCAGATGAACTGGCCAGGCAAGGATCAGCCCTTCTTAGCCCACCTGCGCAAAGAATCAATATTCCCTTGGAGTTGTAAGGACTAAAGAGCAATATATTCTCAATTTTCCCTAGTAAATCCCATCATAGGTGGAACAGCTTAACAGGAATATTTGGCCCGCCTATAAACCTCGAAAAATTAAACTGTGGGAGTACAAGTGGCGAGGCTGGTATTCCTTACAATACTCACTGTGTTAACAGTGGGAACCAGCAAGAAAAGGAAACAGTCACCCACTTCCTTTGTAAATATCCTACTCAGGCCAAAAGGAGAGCACAATCGCTTAGAGGTCCATTTTTTGACGGTCTTAATGAACTTTTCGAAATGAAGATCAAGGATTTCATCTCTTTGCTCTGCGTGACGAAATGGATCTAAGACGAAAATCGAGTGCTTCTGTATTATGTTCCCCTGCAGACTCCCAGGATTTCATGGTGCTCTCAATTACCTTAGGATCTAACATCTAGTGCGTTTCGGTGCCAATCTGCAACATGCTTGGTGCAATGTAGTTGGTTTCGGGGCGGGATGCGGCCCAATTGATTGTCTTTTGACCCGCCTCTTTTCGTTTCACAACTACCCTCATCATACCCCACATCCGTTATAATTCAAATCAATATATCTGGTTTCAAGAGTGGATAATGTCCTTCCCGGGAACTTAACTTAAAAATTTTTGGAACGTGACTTTTCAGCTTTAAAAAGTATATTTCAATTAAATTTCCTTTAAAGTCTAATATATTAGTTAGTGAGTTACGTCTGTGAAGTTAGCAGGGCAACTTTCACCTACGCAATTGGGACCTTGACAGAAATTTACAGTTTTTTTGCATTTTTTTTTGCATTTCTATTCCCGATTTTGCAGTTCGTCAAATAACGGTGTAATTTAGTGACCTGCTAACTTCACTGTGAAGTTAGCGGGTCACATGGCGTATCTCAGGAACCAAGCGTGCTAGGAACTTGTAGTAAGGCTCCAAATTTGCAGTTTTTTTACATTTCAACGATAGGCTAGGTTAAAATTTTGAAGTCCTTTTTTTGAAAAAAAATTTCATACTGACCTGCTCACTTCACAGTGAAGTTAGCAGGTCACATGGTGTATCTCAGGAACCAAGCATGCTAGGAACTTGCAATACGGCTCCAAATTTGCAGTTTTTTTGCATTTCAACCATAGGCTATGTTCAAAATTTGAAGTCCTCAATTTAAAAATGTCCCAAATTTGACTTCAAGTAAAGGCAAGTAGGTCACATCGTGTATCTCACGAACCAAGCGTGCTATAAACTTGAAGCAAGGCTCCGAATTTGCCATTTTTTTTGCATTTCAAGGTTGGCTAGGTCAGAATTTTGAAGTCCTTTTTTAAAAAAAAAATTCATACTGACCTGCTAACTTCACAGGGAAGTAAGCTCGCGTTCCCATTTGGACCTGCTAACTTCACAGGGAAGTAAGCAGGACACATGGTGTATCTCAGGAACCAAGCGTGCTAAAAACTTGTAGCAAGGCTCCAAATTTGCAATTTTTTTGCAATTCAAGAATAGGCTAGGTTCGAATTTTGAAGTCCTTTCTTTTTTTTAAATTTCATACTAACCTGCTAACTTCACAGTGAAGTGATTTCACACCTATCAGCTTTAAAGCTCTACTCTGAATTCTATCCACGAGGTGCATCAGTGATGTGCCAGACCAGATATGAGAATTATGCTCTATCTTTGGGCGTATGCATGCTTTATAAATAGTTGAAAGATCAGAAGGGGAAACAGTTCTTGCATTGACTATAAGAAAACCTAGTTATTTCGCAGTATTTTAAAGTAATCGGTTTCTAATATATGCTCGTTCCACAAGAGTTGATTAGTAACGCACATACCACGAATTTGAGTTTCTTGGATGCAAGTTCGATTCATGTACGATAACAATTGTAAAGGTGGTATATTCCGCTTCAACAACTGAATACAGCTCTGAGTTTTGCTAGCATTATCAACACGATTATTAATAACAATGCTGTTAAAATCTGAATTTAATAAGCGCCACATTATGCTGTTGTTGCAGCTCCACATTCGAAGAAGATGAAGGTGATTAAGGGCGCTGGCACTCAGCGAAACAGTTAAGTGGACAAATATAAGTAGTTTTAGATAGGAGATCATTTATGAAAATATAAAAAAAAATTGTGTCGGAGACAAAACGGAGCCTTGGGGCACATCATCATTTATTTTGTGAGCTTTAGACTTGAAACCTTCCAAAACAACTTGTATTAAACCGTCGGAAAAATGACACCGTCGGAAACATATATGAATTGTATAATTTAATTCAAATATAATAGAAAGGATTTGAATTTAAAATACTGCCTTAATCAATCGACACAGAGTGTTTAAAGTATAATAATAATTGTAGGAACCCAGAAAAGAAAGTCGTTGTCGTTGTTGAAGAAAATCCGCTTATTGTGCTCGTTAGAAAACAGAGGGTGAACAGGAAAGCGCCACTCCAGACTTTATATATAGGGAAGGCCTTCGAGTAACTATGGTGATGATGGTAACAGAAGGGCGACTTGCATTGCTAATAAATTATAATCTTATACTCGCTCGCGTTCCCATTTGGTGTTTGTACACAAAGGGATGAATATGAAATTACTCGACAACCTACCACAATATCCAGGAGGATTATAAGAGTTATAGTAGGTACTATATACTATGAAAGCCTAGGAAGAAAAAAAAAAACACAAAATGGGGTTAGTGAGACGAACGATTTATGGTTTTTCATTTTCTTTAATTATTGCCCATAGAAGATAAGGCGAACACCAAATAAAATACATACTTACTTGTGGACAAACTATATACATACATACAAACATTTATATACAACAATGGAGGACGGTGGCTTTAGCTGCAGCAGCAGAGGTTGAATTATGGTGGGAGTTTTAGAGCTGCACGAGTTGCACTTAATTGGGTGGTGTAGGGTTCTGAGAGAGCTTTATGCACGTATTCTGGTAAACAAGGGGTGTTGTTATAGCGTTTTCAGCTTATCTACAGTAAACGAATTTTGTGCCATTATTAAGTTCTAGAGGAATTATTTTTAATTAGGTATTGTATTCGATTACACTTGGGGCATGTTTTTTTTTGTATTTAATTAATAGTTCTTAAAATTTCTTATGAAACAATTTAATCTTGTGTTTATTTCAATTTGGGTGAGGTGACTGTTAACTTACTTTCCAGATTAGTTATTTTAGGTAACACACTGCATCTGCTCCTGAAATTTCATCATGACACCACCACAGCTTTTAACAACAATTAAGCTACTGTCCGATGCCATGAAACCATTCGACAGTTTATGGATTGAAGTCCTTATCTATGAACTCAACACACTAGGCTTTCTTTCAGCACTGATAAAAATTGAATTTTCCTTTCATTGTTTTAGGAACTTTTTTGTGCAACTGGAGAGCTGTAAATCGACAGTGAAGAGCATCACGACTGGAGTTACCAAAGAGTTGAAACTAGGATCACTTCTCTATAATATGATTTGTTAAAGAAGTTAGGGCATTTTTAATCCCCCAACCGTCCAGATCACCTATCAAAGAACAATCGACCTGCCTACCCGCACAGATCTACAGCTGCTAATTGACAAAATACCAAGATTCCACTATAAATATTATGCAGAATGGAAAGGCCAAGAAATGTTGCATATATCCCAGAGGTACCCACACAACTTTCAAAAGAGGACACACTTGCAGTTAGCGGCGCACGTCAGCAGTAAATTTCGTTCGTGCTTTTTTTACTCTACATTTGGTTCTCCTCTTCTCATCAAGTCTTGTATAACCCCGATTGCGTTATAGGGCGCCAACGAATCGTTTCCATCCTTCGCGGTCTGCATCTAGATATTTTTACTGTGGCCCCGTCTTTCTCTGCGAGTCTGCTTCTGCTAGAACTGTTGATTTCCATGTTGTTCTTGGTATTCCAACCCACCATGAACCCTGAGAATTCCATTCAAAGGACTGCTTTGCAATTTCATCGTTTGGTTTCTTCAGTTTGTGACCAAACCATTGCCATTTACGCTTTCTTATGTCAACTACCAGCCGCTCTTTGTCCTGCGGCACAATTCTTCGTTTGATATAATTTGTGGCCAGCGAATTTTTAGAGTATGGCGGGCGTAGGCAGCGATTTACAAAAGCCTGCAAGTTCCTCGAGATGGTACTAGTGACTTTCCAGGTTTCGCAAGCATAACATCATGGATTTGACATTAGATTCGAAGAATCTCAACTTAGTGCGTAAATTAGTTTTGAGTGGATTTCCAAATTTGGGACTGAAAGCCAAAAGCTGCGCGAGCTTTATTTATTCTACTTTGAACGTCCAGATCAGTACCTACCCCCATTTGCTGAAACAAGGTAGTTAAATTGTTCAACCTCTTCAACTGGCGTCTCCTGTATAAAATACGCTGATGTGTGGAGCGGCCTGTGAGCATTATTTTTGTCTTTTTGATATTTATTTTTAGACCACTCGAATTTCCTTTCACATTCAGTGCTTGACACATCCCGTTCAGCCCGCTGATGTTATTTGCCAAGAGCATTGGCATAGTCTAAGCCTTACAAACGGTCTCCATTGAATTCCCTGACTCTCAACTGTTCCAAAGCTGGCCGTCAAAACATCGTCTATCGCCAGTGGAATGAGGATTGGCGTTATTACAAAACTAATACGAAGCATCCTGCTGGTTGTTAATATCAGATAGTAGCTTCAATAATTTTTGAATTTCACCGTTAAACTCTCCTTTCTCCCCCTCCTTCATCAATAATTAAAACTAAGGACTCTATCCCAAACCTTTTCTGTCTTAACCTAATTAGTCCAGTCGCTATGTTCAAAAATTTTGCCTGAAATGGAAAAAATTTTATCGTGCATTTTTCTTTCACAATTCGTTAAAGGGGGTTAATAGCAGCCTAGGTGTAGTTTTTCGGGAAAATTGTCCTGGAGCTTCAGCCGCCATCTTGGATTTAGCAAAATATGACTTTTTCCTGAATAACTCCTACATTTTTCACTTTTGATAGAAGAAATAAAGCATAACTGAAAGTAAATTTGATTGTGTTCAAATTTAACATATGCGTACGCAAGTTGGGGGTAAGAGGGGCACTTACCACTCCCTGTCTGGCTCTGGAATGCCCTTCCAGTACATTTTAAGGGGAGAGTACGATTACTAAGGCACCAAGAAACGGTAACGATTTTTTGTAGAACAGTTTAATACAAGCATTTTTTACTATCTCACCCCGTTTGGGCTGGAGGGGCGAGTTCATAAAAAAGTACTACAAACGGAAAAAAAATATTAATAAATAATGGTTATATACTTACAACTTAGTATTATACTTTTTTTAAAGCCAATACTCTTTTCTATTAGCTAGTTTTTAAATCAAGTGAAATCTATGCATAGCTTTTGGAAAAACGAATTTTAAATCCAAGATTTGCGAAAAAACAGATTATATTTTTTTAGATTAGATTTGATTTATTAATTCACAAAAAATAGTATTTACAAAATAGTATTTACAAAAACAGTTTATTTTAAACATAAATCTTTTTGGCATGGCCAGAAGGGCCGTCAGCCAGATGATAGCCTCTTTATTAATACATTTTCGAGTTTGTAAATTAATAGTGCTCAGGTAGAAATTTAAATTAAAAGTCTTCTCTTATTATTTGCTTTCTATATGTAAGTGCTATTTTTATATATTGCGATAGTTTTTTCCAATCCATCCCGTTTAGTAATTCTATGAGGTCCGTTTGTTCCAAATAATTCTGTTGCCATATTAGACGCCGTATCTCGGCTAGAATTGGGCACCTTGCGATGAAATGTAGTATGTTTTCCCTTTCGTTGGTGTTGCATAAAGAGCAGTTAAGTGGTAAGTCGTTGCGATGTGGTATGTAATGTAAAGGCAATAGTTCTCCTCTTGCACGGAATATGAATGATATCGTTTCTTTATTAAGGCTGTCGTTGAAGTAGTTGGATTCTCCTAAATTGTGCTGGAGTTCAGGATAGAATTCTCTATGTTGTGAACTTTTGGCTCGCGCTATATTTTCCTCTCTTGTTTTGGAATGGAGATTTTCAAGTAGGATGTTAAGAAATGGCCTCCAGTCTGCCAGATTATCCAAACTAAGATTGAAAGAGAGTTCACAGTTGTTTGCTAAGTTCCTCCATTCCTCAAACCATGAGCTTTGCGATCTAATTATGGAGACTGCAATCTTTCTTGGGACTTTATTTTCGTGACTATACATGAGTTTTAAAATGTAATTGAAGTGAAGTTTTAGAGATGAAAGATACAGTGGCGATAATCCAGTTTCGATGAGTAGCATGTAGTTTGGTGTTGTGTCTGGTAGTCGAAATTGTCGCTTTAGAAAGAACCTCAAGAGTTTTTCCGTGGTTTCAGATTGATTCCAGCCCCATGATTCCGCAGCATAAAGCATTATTGACTCGGACGTTGCCAGAAAGACTTTATATTTTGCGCTAAATGATAGGTCTTTGTTTCCATAAACATTTTTCCACACCGTCCCAATCGCATTTTTGGAAGAGGAAAGTTTTTTGACTAAGTGCTTTTCCAGGTTCAAGTTGCTTGTCACAGTGAAACCCAAGTATTGGTATTCCTTTACAGTTTCGATAGGCTCTGCTCCATAATACCATTTTTCTTTAGCAGCAAGTCGTCCTGTACCTCTCCGAAACACCATTGTTTTTGATTTGTTGAGATTAACAGTTAGGTTCCACTTCAAACAGTAAACTCGTAATTTGTTTATCATTAGCTGAAGGGACTCTGGTGATTCAGCTAAGAGGACTAGATCGTCTGCGTACATCAGTATTTTTATCAGAAACCCATCGATTGTTATACCACACGGCAATTCTTTTATTAAGTCTTCAATATAAAGGCAAAAGGAAAAAAAAACATAAAAACAATTTTTCAAATTTTTGAAATTATATATTACTTTTTCTTTAAATTCGTGTCTCTAATTAAGTCTTAATCAAAAACTGAAGACTGATAGTTTTATGTCTTCTAGTTTTTGAGAAAATTTCCAAACCTACTTTTTATTAGATTTTTATTTTAGTTCTTTCTACTAGAAATAATTACAAAACAGTATTTGCGGTGATCTAACTTTGAGGTGTTACTGTCGAGAGCTTTAAATCAAAAAGAAATAGTAAATAAATGCTTGTATTAAACTGTTCTAAAAAACCGTTATTATTTCTTGGCGCCTAAGTTATCGTACTCTTGCCAATTTTCATATTTTAATTTGGGAGCTTTGAGAAATACAAGTAGGTATTTTGTATCCCTTTCTATCGGAGCCTATTGTTTGCCTTCGTCTGACTTTCGTCCTGATGGAATTAACCTTCCATATTCTATTTTTGAGGATGCAGTCGACTTTAAAAACTCTGCCGATTCCGATTTACACAGCAACAATACAGAAGAAGAAACATTTGATATCTTAGATCAGTGTTTTTCAAACTGTGGGTCGCGACCCCCTAGGGGGTCGCCAAGTATAACTAGGGGGTCGCGGTCGTAAGCCATTAGGTACAAGGTACTAAACAAATTTTCTTTTATTAATTTTTCAAGCATTTTTCTATTGAAGGAAGATAACGTGAGTTCACATATGTAGGTATGAAGTGGTGAATGGCACTAACAATGTTAAAGCCTCTTTTGCCAGATCTAGATATTTTCCTCTTCTCTTGTCCTTATCCAGAAATTATCAATGGTTCTTACATTGAATTCAGAGCATACCATCTGCAGCTATCTATAAGATTTTCTATCATCTTTACCGATGGAAAATAGGCCCGATGAAATGATATATTCAAAAAAGGAATGAGTATCTATCTCTGTCCATTTCCACCTTCAGAATAGAGTTCTGGAAAGTCAGTTAATAGTTTTTTCTCCTAATTATGCAAACGCTCATGAGAGAAATGTGAGTGCTTTCTGTCATGGCATGGATTCATCTGATGAAATTTCGTCGAGAATTTTCTGAACCCAGGGAAAAAAATCATAAATTTTTTTGCAAGTACTCTGATTTTGTCTTTTGCAGTAAAAATGTTTTCTTGTTTTTGTCTCCCTTGGAGTTGTATCAAGATGTTTAAGCGGGCAAAAAGATCAGCGAGAAATGATAATTTTAACAGCTGAGTGGGGACAGGAAAAATGATTTGATTGTCTCGATTTTGAATCTTGTACAAACATCAATTATTCAGCTTTTAATTCCAGAACTCGTGTCAATTAATCCGAGAGCCCACAGCAGATTTCGGGTGTGAGTGATAATAAAAAATGAAGTTTGAATGCAATGAGGGTAATCATGTTAGCCGAAGTTGGTTTTCACCCTCGGATCACATATCGCGGAATCCGAGACCATTTGAGTGTTTCGTCCTTCCTTCCTTTCCGTTTAAAAAATGCAAAATTCTAAGTGAAAAACGTTTTTTTTTAACAGTCTGGCAGGGTGAACTATATACTCAAATGATCTCAGATTCCGTAATATGGGATCCGAGGAGCTTATCTAGAGAGGAATGAAATTCAATTTCGGCTTACACGATTGCCCTCGAAGCTGCATTCATATTTTTTTTCGATTCACTGTTTTATTATTAAGGCCCCGGTTGTGGACAACAAGACTTTTTTTTATGTTATCAATCAATCCAAAATCAGCTGTGGGCTCTAAATCTAAAAATTATCTTACCTTTTGACAACCATTTGAGCTCTGTTTGACAAAGATTTTGATGGGCTCGATTGATGTATGTATACACTCAAAAAAAAATTTCGTAAATTCACTACAAAATATATTCGTACGTTGATTTTTCGTTTAAAATACGAAATTTGGTAAAATAAACCAATTTTTCGTAGCCAATATGGAGATCAAAAAATTCAGAGTTACTAAAAATTTGTAAAATTTGTGAAAGTACATTTGTAACTCTTTTTTATACAAATGTTTAGTGATGTGTACAAAAAATTTGTAAACTCTACTCAATATATTTTTTTCAGATAAAAGAGTCATATACATATTTAATTTGCGAATATTTTTACTAATGATTTTGAAAAACTACAAACATTTTGTAAGTTTACTAATGCAATCGTTAAAAATCTAAAGCATTTCGTAAATTATACAAATTGTATTTTGAGTGCATACGTAAAACAGTTGTATTTCTCACAAAATGATTTGTAACAAAATGGGTCTTGACTTTTCTTAAAATAAACGAAAGTCTTCAATAGAAAAACAAAAACATTTCATATTACCCTCAAGTGCAGTTTAACGTTACTTTTCCGTTTTGACCACGAACTTCGTAAAAGTACAAATAATTTGTAAATTCACGAGAGATTCGTAATGCTCTTAATGTGTTTTCGTACATTATATGAACGTTTTGTATTTTTATGCATGCATTTGTATTATTTACGATTTTTTTTTGTATACTCCTTAGCATTCGTAAAATGCTCAAATGATTTCAATTTTATATCATGCACACGACGATTTTTTTTTGTAGAATCCAATGTTGCAGCTGCGACTAGTTATTTACTCGGAACGTCTCCGCGTCGTCACTTGCTTTTTGACCGCCGCGCCGCCGCACAGTGGGATGAGAAGTGATTCTAGCGCGACAAAAGTGGTATAAAAAATGGTCTCCAAAATGTGTAATTTTTTCAGGCAATGTTGTCAATACCTGGGCGTGAAAAAATCGAGAGCCAGATTTTGTAAAACGTCATGCACTTTTTTTTTTATTCCTCGTTTCTTAGAAGGTTATGAATAATCTTAATTATGAAGCAAAATTACTGCTTTTTTAAAATGTCGATATTGATCCTATTTAAGGATGGATATCTGCTAGAATATTTTTTTTTTGTTTACCAATAGTGTCATTATTATAAACAATCAATTCCTATAAAATTAATTCACTGGTTGTTTGTTATTTAAATCATTTTTTTAAAACAATTTTTATAACCTTTTTTTTTTGTTTGTATAGTCTGCCAAAAATCCGGAACGTCATGGAACCTCTTACCTATACTTCCATTAGCTAGGCCAATATGTATACTTACACTCCTATAAAAATCACTACCAACTACCACCAACTAACAATTTTATTTAACTTTTAATGAGAGATAACGTTAGCCACGAAAGTCAAACTGCTCTCTTTGGTGACTCAAGGTCGGTAATGTATTCCGTTATAATAAGTTGTCGCGAGTGTTTTCTGCGTTTTTTGGGTTGTTTTATTTGATAAATACTCAAATTTGCTTAAAAATAATACATATTAATTATTAAATAGTTAAATTTTATCCACCGGATTATCGATTGTTAAAAAATAACTATAAATCCTATTAAAGTGTGAAAGAATACGTGCAGAAAAGAAAAGACATTCAAACTGTTGCTGTTGTTTTTAAATATTTTGTTTGTCTATTTTAAGTAATTTTTTTAGAAAATTGCCCCTCCCACCAAAACCGGGGGAAACAGGTGGGGGCCACCTCATACAATTTTCTTAGAACCGCCTAAGAATCATTTCTCAAATAATCCTGCATTAAGGGACACCCTTTTTTCGAACACTGATAGAATTTTCTTTTTGCCACTTTCTTGTTCCTAATTTTTGACCCCACCCTGGAAAAATATTAAAAACGGCTGCAACGACCTCAAAACTATAAAAGCTTATCAACATTAGGTCTTTATTCCATATAATTACCCCAAGAATACTTTTGGTGCGCTAGAATCGCTTCTCATCCCACTGTGCGCCGCCGTATCTTGTTAAATTGGAAAATTTTATAAAGAAGCCAAAAATTTATTAATTGGGAATTAAAAGTGAAAAATAAGTTTAAAGTGAAGTAAAATTACGAAGTTAGTAGCAACAAAATAAAAAAAACTTGGAAAGTAAATTAAAACGAAGCTAAAAAAAAGAATAAGCTTGAACAGGAACTTGACGTTGTTTTACCACTCTAAATTATAATTGGATTTGGGTAAGTATTTTCAGTATTTAAGTTATATAAGTACATATTGAATAATTGACGAATGTTAATATATTAGTGTCTTTTCTTAATAGTTTTTTATGATGTTAAAATAAAAAAACAATTTGTTTTTTCAGTGATTTTTGTGTGTTTAAGATATGGTTTACTTTGCATTTATTCAAACGATTTCTGGTTGATAAGAGAATGCTTTGTTATCGGAACAACTTTCGAAAATCAAAAATTAAGATGAACATATGTACCAAAGCTGTTTTCTAATTAGAACTGGGACATTTGGATTTTTGGTTTTCGATAGTTTGTTTCGCTAAATTGATGCACGTCAATATTTATTATTTATACTTTTTTAGATTGAATCTGATTTCAACTTCAAATATGGCGAGAAAAACGAAGCCGTGGATGGTATGGTCGACTTTTGCAATTTGCTCATAGACAAAATATTTCTAAACCGTTTCAAAATAGCCAGAAATCTTGATGAAATGGAATTGCTCGATAAGTTATTTAAAAACAGGAGTTTTACATTTAACAAGTTGTTAGGTATTTATTTCAAAGTATTTCTTTTTTTCCTTCAATACAGTCTCTTTTGCCGCCATCAAGAATCCAGAAAGGATTTGAAAAAAAAAATACTATTCTACAACAGAATCTACAAAAGCTTTCATGCTTGTCTGCGCAACTGAAGCAGAATATAACGAGCTGTATTCTGCCAAAGTTCGGAGTGAACGGAGCGTTCCACCATTTATTTCTTTGATTGGCTCTCTACAAGAACCAAAAATGTTTATTCTAGACTTTGACAATATAACATATCAAGTCCCAAAATTTTCAAAGGCATTGGACATATGCTTTAAGGCATATTATGTTTTTAATATTTATTACCCTGGGGCATGCGAAGCATGTGGGACTTCATAAACGCCCAATTCTACAAAATTCCTGGTGGAACCTATAATACAAGGCCAACCGTATATGTGCTGCTAAATGAAATAAAACGTAAGTAAACTTTTTTTTCTTTTAAACATATTATGTAAAATGATAATTTTCTTATAGTTGCAAAAGAAGAAACGAACTTGTCTCCTGATACAATATACATACAATATGTGACTTTTGGTCTCCAAGTATTTGGAGTGTATTTCGAAACAGGCACACATCTAAAAACAGGAATTAATGTAATTTAAATTATTTACTATAATGAAAAACTTTGTCACAACTTCTTTATTTTTTTTTTTGTCTCGACGCGTTTTGGAAAACTCCATTTTCTGACGCGGTTTATTTATTTATTTAAATTATAATAAGAATATTTTTTTATTTTACGATGCTTTTTGAAAGACTAATGGATATTTAAAGTTTTTTGTTTATAATTAATTTTAAAATAAAAAGTGTAAAAATTAACCAAAGTTTTGTATTTTAATTTTTTGGTTTTATCCTTCTGGCGAAAGTGCGAAAGATTTATTCATTTTCATTCTGTGCAATGTTAAAAACGTGTGAATACTACAAAGATTTGATATTTTTCTTATTTTCATTCATAAATGACAGCTTCAAATGTATTAAGTTCCAAAACATGTTTTTTTGGACAGTAGAATAATATAAATTGTTACGTTAGTATTGACCGGATTTGTAAATAAAATAATGTACGAAACATTCGTGATTTACTATCCTAAAAACTCGTATAATAAACGATCTTACTGTAAAGTATTAACAAAAGCATTTGTAGAATTTAGAAAACATTTGAGATTTAAGATTCTTTGTTTTTGTAGAATACACGATTACTTTCCTATAAACTACGAATTCAATTTAATTGAAATACAAATAAATTCGTAGTATGTAGGAACAGGATCTTGAAATCTACAAATTTATAGATTATTAAATTACTAATGTTTCGTTAATCGTACAAACGTATTCGTTTAGACCCTATAGCTACATCGTTCACTCTACAATATAATTTCGTGAATTGTACAGAATTTATTTTTTTACTTATTTTTAAGAGATACGAAAGTTTTGCAAGATAGACGAAAACATTTGTCTTTTACTTTCAAAATAAAGTTCGTGCAACTTACAAATGCATGTTTATAAAATATACGAGAACCATTCGTGGAGCAAATGAACGAATGTTTTCGCAGAATCGACGATATTTTTAGTTCTATTTACTATTTATTTTTTTGGGTGTATAAAGTTAGCAGGACACTTTTGGAAATTCATGTTAAAAACTATCCTATCATTAGTTGCTAATTAATTGCGAATTAGTTACGCAAAAAAAAAATGTATTGCTTTTTTGGTGAAAAAATGGGTGTCTTGCTAACTTCATATGAACTTAGCAGGACAACTTTCTCAAAAATAGAGATAATCGAGGTGAAAAAAGTTTATTATTGAGGACTAATTAATTGCGAATTAGTTACGCAAAAAAAAATTTAATTGCATTTTTGGTTTGCGAAAAAATGGGTGTCCTGCTAACTTCATATGAACTTAGCAGGAAAACTTTCTCAAAAATAAAGATAATCGAGCTGAAAAAAAGTTTATTATTGAGAACTAATTAATTGCGAATTAGTTACGCAAAAAAAAATGTAATTGCATTTTTGGTTTGTGAAAAAATGGGTGTCCTACTAACTTCATATGAACCCATTTTTTCGCAAACCAAAAATGCAATAAATTTTTTTTTTTGCGTAACTAATTCGCAATTTATTAGTTCTCAATAATAAACTTTTTTCAGCTCAATTATCTTTATTTTTGAGAAAGTTGTCCTGCTAAGTTCATATGAAGTTAGCAGGACACCCATTTTTTCGCAAACCAAAAATGCTATAAAATTTTTTTTTGCGTAACTAATTCGCAATTAATTAGTTCTCAATAATAAACTTTTCTTTAGCTCGATTATCTTTATTTTTGAGAAAATTGTCCTGCTAAGTTCATATGAAGTTAGCAGGACACCCATTTTTTCGCAAACCAAAAATGCAATTAAATTTTTGTTTGCGTAACTAATTCGCAATTAATTAGTTCTCAAAATCATTTTTTTTTTAATCGTTTATACACATTTTTGAGAAAGTTGTCCTGCTAAGTTCATATGAAGTTGGCAGGACACCCATTTTCTCGCAAACCAAAAAAGCAATTAATTTTTTTTCGCGTAACTAATTCGCAATTAAGTAGCAACTAATGATAGGATAGTTTTTAACATGAATTTCCAAAAGTGTCCTGCTAACTTTATATACATGATTGATGTTGCTTTTCAAATAAAAAAAAGTTTTATTATGAATGTGGGGGTCGCCAGAATGTTTTTACTAACAAAGGGGTCGCGTATTCAAAAAGTTTGAAAAACAATGTCTTAGATGATAATGAAGTCGAAGATGTCAATTTTATGTTGGCTTCACAGAAAAAAAATTAAAATATGAATAAAATTACTTATAAGAAGTTATATGTGTGGACTAGGCCTACAGGGGAAACCACGTCACAAAAAAAAAAGCCCCTATTACTGTACCTCTATGGTGGTACGGAAAAGAGGTATATGGAAAAAAGGGATTGATATCCACTTCAATGTTTCAACACAAACAAATTTAATACCAGGTTAACATTTTGAATATGGAAAGAACGTACATCGGGACCTATGCCCCTGTTTCCCCCCCCCCCCGACAGAAAAACACAATAGAATTCTTGTATTTTTCAAAATTCCTCAATAAAACAATAAAAATCTCCTGCTAGAGTAGTATAGTCTAAAGCCAGCCAGTGGGTGATATGTGACCCTTTTGCCCCCAATTTGCGGTCGCCTATGCATTACTTTTTTAACACTTCAGATTCTATACAGTAAAATTAAACTAACTTTCAGTTTTAACTCAACCTTTTTTGTCAAAACTGAAAAATGTAGGAGTTATTGAGTAAAACGTTATTTTTCCTGAAATCCAAGATGGCGGCTTAAGCTCCAGGGCGATTTTCCCGAAAAACTACACATAGGCTCCTAATGACCCCCTCTAACGAATTGTGAAAGAAAAATGTACGATAAAATTTTTTCTATTTCAAATGTTTATCCCGACTGGGCTAAATACCGCTTCCGGAAAGCTTAGACAAGTGACTCTATCCCAACCTTCGCTGCCCTAGCCTTTTCTTCTCCGCCGTCAATACTTAAGACTATAGGGACTCTATCCAAACCCTTCCCTGTCTTAACCTCCTATCGCTTGTGAATAGCTAAGACTAGGGACTCTATCCCAACCTTCGCTGTCCTAGCCTTTTCTCCCCGCTGTCAATAGTTAAGACTAGGGACTCTATCCCAACCTTCGTTGTCTTAATCTCCAACCGTTTTTTATCCCAACCTTCCCTGTCTAAGCTTTCTCTTCTCCGCTGTCAATAGTTAAGACTAGGTGCTCTATCCTAAGTTTCGCTGCCTGAACATCCGACCATATTATCGCTGCACACTAAGGATTCTATACCAACTGTCGTCTTCACCGTCTCAGCTCCGTACAGGACTAGAGAACTGATACCGCCATTATGGCGTAAATGAAATACCTTGCTAGCTTTACAATAAGCAAATATTTTAAAATTATATGAAATACTTTGTTATCAGCATCAGTATACTTTGTAACAGGACATCGACTCTGGACCCCGCTGACCTACCTCAGCTGAAACTGATTGGTCTTCTGACCAACCAATTTCAAGCTAACGCAAGAACCTTCTCTTCGCTAATGACTCACTTGCAAATTTCTCATCATTCACATCATCATTGATAGCTGTCCGAGAGGTGGAGGCCTACATCCGCAAACTTCAAACTATCAAACTAAAATCGGGTATGCTTCAGAAGACCAGTGGGCAGACGCGGTCGTTCAGCTGGAAGCTGGAGAAGCATCACCTCAGCACTTCCAGACGGAACCAGATTACTAGCCAAATGTCAACGAGCTGAGAAGATTCAACCCACGTTCACAGACAAGCAAAGTGAATTTCACTTTCCATCGCGTCTACCCGCTGATTAAAAAGAGAACTGAGCTAAGACAACACCCAAAAAACCCAAGTTCTAATCTTAAAGCAACTCCTGAGACCAGTCATCAATAATTAAAACTTTCCATTTTGGTTCACCATCTCCGAAACGGCAATGGAACTGCAAATATTCCAGAGAAAAATCCTAAAAATTCAAAATATATAGAAACTTTCAATAAAATAAAATTATATCGAATTGGGAGTTTGACAGCCTAACTGGTATGTCTTAGGCCCTAGTATCAATCAACAGAGGTGAATTTCTAAAAGAAATGTTTAGCAATGGAGGCCTGTATAGAGTTTGTAGAGACAAAGTCCAGATACATAATAGAGGCTTGGTTCTTTGAGAAGATGTCGATATCCGATGATGATATCACGATTTTCTTAAGCCAAAAAGTGACTTCAATAAACGCTTCAACGATATAAGGAAGATAAAATAAGAGACTTAAATTAAGTCTGAGTACATAAATCGATTTATCTTTTAAAAATTTCACACCCTCTCAGGTAGATCCCATATGGATGGTTAGGGTCACTTGAAGGCTTAAAAAAGCCTTTCTGCTTTTTGAACAAAAATGTGTTTCAATACAATATGTGACTTAAATATATCATGCCAAAAATCTAAATCTTTAATAGATTCCTCCTGGTGTTTTCTGCACGCCGCCGAAGCAATCTTATGTTGTCACCTTTCTTCTCCTCCCTTCCCATTTATTTATTTTGTATTTTTAGTCAAAAGACCCTTTTCTTGAGATTTTTGTTTGTTAATATTGACCCAAACTTTTTATTATTCTCAAGTAAATTTATTCTACAAACCTCTTCAGAAACTCATGAATAACACCCTTAAAATAAACTCAACTATAATCAATCAAATTGTAAAAGTTTTTTTTTTGTTAAGATAGATGCCTTACCTAAACATATATATTGACACTCCATTTAAAGTTTTGACAACTTACATCAATCGATTTTCATGGACCGAATCCCAAAATATAATCAAAACTGTCGACACAGTAATCAATCATCCATCACTGCCAATTCCAACAAATCCTAAATTTCCAAAATCCAAATAAGAAAAGGTCCTACTTTACAGTTCAATACACTACAGCCTACATCGCACGTATACCTACGTATACCTATTATCTCTGCCATATTAAAGCAAAGTGGCTATTTACGCATATAAATTGATCAAGTCGTGTGTCCAATAACCCTTTTCCCAAAAATTATAAACCTGGACGTGTTAGAGCCTATGTATAATGTATATCCGTTCAATATTGAAGGATAGATGATGAGGGTAGACATATTTAATTCGTAAGGAAAACTTATTTACTTGCTCTGTCTCTATATCCTTCTTCCTGTAAGAACAGTGAACAAATAAATTAAAGGAAAATAAAGTTTCAGAACAATTTTGCAAATTCGACAAAAAACAAACTTTACGATATCCAAAACCAATAAAGTTTAGAAGTATATACCAACTTTGAAATTGAGTCTAAAATACGGATTATCACCTTTATCGAGTAGCTTTGGCCGTTTGTTGATGAAAATGTCGTCGGTCGAACACCGGTGACTACATATCTCCATCCACATCATAGATAAATATTTGTGATAGTTAAATGGGTTTGAGTTTAGGGGGGGATGCGGGATAGATAGTACTCTAAAAGGGATATTCAAGTACATACTTTTGCCTCGAACTTTTTATCACTCTACTGACTCTGAATCGAATAAATTATTATGCAGTTAAAGTTTTCCTATATTCTATCAACACATTTAAAATTTAAAACTTATTTTGCGTCCCATAACGGAATGGAATGGGGGGAAAAAACATCTTACGCCCCCTGTTTTTTTTTTTTTGCATAACTTTTCTGCTTTCCGATCAAAAGATAAAGTCGATAAAATGTAGAAAGTCAAATCGAAAACTCAATTTTGTCTGATATCGATGACATCTGTCGTCGCCATAAAAAAAAAAACAGGAAGACGAAGTGCAGGGCAAAAAGTTTTTCGTGTTTTCCTCTGACGATGGAAAGGAGTTGATTCAGAAAGTAGAAGAAGGTGTTTCTCGCTTGTATGAGTACAAGGATAGAACTTAACCTATATGCAAATATGGGGTGGCCACTTGAATTACACACGAATTTGCATTCCATTCAGGTATAAGATGGTAACTTGATGTTTTTCGTGAGTAATTTATAGTGTGTTATGCAAGTTTTTTCACACAAATAAATTATGGAAATATAACTCGTCTTAACTTCTCGTGGAAATACATGAATGTACGAGGTGAATTTTTAACTATTAAGTGATAATCTTATATATAGAAAATTTATTCAGTTCTGGATAAGTCGTTTATAATCTCGTCTACAATTTTGTAATTTGTTGATAAAATTTTCTTTTTGAACCTAAAAATGTCTTGACAACCGGTGCGCGTAGGCTTGGTAGCACCAATAGTGATACAAATGAAAATGTTGTGACATCATAATAGGGTTCGTTCCTTTTTAACGAAAAGTTTCGCATAAAACGCAAGCCAACCAAATCCTGGAAAATATCGAATGCAGTTGCCAAATTACTATATGTACACTTTTTATTATTTATTAATTTTTAATCAAGTTAGTATTTATTTATTATTTATTTATACTTTATTCAATTAACCAAACAAATAAAATTAAAACTATAAACTGAATACAGTTTTTAATTATACAAAAGGAACACTTCAAAAATTCCCATATTTTAAAGATTTTTCCCGATACACCCTCAAAAAGTCGGTGAAAAAAAAATTGTATGGGCTGCTTATTCAAAAAGGCATTTTCTACCAATTCTGTTGTATTTTTTTTAGGAAACGATCCAATAAATTACCTAGATTTTCACCAAAACCGGCCTTAAAAGTGGGCGTGGTAAATATTTTGCATGCTTTTTGTTTTGCATAATTTTACGACAACTCGTTTTGTTTTCTGAGAAATTTTTCCAAAAATTTAAAATTTTCTACAAAATAATGCCCCAGAGTGGGCGTGGTAGAAAATTTTGTATAGAAAAACTATGTGAAATTACGTTATCTTCAATTTTCTAGAGGAACACACCCCTTATTTATATCAACTTTCACAATTAGAAGACCATTTTTTAAAATTGGGCGTGTCAATGGGCTGAAATTTGCTCTGACCATAAATGAAAATTTCATTCAAATCGGTTGACTGGTTCAGATCTTATAGATTTATGACCGCCTCTCCGCATACAACCTGAGCCACTGTGCATTGATTTGAAAATAAATCCATGATATGCAAATGTGTTGGACAGAGAAACATGAAAACATTTTCGAACGGTCATTTGTTTATGGATGCATCGGCTTATTTATGTCTTAAATGGATGTAACGATTTTGAAACGAAAAAATCAGTGTAGACATATTGTACTTTTTGGTAAAAATAATCTTACCAAAAACTGTTACTAACGGTACCTGCCATAAGGCTGAATTAACTTTAATCATATTTTGTATGCTAAAGCCTCTTTAAAATGTTTACAATATTGCGTACCAAAATTTCGGAAAAAAAATAAATTTAGTTTTTTGTTTATGCAGTTTTTTTTTTTTGAAAATTCGATATTTTAAAATTAGGTTAGTGAATTTTTTTTTTGAAACTAGGTGTTACAAAGATTTTATATACAAAAAAGTAATTATTTTAGAAAACCACTGTATTTTTCACAAATATACAAATTTGTAAACAAAAAAAATTAGTTTAGGTACAATTCTGGCTAAAAAGTGGTGAAACGGAATTTATTTGTAGTTTAACAACTACTTACAATTTTCCAATTTGTTTTGCTCTTTGTTACAAATTTTTTGGAAATTAGTTTGTAGCTGGTAAAACTGAAATTAGGTTTTCAAATTTTAAATTGCAGCTTGCAATTACAAATTTATGATTGTAATTTTAGTTTGGTGAAATAGGCCACAGATATTGTTTACAATTTGTTTTCCGAAATGGCGGATTAGACAATTTACGTACTTACTGTTGCAGCATTTTTAATGAATAAATTGGGTGGCGCAACAGCTCGTGGAGAACCAGGGCCTAGTGACTTACAACTCTCAACCATTCCTATGTGCGTGTTGTTGGCATCAGGAATGGAGGGGACCTACAGTTTTTTGCCGAGTCCGAACGACTAAATGAGTGAAGCTTATTCATGACAAGTATACTCTTGGAGGATTTGTCAGTTCCTCGCAAGAGGCAGTACCTCGCAGCATTTTCAATACTTAGGGCCGACTTACCTACCAATTGCAATTGCAATCATGTAGGTACCTTACTTCATCGGCATAAAATGCTTGGGCTATTTGTTAGATATTTGTTACGATTTTTACCCGATTAAAAGATTAAATTTTCCGATTATACAACTAAAAAAAATATTTTTTTTCCAATGGCAATGGCAATATCAACTCAAAGCTATATACTTACCGAGCTCTGAATATCACGATTTTGTGCAGAATTGAAATATAGACCAGGAAAAATAGCACAAATCGTATGGGGAACCTTGAAAAAATTAATTCATGAAATATTAAAATTGGAATCGATGCAGAATTGCAACCTCTATAACATATCCAAAGTCCCCCAAAATCCCGGCATTGGCTTTTTGTGTAGATGCATTTGAGGTGGTGCAGACGGGGAGAATTTGGAGGTCTATCAAACTAAAATATTTGTTTGGGTAAAACCTAATCACATGATACATGCTTTAAGGGTAGTTTTTAACGCTGAATCTAATGAAACCAAATTCAAAATGATACAACCACCCAAAAAGAAGTTATAGTCCTTTTTATGTAATGATGACTTTTTTTCAGGTACAACAGGTAAAATATTACCGAAAACCCTTTGAAAATAACGGTATGTTAATGAAACTTGGAATGAATGTTTCATTTGTCATAGGAACTAAGAATCAAAAGAGTCCCTAAAAATATCCATGGTGAAAGGGTGTTTTTTTTTAAGGGGGAGGGGCAACAAAGAATGTTAACCATAACACCCACGTAAAAACTCTTACACTCATGAAACTCACCAAAAATATTAAACTCTTCATGGCAACCAAGAATCAAAATAGTCCATACAAATATCTTTGTTCTAATAGTGTTTTTGGTGACTGTTAACTTTTGACTTGTTCTACGGAAAATAAGATTTCAAAAATTAATTTTTGCTTGAAAAGGCCCATAACTTTGTTAAAGGTGCTTGTATCATTTTAATTTTGCTTTTATTAGATACAGCGTTAAAAAATACCCTTAAATCATATAACATACTTTGTGTATATACCTCAATTACACCAAATCGGAATTTTGGCTCAAATCTTCCAACTTCTTCCCAGATTTTCCCTCTCTTTAAAAAAAAAACCCCAGAACAAATATATTTATGATGACTATTTTGATTCTTGGTTGCCATGACAAATTATATATTTTTGGCGAATTTCTTGAGTGTAAGAGTTTTTCCGTGGGTGTTATGGTTAACATTCTACACTTGCCCCTCCCCCTTAAAAAAACACCCTTTCACCATGGATATTTTAAGGGACTCTCTTGATTCTTAGTTCCTATGACAAATGAAACATTCATTCCAAGTTTCATTAACATACCGTTATTTTCAAAGGGTTTTCGGTAATATTTTACCTGTTGTACCTGAACAAAAAGTCATAATTACATAAAAAGGACTATAACTTCTTTTTGGGTGGTTGTATCATTTTGAATTTGGTTTCATTAGATTTAGCGTTAAAAACTACCCTTAAAGCATGTATCATATGATTCGATTTTACCCAAACAAATATTTTAGTTTGATAGACCTCCAAATTCTCCCCGTCTGCACCTCTTCAAATGCATCTACACAAAAAGCCAATGCGGGGATTTTGGGGGACTTTGGATATGTTATAGAGGTTGCAATTCTGCATCGACTCCAATTTTAATATTTCATGAATTAATTTTTTCAACCTCGGAACCCATTTTTCCTGGCCTAATAGAAAAGCGATAGCGAAACGGATGGTCATTCTGCTTCTATTGCAGAGAAAATTGAACCCCTTTGGTGAATAATCCGATGTTTTATATACGAAATTATGTTCGATTATTGCATCAATCAGCAAACCAATCTCACGAACTTTCGTCATAAGCCTGTTGACAGCAGCTGCAGATGATGCATTATTTCGACCGAATTTTTTCTATCGAAATTCGCACTGCATCGACAACATCATCATCGTGTCCTTTAACCCCAGCTGGGGCATAGGGCGTCAACAAAACGTCTCCATCCTTCACGGTCTGCTGCAAGGTACCTTAGCTATGGCCATGGCCACGTCTTTCTCTGGGATTCTGCTTCCGCTAAGACAGTTGATTTCCATGTTGTTCTTGGTCTTCCAACCCGCCATGCACCCTGAGGATTCCATTCAAAGGACTGCTTTGCAATTTCATCGTTTGGTTTCCTCAGTGTGTGACCAATCCCACGCCATTTACGCTTTCTTATGTCGACGTCCAGCCGCTCTTGACTTGTCCTGCGCCACAATTCCTCATTTGATATTATTTGTGTCCAGTGAATCTTTAGGATGTGGCGAAGACAGCGATTCACAAAATGGTAGACGTGACTTTCCAGGTTTCACAAGCATATAACAGCAAGGATTTGACATTGGATTCGAAGAATCTCAACTTAGTGCGTAAGGAGATTTGACTTGATCGACAACACAGCATTCATTTTGGAAGGATCTTGATTATATTCAAAATTTCAAAAAGAAACCAACAGATGGCTCAATTTTCTCGCTATCAAGCCGCGTCCGCGTCCACATTTTGTCGAATTGTGTAGACTCTAGATCAACATCGTTGATCAACAGTGTTGAGTAAGTGTAGACGTGTTGAATGACAAAGCCAGTCAACATTTGTTGACCCGAACGTAACCCGATTCAAATGGATTCAAAGCAATCGACAGAGTTGTTCAACAAATTTAATTTAATGTATTAAAAACAATTGTATAGGGTTTTAATTTCATGAACATAATTTATTGGTTTTGTGCGTTATTAATCCCATTTTAACTAGATGAAAAATGCAATATTTGTTGTGAATAAGTATTTAATGTTAATAATATCGTTTTAACTTTATTGTTCACAATAAAAATAAAAAAAAGTTGGGTACCACCAGGATTTGAACTCTGAACCCTTCGGTTGAAATGCTTTATCCACTATCATTGAAGGTTTGCATAAAACAGTTTTGAGATTTCTAGAATCACACCAGATACCACAAAAATCTCACCATTTTTCTACTGGAAAGAAAAAGGGCAACCATAACTTTTTCTGCTTTAAGTATTTCCTAGATATAAAACAAACAAAAGTGGCCCTGCACTCTTGGCACATTTAGTAATATGCTATAGCTATTTTGAAAGCCATTATTGCATTTGGTTCTTAAATCAAAATGTTTAAGGGAATAGTTTTTGAGAAATTAAATTTCAAAGTCAAAATTAAAAAAAAAAATTGTGATTTTTTTCTTAAGTCGATATTTTTCAAAATTTTACGAAATTAAGTGTTTTTTTTGTGTTCAATACTCAATGCCCTCATTATTTTTTAGTCCACTCCCGAAAACCAAATGTAAAAATCTTTCTTACTTTTTAAGAAAAAACAAAAGGTACTTTTACCAAAAAAGCCCGAAAAAAGGGTTAAATTATGGATAATTCATGAATAAATTCATTTTTTCGGGCTTATTTGGGAGAAGTACCTTTTGTTTTTTTTTTCTTAATTTCTTAAAAACTAAGAAAGTTTTTACATTTGGTTTTTGGCAATGGACTTAAAAATAATGAGGGCATTGAATATTGAACACAAAAAAACCCTTAATTACGTAAAATTTTGAAAATTATTATCGACTTAAGAATCACATTTTTTTTTTTTAATTTTGACTTTGAATTTTAATTTCTAAAAAACTATTTGCTTAAGCAACTTGATTTAAAAACCAAATGCAATAATGGAGCATAAGCTTTCAAAAAAACCATAGCACATTATTAAATGTATTTTCGTTGATTTTTAATATTTTTTTTTTGCATTTTAAGTCAATGTTTCAGAAACTGCCCCCCCCGCCTCAGGGAGGGGAGATACAACTTTCCCCCCATACAATTTTTTTCACAGAATAACCCCAAGAACCACCCCCTTAAATACTTCCACTCAGGTCCGGGACACCCTGTATATACCTATATTTCCCCACCATAAATATCACTTTGAATATTTTCAATATTTTCCCACCGTTTTCACCACCAAAGGGATTGTTTCCAACCATTATGTTTGGAAGAACCACCAATCTGGGAACACTGGCATAAAACAAGAACAACTTTTGTTTTACTCTGTGCAACAATTAGGTTCTAAGCAGGGCAACACAATCATCAAACTTCTTTATAGTCGACGTATAGGTAGATACTTTTGTTGATACAAAAAAATCACACTTTATGTTTATGGAACTTAAACTATAAGCCAACAAAATATTGGTAAAAAAATACTTTAAACGAAGGACTTTTTATGAACGATTTGAAAAAAAAGAACTGCACCTTCAATTCACTTTCAATGTAGGTACCTAGTTATCACTCAATAGTTTTGAAAAGAAGCTATTCATAGGGTAAAATGGGGTGAATACTTTATGTATTTTTCATAATTTTCTTGTTCTCGAAGTGTAAAATTTAGAGTTGTGTTAACTTAGTCCGCCAAAGTATCTTATTTATTTCTTTTTTGTGCAAAAGGTGATCATTTAAATTACCTTTTCAGACCACACATATGTAGTTTTCAAAAATTAATTTTGCGAAATGGTGACGAAAAAGAACGCTCGCAGCCCCCCAAACATCGATTTTAGTTTTCAAATCTGATTAACACTTTCAACAGGTTTCTTTTTCAACTTTAGTGACTACCCCTTATTTTTTTGTCCACCCGACCGACCGACGCCTAGAAACACCCTTTATAGAGCATGGGACAGTAAGAGATCGTAAACATGCCTTTCATCAACGCCCAAGATGTTCCAATAAACCCTGTATTTCTGTGAAGTTTTGCCAAAATCGGTGCCAACAACAACATTTTGAAGGCAATACAACGTTCTATAGGCTCTGCTAGTACTCAAAAGATGATGATTAATTCAAAAAGTTTGTATTTCATTTTACAAAAACTTCAACCTTTTTTGCTGGCTGAACCTTTATTTCTAGGAAAAATATATTTTACGTACCTACCTATTGACTATTAAAATTAATACATAAATAGTTCTTCCAAGGGAAAATAAAGTATAAAAGCTAGCTAAATACTTTAATAAGCATTTTGCACGATTATGAAACTGGTTACTGGTAAGTATAAAACTTTGTTTTGTTTAAATATAGGAAACAACGTACCTATTAATAAAGTACATATTAAAAAGCTATTTTATACCGACTAGACTTTTGCACATTTTAATTACAATTCCTGTTTTGATAAATAAATATTCTGAGAAAATATGCAATTCAAATATAATACCAAGCCACTATCGATCGAATCAAAATTAAAACAAAATTCGGTTTGCAAATAATATGAATCATTTATTTTTCACCTGAAACCACATAAAATAAAACTCTAAATAACACAGTCATTTCATTAGAAAACGAACAAAATAGCATACTTTATATTTTTGCCATTGAATTTCACATTGATTTCATTTAGGAAAAATGACATTCAGTCCGTAACATTTGGATAGCCTCACTCATATTTTTAATAAAATCAACTGTTTTTGGCACTTTTTTGTGTGGAAGCAAAGGGAATTGTATATTGAGTCACAAGATGAGATAGCCTTCCTGAGATTAAGTTAAGTTTCTACTGATTTCTTCAAGCTGGTGGAGTCCTTTAAGCTTATTTGGTTTGCTGTTTCTAAAATGACCGTTTTTTCTTTTTGTAACTTAAGAATAGCCTCACGTGGCTGTTTTGCCAGTGAAAATTTGCCAGTTTTACTAACAAAAATATATTAGAGAGTGGTAAGACCTTGACGGATGGTGGTTTTTTTAATTTTATTTTTGGAAAAAAGCAGGAGAAAATCGCTTACTGTACCAAAATTTGGTAAAATTGAGTTCTACAACCATAAATTATTTTCTTATCGCTTTGAAGCTCAGAAAACTTATTTGAAACCCAAAATTGGTTATTAATTAATTAAAAGATCTATTTTTATACTGAATGGTTGCCCGTCTGTTATTCTATTATACCAGTCAAGCGGAAATCTCTAGTTAAACGACCAACTACACTGACTCTCTGAACAAGGCTAGATAAAAAACTGGGTTAGAAGTGAGCTAAATGACTATAATCCAGGTCCAGGTTATCAAAAGTGTTGAACACCTGAAGAGCTTAAAATTAACAAAAAAAAAACTTCCATTTAGCAGGGTGCTTCATCTACATCTTCTTAATTTACAACATACCACATTGCATGAAATATTGATCCAACTCAGCAATTAGGCAACAAATATTTGTCAGGTGAACAAAAATTCAACTGTTGGATGCAGAAGGTAGGTAAAATACTATTGTCACTTGTTTAGAAAGGAAAAGTTGATTTTACAATTCCATGAAAGCTTACAGACGATATTTTTAGACCACTGCTCATTGTCTCTCAGCCGAATAGTCCGATTCATACAGCAGGTATAAGTTAATCTTGGTAGGAAAGCAAAACTAGACAATTACTCTTACTCCCCTTTCCACCCTACTTCCAAGATTTAGGGATCATTTAAAAGGTATTGGTTTGGCAAAAAAAAAAAAAAGTTTTATGTAGATGAGAAGCAGTACTCAAGTAAATAGGAGCCAACTGTAGGCATCAAACTGTCCTAGAGCATCATTCAGGGCCGGACAAGCTATACGTGCAAGCGGTGCAAATGCACAGGGCGCTGAACCCAATGGGCGCCTTGAGCAAGTATTAAGAAAGCCACTACCACTACCTATCTAAACTATTTAATTTTCAATTCTTTTTAATAGCTCACACCAATATTGATTTCCATTCTTATTCTGAATTTAAAGACAGATATCTACTATTCCAAAAATAAGTCGATGCCTAACTTCGTATGCACACCTACAGTAAACTAAATCACAAAATCTTTGCAAAGTGCACGATTTTAATCGCCTCTTGGGGATACATTGTTAAGAAAAAAACCATTTTAAGTCTAAAAGTAGAACTAGAATAGGCGGAAGCTGTTGGAAGCTTATGTCAAAACCGACCGAAAAGTAGTTTTCCAAAACGTCAGTTTTACAAGTCACCCATAGCCATAATGCACTAAAGTGCTTGAAAGTGCAAAAAAACGTTAATATTTGTTTGTTTAATGTTAATTTTCTTATACTTATTCACAGCACTGAGTCATAGGCTCCCATTTTTTTTTTTTTGCAAAACCAAGAAAATTCGATGTGGTATAAATTCATTAAAAGAAAATCTAAGATTGTACCTACTTCATTCATACATCGAACAGCAAAAAAAGAGTTGAAACTATGCTCCAAACGCCAAATCTTTTCTAGTTTATTCCACCATTTTGATTTTGCGTACGTCCACTTACGAAAGAGCGGTCGGTGAGCGGTCTCACGTCCAACAGCAAAAGGTAATGAAAATTAAACGAAGAGTACCACTTCGCAATTATGTGCGCGTCCTTTGAATTTCTTGTTTCGCTCGGTTTCGTACTACCACGTACGTTGGCTTTGGTAATAAGAAAATGATTTGTTTCATACCGCAATTGAGAGCGCTAACGACGAAGCTTGCTCAGAGCACTAATTTAAATCGGGCCGGCCCTGGCATCATTTCATCAGACCTATTGAAATCTGTGTACGATTCTTTAAAGACTCGAATTTTTGAAGTAATTAAATATAATGAAAGCAATAAATAGCACTAAATATAATTTGTTCAACTGCAAAAAATAAATAAACAGTGTTTTCTTTAAGAAAATAAATTGATAAGTTACTATTTTAACTGCTGTAAACTCGGTGAGGCTATTCTAATTCTTAATTTTAGTGACATCAAACCAAATTTGCTTAAAAACCTCAACCAGTTTGTAGAAATCAGTTAAAACTTAACTTAATCTCAAGAAGGCTATCTGATCTTGTGGCTCAATACACAATTCCGTAGGTTTGCATTAAAATATTGCCAAAAACAGTTAATTTTAATAATAAATATAAGTGAGGCTATCCAAATGTTACGGACTGTACGTATCTTACTTTGTGAAGTTAAACATTTTTGTATTTTGTCTTTACATTTTTGAATACAGATTAGATACAGTGGTGGAAGTACGGGCTTTAGATTTGGATAGGTTTAGGTATATGTATCAATACGAAGTTTAAGAGCCAACGTGACTCAACGTGACTCAGTACAAGCATAAATTATTTTGAGGTACGTAAAATGGTATTATGTATAGTAAATTTTGGATTCGGAGAAAGGCTGATTAGTGATTGGTCAAAGAATGAAAGACCAATGTATAAGCTTAGCATATGATAACTTTTTGAAAAATAACTCAAGGGTCCTATGGCCAACCGGCCAAAGTTATTATTTTTTTTTTTTTTATTATTTAACTGATAAATAATTTCAAAGTTCATGGGAATTTTCACCGTTCCTTTATGCTTGATGGCGGCACGCACAGTGGTTCAAGTTGTGTGGAGAGGCGGTCTTAAATCTATAAAATATAAAGCAGTCAATTTGGATGGAATTTTCAGACATGATAAAGGAAATTTATGAGACATCATAAAAAATCATTTCAGGCCAATCATACGCCTACAATTTAAAATAGGTCATCTTATCAACAAAATTGATAAAAATGAGGGTTGTATTCTTTGAAAAAATTGAGATTTGTAATAATTTCTGTATACAATTTTTATTTCACACCTAATTTTGGGGTTTTTTTGGTAAAAATCTAGTTTTTCGACTTATTTCAATGCAAACTAAACGAATTACTCATGAACAGGCTAAGAAAAAACAAAATGAACCAAAGAAAAAAAGGAAATGCTTTTTTTACAAATTAGGAAAAAAGTTATTACTTCCAAAACTAAAGCAATAACCACTGTATTTCGTAAATAATAGTCCAAGGCGTTAGGGACATGGCTCCTTAGAAAAATTCTTAAGAAATCATTGGACAAAACCTCAACCTGTCAGGTTGATATTCAAGGTTGGTTTCAGTTCCATCCCCAATATAGGGAAAAGTATGATGAGAGGGGAGGGGGTATCTTGAACTTAAATGGTCCCACAGCCGAACCCAATCCACTAACACCCTTACCTATGGTTATGTACATACACCATTTATAAGAAATGGCTGTTGTGGTAGCCTGGTGGTCCGTCCAGCTGCGTCCGCTCAATCCGTCAGTTTGAAATAGAAGGTTGGTTTTACTAACAGAAACAATACAGTAGGGTGGTAAGTAGTAACCCTTCTCACCATTACTCTGACAGTGTTGCCACCGTGGTTCCATTTCCCAGAGCTTACTCCTCTCCATTTCCCATCAGAGCTTATTCCTCTCCATTTCCCTTATTTTCAAAGAAAACAATTAATCTCGATTCTTATTATATAGTCCGGTGATAGGAAATGGAATTCCGTGCGTTTTATGGCGAGAACCTTTTTTATGATTGAAACAAGCAAAATGGTTAGTAAATGAAGTGAAGAAGTTGCGCCCATTACCAAGCTGTTCGGTTAAAAATTCATTTGACTTCGTAGATAAAATTAAAAATATAAAAATCGAACCAAACGAAATAATGGTTTCTTTCGATGTCTGTTCGCTTTTTCCGAGCATTCCGGTGGACATCGCTCTAGAAAATTTCAAAAAACATTTGGACAACTGTGACGTTTCTTGTGATAAAAAATCGGTTTATTTTGATGTAGCTAAGTTATGCATGGAACAAAGTTTCTTTCAATTCCGCGAAAAATTCTATAAAGTGACACACGGAACAAATATGGGCAATCCAATCAGCCCTTTAATCGCGGAATTATTTATGTCCGGTTTTGAGATGAATCTCAAAGAGAGAAATCTGTTACCTCGGGCTTGGCATCGATATGTTGATGATGTGTTTGCGGTGGTTAAAGAAAATGAAGTGAATAATGTGCTAAAGTTATTGAACACCCAATTTGAAACAATTACGTTCACATGTGAAAAAGAAAACAATAATATTTTACCGTTCTTAGACCTTGAAATACAACGTAAAGGTGAAAAAATTGAATTCGGTGTTTATCACAAACCCACAAGTACATTAAGAACAATAACTTCAGATTCTTACTCTCCAACGCAACATAAAAAAGCCGCTTATCACTCTATGGTCCATAGATTATGTCGCTTACCACTAACAGCTTTAAATTACAAACGCGAATACGAATACATTAAAAATGTGGCTAAAGTGAACGGATACAACGATAAAATGATCGATGACTTAATTTTACACCATTCAAATAAGATACGTGCTTCAGAGCTGACAACTCTGTTTTCACAAACCAAAAAAGATAAAAACCCAAAAGTAGCATTGTCGTTTACACCAAAAATTACATACAAATTAAAATCGAAATTTAAAGAGCATAATTTGGACATTGTTTACAAAAACAACAGCAAATTATGTAACATGCTATGTTCAACAAAAGATAAAACACCTAGTTTAAAAAAGTCAGGTATTTATGCGGTAAAATGTAGTGTATGTGAACGTGAGTACATCGGTCAAACCAAACGAAGCATTGAAAAGAGATATGACGATCATCTCAGTTGCATTCGTTTAAATAAACCTATTTGCTCCGCGGTAGCATCGCATGTTTTAACCGAAAAACATAGTGTAAACAAAAAAGACGGTGTACGTTTAGTGAAATCAGTGACTAATGAAGCACAACTTGACGCATTTGAAAGCTTCTTCATACAAAGCAACCAAAATCTTTTAAATCAAGACAACGGCAACATTATCTCATGCCTTTTTAATCGCGTTTAACCGTTCAGCACTTTATTTACCTTTTACAAGTGTAAGTTTTTGTTTTTGTTGTTCATGTACCTACTATAACGAAGGAGATCTAATCAAAGAAGACAAAATAGAACTTTGGATATAGTCGTGTTTGCCGATGATGGAATGAAGGTATTCCGAAATGCATTCAAAGTGAGTTTAAAAGTTAATAATTAAAATCGTATGTGTAATAATACTTGTGTTATATATATATGTATGTAAATTAATTTTTTAATTTTTCAATTCAATTTGGTGAAATCAAAAAGGTGTAATTGATTAAAATCATTTGATTGAAACTCATTCCTTAAACACTAGGTAACGATGAAATTTTTGTAATCCTGCCGCTTGGACGTAATTTTTAAAAATGGCGCCCAATCTGTATTCTGGTCAGGAAACCAAAATCCCTGCGCTTTTAAAGAAGGGACTTTACTTTTATATTTTCAATTTATTTTTGACATGCTTAGGATGTAATTTAGCTCAGGAGATGCAATTTAGCTCAGGAGTCATTGTTGTAATCTTGTCGCTTCGACGCCATTTTCAAAAATGTCTCCGATTCTATGGAAAATGGTTAAATTAAAAAAATCGTGAATTACTTGGAAAATTTCCATAAACAGATTAGGTATAGCAATTGATGTCTTAAAAGATAGTTGTTGAGTAGACGCACCTTCGGGAGAAATTTAAGTATTGCCACTTTTCGGAAATATATTTTTTTTTGTCCACTCTTTTAATAATTTTTAATATTTTGAACACAAAAAAATGTTGTGGAAACGCCTCCAGCTTCTGAACTTGAATTGGGAAATAGAAATTGATACCTTCGAAAATGCCAATGTTGCCATTTTTCAGGAACATACTTTTTTTGTCAAAATGTGGGACTTCCCCTCTTTTTTTGGTACCTAGTATTTAATATTTCTTACATGAAAAAAGCTGCGGAAATGGTGCCAGGCGCCAAACTTGGTTTGGAAAAATAAGGGTTGATGTTTCAAAAGATAGGTAACAAGTATCAGTGTCGCCACTTTCCGGGAGTATATATTTCTTGATTTCCATTTTTTTGGTAGTTTTTAATTTAAAAAAAGTATTTTTTGTAATATTTTTTTAAAAATCCAAAACAACATTTGTTTAAACATTTTGGTACACAATACTATTTTTATATTTCTTAGAAGCTTCTGCATTATCTTTTTTTATTAAAATGAGTCATACCGTTTTGAAGAAAATCGAAATTATAAAAAAAAATACTTTGGGAGCTACCTAGGAGCCACTTTTGCTCCTCACTGTATATCAAGAGTAAAAATTGTGTGGAACTTTTTTTCGATATGAGTTGGTTTAATGACTGAAACATTTTGTATGGAAAAACGGTTGCGTTATTTTTGGTTCATAGAAAAATTTCAAAAATATCCAACTGCATGGATTGCACAAAATATCACTACCTACTTGTGATTAGGAGTAAAGTGTCTTGAAAATGTATTATAGTAGTATGATATTATTAACAAAAAAATGTGAAAAAAAGACAGAGTTCAAAGGTACATATGTATAAGTAGGTACCTAGCTACTAAAAATATTGATTTTTCATGTTCATTCAAAACTTTGTAAACATTTTAAATATGTACAATGTTATTTGAACAAATCACGAGTTTCGAATTGAAAAATTTAAAACAAAACCGTTTTAGCCAATTTCAAGATACAGGAATCAGGGCTGTAAGAGAATGGAATCTTTTGTGAATGGAATCATATTTATTTATTTATTGAATTCAATCAAAAGATTGCATTCATTGACTTTACTTCGCGATTGCAACTTCAAGTTGTGCAATCAACATTCATTTCAATCATCGGTAAGATTTCTTGGGAATTGAAATGAATACAAAAAATCAAAAGGATTACAAAAAATACCTACAAAGAAAGCAAAACGAATGCAAAGAATGCATGAATTCTTTTAAGATTGCATTCAATTGATTGCTGTTAAATGAATGGGGGAAAAATGATTGTAGTCTATTTAATGTCAAATAAATGGTGATTGTAGAATTTGAAATCGCAGTCTCAAAGTGAAGACAATGAATGCAATCATTTAGTTGAAGTCATAAAAGATTGCATTCACAAGAGATTGCATTCTTTCACAACCCTGACAGGGGAATGACCTTTAAAATTTGGCAAATATCAAGAAAAGCTAAAATTTGTATTTCAGTTATTACCTACAAATTTGAGCAAACTAATAATCTTAATCGTTTGAGTAAAAAACTATCTTTGTTTTATTTTATAAAAATAAAATTTTTCAAAATATATTTTATTTAAGAACCTCTTTCTTGTAACCCACATTATTTATAACCTAAAACGATTCACTTTAAAACTATATCAACTTAGATACCATAGAACACAGGAAATCCCTCTTGAGTTTTTTTATTGAAAAATTATTCATTCTAAAACTTTATAAACTTTATAAAAAAAAAAAAAAAACACCGACAAAAAAATAAAACTCTTACAAATCGTAAGTCGACTGGGAAAGGTTTGTGGGTGCTGATGGCATAGAAATATACCAAAAGTTACTTCGACACAAAACTTACTATACTTGCTCCTAAGGGGTTGTTTGGCTTTCGATATATGGTGAATCTGAATATAATATCGGTGAAGAACACCCATCGAACTCAACCTATTTCTGGTGTATGGCAAATGGCACATGCATAGGAAAAAGCACTTCAATGGAAATGATGATGACACCCTTTGGCGCATATCCTTTGCATATCACATCCTTTATTGAAGATTAGAGATCAATAAAATGTTTTCAGTGATTTGGGTACCACACAGTTCATTGTTTTCAGAATCTAACCACCCCCGATGCCACCGTGCGCCGATGTGAAACTTTACGCTGTTAAAACATGTTTCTTCCCTTGGGTAAAATTTTGCATCACTTTACTATTCGCTTTGCATATCTAAAACCCGTTGCTAAAGTTTGCCGCTCGCCGCACTGCACCGCCACTTCCAAAACCTATTTTTGTCGCACCCGATTTCAGAGTCGTCAATACTTCTATTTTACCCCCGTTCGCACCCTTAAAATTTTAGCGCACACAGATTTCCATTTTTCCTTTGTGTAGCTCTTGAGTCCTGGGGGCGAGAATGAACGGCAACAACTCTCGGAGCGAGCTCCTGTTGCTGGTGTTGCAAAAAGGAGATCCCCACCAAAAACAAACAAACAAAATCCAATGTATTATTTGAATTTAGATTCCATAAGGACGAAGTGTATAGGAACAAAAAATCATCGACTATAGAGATACAGTGGCAAAGGTTGTAAGGATTATAGAACAAGACTAACGGCTTGGGTCTCGTAAGTTTAAAGGGGATTATCCTTGATGGCCGTATGTGTTGATAATTGAATCGAGTTCAGGTTGGCACAAACCCCAACAACAGTACATGTAGGGACACTCGAGCTTAAGTCCTTGTTTATGAGGCACTTGGGTGTCATCGGCATCGATGAGAATCGATAGCAAGCGATTAAATGTTCCTGGTTCGCTGAATATACACAGCAATATGGCAAATGTTTTGTTGTTGCTTTTTTTTGTAAAGCTTCGATTTTGAATGAAGGTGAAGTATCTTATTCGCTTTTGTTCTCATTTTTTGTATTATTTTTTCATTTTCAATATTTTTACTTAGACAATGTTGTTGTCAAGCTATGGCAAGTGTCATAGAAAAAGACTAGGTATACGATTGACATTTTTTTATGTTGCAAAACACATGTGTGAAGTAAAAGTAAATGAGCAACATTAATATACAAAGCGTAGATGCTAATAAAAATGTATTTTAAGTAGAAAAAAAAAACATTAAATCTTTTTTTTGTTTCGTTTGCTTTGAGTTTTTAAGAGATCGTTAAATTAAGTGAGGCGTTTGAGAGAGTATTAAGAGTTAGTCGGTGGAATTTTATTTTTAGGGCACTCAAAGTACATTCTTTTTATTAGGGCAAAGCAAAGCACTAATGGCTGCAAAAATAAATATTACCTATTTTATTCGTTTGGTATAGTCAAAATGTTATGTGATTTCAAGTGAAAGAAAATATAAAAAATACATAAAAACTTTTGTTTAATGATGTAGTGCTTATTATATGTAACTAATAATACAAGGCAACGAATAAAATTCTGTGGATGTAAGGAAGTGCGAGTAAGAAGCGACACAAAGTCAAAATTTATGATCTGGAAAGTATTCTTTTATTAAATTCATATACTCGTATAGGTAAGTAGGGAGCCTCATTTAATAAACGACGGACTACAACATGTTGGCACTTATACATCTGTTAACTTGTAATTCTTATTAATAAATGGGTGATAGTCTGTGACGTGGGGTTTGCTAGCCAAAGGATAACTTTAACTCGTCAAAAAAAATTCTTAAAAAAAAACGGGACTACTAACAATTTTTAAATAAAGTTTTATTGTATATTGATTTTGAAAAAAAATATTTTTCAAAAATTATTATTTAATTTTTTCAATTTTAAGTTGGAAAACTTTTTTTTAAAACTACTTAAATATAATAAAAACTTTATTTAAAAAGTATTTAAGAGAATGGATTCGTGGTTTTAAAAAGGCTATAGCATGGCCTTGTTTTAGCTATTTAACCCGACGAATTAGACGCAACCCTCAAAATTTTTCGCCTATCGCTTGCGGAGGTAGCAGGTTTTGTGCAGCCTTTCATATCGATACCATCTTTTTGTTTATTTTTCAGATAATTAAAGATATTCTGTAAATTTTTCCGAAATTTGATGTCCCGTTTGTCCTTGATCATGAAAACTATAAATTCCTGCGTACTCGACCGCGTCGAGAGCTTTTCCTCCACCCATTGTCCACTTTTTCTCAATTTTTTGGTGTCATGTCGAAGAAACCGTGATATAAGCCCAACAATAGCTTCAAAAGGTCTGACCTTCAACTAGTTCAAAGCAAATGTGATGATGAAGGCGGTGTACCTATTCAAATGAACCAAAAAAGGGCTACGATTTGCACATTAATTTAAAGAAATGATAATAAAACGTGTAATGACGGTAATTTTAAGATTGTGTGTTTTCTCACTCGCTTTTGAATTTAATGCTTTCTCTAATGCCATTTACAAAAATTCATTAAGTCTGCTCAATTCGGAGTTATAACGGTTAACCGAACTCGAAAATTTTGAACCTATTCAAATGAACGGGAGTGTATCTGTGGTTTATTGAAATTTTTATCAGAAACAAGACAAAATTAAGCATTTCAGAGCTTTTTTAAATAAACAAACATTGGACGATAACCAGTCGCGTAAAATGGTTCAATTTAAAAAAAAAAAATCGATTTGTCAAGACAAAATCAGGCCGTGAGCGCAATAGTGGCCTAACTGCAATTTTATCGAAATTCAGTTTACGACGAAAATTGAATCTGTATGAATTGAGCAACATTTCTGCATTTCAATTTTTCAAATTGACGGCTTCATGCCAAAGTTATAGGACTTTTGTACTTAGGCCAAACACAAAAAAATTAAAAGCTTAAGGGCAAGAGTGGCCTATCTTTTTTAAAGGCCGCTATTACGCTCGCATATTTGATTTTATTATTTGAAACTTTAAGTTAGGCCAATTATTTAACTATTTGCTCACCGGTGACAATGAACTACACATAAGTCAGTACCCTGATAACCACCCTCGATTAGCCATAAAGTTAGAGTTTCATAGGCTCAGCGAGAAAAAAATCCATTCCATGTCATAAAAACTACCAAAAAGCACTTCTTCTCCACTTTGAAATCGGAAATTTCAAATAGAATGATCTCTAGAGAAGGACTAAAGGTTAACCGACTCAAGATTCATGAGCTTCAAAGACCAACCCTACATATTGTTTTAACATTTAACAGCAGATTTTGGGTGTGAATGGTATCAAGAAAAGAAATATTGGAGTTGACAGCTTGAGTAAAACTTATTCAAGAAATCAAAGTCTTGCGGTCCGTAACCGGGGATATAGTGATTAAACACAACATCGAGAGTAATAATTGTGCTAACCAAAGTTGGTTTTCACCCCTTCCTGGGTAATGCCACTCTGATCATTTGTGTGTATATTTCGCCCTACCAGACCGTTTCAAAAACTTTGAACTTTGAAGTTTTTTAAATTATCTGGCAGGGCTTACTACAGACTCAAGTGGTCTCAAATTCCGTGATCCGTGATCCGTGATCTGATCATTATCTAGGGAGAGATGCATTCATATTTTGATTTCGATGCACTGTTTAATCACAAAAGCCCCTGTTGGGGACTACCAAGACCTTGAATAAGTTTTAGCCAAGCTGTCAACTCCTATACTTCTTTTTTTTGTATCATGCACACTCAAAATCTGCTGTGGGCTCTCGTTCTACTAGCAAGCTTTAACCTTGATACTTTATATCCTAATACCCGCTAATACATCATAGTTCTTACACCGATCACAGGAATAACAATTTAAAAATACTACAAAAGCTTTTATGGATTCAAACACATCTGAAAGTGAATACAAATTTTAAATTTCAACGTACAAATTAAAAAACAAATATAAGAAAAAACTCATAGAAATCAGTTTTATTTACAAATGATTGGCCTATCTTTACAGGATTTTAATTTTTATATTTTTTCCTCTGCGCAATAGTGGCCTATCTGACTTTAAAATTAGTTATAACGGTATTTTGAAGGATCATGGATACAGAGTCAAAAATCTTTTATTTTTTGATGATACTGCAAAAAGAAAATCAAGCGTATGTTTCTTTATTTTAAAACAACAAGTGTTTGAAAACAACCCATTTCTTATTTTTGCTCTACTGAAAATATTGAAAAATACAGTTAGGCCACTATTGCGCTCATGGCCTCAAATGTCAATGTCATTTTGTTTTAAATTTTTTTATCACTAAATAATGGGAAGTACCAACAAAAAAAAGCTTTGAAAATGTTTGCACTGTCAGCAGTGCCGTAAAAACGAATCGATTCTCAAAAATGTAACTGCAGTCGATTTGTCATGACAACATTTCAAAAAGCATTTTTATATTTTTTATTTACCTACCTCAACATAAAAGTTACAAGGATAAAATTAGGAAGTGTCGAAAAAAAACTGAAAAATTTTTCATTATAACCTTCCTATTTCGGTAAACTAAAAAAAAATAAATTGCCCAAGTATCAAGATTTTATAATGACAAATCGATTGCTCTTACATTTTTCGAAATCAAATCATTTTTACGGCACTAGCGCTGGTGGCTGCCCAAAATATGATACTCTAGGTACTTTAGCGGAACGGAAGTATGTTCATGGTTTTGTAGAGTAATATTTGACAAAAATTGAATTCGAACAAAACCGACCCAGCTTACATTATGAGTTCTAAAAATACGTCTACCACCTACTAGCTCGAATATGTACCTACGACCAATTTTTTTATGCAAAAGCTCCTTCACAATGAAAATTATATTGAATACTTATCAAAATTAGTAAACAAAGGAGAACGGGCAAATTTGTATGAAACATGGGCGTGAGCGGCCAAGAATGGTTTTGTTATTTTTGGTTGTGTTTTAGTCCTACAATCACCGTGCAGAAATTTTTTCATTGTGGTGTACTTCAAAACCGAAAAAAATGCATTTTTAATAAAGTTTTGCTTAGTTTCTGGCTTCTGACCAATTCAAAAAATAGAAAAAGAAAGTGGAACAAGAAATCTAGACAGTCTCAAGAATATTTTGTACATAAAAATGGCCATATAACATTATTAATAAGAACATTTACCATAAAACTATATCATTACAATCCTCACAATATTAAAAAATCCTGAGTAAAATATTATGTTTAAAAAAATTACAAAGTTGTTGAAATACGTACTGGGTCTGTTTAAACCCGTAATGCGTCCTTGGGATATTCTGAAACCCCGTTAAACACACTACTACAGTGTCAATAGACGTTATGAAGTTAGAATAAAGCATTACACCCACTAAAAGTATAATCACTATGCAATATTGCTCAATGCAATTGCATTATATAAACATTGAAATATCTTCTTTTCTAAATGAAATGCAATGTAACGTCCATAGTGAAAGTTGTTCCTGAGTAGCATACCTTTCATTTGACACTAATTTCATTAATGGCCGCTAACGCCCAAAAATGCCCATTCTCCTTTTAGTCCAGTAACCTTGTAGTTTCATAGTACTGAGACCTTGCGTCAGGTCCGGTAGTTCTGATTTTTTGCTGAGTTGTTTATGATGTTGGCCTAGTATTAAATCTGATTTTTCGACCTCGAGCGCCGAACGCAACATTGGTAAAAATCCAAAAAACCGCGAATTTTTCGCGGTTTTTTCACTTATTGGCTATTTTAACCATTACGCCTTAACTTCCGAATAAAACATTGCTCTACGATTTCAACCTAACTAAATTTGCTTCAATTTGAGTCCAAAGCCGGTTCTGTAGACATAACGGTTTCCAAGGGACGGCATTTCAAAATATAGCAATAAAAAATTTAAAACAACAAGTAGTATATAAAACAGTATAATAACAAAAACATGGTCTTTGACATATGCTGCATCAAAGCAATAGAGCGTGTAGATTGGGCCAAAACAAGAAAAGAATAGTACCGGATGGGGGGTATATATCCCCCCGTTTAGGCGGGAGGGGCAATTTTAAGAAAAGTTGACTTCAAATAGAAAAATAACCATAAAAATACCATGGTAATATCTGGACGAAAATCCATTCCTCATCTCAAGGCCAGAAATCCATTCTTTAATTTTTTTTGTAAATAAAGTTTTATTAGCTGATAGTTTTTGAAAAATTTACTTTCAAACTCAAAATTTTGAGAAAAAGATGATTTTTTTTTGTTAATCTATTTTTTTTTTATTTTATGGTATTAAGTACTATTTTTGATTTTAATTTGCAATACCCTTATTAATTCCTAGTTAAAAACTGAAAACCAAATGCTAAAATGACTTCTAGTTTTTGAGAAAACTGAAATTAACATGATCAACTTCACTGTTTTCACTCTAGTATCCTTTTCTTCGGGGTGGGAGGGCTCTGCCTTAAGTGCGGTAGTTCTGATTTTAAGATGAGTTGTTTATGATGTTGGCCTTCGCAATAATCCAAGTTTTCGACCTCGAGCACCGAACGCAACTTTGTGAAATACGCAAAAAACCGAGAAATTTTCGCGGTTTTTTCAGTTATTGGCTATTTTAACCTTTAAGGTCTGGTTTTCGATTATAACTTTGCTCTACCATTTCAAAATAATTGAATGGACTTCAATTTGAGCTAAAAATCAATTCAAATTGTGAATTTTTTCATCAACTTTTGAATTTAGAATGCTGCAAATCGAATTGAAGGGGGCTTATTCACCCCTTGTGTGAAATCGTTTGCCCCTTTTCAATGATTTTTGTATACTGTGTAGCGTGTCATGTTGGCTTTATTTTAAGATCTTAATCATGAAGATCGGATGAGTAGAAACGGAGTTATGATCTTTTAAAGTCAACCATATAAAACTCGAACTAAAACAGTACTCAGTTCAGTACCCACCAGTGAGTTATCTGAAGCGAATGTTTTAGTTCGAGTTTTATATGGTTGACTTTAAAAGATCATAACTCCGTTTCTACTCATCCGATCTTCATGATTAAGATCTTAAAATAAAGCCAACATGACACGCTACACAGTATACAAAAATCATTGAAAAGGGGCAAACGATTTCACACAAGGGGTGAATAAGCCCCCTTCAATTCGATTTGCAGCATTCTAAATTCAAAAGTTGATGAAAAAATTCACAATTTGAATTGATTTTTAGCTCAAATTGAAGTCCATTCAATTATTTTGAAATGGTAGAGCAAAGTTATAATCGAAAACCAGACCTTAAAGGTTAAAATAGCCAATAACTGAAAAAACCGCGAAAATTTCTCGGTTTTTTGCGTATTTCACAAAGTTGCGTTCGGTGCTCGAGGTCGAAAACTTGGATTATTGCGAAGGCCAACATCATAAACAACTCATCTTAAAATCAGAACTACCGCACTTAAGGCAGAGCCCTCCCACCCCGAAGAAAAGGATACTAGAGTGAAAACAGTGAAGTTGATCATGTTAATTTCAGTTTTCTCAAAAACTAGAAGTCATTTTAGCATTTGGTTTTCAGTTTTTAACTAGGAATTAATAAGGGTATTGCAAATTAAAATCAAAAATAGTACTTAATACCATAAAATAAAAAAAAAAATAGATTAACAAAAAAAAATCATCTTTTTCTCAAAATTTTGAGTTTGAAAGTAAATTTTTCAAAAACTATCAGCTAATAAAACTTTATTTACAAAAAAAATTAAAGAATGGATTTCTGGCCTTGAGATGAGGAATGGATTTTCGTCCAGATATTACCATTGTATTTTTATGGTTATTTTTCTATTTGAAGTCAACTTTTCTTAAAATTGCCCCTCCTGCCTAAACGGGGGGATATATACCCCCCATCCGGTACTATTCTTTTCTCGTTTTGGCCCAATCTACACGCTCTATTGCTTTGATGCAGCATATGTCAAAGACAATGTTTTTGTTATTATACTGTTTTATATACTACTTGTTGTTTTAAATTTTTTATTGCTATATTTTGAAATGCCGTCCCTTGGAAACCGTTATGTCTACAGAACCGGCTTTGGACTCAAATTGAAGCAAATTTAGTTAGGTTGAAATCGTAGAGCAATGTTTTATTCGGAAGTTAAGGCGTAATGGTTAAAATAGCCAATAAGTGAAAAAACCGCGAAAAATTCGCGGTTTTTTGGATTTTTACCAATGTTGCGTTCGGCGCTCGAGGTCGAAAAATCAGATTTAATACTAGGCCAACATCATAAACAACTCAGCAAAAAATCAGAACTACCGGACCTGACGCAAGGTCTAATGTATATAGTTACTGGACTATTTAATCTAAAATTTAATTTATCAAAAACTTTTCACAACAAAAACCTGATTGAGATTTAGAAGCAACACCTGAGTGTGAGAAAAACATCAAGTAAATAATTATGTGAAATTCACAAGGGGCACAATCCCAAATAAAATTACGGACATTTCAGAAATTTACCTGATTTTAATAACCTTATATTTAGTGTAAAATCACCCTGGTGATCTTTCTTACCGCATTTAAGTTGATTTAAGAAGACGACCTGTTATTATATCACTTGAATTTTGTGAATACAAAATTTGAACAAGAATATAGTGGTAACTTTAAAGTAGGTCGTGCTTAACACTGTATTATGAATTTCCCGAGCGGAATGCCGAAAAGAGATAGATGATAATTACATTATGGGTGTGATCCCCTTTTGACGGTACGGAAAGCTACTTTTCGTTGGTTTTTGACATTAGCTTCAGTGCCCTTCTGACTATTATAGTTCTACCTTAACGTTTTTATGGTTCATCTGGCCTGATGTTAAGGAAGTACTCTGCCAGTTCATTTCAAAGTGACACCAGTGTTAAAACGCACACACACAGGCCATCCAAATAAAATGATTTGAATCTAACCTGGCCTCCAGTTAAAATAGTACTCTACCAGTGTTGAAGCACACACACAAGCCATACAAACAAAATCAGTTTAAACTTATTGATATTTGGCACCAGTTTTTTGTGCAGCAAGTGATCCAGGGGTTGCGTGCTTTCTACGTGTGTGAGAGGTTTCCAATTCTAAACTTAGTATCACAAAGTTTTTTTTTTAATGAAATATTTAGGTATATAACAAATTTCTTTACTTTCAGAATAATGCAAAAAGAATTGAGCGTTAAGCAGCGTTAGACATGGGACCTAGACCTATTGATTCGGCACTGAATCATGTTAAATAAACAAATTTTCACGTAAAATTTACAGGATTGCTACTTAAAGGCGGTGTTAAATTTACAAGGTGTCATGTGGATTTTACCTGAAACCTAGGTTGATTTAACACGACATCTAAATCAGGTATCTGGTTAAGCAGTTAACCTGATCTACGATGATGAAAAATAGCAACCTGAAAATCAGGTATAATACACCAGAAATTCGTTAAATATACCTACCTGCCATCATTTTGATTTATTGCAAATTATTTCTTTCGTTTTTGACATTTAGGTTCCTTAACGTTCATATACCTCGCCTCCGATTTTTATATACAATGGTACTTAGTTTATAAGGACCCATAGTTTTTAAATATGTGATTCGCACAGCTCCCGCGGCTATGATGGCTTTTCAACCATATAAAATTTATCCAAATCGCCCGAATACTTATTGAGAAAATTGTGCGACAAAATTTATTTAAGGATATACAGGGTGTCCTGTAAATAATGGATAACCTTGCAACTGGTTGTAGCAGGCCTTATGACCTTTCCAGAAAAAAATATAAAAAAAATATTTTCACAGTGGTTACTATGTTATGATGTTTTTTCCAAAAGTTGTTAACAAGTACTACTTTCCTCGAATACGTGAACGCTACGACCATGGATGAACAATTTTTACTATTTTTATATTTTTGTAATATTCTAGAATAACTGTTGTAATAGATGGGTGGTAAAATTTAACAGTTGTTACTGCATTTTTTTTATTATAATTTTTTTAAATATTTTTTTCAGTACAAAAATGTATTTTCGAAAAAGTTTGACCACCTCTAATAAATTAAAATTGTATGAGAACATGAGTGGCCAATTGCTTAAAAAAGTTGTCTATTTAATGCACTTTTCAAAATGGTATATAACACATGCTTGTGTTTTAACGAAATAACCAAGAAAATTTGTCAATCATCTAATAAAGCTGCTTTTAACATTTTGGCAAAATGTCTATCAAAATGTTACAATAACCTCCAAATTTGGGTTGGACAAAGATTTTCTCTTTTGATGTGTAAGGGGGTTCAGTGCAAGTATAAAACTCTATTTTAGGTGTTGAAAGACCTTTTAAAGCGAAAAAGTGTTTCATTTTAAGCTTGACTTCTAGTAATTTTTTAACACACAAGAATGTTTAAAAAAATCGTTAAGACAAATTTGAATTTTCTCGAAAACGACTCTGTCGATTTTGACAAAAAAAATCTATATCCGTGATTCTCCCTTACGTTTTCAACACTCAATTTTTTTTATTTCCCATCGGCAGAATTTTAATTTGGGTAAACATTGGATTTAGTGTATTTAACTATACTGAGGATGACGTTTTTTAAGTAGGTATAAGATTTATTAGTGGGTTTTAATTTACTGTTAAGGTTTATAATATTATAATGACCACACCTGATATTATCAAATTTCTCTTAGTGGCTTAGGTTATGTTGAGTTGAAAACTGCATCATCATACAAATTGGAGTTACCTTATCACACCTACCATGGGATTGATTTAGACTTATTTCGGGGATCTGAACACAATTTCTTTCAATTCCACGTCAGTATTCATGAGCCATTAATTATAATAAAAGAATTAATAGAAATAATGTTTTTGCTTTAAGTTAATAGCTATACATTTCCTTTACAAACTTTTGAATTGCAACAGTCTAAATCAACCATTTGTTTTCCCTTCTATTTTATTTTGTATCTACTTTAATACCTCACGATCTACAAAAAATAAAATAAAATAAAAATATAAGTAACACCGACTAAGAGATAATACATTTTTATGTTTAAACTTCAGCACCAGTACACAATAGTAATTGTCTGTGAAAGAAGCAATAAAAATGTAAGCAAACTCATAGATCTCTCAAGTTACTACCGAGAAACATTATAAATTGGAGTGCTGTAGTACTTTATCCTGAGGTTTAATGCTTCTTATTTGTATTTGCTTTACTACCTACATATACGTATTTACGATGCACCTAAAGTAAGTTTCGCTACAAATTAGGCGCCATTCAAAAGCACTCTTTGACAATAAATACACAAAAATTTGTTTCCAAGCTATGTTTTTCTAGAAATAAATTTTACATTGAGTAGTTTACGATGGTGTACAATACTCGTAGTCTAGTAAGTGAAAGGGTGTTAAAAGAGGTTTGGGTAAAGGATAGATTATAGCCATAAAGACCTAGAAGAAATATGCGACTATTAAACACTCCCAGTCAATGAAATTGGTCAATAACTTGTGATGCGAAATATGATGGAGATTGTACACGAAAAATCATTGTTTTTTTTTTAAAGCATCATAGTTTTTAATTTGAAAGCCTCTATTTACATTTTTGACCACCTTAAGGCTTAAAAAAATCGTATTCCCATAAGCCCCTTTTTAAATAATTTTAAATTCAATTCAATTCAATTCAATTCAATTCAATTCAATTCAATTCAATTCAATTCAATTAAATTTAATTCAATTCAATTCAATTCAATTCAATTCAATTCAATTCAATTCAATTCAATTCAATTCAGTTCAATTCAATTCAATTCAATTCTATTCAATTCAATTCAATTCAATTCAATTCAATTCAATTCAATTCAATTCAATTCAATTCAATTCAATTCAATTCAATTCAATTCAATTCAATTCAATTTAATTTAATTCAATTTAATTCAATTCGATTCAACTCAATTCAATTCAATTCAATTCAATTCAATTCAATTCAATTCAATTCAATTCAATTCAATTCAATGAACCTTTTTTTTAAGTATAATAACCTATAATTTTCCTAGGCTCCTTGCAACATTCTCTTTATTGCCACTTGGAGACGTTTTCCTTAAAGAAGAATGTGAACCTTTGGGAATAATCCAGACTGTATTTCCAGCAATAAAGAAAAAAAAAATAAACAGAATACCATTGGGGCGGCAGAAGAAGTTACAGTTGGAATACTTGTACTTTTATTGCTTGTTGTACACTTTTCAATTTATATTTCTGAATTCGAATGACACAACGAGAAATACCACGAACGGAAACACAAGGACCAAACTATACTAAAAAAAATGCCCTGAAGTGAATGGACAACCAACAATGTCGATGTCAACGAAGATATCTCGCAGAGTAGAACTCAGCAAATCGGAATAATCATCATCATTATCATCATCATCATCATCATCATCAGCATCGTCATCATATTCAACATTATGACTATCATGATGATTATCATTAGAATAATTATCGTTCCATCATTCTTCATTCGGGATTGTCGTTTTTTTTTTTTTGAGAGCTCAGTGCTTGGGGGTGTAAAAAGTTCCAACTCTATACAATGTGTACGAGTTCAACGAGAGAACTCATAGAGATAATATGCCTTGCATTTGATGGTTTAATTGCAAACACTCAAAAATCAGATGCATTTCAGAGATGGTGAACAATTCACATGCTTCATCCTATAATGTAGATGGAGTGCCAGGCACATGAGGATAATATTTGCATTTATAGCATCAGATAGTGTTCAGTAAAGAACGGAAATCACATCACATACACAAACAAAAAATACATATACATAGCTGCGAATATAGGAATGAAAAATCAACATACAATGCATGATGCATACTTAATCAACTTTTGGATCAACAAAATTGATATTTGAGCACTACTGGGTCGCTATATAGTAAAGATACTGGATCTTAAAGCCTTAGTTGCTTAGAATTGGTTAAATTTACATAAATTAAAGTATAATAAATTCCTATGTGAGCTTGAGGTCAGTTTATATTTCTATTTTTATTTTTATAAAATTGCGACGTTAAAATGAATAAAAAAACAGTTAGTTAGCACTATTATAGCAGTAAGTAGTTGTTTTGAGTATCGACTTATATGACTCACCAACCATCTCGATCTCTAGCTCGATGTCCTCTATTTACCTGTGATCAAACGCCACCGGATACAAAGTCTGCCTCTGAATCCCTTTTTTCTGAATTATTGTCAAATAGTTTATGAGCTGGAACGTCAACGTTCACGATTCATTTGTTCTGCATACTTCAGCCATCATAACCCAATACACAGATAATTCTTTAAAAAGATAAATTCATTGACCACCTTCAAGCTATATGTTCTATTCAATGGTCGATCACGTTTTAACCATAAGCCTGCGCCGCGGTTGGGGAATTCCCTTTTCAATCGCTGACTTAATTCTCAGCGAAGCATTACGTACACGCTTGCTTGGTTTTCCCCATAATGAACTATGCATTCACGGTATAGCTCATCTTTATTAACAATATCACATACATATGTGCCTCTTAAAGGTGTCAATATCGATGAAAAGATATTAGGGTCTTTTCCGAAATTTGACGAAAAAGAAAAATTTGGGTCATGGTAGACTTACATACCATGCCAAAAGGTAGCAGTGCTAAATGGGCATTAAAACACTTTTGATCTATTAGGCGATTTTAATGATTCCTCTATGTAATCGGCGCAGAGCACCTACCTATGGGTTTGCCTGTTTGTGGTATGGGGTAAATATTGCTAACATTGCATTCATCCAGCTTACTTTCCTGCTACCATATTTTTCTTATGAGCTATTGTATGCTTCTACCACATCCAATATTACACATGAAAAGATCCACAATTAGATCATTAACGCTGACCGCTCCCCCTAACCACTTTTTCCGGTTTAAGCCCGCTAATGCCTATCTTGGTGCCACTTGGAACTTTAGATTATCATATCCAAGTTGACTTGTCAAGGCTTCATGGGTGTCAGGATCTTGGCTTTCATAGCCATTTGAAGCAGCTAGTGGAATTTTCTTTTCATATATGCACGTACACTACTAGTCAAAAAGGTTCGGAATAATATTTTTAAATCTATTTTAGGGCCAGTTTATCAGATGAGGGTAAGCTCTTTTTAAATCAGAGTAAGCTTATCCTGAAAATAAATTAACCCCGAGTTTACTCAGGAACAGTTTTTCAGTTGAGGATTAACTTTGTCTTTCAATTGTCAAAAATCTATTGTCATCGATGTGCGACAATATGGATATCACCTATCTACGCCATTCACGCATGAAAATAGAGACTGTGCCACAACGGAATTGTACTGTGAATAACTTTCACTATCAAAATCGAGATGGCGCCACAGCTGAAAAGGTCCTTAGGGCCTGTTTTTCTGTGAGAGATCATCCTAATCTCGGGGTTAAACCTGAGTTAAACCCCAAAAGCGTGTTTTTCAGTCAATTGAATTCCTAAATTAGCTGCGGTGTTAACTCACCCAATTAGTGAGTTAACTCAGGGACCAAATTGAGGGCATTTTCAGCTGTGGTGCCATTTCAGTTTTGATAGTGAAAGTTATTCACAGTACAGTTCCGTTGTGGTACCATCTCTATTTTATTGATTTCGCACATCGATGACCAATAGATTTTTGATAACTGAAAGATAAAGTTAATCCTCAACTGAAAAAATGTTCCTGAGTTTACTTTGGGTTAATTTATTTTCAGGATTAGCTAGCTCTGATTTAACTCAGAGTTAACCTTGATCTGAAAGATTGGCCCTAAGTGTTTTTTTGCAGAGCTGTATCTTTGTGATGAGTTATCGAATTGAGTTGAAACAAAAAGCAATCCACAGCTTCATGTTTCTTGTTTCAAGATTTGTTTGTTAATAAGAGAACCTATTTACAGTCAATAAAGACCAAGAGAAAGACTTATCGTAGGGAATGGGTTTAAAGGATGCACGCATCAACTCATCAACCAAGTTTGGGTAGAAGGATACATGCCCGTTGACTGGTCTATCAGCTTTTCCTCCTAATGTCTCATCTACAAAAAAGGCTTCACTATGTCTTGCAAGAACTGTAAAGGTAAATCCCTCATAAACATCGCATACAAGACCCTATCCAACGTACTTTGTGAGAGTTTCAAGCCATTCTGCAACACTATAATCGGCAAGTACCGTACCAGTGTGGCTTTCTGGCCAGGCAGATGGACCATAGACCAAATATTCACTTTCAGACAAATCCTGGACAAGACCAACGAATCTCAAGTCGAGACTCTTTTCATGGACTTCAAAGTCGCATATGATAGCATTTTTATCGTCAAGGGCTCTTTATGGTGATAGCTGAACTTGAGATCCCGGGAAAACTCATCCAGCTGTGTCACGTCTCATCCAAAGTATTCCAAGGAGATGCGCTATCAGAGAATTTTTCAATCTCGTTCTGTAGCAAATTGTGCGCAGGGCGGACGTTTACACTGAAGGCACTGTTTTCAACAGATCTATCTAACTTCTATGGGGTAAACCGTTACAGAGTCTTTCTCGGGCAATTTAAGAATAGGTGAAACTTGTTGGTCTTCAATAAAACGAGGGCAAGACCGAATGCATGGCATCAACAAACAGAAAAATGTCACTGTTGATACCAACTACTTCGAAGCAGTTAAGGAGTTCATCTATCTCCGAGTACGGTGATTCTACAAATGATGGAATTTCCGACGGCTCTGCTGATATTTTAAGAACCGTTCAAGTATTTAATCTAATTTTTTTTTTAACTGTAAATCTGATTGATATCTTCATGGCAAGACAAAATTACTACGAACGAATGTACTTTCATTTTTCAAAAAATTCTTCAATGTGTCTAATTGTCAGTCTCCTAACGTGTCCCCTGCCCGTTTTCAAAGGGCAAAATTTGTAAAGTTCTCTTATAATAGTTCCAAAACCAAAATGAGCTCTCAATTACTGACGTTAAATAATACTTATTTTTATGATAAGATAAGACAAATTATAAGTAATATGAATTCTGCTTTATAAAAAAAATGTCATTGAACTTTGTCCCACGGTTCCTTATCAGTCCCCTGACAGATTTAAACAGACAAAACCACTTTTTTATTAAAGCTTCAGATCTAGCAGCTTGAAGTACATATTAAGTCTCGTGAAAATGAAATCGTATACATATCTTAGTAGGTACATATATCGTTGGTTTTCTGTCAAAAACTAGTCCTTAAATAACATCAATGTCTGCGTAACTGTGTCGTGGTTCCTTTCGGCTCTATCAACCAATTGTAAAATCTTTCATGATCATCTAAGTGAAAGTTCCTAATCCTAGTTTCTTGTTTTGTAAAATTGAAAAACATTACAGAAGTTGCAACAGCAATTGCATTCTTAAGTAAATTTGTTCAGGAAGTGTGAAAATATATGGTACTTAGTGAATTTTGTCTACCTTACACTGAATTCCGACGGCTTTTCTGAGGAAAGGCTTTATCCAGCTTGAGGTGAAATTTTTTCTATTGGATGCAAATATATGTATCTTCATCTGCGAACCTTTTTGATGCATTAACATGAGTAATAAATTATAAAATTAGCTAATCTTGAAGAAATCTTTAGAAATCTCAGTCCCCTGTCTTCAGTGTTCAGTCCCCTTGTATGTACTTTAATGACTGATTTTCTATCTGGAATCCTCAGAAATATTCAGTAAATGCTGCTTTTATTTAAAAAAAAAAATGAAAAATAAAAAACACGACTCAGTCGCACGAGCTTCCTCTAATTTTCAAGTTGCTTGAAAATTTAATGATAAGCCCTACAGGGTGTTTCACATAAAATGCATACAAACGCTATAGGGTACAGGTTGGATCGAAACAAGACAAAACTGTATTGAAAGGGGTGTAGTATCGTTTAGACGAGTGGTACGGTTTTCTAAAAAATTGACATAAAATAGGAAAAGATTTATAAAAATGTTTAGTTCCCTTGAACACTTGTTTTAAAAAAATGGCCATAAGATTATCTATTAAGGGTATTCATGCAATAGCGTAAAGTTGTCATAAATGTACCTAGTAAAGTTGTAAATTACGTAAATCTATCAAATTTTCCATACAAATTGTGACAGAACTACGAAGTTTAAAACTTTACTACGTTTACGACGACTTTACGCTGTTGTATGAATACCCTTATTATTTTTAATATTTTTGACTGGCCGCTTTTAACTGAGTGAAAGGACGACGTCCTAAAGTTCGACTGTAGTCAGTTTTAACGTCTATTTGCTTCCAAACATGTTTTGCCAAGAATATTAGATTTTCTTAAGTTATTCGGAATAAAAAGACATCAGAAACTAATGGTTTTCTTCTGCGACGCACGCAACGATGGTGACCGTTGGACATTCTACACTCTGTACATTCAGAGGAAATTTTTGTAGATTGATTTTTCACCTTCATTTTGAAACCTTAACCCTTAAATTTCGAACGGTAATCATGCGTTCGGAGATTATACAGCTACAAGCTACATTACATAGGTAGGTACCTATGTATACCAAACCAAAGAATATAAAAATACTTTATATGAACTTAGCTTAACACCCATTTTTTCGGAAACCAAAAGAGCAATAAGCAGGTTTTTTTGTTTGCGTAACTAATTCGCAATTAATTAGTATCTAATGATGTGATATTTTTTAATCTTCAAAAATGTCCTGCTAGCTTTATTCACATTCCTACACCTATGTACATATGTATAAGTACCTCTAACTACTATGTATATGTATGTCGTGTTTGGTAAAATAATTTGCGTCTTTACGTCCACTTACAGCTAGAGAATAAGCAGTAGGGTGTTTCATTTTGTAAGGCACAAAATAAAATGTAAAATTTTACCTAACTTTGCTCACGCCCCGAGTCTCTCTAACGAAAAAGATATTTTTGCAAAATTTCAAGAAGATTGGAGATGATTTAGAGGTTGCGCATTTTGATCATTTTTTTAAAAGTAGGCAAAAAATACGTTTTTTTGCATTTTTTGCTTTTTTAGAGAAATTTTTTTTTTTTTGTTGCTAAGAACACACAATTCTAGTTCCCATCACCCTTGAAGGTGGGTTGATCTTCAAAAAAAGGAAAAAAAAAATAGTTACGTTAGTTAGGGGAGGGGTAAGGGGAGAGGTGAGCCCGATGTAGTCAATTTCGTCAATTTAATCAAAGGAGAACCCTACCAATAGAGGATAAACAATTTCTTTTGGCCAAAATTGGATGATAAGGATGCGATCGACATATTGTTCAATAAGGACAGCACTACGTATCACACAGTTTATGTAACAAAAGATATTCTACGTTAACGATAGTTGTAATATAGGGTTATCTCTCAAGGAGTGGATGTGAATTGGCCACCAAGATCGTACGATTTTACCCCATTAATTTTTCGTGGGGTTTTCTGAAGTTGCAGGTCTATGCTTATGAGCCACAATCAACTGATACCCTCAAAATCAAAATTATTTAAGCCATCGATCAAATTCAGCCTGAACTGTATAGCAAAGGCATTCAAACTGCGACGACTCGGATCCATGCCACCGTCCGATTCCGTTGCGTATATTTTGAACAATCTCCTATTCCATTATTATACATACATCACAGCATACGTATAGGCCCTTCAAAAGAATAAGAGTTTCGTTAATACCACATACGCAGCTTGTTTTATTCGATTTCAAAATCGACCTCCCCTTCTAGTTGGTAAACCTTGTAGGTATAATGCTTGAAGTTTGAAAGTACAGTTCGAAGATTAATTATTTAAAAAAGAATTGCAGGTAGGGATGTCACGAATTAATATATTGAAGCTTAGATTTTACGTGTAGACACACTTCAACCTGCAGAAGATGAAGCTAGTACATATGAGAAACCATTGAATACAAAGGACTTCAATACTAGAAATTCGATAGTTTTAGATAAAAGTGATCAAAATGCGCAACCTCTAAATATTATCCAATCTTCTTGAAATTTGGCATACATTTTTTTTTCATCACTGAAACTCGGGGCGTGAGCAAAGTCAGCCAAAATTCACATCTTTGGAAAAATGAAACACCCTAATAAGCAGGTTAAATGATTTTCTTCAAATTACAAACATAATTTTTCAAAGCACATTTTCATTATATTCCAAATTTGAAGAAGTTCAGTTTACCCGTTTTGGTTCTAGTTCGATGTAAAGTGGACGTAAAGACGCCAAATTATTATACATTTTCTACATATTCAACTCTTCAATCTAATTATTTTGAGTCTTATTGTGCAAAAAAAAAAAAAATTTAAAACCAAAACAGCTACAGAATATACACCATAGTCAGCCTATTTTGTCGATTTCAATAAGTCGTATTCATGCTTCACAGATATAAATAGTTTAATGGCCTATTTGTCAGGCCTAAAGGATTATCTCAAACGCAAATGTAGCTTAATCCCAAAGAAATAAGTTTTTTTTTTTATTAAAGGAAAACTCTGATTTCCATTTACATAGGTACCATATGAACGAATTAGTTTTTTTTTTTTCTACAATTCTTTGACACCGGTTTTTTTGTACGGCGGATTCAAGGCCTATTTACATAAATAAATAAAAATACAAAAATTCAAGCAGTCCTTATAATTACTCGTTCTTATGTGTATAGGTATTTCGCAACTATCGAAAGAATGCAAATAATATTTCACTCAAATAAACAAAAAAAAAGGTAAAACCACTCAGCTTGGTGCGTTCCTACACCCAGATTGCAATGCATTCGATTTGGTTGTTGGAATTTCATTTGTTGCATTTTATTTTGCATTTTAGTGTTGCCGATTCGGCTAAGTGGTAAAGGTTATTTAATTTTCATTAAGTATGTTAAGATCTTAATTTTTGTTTGCATTGGATTAACGCAACTGAGAAAATGCAATTATGTCGATAATATGTTATTTATTTATTATAAATGTTACACATAATCGTATTTTATAAGAAATAATGGGTAAAAGTATACAAAGCAACCTTAACGATGCACTTACAGCAACCTAACTTTTTGTGACAGATAAAAGTTTGTGATATAATTTTTTTAATAATTACTAAAACACAAATCACGTTAAAAGTTTTTAATGAAAGTTTTTTGAGTAAAATTTTTAACACCTCGGTTTTAGAAATATGTTTTAAATTAAAAAATATGTTTTTGTTATTTTTGAGATAACATAGGTAGGTACCTACCTATACTTAACCAAAAGGCTGTAAATTTTTCTTGAAAATTTGCAACAACTCGTGAAAGCACAAATCTTTTTCTTGGAAAATTCTATTTAAATATATTCAATATCTGTTTTAGTCTTCAAGATATCCTTAATTAGTAGCTAGGTTTCACATGCCTAGTGCTAATCACATACATTTTAACAAGTAATTTCTCAGAGAAAACAAAATACATTTGGAAGGTTTAAACTGAATTTGGAATAAGAGGAATAGTTCAGTATTTTCAGGAATCGTTACAATTTTTTTTTTTTTTACAAAATTGTGAAAAAACGGTGATGACTAGCATTAGCACTAAGCATTAGCACAAAGATATTGAAATGATTTTTAACAAAAATTGTGAAGAAAAAGTTTTGTGATGTTAGGAGGAGTTAGGTACTAATTTTATTAAAAATATTTACTTCTTGTTTTTGAATAATCTCTGTACGATGATTTTCGGAAGTACCTATATTTTTTATTTAAAAAAAAAAGTATTTTTTTACGAAAAAGTTGATCACCTATCTGAAAAAATATACTATATGGCTTAACTTGCCAAAAATTGTGGTTACTAAGGACGCAACAAGATATATTGAACTATTTTTGGAGAAATGAAAAATAAATAACAAAAATAAAAAAAGACGGTTTTTCGCCATTAGCTCGGAAATTTTTTTGGGGTGTGTTTGTATAGTATAGAAAGGGAAATATGTAACTTAACACTCTCAGCCTTATTCATAAACGCATCATAGCAAGTGTATAGCGCTATCCACTCGTTATAATGCCTCTGAACGCGAAAACCTTATTCATAAAACTTATACAACGTAACATAGGCTCATAATAAGCTAAACGCGTTTGGAGGTTGAATAGTGGCAACATAAGGATGTATAAGTATCGAAATGTCACTAATATACTCACAATAGTGAAATATTCAGATATGTATACCTATACACACATGCATAACATGCGAGCGAAAAGAATAATGAAATAAAACAACAAAACACTTTTTTATCTCAAACATTTTTATTTAGGTAATTTATGCACATATGCATACCTGCTATAAACAATAACAACGAAAACTGTATTATATAAAAAAAAAAACTAAAAAGAATCTAACCGGAATGGAGCTGTGGCAGCCACCGACGTGCGTCGCAGCAGGAAAAATGAGGGTTGATTTGTTTTTCCTTTTAATAAAAATTCACTGAGTAAACGGAATATTAAATAGCTTAGTTTTATTGAAATATTAGTTAATTATTACTAAAAAGGACACAAGAAAACTTCAAAATTATAATTATTAACACTGAAATTGAAAAGACCCGAACTGGCAGTATTATTATTTTATTGATTCTTCACAAACAGCTTATAGCTATTTGCTTACAGATGTGAAAGTAAAATGTAACAGATTTTCCCTTATTGGTACTTTATTTGACACAAGCGTTGTATAACTATAATGGGTAGGAAAATGTTTTATGAATAAGAATTGGTGTAACACTGAATAGTGGCTACATAAGTCCTTATTCAGTGTATAACTATTCATCTGTTTAGTGGAATCTAATGAATAAGGCTGATGTACAAAGGAAATGTTTTTAATAGAGTCTGTTATTCTGGATTTGTATGTATGAAAACTACCATAAGAATGCCAAATTGTACCTACTCAAAAGTTGGGTTTTAAAGTTAATATTATATGCTGTAAGAATTTTAGCCCTATACAAATATATATAGATTCAGATGCAGAGCGATGTAAAAGTTTGTACTGAGTAGAAATAAAACAATAAACTTTACAGTAGAATGAAGATGTGAAGAATTGGTTAGATGTTAAAAGATCACTTTAAAGATGCAAAGCTACTCTGAAAAATCGTGGTCATTCATTACTTTCGTTCAGTTGCAATAAAGTAAGAACGTAATTTTTTGGGAAAATGAGATTTGTTATGTTTTTACAACTAAAATACTACCTTATTTTGTGTCGTAAGAACATTTGTTTACCATTTAAAAGTAAATTATGAAAGAAGTACCTAAGCCACAAAGTGTTGGGTCATTATATTTATAGCTCAGAAAACAATCTCCTTTCTATCAAGCCATAACCTGTCAAATTCATCAAAAGGTGGCTACGATGTCGGTGGATTAAAAACCCTAAAAAATAACGAACAAATTTAGATTTTGTTTTGCTCACAAAAAGAGCAATTTTTGAACTTTTAGGTGATATTTTGAACAAAATGCTCTTTGTGTGATAAAGAAGAATTATTTTTCTATATATAAAATCATAATTTTCCAAATTCCACAAAAGGATAGCTGCAATGTCGATGGATTAGAAAATCTCTGAAAAAAATATGTAGGTAAATAAACTGGTTTTATTTATTGCTCCGGAAAAGGGCAATTTTAGGGCTTTTGATTTAGATGTGGAACTCTTTGTGAGTCAAAGAAGAATTATTTGTCCTCTAATTGTAAACAATAAACTGTTCAATTTTATCAAAAGATGGCTACGATGTCGATGGATTGAAAAACCTAAGCAACATTCGAAAAAGCCTGAGATTTTTTGTATGCTCCTGAAAAGACCAAATATTTTCAATTACTACGAGCATAACCAGACTAAGCACCACTAAAGGAGTCTGATGATCGAGGTGGCTCTCTTGAAATAGCTATAACTCCAGCCTATATACTTGGTGGTAACACACACAAGTTGTTGTTGTTCATTCAAAATTATTCAATATAAATTTATGTATAATGCGCAGCATGCACTGCACTTGTGTGGATTTCCATTTACACACAAACCCAACTTAAAAAGTAATACAAAATCGTTCAGTAGCACTAGCTGCGTTTTATTATTTCCGGGTCTGGATAAAGGTTATCTTTTAGCGCTTATAACAAAAACAACATGGGATCCAGGTTTCTATCGAGGTTTATTTAAATAACGCAGATACAAGTTTTCACTCTGACCAGCAGGGGCCTATAACACAGAACAACAAGTCAAATAGTCAACAATTACCTACTTGTTCAACTATGTTTGTTCAACAAGTGGAAATCATTTCTGTAACTCAATAAAAACCGTAACAATTGTCAACTAAAAAAGTTTCCCTCGACTTTTTGAACCAGTTCAACTAGTAATTCGTACACGATGAGTCTTAAAATATCCGAAAAACTAAAACATTTTATCTAAAATCAGCGCTTTGTTTTTATTAGTGGACGAACGTCATTTGAAATTTACCAACTATTCAACAAATTTATTCTCTATTTTTTGAACTCTTGTTGTTTCCAGTTACAGAACTTGTTGCTTCCACAAATTTTAAAAAGTTGTTGAGTTTCACTTGTTCAACAAGCACTCTATAGGTATATTGTGTTATAGGCCCCAGGTGGAAATTTACCATTGTGAATGATGTCAGCGATTTGTCAGCAGTGTTAGGAAAAGAGACAGGCCGTACATTTAAAATAAGAAAACAAAAGATAAAAAGAAATTGATATAAAGCACTCTTTTCGCACTAACCCTCATTGTTTTATTTTCACGAGGTGAACCGTATGGGTTATGAGTGATAATAAAACGCGGCTACTATCGGTCAAAACAGTATAATTGAACGAAAAGCCAATGAACGATTCCAGAAACAGAACTTCGAGTGAAAAAGCGATTGAACGAAAATTGCACTCTTATCAAATAATTCGATAGTTCCCATCACTGTATAATATTGTACCTACCTAATTTTGTTTAATAAAACTATTTTGTCGTTACGATTTCGCGAACGTGTTTAATTGCGGTGGCCACCAAAAATCATGTTACGGTCATCACAAACTAAAATAATTTTTAAAACTCCAATTCAGTCTCATGAAACATTTTATTATTTTGAAATTTCTCTGTCAATAGCTTAGCTGTATATCAAACACACCATTAAAAGTTCGATGCTTCGAAAGTGATGATAGTTGATAACCTTTCAAGTCAATTATATTAAGATAACTAATAAAATGCAACACAAAACGTGTTTTTGCCTCCCTTAGCACATTTGTTCAGCACATAGGTAGCTAATATAAATTATTAATTTGGTGCAACGATCAACTATTACTGGAGAGCCCATATAGTTTCATAATAAGTCGGCAAGAATGGTAGAGGGTCCACAATTGTCTGCTTAGTCCAAACGGTTTAGATGAGATACATTTTCTGGTAACAAGATACATAATATACCTACCTACTCACATAAAATTGGTCACTTCCTTGCAGGTTCCAGTACCCCTAAAAAAACACACAGTTTTAACTTCATTTATGAACGTGCGATGCCATAGAATAAGACTTTACAAGCTATTTTTTAGATGATTTTAACAGGCAGAGGAAAAATAATAAACATTAGGCAAAAAGACACGTGTACCGATATATAACACTTTTTTCTTGTCACTGAGATCCTGTTTGTTTTATTAATCATGATCTGATCTAGATCAAATCACGTGGATAGTAAAATACGGCTAGTACCTTCCTTTTACAATGTGAAAGATATCCAGAGATTCAGTATAAGAAAGCAAAAGGTATATGAAAAGTCTGGTAAGAACTGGTGATATCTACCTCAATCACACTATGATGATAGGTAATATAAGATAACCTTGCACTTTAAAGCAATATAACTACATATATAATTCTATTTATATTGCTCTAAGCTTCTTTAAAATGTTCACTAAAAGCGTCACTGAGTACTTCCATGTTCCTAAAAAAAAGTTACCTGCATATGTACATATGTACTAAAAATCAACCTTAAGCTTTATTTACACCTTCGTTGTTATCGTCCGTGTATCGTTTTTGCCCGTACGCCGAACAACGAAGGTGTAAATGATAACACCGAGCACGAACAAAGAAGAAATTCATAGCCATTTTGGATGAACTTTTAACTCGTTGTTCGTTGTTTGTGGACGTTCACCGAATGAAGAACGAAGGTGTAAATCCAGCTTTAAGTTGGTCATACACGACAGAGCCAAGGAGTCAAATGGCCCCTTGCCGATCCAAGGTCAGTCGAGTGTGGAGTGGAGGGAATGAACTACTAGAACCACTCGATTGACTTCGATTAAATTTAACACAACTACAAATAAATGTGCATTAGGGTGGTCCTTATTTTTAAAAGTTTTGACCACCCTTTGTTTTGTTCATTGACTAGACAGCGGTTCACAAAAGCCTGCAATTTCTTCGAGATGGTAGTCGTGACTTTCCAGGTTTCGCAAGCATATAACAGCACAGATTTGAAAATGGATTTGAAGTCTCAACATTGTGCTTTAAGCTCAGTGCGGTACATATTCACGTGATTTGAAAAAAGAAAAAATAGGGTAGTAATACTCAGGATGCACGGCGGGTTGGAAGACCAAGAACAACATGAAAATCAATAGTTCTGGCAGAAGCAGACTCCCAGAGAAAGACGTGGCTACAGTTAAAATATTGAGCTGAAGACCTTGAAGACAATTTGTTGGCGTCCTATGCCCCAATCGGTTTATAGGACTTGATGATGACTGAGCTTAAAGTTGACGCTCCTGTGAGAGTTAGGGTCTATTGAAATGCTTTCTCAGCTCCCAACAATAACGGTACTTACTATACAAACGTAAAGAAAAAATTATTTTTCTCAAAAACAGCTCAAATAATTTCGACAAAAATTCTAAAAATGTTCTTATACCTAATTACTTGAATAATTTTAAAAGTTCTTAATTTCCAAGAAACTTGAACTTTTGAGCAAATATATGCAGTAAGCGTAGGTAAACAGATTTGAAAATGCACTTCATTAATTCTGTTAATCAAAGTTTTATTAGCCCCCGGTTCTGGTCGGCTGCAGGAAAAATCAAATTCAAATTTTAAAAACTCATTGCGGCCCGTGTTAATAATATCCGATTATCCTCAAACTTTTGTTGTAAACGTTTTGAATGTAGAAGAACAAACAAAAATGGTGCTCAGTAAAAACAAACAATGTACAGGTACCTGATGCCTATTTGTTTTAATAATTTATTTTAATAGCAGAATGGTTAGTACTAAGGTACGTTTTTCGACAAGGAACTAACTATATTAAAAATCTTTTGAATATCAGATTATTTTGAACTTTAATGAGAGTCGATGTTTCAATACCTTTTCAGTTAAAAATCAGAAAGTACCTTCTTACTCTATAGAATACAGGAGCACAAATTTGTTCCTATTTATTTCTTTGGCAACTAACTGAAGTTTCAAGCAATTCTTTATTTTAATTTATCCATAATGCTATGCCCTGACTCTAGAAAAAATAAAATCTCAATTTACACTGACAAATAAAATCTAATTAATTAAATTTCAACTACCATCCATTTTTATAAAACTCCACTTGCAAATCAAAATAGAAGATGCTTTGGCAACACTTAAATGCACCTGTGCATTCCAAATCTTATTGGTGTACTTGTTTGTTTTGTGATGTTTCATTTCCAAATTCCAATAAAATCACTCACTTTTCACTCCACTCATCCAAATAAGCAAAGATGACATAAATCAAAATGAGAAAGATAAAAAAAAAATTTGCTTGTCAAACTGGATTATGTTCAGTTTGAGTGACACTGCAAGAAACTATCTTTCTCACTTACTCCTTTCAATTTCTCAATTATTGAATCGGAAGGTATCGATCTTTCTCTTTCTCTCGAACTTGGTATTAACCTGTCACTCGAATCACTCACTCACTCATAGTGTAAGAACCCCATAGAATATTTTTCAACATTATTATCCACCCCGATATAAACAAACTCAACTTACCGCTTAAAAAAAACAAAATCCACGAGTATAGCTATTCTGCAAAGAGTAATTTATCGATAATCCAAAAATTGCACTTTTCACTATGCTTTCAAATATGTGAGTTTCTCTCACTCTTTTTCTTTTTGAAAAACACAAATTTCCAATTAGGAATTTTCACTTTTCACAACAAAACAAACATTTATAAATTAAAAATATGCAACGACAACAAACACACAATCATGGAGGAACGAAGCAGACAAAAAGGGAGGACCACCTATCACCAATGCAGCGTTTGACACATGGACAACACTCATATAACAATTTCTAATTCAAGAATTAAACACTAAAATATTAAACAAATTCGATTATTTACTGTATGTTCAAACTACGCATATTATTTACTTAATATTTGTATTTATCTTTGAAATATACGCGACCGGGAAAGAATCAAAATTGGGACTTTAAAGTGAAATTTGCACAGAAAACTAAACTTATCAACCGAATACCGATGGACGTTGAGATACTATCTCGGATAAAATTGACAGCGGACTGAAATTCGGATGCGAGAGCAAATCTCATTTTAGTGGAATATTTTAGAACTGTTTGCTTTGAGCATGACGTTTGTTGATGCCATCGATGACAGTTCTGATGACAGATTTTGAATTGCGCACTGTTTTTTTTCGCTCTCAGAGACATCTTTGTATCGGAGCATGTACAGTTTGTGTTGGGCGAACTTTGATTCTGCTACGCTATCTCGAAACAAGGTGGCGCGCAGATTTTTAGAAAGAAATGGCGGTTAATTTTATAAACTTAAATAAATAATTTGCATTTCACAAACGATTTCTTTGCTTGAATTTTTCTATTTCTTGATGTAAAAAGGACAAATAGAAACAAATAAAAATCGTGCTTTCACGGGTAATATTTCATAACCATAATGACTGTTCGTGTACCTCCCAAAACTACGAATTTCTACGAATTCAGCCCAAAGTTCTGTCAAAGCTCATATAAAAAAAAAAATTCGTAGAAACTCGTAGTTTTGGGAAGTACACGAACAGGCATATTATTTCACAATTCCTGACAAATTCTGCCTAAGAAATTCCTTTGGGCAGAAATTATTTGGTCCTTCAAATTCTAGGTTGACGTCGCGTGCGTCGGTCAGATATGTCACATATGTACATACAAAAAATTTTGACAAAAGTTCTCTCACTCTTTTTTTTCGTTTTTTGAAATTTGCTTCTCTCTGAGAAAATTTCATCAAAATTTGAAAGATTGCCAAATTTTGCCCAAAAATCTCTGGAACAGTAAATGGATGATAAAAGATAAAAAAAAATGCTAACTAGTTTTTGATTTATGAAATTTTCCGAAAAATATTGAAACCTTTTTAAAGAATTTAAAAAAAAAATGAAAATATGTATACTCATGATTATTTCAACTTTTTCGAAATCTGTACAAAATATTATTTAAATCCGTTCAGCTGATAGCGAGAAAATTAAAAATATAGGAGGTCTGATAGTTGATTATAGAAATTTTGTATAATATTTGGTAGTAAATCACACTTATTTAAGCATACCGAAAACATTTTCATTTTGTTTGTGTACTTCTCAAAACTGCCCATATAAGTCCAAAGTTCTGTCAATTTCATTTTTTTATATGAACTTTGGCAGAAATTTGGAACAAAATGGGTAGAAATTGGCAGTTTTGGAAAGTACACGAACAGACCTTTAATCAAAATTGTGGAACCTTTTTTGAATAAAAATCATATTTTTCGTAACCAATTTATTACATTTTTATGGAAGAACCCTTATTTTTACCTCAAAGTAAAATATTTTTCCAAAAAAGTTGACGTATTTTTCCAAAAATTGATAGAGTAAAATATTTTTAAAATACAAAATACATATTATGTAATGTACATATGTACATATATTTAAAAAAAATTTTTTTCATTTATGATCTCATGGTGTCAGTTTTTATTTTCATCACGTGAAAAGAGTTTTAAGAACGATATCACGATATTCTCTAATTTCTTCTAAATAGCATTTCACCAGTAAATATAGGTATACAAGTCAAAATCTTTACTTTAGGCTGATATTTGCTTATAACACATTTAAGAAACTAAAACACTGTTATTGTTTTGAAAAGGAATTATAAAAAACTTTTAATTTTAAACTAGAAAACTGTACTTGTAATTTAATACAGACAGAGACGGACAGAGAGACCAACTTCATTTTACTCCTATTGGCGTAATGACAAGTTTGATCAAAATCTCGAGCTCCATTTTACCAATGCATGACCAATAACTTGTCATATACATATGTAGGTGCTTCTCTGCCAACTGCCAACTGTGATTCTTTATGTCTAGTTTATGATCTGAATAGGGCAAATGATGGCCCTTTTTGTTTTACTTTTAAGACGTTTGTATGGTGGTGGTGTTCTTTAAAGAGATACTTTTTACAATAATTTTTTTACTTGTGATATAGGAACTATAAGACATATTTTGGATTCGTGCAAAAAAAAATGAGATAACATCTTTGTATATAAAATCTATAGTACTATCATCAGCCAATTTTTTTTATTTTCATAAGCCTTCACCAGGCGGCGCTAATATGGAAATGTATTTGATATTTGAGAGTTGAAATAGAAGAAAAATGTAAAAGCAAAATGAAAAAGTCGTAAGAGAGGGTTATATTACATTGATTCTCGCTACAATAAAGGGAGCAAGGGAGACAAATGAATCAGTTGGTTGTGCCATACACATACTAACGACTAACGATCTGACTTGCCCCAGCTATGTGATCTATGTAACGGAAGAGTGAATGAAGATATTTACCATTTCGTTGCTGCTTGTCCTATTCTACAAGAAATTCGTCGGTTGCATTTTCGGGAAAGTTTTATATCTTTGGAAAAACTTTTTGAAATTTTAAATGGAGCAATGGGCTGGCTCAGCCTCTTTAAATATTGCCAACATGCTCTTTCTTACCGTAACAGTTTCACATATTAAACTTAGTCGATTACCCGCTTATTGCAGTTTGATCCAAATTGTATACCTAACAATTAATTGTTTTGTTGCTGATCATAAAAAAAAAAAAAAAAAAAAAAAAAAAAAAAAAAAAAAAAATTGATAATATTTCTTTTGTGTTTCAAATCACGTTAAAATTGATAATATTTTATAAACAGCTAATTATAACCGAATTATGTATTATTTTGTGTTTCAAATCACGTTAAAATTGATAAAAATGTTTTTTAACAGCTAATCAAATTAACCAAATTGTGTAATATTTTGTGTTTCAAATCACGTTAAAATTGATATCATTGATTTATATAAAAATATTTCTTCATATCTTTTGTTATTTATTTATTTTTATATATTGAAATTTTTGCTTTTTTATTATTTCTTTTATTTTTAAATCATATTATGAAATGTCATCTCAGGCAGACGGCAGTATTGCCATGTCCTTATTCTTAAGTATAAAAATTTGTAAACTTTATGATGAAAAAATAAAGAATCTATCTAATCTCTAATCTCTACTAACGACAAGAATAAATGAAAGGAAATAAAAATAAAACAAATTGCTTTCTATTACTCGATTGTGTTTGTATGTGAGCTTGAGGTATAAGTTATAGGTCTGTTCCTTTACTTTGAATTTCTGTGATTTTCTGTGCATTTCTGCGAATTCTAGTCCAAAGTTGTGTCAAAGTTCGTATAAAAAAAAAATTTTGACACAAGTTTGGACTAAAAATCACAGAAACCCGAAGTAAAGGATCAGATCTTATATGTTTGTTTATAGATTTATACGTACATACATAATGTAGGTAGGCATGTAGATTATATTTTCGTTTATTATTTTAATTTTGTTTTTCAAATCTTGGGTATTTGACTTGAAATTTTTAATCTTTGTAGCAATGTTGCAACTTTTCACCACATCTATGAAGGAATTATTTAAGGACATGTTGCGATATTTTAATTTTTTGTATTTACCTTATGTAGGTAGTAAGAGTTTTATCAGTTTTTCCAAATTTTATTATAACATTATGATAACAGTCTTACGATAACGATTCATGGAATTTAAACCATCAGCGCGTAAAATAAAGAGTATATTAAGTTTTTGTTAGGAAAAAATGCATTAGGTAGTTTTATTATGAATAGTTTTGTTTTGATCTATTGCTATTGAATAAAACTTTTTTTTTAACTATTGGGATGCAATTTTTATTTATGTATTTGTTTGTTTAAATTTCATGTAACTCCAGAAATAATTTGTGTTTAATCACTTATGACACTCACTATTGGTTAAAAGAAGGCAAGAAAAAAAATCCTACGGGAGAGGGTTTTATTTCCCCCCGCTTGGACAGAAGGGGCAGTCTTACCTATTAACAAACAACCACTTACAGTATTGTTTTGTAGCTTTTTGGAAAACCAGTAGTCCATTCTCATGGTTTATTTTTAAATAAAGTTCTTTTCTTTTCAAACTTAAAATTGTGAAAAAAGTTGTTTTTTAATATATGTACATATGTACATTATGTATGTTTTTCCATTTAAAGTATTTTTCTTGTTTACTTTTAACCTAAGTACATGCCCTTAGCAGATTTTACGCGAATCACCTAGTATGCTGTAGGATTAAGAATAAAAACGTAAATAATTGAAAATTAATTATTTTTGTTTTTGTTTTTGTGGACTCTTGAATTGAAATTCAAATTTAAAAGTTTTGCGACCTTTAGTCCAAATGCGTTTCGCCCAGGTACAACAATTGGGCTCATCAGTTAGATGTTGTTGTACCCTTCTAAGACGCATAATTTTTAGTCGATGGTTACCGACACGTATAAAATAAACAGCACAAAAGCACTGTAAATTATATAATGTTCTAGTGGAATTTGGTTAAATTCAGACAACTATTATTCTTAATCTTATACCAGCCAGACCACGGGCTTTACCATCATATTTTTCTAGTTGTCTGAATTTATCCAAATTCCACTAGAACATTATATAATTAACAGTGCTTTTGTGCTGTTTATTTTATACCTGTCGATAACCATCGACTAAAAATTATGCGTCTTAGAAGGGTATAACAACATCTAACTGATGAGCCCAATTGTACCTGGGCGAAACGCATTTGGACTAAAGGTCGCAAAACTTTTAAACTAGTATGCTGTATGCACAAAAAATATGCCATTAAATTAACCCCTACAGCGACTAAAGGGATGATAATACAAATCTGAAAAAAATTAGGGAATATTTTTTTTTCTTTTAGAATCGGCTTAGGCCCATACAACCTGATCTTTTTCTTACGACCACCCTAATGCACCTACATACCTACATATCTTCCTAGCTATCAACATTTCAAGAGGCTTAGAATTTTTGAAATTGTGTGCATAAAAACTAGATGAAATACATAAAAGAACAATGTTCGAAAGCATGAAATTGATTTAAGAAAAACGAATGTCATTTATGTACATAAATACGAAAATATTAATTTTATACCAACAAAAAACTTGAAATCATTGGAGCTATTTATTAGAAACAATTAAATACAAATTTGGTTTTCTGCTTTTGAAATTCAACACTTTTGTGAGACAAATATTCTAGAGAGATATAAGTACTATTACCATTTTATTATTTTTTTTGACCCTTCACCGTTAGTTTAAAAAAGTACTAAACAACGACTTTGTATGGTCTTTTCGTAAGTCTTTTGTTATGCATAATTTTAGACTTTAAAATCATCAATATTCTTGTAAATATTCAAATAGATTCATGGAACCGTTTTTCCACACCAAATTTTCAAAGTCTTACAAACCAGTTAAAGGGACAAATTGTGTTGTTCCTAAACAATGCGTAGTCGTTATCAAAACGACAAGAAATTCATCAACCCGTTTTTGAAATATTGAATTTTCAAAAAATAAATATAATATGGGTATTCATGCAACAGCGTAAAGTCGTCGTAAACGTTGTAAAGTTTAAAACTTCGTAATTCTGTCACAATTTGTATGGAAAATTTGACACATTTACGAAGTTTGAAAGTTTACCACGTTTACGACGACTTTACGATGTTGCATGAATACCCTTAATATTTTTTTAAAAATCAAAAAAAAAAAAAATTTTATTCAAAAAGCTTTTCCTCAAAGGTTGTATGGCAATTACCTTTATTTTTAGAGCCAACAAAAATTTTAATTTCCCCTCTGGAGAGTTACAAGAAAACCTTAAGTTCAAAATTTGAAGCAAATCGCATCATTTGTTCTGTAGATCCAGATACAAACAAACAGACAGACAGACAGGCAGACATACAGACAGACAGATAGACAGACAGACAGACAGACTGACTGACTGACTGACTGACTGACTGACTGACTGACAGACAGACAGACAGACAGGCAGACAGAATTGTGCCACCATTTTGTCGTGTTCTCTATCATCGTAATGTCATGTTTGATTTTTGTCTCAAAATTTTCGTTTGCACGAATCCAAAACCCCTATAGTATCTATATCGCAAGTTAAAAAGAGGCTGGGTTCGACCCACACTGGTAGTTTCCCATTGGTGCCCTCAAAAGCTAGAGGCCCAATGTAATTTTTGTATTAATTTTTATTTTTCTGGTGTTAAATATGCAATCAAGTGAATACCAAAGATTGGTTTGCTTTTGAGATATAAGAGACAAGAACATTGTTGAATAATATGTTTTTAGCTTTTTCTTTAAAAAAAACTTTTGTAGACCAGAAAAAAGAACTCAAATCGTATGGGGAGCCTTGAAATAATTAATTCATGAAATATTAAAATTGGTATCGACGCAGAATTGCACCCCTTATGGCATATCCAAAGTCCCTCAAAATCCGAAATATTACCGAAAACCCTTTTAAAATAATGGGATGTCAGTGGAACTTTGAATAAATGTTTCATTAGTCAATAGAACCAAGAGTCCAGAGTCCCTAAAAATATCTATAACCATCTAGTCTTCAGTATTCGATTAAAAACTAATAAAAGCAAAAAATTAGTTAAAAAAAACTAGTATTTAGTCTCAAAATTTGGAACAAAGACAGTATAAGCTTGTTTTTTGTCATTTTTTGTTCTGAAATTTTTAGTTTCAAATTAGTTTTCATGGAAATCACTTGATTTAAAATCAAGATGATAGAACACTTTTAGCTTTAAAAAAATGTGTAATTCTTAATTGTAAGTATTACCATTATTTCTAAATATTTTTTTTCATCTAAAGTGTTTTTTTTAGAAAATTGCACCTCCCGTCCAAATGGGGTGAGATAGACCCCCCTCTTTTATAGTAAAAAATGCTTGTAAATAACTGTTCTATACAAATCTGTCAATAAACTTTGTCGCCCGAGTTATCGTAATCTCCCCTTATAGGTATTGTTTAATTATCGATAGATGTTTCAAATTTCATTGATTGTTCAGGGCTGTTATTTTGCACTCTGTTTTTCATTCCAACTGTGTCAAACAGGAAAAGTGCTGCAAAAGCAATGCTAAGAACATCCAAACGAAAACAGACCTAAAGCAACCAACCAGGGTTGCCAACTCAAGAAGCACTTGTGTAGCCCAAATCGAAAATTCTTGTAGCCCAAATCGCTACCCAAAATCTAGCCCAAAAATGAGCCCAATCTCATCTTAAAAATATAGGATTACTTATACATTCCACGTTTCTTTTTTTTGTTTTTTGGAATAATTTCCGGGGACAAATCCTTAAAATCTGGACGAACCAAAATATATCGTTGAACTTATGTAACGAATTTTCTTAAAATTTATAGAAATAATATGAAATTGGGCTACTTTTTTCATATTCTTGTCGCAAATTAAGGAAAAAGATAGCCCAATTTATGATAAATAGCCCAATCTGACAACCCTGCAACCAACCACCCTAAAAAAAATTCGTTTTTTTACCCACCCCAGCACAAAAATATTCCGATCGTATGCTGAGCCGCAGCAGCAGCAGCCGAGCATGAGCAACAGCAGCCGTCAATGACAACCACCTACGTGCTTACCATATTCCAACAACAACCAACAGAAATAACAAAAAACGAAAGTAAACAAAACAACCCAAAAATATACACACTAAATGACAACGAAAATTACACCCAACAGCAGCAACCTTCCCCCACCAAAGCATTTTTACGACTGAAATCTGATAAAAACAAAACACGAAAGAAAACACAAAAGTAAAATAAACAAATAAAAAGATTTAAAGTAACCATGGTTACAAATACAATCTTACAATATAACTTGCAAGCATATATTTTGTTGTTTGTTTCCAAATACAATTTTTTTTCTTTCCCAACGATAGAAAGAAAAACAATCATACTTTCATTTCAGCTCACACCAGAGCCAAATACGCATACGCACCCAACTCTCAGCCTATTATTCATTGACAAAACCAATACCTTTGAAAAAAACAAAATTGCTTGATTTCTTTCCTCCCTCCAACTCTTATAAAAAAGTGTACAGCTCTCTCATTATTTTATTATTACACTTTATTCTTCATTTGCCATATTCTTAAGTTTACAATTCAGCTGTACACACTTAGTTAGGCTCAGCACCAGTAATTTCATAAGCCGTCACTTGGTTCGTGCCAGTCGTTCGTCACCCATGATAGTACTATAGATTTTATATACAAAGATAACATGACATTACGATGAAAGAGAACACAAAAAAAGTGGGTGGCACAATTCTGTCTGTCAGTTTGTCTGTCTGTCTACTCGTCTACAGCCTAAGCAGCTCAATCGATTTTCTAAGATACATAGTGGTTTTTGGTGACTATACCCACATATTTTTTTCTTTTTTTTTAGAACCAAAAATAACGGTATCTGCCATACATTTTTGTAGCAATTTTACATAATCGTATTTTCCTCAAAAACGACTCCACAACTTTTCTTAAAAAACATTCAACAACTTAATATTGTACTAAAGGCTTCCCTTGGATGGAAAACCATTTTTTAAAAAATGGTTATTTATGGTACCTGCCAAGGAAAAAATTTTTAAATCCTCGATTTCTTTCAAAACGGTCTGACTGATTTCAATTTTTTTTTTATACAGAAGCTTCCAAGAAATATAAATATTTTTGTGTACTTTTACATTAAAAAAAAAAACATTTTTTGGATTTTTGAAAAATGTTTCAATTTTTTTTTGAAAATCAAACTTTTCGCAAACGACATAATCGATTTTTTTGAAACTCGATACTTAACAGTTTTTAAGTACTCTCTAAAATATTTTTAGAAAAAATTTTACATTTATGAAAAAATAACGGTACTTTCCATACAAAAGTTAAAAACCCGCAAAGGAAAATATTATTTTTCCCAAAAACGACTCCTAAGATTTTCATTAAACTTTTCCATATACTAAAGTTAATACGATCTACTACCAAAAATCATAAAATTTTACACTTGGCAACTATTAATAGTACCTGTGTCATAGAAAGTTTTTTTTTATTTTACATTTTTTCATTATCGCCTAAACGTTCTGGTAACCCTTGCTTATATGAAAAAAGTAGTTTTGAGATAAATGCATTTGAATAATTTTGCTTTTGTCGCCTCAAATTAAATAATTTTAATTATTTTGAAGAACGATTTGTTATTAAAAAAAAATAATTTATTTTACTATTCGCATAAGTTAAAGAAAATTTGGTGATCATGATCACTTAGAAAAAAAAACTTGCGATCTTTGAGCTCAGTATAGGCACATTAGAAATTTGCAATGAAATCTGCGTTCGTGATTTTTAAACATTTGCAGTGTTGGAAATATGAGTTTGAAGCGTAATACAAAAACAAGAAACTAATTAACGGTTCCAATAATCATGGTACTAGATTAATTTTAGAATTTTGTCGTGAATACTGCAGTATGGTGAAATATCTATGAAAAGTTAAACAAAAATTAATTTAAAAATAAATTTTTTTTTTGAAGTTTCAAGTTTGAAATTATTTTTTTCAAAAACTTTTCGTAGAAATTACATGATTTAAAAACAGGAAGATAAAAGAGACTTCTAGCTTTCAAGTCATCACTTTATTGCAAGTATTACTGTTATTTTAAAGTATTTTCTTTCTCAGTTGTTGTGAGTATTTTAAGAATCTCTAGAGAAAAAAAAATACCTAGCTATGAAAAAATTACGTTACCTTCCATACAAAGGCTAAAAAACCGTAAAGGAAAAGGTGTTTTTCTCAAAAACGGTTCCAATGATTTTGGTAAAACTTTTTCCGTTAAGAAATTTTGAGTTTTTAAAAAAGTTTGAAATTATTTTTGGAAAATTCGATATCTTACAAACGGTTTTTTTTTTAATTTTACTTATATATGCACATAAATAAATACTTAAGATTTGCATACCAAAATTTGTCCTTAAAAATGTTCAAAGAATTTGTTAAATTATAAATTAGGTAATTCAAAAAAAAACTGCTCAAACGATCAAATTTTTTTTCCATACAATCATATTCAATCAAGAACTAAGATGGCGTCCTTTTTTTACCTCAAACTATTAAAAGAGCTGTTTAAGCTAATTTAAATATCGTATTTCATGCTTCTAACAAGTTTTTTTCTCATAATTTCCACATCTTTATGTACAATGTTGTTTTTAAACCCTAAGCCTCTTGAACATAAGAGCAAGTACGGACCCAGTGCTCATTTTATTTTGTATTTTTATCGAATTTGCTGCTTTCTGTAACTTGTTTTTAGACTTCTGTAATGGATTTTTTGGAGGAGATAAAAATATAGAGTGGAGCATTAAAGTATTGGGAGTGGAAATATCCTTAGAATTTTGCAAAGTACCTTTAAAACGTAAGTGCGAACTACACATTTCATATTTAAGTTCATATTAAGTATGATATGTGTTCCTATGCTGCATTTTTTGGGCAATAATTGACAAAAAAAAATCCAATTTTAATTTTCGGAGCCAAGTAACTTTTTAACTATAAAAGATTTGAAAAATTTGGTAAATATCATTATTGTAGGGGATTATATAAGTTTGTTTATTGTCTCCGAATATTTTTTGATAAGAAAAATAATTTCTAAGATAAACACAAAACACCGAAAATAAAACAAATTGCACATTCCTGCCACTAGAGTTCGCCTCAGATTCATGAAGTCTCTTTTTTCTTTTGTTGACTGGTGAATGGTAGAGGGAGGTACATGCCATTATTTTTGATCTTAAAAGGAAATTAAAAAATTGAGCCATAATTTAAGCTGAAAAGCTGCCAAATTTTAAAATTAAATGGTTCCCTTGGGGCTAAGTGTATAAATTAAGGTGCTGTTAAAGGATAAGGGATTCGTAATTCGACATTTTGTTGTCACTTTACTAAAACAGCTGAAACTTGTAACTAATGTTACTACAGTAATTAATAAAATTCTAATACATATTCATCAACCATATTTGAATTCGATATAGCTAGTCAAAATACTAATTTTTCAACATAGCTTTGTGTAAGATTAGGATATCATCTTTTTAATTAAAAGAGTGACTTCATCCAAAGAATATAATGTTACCAAGAAGTATTATCTGGATCTTAAAATAAAATCCGATTCCGAAAGCTCTTTTCGAAATAATAATAAAAAGAACGAAACAAAAAATAATTAAGGAAAAAGCTCTTTCTCATACAATCTTGGCAAACACCACGGCATACCATAATATTCAATATTCGTATTATAAGGATAGTAAAAAGGAGGATACTTTTACAAAATTTGTATGAGATGCGGCCTTTTGGTAACTTTATATTCTTTGCTTCAACGTAGATTTAAATTTTAATATATTACAAAATAACAATACAAGAAACAGCACACTATTGATACATATCCGGTTGGTTCTTGTCTACATTAAGCAAGGACCTTAACCTATGAAATAAGCTTATATCCGGTTTATGTCTAGTGTAAGTTAGAATTTCAACCTTTTTAAAAGATTTCTTTTGTTTGTTATTTTTTTGTTTTGCATTGGGCAAATGGCTTTCCGCACCATCTGCTTCTGAGTGCGTATAACATGTTTGTTCTGGTTTAACGTACATATTTCTAGACATAAACAATTGAAAAAATGCCATTTATTTCATGTGTACACTAACTACACTGGGTCTGATTTTTTGAAGTTATGACAGATTTGACTTTTCTGAATCTTAATCTGGTTTCAGAAAAATTCTATCGCGTCTTGTTTTCTTTTAAATAGATTTTTGAAATATATGATTGATTTGTAAAAAAGAGCCCTCTTAGATTCGGTTGACCTGGTAAAAAAAAACTATCGTGCCTATTCTGCTCAAATTTGGAGGACTTACTCCACATTATATTAACTTTCATATTCAGTTTTGTCATCATCCATCATTTTCACCCATATTTTAAACCGTTATTAAAAAAAAAAAAACAGAAATTTCGTAGTTTTTATAATTTACGCTGTAAAAAACATACAGCATTTATCGCTTATAAGAAACACGCTTATAAGAAGCTTAGAAGAAACTTGAACAAAAGCACCGTGTAGGTTAGGTACTTTCCCATATATTTTAATGTTGAATTGTGTGTTTATAAGAAACACATTTATAAGAAAAACACTGATAAAAGAAACATTTCTCAAATACGAACTTTCTTTTTTCCATGTCAAGTTGGTTGGATTTAAGAAAGTTGCAAAAAACTCACAGAACTCAGAAAACATGAACAGACCATTAAGAAAAATTCAAAGCAAACTATGCAAATGTCATTTATGATGCAATTTGACATTTGAAAGAAGTTCAGTTCATTCTTCATTTTGACATTCAATTTGTTATTCGTTGTGTTTGTGTTCTTCTTCTTTTTTGTTTCTTATATCCGTATAAGAAACTTATTTCTTATATGTATCAGTTCTAAGGATATAAGAACAACTCGGTTATAACTTATAAGGAACAAATATTATGCAATTTTTGAGTTTCTTATAACCGTTTTGTACTCTATTTTTTTGGGAAATAATAGAATTTCCCTGTATTTGATATTCATAAACTCAAGTATGTACATTAAATAAATTTTAATCGAAGGCTTTAAAAAAAGAAACAACTAAGCGTTTTAAAGTCCCAAATTCTTTTCATATTTTCCATAGGTGTCTGACGAAAAATTGACCAGCAAAAATCTGTCAGCATTGCTTCTGACCATTTCCCGTTATACCTTCGTTCTATGTGCATCATGCCTTGATGAAATCTTTTACCATGTTCATCCGAAACTGCACCAAGGTTAACCGGGATAAAATCAAAGTGGGAGTCCAAAAAATGAATTTTCAGCAATATGTTGCAATTAAGAGCTTTATAAGAGCTAAGTAGTTCTTGGATGATTTCCTTGAATTAACAATATCTTTGGGAGGAAAACGAATTTTAAAAAGATTTAGAAAGATGAAATATAGATCTTTCAGGTCCTGTTATTAGTTTTTAAAAAAATTTTTAACGGTGAAGAAATTCGACGTCAAATGTACCCAAAAAACGGGTTTTTGACATATTTGAATTGGAATATCTCAAAAACGTGACGTGCTAGAGTAATTTTGACTTTGGATTCGGATTCAGCATGCCAAAATTCTTGATAAAATTATATATTTTTTTTTTTTTTTTTTTTAGATTGATTTTTATTCTCATATTACAAATGTTTACAAATATATGATACAATCAATTAAATGCATGGCTTTGCCGTCTGCCTGATTGACAATGAATGTAAATCCTTCTATATTGTATACATAAAATAAGTTACAGCTTTCATTTAAAAATATTCGTTTATAATCCTGTTTCTATAACTAAGTGCCACTTTACAAAATTTGGATAATTTAGATACGTTTGCTTCATTTAGGAGGTTTAGAGTTTCGTCATCCGTGAGAAAGTCGCTACCCAATATATATCTTCTGGTTTCCCTTAATACCGGGCATCTTCCCACAAAATGTAAAACATCTTTACGTTCTGCCATATTGCACATGTTGCAAAGTATTGGTAATTCTTCACGATGCGGTATAAAATTCAAATTAAGAAGCTCACCTCTTAGCCGGAACATAGTTGAAATTTGATCAATGGTGTAATCATCTCGAAAATAGTTATGTTCGTTGAGATTAAAACTCAGTTTACTGTAGATCATTCGGTGTAGTGAATTTGATGCCACTTCTTTGTACCTGTCTCTATAGATCTCATCTAAACGAGACATCATCGTATACATCGTAGTCTTCCAAGAACTCCATTCACTAGTGATTAATTCAACACCAGCATCTTGTGAAAGTTCCATCCAGTCTCTACACCATCCTGTCAGGGCTGCCGAAGTACTGCAATTGAAGTATTTGTACTGCTTTTTGAAACTCCGTACTGCCGTACTGCTAATACGACCAAAGTACTGCTTTTTTAAAAATTTGTTCACACAACATTTTCAAATCATAGTCATATCCAAAAAGTTTTAGTCCTTTTTATCTAATGTTTTCTTTTATAAACGAAACAGATAAAATTGTATAGAATACGCTCACTATGTATATAGATGTATTGAGAAAGATCTCGAGTTCCATTTTTTACGAGTGCCTAGTTTGCAATATAGGCATAGCCTGTATATCACAAGTAAAAAATTCGTAATTCTGGAATTTTTCAGATTTGCTTTTCTGATCCGAAAAAAGGAAGTTTAAGGACATTTTGATGCCATTTGGAACGAAATATTCCACACACGTCAAAATGTAGTTTTTTCACCCAACTATCAAAAGCAATGTTAAATTATACTAATGGATCTCTAGCCCATGAAATTTAGATTTTTACGTACTTCGACAAAACTCCTACAAAGTTGAATTTTGGTGGGGCTTTATTTTGACGTCTTGAGCAATTTCCAATTTCTAAATTTTGGCTGCAAAAAAGAATTTTTGGAGGAGTAAAAAGTTGTAAAGTTCAGTTTTTTGCTAATTTTTCGAAAACTATCAACTTTCTGGTATGAAATAAACAAGGTAAAAGTTGCAGCATATTCAATTTTATAAAAAATACAAATTACATGTTTTTTGATGCATTCAATAGTTTTAGAGTAAATCATTGAGCCAATTTATGGAGTGGCAAATTTTGTCAAAAAATTTATTAAAATTGCATTAATCGATGAGCAATATTTTTTGTACTATATATGCGCTAAATCTTCTCATTATAAACCAAGTTATTGTGGTGCCCAGGGTAAGTAAGACCATCAACTGGAAAATTTATTGGCTTTAATTTATTTAAATAATTTTGAAAAAAACGTGCACAAACACAACAATAGCTCTGTAGGTAATGAAATAATGAATACCACCATTGCAGTGCGCTAGAGTTAAATAGGTAATTGGCGGGTGTGTGATAATTTTTAATGAACAATATTTGCATTTAAACAAAATATGCATTAACAATTATGTATGTTGGTATATATTTAACTGCCGTACTGCAGTGTACTGCAATTTTTTTCTTTGAAGTACTGCTTTCTGTGAAATTGAAACGACAGCCCTGCATCCTGTCTTGGAGTGTATAGCATGAAGAGCCGCTTTTTTTGGGAGACGATTATTTGGCATCTTAAGTACTTTATCAATGTAGTCGACTTGAAGTTTTAATGTTTTGATAAATAGTGGTGATAGTCCCGTTTCCAGCAATATCATGTAATTCGGGGTGCTAGGGGGCAAGCGAAATATTCGTTTGATATAGTACCTGAAGAGTTTTTCCACTGGTTCGTATTTTTTACCACCCCACACTTGAGCTGCATAGAAAAGAACGGATTGAGATACTGCCTCAAAAACTTTATATTTACTGCTATGAGCAATAGCCTTGTTGCTGAAACACTCCCGCCATGCAACATTAATAGCTGTCTTAGCTTTCGAAAGCTTAATGGTGAGAAGCCTATCCATGTTGAGGTTTCTGGTGAAGTATACTCCCAAATATTTGTACTCTTTCACAACTTCAATTTGTTCATTGTTCAAAGACCATTGCTCGTTGGCACTTGACCTGCCTCCACCTTTTTTAAATATCATAACTTTCGACTTGTTTAGGTTGATCAACAAACTCCATCGCATACAATATTCGGCCAGTCTATTTATCATAAGCTGCAGTGATTCTGCTGAGCTAGCAAACAGTACTATGTCGTCTGCAAAAAGAAAGGCTTTTATGATGACTCCAGCGTACTCAACACCTCCTGGTAATGCTTCAGTTAGATCTTCTATGAATAACGCGAACAAACTTGGGCTTAGCGCGCAACCTTGTCTTACTCCTGACTCCGTCGAAAACCAATCCGATACAGTTTTGCCATTCCAAACCGCTACTCTAGTGTCCATGTACAAGTATTTGTATTTTGGTTTAAAGGCAATTTTCGTTGCAGACCAGTGCTATATGTGTATTTGTAGTATAAATTTACCCCCATATTAATAAACCGCGGATAACAACGTGCTACCATTTATACATTTGTTAACAAACAAAAATGTATAAACTAAAATTAAAACTTAAATTTAGATTAAGAGTAATTTAAATCCAAAAATTAATTCCAATTCCATATTATTCACTTGTTTAATCCACACTTAAATCCAATTTATTAAATTCAATCCCGATGTAGGTATTCAATTGAATTTAAACTGCCCTCCGGAGGTCAATTTTAGCTGTTAAATCCAGATTAAAGCTGAATTTTATATTATTCACTTTTTCTTGACATTTCAAGTGGTGATATCAAACCAAAAATTTTTCAGACCCATTTGAAGCAAAAATTTGCGATACTTTTCATGCGTTATTTTTGCAAATCAATTTGGCTTACATATGGGTTGAAGAAATAAAATGCACGACTGGGTCGCACGTATTTGCTCTTATGTTCAAGACACTGGCGGGCTTAAGAAAATTGAATATAAAAACATGGAAATTATGAGAGAAAAATGTAGAGAAGCATGAAATACGACATTTTAACTGGCTAAAACAACTCTTTTGGCAGTTTGAGGTGAAAAAAAGAATGCCATCTTAATTGTTGATTGAATATGATTGTATGGGAAAAAAAATTTAAAATCGTTGGAGCGGTTTCTTAAAAAAATAATTTTATATATGTGAGAGAAAATCAGGAATACATGTGATTACTGCCTTAAAAATCACATATGGAAATTGTGCCCTCACCCTTATGTTTGTAATAGTTTAACGCCCTCTATGATCTGGGAGCGTTTATATTGTTTCCATGTTTATGTTGTCAGCAGTGCGAATATCGAATGACGAATGTTTTTCGTTGGAAAAGTTTGTTTTTGTTCTAGATGTTTCGCCGGTGCCGAAGGTTGCATGCTGAGAACTGTTTTTAATAATTTTTATAGAAAGTCTCTAACATATATATAAAATTCTTAAAACATTTTTAAAAACAAATTTTGGTATGCAAATCTCAAGTTTGTATTTATGTGTATATAAAAACAAAATTTGAAAAAAAATGTCAACCCGTTTTTGAGATATCGAGTTTTCAAAAAAAAAAAAATTTGAAACTTTTTTTAAAAATCCAAAAACTTTTTTTTCGCATATTTTGATATGCAATATTATTTAATCTTATCTGCAATTTGTATACAAAAAAAATCATCTAAATCCGTTTAGCCGATAACAAAAACATTTCAAATAAAAAAATACGTTCTATGACAGGTAATTAGTAGTTGCTAAGTGTAAAATTTTATAACTTTTGATAGTTACATGTAAAATCTGGTGCAAAAAAAAATAACACTTGTAGTGCAACCACTTTCAGCAATAACTTTATTTATCATAACATTCATTACACTAGTTTACCAAATTTTGGGTCATGGTAGGGTCCTTAATAAAAATATATTTTTTAGACTAATTTTGGGCCACTGAACACGAAAATCAAAATTATTTTTACTTGCGATTTAAAAGGTTCTACCCACATATATAAGGCAAGTTTTGGATTCGTGCAAACAAAAATTTTGAGATAACAATCAAACATGATATTACGATGATAGAGAACACCAAAAAAGTGGGTGGCACAATTCTGTCTGTCTGTCTGTTCGCAGCCCCGGATCTACGATTTTTCCGAGCCGGGGCAAAACTTGATTTTAGCGCCCTTGCCGTTTTTGATAAAAATGAAAGAAACCACATATCTGCTTGGTTGGATTTTTTGTCACTGGGAGAATAAACCTACCCGTACCTATTCACCAACCTATTACTAGAGATAAGAAAATTAACAATGCCTAAACAAAGACGATACACAACCAAGGTTCGTAGAACGATAAAATATGATTCGTTCTGTCGTGAACAATTCAATAGAATTTTATTTTTGATTCGATCACGAATCTTATTTTTTGGTTCCTAATAAAATTCGTTTTCATTCGAATCAAATCTGCAAGGATCTGTAAAATATAGTTCGTTTCCGAATTTATCATGGGAGAACTATTAAAGATCCATTCCCTGAACCGAAGAAAGGAAAATGTAAATTTACGACAGGACACACTTTCGAAAAGCCAAAGTTAAGCAAAATATAGTATCGAAGCAAGAAGTTCTGAAAAAAAGTTTTTAAATCCTCGGGACTTCGTTGTTCCTTGAACGAAGTCAATTAAATTGACAGAAGTGATAGCTGAATAAAATATTTTCAAAATAGGATGTTTCTAAAATATGTCAACGTTCTTTCTTGAGAAGTTGCAATCAAATTAACTCAGGGGATAGCTGATACAGAATTGTAACAGAAAGCACCTGATTTCCTACATTTTTGTGGGTATTTAGATTTTGTGTGAATTAAAAAAGATCTAAAATACAGTGTAATAAAGTTGTCAGTATCCAGCAAATAATCCTTTAGGCAAGACTAGGATTTGTACGGCGTGGTGCGCCGCTTGTAGAGGGAAACAGTTCAAATGTTTTATTATTGAAGAAGTTGGATCTATCTCCTACAGTTAAGGGAGGAGGGGAAGTTTTGTAAAAATACACTTACATACAATGCAAAAAAACTATTGTTAAAACACCAACAAATCTTTGAACAGTGTAATATAGCTCGTTTCTTTTTTTTATTTTTAATTATAAATTATTTTAAATGGAGAAATAATAATAGAAAAACTGCTAACGGTTGACGGAGAAATACAATTTAATATTCCATTGCCGCATCTCAATTCATCTCATTTCATTTCATATCATTAAGCGTCGAAATTCTCAGTTTTTTCAGTCACATAGATTTGGCGCCCCTGTAAGCTGCCGCCCGGGGCACAGGCCCCGGTTTGCCCCCCATAGATCCGGGGCTGTCTGTTCGTCTACGGCCTAAACGGCTCTATCGATTTTCTTCAAACTTGGTACATCGTTTTTTCATTTTTTTTTAGAATCAAAAATAACGGTACCTGCCATACAATTTTTGTTAACAATTTTACATAATCGTATTTTTCTCAAAAACATCTCGACAACTTTTCTTTAAAAAAATTCAATAAATTTATTTTAGTAAAGGCCTACCATTTTTAAGAAATGGTTATTAATGGTACCTCCCAAAGAACCATTTTTTTGATTTTCTTCAAAACGGTACGACCGATTTCAATAATTTTTTTACACAGAAGCTTCCAAAAAATATAAATAGTTTTGTGCACCAAAATTTTTGAAAAAATATTTTTTGGATTTTTAAGAAATGTTTCAAATTTTTTTTTTGAAAATCAAATATTTCAAAAACGACTTATTCGATTTGTTTGAAACTCGATATTTAAGACTTTTTTAGTACTCTCTAAAATATTTTTAGAAAAAATTTTACATTTATGAAAAAATAACGGTACCTTCCATACAAAAGTTAAAAAACCGCTAAGGAAAATATTTTTAAAAACGACTCCTACGATTTTGATTCAACTTTTTTCATATACTAAAATTAGTACGATCTACTACCAAAATTATAAAATTTTACACTTGGCAACTATTAACAGTACCTGTCATAGAACGTTTTTTTTATTTAGAATTTTCTCGTTATCGGCTAAACGGATTTAGATGAATTTTTTTATGTACAAAATTCAGATAAGATCAAGTAATATTGCATATCAAAATTTTCAAAAAAGTTTCAAATTTTTTTTTTGAAAATTCGATATCACAAAAACTGGTTAACAGTTTTTTTTCAAATTTTGTTTTTATATACACATAAATATAAACTCTAGATTTGCATACCAAGATTTGTTCTTAAAAATGTTTTAAGAATTTTATATATATAAAATTAATTTTTTTAAAAACCGCTCCAACGACTTTAAATTTTTTTTCCCATACAATCATATTCAATCAAGAATTAATATGGCATTCTTTTTTTCCGCATCAAGTTGTCAAAAGAGTTGTTTTATCCAATTTAAAAGTCGTATTTCATGCTACTCTACATTTTTCTCTCATAATTTCCATGTTTTTATATAGGGGAAGTACGTACAAAATGACATATACGGACAAAATGACATACCGGCCATTTCTTAAAATCTGCTACACTTACAGCACCCATGCAATTTTATTAGTTGGTTTGGATGATTTTTGAAAGCCTATAAAAATAATGAATCATTTGACGGCCGTGTCTCGTCGCAAAAAATAAAAAACTATTTACGAATAAAATAATATTATTTTTATTTTACTATTATTAATTTAACTTAAAGTTTATGACAAAATTCGTAATATAGTCTTATTACAAGCTTTATCATTCGAGTTTTGTGCAATTTATTGATAAAATTTTGTCATAGCTATGATAGGGGCAAAATGACATACCCTTACTATGGACAAAACGACATACCTTTATTGGGAACAATATTTAAATTTTAGTAGTAGGAATTACAAAAGGTCAACATATCGCCAATCTTGGAGCATTAAAACGATGAAAATAGCAATTAAATAGGTTACACTGCATAATGTGCAACCATTGGGCTCTAGAATCCTGTGCTTACGTGTCAACAAACACAAAGCAATTCATTTGCGAACATTGTTTATTATATGAACCCGAAGGCAAAATTTGAGGACAAAAGTGCCAAAAAACAAATTATAACTAATAAATTTATAAATTTTAGCCAAATTGAATCTTTCTAGAACTATGGAACTAGAAAATATATCCTATGTCATTTTACCCATATGAAGTATGTCATTTTGCCCATACTATATGAGCGAAAAGAATTTTGGTGTAGTTTTGAAAAAGTATTTTTTTGATTTTATTTGTTTGTATTTTAAACTTTAAAATTATTGTTAAATGTTTGCAAAGAATTAAAAAAAGAATAAATATATTTTTCATTACGATATATTGTCTAAATATTTTTTTTGATTCAAAAACTTTATAGTATGTCATTTTGGACGTACTTCCCCTACAATTTTCTTAAGCCCACAGTGTCTTGAACATAAGAGCAAGTACGTGCGACCCAGTCGTGCATTTTATTTTATTTTTGATTTTCTTCAGACTGGTATAACTGATTTCAATAATTTTTGTTATACGGAAGCTTCCAAGAAATATAAATAGTTTTGTTTCCCAAAATTTAAAAAAAAATATTTTTTGAATTTTTAAAAAATGTTTCATTTTTTTTTAAATCAAATACATATTTCAAAAATGACATAATTGATTTGTAGTACAGGTAAAATAGGATAAATAAAACAAAAAAATTAGTACCATCATGAAAATTGGTGAAACTTTTATACTGAAAATATAATCATCGATACATAAAAATGACAATAACTTTTTTCACGGAGGCCGTATCGACTTATGGTTTTGGTGTCATTTGATTCAGCATTTAAAACTACCTTTAAAACATGTGTCATATGCCTATGTTGCACCAAAGTTAATTTTTCTATTTGATACACCACAAAAAAAAAAGAAATGTTTGAATAAAAAAAAAAATTCAAATTATTTTTTTTAAAAAAGGATTTGAAAAATTAAAAAAAAAAGAATAGAACCAAAAATGTTTATACATACGAATGATTATAAAAATCGAGAAATAATATAAAGACAAATAAGCCTAAAAACCCATTTTATATTCGAACATCTCAAAACCGTGAAAAAATTAAAAATGTTTGAATAAATTAAAATTTTTCTCACACTGTATAATTGAAATAAATTGTTTTCTGCCTCTAGCATGTCACATGCAAAGATGTAAAACATCACCTGTGTTGACTATCCATCGGTATCGTTACTGAATGAATTGTGCTTACCAATAATAATAATTTCTTTTTGAAGTCCTTTATGTGAATTAAAAAATATAACTATTTAAGCCTTAAACTATAACTATACCTACCTTAAACTTTTATTCATAACAGAAGAAAAATTCACAATATGAATTGACACTTTCCTTCTTGAGATGACAGTTCTTGTTGTTGGAAACAAAAGCTTTTATACTTCTTCACTTTAACTGAAATATTTGGCATTCTTCATCCATTCTGACTCAGTGAGCAAGCAAAAATACCATTTGGGATACAGTTTCTTTTTTAGGGGAGGAGTGGAGTTTATATGGCATTTTTGATTTTAAGTTCTTTAGAGTACAAACATCTACTGCAAGTGTCACTCAAGAGTTTAGCTCTTAAAATAACACAGCCATGAATTCAATACGTGTGTCAGTATTTATTACTGGCATCCACTTTTATACCCACCTACTACTCTCTTAATGGACATGACCATTAACATTAAAATAGTGAAGAAGTTAAAAATGTATGGTCTTTATCATGCATTCCGTCATGACGAATAGCTAAAGTACCTAATAAAATATAAAAATTAAGATTAAAAAATATTTAAATGTTCATAATTTATTTCGACTACCAAAACCAAGCTTTTTCGCGATCTAATGTTTGACCCACCTATCTTTAATTTCTTTTATCTTCATTATCATATCCCTCTTTTCTTTAAAATACTTCACATTTGTTTTAACAAAAAATCTCGATCTTGATAAAAACCCACAATATTTTTTACCTAATTTTGCGTTCTTTTGTATAATATTAAAGAAGTCTATTATTCAAAATTGTGGTCTTATGGTTCTTCAAAGCCTTGGAACCTTATTAAACGGATATAATTGTGACTTTCGGTGGTGCCCATTGATTAGAGTTTGTCTTCTCTACCTTACCCAGTTATTATTTCAATGCACTTGGCTTTCACAAAAACAAAATGACTGTCCATGTTCTAGATAACGATGCTAGAATTATTTAACTTCTCGATTAGCACTGAGAGACATAAAGTTGTGGTACATATATCCAAAATACAAGTTCGCTATTTTGACAGTAAAAATGAAAGATAATAAAGTAGTAGCATAGAAAAAGCAACAACTGTCCTTTATCGTTGTGACACCACTAACAATCAAAGAAGTCTGTTTCTTTGAAGTTTTTGATTTAAAATGAGGTTTGCGCCACCTGAAGTACTTGGATGCATTTCTTTCAAGTCCTCAGCGCTCAGCCGCAATTTATACCTACAACCACACCGTATTTTGCTCCGCACCACAACTCCAATTAATATTAATTGCCTTTCGGGAGAGATTATCTTCAACCGCATCAGATTAGTCTACTTTCGTTAGTTGGGGTTTCTACCTAGAATAAAAAAAAAAAGATAATGAAACGCAGACATTAGTTAATTAGTTGAAGCAAAGTTTGAGTAACCAGCGCGAACGTCTAGTACCAAGTCTAGGTAATGAAGTTTTTTTTTTTTAATAAGGCTTTGACATTTTTTGAGTTGAGTGTGCTAAAAAATAAGGAGGTAAAGGTAAAAATATAAGTGGATTTTCGCAACAAAAAAAAAAAACTCATTGCAATTGATTAGAGTAGAGGCCTTGAGACTGTTGCAATTTTTTTTTTTTTGCATTAGAATATTCCTAGCTACCTCTTTGAATTTGAATAGCTTTTTTTTTTGTAATATGCGACGGAGTGCTTAGGAGTTTATTATAGAACTGTTGAAATAAGAAAAATTTAAAAGACCTTAATAGTCCAGTCAACGAAGGAAAAATAAATGCAATAAATCATGCTCTCTGGGTTATTATTTTATGTGGTAGGGAGGGGTGACCCCCAGGTATAATATACTAAAAGTCCTCAGCCCAGGGCCGCAAGCTTTAGGCAGGAGGGGAGGTTAAATGTCCCCTTTTGTAACTTTTCGGCAATATTTTGAAAACTAAGCGAAAAAATGTACACTACAAAATGAAAGAATAAAGAATTTCCTACAAAAAAAAATTGTACTAATATTTTCGGTAGCAGCAAGGTTAATAAAAATACGAGCTGTAGAAAATTCAAAAAATTGAAAAACAATGTTATTGTCTTACAACATCATTGGTTTTTGTCTTTTTGATCAATTTACTCAGAAATATCGGAAAAAGTAAGTATATATTGATTCATGGTCATTTCAGGGACGTTTTTAGAGCAAGTTATGGTGTAGAGAAGGTGGTTGTGTTTAATATGTCCTTATTTAATTTTTTTGATACAGTGTTTATATTCATATGAGAAACACTGTTTCTTCAAAGGTAAGAAGTACACAGAATTTTTCAAAGTTATTGCCCAATACTTTATGAAATAATTTTTGGACATATTCTAAGAAATAAATTATATAAAAGGGGAGGTGTATTTCCCCCTCTTTTCCATAAGCGGGGACAAATTTCCAAAACATTGAATTAAAGACTGAAAATAGCTATTTATAAACAACGGAAATAGAAAATAGAAATATCTCTCGAACCCCATGGTCTAAAGCTTAACGGTCACATACAAAAATTAAGTACCTTTCCAACGATGCACGACACATTGATGTTGAGTAGGATGACAATGTCAAAATGCAGAGTTGCAGTATTGTTCTTTTCGGTGCTTTGAAGCCGATATATCGCTAATCCCATGGTTTAGAGCTTAACGGCGATATAATGAAATTATGTACTTACAAACCTTTTCATCGATGTATGACACATTTGTGTTGAGAAATGGACCAGCTCCCATACATTTTTGCTCATTCTCCTTTCCGTTTAGTTGTGACGATTTTCTTCATGGCTGAAGACAAGTTTTATTACTAATTTGTTTTGGATTTATAATGCCTTACGGCAGAAAAATATTAAAATTGTAGATAGTTTGGGAAATTTATTGTTTTCTTTTTTTAATAATCACAAATTTTTTGTGAAACGGTTATTTGTACTTGGTGAAACCGAATGCGATGTTACAAATTTGTATTTGTGAATTATTACAAAACACAAAATTGTGCTTGTAATATTATGTAGTTGGTAAATACAGGGAAATAGTTTTTGTAAATTTTAAAATTTTCGAGAATTTGGAAAAAAAATGCTTCAGATGTCGTTAATTTTTCCAGAGTGTACGGAGCAAGTTTATTTAGATACTACTTTTGGGACGCTCACTTTTTATTAATAAAGAGTTTCAGGAATCTGGAAACATAAACTTAATGACAGTGATTTTCTTTCTTGCTAAATTCAGAAAAATTTTAAACTATTAAGGATATATGGTACACTCATAGAAAAAAACAGGTATTATCGACCAATTTCTGGTCAATCATAGCTGATTTTCAGGTTAATATTTTTCAACTCGGTAGATCAGGTTAACTGTTTAACCAGATACCTGATTTGTAGATTTAACACTGTAATCATGTAAGTTTTACATGCAAATAAAGTTAATTTAACATGACACAATATTTAATGTCCTGTAAATATAACATGAAAATCTGGTTAGTTTAACCTGACAACCTGTAGTTAATTTAACAGGTTTCAATGTTATATCAACCCTGTATCTAATGCCGGATTTACACGACTGAAACGCTGCCAATATAATGACAAAAAAAAATAATTTTTCCATTCTTTTATTGTTGCTTTTGTCATTATACTGTTAGTTTTCCAATCGTGTGAATCCGGCATAAGTCATGAATCTATACGTCCAAGAGCCGTCTCTTGCGCTGCCTATCGCTCAACTCTTTAAGCATTATTCTGACAGTACATATAAAAATTTATTATTTATTTATTTTAATTTCAAAATAATTTGTGATACTTACTTCAGTTTTGAACTGGGAACCTTTCACACACGGAGATAGCACTCATCAACTGCCACTGGGCCAATTCACTACACAAACAACTGGTGCCAAATATCAATACTAAGTTGAAACTCATTTAGTCCAGTCATTAGGTCATTTGACCTTGCGCGCAGAGGCACTGTCTGATTTTTTTTTTCATGGATCGATAGAGGCTCATTTAAAAAGCTTAAATCCAAATTTGCACCACCTGACAACTTCTTTTACCAAAATTATTGGTAAAAATGTGTTTTTTGCCATTTTTGCGTTTTTTGTGAATATCTCGGCTTTAATTAATTTGTTTAAACAAATAAAATAAAATGCACGACTGGATCGCACGTACTTGCTCTTATGTTCAAGTTGTGTGGGACTTAAGAACTTTAAAAAATATTCAAGTAGTTATAGAAAAAGTATAAAAAGCATATTTAAATCGTTCTTTTAATTGTATAAACAGTCTGATAAATTACTTAGAGCTCAAAAAAAAGTATGCCATTTGATTACTTGAAAAAATATGAATATTTGCAAGAAAAAATTTAAAAATCGTTGGAGCCGTTTTCTTAAAAATTAATTTTTTATATATAAAATTGTTGCAACATTTTTCAAAAAAAAATTTGGTATGCCAATTTTGAGTATATATTAATATACATTTAAAACTGAAATTTCAAAATAATTCATCAACCCGTTTTTGAAATATTGAATTTTCAAAAAAAAAATTTGAAACTTTTTTTAAAAATCCAAAATTTATTTTTTCAAAAATGTTGGTATGCAGTATTATTTATATTCTAACAAAGCTTTTGTGCAAAAAATTTGATTGAAATCGGATGAGCGGTTTATGAGAAAACCAAAAATCAAAAAAACCGTTATATGGCAGGTACCGTTATTAAATGTTTTTGGTGATTTTTTTTCCTACTAAAAGGTACATCATATCTACAGTAATACACTGATTTTTTTTTATCAAAATCGTTGGAGCCGTTTTTGAGATAAATAAGCTTTTCCTTAACGGTTGTATGGCAAGTACCCTTATTTTTTGAGCTAAAAAAAAAATTTCAATTTCCCCTCTGGAGAGTTACAAAAAAACCTTAAGTTCAAAATTTGAAGAAAATCGCTTCAGTGGTTTAGGCTGTAGGTTGAGGTACATACAGACAGACAGACAGACAGACAGACAGACAGACAGACAGACTGACAGACAGACAGACAGAATTGTGCCACCCACTTTTTTCGTGTTCTCTATCATCGTAATGTCATGTTTGATTGTTATCTCGAAATTTTTTTTTTGCACGAATCCAAAACTTGCCCTATAGTACCTATATCGCAAGTAAAAAGTTATGGTTAGTTAAAGTAAGTTTTTATTGTTTGAAAATCACTCTTTCGTGATTATTACGAAAAAAGCTCATTTAACGATGAGGCTTTTATTTTTTTATTTTTAAAGTCTTTGTAATTGCCTACAATTTAAAAAAAAATTCAGCCCTTAACTACTAACACAAGCCGAGAAATAAATTTATGAACATAGGTAAGTCAGCGCACCCACGCAATTTTATGGTTTTAGGTTTTATTTTATATCTCAGCCCCAGTATGTCGCAAAGTTAAAATTAAAAAGTTTTATTGTTTATAATAATTCTTTCTACCAACTTGCGCTAAATTAAATTTGTTTAAACAAATAAAAAAAAAGTTACAGTTCATTAAAACGTTTTTTTGTCTTGATTTTATACCTTTTTCATAACTATTGAGAAAAAAGCTGTATTTAGCGGTACTTTTTTTCAGGTTTACTTTTTTTTTGTAGTCCTATAAATTTTCTATAAATTAAAAAAAAGCTTGTACTTGATGGAATGTCTGGAATGAGTGTTGTTCTGCTGCTGATTCTGTAGGTGGGAAAGAAGCAAGATCGGACTTGATTTTAACACTCGCGCGTGAGAAAAGATTGAATCTCAACTGGTCCAGCGATGTTTCCTTACTGCCTCCTCCATATAGACGCGATATAACTTTGACTGGCTTCTTCGGATATAAAAATCTTCACGGTTTTCAAAAGGTTTGGAGCTTTCTTCAGCGGAGAGATTAGCTTACTTTTTCCCAGATTTGAAAATGGCAGAGGTTGTATCACAGCCTGTGAAGGAATGGAGAAAAAGAATATGTTTGGAAAGAATTTTTGGTAGGAAACTTTTTGACGAATACAGGACTGTTTTCTTAGATCCTCGACCAGGTTTTTTGAAGAAAACGTTTGTAACATTTTCCCCGTATCCCGACAAAATCACCATCAGTACATCAATATCTTCTCCCACAATAAATACCGAGTTGAATTCAAAACACATAGAAATGACTGTTTGTACTATAAGGATGTCTGCATCTTCTGAGGCCTGGGAAACTGAAAAACCACGATTTTCAAGATATTTTTTAAGCAGAACGATAAGTCGTTTTTATTTTTTTCGTTGGCCAAAAACGTCTCTTTCTTCAATGCTCGAAAAATTGTATTTTCATCAAAGATGAAATCAGCTGCTTGTTGAACTGCAGATCGTCGGCTTCTTTCAGCTAATTTTGTTCCAGTTTTAGATAGATCATCTGGGTAGCCATCAAAAACCACTTTTATACAAGGTTTAAAATGGTTCCGCAAATACGCCACATAATTTTCACAAATATCTCCAAAACTGACGTCTCGTTGCCAAATAACTCTGTGTAAGAGTTTTATGGATTGCTCGACTCTCACGAATCATACAAGGCTCAATTTTTTGTAGATAGAAGGTAGAGTACTCCCAGCTTAATTGCACCGACCATTCTAATTTTTCGATCAATTAACCGGGCAGTACAATTGAACGAAACATTAACATGTTTTGAGTTTCTTATCTATGGTTTTTTTTGAGATCTATTAAGCGGGAAAATCAAATAAGCGAGGTGCAATTGTCTCCCAGGCCTTAGAAGATGCAGACATCCTTATAATACAAAATTCCCTCACGCCCAAAACGGTTGAGAATAAGACCAATTTAATTGATCTTTGCAGTGGATTAGGCCTACAGGGGATACCACAAGATTAAAAAAAAACGCGCCTCATACTCTACCCCTTGGGTGGTGCGAAAAGAGTTAGCGTGGGCGGAATAAAAAAAAATTAACTTAGTTACTACTAACTTTAACTTTTGTAGGTATGTAGATATCTGCTTAGAGAAAAAAAAATCCTTTAAGTCCATAATGAATATTATTAAAAATAATACAGTTTCATTCCATACCCATACACAGAGGTCGAGATATTCACAAAAAAAAGAAAGAATATTGTTATGCGTTAGTAAACTGACGCGTCATTTTTAATTCATGAATAACTTGGCTCTTGTTTGTCGTAATGGACTAATTTTTTTTTAATTTATAGAAAATTTATAGGACTACAAAAAAAACCTGAAACCTGAAAAAAAAGTACCGCTTAATACATATTCTTTCTCAACAGTTATGAAAAAAGGTATAAAATCAAAACAAAAAAACGTTTTAATGAACTGTAACTTTTTTTCTATTTGTTTAAACAAATTTAATTTAGCGCAAGTTGGTAGAAAGAATTATTATAAACAATGAAACTTTTTAATTTTAACTTTGCGACATACTGGGGCTGAGATATAAAATAAAACCTAAAAACATAAAATTGCGTGGGTGCGCTGACTAACCTATGTTCATAAATTTATTTCTCGGCTTGTGTTAGTAGTTAAGGGCTGAATTTTTTTTAATTGTAGGCAATTACAAAGACTTTAAAAATAAAAAAAAAACCTCATCGTTAAATGAGCTTTTTTCTTAATAATCACGAAAGAGTGATTTTCAAACAATAAAAATTTACTTTAACTAACCATAACTTTTTTTTTATTTGTTTAAACAAATTAATTTTTTTATAATATAATAGCTAATCTTATTTTAAATAAATCTATATTTTATTTTTTTCTGTGCGACATACTGCAGCCGAGATATTCACAAAAAACGCAAAAATGGCAAAAAACACATTTTTACCAATAGCTTTGGTAAAAAAAGTTGTCAGGTGGTGCAAATTTGGATTTAGGCTTTTTAAATGAGCTTCTATCGATCCAAGAAAAAAAATCAGACAGTGCCTCTGCGCGCAAAGTCAGCCCCTTTTTCACGACGTGATGACTGGACTAATTGGACGGCTTGTGTGTGTGTTTTAACACTAGTGTCACGTTTATATGAACTGGCAAAGTGCTACTTTAACAGGAGGCCAGATTAGATTCAAATAATTTTATTTGAATGGCCTGTGTGTGTGCGTTTCAACACTAATGTCACGTTTAAATGAACTGGCAGAGCGCATTTTTAACAGGAGGCCAGGTTAAATTCAAATCGTTTTACTTAAATTGTCTGTGTGTGTACATTTCAGCACTGTGTTACGTTGGAATGAACTGGCAGAGTGCCTTTTTAACATGAGGTCAGGTAAAATACAGCAGGTAAAAAAAACCACATTGTAGAGTACTGAAAGTTCCGTCCACTCGGTGTCGTATCCAATTATCAAGTGACCAGTAAATCATTCGAAACTCTCAAAAGGCAAGTTCGAATTCATAAATAGTGTTGCCAGATACTACATCACTTTCTTATTTTGAAAACATTTTGCTTTTATTTATTCTTACTGAATTAAAATCTAACTTTTTAAAATAAAGAATCAGAACTTTAGATATGACTCAGTCAGTGAAATCTTCGACAAAGCACGTGTATCGAATTGGCATTTTAATAATTCGTGCAGTTCGACTGGGCTCCACATTGACATCGGAGGCTGTGGCCGCTTCCGTTTCTGTTGCAGTTGTTTGAGAGTCTATTCCGGCTGTATTATTCGGGTTGATTTTCTGTAAATGAGAAATATTACGCCGATATCTTTTTCCCGAATCAATCGCCTCGATCAGAACGTCTCCACCCTTCTTATTAATAACTCTGTAGCTGGTTGGGTCAAATGTTGGTGAGAGTTTATTTGCTTTAAACATCAGCTTCACCAACACTTCATCGCCCACTTGAATATCGCTTTTCTTGGCATGGCGCCGATCGTCCGAATATAGCTTTCCTTTTTCCTTCATCTCTTTATCTCTGTCGGCAACTACCTCATCAATTTCCATCGGTGACTGGATATTTGGTAATTTGTCACGTATATTGCGACCAAATAACATCTGAGCTGGCGGTCTCAATGTTGTTGAGTGCGGAGTAGAGCGATACATAAGCAAGTAATCATTCAGATCTTCCATCCAATTCTTACCTGTATTTTGGCTGATAATTAGACGCTTCAGTATGGCTCGGTTCTGCCTTTCGACTTCCCCATTTTGCTGAGGCCAGTAAGGAATTGTGTTATTCAACACAATATTGTGTATTTTACAAAAATCTCTCATTTCCCCGCAGTCAAATTGTGGCCCATTATCAGCCGTGATTGATATTGGTAGCCCAAATCTCGCAAATATGACTTGCAATCGTTTAATGGTCTCAACGGCATCAATTTTCTTCATAATATCGATTTCGACATAACGGCTGTAGTAATCAACAACTACCAGTAAATTATGACCAGACGGCAATGGTCCCATAAAATCAATTGCGATATGCTGCCATGGTTCGGTTGGCAACTCCTTTCTATTCATTGGCTGTGGTGGTGCTGGTGCTGCCACCAACATACATCCACGACACTTTTTAACGTACGCCTCGACTTGCACATCCATCTTTGGCCACCAGACTTTTGATCGCAGTCGTTGCTTCATTAGCGTCATGCCTGGATGGCCTTCATGCGCCAGATCTAAAGTTTGTTTGCGCAAACTTTCTGGTATAACTATTCGATTACCTCGTACAAGAATATTTCCGGCAAAACACAATTCTGTGGCGAATATTTTAAACGGTGCAGCTTCCTCCGTCCATTGATTCTGGTTCAAACCAATTTTTACAGCATTTATGGTTGTGTCCGCTTCTGATTGACATTCGATTTCCACCAATTTCAAAGCGACTGGAACAGCCTGAGATGTCACCCAGTTTACGTAGTGCTCAGCATGTTCGTCAAATGTATGCGTTGGTCCCTTCTCAGTCACCGCAAGTCTTGATATTGGATCGGCAATGTTTGACTTACCAGGCCGATAAATCACTTTATATTTATAAGATTGCAGCCGCAGCACCCATCGCTCAATGCGCGCGCACGGCCTTGAATTATTCCCAAAAATCACTTCGAGTGGTTTATGATCCGTGATCAGCTCGAATTCACGTCCATATAAATAGAAATGAAACCGTTCTGTAGCCCAAACCAGCGCAAGAGCCTCTTTTTCCGTTTGTGCATATCGTTTCTCAACGTCAGAAAGACTTTTGCATGCATAGGAAATAACTCTAGGGCCGTTTTCATTCAACTGGACTAAAACAGCGCCCAAGCCCACTGGACTTGCGTCAGCGATCAGCTGCGTGCGATCATTCACGTCAAAATAGCCTAACATCAATTCATTTGCCAAGCAATCCTTCAGCTTTAGAAATGCATTTTGATGTTCTTCGTGCCATATGAATGGTTGCTCTTTCTTAATCAATGATCGCAGAGGGCCAGTTACCGTTGCCAGATCTGGGATGAATTTTCCAATATAATTAACAAGACCGAGGAAACTTCTTACTTCCTCTGCAGTCGCAGGTTCTCTGAACTTCCGAATAACTTCAAGCTTATCTGCGTCTGGCGTGATTCCCTTTCCAGACAAAACATGTCCGAGAAATCGTATTTCATTGACACCGTATAGACACTTATCATTATTTAATGTAACTTCGCTTTCCTTCAGAGCCTTTTGTACAGTCGCCAAACGAGTATCGTGCTCCTTCTGGTCTGCACCGAAGACAATTATGTCATCGATGAAGTTGAAACATCCGTCACAGCCACTGAGAACTTGCTCCATAGTCTTTTGGAAAAGTTCTGGTGCGCATGTTATACCAAACATCAACCGTGTATATCGGAACAAACCTTTGCGTGTGATGAATGTCGTAATCTCTCTTGATTTTTCTGATATTGCAACCTGTAAAAAAAAATTTAATCAACCTTTTTTTTTTTAACTTCATTAAAACAAACTTCATTTCATTTATTATTCATTAAAAAAACATTTTATGAAATTGACAGGATTTACTACATAACTTTAATTAACATACATACATTTATGTAAGTATTGGTTTTGTTAAAATACTTTGTTTCTATTTTTTTTTTTCATAAGAATTGTTATATAAACTTTCTCCTTTTTTTTCATCTTGTCAACTTAAAAAAAATCAAAACTCTTTTACTGCACCTGATGGAATGCATTCTTAATATCCAATCGACTGAACACTTTGGCCTGACCCAGATGGGGTAAAAAGTCTTCAATTGTTGGGAGTGGATGATTCTCTCGTTCAACTGCACAATTCGCACGACGCATATCGATGCAAATTCTTATGTCATCGCCTTTTGGAACTGCGACAACTGGTGAGATCCACTTCGATGGCTGATTCACTTTTTCGATGACGCCTTGCTTTAACAGATCTTGGATCTTGTCGTCAACTGCTTTTTCTAGGGCGACTGGAATACGCCGATATGGCTGGGCGACTGGTTGGGCGTCCTTTTTGATAGGAATATCAAGCACAATTCCTTTTATTGTTCCCAATTTACTAACGTTATCTATCGAATCTATTTTACAAATATTCGTATCAATTCGAAGGATCCCCATCGCCGTGGCAGTCTCAAGTCCAATTAACAATTTTCCCTCACCTCTGATGACGTAGAAATCGGCCAAATTGCTCATATCTTTAATTTTGACTTTGGATGTAAATGCTCCGAGCAGTGGCAGCTCATGTCCACCATACGCTTTGAAAGTTTTCTTGGTTTCCTTTCGTTGATTCAAAACTGCAACACCTTTCGATTTCAAATTTTCCCAGATGGCTTCGCTCAACAAATTGTATTTTGAACCAGAATCAATAATTGCGTTTGTTTTGACTCCACCGATTTCACAAGTCATCTCAGTTCCATCATCCGCAGTGGTCACGTTAAAAATATACTCTTCGTCGATAACGTGCTTGACTGTATTTTCCATTTTCCCAATCGACTGGTTCTGCTGTTCTTCGTGCTTTACAGTTTTCTTACCCACTTGTTCTTCTGAATCGGTCTTCTGGATATCTTGGCGGATTCGCTTTCTTGATCTACACTTTTTGGCGAAATGGTCTCGTCCACCACACTTGGCACACGATTTGCCTTTCGCTGGACATTTGGAATCACTTGCGAAATGACCCATGTATCCGCATCGATTACATTCAACCTGTTTGGTATCGTAAGGCTGATTTCGCTTTCCAAATGGTTTATCTTGAATTCGATTCACTTCTTCAAATTGTAGTTTTGGTGTAGATTCACCAGAAAACGATTTCTCCTGTGCACTGACCGTTTCAAATATTTTTGCAGTTTGCAAAATCTCACTGAGACTAGCATCTCCTCGCTTTAATAGCTCTCTACGTAATGAACTTGAGTTACAATTTTGAATTATTTGGTCTTTTATATTTTCTTCAAATGTTTCACCAAACACACAACGTTCAGCTTGCATACGTAAACGCATGGAAAACATGTCAACACTTTCGCTAGATGCTTGCTTCATTTGCCTCAGCATATGTCTTTCATAGGTGACATTCTCTTTTGGCAAGAAAAACGCATTCAATTTGTTTTTCGCTTCCTCATATTCTGTCATGTTTGGAGTATATTGTACGACATTTGGGCGTGGACCCCGCAACTTTGCATTTGGCAGTTCGGGTAGCGTATCGTATAGTTGCTGCACCTTTATTCCAGCATAATGCAATAAAAGATCCCTCTTCCAATTAGGATCACATATACGGCTTGCTCTAATCATCGTCTCAAATGACAGTAGCCACTTTCGCCACTCCACTCCACAGTGATCCGAATGTTCTGTGAAATCGAATGGTGGTAATGTCATAGCTTGATCGAATCATTCCTGAAATACAAAAATATCTCACATGTATTCACATTTTTTTTTTTCCTACGGCTATTGCATTAAGGGATGAACATATAATTTCAGCTACCCAATATTACCTACACACTAATTTGATTTGTATCATTCAATTACAAATTTTTTCAATTTATAGGTACTGAAAACCAAAAACAATTACATTCCGTGATTTTCAAAACACGATAATCGTCAAAACGATTATCTTTAACGTTATCATCTATAATTTGTTTCGACCCTCTTCCTACTGAGCTGAGTTTAACTGAGTTTAGTTTCCTCTCATACCATTTCAAAAATTTAAACATCATTTCAAGCCTCATTCACCTCATTCTTTTGATCTTGCTTGAAAACCAACCGAACTAAACCAAATTTAGCTCTTGCACCGTGCAGTATCTCATACATTTTTTTCAAATCCGCATTTAAGCGACCGAATTGGACAATGTTTTCTTGCATTTAAGCAACACAATTCGTTCATAATAAATCCGCATTGAAGCGACCAAATTGGACAGTGTTTCTTTGCATTTAAGCAACCCAATTTGTTCATAATGGATCCGCATTCAAGCGACCAAATTGGACAATTTTACTTTGCATTTAAGCAACACAATTTGTTCATAACAAATCACAGATCATAGCAAAATTTAATTTCGCATTTCCACATCTTAAGAATTCATATATTTTTTTTTTTTTTTTTTAAGACCAACACGACAATAGGGGGGTTTACATGTACCAACATAGTTGTTTTTGCGTTCAAATGATCAAACATCGATGGTTTTCAAGCAATGTTGGACAACACGCTGATCCATGTGAACATCCCTATTGATTTCAACCCAAACTAAACGTTTGTTTCATTCCGTTTCGTTTTTCTCAAGAAAATATGCATATGCATGTCTATGTGTACATATCCTATGCGATCTTTTTTTTTCACAAATCTTTTCTATAGACAGTACATGCATTCCGTTATTGGTTTACTTTTTTTTCTTCTTTCATCTCAATCTCAAAACACCGAAATGTGAAAATCTTAGAATTAAATTCAAAACTTAAATAAGGAAGAAAAAAAAAACACCCGGGAGAATGAAAGAAAAACACAAGTTACAGATCATAAAATGGATTCACGATTCGCACTGAAATTGTAGGAATGTTAGCTTATGAATTTCTGCATTAACCTATCGATTCCTTCATTTACCATGAAATAAAATATCCGCGCACTATTTTATTTTCTTTCTTACCTAAATTATTAAGTTGCATTTTGTTTTTCTTTTAAATTTCTTTTTCTCGTATTTTTTTTTTTTTTTCCTCGTCGCCAATGTAGAGTACTGAAAGTTCCGTCCACTCGGTGTCGTATCCAATTATCAAGTGACCAGTAAATCATTCGAAACTCTCAAAAGGCAAGTTCGAATTCATAAATAGTGTTGCCAGATACTACACACATTAAATGATAATTCAACCTAATTATGTGGTAAAACAGAAATTCATAACATACAGTGTTGGAAAAACAAGACCTCGGTTAAAATTAACACTATTTTCTTGTTAAAATTTCTTGTTTACAAGAATTTAGTGTTAAAATAACAGGTCATCTTCTTAAATCAACCTGAATATGACAAGAAAGTCCACCAGGCTGATTTTGCACTGAATAAAAGGTTACTAAAATCAGGTAAATTTCTGAAATGTCAGTAACTTTGTATGGGATTATGCACCTCGTGAAATCAACAAGGTCCAGATTAATTATTTACCTGATATTTTTCTCTGAGTGTAAGCACTTATTTTCGAGAAAGAATAGAAGAACGGGTTTTTTCCTTTTTTTATGATTTTTTTATTAAAAAAATTTCGGGATATTTTGAACTCTCAACACCCCCCTGTGTCCTTTCTTGGTGGCCGTGTACTTTACCGAAAATTGTCAAAGTTTTTTTTATCTCAAATATCTTGCGAACAAACAATGATATTCGCTTCAGGTGGATTTAAGTCTACACACTAGTTCATATTGATATTGTTAAGAAATTCAACAAACAGTTTTTTTAGTGAAAAAAAACTACAAGAAACTTTAACAAAAATTATTGACATTTTTTTTCGTCACAAATATCTCGATAACAATAAATGATATTAGCTTCGGGCTTTGTATATAGAATATTTGTTACCAAAATTTAAATTCCACGACTATTTTCACACTAACTTTTGAATGTGTCTGATTGACATAAAATCCCACTGTATCTGTATAATTCTGGGGAAATATTTGTATTTTCCCCCACTGTACGTGTGGGGTATTCGTATTATGTAAGACATATTCTAAGATACATAGTTGCCCCTAGTACAGAAAACGTTAGCTTTGGTACAAAAACGTAAATTAAAATACTTTATTGAAACATTTAAAGGTGTCTGGCTGACATTAGGTCCCAATGTACATAGATGCCTGGCATCTTCAGAAATATAATATTGTAACAGTTGCCCGATGAACATTTATAAAATTTAGCTTTGATACTTTTTGCACCTTTAAAGGTCTGGCTGACATTGGGAACGTGTTTGGGAAAGTGTCAAAATAAGTTTATCATAACGTTCCTTTAAAAACATATCAAATAAATTGCACGACTGATCGCACGAATTTGTTGTAATGTTCAAGTTGCTTGGAACTCAAGAACTTTTAAAATATGCAAGTTATTATAGAAAAAATATAAAACAAAAATTTAAATCGTTATTTTAACTGTATAATATACTGGTAAATTTGAATTGTTTGAAATATAAATATATACAATCAAAAAATTAAAATACATAGCTGGAGCGGTTTTCTTAAAAAAATAATTTTGTATTATATAAAATTTTTGTAACATTTTTCAAGATAAATTTTGGCATGCCAATTTTGAGTACATATTAATGTACATTTAAAACTGAAATTTCAAAATAATTCATCAACCCATTTTTGAAATATCGAATTAAAAAAAAATTCAATCTGTGTTTAAAAATCCAAAATTATTTTTTTCCAAAATTTTGAAAACACATAAAAGCTTTTGGTAGTTTTTTCTAAGTGACTACCAAAAACCTTAACTCCAAAATTTGAACAAAATCGCTACAACGATATAGCCTTTAAGTACGTTGACCATCCGTCCTCTTTTTTAGAGGACAGTCCTTTTTTTCGGAGTCCTGTCCTCTATATTTTATTTTATTAAAGAGGACAGAAAATTTTCCTCCTTTTACTGAATTGTCCTCTAAATGTCCTCCTTTTATCTTTCAAACCATTTTTCTAAGATTGAAACCATATCAAGTATCTTCTTTAATTAAAAAATGGACAATTGGTTACGAGATAAGAACATTTTATAAAGAACATGTGAAAATCTGTGCTATTATTTCTCACTTGAAATGCCCTGACCGAAAGAGTGTTTTCAAATTCAAAACATAGGTATTTAGACACCCGAGAAATCGCAATTTAAAGTTGACAAACTAGAAGAAATTTCAATAGCAAAGTGCGACAGATTACAACTTTGGCTGTTCTGATTTATAAATTTTCTTAAGAAAGAAAAATAGCAAAGAAAAGAATTAAACACTGTTTCATCACTATTTATAAAACGTGCTCGGATATCTTCTAATTCACAATTCAACTAAAATTCTGATCAAAAGTTAACTACCTAGCTTTTGATCAGAATTTGAGAATTTTACTAATATAAATTTTGTAACAATAAAGAAAAAATCTAATGGTGAAACGTGATAAGGCATACAAGCGTTGGAAAAGATTTCGTTTAGATATACTTTATAATGCTTATCGTGTTCTGAGAAACGGACCAATTGCCATTTTGACCTTTCTCTCCAAGCTTCTTGAAAGGTTGATGAGTAATCAAATACGTTGATTTCTTAACAATAATAGTTTGCTTTGCGATAATAATCAATCGGGTTTTCGTCCAAAACATAGTTGTACGTACAACTGCATTAATAAACGTTACAGAAGACATCAGACAAGCGGTAGACAATGACAAAGTAAGTTTTCTTATCTTGCTTGATTTCTCAAAAGCGTTTGATACCGTAAGCCACAATGTTCTCTGCAGTTAGCTTCGAAATCAATTTAATTTTTCTGTGTCATCAACCAAGCTGATAGCCTCTTATTTACATCAGAGATTTCAGGCAGTAGTTAATAATAATTTCGTATCAGAATTTCTTTCACTAGATTTAGGTGTTCCACAAGGTTCAATACTTGGGCCATTATTCTTTTCAATGTACATAAATGACCTACCTAAATGTCTTTTAAGTTCCTCGGTTGATATGTATGCTGATGATGTGCAGGTTCGGAAGAGTTTTCCGTTGGGCCTTGTGGAACATGCAGCATGTGAAATAAATGAGGATCTCGACAGGATTTTGTGCTGGTCTCGAGCGAATGGCTTTTGTATAAATACATCCAAGTCAAAATGTTTGATTATCTCCAGGAAACCGATTGATATTTCATACTTCCCTGAAGTATATCTTAATAATAGCAGTATCGAATTTGTTGAGTTCGCAACAACCACATCAGACTGACAGTAGGTAGGGTTTATGGAGGAGGTCTTCGCTTGCTTTGGGCAACACAAAAAGTTACGCCTTTAAAAACAAGACCTTTTTTGGCTAAAACGTTACTGATTCCCATAATGTTGTTTGGTTGTGAAATGTTCAGCAACTGTGACTACGAGCATAAGCTGAAACTGAAGGTGGCTTACAACAGTAACGCGCGATATGTATTTTGAATCAAAAGGTATGAAAACATATCCTATTTTTCCAAATCAATTTATGGTATCAGTCTTGACGGTCTCTTTAGACTGAAAACATTGACTTTACTTCAAAATGTGCTTCAAATACGCCAACCAACGTACCTCTATAATAGAGTCTGTTTTACTCGTTCAATAAGAACTCTTGATCTCATACCAATTCGCTATAATTATTCTGAACGGCAATTCTTTATCTACGCGATTCGGCTAATAAGTTGCAGAGCACTGTTCAAAGTTAGACTCAAACTGTTCTTGAAAGAACTTAGATGATGATGATGATTGGCTTATATTTTTCTAAAAATTTTTTTTTTGCTTTGAATTTTTTTTTTGCTTTGAATTAATTTTGTATTTCATTCTTCAGTATATTTAACTGTATTCATATTATTAACTACTTGAATTTGAAATGATATGATTGTAAAATTATAATTCATAAATAAGTTCTCCTTTTGAAATTGTAAACATTTGTTGTAACACTTCACATTAAATAATATATATAATAGAGTTTTCATTGAAGCTTGCACTATGAAAAAAGATATTGTATCTTACTGTGTAAGTTATTAAATAAAATTTTATTTGATTTGATTGAAAAAAATAATCCAAAGTCATAGTACCTCTGGGAGCACAAAAGTCGAAAAAATCGACCTCGAAAACGTGATAGCAGTACGTCTGCCTCTTTGATTTGTTAGACTTAAACTTTTTGCTATCTAAAAATAGTAAAGGTAGACATAGGGCGTAGTACCTCTAGGAGTAACGGATTAAAAAAAAAATGCTAAAAAAATCCCAACTTTTTTTCCTAAGTACAAAACAAAGGACTTTTTCTTGGAGGAATCACTGATGTAATTAGCTGTATAGTTCTGTGGTGTTTGGTAGAAACCTGATAACTCCATTTTAAAATTAGCGTCTTTACGCCCACTTTAAATCAAGCTAGAGTGTAAACGAGGCCACAGATTTTCTTCAAATTTAGAACACTTATGAACATAACTCTTGAAAAATTATGTTTCAAATTTGAAGAAAATCGGTTCACCCGTTTAGGTTGTAGGTCGATGTAAAGTGGACGCAAAGACGCAAATTTTAAAATGGAGTTATCATGTTTCTACCAAACACCACAGAGTTGTTATTAAATACAAAAAAATATTAGCAAATATATGGAGAAGTTCCTTGTGTTTTCAACGGAATTTTGAAAAAAGGCTTAAAAAATCTCCACGTAAATTCTGGTGTATTTTAAAGTTGAAAAAAATACAGTTTAAACTAAAGGAATATATGTCTGTCTCTTTCAAATGTTAATAATTAATAATTATAGTTTGAATTATTAAAAAAAATTATGCGCAGTTCCGAAATTTGCAACGGAATTAAAAAAAATATATTTTGAAATACTCCATACAAATTCCTCTGTATTTCAAAAGCAAAAAAAGAGAAATGTTTTGACTAAAGCAATATAATATCTGCCTCGCTTATATATTAATTTGTATACTCTTTTTTATTAGAAAAAAAACTATAGCAGACACCTGGTGCAGTACCTACATATATTTGAAACTAAATTTAAAAAACGGGCTATACAAATCCCAATAGCTATACATTTTTCAAAGTGTCTAATTTTAATATAAATAAAAAAATAGGCTCTTAGTTACCTATGTTGTTTCGTAGAACTTTTATCAGCGCTAGTTATAAACGCATTTAAGAAGCTACGTAAAGTTCCAATGTCCTTAAATGCGGAAATGTTATTTCATAAAATTTATGTGACGTGTTGAATAGAGCAATTTTATGTATTAAGAGGTTGAATAGTGCTGACATATAAACGTAATAGATCTTGCTTTTGGAATAATTTTGAATGAACAACAACTTGTGTGTTTTACCACCAAGTATATAGGCTGGAGTATTCCTGCACTGGAGTATTCCAGCCTATATACTTGTTGGTAACACACTTGGTGGTAACACACACAAGTTGTTGCTGTTTATTCAAAATTATTCAATATAAATTGATGTATAATTCGCAGCATGTACTGCACTCGTGTGGATTTCCATTTACACACAAAACCCCCCTTGATCTTGCTTTTTGAATAGGGATTTAAGCAACGTTGAATAGAGGGTTAATAAGGGCTTACACACTGAGTATATCCACATGTATTCACCCGTTGAGAAGTATTTTAGATAATTCTAATGAATATGACTGCATAACTCCATAATCTATACAAAAATTTAGATCCTTACGTCCATTTTATATCCAGCTAAAACCTATACGGTTTGACCGGCTTCTTAAAATTTGTATTGTTTATGGACATTTGCTCTAGAGAAAAATTAATATGTATTAGGTTCTAATCGAGTAGGTACTTGATAGGCGTGTCTTTTATCATCAGGATCTGGATCTGTATTAACTTTTACACGTAATACAAAAACAAAATAATAGGAAATTTTCAAAATTGTTTTTGTAATACGTGTTCAAATTCAATCCAGATCCAGATCCCTATGATAAAACAACACGCCTGATGTAAAGTGAATACAAATTATTGTATGGAGATATCATATTTCCACCAAACATCAAAGGTATTCGTTTTGTAAATTAATTCTTAAAAATTGCATGTTTGGATATAAAAGCATTTGAGTCGTGTGCTTTATTTTCGAAAAACAAAATCAATACTCTTCACCAATTGAGCCAAATATAAAATAATTCCCATGATAGGTTTATTTATAAACGAATTCTTTTCTAAATTTAAAAGAAAAATCACTTTTTTAACCTTAACCGAAACTAGATAGAAAGTTGTTAAATCTTTATTTTCTCAGAATAAGGTATTTTCCTCCAGACAGTACTAAAGCTGTTACAGTGGAAAAATGCAGTTTACACCAACTTTAAATATCATCACTCCTTTGGGCCATTTTTAAACGTATCCACTTAAGTTTCAAGTGTATGTAATAGTTAAAGGTTCAGGCCCTTGGCAATTAAGTTGGTTTGAGTGGTTGACGTTGCAGAGAGGGCGTCATTCCAACACATTAATTTTTCTTTGACTGTTTTCACGCGTAGCATTCTAGGAGAATCTATTCAGGCAATTTCCACTCACTCAAACGGTACCTTTGAGGATAATTAATTTCATGTTCAGCAAAATGAAAAAAAAGGATATATGAAGTGGTAATAGCAGCAAATGCTTTAGAACCAAAAGCAATAGTCCTGACCTGATGATGTAGTCCAAGTCCAGGCCAGCAGACTGGCGAGCTGTGGTGGTCTCGAGTTATTTTTTTTTAATGTCCATACTGTGTGTTTGGAGCAAGGTTTTGTCATTTGAGGGTAGACCAAATAGTACGACTGAAGCCATCCGGAATTATTTTTTAGTGGAACAGTCGGTATGTGGTATAGGTAGGTAGATATATGGCGGGAGGATGATGTCGCCTATATGATGGTGGCGGATAGAACTGGTGCGGCAGACCACAGATCAACGCCATCGCCACCGCAGTATACATAATGTGTGGACTATGTGGAGTACCATTGTGTCGTTGCCGTCTGCTCTCGGTTGGCAAAAAGGTAATGTATGTTTGTCAGGCAGGATAGTAGGATATATTAAATGTCCTGGCGATGTTCTATTTCCTCCATTTGGAGTGTGTATTTTTTTGTGTTTGTTTGTTGCATGTACACCGCATTACCACTGACCTGGTTTTCATTTTTGCTCTTTCTAGGTATACCTATCTCTGTGAGGCAAGTTTAGTGGAGCAATGGTGTATTTATATAGAGTCTGCTTTGGCGTGTGGTAATCAAGTATTCACTGAGGGTTTTTCAAATGTACAACTATCATCATAGAGAGAAAACCAATTTGTGCTAAAAGAGGGACATTAAAGGTTTTTCCATGACAAATACGGTCTTGCAATAAAATTTTCATTAACTCGTCTAAGCAATTCTAAAATGAATTCTTCAAAATTCTATTTCACAAAAATAATATAAATTGCATTGTCTGCACTTGAATGATAGGTATACCTAGGTACAAAAAGATACTACGGAATTATGAATTATAAGACAGTAACGAAATCCAAAACTAATGCACAACTAAGGCTACTAAGTACAAAACTCCTAACGACATAGAATACTCGCATCGCGCGTAAAGAAATCGAAGGATACTATCAATGGTTTTGAAAATTTCGCTTTCACGAAAAAACTGTAAGAACAATTCATTCACATTTTGTTCAATAAATGTGTTAACCTTTGAATTGGTTAGGTGAGTCAAGCTGGACGTGCCTGTCAGTGAGAAAATTGACACATTTTGAAAATAATTTGGTACATTGTGATACGACCTGAGCTTAGGACACTATTCCTCATTCGAACCATGACAATGCGTCAAAATTTATGTGTTGGAAACTTAATCGGAACTTTACTTTGACATTGCGAGCTAACTCAATTCTTTTAATAATGAAGCTAATAACCAAAGTTTTAACTTATTTCTAGCATTTTCAACGGCGCCCAGTGGGCGACCTACACACTTTAATTATATACCTCTATTTTGCTAATCAAAGACAATGCCCCTTAAATACCTAAAGATAATCTTCAAATTAACAAAGTTGTATCCCATTTTATTTATAGTTTACGAAAAATGTTTCTACCAAAATAACCACATCTTTAACAAAAGACCTAAAAGTCGGTTAATCTTCTCGCACTAAACTTTGCCAAACTTCAATCTCTGAACCCTTTAAACAGAAACAGAAAATGTAATTTAATTCGGGGAAGATAACTTACCAACACACAATTGTGGGTTCATGCCCGCACAGTTACCACATCACGCATGCATATAGGAAGACAAGGACGCACTACATTCTCCTGGTTAACCCTATCTAGGTATAGGTACGTATATCAGATTTCCAAAGGATACAAAGTTTGGTCGATAGTATAGTGATAATGATGAAGATCATGATGATGGTTGTGGAAGCAAAATCATGTCCTTGTTCATGTTCATTTTCATGCTCACAAAAAAAAAAAAACAAAAAGTCACATTATGTAGTCCTTTCGAATCATGTCGTCGTCATAGTCGAAAATTCACAGGAAGGACTAGGTACCTGACACTTTATGAAATCTGAACCACTAATTTACCTAGTCAAATTCTAAAGTTTGGTCATTTGCAGACAATTTGTCGACGACGACACGATGAGGACGACGATTTACCTACCTGAAATCAACCATCGACGCCAAATATTATCCTCAAAGGGTTTTTTCTTTGTTGTTGCCGATTCGAGACTATTAAATCTTTACTGGCTGAACAGGATAGAGTGCTGCAACTGGAGCTGAGGCTGCAACTGGAATAGCTGTCAAAAAGTGTCGTACGTGATTTTTTTTACGCGCCCACAATGCAGCTGTATAGCTTTCTAACATTTTAGTATCGAAATCGAAAATAAAGATGAAAACAAAAATAAAAATTAATAATGATGAAAAAGAAGCTAAAATTACTTTACGTCTTTATGAGTGATTGAAAAGAGTTTAAAAATCACTTTAACCCACATGTAAGCACTTCGTTTTGTTCGCAATTTTGAAACGTCAAAAAAGCTGCAAGCAAAAGTTAAAAGTTGGCCAACTTGTCCAGCTGCGTCTGCAGCTCCGTCTGCTGTTGCGTCGTGTTCTGTTCGTATCATTGAATTTGTGTGTATTCAAAATTTTGACAGCTATTCCAGTTGCAGCTCCGTCTCCATTCTGTTCAGCCAGTTAGTTGTATGACTTTGACTGCTAAAGTTGTAAATTTGCTGTAGAAAAAGGTCTTGCACCCTCATATTGAATAGAATTATTTGTAGATTCAAACAAGAGAGTTGGAAATATTTAGATACAAATTAATTTGTTTGCTTTTAACAAAAAGAAAAAGGTTGCTCCGTAAACTATGTAGTGTTGAATTGCCTTAAAGAAAAAAGGATTAAGCTTTATCTAATTTTACTCGACTTAGTTTTATTAAGGGTCAGTTGAGATAGGGGTTTTGCTTCTTAATTGCATTCTTAGTCCAAATGGTGTTGATTGACAAGAGTTATTCTTATTTTTTGAGCTCACAACAAAGTCAAAGCTCCGATTTTGGTGTCTATCCCCTTCCGTTTATGGAAGAGGTTGACTTGTAAAAAAAGGAAAAGAAATTGATTTTTTAAAACAACGGCAACACTTACATCAATGCACAGTACCTTTTCTGAAAGCCAGTCTGTTCGTTTATTCAGAGCCGGACAAGCTATACGTGCAAGCGTGGCAAGTGCGCAGGGTGCTGAACCCAATGGGCGCCTAGAGCAAACATCCAAAAAGCCACTACCTATACTTTTTAATTTCAATTCTTTTTAATAGCTCACACCAATATTGATATCCTACTTTTCCAAAAATAAGTCCATGCCTAGCTTCCTATTCACACCCACAATAAAAAAGAAACTAAATCACAAAATCTTTACAAATTGCACGATTTTGTTCCCCTTCTTGGGGATACCTCGTTCGCCTCTTGGGGATACCTCGTTCGCCTCTTTGGGACACTTCGTCAAAAGAAATCGAATATCAAAGTGTACAGCTTGGGTAATGAGAACATGATTTCTTCCACCAAAAACAGCAATTGAAGGGCGCTAGTGATGAAGTTTGGGCAAAGCCCTAATTTAGCTCGGGCCGGCCCTGCGTTTATTTACATTATTTCTCAATCAAGTAATGTTTGTCAATAAAACTTTTTCATTGGAAAGTGATGTCGAAAATATTTCGAAACAAAAGTTTTAAAACATTTTTGAAACTACAAAATTAAACAATAAATAGCTATTGCTCTATGTTTTCAATTCAATTTTCAAAATGGCGGAAAACGCATGTACCTTTCTTCGAACTTTGAGTGCTTAGGCATATCAAGAGGTTATCTTTAAGAAACACACAAAAAAAAAACCGTCACAATATTTTCGTAGATATTTTGAATTATTTTGTTTCTTTGACTGGACTACAGTTGACTTTTGCCGTTTGCGTTTAAGAATATCTTGCGATTGCATTTTTGAAGCCTTCGGTAGAAGAAGCATATCTTGTCATAGACCCCATACTTATGTATGTGGCATATGTGCATGCTGAATATGTTTTTCACATGTCAATGTCAAGAATAGGCAAACCAACTTTCACAGATCAAAAATTGGATAGGTGAAAGGCTGCAATCATTACTTGTGACACTTTGGAATTTGTCGTTCCATTTGTTCTATATTTTTTGATTTCTTAATATCAAGGTAGCCAATCACCTAAACAAAACATAGAAAACACTGCACAATCAAATTTCACTTTTCACAAGTTATTTACCACTGATTAACAGCAAATTATTAAGTAATGACTAATAAATGATAAGTTATCTACCCAATAATTTTTCAATTTTCGAAAAAGATACTTTTCTAACTTGACACTCATAAAGAAAGTAAATCATCAAAAAAAGAAGAAAATAGAAAACATTGCATGACAAAATTGAATTTGTCACAACATATTGATGACTATTTAGGCACAAGTTATAAAGCAACAGAAAATTAAAATTAAAAATTTTGTACCACTTTTCGAACAAAAAACATAGAAAACATAGATCGTCAAATTTGAAACTGTCGCAACTAATCAACGACTATTAATCCACCCACACATTTTTTAATCCATGAAAATTCATACTCATAGAAAGCAAATCACCCAAAAACATAGAAAACATTGCCAACAAAAATTGAATAGGTCAAAACACATTAACGACTAACTTAAAGCAAATTATTAAGCATAAAACATGGAAATATAGAACGCAAAATTTGAGATTGTGACAATAAATTAGTGACAAATTATCCACTCACCCATTTTTCAACGGTAAAGTTGCTACAGTAACTTGACACTCACCAAAAAAAGGCATAGAAAACAATGCAGGCCAAAATTGAATCTGTCACAACCTATTAATAACTAACTAACGACATTTTATTAAGCAATTAAATATAAACTCTTACAATTTTTACCACTTTTCAAAAAACATAGAAAACATAGAACAACAAATTTGAAACTGTCAAAAATAATTAATGACAAATTATCCGCCCACACATTTTTAATCAGTGAAAGTTGATTTGCTAGCTTGAAACTCATATAAAACTATTCACTCACAAGAACATAGAAAAAATTCCACAAAAAAATTGAGTTTGTCACAACTTACTGACCAGTAACTAATGGAAAATTATTAAGCAATAAAATATTAAGTTTTAATTTTTTTATGACTTTTTGAAAAAATAAACTGAAAACATAGAATGACAAATTCTATATTATTGTATTGTTGATTTGCTTACCTTACACTCATTGAAAGCAAAGCACCCACAAAAACATAGAAAACACTGCATGACAAAATTGAGTTTATCACAATATATGAATGAGTAATTAACGGAAATTACTAAGCAATTAAATATTGAGTTTTACTTTTCGAAAAACATAGAATGACCAAATTTAAATTGAATATTGTATTGTATTTTAATTTACGACATATTTTTAATGGGTAAAAGTTGCTTTGCTTATTTGACACTTACGGAAAGAAAATCACAAAAAAAAATATAGAATGTATTCCACGACAGGGTTGAATTTGTCACAAACAAAATTAAAAAAAAAAAAACAAATTATCATTTTAACAAATAGATTTGTTGCATTTTCTTTATTTATCAACTTTATTATAAGAAAAAAAAAGAAGAGAACTAATTCAAAATTTTATTGGTTTTTGAACACTTATTCCAGTAAAGCTTCCATTGCATCCTTACACTATTGGTTAATATTTCACCTATAAATACAATACTTGCAAATATTAAACCTTCTGTCAAACATTTCCAAGCAAAATGCAATCTATCCAAATCAACAGAAACAGGCTCCGATCCTATCGGCTGAGAATTTTCCACATAAAATCCAGCCTTGATATATTGCACAATTGTATCGAAATTCCACTTCTGAATCAATCCACTTTCAATAACTTGCATTATAATACTATCCAATATTTCTGCAAACGGTGAGTGCACATCCATCAGAAATCCAAAATTTAATCGAGTATTAAAGGATTTAATCATTTGAAATAAAGGTTTTTCGAAAATTTTTTGTAATTCGAATAGGAATTCAAATCTATCTTCACTTATGAAATAGGCAAAGCTTGTGTTCTTCAACGAGTTAACTTCTCTCGAATAAACAGAATAATTGACTATTTTGACAACATTCTCAAGTCCTGGAGGGGTTTGGTTCATTTTGTTCATGTAATTCCAATCGTATTCAGATATCATGACGGGTATTTTGTGGTCTATGAGGTCTTGAATTGTATCAATTTGTTTTATTTTAATGAAAACTGTCAAAAACGACGTAAAAGTAATCAAATAAAAATTTCCGAGGATAAATGTGAATAGAAATACTTGAATCTGTATTCTATAAGCTGTAGTTGATGGACCTTCTCGAGACCTCGATAAAAATGCCAGAAATATTTCACTGAAACATTTCCAAATATCTGGCTTTCCATTGTTGATTTTCTTCACAATGAAAACCATCAAAGCGATGTAGGTTCCAGTAATTCCTATGAGCACCCATGTTATTGAAGAAAACGGCCTCACGAAGTACTCATTCGGGTTTAAAATACCAGTTAATGGTACCATTATGCCCCAATTAAAAAGTCCCACTGAGCTCTGGTATGCTTCTTTTCGTGGAAGAAAGATATTCATAGTAATATCGATATTATTGTCCAAAATCGCCTTTACAGTTTTTCTTGAAAATGATCCATAATTTTTTGAATTGCTTACATCAAATTCTTGAAATGTTGCATTATGTCGACGGAGAAAAGCTAGTATTATTTGAGAGGCAAATCCTCCAAATTGTTGAATTCCTTGTGAGTCCAAGTACCGAAAATTCCAGGGAATATCGTGTGCAAATGTCATACGTAGAGCATAACCATTTAAATCCTTAAGTGCATTTGGTAGTGGTTCATCTTTGGAAATCCTTTGAATATTTCTATCAGCATAAGGTAGAAATGCATACGAAACATTATTATCAGCAGTACCGAAAATTCTCGTAAATTTGCGATTATTAAAGAAAACAAAATACTTCTGGAGACTATCAAAATTTACTCCATGAACTATGACGAACTTTCGAACTTCCATCGATTCTATCATGGCATGCAATATCTTGAATTGCTGGTTTAACTCATTGTATTCATTTCGACCATGAACTACCAGGAGTCCATTGTTCAAAGAAAATTCTTTGAAGTAATTGTTCAAAGATGCAAATACTAAAACTGCCATTTTCGCATTCATATTTGAATTTTGGATCAACAAATCTTCATGCTCTCCAATGAAACACAATGTTGTCGAATTAGTTTCCTTGTAAATTTTAACAATGAGTTCACTGAGCTCCACATGAGTATCATTATACTCTCCACGAACTACACCAAATGCAAGAAGAAATACTAAGAATTTAAAAAGACACATTTTGAATTATTGTGAATAACCGAAGATATTGACTGTTTGGATGAATATGAGGATGAATATTTGCAATGCCTTTACTTAAGTAAGATGACAGCAAAATTGAACTGAACATGCAACTATCCTATTTAGAACTAATTGGCGTTTAGATACAAGCAATAATTATGTGTTATTTAAAACAAACGCGTGTTAAATAAATTAAACTATGTAATTGTATATAAAAAAAAAATATAAATAATAATTAAAAAGCCTTTTTAGGAAAGAGCTTCGTTTGGAACCTCTTCCTCTGGGGGTGATGATTGATGAATCGTACTTTTATTTTATGAACTCCACGTAAATAACGTCTATTTTATGTAGGTACCTACCTTCTCATACTAGGTACTCTTTAGTCACACAATTATATAAAACTCTTTTAAAATAAAAACCTATTTGATGTGTGGTAACAAATTAATAATAATAATTGTTACAGAAAATGAAATACCAAATCAGAAAATGAAAGACTCGACTTCTTGTTATATACAAGCAGAGTTGGGTAGTAATCATTACAAACAAAATCAGTTGCGATTATATGTAATTTGTTATTGAAAAAGTTCAATTACTGATTACACGTAATTGTAATTGAAATTTTCAATTACAAATTACATGTAATTGAAAAAAAAAACAATTACTTGATTTAATTATATGTAATTGAAAAAAAGTAATTGAACAAAAAAAAGTAATTGAAGAAACCTGTACCTAATGTTAAATTTTTTTGTAATCATTACACACAAATGTATAATTTATTACACAAAATGTCAATTATAGGTGAAAAAACTAAAAATCGGGCTTGTATAAAGCCGTTGAGTTACGTTACAGTTATTTGAATTTCGAACAGTTTTTGATTTTTATATTCTTAAGGGTAAGGTAAGGAAGATTGAAATTTTGGGAAATGTAAAATATGTTTATAGGATTGGGGGTGAAAAATTGAAATTTTGTACTTACCGTTAAGTTATAGTTTTAAGTTTAAATAATAACAACTATTGCTCGGTTGGATTGAGAGGTATACCGTATACACATATATATATGCATCTTAATCGAAGAGCATACAATTTGGGTCGAGCCAAGAGAAAATAATATCAAAGGAAGGGGTCTATTTCCCCCAGTTTAAGTACGAAGGGCAATTTTCTAAAACAAATTAATTGATATAGAAACAAACAAAATTTTAACTCCAATTTTGCGTTGACTTTATATTTGAAAGTTTGTTTATACAAACTTAAGGGCCGGTGTTGATTTTGAATAAAACACAAATTATTTAAGAAATAACTGTAATTTCTTTTTATTATGATAATGTTTGTATGGTTCAATTATGTATGGAACAAAATATCGGCCAAATGGCCGCCGGGACCTCAGCGGCACACCTCCATCCGATGGTCTAAATTTTCGATGACACTGAGGCATAATTGAGGTTCTATGCCGTTAATGTGCCGAATTATCTCATTCTTTACCTCTTGAATTGTTGCTGGCTTATCGACGTACACCTTTTCTTTCAAATAACCCCAAAATAAAGAAGTCCCACGGTGTCAAATCACATGATCTTGGCAGCCAATTAACATCGCCACCACGTGAGATAACAGGGCCATTGAATTTGTAGCGCAAAAGTGCCATTGTTTCGTTAGCTGTGATGGGGCAAGTGGCACCGTCCTGTTGAAACCACATATCGTCCACATCCATATCTTCCAATTCGGGCCATACAAATTTCGTTATCATCTCACGATAGCGAACACCATTCACAGTAACTGCCTGCACGGCCTCATTTTGGAAAAAATACGGCCCGATGATGCCGCCAGCCCATAAACCGCACCAAACAGTCACTCTTTGTGGGTGCATTGGTTTTTCGACAATCAATCTGCTTATTAACGAATCCACTGAGGTGAAAATGTGCCTCATCACTGAAGATGATTTTCTTCGAAAATTGGCTCCCATTTTCATAATAAGCCTAAAATAACTTTAACTCGTTGCTCGATTGTGTATCTTTCCATGGTTCAAATTGAGTTAGTCTGAAATTGAGAAATATCAAATGAAATGCAGAAAAAATTTGACGTTTAGGTGTGGTTTACATTCAACATCGGCCCTTAAAATTTAACCACCCTTTATATGCTGCTGTTACGTCCATTTGGTGGACAACTAGATCGTTCTCAGCAGCTAATGCTAAAATGAGCCTTTATTTTCAAAAAACAATGTCTGAACAATTTCTTAGAAATCCAAAAAAATATTTGTTTGAACATTTTGGTAAAAAAGTATGTATTTATAATTTCTAGAAGCTCTGTTGAGCCGTTTTTAAGAAAAATATGATTTTGTAAAACAGTTTTAAAAAAATTGAATAGCGGGTACCTAGATACTGTTATTATTGGTTCTAAAAAAAAATAAAAAAATGTGGGCGAGATCACCACCTGGTCACCCACCTGAGCTCAGAAACCGTTTACTTTGGGCGCCAAGACGAAAGAAGCCTTATATCTTTGGTAATAATTGATAGAAAATTCAAAATTTTGGAACAAATGTAATCATTTATATGAGTTAAGAAATGGCTTATTAAAAAAAAATTTAGGACAGTTATTTCCTAACTCATAAGCTTATATAGATGCAAAAATTCGACTTTTTTAATTTTTCTCTATGGGTCTAAAATTCTGGAAATATTCGGTTTCGATTTTAGTGAGTATTGTACCGGATCTTAGATGTAGTCATAAAAGACCACACTTGTACAGGAATTTGAATGTTTCTATCCATTACTACCAATGTTCTTAAAGTTAAGAGTTTGATTGAACATTTACATGGGTTTTTCTATATGAAACTTCTTTTGTCTTGGGGACCGGGTTAACGGTAAAATAATGACTCAACATTTCAAAAGATTTTTTGTATGACCCTGAACTTTGTAGACTTTAAATATCATATTTTCGACTGTCACCAGGACGTTAAAATGATTAGATTTAAAAAAATGTAACCGCAATCGATTTGCCATTTATTTGTATTTTTTTTGTATTTACGGTAGTAAAATTGCTATGGTGAAAAAATTTGTTTTTGTTTTTGGACAATCATCAGCGGCGTAAAAATTTATCGATTTTGAAAAACGACAAAATCGCGATAAGCCATTTTTTTCTTTTAATTTACCGTTATAAGAAGTTATGATGAAAAAAGTAAGAAGTGCAGAAGAAAAATTGAAAATTTTTGGACTGTGACCAGAGCCGTAAAAATTATTTACCGTAGCAAAAGAGTAAGAAGTGCAAAAAAAAATCGAGCGACAAAATTGAATCTGTTATAAACATATTAAAAACTAATTAACGACAGTCTATAAAGCAATAAAATATAAAGTTTTACGATTTGTATCACATTTCAAAAAAACATAGAAAACATAGAACAACAAATTAGAAATTGTGAAAAATAATTAACGAAAAATTATCCACCCACACATTTTTTAATCCATGAAAGTTGATTTGCTTACTTGACGCTCATAGAAAGCAAATCACCCATAAAAACATAGAAAACACTGCAAGACAAAATTGAGTTCGTCACAACATATCTAAGAGTAATTACTGCAAATTATTAAGCAATGAAATTAAGTTTCAAATTTGCGTAAGACTTTTCGGAAAAACAACATAGAATAACAAATTCTTAATTGTATATATATTGTATTGAATTATTTTTAATCGGTTAAAGTTGCATTGCTTACTAGAAACTCATGGAAAGCAAATCACCCACAAAAACATAGAATGCATTGCACGACAAAGTTGGATTTGTCATAGACAAAATACAAAACTCAAATTATTATTTTAACAAACAGATTTGTTGCATTTTTTTTATTTATCAACTTTATTTAAGGAAAAAAGAAAATAATTTATTCAAAATTTTATTAGTTTTTGTAAACTCTTTCCATTGAGGCTTTCCATTGCATCCTTACACTATTGGTTAATATTTCACCTATAAATACAATACTTGCAAATATTAAACCTTCTGTCAAACATTCCCAAGCAAAACGCAATCTATCCAAATCAACAGAAACAGGCTCCGATCCTATCGGCTGAGAATTTTCCACATAAAATCCAGCCTTGATATATTGCACAATTGTATCGAAATTCCACTTCTGAATCAATCCACTTTCAATAACTTGCATTATAATACTATCCAATATTTCTGCAAACGGTGAGTGCACATCCATCAGAAATCCAAAATTTAATCGAATATTAGAGGATTTAATCATTTGAAATAAAGGTTTTTCGAAAATTTTTTGTAATTCGAATAGAAATTCAAATCTATCTTCACTTATGAAATAGGCAAAGCTTGTGTTCTTCAACGAGTTAACTTCTCTCGAATAAACAGAATAATTGACTATTTTGACAACATTCTCAAGTCCTGGAGGGGTTTGGTTCATTTTGTTCATGTAATTCCAACCGTATTCATATATCATGAAGGGTATTTTGTGGTCTATGAGGTCTTGAATTGTATCAATTTGTTTTATTTTAATGAAAACTGTTAAAAACGACGTAAAAGTAATCAAATAAAAATTTCCGAGGATAAATGTGAATAGAAATACTTGAATCTGTATTCTATAAGCTGTAGTTGATGGACCTTCTCGAGACCTCGATAAAAATGCCAGAAATATTTCACTGAAACATTTCCAAATATCTGATTTTGCATTGGTGATTTTCTTCACAATGAAAACCATCAAAGCGATGTAGGTTCCAGTAATTCCTATGAGCACCCATGCTATTGAAGAAAACGGCCTCACAAAGTACTCATTCGGGTTTAAAATACCAGTTAATGGCACCATTATGCCCCAGTTAAAAAGTCCCACTGAGCTCTGGTATACTTCTTTTCGTGGAAGAAACATATTCATAGTAATATCGATATCGTTGTCCAAAATCGCCTTTACAGTTTTTCTTGAAAATGATTTTTTATTTTTTGAATTGCTTACATCAAATTCTTGAAATGTTGCATTATGTCGACGGAGAAAAGCTAGTATTATTTGAGAGGCAAATCCTCCAAATTGTTGAATTCCTTGCGAGTCCAAGTACCGAAAATTCCAGGGAATATCGTCTTCAAATGTCATACGTAGAGCATAACCATTTAAATCCTTAAGTGCATTTGGTAGTGGTTCATCTTTGGAAATCCTTTGAATATTTCTGTCAGCATAAGGTAGAAATGCATACGAAACATTATTATCAGCAGTACCGAAAAGTCTCGTAAATTTGCGATTATTAAAGAAAACGAAATACTTCTGGAGAATATCAAAATTTACTCCATGAACTATGACGAACTTTCGAACTTCCATTGATTCTATCATGTTATGCAACATCTGGAATTGCTGGTTATACTCTTTATATTCATTTCGACCATGAACTACCAGGAGCGCATTGTTCAAAGCAACTTCTTTGAAGTAATTGTTCAAAGATACATATAATAAAACTGCCATTTTCGCATTCATGTTTGAATTTTCAATCAACAAATCTTCATGCATTCCAATGAAACACAACGTTTTCGAATTAGTTTCCTTGTAAGTTTTAACAATGAGTTCACTGAGCTCCACATGAGCATCAGTATACTCTCCAGACACTACACAAAATGCAAGAAGAAATACTACGAAATTAAAGAGACACATTTTGAATTGTTGTGAATAACCGAAGATATTGACTGTTTGGAAGAATATGACTATGACTATTTGCAATGCCTTTATATTAAGTAAGATGACGGTAAAATTTAAAGACATGAACTCAACATGCAACTATCCTATTTGAAACTGATTGGCATTCAGATACAAGCAGTTATGTGCTATTTAAAGCAAATGCGTGTTAAATAACTTAAACTATATAATTATTGTATACAAAATAATATTATAAATAATTAAAAAGCCTTTTTAGGAAAGAGTTTCGTTTGGAACCTCGTCCACAGGGATTGATGAATTATACTTTTATTTTATTAATTCCACGGAAATAACGTCTATTTTATGTAGGTACCTACTTACTCATACTAGGTTCTCTTTAGTCACACCATTATATAAATCGATTTTAAAATAAAAAAACTACACCTTTGTTGTGTGGTAAAAAATTAATAAAAATAATTATAAACAAATGATTCATCTACAACTATTTTCAAAATTTAAATAAATATAAAACATGAAATGGAATTGGATGGTAGGATTTCTATTATAACCTTAAAGAACTATTTGACATTATTTACGTTTTGAAGATAATATTGCATTCAAATGTTGGGCATGACTACGCCCACCCTATATAGTCTATTCGGAAGGTCCAATTTTGGATTAATTTCCAACACTGCGACCGGTATTTGCCCAATTACGTGAGTAATGTTGGTTACTTAGTCCTGTATGCATTGTTGTCTTTTTGCTGTTTATTCTTAGACCACTCGACTCTCCTTTCACTTGCAGTGTTTGGCACATCCCGTTTAGCCCACTGATGTTATTTGCCAGTAGACATATGTCATCGGCATAGTCTAAATGACTGAGCCTTTCGAACGGTCTCCATTGAATGCCCTGTCGCTCAGCTGTACCAACACCAGCCGTCAATATGTCGCGTCGTCCATCTCCAGAAGGAAGAGAATTGGCGATAGAACATCGCAAAACGGTGATACCACGCCAATTGTCGCTAATTTTAACGTCACCTTTCTTTGGCAACTTAACAATCACACTATCCTTCCAGTCCTTGGGAAAGCTTTCGTTTTCCCAAATGTCTTGTATCAACGGATGTAAAATACTAGCCGCTGTTACGGGATCGGCTTTCAGGAATTCAGCTGGTATTCCGTCCAGTCCAGCTGCCTTGTTGTTTTTGAGGAGATTTATAGTTGTAAGGATTTCTGATTCTGACGGGGGTTCGATTTCAATACCCCTATAGGACCTGTGCATCTCGTTAAGTAGAGGTACTTCAGCACTCTGCTCAACTGAATCCTCATTTAGCAGGGCACAAAAATGGTCCTTCTATCTACGAAGCTGATCCTCAATTGATACCAAAAGTGTGCCATCCACACTCATTACAGGATGATTGGTGTTGCTTTTTTTCCCAAGTACGTTCCAATCCGTGATTGTCTGAACCGACTTGGGCATTAAGGTCTCCCATAACGACTATGATGTCGGCTCTCGGGACACTACTGTTAACCGAGCTAAGATGAGTGTAGAACGCGGTTTTGTCTTCCTCGGTTGCTTCATTTGTGGGGGCGTAGCACTGAATAATTGTTACGTTACGAATTTTTGAACAAAATCTTGCTGTCATTAATCTCGCAGAGATGGGCGCCCAGGAGATAAAACTACGCCTCGTTTCTTCGTTCAACATAATCCCCGGAATACAGCATTCTCGTCTGTCCAGTGTCTGATCTGTATTCAGCTCTTCCTCTCCACTAAGTTTCGCTTATGCCCAGGATACTGATCCTTAGGCGAAGAATTTCACGCTCAACCTGCTCGTATCAACCATCGCTGTACAAGGATCGAATGTTCCATGCTCCAATTGTAACATTTGCGCTTCTTGAGGAGATGTAGCCAAACACAACTCATACAACAAATTTTGCCCATCGATTAATGAAATTTTAATAAATTTTTTGACAAAATTTGCTCCACCATGAAGTTCTTGCTCGACTTTCTCTGAATCTATTGATTGCATGAAAAAAGTATGTTAATCTTTTTTGTGTAGAATAACATAAGCTACAATTTGAAACTTCACCTTTTTCCAAAAAAAACTAATAGATTTCGAGTAATTAAGAAAAAACTGAATTTTATCCCCTTCTATCCCCCCCCCTACAAAATTTAGCCCCGGTCCAAATTCACGGAACTTTTTAGGAAATGCTTAAGACGTCAAAACAAAGCTCTCCACCAAAATTCAGTTTTGTTGGAATTTTTTCGAAGTGATAGTCTAATTTTCCTGGGGACCTGTCACCATCAGTGACAAATGTTTGCACGGAATAACTATAAGCTCAAGAATCATAAATTCTTGTCTAATTTTTTAACAGGAACTTAACAGTTTTTTGATGCTGTGAAAAATTTAAGACTATGTTTAAGACACAAGTTCTTATTTGATTCTTATAATAATTAACTTATTCAGGTAGTTATTTATTTTATATTACCTTTTGTTCAGCTTCAAGAATGTTCAATAAAACGCACTTTTGTTGCCTATCTACATTGTACCTAATATTTCGAACTTTTAACTACCTCAGTTTCAGGATGTTTTATTATTGTATCTATATATTAATACGCTTAGCAAAATGTATGGAAATTCTTTCAGTACACTTTTCTCCGCAAATTCTCAACGCAAAAGCATGAATTAAGTACTGTTGGAAAGGTTTTATCCCACAGATGTGCAGAATCTAAAAATTATTTGTCCATGTAGCCGTTAAGCTTGGTAATGTTTATTTGAATTTTTTGAGGTTATTGAATTTTATCTTTTTAAGGGTTGTGTTTAGAAGTATGAAATTTTGGGAGATGATGAAGATTATTGATTGGGATTTTTGGTGAAAAAATGGATATTCTAATTTTTGTTCAAATATAACTCATTTCAGAGAAATATATGTTTATTGTTAAGTGTACTTAGCTTTAAACAACAGTAAGTAAATAAATATTTTTTGTTTTACGTAGAATTTAAAAAAATGTCTTTATTTTTAATTCTTTTGGATCTAGGATGATCGACTATAGTCTATAGTCTATAGTCTATAGTCTTCTGACCATTACCATATTTAAAAAGGTTGTACCCGGAAAATGGCCACACAAGAAAGGAATTGTTGACATAGTTAATACATATATCGGCCACCCATGGTACGTGTTGAAAGGTGTTGGTGGCTAGCATTTTCTATTAGGTCGTTTTAGAAGAACCACAATCGGGGAAATCAATACTGGATTAGATGCAAATCGCAGTTCAGTGTTCTCTTTTTTTTCACAAAAAAATAAGTAAAGAGAAAGGTAAAAGAGCGCAGCACTGATAATCCTAGACTGCGAGTTCTATAATCGTAGCTTACCCGAGAGCAGGTCCAATGACTTCGGCTGCTTCATATAGTCGTGCTTCGTGCACATGTACGTACAGTACATATAATGAATGTATAGATTTTAAAGGGTCGAATTTCGACCACTGGCCGGATACTAGTTAACATTAAAACACATTACAGATCCTGAATAAGAGGCAACTAATACGTCGAAATAAATAGGCAACAAAAATTAAATTACTACAGATTCGATTTATTGAACAGTGCGATATTAGATAATAATGATCGCGCGCTTGTAAACATCATTCCCTAAACTATGATCTGATCAAAATGCTGACTTTCAAAATGTCGACTTTTAAAATGTCGAATGTTGAAATCTCGATTCATAAAATCTCGATCCCTGTCGACATTTTGAGAATCAACATTTTGAAAAATCGACATTTAAAAAGTGTGTCAAATTTGTGTCTATACTTTGATCTGTTGGTCTTTTAACCAGTCGAGATTTTTTCTGTCGAGATTTTAAAAGTCGATCTTTTAAAAGTCGACATATGGTACCCAATCCGTGAATTCTTATCAAAATTCATCCATTTTTCATAAATTTGATGATTTTTAAAGATTTGACAATGTCCTAAAAAAAGTGAAATACTTTGAAGGTTAGCAAAAAGTAGCATACAAATTTTGCATTTTCGCAAAGTCAAATAATATGACAATGTAATGACTCTCACAATTCTGCTACACTTTGCTAAACTTTTTTTAAAAGCTTAGCCAGAAGTTACAAATTATTTCCAAATCAAATAAAACAGGTCTTAACAGCTCTTAATGAATCCGTTATAAATAATCACTGCCCAAACAAAAATTTGCTTCAATTACTTTTCTTTTACCAGCTAAATAATTTTCGCAAAAAAATATTTTTCACAAAAAAACTCTGGCTATAATGACCTTTTAGGTATGGGTGATTCTCAGCAAACTGATACTTTCATGTCCCACGGCGATTTTAGGTATTTACTAAGTAACTTTTCCACTTTTTACAACTGTATCAGCTAGTACATCATGTGCTCGATATATGGCAAGTGCAATTCTGAAAAAATCACAACCTTATATATTTAAAAAAAAAATATTTTATACCTCAAATGTCATTACCGTGGCATGTCCCCAACCTGAGGTTACCAACTATTTCGTTAAAACTTGACTTTAATTTAAAAAACAAAAATTGATTTGAGTTATATTTACGTAAAACATATAACTGCAGCTTTAAAATCCTTTTTTTTTTTGCTAAGTTAAATCATTTACAGAATTTGCACTTTGAGTTCAAAATCTGTACCAGAGTTTTGAAGAAAACAAAAGCCAATAATTTGTTTTTATAATCGAGTTCGTACAGCTGTGTTATAAGGTGGATTGTAATAGACATGCATCTATTCTGATCAGCATACGTCACCGTATATTTACGTAATCAACAAACGATTCTATAAATTGGTTTGTATGATATCGAGCATCAAAAATTTTATATCAGTTTGGCACAAAAATTGGTCACTACCGTGGTATGCGTTATTTCGAACACGATACTGTTTTATTCATGGATCGAACCATTTTTGAATACAGTTTGCTCAGAATCTGTTCGGAAAATATTTTCACTTCCAATAACAGTTTTCTTGCAAATTGGATTTAAGAATGGAAATGGCAGTGCGAACTCATTCAGCAGGAAGAGCGAGTGGAGGTATGCTTTTCGGTATTAAAAAACAGTTCTCGTCAAGTTTAAGTTGTAGCTTCGTACGGACAGATGGCAGATAGTAGTTCAAATAAAAATTGATGGTAACCTCATGCAGATTGTGCCTGTATATATAAACTGTTGCCTCTGGCAAATGGATTTCAATGAACTGCTTGATTTTCTTCTTTTATCAGGAGGCAATAAAGTTTTGTTAATTGGCGATTTTAATGCAAGAGTTGGAAGAGATCAAGTAGCCCCTATCAATAAAGGAGAAGTGGAATGCTTTTCAAACATAGCAAGAAATTCGAAGGATGAAACTACTGATGCAAAAGGGAAACAATTAATAAAAACGTGTGATAGCTTCGATATATGCCTACTCAATGGAAGAACATCAGGCGACCATGAAGGTGAATTTACGTTCGTAAGGGGGAATGGATGTTCCACAATAGACTATGGTCTGATAAATGGAAACTGGCATAATATAGTTCAAGACATGCAAATAGAAAATCAGACATTTTCAGATCACATGCCTCTTACTATTGACTGTGCTGTGTATGGAAAAAAACCGGTAACGAAAGAACTTTCGCTTCTCCCAAAACTCATTTGGAAAGAAAGGCAAGCAAATGAATACTGTAGAAAACTTAATGAGTGTGTTAGTATGCTGTCACCAGAGTGGAACCATGCTCTTTTATACCCCAGTTTTCTCACAGCAATCATACAATTTGTAGCATCACCAGCATTAAGAAGTAATGTAATTAAAAAACAACCGTGGTTTGACGAGAATTGCTACAAGGCTAGGAAAAATTCTTTGGGAAATCTGAATTTATTCAGGGAATTTAATTCAGAAACCACAAGGAAAATGTACATCGAAGCAAATAACCAATACAAAGAAATCTGTGAACGTACAAAAACACAATACTTCAATGATATGGCCCAAGAAATTTCGGGAATCGGAAATAGTAAAGAGTTCTGGTCTATGGCGAAAAAATTAAATGGAACCGCATATAAAGTTGGAACCTTGGTTGGCGTAAACGAGCTCAAAACCCACTTTCAATCATTATTGAAACCACAAGGACCAGAAATTGTGTTTCACTATGCTATGCCACAAGTGTATGAGGAAAACCTGGACGCATGTTTTGAACTAGAAGAGTTGTATGAGGCTCTAAGAAAAGCAAAACTGAACAAAGCCCCAGGTGAAGATAGGATTCCCTATGAATTTTTCAAAAACGCACCGACCAACTTTCTGGAAAACCTCTTGAACGCTTTCAACTACATTTACAGCCAATCAAAGGTACCGGCAGAATTTCAAAAGTCCATCATTTTTCCTATTTTTAAAAAAGGTGATCCGAATAACGCAGAAAATTATAGAGGCATATCCTTTATGAACACAATTACAAAAATTTTCACCGGCATGATGAATGCAAGGCTAACTAAGTGGGTAAAAGAAAACAAGAAGCTGAGTCAGTTCCAAGCAGGATTTAGAGAAGGATATTCCACAGTGGATCAAATTTTCAACCTAAAAAGCATCACTGAAATCTACCTTAATAAAGGAAAAAAACTTTACGCGTTCTTTATAGACTTTCGAGCTGCATTCGATAAAGTAAATAGAAATTGCCTTTTCTATAAGTTATCTCAAATAGGAGTTTCTACAAAGTTTTTAAGGACTCTTCAAAGTCTCTATGAAAAAAATGAATCGATGGTTTGGACTGGAAATGAACTCTCAGAATCTTTCGAGATTACAATTGGTGTAAGACAGGGATGTCTACTCAGCCCGTTAATATTTTCGTTGTTTTTGGATGATATCTCAGAGTTTCTACCCGCGGGAATTGTAGTTGATGGAATCAATATAAAAACTTTGCTCTATGCAGATGACATTGTAATCCTAGCAGAATCACCGAACTCATTACAGTTAATGATTAACAAGCTAGAGAGCTATTGTCGCCTTAATAGTTTGCAAATATACACAGACAAATCTAAAGTTTTAATATTCAGGAAAGGAACAGGTCGCTTTGAAAGGGACGAAAAATGGAAGTACGATGGAGAAGATTTAGAAGTTGTTAAGTCATATAAATATCTGGGAATGACGTTAAACCACGACCTTTCTATGAGAAAACACCTATCTTTAAAACTTGACGAAACAAAAAAAGCCTTAAATTGCACCTGGAAAAATCTCATGATGAACTCGAGGGTTGAAATATCAGCGAAAGTTAAGGTGTTTGAAGCTGTTATGCGATCAATGATGTGCTACGGAGCTCAGGTTTGGGGTGGAAAATATTATGATGAAGTTGAGAAACTGTTGCGTTTCTTCCTAAAGAAACTATTCCAGCTCCCATCAAATACACCAAACTATGTGCTGCCAATCGAGAGCGGAATATCACCACTATTTATTTTCACCCTCAAACTTTGCATGAACTTCATTATAAAAGTCATAAATGCAGAAGATGATACACGACTGACTAAAGTCCTTGCTAAAAGAGCAATAAGGACAAAAACACTTTTCTTCAAGGACTGGGAAAATATAGCCAATAGATTCAATATAAGGCTGGAGTTAGATGAGACTAATATTCCTAACTGGCAAAGGCTCACACAATCGTTTATATTAGATGTTGAACGAGCAATACGGCTAGAAAGTATTAACCAAGCTGAGAGTTCAAGTTCACGCTCCTTGTATAGGAACCTAAATCACAGTGAAGTTGGCCTCATACATTCTAACCTGAGTATTGCACAAATATCAATCGTAATACGAGCCCGAGCAGAACTATTCCGATTAAATTGTATGCCACATCGCAAGGATCTCGCAACCCGTTGCAGCTTGTGCAATACAGGAAATGATGAAAATATGATTCATTTTCTTGGATCATGTCCCATCCTACAAGAAATTAGGAGAAATCACTTTGGTGTTAATTTACTGGTCTTCGAAGAACTAAAAAATTTATTAAACGATAATCAAAATTGGAGTACCCTTGCGTCATACTGCCACACCGCACTAAAATATAGAAATAGAATTATAGATGAAAATTTTTAAAATATAAACCAGCTACATTTTTTCTTTTTGACATGTATAAAAATTATTGTTTAAATTTGTTGTCAATTCTCGGCAGACGGCTTTGCCATGCTTAAATGTACAAGTTCTAAAAATAATTATGTATATTTTTAATTTGTTTAATAAAGTACGATTAACTAACTAAGAATGGAAATGTCACTACCGTGGCAAGGAAAAAACATGTCATTAACGTGGCATGTAAAATCTGGTGTAAAAAAATTACTGTTGCAGTGCGACCACTTGAGCATTAACTTTAGTTATCATAATTTGTGGCATAAGAAAATATTAAGAAATCTAAATTTTTGTTTCGTAAATTTTGAACTCACAAAAGTATCACTTGCTGAGAATTGCCCACATAATTATGAGAAAAAAGTATTAAAAAATGCATTTAAATCGTCCTTTAAATTGTATAAGCAACTAAATAGTAGAGCTTAGCGCTCAAACCCAAGTATGCTATATTATTACTTGAAAAAAATAGGAATATGTATAAATGAAAAAAAACTAAAATCATTGGAGCGTTTTCTTAAAACTAATTTTTTCTTAGATAAAATTTTAGTAACATTTTAAAAAAAATTGGGATAAATATTTTTAGAAAATATTAAAATACATTTAAAAACTTAGTTTCAAAAATGTTTTTGAAATATCGAATTTTCAAAAAAAAAATTGTTTAATATTTTCTTAAAAATCCAAAATTTATTTTTTTCAATTTTTTTTTGTATGCAATATTATTGACATTTAAAAGAAGTTTTTTCATAAAAACTTTGATTGAAATCCGTTAAACCGTTAATGAGAAAATCGAAAATAAAAAAAACCGTTGTATGGCAGGTACTAATAATAACAGCTCTTGGTAATTTTGTATAAATTAATTTGCCTACAATAACGCACTGATATTTTTTTTATCAAAATCGTTGGAGCCGTTTTTGAGTTTTTGAGATAAACAAGCTTTTCCTTAACAGTTGTATGGCAAGTACCGATATTTTTGGAGCTAAGAAAAATTGTTTCAATTTCCCCTGTGGAGAGTAACAAAGAAACCCTTAAATTTGATTTACATATTTGTATATTGTTGTCGAACTAAATACATAGGTATGTATATCATTAAGGAGATTAAATAAATAGAACTCTGTGCTCTAACGCACAGTAACGGTTAAAAGTTTTCCCGTTATCATCTACTGCGATACTTTAAAAAATAATATGAAATGCATTACAAAACATCTATATTTATTTCACTCAGGTATTTCTTAAGTTTCTTATCATCAAAGCATCTAGTTTTGATTGCAAAAGCGGAATAATAAGAAACGGGATTATAAAAAACACGATTATAAGAATCGGGATTATAAAAGTGGGATTATAAAAAAGCGGGATTTTAATCGTGATTATAAAAAGCGGGACTAGAAAAACGTGATTAAAAAAAAAACAGGTTAATGAACAGCGGGCTATTGTACCCAACCCTTGGCAGTGGCACTTGGGATTTAAAATAGTTTTATAAAAATACATATACACTAGTGATTTTTTCGGAATTGAATTTGCCGTATATCGAGCACATAATCTACTAGCTTATATAATATTTCAAAAAGGAAAAAATTCTTAGTAAATACCAAAAATCGCCGAGGGACACAACAGTATCAGTTTGTTGAGAACCACCCATATTGTTTTGGATAATATTACTAACGACAAATTATCCACCTACGCAATTTTAAATCGGTGAAAGTAGCTTTGCTTACTTGACACTCCTAGAAAGCAAATCACCCCAAAAAACATAGAAAACACTGCATAACAAAATAGAATGAGTCATAAACAAAATTCAAAACACAAATTATTATTTAAACAAACAGATTTGTTGCATTTTCTTTATTTATCAACTTTATTATAAGAAAAAAAAGAAGATAATTTATTCAAAATTTTATTGGTTTTTGAAAACTTATTCCATTTAAGCTTTCCATTGCATCCTAACACTATTGGTTAATAATTCACCTATAAATACAATACTTGCAAATATTAAACCTTCTATCAAACATTTCCAAGCAAAATGCAATCTATCCAAATCAACAGAAACAGGCTCCGATCCTATCGGCTGAGAATTTTCCACATAAAATCCAGCCTTGATATATTGCACAATTGTATCGAAATCCTACTTCTGAATCAATCCAACTTCTCTAACGTGCATTATAAAAGTATCTAATATTTCTGCAAAAGGTGAATGCACATCCATTATAAATCCAACATTTAATCGATTATTAGAAGATAGAACCATATGAAATAATGGTTGTCCGAAAATTTTTTGTAATTCGAATAGGAATTCAAATCTATCTTCACTAATGAAATAGGCAAAACTTGTGTTCTTCAACGAGTTAACTTCTTTCGAATAAACATGATAATCAACTACTGTCACAATATTCTCAAGTCCTAGAGGAGTTAAGTTCATTTTGTTTAAGTAATTCCAAGCGTTTTCAGATATCATGACAGGTATCTTGTGGTCGATGAGGTCTTGAATTGTATCAATTTGTTTAATTTTAATGAAAACTGTCAAAAACGATGTAAAAGTAATCAAATAAAAATTTCCGAGGATAAATGTGAATAGAAATACTTGAATCTGTATTCTATAAGGTGTAGTTGATGGACCTTCTCGAGACCTCGATAAAAATGCCAGAAATATTTCACTGAAACATTTCCAAATATTTGATTTTGCATTGGTAATTTTCTTCACAGTGAAAACCATCAAAGTGATGTAAGTTCCTGTAATTCCTATGAGTACCCATACTGTTGAAGAAAAGGGCCTCACGAAGTACTCATTCGGGTTTAAAATACCAGTTAAGGGCACCATTATGGCCCAAGTCAAAAGTTTAACTGTGCTCTGGTATACTTCCTTTTGTGGAAGAAAGACGTTCATACTAATGTCGATATTGTTGTCCAAAATCGCCCTTACAGTTTTACTTGAAAATGTTTGATGAGTATTTGAATTACCAACATCAAATTCTTGAAATGTTGCATTATGTCGACGGAGAAAAGCTAGTATTATTTGAGAGGCAAATCCTCCAAATTGTTGAATTCCTTGCGAGTCCAAGTACCGAAAATTCCTGGGAATATCGTCATCAAATGTCACACGTAGAGCAAAACCATTTAAATCCTTAAGTGCATTTGGTAGTGGTTCATCTTTGGAAATCCTTTGAATATTTCTATCAGCAAAAGGTAGAAATGCATACGAAACATTATTATCAGCAGTGCCGAAAACTCTCGTAAATTTGCGATTATTAAAGAAAACAAAATACTTCTGGAGAATATTAAAATTTACTCCATGAACTATGACGAACTTTCGAACTTCCATTGATTCTATCATGTTATGCAACATCTGGCATTGCTGGTTATACTCTTTATATTGATTTCGACCATGAACTACCAGCAGTGCATTGTTCAAAGAAATTTCTTTGAAGTAATTGTTTAACGATTTAAATACTAAAACTGCCATTTTCGAATTCATGTTGGAATTTTCAATCAAAAAATCCTCATGCATTCCAATGAAACACAATGTTTTCGAATTAGTTTCCTTGTAAGTTTTAGCAATGAGTTCACTGAGCTCCACATTAGCATTAGTATACTCTCCACACACTACACCAAATGCAAGAAGAAATATTAAGAATTTAAAAAGACACATTTTGAATTATTGTGAATAACCGAAGATATTGACTGTTTGGATGAATATGACTATGACTATTTGCAATGCCTTTACTTAAGTAAGATGACAGCAAAATTTAAGGACATGCACTGAACATGCAACTATCCTATTTGAAACTGATTGGTATCCAGATACAAGCAATTATCTGCTATTTAACGCAAATGCGTGTTGAATAACTTAAAGTATATAATTGTATACAAAATGAAATTATAAATATAATTAAAAAGCCTTTTTAGGAAAGAGTTTCTTTTGGAACCTCGTCCTCAGGGGTTGATGAAATTGTACATTTACCTCATGAATTCCACGTAAATACCGTCTATTTTATGTATCGACTCATACTAGGCAGTGGCGTAGATAGCTTTTCGCTATGGGGGGGGGGGGGGGGGGGGGGGCGGGGGGATGGATCTAGTTCGCTAATTTTTTTTTAAGTTTTAATAATTAAAAAAAAATCAAATAACAAGACTTCATTGAAATCATTATGTATGCCATAAAAAAAATTATATTTTTTAAAGATAATATATTGTACGCATTAATTTGAATATGAAATAGAAAATAAATATTGATATGGTAAGTAAAATAATATTAATATAAAAAATAAATCACAAAATAAAATCCAGTTTTCTGTTCTTTTTAGATAAAACACTTATAGGGTCATATGCAAAAAGATGAGTTCAAGCTGTTTTCTCACTTTTTTGAGAACTTTCTTAGCTTCGTATGCAAAAAAAAAAAAACTGACCGAGTTAGATCTCATGTGGTGAGTTCAATCTCACAGTGATGAGATCGATCTCATTTTAAAAGCTCTTATGAGACAGAACTCGGTTAACTATGCAAAAAGGGGAGAAACCATTTGATTCCACGAGATCGATCTCACAAACTATTGCTCTTACTATTTTCTCTTACTCAACTCATATACAACCGTCAAGATACCAGAATTTCAGCTTAATTTTGTTACAAATTAAGTTTATAAAAATTTTAGCCAAGAACTTTATTTCCAATTTTGTTTTGCATCTACCTACTCTTGTCAAAAAAAGGGAAAAAGATATTTTTCAATTTTGTTAAGTGATTTTTGAAGAGCTGTATTTTTGTGGTAGGTGGCCGTATTGCGATGAAAGAAAAATCATTTTGCGGTTTCATGTTTTCTGTACGGAGGATTGTTGGCAAATATTTTTTTTAAATAAGATATGTAGAAACCGTAATTGCTTACCGTATGAAATGATACGTGATAAAAATTTTCTATTTCTTGGATTTTTTTTTTATATTTGATCACTAATATTTCATAGTGACAACATACAAAACTTAAACTTGAATGAGTACCTGCCACGTACCTATTCTTAAAAAAACCTTTCAAAATTGTATAAGATTATGTTTTTACATTTTACCGGGAAGAAAATAAAAGTGAAAAAAAAAAATGAGAACCCGTTCAATAAATTAGCATCAAAACTTACAGGAATATTTGAAGAACCTATATAAGTATTAAAATTTGCAAACCAACTCTAGGTAATAATTCAATACATATTTGCAAAGAGGCAAACAAATAACCAATATACATTCGCAAAAATTATTTTTTTTTGTGATTTTCTATACGGCGCGGCGAAAGAAAATCCATAAAATGCTTAATAAGGATTCCTTTAGAATACATATTCCAGTTTTTAGAACCGCCCTTCAATTTTGTATTTTGTCACTATTTGCTTAAATATTAGTGACCAAAGACTAAGGTATCTCCTTCAGTTTAAGGCAGATATCTCAGGCAAAACAAAATTGTACACCAACACAAAATAAAGTTAAGTGAAGCTAAAGCTGAAAAAACATGTTACATGACTTATACACTCAATTGACTCAAAAATTTAAATTCAAAAGAAATTGAGAAAATACAAAATATTTGGCTTGCGCAAAAAAATTATTTGCATACAAAACTAAGAACCAGAAAAATTAAGCTGTAGGATGTTTTCTGTTTCATCTCAAAAAATACTTAAAATTTTTTATTTAAATCTTAATTCTTTATTCTTTTGATGATCGCATTTAGCTTTTTAAACGCAATTTCATACTGACCACTTTTTTAATTATTTTTTTTTACGTTTGTGTATATTACACCAAACCGGTTTTTATAAACATATGTAGCATCTCATTTCATTTTTTTAAACCATAGTACTCGCAAAAGTTTACGAACATAATCCAACTGAATTTTAAACACCAACTTTTCGTTTCCTTGTTCAGAGTAATTTATGTTTTTTCGTCTTCAACGCACTGCACACAAATAACAGTCACAACTATTAAGGACGAAGAGCTTTGAGATCGATCTCATATTCATCGAGTCAGAGCTGTTCAGAGCGAACTCACTTTTTTGCATATAAATCCGAGTCCGAGTTCGGCTCTGCTCGATCGATCTCACATGTGAGTTCAAGCTCGTTAACTCGGACTCAGAGATCTTACTCATCTTTTTGCATACGACCCATAATCTCGTCTGCTGTTATAGGTTTTTCGCGATGAATAGCTAGAGCAGCCAATCTATTCAAACGATCCTGCAAATAAGTAAACATCCAAAGCTTATCACACTGTTATTAAAATAAACATATTTTTAATAATCTCACTTCGTTGGTCATGCTTCTTTGCATTGTTTTTATTCTCTTTAAACTGTAGAAAGTTCTATCGGGAGTTGACGTTGAAACCGGCAGTGTAGCTAATATAAATATAAATATATATATTAGGAAAGCTTCCAATGAGTTCTTAGAGGAAGTATTATTCCTTTGGATCAAATATTTGTTCCAAGTTTTTAATTCTTCAAGAATAGAAGATGTTTGGTAAAACTCAACAGTTGCATTAAATTTTTTAGCTGCTTTGTCTATTTCAGACGAAGAATCCTTGAAAAGAACCGAAAACCCTTCTAGTATGTTTTCATGGTTTGTAAATTTTTCTCCAAGGTCCATTACAAAGAAATCGAGAAAAGGATTGAAAACAGTAACACGAAAATATTCTTCTGTACTCTGAACCGAAGGGTTCGAACGATTCTTTTGTTGGTTCACTATTCTCTTATGTTTAACGTCAATGTCAAGGACTTCAGCTATTTTGTATGTTTTTGCATCTTCAAACACTTTCGAAAATGTGAAATGTATATTTTATATAGTCGAGTCGTCTTCTGACCGTTTAATTTTTAGTTGATCCCTTACATCTTTGGCGAGATTCATAGCTTGGACCAAGTCTAAATTCACTCTTTAAAACTAACGATTTAATGGCAATGAGAGTTGGTAAACCATACTCATAACCTTTAAGCTAATCAAGAACTCGAAGTCCATAGCGTTTTTTAAGTTCTTTGCGTCACTTTCCAATGTTCTTATTTGGTCAAGAGTCTCGAACACAAACGGAAAAAGCTCCTCAAAATCTTCAACTGCTTGATATTTTGAGATCCATCGCGTCAGATTCAGCCTTTTTAATGTCTTTTTTTGTGGAGTCTCTTCGTTTTCGCTTATTGTTTTTTGCAGCATATCTTTTCTTTTCGGTGTATTGAAATAATTGTAAACTACTTCAATTGTTAGGCAGTCTCTAATGGATAGTATTTTGCTGGAAACAGATATAGCAAGGTTCAAAGAATGTGCTGCACAATGGACGTACAGAGCATGCGGAGCAAATTTTTGCCGAATAATTGCCTGAACACCATTGTATCGACCAGACATATTGCTTGCTCCGTCGGTCGTACCCTTGGCCGACCACGAAAGAAGTGTCCAGATCACAATTTCAAAGATTTTCCACTATAAGCTTTGCAAGAGCATCACCTGGATTGTTAATACAGAGGTTTGGTAAAACAAAATTTCAGAGTGCGTTTTTTTAACTTATTTGGTTTTTGACTGGTTATGTTGAACAATAATCGATCCCAATGGGGGGGGGAATATATCCCCCTGATCCCCCCCTATCTACGCCACTGATACTAGGTACTCTTAAGTCACACTGTTGTATAAAATGCTTTTAAAATGAATACGATCATACCTATTTGTTGTGTGATAAAAAAATAATAATAATTATTATAAGATGGTTTTATAATACAAATTCTATATACTACTGAAATAAATCAGCCAAGTAGAAGACTTAGCATTAAGGATTGGACTTGTAGAATTATTGTTTGATAATAATAATATTTATAAACGAGTTATTCATTTAGAACTATTTTATAGGTATATAAAATATAATGGAATTGGATGGCAGAATTTCTATTTTGACCTGATGGAACTATTTGACATTATTTATGTTATGAAGATAATTGCATCCAAATGTTTGCCGTGACTACGCCCGCGGTGCGTACCTGCCTATGGTGAATTCGGAAGGTCCAATTTTTAATTACTATTTCCAGCACTGCGACCGGTTTGCCCCAATTACGTAATTAATGTTGGTTTTCTAATCCTGAGTCATTGCTGGGCTGAACATCCGAGTGCAAAAAGCAATTCGATGAAGAACAAACGGTGTGATATCAATCGATCTGGTCAGTTGGACGATCCTAAATGCAAAATTTACTGTTCATCAAATTTGCGCCGCAATAGACCCATGACTTCACGTGCTGTGATGCAAGCTTCACCCTGTATAGTTGGTTGAAGATTGGCAACACTGTTTTGCAAGTGAAAAGAAGTAGTATAAACGCGTTCTTAGTTTTTTTATAAATAAAATCAGTTAAAATATTCAAACAAATGTCCGAGTAAGTATTTTTAATTCACTCTTCATTCAATTTCGTTCAAATCCTTGGTAAAATAGCTGGCTATCCAGGTAATATTAGCTATAAAAGACCAACAATTGTATCTCCTTTTATTTCTCAAGTCACGAGAATGAAAATAAGAGGAATATCCGCCAAACTGCGCCTGAAGATCCACTCAATTTAGAATACGATCCCAGGAGAACTTCAAAAGTTTTTAAAGTGAATTCAGATATGCCGATTTCACATACTGATTTCGAGAATATCAAATCGGGATCGGGTCAAAATTCGGTATTTCAGAATTCTGTATTTCAAAATTCTGTATATCCAAAAGTCCCAATGCTATGTATTTTGATGAAGAATTTCCATTACAAAAAAAAAACTTTGATTTTTTATTCATAAATTTGTATTATATTTGCATAAGGAAACACTTTAAAGAAGTAAAAGGTACACCTTTAAGAAATTGAAATTCTAAATAAGGCGTTGTTGCAAAAAATATAATGGTACCTATATAATAAACAGGCACCCGTTAGACATATAAAAATATTATTTATTTATCTAAATATATTTTTTAACCCATAACTGCAGTCGTGGGTTCAATGGACCCATCTTCAACCTTTAAATATGTGCGTGAAGTTAGCACCGCCATTTTCGATTTTCAAAAAAAAAAGGTTGTGCTGTAATGTGCCCAACTTGTGCTGCTATGTGCCGTATTTTTTAAAAAAAATCGTACTAAGGGTTTGGTTTTAGAGGGTACCCATTTTTTTAGCGTGAAGTTAGCACCGCCATTTTTGATTTTTGAAAAAAAAAAAGTGTGCTGTACTGTGCTCAACTTGTGCTGGCTTGTGCCGTAAATATTTTTGAAAAATTCGCAAATTTGCAAATTTTACGAATGAAATTTTTGCGAAATCTCAAAATTTCGTAAAAAAAAAGTTGTGCTGCATTGTGCTCAAAAAATGATACTAAGAACCAAAAAGAAAAAAACAAAAATTCGCATAATTGCATCTATTATGGCCAAAACTAAACTTTGCGAAGGGCGGTAGCGTGAAGTTAGCACCGCCATTTTCGATTTTCAAAAAAAAAAAGTTGTGCTGCATTGTGCTGCCTTGTGCCGTAAATATTTTTGAAAAATTCGCAAATTTGCAAATTTTGCGAATGAAATTTTTGCGAAACTTCATAATTACTAAAAAGTGAAAGTTGTGCTGTTTTGTGCTCAATTTGTGCAACCATATTCCAAAGAAATAAAAAAAAAATTCGCATTTTTGTGACTTTTATGCCAAAAATGAATTAATAATTTTTTTTTTAAGTTTTACATTTTTCTTAAAAACTAACATGTGCTATTTCGGGCTCAGTTTGTGCTGCCATATTCCGAAGAGATAAAAAAAAATCGCGTATATTTGTAACTTTTACGGCTAAAAAACAGTTTTGCGAAGCGTGAAGTTAGCACCGTCTTTTGCAATTTTCAAAAAAGAAAAGTTGTGCTGTATTGTGCTCAACTTTTTCTGGCTTTTGCCGTAAATATTTCCAAAAAATTCGCAAATTTGCAAATTTTACGAATGAAATTTTTGCGAAATTTCAAAATTTTTTTAAAAAAATAATTGTGCTGCATTGTGCTCAAAAAATGCTACTAAGAACCAAAAAGAAAAACATAAAAATTCGCATAATTGCGTTTATTATGGCCGAAAGTAAACTTTGCGAAGGGCTGTAGCGTGAAGTTAGCATCGCCATTTTCGATTTTCAAAAAACAAAAAATTGTGCTGTATTGTGCTCAGCTTGTGCTAACTTGTGCCGTAAATATTTTTAAGAAATTTGCAAACTCGCAAATTTTACGAATAAAAATTTTTTAAACTTTGCAATTGTGTAAAAAATTAAAGTTGTGCTGTTTTCTGTGCTATTTGTACTGCCATATTCCGAAGAGAAAACAAAAAAATTCGCATATTTGTAACTTTTACGGCCAAAAAGCAGTTTTGCGAAGCGTGAAGTTAGCACCGCCATTTTCGATTTTCAAAAAACAAAAAAGTGTGCTGTATTGTGCTCAACTTGTGCTGCCTTGTGCCGTAAATATTTCCAAAAAATTCGCAAATTTGCAGATTTTACGGATGAACATTTTTCAAATTTTGCAATTCTGTAAAAAATTAAAGTTGTGCTGTTTTTTGTGCTATTTGTTCTGCCAAATTCCGAAGAGAAAACAAAAAAATTCGCAAATTTGTAACTTTTACGGCCAAAAAGCAGTTTTGCGAAGCGTGAAGTTAGCACCGCCATTTTCGATTTTCAAAAAAAAAAGTTGTGCTATATTGTGCTCAACTTGTGCTGCCTTGTGCCGTAAATATTTCCAAAAAATTCGCAAATTTGCAGATTTTACGGATGAAAATTTTTCAAATTTTGCAATTTTGTAAAAAATTAAAGTTGAAAAAATACAATAACTTAAAATTAAAAGATAAAGTAGTTCATAATCCGTTGTCTTTAAATCTGTTTTGGATAATTTTTATTATTTTTATTTTTAAGAAAAAAGTTTTCGTTGTAAAAAATATCGCCGCATTGAGAATTGGGAAATGATTTTATAACTAGAAAAAGATGACAGCGAATCACGTCACGCTGTCGTCTCGTTTTCCCGTCGCATTCTGAATCAGGCTTCAGGCTAAGTAAGAGAGAACAGTTTAACATAGTGTAATCTTACCATAAGCATGAGTTTCAGACGTTGGAAAGTAGGTGTCATTCACCAAATAAGTGGAAACCGGAAACTGAAACATTGAACTGAAACAAAAGTATTTCTATATTGCTTGACTAGGGAACCATGAAAAGCCATTTAATTTTCTCTACACAATTTTTAATAAACTATAATAAAAAAACGGAAAAGATGAAAATTTATCATTTGTTTTCTTTTTTTTTATATTGAATACTCTGCTTACTTAACGCAGTAAAAATTTATTTTTGGCGAAAATATGTACATGGCAATGCAAATTGGACACAAAATAGCTTCGCAAAACTGTTTTTTGGTAGTAAAAGTTACAAATATGCGAATTTTTTGTTTTCTCTTCGGAATATGGCAGTACAAATAGCACAGAAAACAGCACAACTTTAATTTTTTACACAATTGCAAAGTTTAAAAAATTTTTATTCGTAAAATTTGCGAGTTTGCAAATTTCTTAAAAATATTTACGGCACAAGTTAGCACAAGCTGAGCACAATACAGCACAATTTTTTGTTTTTTGAAAATCGAAAATGGCGATGCTAACTTCACGCTACAGCCCTTCGCAAAGTTTACTTTCGGCCATAATAAACGCAATTATGCGAATTTTTATGTTTTTCTTTTTGGTTCTTAGTAGCATTTTTTGAGCACAATGCAGCACAATTATTTTTTTAAAAAAATTTTGAAATTTCGCAAAAATTTCATTCGTAAAATTTGCAAATTTGCGAATTTTTTGGAAATATTTACGGCAAAAGCCAGAAAAAGTTGAGCACAATACAGCACAACTTTTCTTTTTTGAAAATTGCAAAAGACGGTGCTAACTTCACGCTTCGCAAAACTGTTTTTTAGCCGTAAAAGTTACAAATATACGCGATTTTTTTTTATCTCTTCGGAATATGGCAGCACAAACTGAGCCCGAAATAGCACATGTTAGTTTTTAAGAAAAATGTAAAACTTAAAAAAAAAATTATTAATTCATTTTTGGCATAAAAGTCACAAAAATGCGAATTTTTTTTTTATTTCTTTGGAATATGGTTGCAAAAATTGAGCACAAAACAGCACAACTTTCACTTTTTAGTAATTATGAAGTTTCGCAAAAATTTCATTCGCAAAATTTGCAAATTTGCGAATTTTTCAAAAATATTTACGGCACAAGGCAGCACAAGTTGAGCACAATGCAGCACAACTTTTTTTTTTTTGAAAATCGAAAATGGCGGTGCTAACTTCACGCTACCGCCCTTCGCAAAGTTTAGTTTTGGCCATAATAGATGCAATTATGCGAATTTTTGTTTTTTTCTTTTTGGTTCTTAGTATCATTTTTTGAGCACAATGCAGCACAACTTTTTTTTTTACGAAATTTTGAGATTTCGCAAAAATTTCATTCGTAAAATTTGCAAATTTGCGAATTTTTCAAAAATATTTACGGCACAAGACAGCACAAGTTGAGCACAGTACAGCACACTTTTTTTTTTTTCAAAAATCAAAAATGGCGGTGCTAACTTCACACTTAAAAAAATGGGTACCCTCTAAAAACCAAACCCTTAGTACGATTTTTTTAAAAAATACGGCACATAGCAGCACAAGTTGGGCACATTACAGCACAACCTTTTTTTTTTTGAAAATCGAAAATGGCGGTGCTAACTTCACGCACATCCTTTAAATGCGCGTGTTAAAAACGCAGCGGTTACCGCAGCTCCCTCCCACTTCTTAGTACCTTCATATAGTAAGCTGAAGTGATTGCAGTGTGACGGACGCGTTCCGTTCGCTGCTCTCACCCAGGACTAAAGAAGCGTAGATAATTTTGCACGACAGCAGTTGAGGCTTAATAAATAAGACAAAAACTTATAAAATAGACTTACAAAATAAGACCTTGCATCAAATATTGGATATATTCTTTTTCTATTTCTCTAAAGATAAGTTGTAGCCTTCTTGGTGCTTCCCTAGAAAATCTGTCTAGCACACTTTGTTCAAATATTGCTCTTGCGGCTTGACGCTTAAGTAGATAACCGATCTCTATGTGAAGAAAGTATACAAATGCCACTGAGTCGATCATTGCTCGCTCATTGCAGGGACAGGATTCAAACACATTCCTTCTTATTATGGAAAAAAAAATGCCACCCCTGCGGGTGCCCATGCTGTTTAATCAAATAACTTCTGTTCTGTATATTGCTCCAAAATTACTTTAACTCTCTTGAAAGCTTTTGCTTTCTGAAAATAGAATCAATTCAATATTAAGAGTGCCAGTCCCAGGATTATTTTACTTACAAAAATTAAATAAATAAAATGCACGACTGGGTCGCACGTACTTGCTCTTATTTTCAAGACACTGCGGATTTAAGAAAATTGTATATAAAAACTTGGAAATTATGGGAGAAAAATGTAGTGAAGCGTGAAATACGACATTTAAATTGACTATAACAGCTCTTTTGACAGTTTGAGGTTAAAACAAGAATGCCATCTTAATTCTTGATTGATGATGATGGAAAAAAAAATTTTAAATCGTTGGAGCACTTTTTTAAAAAAATAATTTTTTTTTTATATAAAATTCTTAAAACGTTTTTAAGAACAAATTTTGGTATGCAAATTTAAAGTATATATTTATGTGTATATAAAAACAAAATTTGAAAAAAAAAATTGTCAGCCTGTTTTTGAGATACCGAATTTTCAAAAAAAAAAATTGAAACTTTTTTTAAAAGTCCAAAAACTTTTTTTTTGAAAATTTTGCTATGCAATATTATTTAATTTTATCTGAAATGTGTATATGTATAAGAAAATTAATCTAAATCCGTTTAGCCGATAACGAGAAAAAAAAATATTTTAGAGAGTACTAAAAAACTCTTAGGTATTAAGTTTCAAGAAAATCGATCATGTCGTTTTCAAAATATTTAATTTTCCAAAAAAAAATTTGAAACATTTTTTAAAAATCCAAAAAATATTTTTTCAAAAATGTTGGTACACAAAACTATTATTTGTATCTTTTGGAAGCTTCTGTATACAAAAAAAAATAATTGAAATCGGTGATACCGTTTTGAAGAAAATAAAAAATTAAAAGAAATGGTTCCTTGGGAGGTACCACTAATAACCATTTTTGAAAAATCGTTTTCCACCCAAAGGAAGCCTTTAATGAAATAAATTTATTGAATTTTTTTAAAGAAAAGTTGTCGAGCCGTTTTTGAGAAAAAAGCGATTATGTAAAATTGATAAAAAAAATTGTATGGCAAGTACCGTTATTTTTGGTTCTAAAAAAAATGACAAAAATGTGTGGGCATAATCACCAAAAACCACTATGTACCAAGCTTGAAGAAAATCGATCGAGCCGTTTAAGCTGTAGACGAACAGACAGATAGAATTGTGCCACTCACTTTTTTGGTGTTCTCTATCATCGTAATATCATGTTTGATTGTTATCTCAATTTTTTTTTTGCACGAATCCAAAACTTGCCTTAAATTGAATTCTTTTTTAAGAGTGAGATGAAATCCAAAATTCAACTGAATACTTTTTTGATTGGGACCAGTTAAATATCTCATTTAAATTCATCATTGATTATTTTATTATTAATTTTCAGATTTTAATAAGGCAAAATCAAAAGTTAAACAAATAAAAAAATATAGCTCATGAAAATATAAAATCCAACTAAAATAGCTTTTCATTTTTTTTATACTTTGGGACCCTGTTTCTCCGAAACTATTTGTTTCTGAGTAGTTGTTCATATAATCTTTAATTCAGAATAGTATCAAGTACAACATACTAAAATTTCAGCCAATTTGACCGAGACAAATTGTTCATACATTTAGTGCGGGGTTCTTTAAATGGTCGCAATTAATTAACGACAAATTATCCACCCACACATTTTTTAATCCGTAAAAGTTCAGTTAAAATACCTTGCTGCAGACCGTGAAGAATGGAGACGTTTTGCTGACGCCCTATTTCCCAATCGGAGTAACAGGACACGATGACGAGAAGCTCACACTCATAGAAAGCAAATCACCTAACAAACATAAAGGGTCCGCCAAATAACTTTTTTTTTGAAAATGCTATAAAAAAAAACTACTGAATATTTTCTCAAATTTCTTTTTTTATTTGAAAGTATAATCCTTCCGGTTAATAATGAAAAATAATTTCATTCAAATGGCTGCTTCGCTAAGTGGGCCTGCGATCGACTTAGAGAACATGCCGATTTTGCCAAAAAAATCATCTTTTCAGATGAAGCTCATTTTGATCTTGGCGGGTATGTAAACAAGCAAAATTGTTTCATTTGGGGCACAGAAAACCCGCATGCCATTGAAAAGCCGATACACCTAAAACGAGTCACTGTTTGGTGCGGATTTTGGTCCAGAGGCATAATTGGGCCATTTTTCTTCGAGTGGCCGTTACAGTCAATGGCGATCGTTATTGGGCCATTTTGAACGAATTTTTGTTCACAAAAATTGAAGAGGAGGATATTGGCAACATTTGGTTTCAACAGGACGGCGCTACGTGCCACACAGCCGAAAGCTACACTCCATGTAGTAGTAGCATTTTCAAAAAAAAAAAAGTTATTTGGCGGACCCTTTATAATCAGGTTAATCTACGGAAAATATAGGGTTAACCCCGGACAAATTTTAACAAAAGAAATTCAATTGCAGTTAGGTTCAATGACACATGCCAAAACATATATCTAAAATTAGCCACAGTCCACCCCCGGGAAATGGCTTGAATTTGAATGCATTTGTGCATGTGCAGGGCGTTTTGCATACGATACAATTAATGATGAGACAATGTAGATTGTACCGAAAAAAGAAAAAAGTCAATTAATGGGGGGTATTACTGCCCCCCTTTGAGTGGGAGGGGCAATTTACAAAACAATCACTTAAATTAGAAAAAAAACATATACAAAAACAATGGCAACACTTAAGATATTATGCTATAGGTTTTTGTAAAGCCAGAAATACATTCCTTTATTTTATTTTTAAATTAAGTTGTTTAAGAGAAAAGTTTTTGAAAAATTAACCTTCAAAGCCAAAACTTTGAAAACATAATTAAAAACAAATTGTTCAAACTGATTTGTTTTTCAAAATTTTATGTTATTAAGTATTATTTTTGTCTTTAATATTCAATGCTTCTGTCAATTTTTAGTCAAACACAAAAAACTAAGTGGTCCTAGGACTTTTATTTTTCAAGATATAAGCAAATAACTAAACCAACCTAATATATGCATGTACTCATAAGAACAAGGAAAAACTAAGTTGATGAAAAGACAAAAAAAAACTCCATTAAGAGATCCTACTCATAAGTAAGGATCTGAGATATAATAACTGATTCTTTTCCTATATATCAAATATAAATATATTTGAAGATTCATTTTGGTAAAAGCTAATATCAAGTTCGAATCAGCGTGAAAAATCATTATAAATAGATGTATCACAAGTCTATTTTATAACTGAATACATTTTGTCATATGCGATATTGGAAACAGCTAAATACCAATGTTCCCTTGGGCTAATTTTGGCTAATTTTGGATATGTCTTAAGTACCAGTGGTCTGAGACTATTCGCACAAAATGTTTTTTTGTTACAATTTGTCTTGAGTCAAACCATAGATTAACTTGACTAATAGAAAACTTTCCATGGCAAAACTCAATTTGTCACAAAATGTTAATAACTATTTAACGACAAACTATTAAGAAGTAAGATATTAAGTCTTATAATTTGTACCACTTTTCAAAAAAATATAGAAAATATAGAACATAAAATTTGAAATTGTCAAAAATAATTAATGACAAATTATCCACCCAATTATTCTTTTAATCCGTTAAAGTTGCTTTGCTAACTAGACATTCATATAAATCAAATCACCCACAAAAACATAGAAAACATTGCATAAATAAATTGAGCTTCTCACAACATACACTAACCAGAAATTAACGCAAATTATTAAGCAATGGAATATTAAGTTTTAAATTTTTGTACGACTTTTCGAAAAAGAAATAACAAATTCTTAATTTTACGAGACACTCATGGAAAGCAAATCACCCAAAAACACATAGAATGCATTGCACGACAAAAGTTGGATTTGTCATAAACAAAATACAAAACACAAATTATTATTTTAACAAACAGATTTGTTGCATTTTCTTTATTTATCAACTTTATTATAAGAAAAAAAAATAGAATTTATTCAAAATTTTATTGGTTTTTGAAAACTTATTCCAGTAAAGCTTTCCATTGCATTCTAACACTATTGGTTAATATTTCACCTATAAATACAATAGTTGCTAAAATTAAACCTTCTGTCAAACATTTCCAAGCAAAATGCAATCTATCCACATCAACAGAAACCGGCTCCGATCCAATTGGCTGAGAGTTTTCCACATAAAATCCAGCCTTGATATATTGCACAATTGTATCGAAATCCCACTTCTGAATCAATCCAACTTCTCTTACTTGCATTATAAAATTATCCAATATATCTGAAAAAGGCGAATGCACATCCAACAAAAATCCAAAATTAAATCGATTATTAGAGGCTAAAACCATATGAAATAGTGGTTTTCCGAAAATTTTTTGTATTTCGAATAAGAATTCAAACCTGTCTTCACTAATGAAATAGGCAAAACTTGTGTTCAACGAGTTAATTTCTCTCGAATAAACAGAGTAGTCAACTATATTGACAATATTCTCAAGTCCTGCAGGGGTTAGGTTCTTTTTGTTTAAGTAATTCCAAGCGTTTTCAGATATCATGACAGGTATCTTGTGGTCTATGAGGTCTTGAATTGTATCAAATTGTTTAATTTTAATGAAAACTGTCAAAAACGATGTAAAAGTAATCAAATAAAAATTTCCAAGGATAAATGTAAATAGAAATACTTGAATCTGTATTCTATAAGCTGTAGTTGATGGACCTTCTCGAGACCTCGACAAAAATGCCAGAAATATTTCACTGAAACATCTCCAAATATCTGATTTTGCATTGGTGATTTTCTTCACAGTGAAAACCATCAAAGTGATGTAAGTTCCAGTAATTCCTATGAGTACCCATACTGTTGAAGAAAACGGCCTCACGAAGTACTCATTCGGGTTTAAAATACCAGTTAAGGGCACCATTATGGCCCAAGTCAAAAATTTAACTGTGCTCTGGTATACTTCCTTTCGTGGCGGAAAGACGTTCATACTTATATCAATATTGTTGTCCAAAATCGCCCTTACAGTATTACCAAAAAATGATTTATTAGTAGTTGAATTGCTTACATCAAATTCTTGATAGGTTGCATTATGTCGACGGAGAAAAGCTAGTATTATTTGAGAGGCAAATCCTCCAAATTGTTGAATTCCTTGCGAGTCCAAGTACCGAAAATTCCTGGGAATATCGTCATCAAATGTCACACGTAGAGCAAAACCATTTAAATCCTTAAGTGCATTTGGTAGTGGTTGATCTTTGGAAATCGTTTGAATATTTCTATCAGCATAAGGTAGAAATGCATACGAAACATTATTATCAGCAGTACCGAAAATTCTCGTAAATTTGCGATTATTAAAGAAAACGAAATACTTCTGGAGAATATCAAAATTTACTCCATGGACTATGACGAGCTTTCGAACTTCCATCGGTTCTATCATGTTATGCAACATCTTGAATTGCTGGTTATACTCTTTATATTGATTTCGACCATGAACTACCAGCAGTGCATTGTTCAAAGAAATTTCTTTAAAGTAATTGTTCAACGATTTAAATACTAAAACTGCCATTTTCGCATTCATGTTTGATTTTTTAATCAACACATCTTCATGCTTTCCAATGAAACACAATATTTTCGAATTAATTTCATTGCGAATTTTAAAAATAAGTTCACTGAACTCCACATTAGCATCAGTATACTCTCCACGCACTACACCCAATGCAAGAAGAAATACTAAGAATTTAAAAAGACACATTTTGAATTATTGTGAATAACCGAAGATATTGACTGTTTGGATGAATATGAGGATGAATATTTGCAATGCCTTTACTTAAATAAGATGACAGCAAAATTTAAGGACATGAACTGAACATGCAACTATCCTATTTGAAACTGATTGGTATTCAGATACAAGCAATTCTCTGCTATTTAAAGCAAATGCGTGTTGAATAACTTAAAGTATATAATTGTATACAAAATAAAATTATAAATAATTTAAAAGCCTTTTTAGGAAAGAGTTTCGTTTTTTGCCTCTGGTGTTGATGAATTCTACCTTTCTTTTATGAATTCTACGTTAATTATGTCTATTATATCAATTCAAATTATAGATTTTTTTCCATTCACACTTTTGTACTTACCGTTTTATAATTAAATGTTTGTGCTGTGGTAAAAAATAAAATAATATAATTAAGAGTGATTTTTTTTAACATTCCATTATTTTTAACCCCTAGCTCAGAGAACCCGCGTTTTCCAATATAATGGGTTTGGGGCTATCGTGGATTAAATTTCCCACGGAATTTCTCCCATCTTCTTATTTTTAAAATGCCAACAGTCTTCCACTGTTCCTGGCTGGTTCAAATTTAAATTCAAAATTTTAAATCCATATTTGACTATTTTTTCTTAGTAGCTAATAATATTTGCAATTAAATCCAGATTGAATAATATGCCCTTAAGTCTTCACTTTATCACATTAACTTTAAGGAAATCATTATGTGACATCAATATTTTGATTTTGAGCTCAACTTGCTTGTTTTGAGCTCAGGCCAATCCAGTCCAGTCGGAAATTTCCATCAATCAAATCTAAAAGGTTATTTCCCTTTATGACCCATTTATCGGTGCCAAAGTTCAAGATGTGATATTGTTTCATTATATAGCTACTAGAGCTCCCTATTACACGGATATCTAAGAACACGGATACACGTGCTCTTAGGAGATCCGGATTTGAATCCGTGTAATTATAAGAACACGGATAACCGTGTATCCGTGTATTCGTGTATCCGTGTATCCGTGTATCCGTGTATTCGTGTATCCGTGTATCCGTGTACCCGTGTATCCGTGTATTCGGATATCCGTGTATCCGTGTATCCGTGTTCCTATAGTTTCTATTTAATTTTAAACAATGCAAAAGGAAATAGATTTGAAGAAAACAGACATTTCTTAAGGAATTATGGTATACATACGATGTTTTTAAATGGGGAGAGTAACGAAATACCGATTTACAAAATCCCGAATCACGAAATCCCGAAAAATTTAAGAATAAAAATCCCGCGGACAGAAATTTTTAGAAATGTTTGCCGGGATTTTCAGTACTTTTTTAAACAATACTATTGGAAGAATATAGTGGGTGATTTCCAATTGAGTATTTTTTTGGAATTAAATTTATTTTTGAGAGAGAAGAATTTTACGCGGGATATTTGATTACTTTTCGATTGAAATTGGATTTTTATTCTGGCGGCCAGAGGTGGGTCTGGATCTGGACGATGATGGGTCTGGATTCTGGACAGAGCTGGGAATTTTTTTTTTTCAAAAAATTATAAAAAAATATAAACATTTTCGACTTTTTTTTTGTAAGATTTCGAAAAAAAAACACTTTTTTCTAAGCTTTTTTTTATAAAAAAATATAAACTTTTTCGACTTTTTTTGGAAAAATTTAAAAGAATTTTTTGAAGAAAACTTCTATAAAAAAATATGAACTTTTTTTTGGAAAAATTTAGAAAAAGCAAGATTTTTCTGAAGAAAATTTCAATGGAAAATTGAACTTTTCTCAACTTTTTTTTTCGTTTTTCAATTTTTCTTCGAAATATGAATGAAAATATTTCTTTTTTTGGAAAATTTCAATCAAAAATTAAACTTTTCTCAGCTTTTTTTTCGTTTTTTAATTTTTCTTCGAAAGATGAATGATAGGTACTGTTCCTCAAGAAAACTTGACATTGACGCCTGTCAGACGACTTTATACCCGAAGCGGAGCAACGGAGTTGCGTGAGCGGGACAGGGGACCCAAAAAGGAGGGTTAAAATCCTGAGAACCCGCGAAGCGGGCCACCAAGGTACTCTTGCTCAAGAAAACTTGACATTGGCAATGAAACTAGCTATAAGCGTCATATTTGCGGCAAAACAAAGTGTCCTAGCGACTTATAAATCCAGATTCTTTAAATGCAAAAGAAACTTTTCATACCTCAAATCCTATAGTGAGCCCAGACAGGGGGGTTGCAGGGGGCCGCATGCCCCCCCATACATATCTCACTGTTTATTCGCCACCCAAGGTACTTTTGCTCAAGAAAACTTGAAATTGGTGCTCAATTATACGATGAATGACCATAAATCTTTAAACGCGATTTGTGGCTAAACTAAGCGTCCTAGAGGCATCAAAGTTTACATCTTTAAACTTGATCTGCGGCTAAACTATCCGTCCAAGCGACTTTAAATAAAGAAACTTTGCATACACCCAACCTCGCACCCACCCCAATTCCTATAGTGAGCCCAGACAGGGGGGGTTGCATATATATCTCACATACATATCTCACTGTTTATTCGCGTTTATTCGCCACCCAAGGTGCTTTTGCTCAAGAAAACTTGAAATTGGCGGTCAATTGTACGATAAATAAACTTAAATCTTTAAACGCAATTTGCGGCTAAACTAAGCGTCCCAGAGGCATCAAAGTTTCCATCTTTAAACTTGATTTGTGACTAAACTATCCGTCCAAGCAACTTTAAATAAAGAAACTTTGCATACACCCAACCTCGCACCCACCCCAATTCCTATAGTGAGCCCAGACAGGGGGGGTTGCATATATATCTCACATACATATCTCACTGTTTATTCGCGTTTATTCGCCGCCCAAGGTATTTTTGCTCAAGAAAGCTTGAAATTGGCGCTCAATTATACGATAAATAAACTTAAATCTTTAAACGCGATTTGCGGCTAAACTAAGCGTCCTAGAGGCATCAAAGTTTACATCTTTAAACTTGATTTGTGGCTAAACTATCCGTGCGGGATATCGTACACAACCCCTGGATTTGGATGGACGACGATGGTAGGTATGCAGGAGGAGGGTTTGGAGGTGGGTCTGGAACTGGGACAAAGGATACATTTTTTTTTTGAAAATTTCATTAAAAAAAAACAACTTTTTTTGTAAATATTTTTTTACAAAAAAAAAAAAAAAAATACTTGCGCTGGCACTTCCAAGATCACGAATATGCATTTTATAAGTCGCTAGGATGCTTAGTTTCGCCGCAAATCAAGTTTAAAGATGTAAACTTTGATGCCTCTAGGACGCTTAGTTTAGCCGCAAATGGCGTTCAAAGACTTAAGTTTTTTATCGTATAATTGAAAGCCAATTTCAAGTTTTCTTGAGCAAAAGTACCTTGGGTGGCGAATAAAAGCCATTAAACAGTGAGATATGTATGGGGGGGGGCATGCAGCCCCCTTGCAACCCCCCTGTCTGGACTCACTATAGGATTTGGGGTATGAAAAGTTTCTTTTGCATTTAAAGAATCTGGATATAAGGAAACTTTGAAGAAAAAAAGTTGAACAAAGGAGATGGCAAAAAAAAAACCCAGAGTCGACAGAAAAATCATATGCAGTTTTTGATGGCTGAATGAGTACATCAAAAATATGTTATCGTTAGATCGAAAATCCATCATGGATCATTTATATTTAGAGATTAAAAGTTCGATTTAACATTAATGCACACAATCTGTGGAATTTTATGAATAGTTTGTGGGAGTATTTACCATCAAATATAAAAATAAAACTAAAAACGAAATT